>CM038359.1:11044733-13444733 GCA_021464625.1 Proterorhinus semilunaris
AAATGGCGAGGTTCAAGTCTGCTCACTTATCTACGCGATGGGCAGCGAAGCAGAGAAAATCTTTGCCTCGTTCGAGTTTGCTGAGGAAGACGATAAGAAGAACTATGAAGGGGTTCTCTCAAAGTTGGATGAGTACTTCATACCCAGACGCAACGTAATACACGAGAGAGCGTGTTTTTACCAACGTAACCAACTGCAAGGGGAAAAGGCAGAGGCATACATAAGAGTGCTGTACGAGCTAGCGGAGAACTGTGATTTTAGCGATAAGAGGGATGAACACATCCGTGATAGGCTCGTAGTGGGCATTAAGGACAAAGAATTGTCTCTGAAATTGCAGCTCACAGCAGATCTGACGCTGGCTCATGTTATACAGCAAGTACGACAGTCGGAAGAGGTTGCTAAACAGATTAGCCTCCAAGCTAGCGGTCCCCAGCCGGAGCTGCAAGTGGCAAGCGTTTCTGCAGGAGGACGTCGCAAAGTACCAAACAAAAAGCACACTCCACACACTGAAAGAGACTCCCCAGATTGCGGTAGGTGCGGCACACAGCACTATGATAAAAGAAAATGCCCAGCTGCTAAAAGTTTCTGCAAAAAGTGCAACAAAAAGGGGCATTGGGCTCGTGTATGCCGTACGAAAGTTGTCAATGAACTAAAGGAAACCACCCAGTACCAGTTCTTGGGTGAAGTTACTGGCCCAGCAAACCCAGATAAATGGACTGTCACATTAGATATTGACCGAGTTCCCCTGACATTCAAAATAGACACAGGGGCAGATGCAAGTATCATCGGTGACAAAACATTCAGTCTACTCACAAAGAAATGCAAACTGACCCCTACTAGTACACCCTTCTCGGGGCCTGGAGGTCCACTCAAGTGTTTTGGGATGTTTGAAGCTAACACAGAATACAAAGGAGAAAGCTACACATTTCCAGTATATGTGATAAAAGGAAACAGCTGCCTGCTCAGCCGCATAGAAGCGGTGAAGATGGGTCTAGTTAAGAGAGTAGAGGAGGTCAGCGCTGTGTTTGGAACCAGCGGCTTGTTGAAGACTGAACCTGTGAAAATACTGCTTAAAGACAATGCACAGCCATATGCGGTCCATGTGGCTAGACGAGTCCCGCTACCACTAATGCCACTTGTTAAAAAGGAGCTACAAAGGCTAGAGACAGAGGGCATTGTTGAAAAGGTAACCGAGCCCACTGAATGGTGCGCGGCAATGGTGCCAGTACTAAAACCCAATAAAGTTGAGGTAAGATGCTGTGCTGACTTAAGAAAACTGAACAAAGCAGTGGCACGAGAGAAATATGTGTTACCTACAGTGGAGGAGATAATGCCAAGACTCTCAGGATCCAAAGTGTTCACGTCCCTGGATGCCGCTAGTGGGTTCTACCAAATCCCACTACATAAAGACAGTCGTAAACTCACCACCTTCATTACTCCCTTTGGGAGATATGCGTTTTGCAGACTGCCATTTGGGATATCGAGCGCCCCGGAGATATTTCAACGCAAGATGGCAGAGACACTGCAGGGGCTGGAAGGTACAGAGGTGTATATGGACGACATCTTGATCCATGGAGACACTGAAGAGGAACACGACAAGCGTTTGGAGCAGGTCCTGAAAGTGATCGAGGCAGCCGGTCTGAAACTGAACCAAGGCAAGTGTAAATTCAAACAGAGACAAATCAAGTTTCTGGGGCACATCATTGATGAGAATGGGGTGAGACCAGACCCAGCAAAAGTAGAGGGGATAGAAAATTTCCCGAAACCCCAGAATGTCGCTGAACTGAGACGCTTTATTGGTATGGTAAATTACCTAGCCAAGTTTGTTCCGGAGATGTCTACAGTTGGACAACCACTTTATGAACTGCTCAAAACCAAATCGGAGTGGCAGTGGGGTCCAGCGCAGGAGTCCTCCTTCCGAAGATTGAAATCTGCCCTGGCATCTGCACCTGTACTTACCTTCTATGATGCCAACAAGCCCACAAAGGTGTCGGCTGACGCCAGCAGCTATGGGCTTGGGGGAGTCCTCCTACAGCAACATGGAGAAGATTGGAAGCCGGTCGCATATTGCTCCAGGAGGCTTCGTGATCCGGAAACCAGGTACGCGCAAATAGAGAAGGAATGCCTGGCGAGCGTCTGGGCCTGTGAGCGCTTTGAGAAATACCTGATTGGACTAGAGACTTTCACACTGATCACTGACCACAAGCCCTTAGTGCCTTTAATGAACAACAAGGACTTGGACAATGTCCCACTAAGGTGTCAGAGACTACTGATGAGACTGATGCGTTTTAATGCAGAAGCAGAGTACGCACCTGGCAAGACCTTGGCAGTGGCAGACGCGCTGTCCAGGGGTCCGCTGGAACAGACTGGAGACGAGCACCTGGAAGAGGACGTGACCGTGCACATCGGAGCAGTCATCAGCCACTTACCAGCCACCCCTCGGAAACTACAGCAGATAAGAGACCACACTATCCAAGACCCCGAGTTACAGTTAGTGAAACAGCTCACTCAGACGGGTTGGTCAGAGTATGAAAGACGGGTCCCGGAGGGTGTTAGAGGTTTTTACAAAGTGCGGGGTGAACTGTCTGTTGTAGACGGGTTGGTTGTAAGGGGAAGCCGTATAGTCATTCCCACCACCTTGAGATCTGAGATGATAGAGAGAATTCATGATGGTCACCAAGGCTTAGTGAAGTGTAGAGAGCGAGCCAAACAGTCAGTGTGGTGGCCAGGGATGTCAAAAGACATAAATGCCAAAGTTGCGCAGTGTGATTTTTGTAATACTAATAGACACACTCAGATTAAAGAGCCACTCATGTCTACAGTGCTGCCAGATAGACCATGGCAAAAAGTGGGTGTAGATTTATGCGAGTACAACAAGCAAACCTATTTGGTAGCTTCTGATTATTACTCTCGTTACCTTGAGATTCTGAACTTATCAACGGCCACAAGCACGCAGGTTATAGGCAAGCTAGCGGCCACTTTTGCTAGATTTGGAGTTCCAGAGGAGCTTATTAGTGATAATGGGCCTCAGTTTTCTTCAGAAGAGTTCAGTAGGTTTAGCAGAGAGTTTGATTTCGTCCACACCACCTCCAGTCCGCATTACGCTCAAAGTAACGGACATGCAGAAAGGGCAGTGCAGATAGCAAAAGGGATCCTTAAGCAGGAAAACCCCCTACTGGCTCTTCTGGTTTATAGGAGCACTCCTACCACTTCTACAGGCTTCAGCCCAGCGGAGCTGCTGATGGGCCGCAAGATCAGAACCACGCTGCCCACCCTGTCCGCTAACCTGGATCCGAGCTGGCCAGATGGGAAGGAGATGCGCTCTGCGGATGCTGCGGCTAAGCTGAAACAAGCATTCTACTACAACCGCAGGAATGGTGTTCGACACTTACCACCACTGGACTCTGGAGAAGGGGTCCGGATGAAGTTGGACAATGAGAAACAATGGACTACACAAGGAACGGTACAAGGTAACTGTTCTACCCCCAGGTCATACGTTGTGGTAACGCCTGAGGGAGGTTGTTACAGACGTAATCGCCGTCACCTATTGCGAGTGCCCGCTGCTTCTAAGAATCCAAACCCCAGCGGGTCACCGGATGATCCTCAGCCCGTGAGCAGCGATGTCGGCAGTAAGAGTGTCGAGTCATTACCACCAAAGACAGGAACGGTTACGATCACTCGTTCAGGCCGAGTGAGTAAGTCGTCACCTAAGTTAGACTTATAGTCATTTTGGAAGAAATGTTCATGTTATGTTCAGATAAATTAAAAGAAAAGAGAAAGGGAAAATATGTTTGTTGTAACTAAAAGTAAGAAGAGCAACCTAAACAATACTCTTTGAGGGATGAATATTAACATGTTAAAGCATTACTGTATATAATTTTCATGACTGTTGTTTGCACTGGAGTTATGCATTTTGCAGAGACTGGGTGGAAAGACCATTAATAATATGGATATTACTTTCTCAAAAGAGGGGGAGATGTAATGAATGGTGTTGTTATTTCCCACACTATGTGGTCTGTGAATGCACCATATACCAACGCGAGATGTACTGCGGGATCTTTCGGACGGTTCTCTAAAACGAGCATGTACAATAAACCACCAGCTCTTGTTCGGTACTTGTGGTGACGTTTTATTTTATGTCAAGGCGACATTACAATCAATATTTATATTTTCAAGACATGGACACCGTATTCTTACAATACTACCATAGCGAGTCATACAACTTTCTTCCCAACTACGCTGGCCTTCTCCCCAAAGAATCTGGGCTGGATTTCCCGGACAAAAACAAAGAGTTTGAGGTATGCACTTTGTTATGAAACACTGTGACCTACTGTTGATTTCTGCAAAAAGACAGATCCACAAATTATTTCTGTTTGGAGAATCAAAGAGGTTTTCTGGGAACGCTAAAAGGGACCAACTTGCTTTCATGATACGCTGCAGATAAAAAACGCTCATCCAGAATGCTAATCACATCCAGGTCTTGCGTGAAGACATTTTTTTTTTTTGCTACTGTTTGAGAAGACAACAGATTCCTTGAGGAAACACATGATCCTTATAAAAGAACGGGGCTCAGAGATGTGATGCCGATAAGTAACCGATTAGCAACCGATTAAAAGGAAGCGTCCAATTCGGTTGCCTTTCGGCGCGTTGAGGAATGCATTGTGTAGGCCATGTTTGCGTAAGCCAGTAACATTATCAACATCCTATAATTATCCGTGATTGCCCGAGGGACCACCGACCAACTCCCCCAAAAGCCGCAATATGCATGACTGCTTACACCCAAGTTTGCAGCTTTAGCATAACATAAACAGCACCTATGGGAATGGCTGGGATTTGTTTTTCGCTATATTGTGTAATGGTGAAGTAAACAGTCACTGCGTACGTAATAGTGAGCGATAAATCCATGTAATCGTTGGCTTATGTCCGTCTGTTGTCCATATGGTCGGCCATTGTAATGGGAATAGTCATAGGCGCCGATTTATGTTCTTCACAGGGGGTCAGCCCTATGTTCCCCGGTACCTATTTTCCCCGGTACCACTTCTATTGATTAAGATTAGCCCACTATCCTTAAAGTTAGTGGCTAGGGCAGGGTTAAGCTGCTTGATATATGTATGATGTTTCACTCTCATGACTTGTGATTGGTTGAAGTACCAACTCACCTAGTTGGAACATAGGACCCGGGGAACATAGGTATGCACTCCTTCAGAGTGGGTGCCCAGTCAAAAAAAAAAAAAAAGAAGTCGAGGTCGAACCAGCACTCTCGTGGTTGGGACCCCAGCCATATGAGCCATGCGCTCGACCTATGGTGCTAAACGAGCTGAACGAGCGATTTTATAAGCAAACCGGGTCTGCGGCTGTACAGGTTAGGCATTATTTATTGAATCATTTTGTAACCAGGGCAAATTCTCCTGGGTGCCCAAAGATTTGAGTGGGTGCTCCAGCCCCGCAGCACCCACGGGATCGGCGCCAATGGGAATAGTGATGTAAAGAGATAAATGGCTGTGCTTTAATGACTACCGCCCAGTAGCACTCACTCAGCACTCACCAGTTTGCTTACCGGTCCAATCGCTCAACTGAAGATGCCATCTCCCCTGCGCTTCATTCAGCCCTCACTCACCTTGAAACAAAGGACTCTTACGTTAATGCTGTTTTTAGACTTTAGCTCAGCATTCAACACTATAATCCCACAGCAGCTAATACTCAAACTGCTCCCCCTGGGGATCAACACATCACTGTGCAACTGGCTGCTGGACTTTCTGACGGGGAGACCACAGGCTGTACGTGTCGGCGGAAAGTCCTCCAGAACCATCACACTGAACACGGGGGCTCCCCAAGGCTGTGTGCTGAGCCCCCTCCTGTTCACTCTGCTGACCCATGACTGTGCTCCAAAGTACGACTCAAACCTCTTCATCAAGTTTGCAGACGACACAACAGTGGTGGGTCTCATCAACAACAGAGACGAGTCAAACTACAGGAGTGAGGTGAGCAGTCTGGCCATGTGGTGCACACAGAACAATCTCTCTCTAAATGTGGAGAAGACAAAAGAGATTGTTTTGGACTTTCGAAGAGCACGGGTCCAGCATGCTCCTCTAACAATCAACGGTGCTGCAGTGGAGAGGGGGACCAGCACTAAGTTCCTGGGTGTGCACATCACAGAGAACCTTTCCTGGACCATGCACACTACATCTCTGGTCAAGAAAAGTAATCAGCGTCTCTACTTTCTCCGCAAGTTAAGAAGAGCTAGAGTCCCAGCCTCTGTTATGTGCAACTTCTACAGAGGGACTATAGAGAGCATCCTGACCAGCTCCATCACTGTGTGGCACGGCGCCAGCACTGCCTCCTGCCGAAGGAGCCTCCAGCGCATCGTGAGAGCAGCGGAGAAGATCTGTGGAACTCCTCTCCCCTCCATTAAGGACATGTACTCCACCCGTCTCACCCGCAAAGCCGTCAGAATCACCAGGGACCCTACGCACCCATCACACAGTCTCTTGAAGGTAATGCCTTCAGGGAGGAGACTGCGGAATCTACGGGCCAGGTCGAGTCGACTGAAAAACCGTTTCATACACAGGGCCATCGGGAAGCTGAACTCCCTGCAAACACAACCGTATCACTCTGTAAGGTTTAGATGGCAGAACACTATAAGCCCACGTTCGCCACTGAGCCGAGTAAATGAAACAAAACAAGAGGAGTCAGAGTGTGCAGTCACAGCAGTTCACACACAGAGAGCAGCTGGATGTGTTGTTGTTGTAGACACAGGGGAGGGCGTGCAGCTTTAATACAGCCGCTCCCAGAAAACTCTACACCGGGGTGAACCAATGTCCAACACGGGGTCTGCGCAAGGTCAAAGCATGGGAGTAAATCTGAAAGAACTACAATAAAAAGGTTGTTTTTAGAATTAATCAAACGTGGGCCAAACGGACCTTGTGGAAAAGGTTGCATTGCATTTTGTAATCACCCAGTCGCCAAATGAAGCCAATTTAGCATATAGTCACAATTGAAAGGAAAATGATAAATTGCCTGTACATTTTCCCAGTATAAAGAGATGACTTCCAGCTGCTGCTACACTGCACTGCCCATCTGCAGTGACAACCAAATCCTAAAGATAAACATGACTGTGTATATTCTACAGTTAAAGGACTGTTAAAGGAACAGGCCACTGTTTTTTCCATACTGAGATAATGTTCTTACCTGGGGCCATAGAAATACACTGGGAGAGGCCAAATGCTAACAACATCTTTGGTCGTTTTGCGTGACTGAGGGCACGCACAAAGACCAGACTCGTCTAAGCTCAGGTAAGAACATGTCTCAGTATGGAAAAACGGTGGCCTGTTCCTTTAAATACAAGACCGCTACACTTTCCTGTTATGTTTCAGATCACAGATGAATTGTCAATGGCCGGGGCGGACACACGTGTGGTAGAAATGATGTCCAGAGAGCATCCACATCTGTGTGCCATGTGTCCCCGCGGTAACAGACTGTGGACTGTAGTTTCAGGGAGGGGAGGCGCATTGAGTTGCCTTGTGTACGAAATGCGCAGTATAAATAAAGTTGCCTCGCCGTCAGGTCAGCACTACTTCGGCAGCGTAGTTTGGATCACATTGTTCTTTGGCTGTGCTTCAAAGAATATTATTAAAAAGCAATTTTTGGATCTCTCACAAGGAGGAGTGTGTGACGACTGAGCTGGTTGAACCCAAAAAGTAGACTCAGACTGCAGTTACACAAGGTTGTGCGTTTATTGTCCAAAAAACAAGATGAGGGTAGAAGTCGGGGCTGGTCACCAGGGAATAGCTGGGAGGAGTGGACTGCTGCAGGCTGGGATCTTCAGAGCTGGATCTAGGAGGAACACAGGACGGAGGTAAGTACGAGTTTCCCAAAAGGAACAGGCAAACTGGAAATATCCAACAAGGTACTCTTAGACAGAGCGGCCAACTAACAATCACCATAGCTGACGGAACAATCTGGCAGCCTCCGACTGTGGAGGCAGCTTCTTGAAGGCCACAGCTTGATTGCAGATCTGGAGCAGGTGAGCAATTGCAGCAGCCAGGTTTCTCCGCCCACACACACACACACACAAACACACAGGCAGGAGAGAAGGGAGGGGAAACAGACAACAGGGAAGCACAGTCACAGCCAGGGGCGTGACAGTACCCCCCCCCCCCCTAACGGGCGTCACCAGACGTCCTACCAGGCCTGTCAGGGAACGACCTGTAGAAATCACGGAGGAGGGAGGCATCCAGGATACACCGACGCGAAACCCAAGAACGTTCCTCCGGGCCATACCCCTCCCAGTCCACAAGGTATTGATAGCCCCTCCCACGGCGACGAACCTCCAAAATGTGCCGAACAGTGAACGCAGGATGGTCATCGATGATCCGGGCGGGAGGAGGGGGCTCGGCCGGAGGGTGAAGAGGACTGGACGAAACAGGCTTCAAGAGGGACACATGGAACGATGGGTGGACATTCATAGACGGCGGAAGCTTGAGACGAACAACCGACGGATTAATCACCCTCTCAATTTCAAAAGGACCCACAAATTTGGGCGCCAACTTGCGCGATTCCACCTGAAGAGGGAGATCGCGCGACGATAACCAGACCTTTTGTCCAGGGCAGTAGGCAGGCGATGGCTTGCGGTGTCGGTCTGCCAACCTCCGGTTCCGGGCAGCGGTACGTCTGAGAGCCGCACGAGCCGCCTTCCAAATACGGCGGCAGCGCCTGAGATGGGCCTCAACCGACGGGACTGCCACCTCCAATTCCTGGTCCGGAAAAACAGGTGGTTGGAAACCAAGGGCAACCATGAAGGGGGACATGCCTGTGGCGGAGGTCACAAGAGAGTTGTGGGCGTACTCTACCCAGGGGAGAAAGGAGCTCCACGTGGAGGGGTTACGAGCAGAGACACAACGTAGAGCCGCTTCGAGGTCCTGATTTGCTCGCTCTGTCTGCCCATTGGATTGAGGATGGTAACCGGAGGTGAGTGAGATGCCCGTCCCCAGCGCCTGACAGAAAGCTTTCCAGACTTGTGAAGTGAACTGGGGGCCGCGGTCCGAGACGATGTCCACGGGAATACCATGCAGCCTAAACACATGATTAACCAATAATTTGGCTGTTTCAGTGGATGAAGGCAACTTGGGCAGAGGGACAAAGTGCACAGATTTTGAGAAGCGATCTACAATGGTAAGAATAGTATTGTTACCCTCTGATGGTGGTAACCCAGTCACGAAATCCACAGCTATGTGAGACCATGGCCTGCTGGGAATCGGCAGTGGATGGAGAAGACCAGCTGGTGGTTCATGGCGGGCTTTACTGCGGGAACAGACAGAACAGGCAGAAACAAAGGCACGGGTGTCTTGACACATGGAGGGCCACCAGAACTTCTGTTTGAGGAAGGCCAGAGTTCGGTGGTAGCCAGGATGACAGGTGAGTTTACTGGAATGTCCCCATTGGAGGACCAGAGATCGGACAGCATCAGGAACAAATAAACTATTAGCAGGGCCATTGCCTGGGTCGGGTTGGGTGCCTTGGGCCTCCCTGACTCTTCTTTCGATGTCCCAGTGCACTGCTCCCAACAGGCTAGAAGAGGGATTTTCAACCACGGCATCAGGATTGTCAACAACATAGCCGGATGGGATAATTGGATCGGCCTTCCCCTCAGGTTCATCTGGAGTGTGCTGGCGAGACAGAGCATCTGGCTTGGCGTTGCGGGATCCAGGACGGTAAGTAAGAACAAAATTAAACCTCCCTAGGAACAATGCCCACCTGGCCTGACGGGAGTTCAGTCTCTTGGCAGAACGGAGGTAAGAGAGGTTCTTGTGATCTGTCCAAACAATGAATGGATGCTCCGCTCCCTCTAGCCAATGCCTCCACTCCTGTAAGGCCAACACCACCGCCAGGAGCTCTCGGTTGCCTATATCGTAGTTCACCTCAGCAGACGAGAGGCGGCGGGAAAAATAGGCGCACGGATGGAGTCTTTGGTCTATCGGAGACCGCTGGGAGAGGACGGCCCCCACTCCGGAATCCGAGGCATCGACTTCAACAACGTATTGCCTAGACGGATCTGGATGGCACAAAACAGGGGCGGAAACAAAAAGTCTTTTCAGAGTGGAAAACGCAGTGTCAACCTCACTAGACCAGATGAACGGGACAGCAGCGGAGGTAAGACGAGTCAGTGGGGCCGCTTTTCTACTGTAGTCCTTGATGAACCTGCGGTAGAAGTTGGCAAAACCGAGGAAGCGTTGAAGTTGCTTGCGGGTCTCTGGTCTGGGCCATTCTGCCACAGCCTTTACTTTAGCAGGGTCAGCCTTTAAGTGTCCCTGTTCGATGACAAAGCCCAGAAAGTCAACAGATGAAGCATGAAATTGACATTTCTCCGCTTTCACAAACAGCTTATTTTCTAGGAGACGTTGCAGAACCAACCGGACGTGCTGAATATGTTCCTGGAGGTTTTGGGAAAAAATTAGAATGTCGTCAATGTAAACAAAGACAAACTTGTTCAGCATATCCCTTAGTATGTCATTAACAAGAGCTTGGAATACTGCAGGGGCGTTGGTGAGGCCAAAAGGCATCACAAGGTATTCGAAATGACCTATTGGGGTGTTAAACCCTGTCTTCCACTCGTCCCCTTGGCGAATGCGGACTAGATGATATGCGTTCCTTAGGTCAAGTTTAGTGAAAACCGTGGCTTGGTAAAGGGGCTCAAACGCGGAGTCGAGGAGAGGTAAAGGGTATTTGTTCTTGACGGTAATGTTGTTTAAGCCTGTATAGTCTATACAGGGGCGCAAGGACTTGTCTTTTTTAGCAACAAAAAAGAATCCGGCTCCTACAGGGGAAGAGGAGGGACGAATCAACCCAGCCGCTAATGAATCCTTAATGTACAGCTCCATGGCCTCTCTCTGGACGGGACAGTTTATACAGACGGCGGGTAGGCAACGGGGCCCCTGGAAGCAAATCAATGGCGCAATCATATGGGCGGTGAGGGGGTAGGGCGAGCGCTTTCTGTTTGCTAAAAACTTCACCAATGTCATGGTAAACTGAGGGAACATTGGATAAATCAGGAGGACTATGGGAAGGCACGATGGCCTTACCGGGTGTAATGGCGGAACGGAGACAATGTGAGTGGCAGAATACACTCCAGCTGGTTACCCTATTAGCAGACCAATCGATGTTGGGATTGTGGAGTTTTAGCCATGGGAGTCCCAAAACTACTGGAGCGTGTGGGGATGAGATGACTAAAAACTGGATTTCCTCTCTGTGATTTCCAGACAGAACAAGGGTTATGGGAGAAGTTCGATGGGTGATGTTCGCTAGATGCTCCCCATTTAAAGCATTAACTTCTCTGGGGGGCTCTATGGACTCAATGGGGATCTTAGCTTGGCTGATTAAAGTGGAGTCTATAAAGTTGTCATCAGCCCCAGAATCAACAAAAGCGAGAAGTGGAATGGACTCACCACACCAATGCAGCGAGGCCTGGAGCTGGAGCCGGTCCGGGGTGAATGACTGGGGAGAGGATGTTCGGCTCAACTGCATGGGTTCTTCAGTCTCAACAGGTTTGAGAGGATTGGAAAGCACAGGTGGAGATTGAGTAGGTACGGGTGAGAAAGAAGCGGTAGCAACAGGAGTACAAGGCAGACGAGACACAGGCTGGCGTGAAACTTTTTCCCTGCGTCTCTCTCGAAGTCTGTTATCAAGACGAATGGCTAGGGAAATAAGCTCCTCGAGGCTCTCAGTCTCATCTCGGGCAGCAAGTTCATCCTTCACGTTTTCCGCTAACCCCCTCATAAAGACTCCCTGCAGGGCCGCGTCACCCCATCCACTTTCTGCAGCGAGGATACGAAAGTCTATGGCGTACTGAGCAACAGAGGACGAGCCCTGGTGTAAAGCAAGTAAACGTCTCGCAGCCTCTTTGCCTCTAACCGGGTGATCGAAAATCTTTCTCATTTCACCAGAAAAATCTCTGTAGGAATGGCAGATGGGGGAGTTAGCCTCCCATACTGCCGTGGCCCATTGAGAGGCTTTACCCCCCAGTAAGCTAAGAACAAATGAAATGCGTGACTTATCTGAGGCATAGGTGTCGGGTTGTTGATCAAAAACCAGGGAGCACTGGAGGAGGAAGCGACCACAGGAACCAAGGTCACCGTAGTAACATTCTGGAGTGGGGATATGAGGTTCCCGGGAAGCTGAAGCCCACTGTGGAGTGTCTCTGGTGCGGAAAATAGGTTGAGCAGTAGTGGCTGGTGGAGAGGGGTTAGTTGTGCTGGCTGCAGCGGAGGAGGCAAGGACAGTTGAGAGCTGGTTCACGTGGTGACCAATCTGGGACACGTTGGCGGACAATCCTCGGAGCTGATCAATGACCTCGTTAAGTGCCTGTTCGTGCTGGCCGACGAGGACGCCCTGGGAGGCCAGAGCATGTTGGATTTGTTCTGGGTCTATGGAGGAGGGTGAAATCGAGTCTGAATCTGTTGGGTTCATTTTGTGGCCAGATTGTTCTGTGACGACTGAGCTGGTTGAACCCAAAAAGTAGACTCAGACTGCAGTTACACAAGGTTGTGCGTTTATTGTCCAAAAAACAAGAGGAGGGTAGAAGTCGGGGCTGGTCACCAGGTATTAGCTGGGAGGAGTGGACTGCTGCTTCAGAGCTGGATCTAGGAGGAACACAGGACGGAGGTAAGTACGAGTTTCCCAAAAGGAACAGGCAAACTGGAACTATCCAACAAGGTACTCTTAGACAGAGCGGCCAACTAACAATCACCATAGCTGACGGAACAATCTGGCAGCCTCCGACTGTGGAGGCAGCTTCTTGAAGGCCACAGCTTGATTGCAGATCTGGAGCAGGTGAGCAATTGCAGCAGCCAGGTTTCTCCGCCCACACACACACACAAACACACAGGCAGGAGAGAAGGGAGGGGAAACAGACAACAGGGAAGCACAGTCACAGCCAGGGGCGTGACAGAGTGATTTATTAGGTGAACATATAATGTATAATTGAGGCTCGTAACATTCTTTTGACTATCTCAGCAATGATATTTTACACCTTTAAACTTTCAAGTAATGTTAAGACGTAAATAAAAAGAATCAATAAGGTTTGAATGCGAAATAGTGCAAGCTAGAATGTTGCTTTCTGTGGGAGTGTTGCACCATTTGAAATTGCTTGTGTTACCATCCATCCATTTTCTTCCACTTGTCCGTTGCCGGGTCGTGGGGGCAGCCGTTGAGATGCCCAAGTCACATTGCACCAGCCCCTATGGCTACTCCTGCAGGTGTTGGGTCCACAGAAGGACGGCCTCATGGTTCTAACCGGGCCTGTTGGTCTCTCATAAGGGGCTTGTGTTACAGGGCCCTCAAATCAAATGGCTCACTGCTGATTCACTTTTGTTAGTTTTGCACATGAGCAAACACTTGGTAAATGGACCCCTTAGTGTATCTCCAGGACATGCCCTTATTTGACGTCCCTGATGCTTCACATGTTTTGTGTGCCTGACCCATCATGACTACGCATCACCTGGCCAAATCTGAACCAGTATCCTGTTCAGGAGCATTGCCCATTGTGCATATTTTGGGATGACGGATATGTAACATCCCTCTTCTGTGATTAGCTGAAGGACCCTCAGTGCTTTTGTATTAGACTAAGCTAATGGCTGAGTGTAATGTTCCCAAACTTTGTGCTGACTCAAGGAAGTGAGGTCAGCCACATATGTTATAACTGTTTATTTAATGTCCAGGGTGGGACTTTGCAGTTCTTACATAATTCTATTTTAGTTTATTTATTTAGTGACGAAAGGGCACTGGACGGCATATTAGGGCGGTCTCCAAGGCAACTAAAGTTTTGGCTGACTTTGTGTTTCCAAATAATGTAGACTTAAGCAATGGAACATCACCTTCATGTTGAGATCTAGTTAGGTGCCACCACCCTGTCATTTGAAGACAGTGGGTAATTTGGACTTTGACAAAAGAGTGCACAAACCCATGAAAATCCATCTTCTGCAGCTCCGGCTGAGTTCTTTGGGTATGCATCACCCAGTCTTGTTCCAGATTGATATCAAAGTAGTTTGCACTGTTAAAACAATCAGTTTATTGATGCTTTGGAAATGGCTGATTCAAAGGTTTTATGAACTGTTTGTTTTATTACTGTTCTTTGTTATTGTTCAGCACATTCGAAGGCTCCAGGAAGTAAACAAAGCATTATGTCGGCCTAAAGTATGTCAACAAACCAAATTAAGTCCTGTCTGACTACAGGAAATATTAAAACACAATCAAAAAGAGGGGAAAACATTGATTTCATGCTTTGAATGCTGCTTCTTTTTACCCCTTGGCAGTAAATAAAACTTTACAACATCTTGATGGTGGGCAAACCTTTCAGTTGGTAAAATAATAAACCATTTTTTTTCACACTCCCTTCTGTAGAGCCAGATGGAGTTTACGATGCCAGTGGACGGAGGTGCATGGGAGTGCGGGACGTTAGCTCAGGCCTGCACATTACAGGGCAGCTGTGAAAACACTCTTGGCCTTTAGCTGCTGCTCAGGTACAGCGTGTTATTGTGTGTTAGACTTTGTGGACAGGCCTAACACCTGCTGTGGGCTGAGGTTCAGTCGGCAAGTACATGGAAATAGGGTCTAGGCCTGTGTGGAGAAGGCCACCTGGACAACCCGCCAGGAGCAATGGGGAACCGAAGTGCCTGCGGGGAGGTTGGAGGGGGGGTCACCAAATCCCAACCTTGCCTTTAACCCCAAATTAGCAAGAGGTGAACTGTGGTGCAAACAGCCTGTAGTGAAGATTCGACATCAGCAGAGCCTCTTACAGATGACATTTTGAAACCTGACTAACTTCACCTGTGTTTTCAGTGGGAGTATTCCGATGGTCTGTGATGACGAATTATTATTTTGGGAATGAGGACAATAATTAAACGCCCGCAGAATCCCCTGGCCCGAGGATACAGTTTACAGGACCAAATGAGAGGGTGATCGGTGCCAATCCCAACTGTGGTTAGCTATCCCACTCTCCCACATTACTCAAACTGTCTGCAGTATGACCGGGACTTCAAACAAAAGCGCAGCTCTGCATTTGAATTCAGTCAATAGGCTGATGAGAAGTGGCTGTTAAAAGAGTCACTGAACCTATTGGAACGCCAAGGCACGTCTGCTGGATATGAAACCCACCAAGAATATTACTTGACAAATACCAATGAATCAGTGTAAAGGTTTAGGGCATAGACCTCAGACTACTGTGCGTGCTCTGTCATTGGCAGATTAGGCCCAAAGGTGTGTGAATGTGCAGGGGGCGGGACTTACATCTGTCTGATAAGTATAAAAATTTTGTTTGAAACATATACAAATCTGGATGTTAGTTTGGGCCAGATAAAACTTCAAAACAATCTCATTTTATTCCATTTGGAAATGGGGGGAAATTAGTTACAGGGCCTTTGACCTCTTAAAATGTAGATGAAAAAGGATGAAAACGCAACAAAAAAGTGACAAAAAAGCGACAAAAGAGTGACAATAACGTGCCCGAAAAGCAACAGTAACACAATAAAAAAGCGACAAAAACATGACTAAAGAGTGATGAAAAAGCAACATAAGAAGGATAAAACCCCTGACGAAAACGGAAAAAATATAAAAACGTTATGATCAGTCTTGCTGGTCTTGGCTTTCAAATGAGGCATTACACTGGCCAAGCTCTCCAGTCGAGAAGCTTTTAGATTTGGGTAAAACTGGAGAAAACATGCTCGGTTAAGGCGGAGGGTAAGAGGTTAACAAGCTTGCATTCTCTTTCCTCTCCTTCCTGTGACTTCAACTATACAACACATGTTCTTACCGCCTCTCCATCACAGGCCTTCCCACCACCACCAGTCCACCACTAACTCCTCTAGAAGCATCACCAACATCTGTGTAAGTCTATCCCGGTTTGAATTAGCTTGTTGGTGGCTCTGACTTTCTCCTTCTGCCTATGGGGGCCGTATGTGGTCCCTGGGTGAGTTTGGAGTCTGTGTCTGTGATTTATGGCCCACATGTTGAAGCAGTTTGGGTTGGACTGCTGGAGGTCTTTCCCACTCCCGTCAGAGAGGCAGACTCGGGCAGGGACTGACGCTTTAGGAGCTGTTGAATGAGAGAAATATATGACCTATTCTGGAATTCATCTCATATCTTATCTCATATCTATCTGTGTAATTTGATGCAGCCCATTGTGGAGGGGAACACGGGGAAGCATTGCTACAAGCTTCTAGAGCATACAGCACAAAGCACATTCTCAAAAATAGAAAGATTTCATCTGTTAGTTTTATACTGTTTCTTCAATATTTTACACTAAAGATGGGCTACCTAATTTCCTATCTTATTGTATAATTATTTATTTTTTTCACTTCAAAGCATGAAAGTTAAACTTAAGCAACAGTTAAACTTTCACCATCTCCTGGTGAAAGGTAAACTGTTGGTTGTGTCCCCAACTCATTTCTCAACCTCATAATCAATTATGAGTTCTAGAAATACGTACATTTTAACTGATTTTTTTCCTGCCATGAAACTATTAAGCATTGCAGTAAAACAACTTTTACTCACTAATCTGACCCATTAGCTCTCTATGGCAAGACCTTTTATTTTAGGGGTAACCTGGCAAGAGCCAGATGGATAATACAGTGCACATTTGCACTGACATCAATCTGGGACTGCGCCGGCTTGAATCGTTCGAGGAGAGGTCGCACATTTGGAGTATTTGCTCCTGATTTGATCAAGAACAACGCAAATCCATCCAATGTTTAGTTTTGAAAAACACTACGTGTGTTTGTGTTATGTGTTACAGCATACCTTGTGTTTTTTTGTGATCGCCGCATTGTTTATTTATTTATTTAAGATGGGACAGTGCAAATGAATTAACATGAGTCCTCAAGGCTATTAAGATCTCACTTTTGGCTGCCTTTAGTCAACATCTCCATGGAGACGAACAGAAGACATCCCGCTCCCAGTAAAGTTTGTAGTCAAGTCTGAGGAGAGGTGACTAACGCGCATGTTTGTTTATAGGTATTTCTCAACAACAAAAATATCTGTACGAAAACAAAAGCTTGTATTTTATTGTATTTATTGGCTGAAATATTACGCGGTGTGGCTTTAAGCATTGCAGCTGGTTCTGGAGGAGTTACAGAAATCTCCCACTGCTCTGTTCCAAAGAGCGTAGGCACCAAAACCTTCCCAAATTATGATTCAGCACATTTGACCACAGTCTACACACAGCCCCTTTCCCACAATGCATCTGTGTATACAAGTGTCATGTGGAATTTAAACATCTTATTCTTGCAGAGGGAAGTTAAGCAAGACTTCTCGCTCCAGTCCGGCCGCAAAACCATATCCAAACTATTGCTGAATTTCAGAAACATAATTATTCTAATGAAAAACCTGATACACCTCAGCGTAAAGTCTATTCCGCTAATTACACACATTTTAAATAAAACCGGGGTTGAGCTGAGAGCGGCAGTTCACTGCAAAAATCTAACAAGATGGCCACATGTGCTTTGAATTAATGACAAAAACACCACTCCCTCTTCTTATGGGGTGCAACAATGGCCCTCCGGTGCTGCGGTGTCGTATAGTACAGTAAGTACCACAAGACTGTTGGGCGAAAGCTTTTATTGAAGTTCAATGCAAACCAGTCGCATGTCATGACAACAGCTTTAAAAAAGGACGCTTTTCTCCATACAGACGATTAGGGTTGCGTCAATCTTTTATCCACTTGAGCCCGTATGATCGGAACTGAAACAGCAACTTGCACAGAATAGAAACCAGATGGTAGTAAATGTAACAAGTATCTGAGGAACGTGAGGGTTTCATGAGAACCAACGCGGAGCAGGCAAAACATTATGCACCCTATAGTATAGAGCAGGGGTGTCAAACGTACGGCCCGCGGGCCGGAGCCGGCCCGCCAGTGGGTTCAGTCCGGCCCACGGGATTAATTATTTTATTTTATTTTATTTATTTATTTATTTTTTTTTTTTTTTAAGAGGCGCCTTGTAACGGCTGCCCTGGTGCGTTTAGTGCATGTGCGCAAACGCACCAGGTAAAATTCCTAGTTATGAACCTGTTCATAACAATAGCAATAAAAACCTATTCTGATTCTATTAAAGCAGAATAAACTTCATTTTCTTTAAAATTTGCAGTTCTTATATTGTCCGCTAGGGGCGCTGTGTTTGAATCAGTTCTATTGCTTTACCTGCTTTTTCTGTTGACTCTGGCACCCTCTTCAGTGAAATGTCTTTGTCAAAAAAGAGAAAAGTGGACAAAGAGTGTCGGATTTTTCAAGAAAAATGGACCTCTTCCTATATGTATACAGTGATCCTTGTTGAATGTTTTTACATTATTTTATCGATTGATATAATTGATAAATGTTGACATCTCAAATAAGACTTGAAAAGAGGACAATTCACTCTAATGAATACTATGTAGCACTTTGAGAAACTTGTAAAGTGTAAGCTGTTGTTATTATTATTCATTTATTGGAAAAATGTTTTATTTTCCTGTTTACATTATATGTGGCCCGCGACCCACCGTGGCAGCTGAATTTCGGCCTACGACCCAAAATGAGTTTGACACCCCTGGTATAGAGCCTCCTCCTTTACAGTGTATTCTGACATGACTCTTTACAATACTGAACATCCCAAAACTAGCCCTTTTTTGAGATGTACTGTCAGTGGTCATACTGTTTTGCCTGACCAGCCACTGTAACAACACAGTTTCAAAGAATTGCTTTCAGGTTCAAGTTCTGAACATATTGCATAACTGACTGACTGACTGTTTTTAATTTTGATCCGTTTTGTTGTAACGCGTCACTAATCTTCATTTCCAAGAGTCATCCAAAGTCCTTCAATAGAACTTTTATCGTCAGAGAACCTGCTCCGAAACTTCACATAAAAGTAATTTTAAATCTTACGGGGTACCCGATTATTCTCTTCTCTAAAAAGGGCAAGTCGGCAGTACTGAGAATTTAAGTATCTACAGTGGCCCCAACTTGTTTCTGCTCTCAATCCGTCCTGTGTTTACAATATACGTGATGGTGACAAAAAGAAGTGTGCTTTACAACTACAAAAATCATCAGGTACCCTAACTTTAAAGTAGTGCCACCCACTATGTAAGCTATGAGCTACTTTATAGTGGAGGATATTGTAAACCTAAAGTTGTCACTTGTTGCGACATTCATAAGTACATTCAACATACTGTAACATATACTATTGATTTTAAACATCTTCCAAAATCAAAATGTAAACGTCATAGTGAAATTGTCCTCCACCTCCAAACTTTGACTCACAGACCATAAAGGATCGGTTTGTTTAAAACATCTTCAAGTTTCTTGTGAGTGCCTCTTTGAGTCCACTCCTGGAGTCACCGTATGGCTGTCCATCTGGTGGTGATGGTAATACGGCATGCCTGGAGCTCCAACCGTCCCCGGCGGTCCAGATGGTCCTACTGGCCCTGGTTTACCCCTTGGTCCTGGCGGTCCCTGGAGCCCTCGAGCTCCTTCGCGTCCCTGTTCCCCCTTTTGTCCGTCCCGTCCTGGAAGTCCATCTGAGCCATTTTTACCAGCATCTCCCTTCTGTCCTCTTTCCCCTTTGGGGCCAGGGGGAGCTATAGCACCCTTGTCTCCCTTAACTCCAGCAGCACCCTTCGTACCGCTGGGTCCAGGCTTTCCAAGAGGTCCCGTAGGTCCAGGGACACCCCTCTCTCCCTGAGATCCTCGCCCCCCAGTAGGTCCACGGTCACCTTTGTTCCCGCTTAATCCAACAGGACCCTTGGCGCCAGTGTCCCCTTTGAAGCCCCTGGGCCCTGGAGGTCCTGGGGAACCTGTGGACATAGCACGAGAGATGGTGTGATTCATAAAGATTTTGGCACTACTTTGTCCATCATTTTTGGGTGCATTTTTGTGAACTGACCTTTGACTATTGTGAAGTTCTTGATGAGCTGTGTGTGGTGAACATCCACTAGCTTCATCTCCTCCATAACCATTGACAGGTTTCGAACGTCCACATCCAGACGCACATTTAGCACAATGTTCTGTTGTCTCAGGGAGTCCGCCAAGTTCAGCAGCAACAGCACCGTGGTGTTCAGGCTCTGAGAAGAGTGTGAGGAGAGGAAATACAGAACTTGTTTCTCCTTCTAACTGGGACACCATATCTCACTGAATATTAGTTATCTGAAGCCCTCTATATTTCTTCTAAGCTTGTTAATAGATTAGAAACTTTGATACTATAAAATAGGAATATTCTGTTGTTTGGCTTGGACTGGAAGGGATGTTGAGAAAAAAGTTTAGGGGACGTAATCTAAAGAGGTCCACATTCAATATGCACTTTTCGTAAGACTGTTCCAAGAAGGGGAAGATCAAGACCGTAGCAGAAGAAATGAACATACTCTTTAAGTTGCAGTTTGGCCCTATATTCTGGATTTACCTGCAGGTCCTCAGTCTGGCGGCCGAGGCGGCTCTGGCAGGTCGAGCTCTCGATGCTGATGTATTTGTACATGCTCTGCACATGGCTCACTGTGGCGTTTATGCTCGACGAAATGGTGTCAATCTCCATCTCTATTGAGTTCAGCCGGCCGTCCAGTGCAGAGAAGCGCTCCCCAGTGCGGTTCTCATAATACCTGACAGACACAGGGTAAGGATTATTCCATAAACCAGTGACCAAGCAAGGCCAATGACAGAAGTTAGAGGGTCTTCAGAAGTACTTTGAATGATAGTGAAGGTCGTGCATGTTCTCCTCATGTTCGTCCATGAATGAAGTCACGTTGTCAAGCTGCGTTTGGAGATTCATCACCTGAAATCAGAAATCATGGCATTGTATATCCTTTTTCAATCTAACCCCCAAAAGGCAAAGACTGTGACCAAAGATATGGAGGTAAAATTGAAAGTCAAGTCAAACAAAGAGTTGCTAGAAAAAGAGGTTATTGACCCGGACTTCCATACCTGTTGAGTGAGTTCATAGAAGATCTCAGTGGACATGGCGATCCTCTGCTGGTCGGCCTGGATGCTGTTCTGGAGGAAGCGCATGTTCTGTGTGGTGATGCTGGTGTTGGACTTGATGATGCTCAGGACTTTACTGTAGTTCTGCCAGTCTGTGGTCAGTTTCTGAAGGACCAAAGTCTCCTCGTCTGCCTTTCTCTGGAGCGCATCGATCCACATGGTACTGCAGTCAATGAGAGAATGGAGAGGTTAGAAAGACAAAATGCAGATGTGTCTTAACATGGCTTGGCTGAATGATGACAGACTAATTTTAGTTTTACCTGAGGGCCACAGTGGTGTTGACCTGTTCAGCTATAGCCTTCACATCGTCCTGGTCTTCAGCCATGTTCTGCATCTTCTCCTCGGTCTCCTCGATGACGTCCCTCCATCCCTGCACCTGGTTGGAGAACCTCTCTAAGGTCTGGTTTAGGATCTTGATGGCCCTCAGGTGGTTCTGGACATCCCGAGTGAGGCGGGCACTGGCGGCCTGGAGATTGGCCTGGACCTGGGAGGATTGGTCGAGGTGCTGAGATGGACATTAGACAGCAGAATCATGATGACATGTTTTGGCGTGAATCGGGTATTATTTTAAGATCTTGCAGCCCCACTGTACCTGCTCCTGTCCCAGGATCATTCTCTGGATGTCTTCAAACTCCCTTTTCAAGCGGCTGATCTCCTCTGTATACACGGTTACGTCTAAACATCCTGAGCAATTAGAAGCCACACTCAGATCTATGGAAATAAAAAAATAGATAAACAACAAACTGTATACAGGCACCCCTCCTGGAACTGCCACCTTAACGTGGTGGAGGGGTTTGAGCGCCCGAGTGATCCTGGGAGCTCTGTTGTCGGGGGTTTCGTGCCTCTGGTAGGCTCTACCAGGGCAAACAGGTCCTAGGTGACAGGTCAGACAAAGGGCGGTTCAGAAGCCCCTTATGAGAGACCAACAGGCCCGGTTTGAATCGTGAAGCCGTCCTTCTGCGGACCCACCACCTGCAGAGGGAGCCATAGGGGGCCGGTGCTATGTGATTTGGGCAGCTCCAAAAGTTGCCCTCACAACCCGGCAATGGAAAAGTGGAAAAAAATGGATGGATGGGTGGATGTATACAGGCTTGATTGACAGTGTTTTGGCTACTTTTTGGGGTACCATTACCGGAGTACAAAGTACAAATGACTCCAAGCCGGCATCTGTACTGGGCTGAGAGGAAATTTCTGATGAAAAAAATGGTAGAGCCAAATTTAACCCTTCCCTGGTACAGCCTGCTGCCAGATATCATTAGTTGCTGATGAAGCCCATTGAAGCCACCTTTTTCTCCTATGGAAAACCTATACAACTGAGTGTACACAAACACAGTCAGGCGCATTGGCGTGCTTTCATTAGATGTAGTATTTTTTGTAAATAAAAGAAAAAGTATTATCATAACAATATTAATGGTTGATCTGGCTGTTTCTGGTCGTAGTTGTAGCTACTCACCCTCTAGTCCTTGCTGTACTTTGTTGATCTTGTTATAATAGATGGTCTCTTCGACAGAGAGGTTCTCAACTTTCCTAAATACTAAAAGTACAAGAGATTACAGAAAGACATTGAATGACAGACATAATTTCTTTGCATCGGGTTAAGTCATTTCTAATTAAAAACACTTTTTCCCCCCAAAAAATTGACAGCAATAAGCAATCAGTCTTATCTAAACACTGGCTTTAGCATTCATCCAGGAAAGAGCAGGCATTTAAACGGTTGAACCCACACACCAAAACAAATAGTTTTCTAAGCTACGAAACACAACGAAACACATGTGATATACTGAGCATCCGCCTGTACAGTGCTCCCGAGAGAACTGTAAGAAATCAACTATAGTGTTAGTGTTTGCAAACCAGATGGAGGGAAGTATGTGTGTTTTAGTCCCGTAGTCCTACACTCCTGGGGCCAATCTGAGTCCGAGAAGTGTCCCGCGTGCATTGTGTACATACCACCTGCTCTTATGTATCGAATAGTATGGACAGAAGCTGACCCTTTACATTCTTCCCTGTTCTGTACAAACACGCACTGAAACGAGCGGGGTTTTTATTGTTAGATAAATACAGTTGAGTTTGGTTACAGGAGTGGTAAGTAACTGGACACTGTGACTACTCTATAGTATGTTTTGACATGACTCTTAGGGTATGCTGTGGGGCTAGTAGTTGCAGCAGTTGTACGAGTAGATGCAGTCGTTATTCAAAGTTAGTAGACGAGGTAGAAATCAGGCGGGTCGGGCCGTTTGGCGTGTACAATAAACTCATCACTAAAGCACATACAAAATAAAGCAGAATCAATAAATATAAATGTTGTTAACCCTTTTTAGCCAATACATTTGGAGTTTGATTATGCTTGTGGACTCTATGGAAGGGCTGTGATAGAGCCACAGTGTATGACAATGCAGCCAGTGTTTGTCATACTTTTCACCGCATAAGATATTTGACCTTCCAAGTACCATCAGGCCTAATCAAAATAAGGAGCGGGTCTATAAAAGACTAAAAAACAACAATAACTAAATGAATTCCTACAGTAAATCTGACTAAAGTGAGTCTAAATTGGGTGTAAACCATGTCTAAAGCAGAAAACGAACTTTAATGAATTACTAATTTATTTTATTTACTGGTTTATTTGGTTGGGACAGTGCATGTTAATGAACATACATGGGTCTCATGCATGTAAACAAGCCACACCGGATAGCCTTGGGCTAATTTGCATCCGTTGTTCCCCATGCGCACTCTCATTCATCCTGGCCTGTTGTACATGTTTTTAGTGGTAGGGGAAACCGGAGTACCCGGAGGAAACCTACGCAGACATGGGGAGAACTCCACACAGAAAGGCCCCGTCCAGGGGGGAATCGAACCCCGGACCTTCTAGCTGCGAAGCACGAGCGCTAACCACTGTACTACCGTGCCGCCCAAAGTGATTACAATTTTAAAGCAGAATTAAATAACTCATGCCCCTAAGCGCCACAGCAGGTGTCATTGCATGTTGCAGTTTTTTCCTCATTAATTGTCAGTGAAAGTAAATACTACACTGATAGAAAACACAAAGGGAGAGAGGGATATTGTACATCCAATTACACAATGGAGATAATTTTTTCACTCAAACTTGGTTGGTTTAAGTGGCGCAACCCGCAGTTAGCGTTGCCGTTAGCCGGTTAGCGTCTTCTTTCTGCCCGATTAGAGACCAGCCCAAACTCCACATCAAGTAGGCCTAGCCCCCCCCCCCCCCCCCTGAAACCGAGAGAGGGGACCAGCATTTCATCCCTCTCTCTCTTTCTCTTTCTCCGTCTCCACAGACACTTGCTGCACACAGACGTAAGGCCCAGCTCATGTTGCAGGCAGCTGTTGATTCTGTTTAATGTGATGATTAGTGTGCGCCAGAGCTACGCGAATAGTGTATGAAAAATATGTACTGTATGTATGCTAATAGTAATTGTGCCCCCTTGTGAATTTCATATGACCCCCCTTAAGACTGACGTCTGGCGACGGGACTGGTAGGGAAAGAGTAGCAGTGGTAGCCAAATAATGTCGACTAAGAAGAGTACTGCAACTACCAACGTTTTTATGCTCAAAGACTTGCTTGTCGTGGAAATGGCAGCCCAAAATGTACTAAAGTAAGACGATAGTTACTGCCCACCTTGCTTCTTACAGACTAATATTCATTCTACGGCTGAGTAAAGATATAGCACCGCACTAATACTGCAGTAATAGCTGAATTATATAAAGAGCGTTACATCAGCCCTGAAAGCTTGTTTTTGGAGTATCCTGCTCTGAGGAGAATGAGAGGTCATATTTGTGTTTGTCTTTGTGTTATTGAAGGTTTAGATGCAGGGCCAAGTTCAACATGTTTTTGTGGATCCAGAGACGCAGTGGTGGTGTACAGCTGTGTTTGAGGCAATAATATCAACATGAGTTCACAAGGACTGTTTGCTCTGAGACAAAAGTGAAAGTGGCTGAGGGTATAGTGGTTTATATCTGTATCTATCTTAATGTGAAAGCTGCAGTTAAACCCCATGCCTTCTCCTTCAAACTGTGGACTTATCCAAGGAGATGTGTGACAATCCACTAATCCCCGAGCACTTGTAAAACGCTATATTTACAGCGTTAGTGCCAGTAAAACCTGTGGCTGATGGGAAAACCAGCTGTGAGGCGGTGCGGGTCTCAGGTGATCAACTTTATATCCAACGAGTGTGTTCGAGAGACTCAGGCATTGTAGAGGTGGAAGAATTTTAATGGCATACCTAAACCAATGCAATTAGGATAGGGGTGCTATTGTCCCTAGAGAGCTCGGCATAACATGGAAAATTAGCTGTAATGAACTTAGAACAAAAGTAATGTTGGCTTCACCTAAATGTATTAGGTCATCTTTTTACATTGCATTTACACTGTGTGTATGTCACTGAAAGAAACCATGTTATAGACAAAGTTGGACAAAAAAAGTAATTTCTCAAACGTCTCCTACCGAGTGAAGCCAGCACCGTCACTGTGATGATGAGGAAGGCCACAAATCCGTACAGGACTTTGATGGCCAGCTGTAGAGAGTGGGTCTGCTGACAGCGCATACAGCCACTTCTGCTGCGACCTGGCAATCACAATTTAACATCTCTCTATTAATATGCACATTTTAAAACTGTTTTAACACGTACAACACTAACAGTTGATAATATATGTGTTTACACATCAAAATAATAAACATGTACTGTATATTTTTTTAAGCCATGTCTCAATGAAATAAATGTTGATACATGGTGGTCATGCAGCGGGCAGATAAACACTTACAGCATGATAAAAACTTTACGTACAGTGTAAATACTTCACAGAGATTTCTGTTTATACATGTAGGTATATAAATCTGGACGATTTTTTATGAAAAATAATCAGCTTCCGAATGTTTTTAAAATATAATGTAATCTTATGTGTTGGTCTCCGCCAGGGCTGCCCTCTGTCACCAGTTCTGTTCATCCCTTTTATCGACAGAATATCTAGGCACAGCCAGGGGCCAGACTGTGTTTGGGAACCACAGGATCTCATCTCTGCTGTTTGCAGACGATGTTGTTCTGCTGGCTTCATCAAATCAGGACCTTCAGTGTGGAATGGGATATTTTGCATCTGAGTGTGAAGCGGCCGGGATAAAAATCAGCACCTCCAAATGAACATTATAAAAGGGGTAATGTTGTCATTCATTATTTCTCTCGCTCTCCATTTCCTTTTAAACAATACTAAATAAAGACATTTTACGCCTAATTAGAGTATATTACGGACAACATCAATCACATGAATAGGACTTTAAGCTGCATCAAATCCAAGGAAAATGTTGCTTACCTCTAAATGAAGGTATTTCTTCCTCTTCTCCGGTGAAATCTTCATCTGAAATAGTAGAAAAAAGTAAGCACATTGCACTATTACCTACGACTGTATGTGACATGACTCATTTATACAGATATATTAGTCCTGCCTGTAACCTAACACAAACTAACAGATGTTATGGGACTTAAGTGTGGCTAATTACCTTTAAAAAGCTGGTTCTCGTATCCTCCATAGTTCTCTGGCAAAGACCGAGACACGAAACAGACACAGTTAATAACATGGCCATCTTAAAGTACCTCATTTTTCATGTCATTTGTGAACACCGGTAACTCACACCATCCCACAGTGGCCTTTTAGCACGGGGCGCATTTGTTAGCCTTATTTTTTTGTGTGTAGCGTGAGTTTGCTTGTTGAAAACATGTCATAGTGCATTGTCATCACTCGATTTGGCCAGAGCAGAGCTTAACCAAACTAAGCTGAGGTGGCTAGGGCATCTGTTTCGGATGCGGGAGGTATTCCAGGCATGTCCTATTGGGAGGAGGCCTCGTGGAAGGCCCAGGACACGCTGGTGGGACTATATCTCCGAGCTGGCCTGGTGTCGCCTCGGGGTCCCCCCAGAACAGCTGGAGGAGCTGGGCATGGATCGAGAAGTCTGGGCATCTCTGCTGAGACTGCTGCCTCCGCGACCCGGCCCCGGATAAAGAAAATGGATGGATGGAGAGCTTAACCAGAGACAGCGATTGAAAACACATGCACTACGTTGGTTTGCTACAGCCAGGACCCCAGATGAGGTTGCACAACGGCATGTACCTGACCGCACACCATTAAAGTGATACAGGCACCAAATGTAGTGAAGTATTAGGAGGAAATAGCAATTGAGGAGATACGGTACATGTGTGGGTTAAAGCTTAGCCCAAACAATAAGGCTCATGGTAATTGTGGTATGTTGTCTATAATTGTGTTTGACATACAACTTTCAGTGTTTATACTGTATGTAGCAAAAGGTGCAAGGTAAAAAGGAGGACATTTTAAATGTGAACCTGGCGCTGAGGTTTCGGGTCAGCACTTTTATATTTGTTTTTTAAGTCAAATGAAATCAGTTGGAGTGAGCTTGCAGCTGTCAATGCGTGTTCGATCCTAACAAAGCTATATAAAAGTAGTCATCTGGACTGGCTTACATTGACAAGGCTGATTTGACCAAACAGAGGAGCTGCAGTTTGCATATAGCCAATGAGACCGATATCAAACAGTGAAACATTCAAATGAAATGATCAGCAGTGAAGCATCTCAGATACTTGCCGTCAGCGTCCTCTGTGCGGTCAGTTGAGTAGTTAAATTGGTGATTAGTGCTAATGCGTCTAGATCTCACTTAAGGTCCCATACAAATTACAAATACACTGCCAGACAACAAAAAAAAGGTTGCTACAAATAAAAGGTCACACACTCCAATATTTGATTGGACTGCCTTTAGCTTTAATTACTACAGCACGCATTCACTGTGACATTGTTTCAATAATCCAGTGATGCTTTCATTTTGTATTGATGATCAGTGTTGGGCAAGTTACTTTAACATTAATATATTCTACAATAATAGTTACACTTTTAAAAATGTAATATGTTTGTATTACATATTATTGTTTCCAAAATGTAGCCGAGTTACACTTGGAGTTACTTCTGAGTTACTTTAAACAAAATATAAACTGAAAATAGTAATAATGCCACCAAACTAAAGTGCAGTCAAAGATTTCATTTTCCTTTGCTATCCCCATTCTCTCGTGTTATGTTTTGACAACATTAACTACACGTAACTGCAGATCTTATACACCAACCTGCAATTATTTGGGGGGAGTTTGGTATTTTCTTGTTCATACATTTAAATGCAATCAAAAATCCATCCATTTTCTTCCACTTGTCCGTTGCTGGGTTGTGGGGGCAGCTGTTGGAGCTGCCTAAATCACATTGCACCAGCCCCTATGGCTCCTCCTGCAGGTGGTGGGTCCACAGAAGGACGGCCTCATGGTTCAAACCGGGCCTGTTGGTCTCTCATAAGGGGCTTCTGAACCGCCTTTGTCTGACCCGTCACCTAGGACCTGTTTGCCATGTTTGCCCCCTACCAGAGGCACGAAGCCCCCGACAACAGAGCTCCCAGGATCATTCGGCTGCTCAAACCCCTCCACCACGTTAAGGTGGCGGTTCCAGGAGGGGATTTAAATGCACATGAGTTATTTAAATTGTAATGACTATTATATTACCATATACATTGAAAATGCTTTCTAATTTTTCAAAGCCGTTTTATAGTAGAATGTGCCGCTGGGCTCACAAAACAAAATAAAAAACACAGTGCTCTAAAGTTAAAAAAAAGAAAAAAAAAGAAAAAAGCACTTCAGCTAAAACAGCAGCGTATTTGATTTGAGGCTTGTGTTTGGGTTGTTCTTGGACGATATTCTGCTTGTACTTTTTTGGAAACAAAGCTTTTGATGCGGATTATGTCCTAGATTGGATCTTATGCGCATTTGTCTGCGCCACCATAGTGCACTGGAGCTATACTTTACCGCAGCCTGCCGTGGCCATCAGCAGGAGAAACTTTTGCAAGGGCATGCGGATTTCATTTGTTTTTGGAAGATGTAACTTTGCCTGCAGCCTCCAGTTTAGCGGTAAGTGATGATGACACACATGCGCTCTGTTTAGGTGCACGTACATGCGTCTGCCAAGCGCCACGGAGCTTAAATATTACGAAATTTGGACTAAAACTTGCACCGTCACTTTACGATTCATATCGTCAGATTTCTGCACCGTGGTGCACCGTAGCACGGTGCATTGTTACACCCATACCCAACACTGTTGATGAAGGGAGAGTGTAACCACTCATCCCATTTCATTTATTAATTTATTTGAGTGGGACGATGCCTATTAATGAACAGAGAACAACTAGTGCTACAAATATGCCGGATTTAGCGCAGAGCTAATTTCCATCCGCAGTCCCATGGGGTAAAAGTATACCACCAACACAGAACATACATGAGTACGACATGACATACAGTACAAACATACAGACATACAAGCAGCACAACATGAACAAAAACTCTCAATTCATAAATTGCTAAAATGAAGGCGCCTTATCGCACACCATATATTACAACCCCAGATCAGAACAGTTAATCAAATCCAGGTGGATATTCATTTGGTCAGGCAGTGTTTTAAGCTCTAGTAAAGTTGAGTTTTGAGTTAAACTGGTAAATTTCCACACATAATCTCTAACACAAGAAATCCAAGCACTTCCTATTCCACACTCGTTATGCAAAATGAAAGACAAAATTGTGCATGATTTGTGGTTTGCTGAAATGTCTCGAGCATTGGACCATGGGAACTTAAAAAAAGTCCACTACAATGACAAGAAAATTGTGATTGCTTTTCTTCAGCCAAGAAGAACTCCGAAGGGACTGAATACTAGACACAAGAATCTGATCCTCCAGTGTGGACAAAGTTTAAGTTGTCAGTTTGAATTGAACAGAACTGAACAGATGTGCCGGCTGCATTAGGAGCGCTGACTTGACTATCCCCTCCTGGAACCGCCACCTTAACGTGGTGGAGGGGTTTGAGCGCCCGAATGATCCTGGGAGCTCCGTTGTCGGGGGCTTCGTGCCTCTGGTAGGGGGCAAACATGGCAAACAGGTTCTAGGTGACGGGTCAGACAAAGAGTGGTTCAGAAGCCCCTTATGAGAGACCAACAGGCCCGGTTAGAATCGTGGGGCCGCCCTTCTGTGGACCCACCACCTGCAGGAGGAGCCATACGGGCTGGTGCAATGTGATTTGGGCAGCTCCAACAGCTGCCCTCCATGGATGGATGGATGAACTTGACCAAAAGTGACGAATGAGATGCATCAAATATGTGTAAATAATATAGCTTGATGCCGTTAATATTTTTTTAACAGCACCAGTACTTTAACGATACTTTTTTCAATACCTAATATTTTATATATAGAAGCATTAAACAATAACCTTCATTTATTTTATGAAAGACAATTTATTTTCAATTTGTTTCCTTTACAGTTTTTGCCCATTGCTTGAACCCTATAGACCAGTGTTTTTCAACCACTGTGCCGGGGCACACTAGTGTGCCATGAGATATTGTCTGGTGTGCCTTGGTGGGTCTAAACAATATTTTTTGAAAACAAATCAATAATTATCTGCAAATAATGTGCCATTGTCAAGTCTCTGTGCTGATCGGCAGAGTCACCATATTAAACTCTTCCATATCAGAAAGTGCCCGCCGGTAGCTCATGTCTTTGAGACAAGAGAATTAGCGATGCACTTTGTGAATATAGGCTACAGAGTTAAATGTTTTAACATTTTCTGCTGGTGCATGGTGTGCCTCGTGATTTTTTCAATGAAAAAAATGTGCCTTGGCTCAAAAAAGGTTGAAAAACACTGCTATAGACTCATGCTTAGACTAAAGTAACACAACTTGAAGCTTTTGTTACCATACCTCAAACACATGTACCTATACTTTAAACAAAAGTACTGCTTTGCACTCCAGTTTCAATTCTGCAACACACTTACTCCTTTATGCAACACACTTGGTTCTGCATACTACACTCTATTTCATACATAATACACTTCGTTCAAAAATGAAATCTCAGGGTGCCATTTGGAAAACACATGTATCCAAAATACAAAACACATCGGAGAATTGCAACCAGTCAAATACACTCCTGAAGGCACTGACTTGCAAAATTGAACACCAAACAGCCAGCAATAAAAAGCCCTGAGTTTAACCATTTCAACAACTTTGCAAACATGGATGGAGGGAGAGCCAGAGCAAGAGGAAGAGGAGGACAAGGTCAAGGTCGAAGAGGCCATGCACGTACCCCTATTTCTGTTGATATAAGAGCAACTTTGGTGGACTATGAGAACACAATTGCCGTGATTTTCTGTGTTTTTTCTATTACAGTATTTATTTTGATTTTTTTTTTGCTTTATCTGAATTCATGTTACTGCAATGAAGAGTGCTGAAAGGTACAATATTGAGTAGACCTATTTGCTTTTTTGGTGTTTTGAAAATGTGCCCTCTGAAAAATATGCCTTCTGAATAAACAGTGAAAATCAAAGACTGCAGTGTTTTATATAAAGTAGACTAGTGTGTTCCCTTGATCTGAAAGTGTATCCATATGATGCAAGTATGTCTCATTTTGACATCAGAGTTACATTTTGACAAAGGAGTGTCAGGTTTTGATAGCAGAGTTTAGGTTTTGATAGTAGAGTTACAATTTGACACAGATGTGAATGGTATGTCCTTCTGTGGACCCACCACCTGCAGGAGAAGCCATAGGGGACTGGTGCGATGTGATTTGGGCAGCTCCAACAGCTGCCCCCACGACCCGGCAACGGACAAGTGGGAGAAAATGGATGGATGGATGGATGTGAATGGTATTTATTTCCCAACAAACAAACAAAAGAAAACAAAAGAAAGAAAACTAAAAGTATTTTGTTATAGTGTTATAGTGAGTGGCAGCACGGTAGTACAGCGGTTAGAGCTCGTGCTTCACAGCTAGAAGGTCCGGGGTTTGATTCCCACCCGGGACGGGGCCTTTCTGTGTGGAGTTTGCATGTTCTCCCCGTGTAGGTTTCCCCTACCACTAAAAACATGTACAATGGGCTAGGATGAATGAGAGTGTGCATGGGGGACAATGGATGCAAATTAGCCCACGGCTACAATCTGGCGTGGCTTGTTTACATGCATGAGACCCATGTATGTTCATACATACGTACATGGCCAAATAAACCAATAAAAAAAAAATATAATTTGGATGAAATATTATCCAAATATTCATCCAAATTATATATTTTTTTTTTCACACATGTGAAAGTGTATGCATATGATGCAAGTATGTGTCATTTTGAATGTTAGGTTTTGATAGTAGAGTTTCAATTTGACACAAGTGAATGGTATATTTCCCAGTCATGTTTACTTGTGTGTAGAGTTTTGGCAAAAGGAGCGAAGTTTAGCAAAATGTGCTCAAGCAACGGGCAAAAACTGTAATGCTGTCCCTGGGCCCAACAGGCAACAAAACTTGGTCTCTAAAGATATATTGTTTTTGGTACCTACTTTTGATAAGCTACCGTAGCTACCTTTTTTCTCGACACCATACTGGTAAGGTACTAGTAAACAATATACTGTACAGTATGGACGAACATCTATGTCATATCCACTTGTATGTGGATACTGTTGTTTGTAAATACACAGCACCAGACTGGCTCAGCGGTTCACTTTCTACAAGGACGTGCACAGAGGGGATGTACATGCTGACAGCTGCAGACAGCACGGCTGGCAGAAGCATTGGCCCGTGTCGGTGCCATGCTCTGGAGGAGACCGGCCAAGCTCACACAGCTCACTGAACAGCTGTCGAGGTTAGTTCACTACTGTCTGGGTCTGTGACAAACATGGCCTATAGGTCCTGCCTTCCACTTTACAGCTGCATCATTAACAGACATCTTCATGATCTCATCTGTTTCTGAACATCCACATCCTCTAGCCACATATGGTGAAGTCACTGGAGGTTGGTAGACCTCTGCTTATTTTCTGTTCTCCTGTGGTATGCACCTGAACCTGAACCTGTCCACTTCTCTCCTCTCTCTAGTCTGACCTTTCAGAGTGAGGAAGTGGAGGTGTCCCAACACACACAGAGCGCTGCACTTCAGTAGCAAAAGCACTGAGGGCCAGCTAGTTCCATTTATATTATTCTGTCATTCTTTTGACAGAAATTTTAAACAATTTAACTCATAGAAAAAAGGGGATTCCTTCAACAGCAGTTAAGTCCCCTATGCACAAAATAACGTCTTGTCAAACTATTTATGCAGAGGAAAGAGTTGAGGGTCTAGTATTGAAGTAGTAGGAGCATTTGGAGTACTTCTCTCCTTTGAGCCATTTGCTGAACAGGACGGGGCAGGTACGATTTACGGTGTTTATCCAGACACTGAGGCAGACACGGGGTGGAAAAGTTTGCACTCAGTCTAAACTCGTCACAATTGCACAGCAAGAGCACCGTCATGGGGCTTAGAGGAGCAAATATCACGGAAACCAATAGTGCAGATGAGTAGGAAGCCGTATGTCTCTTCTTACTCTGTCCCCGATTCCTGTTTGATAATTATGTAACGCTCCAGACCCTTGCTACTCATGCTACAAACATGCGACTTCTGTAAACACGCTTGATTGTCTGAAACTGGTTCCAGAAGGAGATGAGCGCTTCTACTGATGCTACTCCCTATCATACATCATAATAACCAAAAGTTACAGTAAAGTCGACAGAGCCTTTCCACTTCACGCTTGCGGTTCCTCCTCTGTGGCTGCATTTACTTTAAAGGGATTTCTGGACTTTCCCACCCACTTCTGTCATTTATTTCCTCTCTCGTCTTCTTTGGCGAGTAAAAATCCCCCCTTAAATCTTACTGCGTGCAACCCCTGTCACACGTAAAAAAAAAGAGACTGCAGCTCCGACTAGTCCTCTTTTTTTCTTCCTCTGTAAATCCCCCGATGAACCTCAGGGTTAAGTCAAACCAGGCCAGAGTTAAAGGGGTCCTGACCACAACCTCGTAAAAAGCCCCCCACCCCCCAAAACCAGAGCGCTTTTTATGTTTACGTCCAATCCATTCGGTTCATCCAGGAATGTGTCTCAATGTGCAATAGCGTGGAATGTAATGCGCCACATGGTATAGAGGAGTAAAAGAATGTTATGTATGAGAGCGAATGTATGTTCACCTTGGTTGTAGGGAGTCCAGAGCCTTTTAGTTGGAGATTAGAACCGTACAGTGTAGAGTGAGTAAATAGGTTAAGTAAGTATGTTTGTAGGTGCAGTAGAGCAATTGTGCCCGCCCCTTCACTCCTATTAGTTCACATGGGACTGGAGAAGTCAAGATAAAATCAGTCACTACGCGAATACAAAGCCGATTTTAGGCTGCGCAGAGAAACGGTGCAGTGTTGGCTTGTTGGTGCAAGTGAACATTGGACGTTTTACACAAATCCATCTACTAAACATCAGATTTTAGCGGCAAATATTTTCCCTCGTTCTCTATACAATAAAAAATCATGACATAATGTCTAAGAAAAGTTGAAAGTTGTCATTTTTATACTCACTACTGCCACCTCAGGTCTTACGCGTAACTGCAGCTTCTATATTAAAGGGATATTTGGGGATTTTTGACATTGGGCCTCATTTCCTAGTTATCCAGAGTGTTGTTGATGTCTGGAGATATTTTTTTCTTAAATTCACGCAGTTCTTATATTTGAAGAGCTTAGTGGCGCTAGGCTAATGGATGTCTAGGGTATCAGCAACCCTGCATTAAAAACAGTCAGGCGCACTCCACAGTGCACCTGAGGCAAATCACTTATAACGCCAGACTAAAGATATAAATGTCTGTGTCGATAGAATAATTATAACCATTTTGCATTTAAAATAACTTATATTTGAGCAGCATCAGCTTCGTGGCTGTAACTCAGTGGCGGAGTGATCTGTGAGAAAATAGTCCCTCAAAATGCAGTAATTCATGCGATACATGGTCAGTTATATTTCAAAAATTATTCTATTAACACAGACATTTATATGGTTAGTCTGGTGTTATAAGTGATTTACCTCAGGTGCACTGTGGAGTGGGTCAGACAGTTTTTAATGCAGGGTTGCTGATACCATAGGAATGTGTTAGCCTAGCACTAGCCTAGCGCCACTAAGCTCTTCAAATATAAGAACTGCATGAATTAAAGAAAAAAAAAATCTCCAAACATCAACAACACTCTGGATAACTAGGAAATGAGGCCCTATGTCAAAAATCCTGAAATATCCCTTTAAGCTCGTGCATGATGGCAATTCGGACCCGAATTAACACCTCTTTGAGTGACAGTGCAGGATTTTAGAGGCAGTTGTGCTGAATAGGTTTGGGCTCATTCTACACATTAGGACATCGCTGGAACATGCAGGGGGAGGAAAATACTTAATTTTAACATTTATAAACTCCGTATTGTCCCTTTGAAGTAAATGCTTATTGGCAATTATGTAGTAAAGCATTTGGGGGGCGCCCTCTTTGGAAAAAAAGGAATCATCGGACCAACTCCACTATAACATGAAATTAGCATTTATAACAATTTCAGGCTCAAAACATTTAAAATCTGATTTATTATTGTTTGTTCGGGGACCATCTTTGGCCTTATTTCACAAAAAAGTACTGTTCTCCATTAAAAATACATCAATTTGTTTGTTTATTTGCCAGTGCATGGTAATGAACACACTCACCCACCTGCACTCTCAAACGCACTCTCACTTAACCTGGCCTATTGTACATGTTCTTAGTGGTAGGGGAAACCTGTGGAGAACATGCAAACTCCACACAGAAATCATCAGTGTCCCGCGAGCCCCACCTTAGGCCTTGTGTACCCCTGCAGTAAAGTACACTACAACAATACAGTAAGTAAGTAAGTAAGTAAGTATGTAGGAACAAAACAGTACTATGGAATACAGAATAATAAGTAAATTAAGTAGAGCGCAGTAATAACAAGATCTTGCAAATGTGGATGTTTATGTTAAACTGAAGTCTGTGCTTTGAATAATGCTGTCATTGCTCCATAAAAAAAAAAACCCGTCTGTCTGCCTGTTCCTCCCTTCTCCTCGTCCGCCTCACTTTTTCCTGCGTTGAGTCCAGCCATACACCTGCCCGCCCTCTCTCTCCGCCCTCTCTGGGACAGAACCCCCTCTCCCCTCCCCGCGTGGGACCCTCCTCTTCCTCCGCTCTGAGAGGAATGTATGAGGCAGCAGCTTTGGTCCAGCGCTGCAGACCACATGAGCAGACCTCCTGCACTGCTCGGTTCCTATAGTTGCTTCAACATGGGGAGGGCGCAGCGGTTAGAGGTGTTACATGCGTGCTGCCTGGAAGAGAAATGATCCAAGAGCTGTGATGTATAAACCCGGGCCACATTTAGGACATTGTAATCGCTCTCCTACATAATTATATACATTTGTCAGCCGTAATGCCGCCATTTATCTTTTGTATCACTTACAATAGGGGTTTCACCTCTTCCTAATCCAAAAGTCAAGTACATAGTAGTGGAAGTGCTGTAATAGTGCAATACCAACAGTACTAAGCAGTACCAATCATAAAAAGTAAGTGGTATAATATGGAGCTATTACTGTTGCAAAAAGTAATGCCACCGTATTCAGATGTATTTTTCATTTAACAACCACCAGGTCATATTATGCTGAGACCTGGAAATGCGTATTACCGTAAGTCTGGTGTATTTGTGCAGAGCGTTTTTTCCCCCTCTAATGTTATGCTGCGCCAACACAATCGTACAGTGGGAGCTGAGTGATCAAAGTCTCATATCCAACAACAACAGAGCGGCGGCGGTGGCGGCGGCGGGGGACTTTCACATGGGCCAAGGCGATCAATGAGAAGCACATGTGGCAGCATTACAGGTGCCTGACTGCGTGCCATGTTACCAAATTCACTTCCCCTCTAATGTTGTCCTCAGCAAAACACTTCATCTGCCAAACATTTTGCAGCGGATGCCGGATGCCATTCCGAAGGCAAATCTCTCGTGGCTTGTGCCTGGCCCAAAGAGTGAACTGGTTTGAGCCCTTTAATGTCATAAAATGAAAATGGGTTTAGATTAGGGCAGGGCGATATGGCCAACAATCTATGTGACGATATAAAATCACGATGACGATATAGTTTACGATATAATGGACAAATTACTTCAAATTCCCAGCCTTATGCCTACTGGGAAGATTAATTCAGTGAAATTATTTTTTTATTTTTTTAACGGCATACTTATTTCCTCGCAAATATGATCTACTCAAGTAGTGTACATCCTTCATTTCATTTAACTTTTTAAGCACCTGCCCCTGAGTCCTACACAGTCAGTTTCTATGCTGCTCGGATGGAGCTGAGTGTAACATAAATCATATCGTGATATCAAAAAAATGATATCGCGATAACGATATGCGATACAATATGGCCCACCCCTGTTTAGATAAGGATCAACAGTAGGGTCCCATAGCACTTTTTTTCAAGTCGTGGATTGAAATATGTTTTCCTTGAGTATATTTTAAGCTCAGACATTTGTGAGGAAAAACATTGTGTGTAAAATTATAAAGGATTTGTATATTTTGTTTACATCTCTGACAGTAACCCAGAAAAGTGACCCTGAAAGTTGTGAATGAAACTCATCCCTGTGAAGAATTGAGATATTAGAAATGTGTTAGGAAACAAATCGTAATGCCTTAGTCCTATAAAGTGATTTGCCATATGCTCAAAGTCGGTTTACTGTTCGTGCATTATTCATTCGCACCACAGCTGCCCTGGGGTAGACTGATGGAGGCGAGGCTGCCAATCTGCGCCATCGCCTCGTCCGACCACCACCAACCACTCACTCACATATTTACATTTACTTGCTCCGCCTTTCATTGTTTGTAAAGGAATAAATCCGGTACAGGGCCTTTAAAGGGACTAGATGGAAGTTGTCATTTTTATACTCGCTACTGACACCTCAGGTCTAACGTGTAACTGCAGTTTCTATATTCATCTCATGGAACTTCGGACCTGAAGTAACAACTTTTTGAGTGACAGTGCAGGATTTTAGCGGCAGTTGTGGTGAATAGGTCTGGGCTCATTCTACACATGAGGGCATTGCTCGAGCAAGTGGGGGTTAGAAAATACATCATTTTAACTTTTTAAACTCCGTCTAGTCCCGTTATGGGATTATGTCATCTTTTTCTACTGTTTTCTCAAAGTTTTCAGTAAGTCAATTAACTTAAAATGTCGCTTTAAAGTAACAATTAGAAAAATGTTTAAAGTGTTTTTAGTGATTAAAAAGTGCCCCTTTATTTATGTATGTATGTATTTTAAAAGAAAACTGTCAATGTCAGCCCAAATCTTACAAAGCTCTCCATACACTACACACCAAATACAATCTCATAAAATATTTGTCCTTCCAAACACCAGGCGTATAGATCAAGATCAAATCACGACTGAACCAGGTCTAAAATGAACACAATTTTATCTAAACCGGGTGTAAATCATGCCTAAACCAGAATAAAAAATAAATAAAAAATGACTGAAACATACATGATATTCTCTCCAATCAAAATGAAAATTGCAGATGACAGTGAGTACCACTTGCAGACGCCCAATGGCCACACGTGGCGCGAGCACCCCAGTTTGAGAACCACTGCACCACACAATACAATGAGCAGCTGAGAGGGACATTTTTCTGTTAAAGCATTTTTTCCAGGAGAGCAGATGTGATCAAATACCGCGTGCAATATAATGTTATCGTGCAGAAGCTCCCTATAATAATCTGTAAGGAGTAAAAAGGAAGAAAATGTATCAACATCGTTTTACCTTTCATGATTGTAGCTCTGATCTGCAGGTATTTGTCCAGTTTGCGTGTTTCGTCGGCGGCGCCTCAGTTGGTAAACTCGCAACTTTCTTCACTTCACTTTATACTACATCACCAGAGTGTCAGGCAAACTCATTGTCACTAGTTTCCCTATTCCTCCTCCTCCAAATACACGCAAAATGCAAAAGGGAAAAAAAAAAGGGACTTAACAATATTCAGCAGCCCATGGGTATACGCGCTTACAACGGAGAACTTTTCCCCATCTATGAATTTACATGCAGCTCTCTGGCATGGTCCACCGAAAGGAAACCATGTGGGATGGAGGAGAAAAGCTTGGGTAAGGGAACGAAATCTGGGGGAAATGAGGGAGGGGCCAATCGCCTGAGGAAACAGGGAGAGAGAGAGAGAGAGAGAGAGAGCGAGGGAGAGGAAGATGGTGAGTATGTTTTGTGTAATTGCTAACAAATGTTCTAAGGAGCACGTTTGGAAATGCCTGCCGCGGCCTTGGTTCTGAGTGAGCGCACACCGACGTACACATGTCAGCGCCCTAATCCTATTTTGGAATTGGAAACACCAGCTCCAGTCTGCGGAGCTGGGGTTAAGAAAGAAGCAGCTCCTGTGACGAAGAGCAGGTGGACGGCTCAAAACATATAGGCACAATCGGGGCAGTCCGGCTGACGAAGCCCATTTTCATACAATGTGTGCAGATTGTACTATTATGTGGCCTACTATTACTGCACTTACTCAAACAATGCCTTTCGATTCTTGTCTTTCATGAGTACACCGAGTTACAACATTCCAACCATTCCAGCTCCACCGCAGCAGCAGAGCCAACAGCCCCCTCAGCCACTCGTCATCTTCTTTTTTTCAGCAACAGCTTCTATGCTCATGGGGTATAGTTATTTTTCCACAACCTGTTCTGCCTCGTGGAGATGAATTCTACGCTATAAACTTTGAACACGATGAGCGATAAACGTCTCCTGATTTAAAGGCGCAGTGTGTATTTGGGTCGCCATCTGGTGGTGATATCGAAGATTGCACTTCATTGAACTTGAACACAAACGATTGAACTTCACTCAATCTGTCCAAAATTAATGTGTCAAATTGAATGTAAGTCTGCATGATACATATTGGTAAATATCCATTTTGGCCATTTTCTCACAGTATTTCACCTACTGCCTCATTTAAACCTCGTAACCCTCACCTTGACCCACCACATTTTCTCCAGTTTTACCCAAATCAAAAAGCTTCTCGACTGGTACTCACAGCCTAATAGGCCAATGTAATGCCTCATTTGAAAGCTAAGACCGACAACGCTCATCTAAGCATCTCCTTTGTTTTTTTTATCACATTTATTAGTTTTTGTGTGCTTTTTTTTTTTTGGTAGCGTTTTGGCCTTTTTGTGTGTGTGTGTGTGCAACGTAACTGTGATCAAGCCACAGAAATGTGACCAAAACATGTCATATAAGAAACAAAAATGTGATGAAAACGCAACCTTAAGAAGAACGAAAACGAGACAATCATAACAAGGAAGACGTTTAGATGAGTTTTGCAGGTCTTAGCTTTCAATTGAGGGTGCAAGCTCCAGAAGAGCTTTTAGATTTGGGTAAAAGCCGAACTGGAGAAAAATGCATAAATGGATTGGAATTGGTTTTCTACATTTGTTTTCAGTCAGATGCCGTTCCAAAGGCAACTCTTTCCTTTTCTGTAGGCTGCTGACTGACATAGACTGGTTTTGTTAGCTTGTCTTGAAACTTGAATTGCAGTGTTGTTGTTGTTGTTGTTGTTTTTCCTTTACTGCCGCAAACTTCAGTTCTTTTCCCGGAACAAATAAATTAGATCCTGGCTCATCCGTGTTTGAACAGTCCCCAGCCTGATAGCAACGGCGTGTTCATTTGTCCCATTGGCAACTGTCAGTATAGGCCTGTTTACGATTAGTGCCGTGAGCCCTGAGAGCCTTCCCCGTGTGCGAGCCGACATCTGCGCCACTCTAGAGCCGGATTGGAAACGGAGGCAGAGCCAATCGGCGAGCCTGTAGTTTGCCCAGTGTGGAGGTCCCTGGCAAAAGGACAACAACATCTGGGAACCTGCAGGGCCGACGAAGCAGAGCGCACAGGGGTTATTGAAGGTCAGTGTGTAAACTAAGTCACGTCGCAGCAAAAGCGCCTACTCATGTGTCATAAACAATCGCCAGATGAGGTGGTTCTGGCAAATGCTGGTTTGCCTCAACAATGGAATGAGTTCTACATGACAAAAGGCACCACACAGTCTGATCACGAAGTCACAATCGCACAACTGAAAACACACATGTTAAAGGATCAGCATCTTGTCAAGGGACCATTGTTCTTCTGCTTTCAGGGTCAGGTATTTGGGCCAAAGGTGGAGAACAGCCTCTTTAAAGCAGGACTTTCTCAGCAGACACTGAAAGAAAAAAACCAAGGCAGACCGAAGCCTTCATGGGGCCCTGAGTGGAATTTGACTTGGGGACCCATCAGTGGCTCTTTGATTCAACAATTGATATTTCACATTCCACAAAAATAAAACACTCTGTCAACATCTGGTTATGCTAGAATACCAAAAACAATGAGGCTCAAGAGCAATTCAAACAGTTGGAAACATAGCACTATCTGCAGAGAACGGGGCTCCCCCAGACTTTTATATCATCAACATTATTTCCCATTTTCAGGTGCAGTACATTTTGTTACAGTTGACTGAAGGGTGATCAAATTTATGGATGCATCTTTCGTCCATCCTTCCGTTTTCTTCTGCTCTATCCGGGGTCGGGTCACAGTGCCCAGACCTCCCCCAGCTGCCATGTGTTTTTTGCTTTTTATTTTTTATTTTGTGTTGAAAATGTGTTTTGAAATTGTCCTGCACTTGTGTTAAGCACTTTGATTCAGCAGGTGCTGTTGAAAAGCACTATACAAATAAAGGTTGATTGATCGATCGAGCTGTGCCAAGAACATGTCAGCTACTGTATGCCAGACACATTGTGGATAATGTAGGATGTAGAAATAGTAAAATATAGCACTAGGCCTATTGCAGCCTATTTGGGTGAAGTATTAGGCCTAACATTTCGAAAGAATACTGTGTGACATTTTCTAATTCTGAAACATAAATCGTCTTAAGCCTACTAAAAGTCTACCACATGCTGCATGAATCAGGTCGATTATTGAATAAAAGGTCAACAAGAGAAAAATAATTAATGCTGCATTTGCTTCAGTGACTCACCATGCAGTCTCCATTTCGCAGTGAGCTGCCCAGGCATTCTCTCCTCCTCCTGATGTGACCATGTTTCCAGCCTTCTCTCAAAGCAGAGTCTTTCCCAATAAATCAAACTTCCTCTGAGTGTTCATGCGTTGTCCTGTACTTTATGAATGATGCTTCAACTAACATTTTGTCAAAGATCTTTGAGGAGGGGTCCTTGCACAGGTGTAGACAGCCTGTGCACACGCCGGTTCAGAGATCAAATTTAAGCAGCATAAATGTAGCTTCTGGAAATAAATAGAAGAGTCATATGGTGTTCATAACTGAGCTTTGTTTTACAGTTCCCAAAGCATTATTTTACAACAATTAGTTGGATTTTGAAGATGAAACAGTAGAGGGCGGTGTTGGCCTCCTTCCCACGTGGCTTGACTCGAATCATGAAGGTTACAGACACAGAAAGAATCTGCTCATTTAATTTACTGAGGTCGACCCAAATTGTTTCCGACATAAAATACTTATATATATCTATGTTTCCCCCAGCAATATGTCCCCTTTAAAAATACATCCTAAATTAAAATAGCCTACATAAAAAAGGAATCCTATTTACATGGGCACTGCTCAGTACTTTTACTTTGTTCCATTCTACCACTGCCACCGCTTTTAGCAATCATTTAAAGTTAAATTATACTCTGGGGTGTGATGTTGCTGTTGCCGTGGTGACGACGTCTGGATGAGAGTGGGAGACAGTCTGTACTACTCTGTTCACTTTGATACAGACATGAAGCTGTGTCATGTCGCACTGCTCTGCCCCAGGTGTCTTTATTCTCAAATGGCGGGGGGAAAAAATCAAGAAATACTGGAAAAAGCGATGTAGCAATATTGGCAATATACTAACCAAGAATGACAATCAAAATTAAGATCATAGCGCATACAAATATCAAGCCCAGATGCATTAAGCCCACGGAGAAGACTGAAACACTGCTGCACCAACCAAGGACATTACCTAATAGCTTTTGTGATCACAGAAGCAACAGATTCACAGTCTTGAATCCATGTTGATTGGTGTTGGGGTAAGTCTCCCAGGCTGGTTGTCACCTTTTCCCCCCCTAGCATCCCACAAGAGTCATACTTACATTTAATGAAAGCTTAAACCCTTGACTCTAAGTAGACAGATATATCTTATCGCACTAAATAGTTATTAACCGTCCAAAACAGGAACACGTAATGTGACAGTGTGCTCCAAGTGCAGGGCAGGTTACAATGTTTGGGGTTGGTTGTCAGTACTGTTGTTGTTGTTGTTGTGGTTGTTGGTGACCTCACTATTTTTAACTGTTACTTTTTAGCAAAATACTCAGGAATTCACCCATAATACCCAAATATGTGTTCAACAAATGCTAATAGCAAAATTATCATAAAAACATGATCATACTCATTTTCAACAACCAACCCCTGACCCGCGTGGGACAGCCAGCCCTTAACTGAGCACCTGACAAAAAGCTTGAGTTGCTCTCACTTCACATGGCTTTTTTCAATTCAATTCTGTGGTCTATAGCTTTTTGCGCGATATTCGATTTTCTGAAAATAATCGCCAACTTTTCATACAAAAACATCAGACAGTTAAAAAAATGGACAAATACTTATGTATTTCGAGGAGAATCAGGACGTTGTACTTGATGTTCAGTAACAATATCTTGTCACAGCGTCCCCCCCAAACAGCCCTGGCCTCCCCTACTGTTGAATAGAAAGACGGATGTCAAAGAGGAAGATTGCACTTAAGGTTTGTAACTTTCTCGATTTGAAAATGGAGAACCTCGCTGAGGAGCAGGGTCTGTGCAGGAAGAGGCTGTGCGAGGTGTGCTTGTGAGTGGACAGGAATGTTCTCACCTTGGTTGCTGTTAATTAAGCAGCTGTCTCTTCAAATAAAAATCAACATTCGGCTTTGTTTGACTGATTTGTATTCGTTTGAAGGTATGGGGCAGGGATGTGAGTTGTGATTGTACTTACCTTCTCTTTAATTAAGAATGCATATGAGGTCACACAACTATACAGAGAGGGAGAGAGAGAAAGCACCATCCTAATCGATATCCCATCGACCTGAGCAAACACAGCTCGTAACAGCCAGTACATTATTATTGGGGCAGTCGCAGTCCATCAAAGTCATGGTTCTGATGTCCTCTTCTGGCTTTTGGTTCAGGTTTAGCTTTATTTGTCATATGAAGGTTGACACATAGTTAACACATGCAATGAAATGTACCTGAGAAGAACACATGTGCACACTCTTCCTATACATTAACACTCACATAGGAAACAAATTGCAAAAAGGGAAGCAGTCGGGATTTCTGCACAACAGTCTCTGTGGCGGAGAAGAGCGTGCTCTCCAAGGGGCTGAAGTTTTCCATCACACCCAAATCCATTCCTACAGTGGACGTAGGGATGGGACGGTATGAGATTTCCACGGTAGGATAACCTTGACAAAAAATACCGCGATATCACGGTATACCGTGAAATTGTGTGTTTTATATTTAAAAATAAAAACAGGGTCCGCATTTAACAAACAGGGTTTGTTTATGGTACATTTGTAATTGGATATGTCTTTACATGCTGCTATGGATCAATAAAGTGTACCATTATGACTTATTATCCAAAATAACACTTTAAACAAATTGATATTTTTACCTTAATCACTTTAGTCACAGACGGAGCATGTTCGCTGATGCTAATCACTGTTTGTTCGATGTCTGACCAAAAACTCCCAAAGCCAGGCTTGCCATTATAATTTGCTGTTTGATTTCTTACTAAAGTAGTCTGTGCATTCAACTTTATATCAAAAAATAATCCTAATACTATAGGCTACAAAAAGTGTCGCATCAAGCGGTCAACAAACTTGAGTGCTTGTCTAATAATTGACCGACTAGCAAAGTGCATCAGGTAAAGGTTCCACCTATGTCTAACCCTTATCCTGCAGTGACAACTGGAGGGTAAAGAATAATCATGTTATCCGCCTATGCGATGCATCAGATTATTGTTTGGGGAGACTTTAGTGGAGTAGTGCGTAGGTTTGTTTACATCACGTAGTAGCTAGTAGTAGTAGCCTTGGTAGCGTAGCGTGTGACAGCGAGCGGAGTTTGTAGCTAAATTAAAATCTGTGCGTCTTTGATGAGCATTTGGCAAAGGAAGGCTGAGCGTCTTCGGAAAAATAAACCTAAAACAGTGTGGTCTAAAGCGTGTCTGATGAACGATGGACTGGATGATGAACACTCCAAACCACAAAGCTAACAGGTTAGCATAACAAGAGCTAAAGAGCTGCTTCTCAGCCACACTTGGCATCTTTTAACGCGACAGTTCCAAACAAAGCTTCATCTCAGCGGCAGTGTTCATGTTCACGGAGGACAGTGACTTTTTACTCTTCAGCTACGGGCCGTGTTCAACAGGCTGACGGCCGGTAGAGAGAGGGCCTGCGTCGCGGGGTCAGGTCAGGAGCAGCAGAGGAGAAGGGGAGAGCCGGAATAGCATATAAAACCAGGATTTTTAATACAGTCAGACAGGGATTCCTCACGGTAGTGATACCGTAGCATTTTAATACCATGGTATACCTTGAAACCGGTTATCGTCCCATCCCTAAGTGGACGTCATCACAGCAGCAGAATCAGCCATCAGGAATAACAGGATGACTGAGTCTGAAGCAGGGGACCTTCGACTGAAAATCGAAGGTTTGGAGCCCTTAAGCGCTCCAAACCTCCTCCCTCCAACATCTCTGGAGAGGAAAGAAGAGCTTTGGCAGCCTTGAAGAAGGACAAGAGCATCACCATCCTTCCAGCGGATAAAGGTAGATGCACAGTTGTCCTCAACACAGCTGACTACGAGACCAAGGTCCAACACCTGACCTGTGATGAAAACAGTATGAGCGGTTACAGGAAGAAAATTATAGAGCACCGTCAGAAACTTAAAAAGGAAGAAATTATTGACCAAAAGCTGTATTACAAGCTTTACCCGGGAGAGTCTGTTCCGTGTATCTATGGTCTGCCAAAAATACACAAGGAAGGTTTTCCCCTCAGACCCATTGTGAGTGGCATCAACTCCATCACCTATAATCTGGGGAAACACCTCAAGTTCATCTTATCCCCTTTGGTCGGCAACACAGAACACCATGTGGAAAACACCAAGGAGTTTGAGGAGAAGATCAAACACCTGCAACTAGTGCTGGGCGATATGGAAAAAACGTATATCACGATATGGATTATTTTATATCACGATAACGATATATATCACGATATACCATAATATAGTCAGTTTTCAGTTATTCTTTCAAAAGTTTAACAAAAATATCTTACTTACTTTTTTTTTACTTTATTTTGAAGCAGTGGTTTCGCTATGGATAATTTATATCGCCTGTATTGTTTATGTCAGGAAAAATGTGAGACAGCAGGATAAATGGGCTAAACATGATCTGAACATCTGAGTCCTGACACCAATTTAACAACAGAAATGTGTAAACTCGTGCGTAGAGAACGACTTATTCAGAGCATCATCTGCTCCTCAATATCAAGGCTCATAATTACACTAATACAAATGTAAATTGGAGCTTATATCTCAATTTTAACGTAATGTTTAAGAAACAGTGGGCGAGCCGTTTGCATCGTACGTCTTTAGCTGCTCTACGCGCTGGTCCGTCTCTTACCTCCTGCACCAGCCTCTCCTCTCTCCTCTCTCGTGTGTTTAATCCAGATCCATGCACTATCAAAGCGCATTGAGTGGCCTTGTGTACGAAATGCGCGGTATAAATAAAGTTGCCTTGCCTATCAGTCAGCTCCGTTGTGAGATCCATCACTAAAAAGCTGTTTATTTGCCGTACCTGAAGCAGAGCGAAACCACGCGGTGTTTAGGGAAGTAGCTGAGAGAGCCCCGCGCGCTCAGAGACGGATCAGCGCTGCGTCAAAGCTAAACATATTACGCAAATGACGGAGAATTTTCGGTTAATGTAACCTCTGTTATGAAGTGACATTTAACTCAGAAATAAGAATGCTGAGTGTAGTAGTAGGGGTGTACGTCCATTAGATGTCGCCGTTGCTACAGCAGGTGTGGCGGGCGGCGGACAGCAATATCGTAAAGCAGGTGTAAAGACGGAGTTTCTTTGCGAAAAAGTTCTTTTTTATTCTTGTTTATAATCACTTAATATAAACTTAGAGGATGCATAGTGACAAGAAAACACTAATACATTCTTTGTGGCCTATTTAATGTAATATTTGCTTTAATAATTGATTAAATTAGGTTAGAAACGATATAAACGATAGAAGAGAAATGCCACGATAGACACTTTTCTATCGTCACCACGATATCTATCGTCATATCGCCCAGCACTACCTGCAACTGGAAACAGATGAAACCATGGTGTCTTACGATGTGACAGCACTGTTTACATCTGTCCCAACCTCAGCAGCAGTCACAGCCATGAGGAAGAGACTGACTGAGGACAGCACTCTAGCTGATAGGACCCAGCTCACTCCTGACCACATTTGCCAACTACTGAGATCTGTCTTAGCACCACATATTTCCAGTTCAGGGGCAACTTCTACAGACAGATCCAGGGCTGTGCAATGGGCTCTCCAGTTTCACCCATAGTGGCTAACCTCTACATGGAGGAAATGGAGAGGAATGCCTTGGCCTCATACCCAGGAAACAAACCCAGTCACTGACTCAGATATGTAGATGACGGAAGTGGCACCTTTTACTGACCACATCAATGCTGTGGACCCCAGCATTAAATTTACTCAGGAGGACGCCAAGGAGAAACAATTTGCCTTTTTAGATTGTAACGTTATCATAGGGGAAAACGGACAACTTCAGGCAGTGGTTTACAGGAAGGCAACTCATACTGACCAGTATTTGATGTTTGACTCTAACCATCCACTCCAGCACACACATGGTCATCATGACGCTCAGACATAGAGCTAAAGAGGTGGCTACCAGTGCAGAAGGAAAGACCAAAGAGGAGCAACATGTCCAGAGAGCCCTCTCAGACTGTGGCTGTCCTAACTGGTCTTTCACTAAAGCACAAAGGGCAAGAAGACCCAAAGAACAAGACAGACAGACTACAGAGCCCAGAAGAAAGGGAGTTGCAGTGCCGTATGTAGCCGGGGTATCAGAGAAACTTCAGAGAATCTTTAGGCAGCACAGGATTCCTGTGAACCACAAACCGGTGAACACACTGAGACAAAAATGTGTTCATCCCAAAGACAAAACTCCGAGCCACAAACAAAGTAAATTGGTTTATTCTATTCAATGCAAAGAAGAAGAATACAAAGAACATTATATTGGAGAAACTAAACAAGTTTTACAGAAGAAACTTTAACAACACCGAAGAGAAAGCACAAGCGGCCCTCAGTTGGCGGTGCATCTCCACCTCAAAGCCTCCAACCACTCCTTTGAGGACGGGGAGGTCAACATTTTAGCTAAAGAAGAACATTAGTTTGAAAGAGGAGTAAAACAAGCTATTTTTGTCAAGAATGAAAATCCCTCCATGAACCAGAATGGTGGGCTCAGATTTAATCTCCCGTCACTTTACTCCAATCTCCTTTGGGGAAAACTGACAGGGCACACCCAGTCCAAGGAGACGGCATCTCAGCTAACAAAAGAACAATAGGCAGGTAATTAGCAGTGATCAGCCATGAATAGGACAGATAATGGGCAGTGATTATCTATGAATAGGACAGGACTGACCGATACTGAGGTGAGCAGATCGTTAGAGACGCTCTACTTCAAAGGTTGTTTACCCATAGTTGAGAGTAGCTGTGATTAGAAAGGAGGAGCCGGGCCTACCCTAACTCCTCCCTGTTGGTCTATAGCTAAAGCTGCGGGCTGAGCGGGACTTTTGTCCGCTGACGAAGCCTTTTGGATGAGAGGCGAAACGTTTGAAGACTTCAACTACTGAGTACAGAAGATGAATCAAGTACCTTCATTGAAGATGGACAACTCCTGTATGACTGAGAACTTATACAGACATAAACATGACTTCCTTAAACTGGCATCTCTCCTCATCTCTCAGCAGTGTTTCTGAAAAGTGCGTACCTCATACGGCAGCTATATAGTTTGCGTGGAGGAGCGCAATGTTTTTTTTCTATAAATACCATGCGGCTACGCAAAGTTTTGGCCTCATTTTGTGCGCCGCAAGCTTGATAAATGAGGCCCCAGGACAAGCGTGAATGAGACGTGGCCACATACTCCCTTCGCCCATGGCGCAGTCGCAGATGGACTATGCACACACATATATACAGACAAGTACAGTATCTGTAAGGGCTCATGCCTCAGACTGTCTGTAAGATAATTTAGACAATCAGACTCCTTGAGGATAAAGTTGTTTTCTGTTTTTGTCAAAAGATAATACTAAGTTAAAATAATTTGAAATTAAAGCCGCAAGCGGCATCGAGAGGCCCTCGCGGGACGCGGTGGCTGGTTGACGCCGGTTCCCGCACGCCGCCGCAATAACCGGGAGGCGCTGCCGCGCCCTACGTGGTTATAATGTCGCTGCCACCCTAGGTCGAGATTATAAAAGAGCAAAGGCGAGAAATGGCGCCTTCGGCGCTGATTACTCGATTTTTCCCAAAATGGCCGACCACCTGTTGGTCGCCTAGCAACCATGTAATGGAGGCCTCCCTTAGTGCCTCCATTGCCGTGCCATAACCCTACCGAGGGCGCCAACGTGGCCACACTACATTTTATTGCCCTGATGAGCCATTAATCTTTGTGAGTAAACATCAAAACGAGATTTTTAGCGTCTCCATGTGAATGATGGCCCCAACCTGCAGAGGGCGCTATCGTGCCCCAAATCTTTTTTATTTCACAAGCAGCATCGGACGGCCCTTACGGGCCGTACTTCAATTTACCACTGTTCACAAGAACATTACAGAGGGCGCTAACGAGCTGTAATTGTGTATAATGTGTGATATGCGGGTCAGTCCCATTGGAATAACATGGCGAGCCTCGGTCGTCTCCATGGCAACACCGTACAAAATACGGTATGGGTCTCATTGGCTTTTTGGATCGGGATGCCATCAGCTATTATTGTGCCGAATTTTATCAATTTCCGAGAAACAAATTTTTTTCCCATAATGCATATTTTCTTCTCAGCCTAGAGGGGGCGCTATCGTGCCAAATCTCACTTTTTCACATTTGTTGTGTCCGGAGGTGAAAGGTCAATAAAATGTATATTTCCGATTTTTAATCGGAGTTCGTTTGTGCAAATGGGAGCATTTTGTTGTTTTCGGAAAGTCGCAAAAATCTTCGTAAAGATTGCGGCTTCGCCGCACACAAACCGTAAAACTTAGCCAAAAAATTTGGATAACTTTTGATGCCCCACATCTCGAGATGAAGTGGGGCGATTTTGGGCTCATTTGGTGAAACGCCCTAGGAGGAGTTCGTTAAAATGCGACGTCAGCGAAAACGCTGACTCACCATTTTCCCGACTTCCTGTCAAAATGGCGGACTTCCGGTTTGTCTGGGGGCGTGGCCACAATAATATATTTTGTTTGTCCTCACAGGACGAATGTCTGTACCGAATCCCGTCGCTCTGCGAAAAAGTTTATGTTGGCCCCCTCCCCATAGGCGCAATGTATTTTCACTTTTGTAGGTGGCGCTGTCGCGCCATTTTTTATCTCCCCAAAACGAAACACACATTTTAATTAATTTTTCACCAGATCTGAATTTTGGGCAAAGTTTGGTGAGTTTTTGACTATGTTCAGGAGGTCAAATTCCTGCTCAAAGAGCAGAAGAAAGAAGAAAGAAAGAAAGAATAATTAAAGCCGCAAGCGGCATCGAGAGGCCCTCGCGGGGGTTCGTTGGCCGGTTGACGCCGGTTCCCGCACGCCGCCGCAATAACCGGGAGGCGCTGCCGCGCCCTACGTGGTTATAATGTCGCTGCCACCCTAGGTCGAGATTATAAAAGAGCAAAGGCGAGAAATGGCGCCTTCGGCGCTGATTGCTCGATTTTTCCCAAAATGGCCGACCTCCTGTCGGTCGCCTGGCAACCATGTAATGGAGGCCTCCCTTAGTGCCTCCATTGCCGCGCCATAACCCTACCGAGGGCGCCAACGTGGCCACACTACATTTTATTGCCCTGATGTGCCATTAATCTTTGTGAGTAAACATCAAAACGAGATTTTTAGCGTCTCCATGTGAATGATGGCTCCAACCTGCAGAGGGCGCTAGCGCGCCCCAAATCTTTTTTATTTCACAAGCAGCATCGGACGGCCCTGACGGGCCGTACTTCAATCACTACTGTCCACAAGCTCCTCACAGAGGGCGCTAACGAGCTGTAATTGTGTATAATGTGTGATATGCGGGTCAGTCCCATTGGAATAACATGGCGAGCCTCGGTCGTCTCCATGGCAACACCGTACAAAATACGGTATGGGTCTCATTGGCTTTTTGGATCGGGATGCCATCAGTTATTATTGTGCCGAATTTTATCCATTTCCGAGAAACTAATTTTTTTCCCATAATGCATTTTTTCTTCTCAGCCTGGAGGGGGCGCTATCGCGCCAAATCTCACTTTTTCACATTTGTTGTGTCCGGGGGTGAAAGGTCAATAAAATGTATATTTCCGATTTTTAATCGGAGTTCGTTTGTGCAAATGGGAGCATTTTGTTGTTTTCGGAAAGTCGCAAAAATCTTCGTAAAGATTGCGGCTTCGCCGCAAACAAACCGTAAAACTTAGCCAAAAAATTTGGATAACTTTTGATGCCCCACATCTCGAGATGAAGTGGAGCGATTTTGGGCTCATTTGGTGAAACGCCCTAGGAGGAGTTCGTTAAAATGCGACGTCAGCGAAAACGCTGACTCACCATTTTCCCGACTTCCTGTCAAAATGGCGGACTTCCGGTTTGTCTGGGGGCGTGGCCACAATAATATATTTTGTTTGTCCTCACAGGACGAATGTCTGTACCGAATCCCGTCGCTCTGCGACAAAGTTTATGTTGGCCCCCTCCCCATAGGCGCAATGTATTTTCACTTTTGTAGGTGGCGCTGTCGCGCCATTTTTTATTTCCCCAAAACGAAACACACATTTTAATTAATTTTTCACCGGATCTGAATTTTGGGCAAAGTTTGGTGAGTTTTCAACTATGTTCAGGGGGTCAAATTCCTGCTCAAAGAGCAGAAGAAAGAAAGAAGAAGAAAGAAAGAATAATAATATTTCCTGCAAAAACAATATAGTCGCTTTCGCGACTACAACATATTATACATTTTTTGAAAGCTTTCGACTTCCCCCACGCACCGGTGGGGCTCGGAGGTGAATGACGAGCGCTTCGCGCTCGTCATCCACCTCCGTATGACAGTTGGCCATATTCCCCCATTCATTTTCATGCAATTATAAGTATAAGGGCCCACACCAGAGGTGTGGGCAGTCACTGTTTTACACGGTGAGTTTACGTTTGACATGGGGACAGCGCTTCGCGCTGTTTTCGTGCGCTCCGCGCACCTAGGTTCAGTGCGCTGCGCGCACTGCGTTGCGATTACAATAGGCCCTTGCTACGGCAGGCCGCTCGGGCCTAATTAAAGCCGCAAGCGGCATCGAGAGGCCCTCGCGGGGGTTCGTTGGCCGGTTGACGCCGGTTGTCGCACGCCGCCGCAATAACCGGGAGGCGCTGCCGTGCCCTACGTGGTTATAATGTCGCTGCCACCCTAGGTCGAGTTTATGAAAGAGGAGAAGGCAAGAAATGGCGCCTTCGGCGCGGATTACTCTATTTTTCCCAAAATGGCCGACCTCCTGTTGGTCGCCTAGCAACCATGTAATGGAGGCCTCCCTTAGTGCCTCCATTGCCGCGCCATAACCCACCGAGGGCGCCAACGTGGCCACACTACATTTTATTGGCCTGATGAGCCATTAATCTTTGTGAGTAAACGTCAAAACAAGATTTTTTGCGTCTCCATGTGAATAATGGCTCCAACCTGCAGAGGGCGCTAGCGCGCCCCAAATCTTTTTTATTTCACAAGCAGCATCGGACGGCCCTGACGGGCCGTACTTCAATGACTACTGTCCACAAGCTCCTGACAGATGGCGCTAACGCGCTGTAATTGTGTATGATGTGTGATATGCGGGTCAGTCCCATTGGAATAACATGGCGAGCCTTGGTCGTCTCCATGGCAACACCGTACAAAATACGGTATGGGTCTCATTGGCTTTTTTGACCGGGATGCTATCAGCTATTTTTGTGCCGAATTTTATCCATTTCCGAGAAACAAATTTTTTTCCCATAATGCATTTTTTGTTCTCGGCCTAGAGGGGGCGCTATCGCGCCAAATTTCACTTTTACACATTTGTTGTGTCCGGGGGCGAAAGATCAATAAAATGTATATTTCCGATTTTTAATCGGAGTTCGTTTGTGTGAATGGGAGCATTTTGTTGTTTTCGGTAAGTCGCAAAATTATTCGTAAAGATTGCGGCTTCGCCGCAAACAAACCGTAAAACTTAGCCAAAAAATTTGGATAACTTTTGATGCCCCACATCTCGAGATGAACTGGAGCGATTTTGGGCTCATTTGGTGAAACGCCCTAGGAGGAGTTCGTTAAAATGCGACGTCAGCGAAAACGCTGACTCACCATTTTTCTGACTTCCTGTCAAAATGGCGGACTTCCGGTTTGTCTGGGGGCGTGGCCACAATAATGTTTTTTGGTTGTCGTCACATGACGAATGTCTGTACCGAATCCCGTCGCTCTACGACAAAGTTTATGTTGGCCCCCTCCCCATAGGCGCAATGTATTTTCACTTTTGTAGGTGGCGCTGTCGCGCCATTTTTTATTTCCCCAATACGAAACACACATTTTAATTAATTTTTCACCGGACCTGAATTTTGGGCAAAGTTTGGTGAGTTTTCAACTATGTTCAGGGGGTCAAATTCCTGTTCAAAGAGCAGAAGAAAGAAGAAGAAAGAAAGAAAGAAAGAAAGAAAGAATAATTAAAGCCGCAAGCGGCATCGAGAGGCCCTCGCGGGGGTTCGTTGGCCGGTTGACGCCGGTTCCCGCACGCCGCCGCAATAACCGGGAGGCGCTGCCGCGCCCTACGTGGTTATAATGTTGCTGCCACCCTCGGTGGGGTTTATAAAAGAGCAAAGGAAATGGCGCCTTCGGCGCTGATTACTCTATTTTTCCCAAAATGGCCGACCTCCTGTCGGTTGCCTAGAAACCATGTAATGTACTTTTTTGTTGGGACAGTCCTGACGCACGCGTGTACCAATTTTATTTATTTATTGCCCTGATGTGCCATTAATCTTTGTGAGTAAACATCAAAACGAGATTTTTAGCGTCTCCATGTGAATGATGGCTGCAACCTGCAGAGGGCGCTAGCGCGCCCCAAATCTTTTTTATTTCACAAGCAGCATCGGACGGCCTTGACGGGCCGTACTTCAATGACTGCTGTCCACAAGCTCCTGACAGAGGGCGCTAATGCACTGTAATTGTGTATAATGTGTGATATGCGGGTCAGTCCCTTTGGAATAACATGGCGAGCCTCGGTCGTCTCCATGGCAACACCGTACAAAATACGGTATGGGTCTCATTGGCTTTTTTGACCGGGATGCCATCAGCTATTATTGTGCCGAATTTTATCCATTTGCGAGAAACTAATTTTTTTCCCATAATGCATTTTTTGTTCTCGGCCTAGAGGGGGCGCTATCGCGCCAAATCTCACTTTTTCACATTTGTTGTGTCCGGGGGTGAAAAGTCAATAAAATGTATATTTCCGATTTTTAATCGGAGTTCGTTTGTGCGAATGGGAGCATTTTGTTGTTTTCGGAAAGTCGCAAAAATCTTCGTAAAGATTGCGGCTTTGCCGCACACAAACCGTAAAACTTAGCCAAAAAATTTGGATAACTTTTGATGCCCCACATCTCGAGATGAGCTGGAGCGATTTTGGGCTCATTTGGTGAAACGCCCTAGGAGGAGTTCGTTAAAATGCGACGTCAGCGAAAACGCTGACTCACCATTTTCCCGACTTCCTGTCAAAATGGCGGACTTCCGGTTTGTCTGGGGGCGTGGCCACAATAATATATTTTGTTTGTCCTCACAGGACGAATGTCTGTACCGAATCCCGTCGCTCTGCGAAAAAGTTTATGTTGGCCCCCTCCCCATAGGCGCAATGTATTTTCACTTTTGTAGGTGGCGCTGTCGCGCCATTTTTTATCTCCCCAAAACGAAACACACATTTTAATTAATTTTTCACCAGATCTGAATTTTGGGCAAAGTTTGGTGAGTTTTTGACTATGTTCAGGAGGTCAAATTCCTGCTCAAAGAGCAGAAGAAAGAAGAAAGAAAGAAAGAAAGAATAATAATATTTCCTGCAAAAACAATATAGTCGCTTTCGCGACGACAACATATTATACATTTTTTGAAAGCTTTCGACTTCCCCCACGCACCGGTGGGGCTCGGAGGTGAATGACGAGCGCTTCGCGCTCGTCATCCACCTCCGTATGACAGTTGGCCATATACCCCCATTCATTTTGCTGCAATTACAAGTATAAGGGCCCACACCAGACGTGTGGGCAGTCACTGTTTTACACGGTGAGTTTACGTTTGACATGGGGACAGCGCTTCGCGCTGTTTTCGTGCGCTCCGCGCACCTCGGTACAGTGCGCTGCGCGCACTGCGTTGCGATTACAATAGGCCCTTGCTACGGCAGGCCGCTCGGGCCTAATAATATTTCCTGCAAAAACAATATAGTCGCTTTCGCGACAACATCATATTATACATTTTTGGAAAGCTTTCGACTTCCCCCACGCACCCGTGGGGCTCGGAGGTGGATGACGAGCGCTTCGCGCTCGTCATCCACCTCCGTATGACAGTTGGCCATATACCCCCATTGATTTTCATGCAATTATAAGTATAGGGGCCCACACCAGAGGTGTGGGCAGTCACTGTTTTACACGGTGAGTTTACGTTTGACATGGGGACAGCGCTTCGCGCTTTTTTCGTGCGCTCCGCGCACCTAGGTTCAGTGCGCTGCGCGCACTGCGTTGCGATTACAATAGGCCCTTGCTACGGCAGGCCGCTCGGGCCTAATAATATTTCCTGCAAAAACAATATAGTCGCTTTCGCGACTACAACATATTATACATTTTTTGAAAGCTTTCGACTTCCCCCACGCACCGGTGGGGCTCGGAGGTGAATGACGAGCGCTTCGCGCTCGTCATCCACCTCCGTATGACAGTTGGCCATATACCCCCATTGATTTTGCTGCAATTACAAGTATAAGGGCCCACACCAGAGGTGTGGGCAGTCACTGTTTTACACGGTGAGTTTACGGTTGACATGGGGACAGCGCTTCGCGCTGTTTTCGTGCGCTCCGCGCACCTCGGTACAGTGCGCTGCGCGCACTGCGTTGCGATTACAATAGGCCCTTGCTACGGCAGGCCGCTCGGGCCTAACTATGAGAAACAAGCAACAATAATAAGAAAAGGGTAAACAAACAAAAAATGGTATAAGCGCTTATAGTAATTCAGGTATGTTCCATCATTGCAAAAGGTTATTTGAGTTGAAGTACTTTAAAAAACAATGACACAAAAAGAAAGAAAAAAAGATCCAAACAAATCTTATTAGGCACTAAAAATGTATATGTTATTGATGGGAACCTAGAGAATGACAAAAACATAAATCCAATCTCGAACTCTTCCAGTTGTTCGGCTTTTGCAGGTCATTTGTGGTTTTGAGAGAGCTCGCAGACAGAACATCTGAAGGTTACAGTGTGGCGTCTGTGTTTACAGAGAATTGGAGCTAAAGCCGCGATTAATTCAGACTGAGAAGGTTACAGCCAATGACGATGAACCTGATCTGTTTCACTGCCCGGGCACTCACGGATCCAAGGACAAGATGCAAAACTTAGATTAGTTGGCCTGTTTTAAGAGTAGTTCAAAGGAACTTACGATATACATATGGAAAGAAGGTAAGTTGTCAACAGAAGATATACTGGCATTTACAGTGCTGGTGTGGGTGTGGATAAGTAACATATAAACTGTATAAGATAATACATAGAGTGCAGGTGAACATCTTTAAAAGACTACTGATGGAATATAGTCCCTTGTCTCGAGGGGTCTGGATAATGAACAGGATAATTGTTCATTCATAAACAGGCACCGGTGCACAGTTGTTGTGTATATGCCTGGCAGGGTCGTCAACAGACTAGCTGGGGCCCAGGGCAAGCAGGTTGAACCTAGCCCCCCTGCCATTTCCTATTATTTCTAAGGGTCTGGGTATGGCTAAAATTTGCATACATGTAACGCCCTCTATTGTTCAAATCACCAGGGTCCAAGGAGACCAGGACAACGGGAGGGCTTTAAGTTAGTTTATTTGGTACAAAACTTTAAAAGGGTTAAAAATCTATTGGGGAGGAGTGGGCAAGTCAAATGGAGTCCAGTGGGTTTGGAGGTCCAGGCTTTTGGGTCGACAAAGGACGATCTGCAGTTGAAGGCTGGCACGGCTGGTTAGGTATTCGATCCCCAGCATGCCCCAGTCTTTGGTGGCCCAGACTCTTTTCCAGGGGTCCAGGCTAATGGTCGGCGTACTCCACAACATGGCTCCTGGTCCCCGTGCTGGTTTGGTACTATGACCCCAGCAACCACATGCCTTCCCAGCAGAGCAGCCGACTCGCCCTCAGACTGGCCTGGACCCCTGGTGGACAGGACCAAACGAAACAATGAGCGCCAGCAATGTTACAATGAAGAAAATGAAACAAAATAATCATTCACAATACACGTTAATAATGTTAACAAGTGTGAGGCTGCACTGACCTGGTGGACAGGACCAAACGAAACAATGAGGGAGAACAAAAAGGTGCACAGGTGTTTTATAATTGAAGCCCCGCCCCCAATACTTCCCACTTAAGTTAAAACATGGCCATTGGCCCACTACAAAGAAACACCCACAAAGAAAATCACACCCAACTTAAAGTGACAGCATTGGTACGACACAACATGACCTGTTACATACAGACACTAACGTATAATAAGTATCTTTTGGAATGCTTCCAGAAGTGTTCCCTATCCTGTGGTTGATGTTGCTCATAGTTTGGTTGATAATGTAAGTGTGATGGGGTAGGTAATTATGAGCATATTGCTTCAACCTTTTGCTTAATAAACACAAAGATGAGAGGTGAGAGAAATTACCAGCTAAGTGTGTATAGACTTTAAAACCACAGAGGAGCACTTCCTCAAGAAGTTGAGGCATCACCTGATGACACCAGCTGGTGTAACAGAGAGTTCTGAGCTCCTGGGAAGAAAACAGGTGACCACCTAATGATGCACGAATGGAACAAAACAGTCTTTAGAGTCTGTCTTAGATACGATCTTAGAGAGGTTAAAAGTGTTGAACATAACAGGGGTCAAAAAGTAGAGACTTACCACAGAAAATAGAAACCACCTGAATAAGGTTTGGTGAAACGTCTTTATTCAAAGGCATTAACAGTGATTGCACATTACTCGAAGCAGTGTCTGCATACAGAGTGTACTGCAGGTGACTCCTGACATCAGCATAAAAATAAAATCAAAACAAAGTTCCTGGAGTGTTTATGAAGCGTGTGGTGTGTTACAATCAACACCATGGACATCAGCAGATTCTGCAGAGCATGCCTTTTCTTTCTCTTTTGTTCTCAGCTTGATATCTTTGCTGTTCTTTTAAGCATTAAAAAGTCAGTTCTCAGGCATTAAGAATAACCTCGAACTTTGACAAAAGATAATGCATGAGGACAGTCACATAGGGATTCCATGTAAGAAAGAGGGTACATTAAAAAAAGCCTGCAGCTCCAATACAGTTGTGTGGGCTGTTTGTAGCTTTGTGGGGCACAGCCTGTTGTAAGCTAGAAACAGCTTTGACAGCGCTGCATTTGGAGCTTCCCTGTACATGTGTGAACTGCATTTAAAACTGTGAGAGTACTCTTAAGGTGCTGGAAGTGTCTGGGGAGAAGGAGGTTATGGATTCTCCTCCAGGTCCTTGAATGTGTCAGAGCAACATTTTGGTGTTGTTGGCTCAAACCTGGAGCCTGAGTGATGTATATTTGTTTGTGGTATCACCATCTGCCTGCATAGATTTATTTAATCTATTTTTTTCTCTTAGACAGAAACATTCTCTATTCTTGCATTCATTATGGCTGAATTAAACTTCACAGGCCATTCAGTATCAGGGTCGGGATTTGCACTATAAGGAGTTGAGTTCAAAGACCTGAATCTGTATCCTGACTTGAGAAGCTCGATGTGAAAATTAAGTTAACTTATTATTTACCTCCTTTTTTTAATTTCCTATTTATGGGTTTCAATGTTTGCGTTTTCTTAGTGCAAGCACAAGTAATACTTTTTTAAATGTTTTAATCTGCTGTCAGGACACATTTTTTTACATAAAAAATATAGAATCAAAATAATAATAAAAAAATAAAAAAATAAATTAGATTGATGTAAACTTCGTTTTGGGAACATGGCCACGTCTCCACTAACACATTTAAGCAACTCCTTTACGACTCCTCACTCAATTGCACCTCCCATTCACCCTTCTCTGTCTTTTCTCCACACGCAGTAGTTGGACCCTTTCGCTTGTCCACACCCACTTTCGTTTGTGCACAAAGGAACTGGATCTGTCTAGCCAGGCTATCATTTAGTCTGTAGTCTATTTGACACGTCTGCCAGCCCTCTCCCACTGATGATTTCCCTACTCTCCAAACATCCCTCACTTCCTGGACACAGTATTTGACACCTGGCATTCAACACCTGCACTTGTCATTCTACATTTGCCGCTCTGGTCCCTGCATCCTACCCGCACACCCTGCCTTTGACAACTTACATCCGGCCGTTGACGACTTGCATTCTGCGCCCTACACTCTGCTCCCTGACCTTGACATCCTTGGGGCCTGATCGTCTCTTCATCACGTTTCGTTTATTAAATACTTCTGATCGCTTTGTTGTGGCATTGTCCTTACAAGTGAAACAATATCATCTAGTTTGTAAAAAGTAAAATCTCCAATCAAGATTAGCATGCACATTTCAAATCCCTACAACTTTCCTTTGTTGGAAAGATGATATGTGGAAGTCAGTGATCTTAGTGATGCAAACCTAATTGAGAATGAGCCCTGAGATTGTGTTTTTGGAGGTTATGAGAGAGCACTGAGACAGAGTGGACTGACATGAGCAGGCTAGGACCATGCACAGAATGTGTGGTACTTTAATGAAGGCAAGTGAACAGGCGGATAAACAGCATGGCAGCAACCGCACTTTTCTCAACAGCTGCTCCAAAATACCTTTCTCTTCTCTGATTGATGTCACAACATGTGTCACTATACGAACGGTTACAAAATCACTTGACTTCAATATTAATATTTCATAATAACATGTATGGACTCATTACCCAGCACCATACTTTCTATCAGAGAAGGGTTGTAAATCGAACAAGAACTTGCTCTTGCCGTCTCTGCCCTTGACAACACAATGACGTGACACAATGTGGCCTGACACTGAACACTTGAGTGATGTTGAAGACTTGTTGTTTTGGACCTCACAGGTACAGCTTTGGAACAGAGTGTTAAAGATGGTGCCATGTGATGATTTTCTGTCGGTACGTTGCCAGATGGCTATTACAGACATGCACTAGTTCTACCAGAGTTTTCATGTCATTCAGTGAGAGACAGGAGTCTTCAGCATGGATCCATCGAAGCCACAGAGAATGAGTACGTATAGTGGACTTCACAACAGGACTGTGCCCCTGTCACACAGAAGGGCCTAAGGCACTAAAATTTATATTGATTTAAAAACATTTGTAGTCAGTCTACAGGCCCATCTCCCCATGGAGCTCTTTAGTGTCCAGTTCGATGTCTTTCTCTTTGGGCTGCTCCACAGTGAAAGTGTACTGAGGCACATACAGAGGGAAGTCCGACAGGCTCATGTTGCACTCCTTGTCCTCGTCCTCGGGCTCGTCCTTGCGTTTGTCGTCGCTCGTGGGCATGCTACATTCGAACATGGGAGAGCTGCATCCATAGGCCTCACTGTGCGGGCGGCGCGCCTCGTCGTGGATATTTTTCTTCAGGTCGCGGTTCCTGCTGCGCTTAGCCAGCTTGGTGACGGAGCCCAGCCGGTTGAATATGTTGTCCTCTGACGTCGCCTGTTGGTTCGGCCGGTCGCTCTGCTCGGCCCCGCGCAGCCGCAGGTTGTTGAGCTTGGTGTCAATGCTCTCCTGGGAGGAAGTCTTGTAGTTGTTGGTGTCTAGACTGTTGAAGATGGCTCGGCGTTCCGGGGAGAGCATGTCCAGGGAGACGGCGCGTTGATCCAGCCCCAGCTGTCTGCGCTCCATGCTGCGGATGGTGGCGGCCCGCTGCAGCTTGTCATGGACCTCCACACTCATGCGCCTGCGTGTCTCCCTCAGCTCGGCTCGAACGTTAGCTTTCCACTCTGCCGCATGTGCCTTTATCTCGCCAACCTGCGACACAACCACCAGTCACTATCACGGTACATTCATGACACTCACGTTTAAATGTACTGCAATCCAAACCTCTTCTTTGGTCTTCTTGGACAGCACCCTGAGCCAGTCCCCGATCATGTTCAACACAGCAGCGAAGTAGGCCAAACCCCCCAGGATCCAGAACCACACCAGGGGCCGGTACCACTCCCGGTACTCGATACGCCGGTTTCCCCCTGGGCAACCACAATTATAGATGTTTCAATCCCAGATTTTAGAATCACGGCTTTTCATGGATTTTTATTTTTATGTTTCAATGCTCATCACGCTGAGATTTGATTTGAGGGAAACTGACCTGCTACGTAGTCCCCGATGCCCACCGTGGTGAGAGTGATCACCACGAAGTATGTGGAGTCCAGCGCCGTCCAGCCCTCGATGTATTTAAAGATGACTGCAGGGATGGTGACGAAGAGGATACAGCCCGCCAGGATGAAGAGCAGAGTGGACGCCACGCGGATCTTTGTCTGACTGATCTGATTTGACTTGTTCTGGAAGGAAAAGAAGACGTTCTGGGAGGCGGCGCACAGGTTGGACCAGTTCCACAAAATTGTCGGGGGAGATAATACATTTCCCTAGGTGTGACATTAAAACACAGAACTGGGTTTACATTTGAATCAATTTGTCAATCAGTTTCTGTGCGTGGGCTCTACATAGCATTGGCAAACAGCTAACATTGATATTTGATCACCTTAACCCTTGACTAAGACCCAGAGAGCACACCCAAAACAAAGCAATATTAGTTCAGGTTAAGGTAATTTAGAAATTACATTATGCTCATCGTTTATTTTACACATTATAAACCCCCCCGCTATTTTCATGTTTATGTGAAAGTAGTCAGCCTCCGATAAAGGCAACAGTGAAATTGTCACTGTTGAAAGTTTGAGAAAAGCGATGTGCTAATGATTTATTATGTATATTATGCATAGATGTAAACACAAGAAACAGACTTCTGTGGGAAGTGAGATCATCAGTGAGATCATGTGAACGGTCATTTTTATGCCTCTCATAAAACACAATGGTGTTTTGTTACAGCAGGCAATAAAATTATATTGCCACTCTTTTAATAAAAGTAATTGTGGCTAATAAAAATCATTGAACGTCTGTAATTAACTGAGTCATTAATTTGGACTGGAATATGCTTGGCAAAGGTTCATTGTGGTTTACATGTAACAATAATAGTAACGTTGAAACATGGCAAGAGTCTCAAAGCAGTAATATTGTGAACTTTAACAATACAGTGTATGCACATTATGTATGTGTATAGATACATGTTTAGATGCACTAACATGGTAAAGCAGAAGCAGAGAGCAAGCTACACAGACTATGCTTTGTGCACTAAAAGACTGAGCAGTTCAGAGAACAAGCAGCAGCTTCTAAGCCAGAATCCTTCTGACAGTAAAAGTATACATGTTGTGAAGTCAATACCGTGATAAATACCGTACTATGAGATTTGGACTTTGTTACACGGCTTCTTTTCTTATAACATGTCAACAAATTATGTAGCCTCTTCTGGGAAATTGACAAACTTGAGCATGTTTATCAGGGGTGTCCAAAAATTTTTTTTGTGTGTGTGTGTCTACGGCGTTGAGGGGCACAAACCATTTGTCAGTGCAGAGAAACATTCAACTGGGTGAATTTAAGAGAGGTTTTAAATGCATCACATACCATTTTTAGACTTAATGTAGCTCATGTCTCATAGAAAAATGTTCGTTTTTGAGACTATAATGGTACAGAATGATTCAAGTTGGAGTAAAAAGTACCATCTCTGAGGATGTGTGCCAATTCAGCAAGAAGCTTGAGGGCCACCTGTGATCTATGCATGTATGTATGTATGTACCAGAAAACCGTACGACTGCCTGGACACACCCCTGTCATGTCCAGTAAATACAGCAGTGTTAAGTTAACAGGGTCGGTTCGGACTAACGTCTTGCTGCAAAGATATCAGCCACTCACTTTGAACATCTTCTCCACTCGGGCGATGCTCTTGACAAAGATGGTCCCGAGCTGATCACCGACCCCTGCCAGCAGGAAGCCGAACAGCGGGATGCCGAAGATGGCGTAGAGGATACAGAAGATCTTCCCCCCCTTGGTGCTGGGAGCGATGTTCCCGTAGCCTGAGGGGAGACACCACAACTGTGAGCAGACAATTAACAGGGCTAACACCACATCATCGCTGCATCTGCTACAGTCGCTAATAAGTATTCATCCACTCAGAAACACCTCTGCTGGAGGAACAAGTAGGTGACACAACAACAAACAGTTTTTTTTTGTTTTTTTGTTCACACGTTCTTCAAGCGAGGCAAGGGAGATTTTGATTCCAATGTTTTTGCTAATGGCACATTACGAATTCAAAAATTGCCTCTTTGAATAAGGGTTGAAAGAAGACGAAAGCTCCCCACATACCGATGGTAGTGATGACTGTCCCGGCAAAGAAGAAGGCACTGCCCAGGTCCCAGTGGCTGGAGTTGTAGGAGGTGTCACCGATGGGGTTCACTCCGGCGTTCACCGCCTCCACCGAGTGCTACAGGGGCAGACAGAGTGCGTTATAGGCTCTGCAGGACAGTTGGACAGACTGCAGACGGACCACATACAAGGCCAGGGCATACGGGTTGGGTCAGGACGGGGGCGAGGGACAGATGGATCATCAGTGGCAGACGGCGGCACACTGTGGTGAAGGAGACTGAAGGGCACAAGGACCTAAGTGGATGCACAGACGATGGTTTAACCACTCATTAACTCTGACTCTTGCCTCCGCTATATGTCTATATCAAGTCTATGGCTCTGCGTCAAGAATGCGCAAAACATTTATTTTTGATGGTTGCTGCAGTGATGTAAAGGAAGCTGAACGGACTATATTGAGCCAGAGCCAAAAAGAAAACCACATCCAGTTTAACTGCACTTTACTGGTCAAAGGGGGGGGAACCCAGAACCTTGTTTACATGTTTTTATTGGACAGACAACAGGGCTAGACATTAAAAGTGCATTATGCAACTTTTTAGTGTGTGTGACCTTGTAGTGACCCAGTGGCTGGATGAGTGGTCAGCATGGCGCCTTTACTTTTCATCACAATATCAATGTCAATTTTATTTATAAAGCACATTTAAAAACAATCTCAGTTGACCAAAGTGCTGTACAAGTACAGTAGCAATATGTACAATATACACAATAAAACTTAAGCACAGGTAATATAAAAGGCACAAACTGTATCTGGTCTACATAGAACCGAAGGCCAAAGCAAAAAGGTGAGTTTTTATGAGGACAAAGAAATGTCCAAGGCACTCTGAATGGTAAGATAAAAGTCCTTTAATAAGCAGGGACGCCAACGCGTTTCGACCTGGTACGGTCTTCATCAGGGCAAGGTGAGTTTTTAATTTGGTTTTGAACTCCTCTACAGACTGAGCTGAGCGTACATGTAGGGGAAGGCTGTTCCAAAGTTATGGGGCCGCCACTGAGAAGGCTCGGTCACCTCTGGACACACGCTTAGATTTAGGAACAGACCAAAGGAGCTGGTCTGCAGACCTCAGAGCTCTGGAAGGACAGTAGAGCTGCAGCAGCTCTGACAAATACTGAGGTGCCAGCGAATTAAGGCATTTAAAAACAAACAGCAGAATTTTAAACTTTATTCGAAAAGGAACTGGGAGCCAATGTAAAGAGGATAGAATGGGGGTAATGTGCTCCCATTTTCTTGTGCCAGTCAGCAAGCGGGCTGCGGCATTTTGGACTCCCTGCAGGCGCTGGAGACACTCCACAGGGGTCTCTTGGACGCTCCAGGATCAATCCTTCAACACCTTATGTTCCCCTTCAACACCTTACGCTCCCGGCTGGTACACCCTAAGGATCTCCAAGGGCAGAAAAGCAGGGGTAGTCTATGCCATCACTTGTGGCACTGAAGGGTGTAATCAGAAGTACATCGGGGAAACACCTCAGCCCTTGGACAAGTTCTCTCGGCACCGGAGGAAAACATCATCAGGCCTAACTTCTGCTGTGTTCTTGTACATGGAGGAGACGGGCCACTCTTTTGAGTACAGAGACACATGTCTATTGGACAAGGAGCAGTGGTGGTTTGAGAGAGGGGTCAGGGAGGCCATAATGAGAGAATCTACAGACAAGGGAACTCAGGTTCCAGCTGTCCTACACCTGGGACAGAGCAATCCGGAGGATGCCCCAGACACTGGATCCAAGCCGTGTCTGGGGCCCTCGTCAGTGACGTCATCTGCCATCACTGGGTATTCACCATCCACGCTCACCGCGTCTATATCTGGTGGGTGTGGACAACACGGACAACAGCTCTGAGGAGGCTGCCTGGATGGACAGCTAACTATCAGCTCTTTTTTTTTTTTTTTTTAAAGTAAATCCAGAGTTCATTGCAAGACAAGGCTGAGACGTGGACAGGGCAGGCCGCCAAAGCTAACACTGTGCTAATTACAGCCTCTGACTTCCTGATTCGCGCTGGAGGAAAAAGCGCTATATATGGACACACAACAGCACAGCACAACATGGTCTGTTGGACTTTCACAACTGTCGCGTCTTACAGTACAGTGTAGATCTGTGGTGCCAAATTAAATTTGCTCTACTACTGTACAAGAACTTTCTCCACAGCCACTAAGCACCAGAAACGGGAGCAACGGCCGGCACTCCAAGCCAGTGTTCAGGACCACAGGAAAATGGCTAGTCTTGCCTGCGAACACATCACTTCACTGTCAGAAGGCGATCGGGAGCAATTTGATTTTGTATGGAAGAATATAAAAGCTAAATCATCAATTGCTACTTTTTGGGGGAAATCTGAAGCAACAGAAGCAATATATCATTTCCTTTGCATCATTTTCATATTTGTTGAATAAATAAAATAAAACAAATAAAACTTTTTGCAGAAGTTCTCTGCCCATTCATTTCACTTGATGAGAACTTGAACTAGTCCTTAGTGTTTAGGGCTCTTTGGACGCTTAAAGACAGATTATGGAAGGGACAGTTTGAAGTCAGTTTTGCGCAGTGACAAACGTTAGTCAGTCCTAGTTCCTGATGGGCTGTGGGAGGAATTACTGTGGACGGAGGAGGCAGCGTTTTTTTGTACATTTGTTCGTTTGTCCATTTGTCATTGTTTGTTGCTGCTTTTTTGACATAGCAACTAAAATATGGGAACAAAGAGCCTCGTGAGGGTGTACCTGTTTAAGCTGCACTCCAGTCGAGGCGTGTGTCGGACTGGAGTAGAGCTTAAACAGGTACACCCTCACGAGGCTACTTGTTTCCATATTTTAGTTGCTATGTCACTCTGATACTTATAGATGTTTACTTTCCACGAGTGTTTAAATCCGACTGACTCTGTGCCAGCGAGGCTCTGTCACTGCCAACGTCCAGCACCATCTGTCCTGCACTAACTTGTTCTCCTCTTTTCTCCATTTAGCCCTGCACTCCTTCTGCCTCATCCATAATTCAGCAGCGTAAGACTGGACCCATAGCAGCTCTGCTCCACACACCTCCACCCTGTACCACGCTCCCAAAGACGGGGGTTTTTGCTTGCTGAGAACGAGAATCTAAAATGGGATGGCTCCATGTTTATTTGCTTGTGCGATGTGTCTTATATAAACATTTTGTTGGGATTGGGTTTAACAAATGAAAATTCTTGTAAATCAAGTTTGCACCTGTTGTTTTACCAGACTGTCCAAATCTTAAAATATTCCGAACCATCTCTATGTCGAATTACCGCATTGACCAGAAAGTTGACAGATTGATTCTCCGACCAGCATTTCACCTTGTGCCTTTGAGCAAGGCAACTGGCTCCTTCATTTTCTGAATGTTTGCCATTGTGTGATTCATGGCGGTCAGACAAACTGTGCGCCAACGCGAGAAAACAATGGCGGCGACATTTCTGTCAAGCCATTAGCAAAGAAAGACAGAAGGCGTGAACAAGTTTTAGATTTGAAGGACCTAGGGTAAGGCTGAAGGATATGGCAAAAAAATAAAATAATTCTCTCACATTGATCAATCTCAATTTGCCATTAGATTTTATTTCATCATTTGAAAAAAATACATGTAGCTGATTCATGAACTTTTTCACACAGGCTCTAGTTAGGTCTAACATTGGGGAAGTGTGCCTGTACGTGGGTCAGTGTCTGCACATTGACAGGCTGATGCTCGTTGTCATGGGAATGAGTTTGTTGAACAGCTGATCGTTGTTACGTGGCTGATGTTGCGATGTTTTGTGCGAGCGCATGTGAACGCGGACCTAACTAACTCTGGAGTAAATGCAGTTGGAACTAAGGCGGTCTCGAGGCGACCTACAAAGCGCTCCAACATGTGTGAGAACGGCCTGAGACATACTCCAACAAAAGCAGATGCTTTACCACACACAAAAATCTTCCATTGTCTTCCATTCTTCCATTATTAGGCTCCATTAGCCGCAACAAAAGCTGTTATAGCTATTCTTCCAGGGGTCCGTAAACCACAGGAAGAATAGCAGCTGTTTCTAAACCCGATGATTATACAGTCCCATGACGATTACTGAAATTGACCAAAGTAGAGATTGCAATTTTTTATCAAATTTCGATTACAGTTTTTCTCCATTGGTTTGGCTCATTTCTTGAAACAGAAATTACATTCTCAAAACAACATGGACAAGTCTCCAAACCACTTGGCAATTGTTCACAACAGAATTGAATTTCTCATTAATTAATGTCATCAAATTGCGAATGCCTAAGTCCATGTCTCAATGTCTCAGTACAACTTTGCAAATGGTTAAGTCCATGTACCCGACAATTAGCAAAATGTCCAAGTGAATAGATCTTGTTGATCTAAACTGATTGTTGATTCTCAGTCTAATGGTTGTTCGCTCCAAAACGTGTCAGCGTCATTTCATTCTATAAGTCGTCACATGCACAACAGTCTGTTCAATTGTCAAAATTAGTCAAGAACACCATACCATGAATACCATATATGATTCCCTTGGAATATTTGATACATTTATTACAGCAATTAAAGCTGGGTACCTGATTTTTTGGTGTTGTAGAATACATTTATTTTTGCCACCTCAGAGTCTGTTGTAAACATACCAAAACACAGACCTTGTTGTATTGTCTTCACCTAAAGTTTTATTGAGCAATGGATGATAGAAGTCTGATCTAAATTAGTGGAATTTATCTTAGGCGTGGCCGCCCCTGCTTCACTTTGTCACCACTCAATGCTGTATATGTGTGTGAAATGTGCATGTAATTACATTCTTTGAACAATGTGAATACACAGGAGGGACTGTGAGAGCTAGAAACAAGTTTGGGCCAAAACAAAAAATGTCACTGTTTGAACAGGAAAAATCCGGTACCCCAGCTTTAACAGTCAGGTGAAACTAGAACTTGACTAATGAAGCACTGTAGGCTGCATATAATTTTCATTGTTTTTGTTTGTGTGTTATCTTACAGTATGTTATGATGAATGCATTTTATTTTTACTCTGATGTATGGAAGTTACTTTATTTGTGTGAATGTTAATGGTTACAATTTCCTTGGCCGTATGAGTGCAGTGTGTGATGTCAAACCTTGGAGTCGACTCTTACTCTCAAATCCTATTGCTTTGTTGTCTTTGTTATTTTCAGTTTTATACACAATTGTATTCTGTTAGCTAGACAAAAAAAAGTTACAGTAATCATTGTCAATGAAGGACTGGGCTAAGACTGAAAGGTGAACATGAGGGACATTTCAATGGTGACAAAACATCTAAACATTTAGACTTGCAGTGCTTACACAATGCCAAAGGGACAAAGCATTTTGGGGGCACTGACTGTTTAAATGAGAAGGAAATTTTGTTTTGACACATGAGTGAACTGTTTTGGGAGAGATATGAATTTTTGCAGGTGAACCATGGTGTTGTGCCGAACCATCCACGTTATTTTGGCAAAAGCACCAAGAGTGTTGAGAACGCCCAAAGCAATTGAGAAGGATCTTTGCCATTTTGGGGGCATTGACTAAATGAGAAGGAAATTTAGTTTCGACACATGAGTGAACTGTTTTGGGAGACGTATGATCTTTTGCTGAGTGAGCTATAGTGTTGTGCTGAACTTAAGACCGTTTTCTCAAATGATCTTAGAGTTTTGAGAATGTAATTTCTGTTTCAAGAAATGAGCCAAACCAATGGCGAAAAACTGTAATACCTCTGGTTTGTAAAATAGAGTAGCAGAGTGTCTTGCAAGCCCCTTAACTTTACCTGATTTAAAGGGAGGATAGTGGATATCTGTTTATCCAAAATCGACTTTAGAACTTTTAACCACATTACAAAGTAGCTCCCTCATCCTCCAGGGCAACGATCCAAAGTGCCATGGCACCAACTTATAGTATAATGCTCTTCCAATTTCCCCAGAGCTCCCCTCACCTACGCTTACCCCCAAAACAACACCAGACAGCACCTTCTGATAGTGGCACCGTCCAACAGTAACTGGCAGAGGCAGCGAGGGTTTTTTGTTTTGATGGGGAGTGACGAGACAGCATGAAATCATAAACATTTACCTGTAAAAAGCAAAACCCCCACTTTAAGAATGACCAGGGCGTTCGTACAAAGGGACGAGCCTCTCTCCACTATAGATCTATACTTAGTAACGCCTTCCTCTCACATCGTTTAAAGGTGCCTCTAGAAGACTCTGACACCTGATAGCCTCCCGGTTCAACCCAAACACGATTAATGCCTGGCCTAATGTTTACCGTAGTGCACTTATGGGGCTGGTTCCCCTCCGCTCTGCTCTTGTGTGCGCTGTGGACCTGCACGATCCATCCATTCCATTATCAGACCGGGTTTCACCGCTGCCCTGCTCAATAAGCACACGGCACATCACTGCCTCTTCCTATTGTGCGGCGCTATAGAGAGGCCGCAGCTTTTCTGGCCCGTGAAAAGTCCTGCACTGTGCAATAGTACAGTAATGCAGGCCCGTATTCAGTCCTATACAGCTCCATTGATTGATGCTTTGTTGTCGATGGATTACGCCGCACAACAGAAGGAGAGTATTGTGGGGTGGGTGCAAAAGCTGCGGCGGGGCTAGTGCAGTGAGCGTAATGAAACGTACATGCATTACTGTTGATAACAGCTCGGATTTTTATGGCGCTACAAACTTGACAAGCTTCAAGCGCTATAAGCAGTTATTCATTCAGGACACACAGGCCTCAACGGATGCACATGTGGTTACCGATGTGCGCCAACTCTCACAGGCAAGGTGGGATAAGTGTCTTGCAAGCGAACCGCCAACCGCCTGGTAAAAGGACAATCATCGAGCTGACACAATTATGAAGCAAATTATTGTTTTGATAGGTATTCTGGGCTGATATGTCAGACTTTACTCGTTACCTGGGAATTTACCATTTGCATGTGGTTGACAACATCATGGTTAAGGAGAAACTAATCTTACATCTGCTTGACAAACTGCTAGATTATGTATAAGCAATTCCGGGGCCTTTTTCAGGGTTAGGCAACATCAGGTCCTGGCGTCAAATCGAGCCCAGCTCCACCCCCGCTCCAACTCTTTTGACCAGCAGCATGTACGCTAGTGTTGGTGGAGATCCTCACCGTGATCAGATCCTCCAGTTCTTTGGGGCTCACACAGGGATGCCTCTGGAGGAACGCTGCCTTCTCGGCCGTGATGGTGATCTTCTGGTTGTCCTCGAAAGGCTGCTCCAGAGCCTGGAACACCAGCCCTCCAGCCACCAAGTACAGCACCACCACCACGAACACCGCCAGCACCGTCTTCAGCTTCATGAAGGTGAAGACCACGGTGCCGTCCGTGCCCGTCTCCATGCTGGCCACCACGCTCGCCGGCCGGGACACGGACAGGCGGGGGACCGAGCAGCCCATGGGGTTCTGCATGGTGGCCAAGCTCGCGTGCACCAGGCTGGACTGGAGCATGCTCGCCTGCACCTTCTTTGGGGGGACTAGGTTGGTGTGAACTGGCACTGTGATGGACGGAAGAGGAAATGAATATCAGAAACAGTTCAGATTAAAGGGTGTAAAAAGTATATATTGAGTTTTTATTCAACAGTTGGTGCTTTCCAGACGCTCAAAGACATTTTACTTTATTGAGAGATGACTGATAGAAAGAAGCGTGCATTGAGAAGCATTTTGTAAAAACACCATATTATGTAATAACAGCTCAAAACATGAACACATTTCCACCTTGTTGTAAAATAAAACCACATTCTGTAATGGTGTGCTGCATGTTGCATTAATATTCTCCTTTTATGGGAACACTTGACAAGAACGGCACATGTTAGGAGTTATTTATTTCATCAATTCTGAAATATTTATAGAGCTTTCCGAATTATTTGTTTAAAGTGATGAGCCTTCAAAGCCCAAACCCTTTTCCAAACCTTTGCCATTCCTGACATGTACATAATGCCCAACCTTAACCAGCCACACAGCATTATGGCTACTATTTAAGAGCTTATAAATAATTAACAACGGTTTGTAAAACTATATTAATGTTTTTGTCAATGCTTTACAAACTGCTTAATAATGTATAGTTACAAAATGTTTTACACAATGTGTTTTCATCATAGTAGACATCTGTACTATAGTATAAGTGTTGGATGTACTTATTTTGGTCAGAAGGCATTCAGACCTCCAATAACAGGGGTTTAACTTATCCCCAGCTTTATACTGAGCCTGTTCAGAGACAAAGGTGCCCAGGAAGTCAGGAAACGGTTCCTCTCCCACTGCATTCTTTAAAACACCCGCATCTTCAAAAGGCTAATTGGTTTAAAGGCCTTTCTGACCACCACCAATCTCTAAATGACAAATATTGTTGATGGGATCATGGGAACATTTACAAGCAAGCGTACTGACGCTTTCCAAGTCTCAGGTCTAGCTGTGCCGCCTGCTGTAATGCTGCACTGTGTCTTTTAGGGCGAGTAAGGGAAAAAAATACAACATTTTTCAATTTGCTCAGTCACACTCTGGTGAAGAGCTACTTCTGTCCAAGTCGATCACGCGCCGTCTCAGGAAACCACTCCAAGCGCTGTCGTGTCAAAGAACACAACGGCGATAATGGACCTTCCCCGGGAAATGCCAACTTCCACTACTACTCCAGTTTGAAGACTTTCCCTTTATGCGCACGCAGGACCTGACGTGAGTGGAGATGGCGGATTTCTCATGTTCCCTTTGGAGGCAATTTCCTTTACAACCTGCGCAGCAAAACCTTCCCAAAACAGTTAACAGATTGTTTGTCGAGGTCACAGGAGGACGGGGCTGTGCCTTTTTGCACCCTGACTAATAGTGGGCCTTTCAGACTGCGGTCTCAAAGAGCGAAATGCGCTTTTCTTCGCTAACATTGACTTAAACGTGTGTAGGCCTATGCACTGTGACATGTCAGACACTGCTGTTGCATCACATTCTGCACCAATGCATTCCAGGTTACACAGAACTGCAAATAACCATTCTAGTTCCTGTTTTGTTTACCCCATAACCGTAATGCTGCGTATGGCATGTATTTTTATTTTCATTTTATTTATTTTTTTCAGTTAAAACGTTTAGAAAACCCTAATTCTGAAGGGGGAAAAACGCAAGAGGGGAGCCAGGAGGGCACACGCAGTGACAGAGACGCCTCGCTGTTTTCGGGGGGGTGTTGTGTAACAGCGGTTTTAGGGGGAATTCGTGACCGGGTTCAGACGCGTTTCTGATAGGGAGCGTTTGCCCCCCACCCCCCCGCCCCGGCTACCGCAGAGGCGTCGGTGAGGGTCAGGGCACAGGAGGGGCCCGACACGCTTCACCTGCTGCTGCTCCAGCTGCTGTGCGGGAGCTGACGTGAGCCACATGAAGATGCGCTCAGTCAGCCGATGAGGTAATGGAGTCGAGGCTCCCACTGCAGCCGCTAGTGGCGTTTCGACGGGTCTTTAAACGCGCGCACGGAGCACGGCGGGCGGACTGCAGTGTCTCAGCCAGTGCGACAACGTGGGCATGATCTGTGCACATTGCTGCAGCACGTCTTGTCACCTTTCGCATGAACCCCACGATAACATAACATGGAGAAACAAACAAATCAGTCTCTAAACCGTATCCTCCCCAAAAGCGTTTGACAAAGTGACTGACACGTGAGGGGGAATGGGAAGTGCGCCGCTCGTGCGTTTACCTGGAGGGGGGTTCCCCTGTTTTCTCGGGTTCTCACTTGGAAATTTCATCTTTTCCTCTGGTCGTTGTAGGCTATCAGCGGGAACTCTGGCGTCGTTAGTGTGGCTTTATCCGAGAGAGGTTAGCAGGCAGGTAAGGGCACTTCATCCCCGTCAGCATCAGCAGCAGCATCACCACCTTCAACGACAACACCACCACCACCACCACCTCCAGCACCAGCAGCAGCAGCACGTATCTCCTCCACGGCCAGGCGCCACTGAGCTCGAACCAACGCCGCGGGAGTACCGGGCTCCAGACAGGCACCGTGGCGTTCACATCATGCTGCTGTGTCCCGTGCGCCCCTGCTGCTGTGTTTACTTCACGTTTATGCGGCGGAGCTTGTCACACGGGTCCACCTCTCCTCCTCTCTCTCTCTCTCTCTCTCTCTCTCTCTCTCTCTCTCTCTCTCTCTCGCTCTCTCTCGCTCTCTCTCGCTCTCTCTCGCTCTCTCTCACGAGTGCGTTTTTTTTTTTTTTTTTGGCGAGGTCCGTATATACGCCGGAGCGTGCCATGCCCATGCGTCCTCACGTACTGCGGGCATCAACACGTCAGACCTGCAGAGAGTGAGTGCAGACCGACAGAACAAGAGTGTGTTCCTGTTTTGTTCGTCGTGGGAAAACAACAGGCAATAGAATCTGCATTAATCACAAGGAAGCACGAAAATATAAGGTTTCTTACCCAAATGCTTTAATTTGTCGGGTTTCTTCTCTTGGTTTGTTGGAGTCTTGCGAGTGGAAAAAACAATGCGTGTGGCCGATACTGCCCTCTCCTGAGTAGATCAAAAGTTGAAGGAGCAAACCACGCCAATACACCTTCTTCAAACTGCATGCTATGTGTCATTGATCGACAGTCTGACAAACGGGCTGCACATTCTAAGTTCAGAGGAATGGAGGGGACAGATGTTTGGAGCGCGTGTCAACAGGTGGTGCATTAGACAAGTCAAGCCTATACACCTCCGACAATACAACGCTACGACAGCAACAGCACCAACCATTTTACCCACACGTTTTATCGTCTGCGTGATAAAAGATTTGGTGATCTATTCGTCCCATCTGTGAACAGGGCATGTCTGGTTTTGCTCGTGGCAACGCCAAATGTTAAACTGCGCCTCCGTGTGGTGCTAAAGAGCGTTGCAAGACGTCTTCTGCATCATCCCCATTTAGACAGACAGACAGACAGACATACAGACATACAGATAGACAGACAGACAGGCAGGCAGGCAGGCAGGCAGGCAGACAGACAGACAGACAGTCAGACAGACAGGCAGGCAGGCAGGCAGGCAGGCAGGCAGGCAGACAGACAGACAGTCAGACAGACAGGCAGGCAGGCAGGCAGACAGATAGATAGATAGATAGATAGATAGATAGATAGATAGATAGATAGATAGATAGATAGATAGATAGATAGATAGATAGATAGATAGATAGATAGATACCCTTTCAGTCTCCCAATAAGCAACAAGCATTGCTATACTTGTGTGCACGATATGGAAGTGGAGAGAAAGCCAGGTGAAGTGTCTTGCTCGAGGTCACGGCAGCAGAATAAATTGTTAGCACTGGAAAAAGAGCTGCCAGCCTTCTGCATCAATAATGTTCACTGCAGTAAATGTAAGTATTTTTAAGTTTGGTGACAGTCATAGTTACATTGTCTCGTATTAAAGCCCTCAACTTCAACAACTAAAGCCCTTTAACTTCCACATGTTTCCATTTCTCACGTCCACGTCTCACATCCAAATCCCCCCCCCGCTCTCCCTCCCTCTCTTTCGCTCTCCCTCCCTCTCGTTCTCTTTCCCTTCCTCTCTCTCTTTCTCTCTCTCCCTCCCTCTCTCTTTTTGTCCCTCTCTTTCTGCCTCCCTCTCTTTCTCTCTCTCTCCCTCCCTACCGCTCTTTCACTCTCCTTCCCTCCCTCTCTTTCTCCCTGTCTCTCTTTCTCTCTCCCTCCTTCCCTCCCTCCTTCCCTCCCTCCTTCCCTCCCTCCCTCCCTCTCGTTCTCTTTCCCTTCCTCTCTCTTTCTCTCTCTCCCTCCCTCTCTCTTTTTCTCTCTCCCTGCCTCCCTCTCTCTCTTTCTCCTTCCTGCCCCCTCCCACCCCCTTTTTGTCTCTCCCTCCATCTCTCTCTTTCTCTCTCCCTCCCTACCTCTCTTTCTGCCTCCCTCTCTTTCTCCCTCCCTCCATCCCTCTCTCTCTTTCTCTCTCTCTCCCTCCCTCCCGTTCTCTTTCCCTTCCTCTCTCTCTCCCTCTCTCTCTTTCTCCCTCCCCCTCTCTCTCTTTCTCCCGTCCTCCCACTCCCTCTCTTTCTCTCCCTTCCTCTCTCTCTTTCTCTCTCCCTCCCTCTCTTTCTCTCTCCCTCCGTCTCTTTCTCCCTCCCTCCATCCCACTCCCTCTCTTTCTCTCCCTCCTCCCCCCTCTCTCTCTCCCTCCCTCCCTCTCTTTCTCCCTGTCTCACTCTTTCTCTCTCAGTCCCTCTCTTTCTCCCTCCCTCACTCTCGTTCTCTCTCCCTTCCTCTCTCTCTTTCTCTCTCCCTCCCTCCATCTGTTTCTCCCTTCCCTTTCTTTCTTTCTCTCTCTCCCTCCCTCTCTCTCTTTCTGCCTTCCTCTCTTTCTCCCTCCCTCTCTCTCTCTCTCCCTCCCTTTCTTTCTCCTCCTGCCAATACACTTGTGCACAATATGGAAGTGGGAAGAAGCCAGGTGAAGTGTCTTGCTCGAGGTCACGGCAGCAGAATAAATTGTTGGCACTGGGAAAAGAGCTGCCAGCCTTCTGCATCAATAATGTTCACTGCAGTAAATGTAAGTATTTTTAAGTTTGCATTTTCATTTGGTGACAGTCATAATTACATTATATCTTATAAAAGCCTTCAACTTCTGTCTTTAACTTCCACATCCAAGTTCCCATTTCTCAAGTCCACATCTCTCACGTCCACGTCCTACGTCCAAATCGCCCCCTCTCGCTCTCCCTGTCTCTCTGTCTCTTTCTCTCTGTTTGCTCTTCTACTGCTGTAATCCCACATATGTCCGGTAGATGGTACTGCTCGCCTGTCCTCGGTCACACAGTCAGAACGCTGACCATCACGGCACTAAACATTTTTTTGCCATCACGCCAGAGGCTGGGAAATTATTATCTCTATTTAAGCATGTTTCATGGAGCAGGTGACATTTACGGCCCTTTTACGGTGTGATGACAAGTTTTATTTTATCATTTCACTTTTAAGAACCGACCAATATTTAGCATATAAATGTCTGCCAGTGATTTATTTGTAAAGAATTAGCCAGTGTTCTCGCTCTTTTTTTCTTTTGTAGGCTATTGTAAAAAGCAAAGGCTATTGTGTTACTACTTCGTTCCTTGTGATAGGATAGAGTGAGTGGCAGTTGCCTGCCTGGTGGACTTTTTCTTTTTCTTCTTTTAATTTTTATGTGTTTAAGATCTTGAATCGTGTATTATTTTAACGTATTTTTTGGATGTTCTAGGCTGTTGTAGGCTCTTATCTTCAAAGTTGAGAGATTTGTTACATAAATAGGCCTGACGCAACAAAACAATTCTAGTAAAATCCTAACATGAAATCCTAACAATCTGTTGTCACATGGTGGCCGCCGTGAAAGCGCCCCTCGTCCCGAAGAAGAGGCTCCGCTCACGGTCCCGTATTTTTAGGCTTTTAAATCATGTTAGTGAGACAAGCCATTTCTCTCGCCGTGTAGATAAGGCGCCTGAGCCGTGCGCGCCGATCTCCGCGCGACTGCAGATTGGATGGTGTCCCCGTGCTGGGCGCGCACCGCTGCCGGGTGATTAATGTCTTCATTTCCCTTTATTAAAGACTATAGCCGTGCTGCGGGCTACAGATATAGGCTCACATCGTAAATCTTAGCCAAATGAACAGTCAAATAATCGCTCATCGGAAATGAAATCTGGCCTCATTAATACTGACACCCAGACACGCACCGAGGGAGGGGGTCAGGGGGGGTCTGTTCTGCCACCTCCAGCCACACCGACTCTCACTGGCAGGAGAGAATTACAGCTCTCCAGACCGGGACGAATCCAACTACTCTAGAAGTTAGAGTCTTCTTTTTTAACTAACCCTCGTGTCATATTTATAGCCTCTTGAAAAGTACCAAAATGCCGTAGAAAGGCCAAAAAATGCTATAGGTTTCTTGTACAAAGTGTAATATTTTACTGCCCCAGTTGATTTCTGCACTTGAACCACTTGTCTGCACTTTTAAGATTGACCCGTTATTCATGTTTTAGGTTGACGGAGAGAACCAGAACCCCACAGTGAACTCATCCCAGCGTGAAGAGAATCAAGCGAAAGGTCTCACGGTCTCGTCGGTGTATGGTGAGAATAACCATACTGAATGCCATCATGCATATTCCCCCTTTAACCAAAAAATAATAAGCCTTCTTGGATTCAACTTAATTCGCAAGCTATATTTTAAGCAATAGGGTGAAGGCAGTGAAACTAAGCCCGTCTTCCCATGTTCGTATTGTTCTTCCTCTCTCCAGCAGACGTAATGAAAGGGAGCACAGGGTGAATTGATTACAGCGTGATGGATGGTGACTGCTGCATTAGCTGAAGGATTTATAATGAGTGTTGTGATGGATGCTTTATGGAAATGACAGTGGCCACAATTCTTCTGCCGCACAGAGACTGTCCCGTCGGTACACTCGGGCGCCATCAGTGTTTATCAATAATAATGGCCCCAAGAAAGATCCCGTTTACCGAGGGTTGTGTCTGTCCGTGGCCCCTCTTCTCCGTCTTTGACCCTCTGTCCCACTGAGAAACACAAGCGCTATGCGGGGAAGCCATGGTTGCCTGGAAGTTGAACCCGTGACCTTCTTGTTATGACATGAGAGTGCCATGCACGTCTCCACCGTGGCTCATCTTCTCAGCGCGTGGCCCCTCCTCGCCTGTATCTGTGGACCCCCCCCCCCCCTTTCAGTCCTGTGATTAGACCGAAAATTGCTGGATGCTGCTTTAACTTTTATTTGTGGCTTATGTCGAGACGAATGATAGCTGGTTCCTCAAACGTTTTAAACCTAAACCAGGCCTAAATCAAGACTGAATGAGATTTAAACCACGTGTAAAAAAAGGATTATGAATACATCTTAAAATGGAAATTAAATATGTCTAATGGTTTCATTTTTGACCCCACACTCACATTTAAGCCCCATATCCGTCAGATCACCAAAACGTCCTTTTTCCACCTCCGTAACATTGCTCGCCTCCGCCCCACCCTCTCCACATCTGCTGCCGAAATGCTCAGCCATGCATTTGTTACATCAAGACTCAACTACATCCACATCAGAAACTCGGACTCTATGACCACCTACACAAAACTGCTCAAAACTCACTTGTTTCAGCTCGCCTACAACCTACAATAGCACTTTCATCTTTGTTTGTTTGCCTCATTTGTAAAGCGTCTTTGAGTTTCCTTGAAAAGCGCTATATGAGACTTATGTATTATTATTATTATGCATATCATTATTAATGTAAACCATGTCTATAACGGCATAACAACACTCTGGACAAACAGACACGGACAATTGCCTCTTGTCCCAGAGAACCTCCTCATGGCTGTCTGTGTGACGGTCATGGCCCAGGGGCGGAGCTAGAGGGGGGTTGCCTGAATTGGCCCTGCGTATCTCGGTCCTCGAGCGGTCACGGACACCTCACCTTAAATAGAACCTCCCTCGGGCCACCCCAGTTCAAAAATGTCTCCAGAGAGATTTGGGCATTTTCAAAATTCTTGAACCGGAGTGCAAGATCTAAACTTACTGTAGGCCAGAATGTAAAAGAGAGAAGAGTAGCCCGTTAACTACATTTTACACTACAATTAATAGAATATTGATTGTTTTCTCACTTCTGAAGGATATGGGTCAAATAAGGTGGACACATTCACAATTACGAAAAATAATAATGAAAAGCCATTGTTAAAGCCATACACTGTGTAACATTTCACTAAAAATAATAATAAAAAAAAAACAGGTTTCTACTTCTTTACAGGGACTTTTATTGGTGAAAAAAACTCCTTCAACAAATCTTGGAAGCGGGACATCACCAGCTCGTCTTTTTCTGCTTGTTTGTGTATTATTTATTATTAATTTATTTGTGTATTCCCCCCCAACTTTTCGGACTGATCCGTTGCTCTTATGATGCTGCAACGTCCCATAGAATGTTCCACATTGCGGCTTCAAACTTGCAACTCTCACCATTGACTCATTCACTGCGCCGGGGCCACGAAGCCTGATGGCCGTTTTGAATGCAAAGCCACATTTACGCATATTACGCACCACTCTCCGTCCGCGTTGCTCAGCCTGCCGCCCCCCCCTCTCAGCCCCAGCACTGACAACGCTAATAATCCTCCGCGGGACTGTGGATGCCTGCTGACACCCCCCGGACCTGCGTGTGGGGTGTTGGTGGTGGTGGTGGGGGGTTTGGAGAGAGGAGGTCAGGGATGCTGGTACACGCTTCTCTCTGGTGATGTGGAGTGAGATGGTAATTTATTACACTTAAGACAAGGCCTGACACCCTGAATCAGCCTCTATTCAGATCAGGCCGGAGTAGGGTTGGTGGTGGTGGTGGGGGGGGGGGGGGGGGGGGGGGGGGGAATGAGTTGGAAAGGGGGGGCCCACGTAAACACACAAAGGAGTAGAAGAAGGAGAGCGGAGGAGGAGAGATGTAGCCTCGGGGCAGCCTGCATGTTTTGCCTGTTTCCTTATAGTTAGTGTATTTATAATTCAAATCCAGCCTTTTTAATAATTCACACTCGGAGCATATCAAAAGGAAGAGTGGGTTCTTTAGATGGAGGGATTGCGGAAAAAACTTTTAAGCAAATACTGGCTCATTATGGGACCAGGCAAGCAAAGGAAATGTCCAATGAATAGCTGAACATTAGAAATATTTTCACATTACTCTTTATTTGTTTTACTCTAATTGTTCTTCTTATTTAATTTCTTCATATACCCATTGGTTTCTGCACTGTGTGTGTGTGTGTGTGTGCGCGCGCGTGCGCGCGTGCACGTGTGTGTGGGTGTGTGTGTGCGCGTGCGCGTGCGTGCGCGTGCGCGTGTGTGTGTGTGTTCAAGACTTTGGCATTTGAAGTTGCTCTTGAGTTCCTGAATGGGAAAAAAAAGCGATATTAAGCCAAGACAACAATGTTTCTGACATGCGTGAAGAATTTGAACCTGAATCAGTGAATAACTACCAAATGCAAAGTTGCAAATAGATGACATATCTCAGACAAGGAACAAACTCCACAGACTTTACTTCGGGGTGATGATTCTCTGACTGTGGCATGGTGATCTTTGAAAATGTCTAAACACAGTCCAAGCCCTGAACTGCTAATAGACTCTACTAACGTTTTGCTTGGAGGATAGTCATGTTCAGCATCGCTGCAGTGCACAGTTTAAGATCACATGAATTACTTGTATAGGGCACCTGCATTTCATGTCCATGTGCAGCCAATACAAATACTGTTCTTACGGGCATGTTACTGTCAAAAGCACTTAGTGAAATATTTAATTGTAAAAAATAACATGTATATTGATAAGCTGCACCGAAACCAATTTGAAATGATATAAAAATGTAAAGCTACGATTTATGTTCTACTTGAAAAAAGACCCCTCCGTTTTGATGCACCTCTGAGTCACCACCGTTGGGCTGAGAAACGCGCGCGTACGACTTAGTACTTGCCATAGTCAAAGTGGGGACCACAGTAAGCTCTCCCAGGAACACCGTGAAACAGGAGCGCACAGAAGTTTCCTTCAAAGTAAGAGCGCTCGTGCGCCATGGGACAAAACAAGGCTGTGAAAGGTCTTTCAGAGTAACCCCCATCGTAAAGGTTCATTGTGACAGAATAAAATCTACTTTATATTGCAATAAGCAACATGAAGTAGGCAGTGGCCATAACTCTAACCTTGAACACATATGCCACGAGGGAGATGAACGAGCTCATCCCCAAACTAAAACCAAACCTGACCTTTAGGGATCATGACTTTTGACGAGGAGCACCGTTCTGGAGCTTTTACGCTGAAGGCAGACCGGAAGTGACTCCTTGTTCCCTGGTTTTCACGCACAGTGTCCTGAGTACGCGTGAGGAGAGAGAGGCGGCTATAAGCGCTTCCTCAAAGCAGAGACGCACACAGCCTATGGACTAGTGCCGCGGACGCAGAGAGGAGCCAGAGTGGATCTAGTCCGAGGTGCGCTCGTGCATGGGGCCCAGGTGATGCTTTTCGGACTGCGCTGAGTTCACACCTGCTCCAATCCTCAGAGACGCGCGGCTTTGGGCACATGGTGACGCGCGGACCAGCGAGTCGTTTGGCCTGAGAGAAGCGCGCTCCGAGCGCTTTTTAAGGACCCTCTTCGTTTGTTTACGGATTACAATAAGTGGATACTACCTCCTCCTCAGACAGCGCAGAGGATGGCCCAAAGGGTACGTGCTTCATCCAAACTATGTGCACTTTGCACAAATCACAGTTTGTGCGTTTCTTAAATCTGGATTCTGTGAAGTCCTTAATCTTAAAGTGAGTGTGGCTTCTGAAACCGAGCAGCACAACTCATGTGCTCGTTTTCACAGACAGGATCACCACGAGCCACTCCAGAGTTATGTATTTAATTCATCTCACTTCTGCGCGCCATGGATCATTCGAATGTTCTTCAGGCAGTTCCCATCTTTTAACAAACAGACAACAAAAACGGACAGAGGAATTTGAAAATGAAATAATGTGTTCCCGTCTCAACTTTGGATGGAAAGGCTCATTTTACATTATATCAAGGTCCAAATATTATGACAGCCTAATGTATAACACAAAATGAAACACAGCCAGTGCAGCGTCATTAGAGTTATTTCAAGGAGATTATCTTTACAGTTTCTGTAAGACATAAGGCGAGCCAATGTAAGGCCAGGCCTCCAATCAACGCGGTCGATTCGACATGCCCCCAATATATATAAAAATATGTATATGTTAAAATGATAAAAAAAAATAGAAAATATATAGCCTACCATGGATTATTTTCCATGTTTAATTTCCAGGTTTGTAGCTTTGTTTAAATGAAGGCCACTCAGGCTTAATCAAGAGGGCGCCTTGTGCCGTCAAACGCGTAACGGGATTTTCTGTATTTTGGACAATTTCGCGGCGCCTTTGGTATATTTACAGTAAAAACACCACCCTTGAAATGAGTAGAAAAAACCTTTTCCCCTTAAACACGAGGGCCGGACAGTCCAGGCAGAACCTTAAATCAGTTCAACAATCATTTTGCGGTTTTCTTATGCGGGGATTAAAATGAGTTATGACTCATATCTAATAATAGGCTAAATCAAAATAAATACATACAAAAATAGATAAAAAGAAGAAAATGCAAAAGCGCGCACATGATTTTGATTTAATTTTTGTAATGACCTAATTTCCTTTTGAGAGTATATGTAAAGGCCTAATCAAAAACATCTCATGAAATTTGGACTTTTTTTTTTTTTTTACATCACATGTAAAGAGTCAGGGATTTTATTTTACGCACGTTGTTCTTAAAGGGAGTAGCAATAAATCGGTATAATCCTATAATAGCCCATTAAACCCAGCCATTCGTCACTCGCGGGCCCGTAACGGCAGCTGATCTGTGTCGATCCCCTGCATTCCTTCAGTACGACGAGCTGGCGCACTACGGGGGAGCCATGGACGTGACCACGTCGATGTACGGAGACCCGCACGCTCCCCGGCCGCTGCCCCCGGTCCACCACTTGAACCACGGACCCCCGCCTCACCCCACACAGCACTACGGAGCGCACGCGCCGCACAACATCCTGCCCGGCAGCATGGGCAGCGCCGTCGGCGACGCTCTCAAGAGGGACAAGGACCACATCTACGGGTACGGGGGGGAAGCCGTGTTTATGTAACATCTGTGAGTTATGTGCCCCATTTGTGGCTGCAACTTTGGAATCAGAAATTGTATTTTAATTTGCTGCCTGTGAATGTTCTAGTTTTAATGTTTGTTATGTATCCTATTCATGGGTTTCAGATGACATTATTATAGGCCTGTAATCATTTATATTGGAAATGCTGGCAAAATTCCTATTTTTGAGTCGTTCCACTGTAGGAGAAGTTTTCGGTCCATAAGCTATAGACTGAAAACGAAAAAAGCAGCCCATTAGATGACTGACAAAAAACAACAACTTCCTCTCCGATGTAAAATACCCATTGTTAATGTGCCTATAGGGGGCTCAAAGGCCAACTTTCCAAAATCCAAAATATCATGCAAAAAGAGAAACAAGCTCCTGGTCCTGAAACATGCGCTGGTGTGTTCACAGGCACCCGTTATTCCCGCTGCTGGCGCTGGTTTTCGAGAAGTGCGAGCTGGCCACGTGCACGCCGCGAGAACCTGGCGTGGCGGGCGGCGACGTGTGCTCCTCGGACTCCTTCAACGAGGACATCGCGGTGTTCGCCAAACAGGTCAGGGCCACACCGGCACCGCGCGCTTTTACGCACGACGCGGCGGCATCAGCGAGGGCCTTGGCTGAGATGGAGGGGTAGAGTGGGGCAATTGAGGGGTTAGTAGAGAAGCTATAACAGGTACTCAAATGAGAGAAATCAATTTATTGAAGTGGAAGACAAAGTAGAGACCCAAATAAAAGAACTAGCCTACTTGAGTACAAAAAAGTGCTTTGTGTTTTAATGTGCTGTTTCTTCAAAATTATGCTACTCAAAGAGTTCAAAAAGCTCCAGAAGTACTCTCTCTGAATATAGCCTGAAATAGAAAATTTACACTCATAATCCGGTTATCAAAAGAACAGCAGTTTCTTAAAGTGATTTATTATGTAATTTCCAACAGAGCTGTAGGAGTTTTGTTCATTAGAAAGAGGAGCATATGGTTCACAAAACGGTCTTATTATTAGAAAGCAGAAATGAAGGGTTGCATTGGCCTAGTTATTGAAGTGGACAAAAAAATGTGTCTTCTTTCAGATTCGCGCAGAAAAGCCACTATTTTCATCAAACCCAGAGCTGGATAATCTGGTACGAATACAGTAAAAAATGCGTTGCCTTTGTTGTTGTTGTCCGCCCTCACTCTGTGCTTGTAATCCTGTCTCTGCAGATGATCCAGGCCATCCAAGTGCTACGCTTCCACCTGCTGGAGCTGGAGAAGGTGCCTCAATGTTAAAAACCAAACATAACACGACACATTGTGCACAGCGTAATCCTAAAATCCCCCCCCCCCCCCCCCCCCCCCCCCCCGTGTGATGCGTTCAGGTGCACGAGCTGTGTGACAACTTCTGCCACCGCTACATCAGCTGCCTCAAAGGGAAGATGCCCATCGACCTGGTGATCGAGGACAGGGACATGTGCAAGTCGGACTTCGACGAGCTGTCGGGCTCCTCCAACCTGGACCACGTGAGTCTCCCCTCGCCCGCTCGCTCGTCCACAGCTTTAAATATCATTTCAGTTATTGTAGTCACAGTGTTGGAGGGAGTTCGACAGTTCAGCAAACGCTCTTATAGATGGTGACAACTCTCATGCAGGTGGTTAACTCAGTCTTGTGAAGGTAGAACTTGTTGTTGCTCCAAAAGGGCGCACTGTGAACAGAATCTGAAGATGTAGTTTAGTAATTGCAATTCTTGTCCAAAAAAGTCTCCTAACATTGCTCGAAAGGGGAACATTTTGTAACTAAACATATGTTCAAATTCAGCCACATTTCGGTCTCGTCTTTCTGGGCTTGTGACTCTTTACATACTGTAGTCTGACAGCTTTGTTGCCCCAATGCCGAAAGCATGTGGCATAGGGGGCTGACAGTCGTGCTGCTCTTGGGCAAGACACTTTCAGCCTTTTACCTGTGTGGCTGATGTTTAAGGTTGTTCGAGAGGTTGTTTCCGTAGCCGCTTGAACGCCCCGCACAAATGTCCGAGGCCGGCCCTTTGATGCGATGAAAGCGGACTCCGCGTGAGTCGTGCGCTTGATTCCAGCCGTGCTGCTGCTGCCGCGCTGCAGCTGTTTGTGCTCTGACTCTTTGTTTGGCCGCGTCCTGCTGTGCTCCTCACACTGACACTTCCTATTTTTGGCTTTTACAAAAGAAATGCATACAAGCGCGCCATAAGCATGTTTGCTGCGATCTGAATGCAAACCGGAGCTCAAGGAGCAGCTGACGATGAACTGAACCGAGAGACTGTTAAGTGCTTACATGCTTACATCTGAAATCTTTTTCCGATTTTCTTTTATATATATCGTGATATGGTTGAAAGGAGTGACAGGACAGCAAGAAGTTTTGTAGACTTTGTAGATTTTGAGTGATGTATAAGGTAATAATAGGGTATATACGAAGCATTGGAAACGTAAAGCCACACTGCGGAACGTTCTGGGCTGGCTTACAAGTTGCGGCCATGTCATATACCTCAAAACATTATAATGCGTTACTTAAAATCTCCAAGGCGGAGGACCTAATGTATTTAGACCTCACGTTTGGCGACCTGCTCAAAGCTAAGCAGCAATATCGCCGTGGAAACCTCACTGGTGACGACCCGCTCCTAGAAAAGTTAGGTCTCAGCAGAGTGTGTTTGTTTCACAGCATTATCACCCGGAATAAAGTCAGTTCTTGCATTTGATTCTATTCATCAAGGGAACATGCTACATAGTATGGCTTTAAACAATGGTCTTGTCCAAATCCATGGGACGGCCATAAAGTTGACTACAGAGGGGACACCGTGTCTGACGGCCCTCGCGTTTGTGTGGAAGCCTCCCGCGGTCCGCGCTGTTAATTGCGTGTCAACAGATGGGGCCCCTTCATTAGCTTGATAAACACAGAAACACATGGCGGCCCCTCGAGTGTGTGTTTGTGTATGTGCCATGGCGACCTGAGAGCGTGCCTGAGAAGGGCCCCATTCATCGGGCCTTTGTCCGCGCACCTCGTCGTCATCTGCTGGGCTCTTCACCGCGGCCATCCGGCAAACAGCTGACACCTCAAGAGGCGGCGGCGGCTGTGCGTACTCAGGGCGCGGCTCGGGGTGGGGGGGGGGGGACGACCACGGCATAAATACGGGATCTCCGCTCAGGGGCCTCTCACTCCGGAGCGGGATACTGCGCGCTGCACGACAGGACGGCCCTGTGGATTGTGACTTCGATAAAGGGCAGCGTCATGGTAATGTTGGAAGACGAGTTGTTGTTGTTGTTTTTTAGTCGTGTTCTTGTTCATTGGATGCCCTTCCTGGTGCATTGATGTGACTGGTGTCTGGGCTACTTTGACTAAATTAAAACAGAAGAGGTTCCCATCATTTAAGGATGCTTTGGCCATTGGACTATCGCTGCCTTATTTTGTTCTTATTTTGCACTATTTCGGCAAACACTGTGCTCCTTTTAAAGCAAAAGGTGGCTGGATTAAGATCAGATGAAAGTTCATCAAAGCAAAGAATGAGTTGCATTGAAGTGCCTGAAAAAGGGAATCGAAGTGCCGGAATGTTTACCGGAAAAAAATCTCGAGTTCAGGGAATCGAATGCTCATTTTGTGTAGATCTGGACTGTCTTAAAGTTAGATTGGAGCATTTTTTTCTTGCCTTGGACATTTTGTTTTTGGATCTCATTTCATGTGTTGTTTTTCTTATTCTAATTGTACAATTTAATGGAATAATGGAACAATTTTAGTTCTTTAGCAATTTCGCTTTTTAAGACCATCCTAGTAGTAAAAAATACAAACTTTTGTCCTTCGGTATGATGTAAATTAGACATTTATGCTATACTGTAAAGATCTTGTCTGTGCATCTAATTATAAAACTTTTACTGGAAAATTTTACTTAAAAAAAAAAGCTATTGTTGGTTACATTTCCTAGACTAATTGCTCCCTGAAAGTTCTGGGGGAAGAAAAACATCCCTGTGAAGATTTGGGATGTTGGAAATGTGCTTGGAAAGTTAGGCATGAGTTTGGCCCACAACACACGCCATCTTTCGCTGTTTGTGAAGAAAAGAAGTCAGGTATAGAACGTTGATTAACTTGTTAATATCGTCCACCCCTCCATCGCAGAAGCCAGAACCAGTGCAACAAGTTTCTGGCCCTGTGTAGAATCTCAACCTCCTCACCTATGAATCGGTAATCGGTACAAGTTGCCCTCTCTGACCTTCTATTCCTTGTGTCTCATCTCCCGGTGTGCCTGACCCCTGCAGAACCCCGCCTCCTGGAGAGACTTGGACGACGCCCACTCCACTCCTTCGGTGGGGACCCCGGGGCCCTCCAGTGGGGGCCACGTGTCACAGAGCGGGGACAACACCAGTGAGCTGGGTAAGAAGGAGAGTTCTTCTCCATATCAAAGGCCCGACACGGCGCTGACCCCTGGCGACGGTGGGAGGGATCCATCTAATCTCCTCACAAAGCTTCACATGAGCACTTTAGTGCGCCGTGATAAGCAGGGGCCCGCCTTCAAAGCTGCTGTGTTTATCTTAATGAGCCCCATTAGGCACGTTAGCCCGAGTTGGTTTAGCTTTAACGCGGGCTGCCCAATATATCGCCCGATTGATGTTATCGCAATGTCTGTATCGCAAATCATTTTTTCTGCCAACACTGCCGAAAAATAGCGAAAAAAAACGAGGGTGAAAATGCAACAGAAGAGCGACAGAAACGTGACTAAAAAAAGCGATGAAGTGGCAAAAATGTGACTGTGGCCTCGCAATAATTGGTCACAAAGCTTCGGTCCGTATGTGGCGCTCTTTTCGTCGTTCAAAGACTAGGGGCACATTTTGAAAAGCGGAATTCCAAACGGCTGCAGATATTGAGGTCATATCATATTTTCTCCCACGTTGCTCCGCTCGAGCTCGACGTGTCCTCCAGCCATCGCTCCTTATCTAACTCAATCTGCGGGCGATAGCAGAGATGCCCCGTCAGTCTCTTACGTCCGGGCCGGTTGAGATGGAGTTTTGCGACGTGCTAATTAGAGCCCGTCACAGTTTTATGGCTTGTTTTTGTTTGTGTTTTTGTTGCCCTGCGGCGGCTGTAAAAATAGCAGAGACTTTAAAGGAACTTTCCCCGGTGCCCATCAGGCTTCAGTGAGCAGCACAACAATGAGAGGATGCCCCCGCAGTACGGAGCAGCGCTGGGGCAACACAAGGGAGTCAGCGGGGCGGGCAGGAGTTTTAAGACACATTTAGGGCTGCACTGTAGATCCACAAATTAAACCATCCTTCAAACTAAGTGTTGTCATGGTTTTCCTCATTTACTCCCTGGTCCTGAAAGTATTGCTCTTCCCTGCTAATTGCATGAAGAGGATGAAAACAAGGGATGTGGGGGGTTGCTTTTCTAAGATCAGCGTAAACAACTTGAAAATGTTCATGTACAACGCATCCTGGGGCAGCTAGCTAGATCGATTGTTAAGTTGTTTTGGTCGACTGTCAAAGTGACTTATTTGGAGTTCGGATCGTTTTGTATCACGTGCCAAACGTCAACGTTTTAGGGATAATTTTTCGCCCCCTCCACACTAAAACCACTTTTCCACTGGCAGACACTCGTCAACCCAGTGGGGCGAGCTTTTTAACTGCAGAGACCAGGGACGAACCAGTCTGACCAGGTATACGTTTTAGCACTGATCTCTGGCTGTGGCCAAAGTGCTGAACCAAGACTAACGTAAACAGACGCCGGCCTCTGACTGGCAAACGAGAGAGAGGACAGCCCTCACTATTAACATGCAAGTCGTACAGATTTAATATTTCACATGATACCCCCATTAGAAGGCAACATTTGTCCACATTTGTTCTCATCTCGGCTCACAAAACCCTAATGACGATTGCTTGTGGAAACACAAGCGTGTACTGCGTAGAGTCGCATAAGGCGAGCACATAGATCGTGGCGTGCGCAGTAGAGCAGTGTTCAGTGGAAAGGTGGCTTTATTCAATATGCCAAACTTGTATTCTTAGTCATTTGGTGTCAAAGGTCAATTTATATGAGGAATCTGTCTGTTCATAAAGTGTTTGTGGAATTAATCAAACCCCTCCTGGAACAAGGGGGTTGAGCGCCCGAATGATGCTGGGGGCTCTGTTGTCGGGGCCTCCGTGCCCCTGGTAGGGTCTCCCAGGGCAAACAGGTCCTAGGTGACGGGTCAGACAAAGAGCGGTTCAGAAGCCCCTTATGAGAGACCAACAGGCCCGGTTAGAACCATGAGGCCGTCCTTCTGTGGACCCACCACCTGCAGGAGGAGCCATAGGGGCTGGTGCAATGAGATTTGGGAAGCTCCAACGGCTGCACCCACGACCCGGCAACGGACAAGTGGAAGAAAATGGATGGATGGATGAATGGATGGGATTGGTGCATATCTGGTATAGTTAAAGTTGTGTGGTCAAAGCCGATACCTTTTGAAGAGAAAGATCAGGGTGACCAGATTTTCCATATTGAAAAACCGGGACACAATGCTTCAAAACTGGGACGTCTGGTCACCCTAATCTAGAGGAAAGTGGCCAGTTGCAGCTACGTCTGCAGAGAGAAACATTCGTAGAGCAAGGAGGGGTTGGATTGTAAATTAAGCGCCTACTTGGTCATTAAGTCTGTAAATGGCCAATGTAATTTGTAATCTGATTAAGGAAATCTGAAAGTGCTCTAGATCATATTTGCCTACAATGTCATGGAGGATGTTAGGGTCCATGTCACATATAGGCAGAGAGACGCCTCCTCTGCAAAGGCCCTGCACAGTGTCATTGGATCTAAAATCAAGCAATCTCTCCTTTGAGTTCGAGAAGAGCGTGGCTATCTCTTGCGCTGGCCTTAAACCAGCCCCACCCCATGGCCTTTTGACCCTCTGGAGAATGTGGGTGGAAGGGGGTGTGCAGTCCCCCCCACGGGGACGAAGACAGAGCCAGAGAGAGACAATGGCATCTCCACTCACCAGCACAGAGACAGCCAGAGAGTCATTTGTAGGTGCGGTTGTTGGTGCTGTATTTCAGTGACCAAAGGAAGCTTTTCCAAAGTAAAGGTTGGGCGCGTTTGGGAATTTGTGCTTTTAGGTGGCTTTAAATCAAGAGTCTAAGCAGCGTGTGCCTTTGGTGGCCCTCGTGTGATCTACTGTGGCCCCCGCGATGCGCCGGGGACACCTTTGTGATGCACACTGCCCCCTGTGTGATCTTCTGTGTAATGCGCTGGGGGCCCCTTTGATCGTGCACTCCCCGCGGGCGCGAGTGTGGCTGGCGGCTTTAAGGGCCCGATATCCCTGGAATGTTGGAAATGCCCATCACAAAGAGCGCGGCGGGACAAAAGCGACAGCGGGGGGACACTGGACACTGCTGAGAGGAAGACACGAGGACAGGAAGTTTGTTTAGTCCTTTAGGAAACTAAAGACGAGTCACACGGGGATGTTTGAGATATTCCCATGTTAACTGGGGCAGCATGATTCATTCAAATCAAAATCGCACTTTGAATGTTTGCATGCAAATAACTAAATATCTTGCTCTCATTGGGTCTTGATTCAGAAACATTGCCGGCCATACAGTTGTGAGGTGTGGACCAGCTCGTTCCCATGAGAATCTAACTAGCTCAATTTTAACCCCCTCTCTCAAATAAGAGCATTTTTTTTAGTAACAACTTGTTTATTCAATGAGCAAATAAAATATCCAGATTTTGTTGCCTGAATTATTGGCAATTTTGGCCATTCCTATACTTTAATACCTTTCATCTATAAGAATATAAAGTAAGAAAACTCTAAATACAATGATTTATTATTAGAAGTTATATCTTTATACTTTTTCCTCTGAGGTGTCTCACCTTAAATATGTTTGGACTTGTTTAATAAATGCACGCACATTCATGACGCACTAAATGTGATTGTGTCATTATCAAAACGTGAATGCAGATATTTACCAAAAGCTATCGTGCCGTGACGGCTTCTGCTCAGCGCTGGTTCTCCAGAGTTCCCTGTGAGCTGCTGGGTGATGGAGGAGTGGTGTGTGTGTGTGTTTGTGTGTGCATGTGTGGGGGAGGGGGGTGGGGGGGCACATGGTGACAGAGCTGATGGATCTGGGGGCCCCTCAGATCGTTAGACAGACCGCACTGCTCTGCATCACTGACGAGGGAGTGCGGGTAATCAGTTCTGCTAGCTGCTAATGGTCATGTTAACACGGCCAACTTAACCACCGAGAAAACCAACAGGCAATCAGAGGAGACCACTGTGTCCCAAAGTCCCAGCGCGGAGTGAAGCTCTATCTATGTTAGGCCGGTCTCTCCAAACGAAACAGCGCGGAAATAGGCACAAATCCATCCATTTCAATATTGTTTCTTACCTGGACCTTAACGGTGTGTTATGTAATTATGGTCAAGGCTTTATTAAAGCTACACTGCGGAATATTCCAGGTAATATGTTGCAAAGCCACAAGACAAACTACGTTCACAACTCAATATGCCAAACATATGACAAAGTGTGTTCATCACAGTCCTGTTGATTTGCTAGCATGCTGTTAGCCTTTTCTTTACACTGACATTATTTGAAATTTGAAACATTTTCCCTTTTTTGTCATCAAAAAGGTATTTTGAATAATAATAAATGAATAAATGAAATGAAATGAACAAAATAGCTTTGTCGTCTGATGAAATATGTAGTTATTTTGTCATGGTCTTCCTTCGGTGTCATGTTATTTGTTGCATATTGACCATTTACAATACCAACAAGTCATGATACAATACAGAATGATCAGGATTATTACTCTTTTGGGGCAAAAATCGTGTGACCCTACAAAAAGAAAGAAAAGTCAGTTATCGGGCCTTTAAAGTCTCAATTATGAATGATACATTAACACTTCAAATAAGACTGAAACCCGAAATGCTAAACCAAAACAATCAAATGCCTTTCAGCACAGTTTGTGGAGGTCTAAAGGCAAGACCTTACCTTAAAAGTAACACTTTGTGATTTGGTCTTTTAAAATGTAGATACTTTTAAGTATTTGTTCCGCCCACATCTAAACTCATACTCCCATACAGTAAAATGTGGCTACTCAAGCATGGGCTGTGTGAATAAAAAATAAATTGAAAGTTTAACATAACCAGTGAAAAGTCCATGTTGCCTGTAGCAGAATATTGTTACTATACAAACATGTTCTGTATCCATATGTGTGCAGGGTGTAGGACAAAGGCTGAGTGGTTAAGAGCCCGACTTTAGAGGAAGCCTTCTTCGTGTCTTCAGGAGCTGTTTTTCTCTGTGCTTCTCGGTGTAGCCTCGGGCCAATCCTGCAGTCGTGTTCCCTCCGGTGCTACCCCCCCTTCTCCCCCGCACAAACCCCCGCCGACACTGGCACGAGGGGGGCAGAGCAGCGCTGCGTCACACGCGGCACAGACAGGCGCGCTGGCCGCCAACAGTCACAAAGCATTAGTGTAGAGAGCGAGTGCCCAGCGGCCGCTTCTGAGCACCGCGGACCAGGGGCGTGTGGGAGTGTGAGCGAGTGTGTGGAGATGAGAGCACAATTAGACAGATATGCTTTTGGTTTCTGCTTTTTTTTTCTGTGCTGGCTTCTTTATATTTAGATGTCCTTCACAGTATCCCTAGAAGCAAACAGTTTACGACCATCATTACTAGATCGTATATTCTCACTAGCCACTTTGATCCGATTAGTTTTATGCACATCTATTTTAACTGAGGGTTTGAAGCTATTTTGTAGTTTTTTAATATAGCCTTGAAAGCAAAGCTGATGAGGAGAAACAAACTGAAGCAAGATGAAATAAAAACACTAAAAACGTGTATGAAAATGCCAACACTGGAGGAGATGCTTGTGCTAGAGCCGTTTGTGGAGATGGGCCACTGTGGGCAGAGAGTAAAAAAGTGAACAGTCACTGAATGCCCTGTCTGTGACTTCAGAGTGCGAGAGGATAGGCCAGAGTATATGAAGTGCTGAGTACAGTCTAAGTGTAGGACAGAAGGGTGACCCTGTCCCACCAGCTCTGGACACCCTCCCCGCCCTCCCCTGCTCCCTCAGCCCAGGCCTGGGAGCTTGTCCTTTCATTGTCCATATTCATTAAGTGAAATATTTATGCATGAGTATGGCGCATATAGGCACGTTTGATTGATGCGTCTCCAAAAACAAAAAGACATGCCAGGCCAATCTTAAGAAAAGTAGGGTTGTGCCCCCGGGGGAGGAGTCTCTCAGATACATTATTCACATGCCCTGCAGGCAGGCTTTCAAGGCTGCTCTGCCCTGAGGGCCAGAGAAATAACCAGCTCTGTTAAAAGTAAATCATGGCGGCTGATACACAATTAATGCGTCCGAGGAGCGCCCTGCGTTGGAGGGTGTTAGCTGGCAGCAGCGGAAGTCTCAGCTTAAAGAAGGCCTCCTGCTCAGGCCAGCCCACTCCCCGCCGAAATCAAACACAGCTCTGCTAATGGGAGCAGCTCAGAGTCCTGCGGACAGGCTCAGAGAGAGAGAGAGCGAGATACAGCAGAGGAAACCAAGAAGCTTTCATCACAACCACCCCAAACAACAACAAAACACTCCTCACTTTGGAACGGCATAAAAAGTGTTGACAAAAATCTAATAATATACAGTACAAGCAAGCTTTAATCAGTCTGTGCCTTTCCCAACAATATAAACACGTTACATTACAATATAGAGTGAAAAACATGAATAGAAATGAAATATATAGTGCACTTTTACATATAACCATCATCATTGGCCAATATTTCATTTACTCTCAATGATTTATCACATTTAGGAACAACAGATAGCTCTATAGCTCAAACCTGCCAACCTGGTCTATTTCATTTTCTGGAAGTGATTTGATTTCTCATAACCAACTTTTGGTCTTCCGGTTAAGTGAACAAAATTGTCAATGTTTTTACCCCCGAATCCTTCACACCTCAAATAATTTTACATGTTGAGAAGTTCCACGTTGATGGACTCAATGGTGCTTCTAATCCTTTCGGCCCTTTATTCTGCTTTGCCTCCTGATTAGCTCCTTCTTCTTGTTAGCTTAGTGCTATTTCAGAAGTGGGCCACATATAAAGGGTAGCGCAGCGGTCGGAGCATCATTATTTTATGTAAGGCTCTGACTCGCCTCTCATTATCTCACGTCAAACTGGAGCCTCACATTGGATTAATAGCGGTGTTTTTATCGCGCCTGCTCCACTCCACAGCCCAGCGTTCGTTAGCCAGCGTCCGGCGAGCAGGGCGGAGGTGAGACTGGCTGTGCACACGCGAGAATCCTTCCTTTCAGGGCACATTTGTGGCGTGCAGCATCAAGGCATTGCACTAAAGTAATGGCCACGGGAGTTTAGAATTTGGAATCCGGGACTTCAGAATTGGTTTTGTTTACTTACTAGGATTATAAACGCTTCACATGTTGCAATATGATTTGTTAGCATGCAGTTGGCTGAAAGTGAAAACTTGTTTTCATGTTTTATACGTGTCATTCCCTCTACTGCCTGCTGAGGGTGCCCCAGGCTAAAATTAGAAAGCCCGACTAGCCCAGTGTAGCACTCCTTCTTTAGACATTATGAAATATCAATGCTGAGGCTTTGTAGTTTTGACCAGTGGTCCCCAATTCTTTTTTTTCTAGCAGACCTCTTTCAGTGGTAGTCCGTGTACCCCCTACCTCAAGGATGTTTCCATTTATTTAGAAAGCAATTATTTACGAGAAAAAAGACAATGTTGCGTTCAAAATAGACCTAAAAATCCCCCCCAAATTAGAATTTTTAAGCAAAATATAGCTTTTCCTCTGAAAATAACATTCAGTTCCAATTACCGCATGCTCGAGTACCCCCAGGGGTCCAGTGTTTCCCAACCAGTGGTTTTCAAATATTATGCAACATGGACTTTTTAGAACCTTTTTTTTTTTTAACCATGTTACAATGCCGTTCTCTCATCAAAAACACACCTGGAGCTGTATTTCGACCCACTCTCGCTTCTTTGAGTAATCTTTGAATCTTCTCCAGTGGCTGTTCATATCACCCTAAAAACTTCTCCTGAGGCCCTATGTACAGGGGAAATGCTGTCTTCACCTCTCCATCTCTCGCTAAGCTTCATCCTTTCATCACAAAGTCAAATCAGCTTCACTACAGCCCGCACAATATGTACAGTATATGTTTCTCTTTGTCGAAACAGCTGCACCGCAAAGAGGAGCGAGAGGAGGGGTGTGTGTGGGGCTTACAGGGAGATTGTGTGATAACCAGGAAGTGAACCTACTGGATATGTTGTCATGTTTTCTTATAGGAACTAAAACCATTTTGTCCTGATTTCCTTTCAAGACAAAATGGCACGACCGACATTAGCATCATCGTAGCATCATCTTAGTCCAATCCCGCCGAGCTACCTCAATGTGTCGTTAACAACACGTACCTCTGGCCGAGACACCAACCGCTGCGCGTGTGTGTTGTGCAGGGGACGGTCTGGACAACAGCCTGGCGTCGCCTGGGACTGGCGACGAGGACGACCAGGACAAAAAGAGGCAGAAGAAGAGGGGCATCTTCCCCAAAGTGGCCACCAACATCATGAGGGCGTGGCTGTTCCAGCACCTAACGGTAAGCCCTTTAGAAATGTGCACCAAGGGTCTCAGGACTTCTTAGTCCACTGACACGTAATTGGACACAAAACAATTTAATGAATCGGTGTTCTCCAGAGCTTTGAATCAGAAATGCAATCACGTAACCTGACTCTCCAACGATTAGACCACTACAATATTCTGAAATCTTAGTGTATCTGTTTTTTCCTCCTTATTTCAGTGCTCCTGGACACGTTTAAATATAGCGTGCATCTCTGGCGATTTGTTAGTCATTCATTCATTCGGTCGGCCTTTTAGCCGTGATCTAAGGAGCTTCTTTGAACGAGATCAGATGAGGAAAAACTCATGGCGTAATTTGAAAGATGTGAAACAGTTTGATGTTGCCGTCCTCGCCATCGGGCCTCACTCGCTCAACAAACAGCCTGTGAAACTAGAAGACTGTCAAAGGCCGGGATTCCTCAACTATTTTCACTTCTAAGAATACATGTCTTCAACTGATCGTAATTAGGTTTTTCTGCACAAACCATTGGAAGGTCTTTTCACCTCTGCGCCTGTCCCCCCCCCCTTCCTCTCAGCCGAGCTAACTCTTGTCCCGAGTTTGTTAAAGCCCCTCTGAATCGGGCTAATCCTTTTCTTCCCAAGCAGCACCTTTAGATTTGTGTCATAAAGGGGGCCTAATTGAATTAAGCCCTCCGTGTTCCCTCAGACCTTTCAGCTCCTATTACTGCACTACGAGTGTTAGGCCATGGCAGGATGTGTTTGTGAACAGCGCGTTTGGGCCCAGAAAGGCCTTTGCAGCGGACAAGCGATCATGCATTCATCAGCGCGAGAGGAGGGGATAACGGCTTGTTTCTCATCGTTGTTCTAAAGGTGGAAGGCCTCAACTCAAAGTCCTGCTTTTGTCTAAGAGCCTCAGAAGATGCCCCTGTAAGGACGCAGCTGTACAGGCTTGTGCTCAGGTAGTTTAGAGAGGACACATCAATCACCTTTGTATAACAGTTAGTAGAGATATGATTACAAACGTTAGATGCCTGAATGAATTTGTTCAAAGAATTACAACTGCAAATAGATTTCCGATTTATGCTTTATATGCACATTTCATACATGTACCACAGTAAGACTGGTATGCATTCATGTTCTTAGATGTTAAAACTACAGGATTGAAAAGTTTCATACTCAAGACGCCTTGGCGACAAGCATACATGTATTTAGTTCCATGCAGAAGCTACATAAACTACAGTAGTGACTGACTGATATATCATATCACTTTGTTGATATTGTTCAGGTCGACCACCTGTCTAAGAGACATATTTCCAAATTGTAATGCTTTGAATATAGAAAATGTGGTCACTGTTACTGGTGCCTTAAAATGATTGTTTTGGCACAGTTCACTAGAAAGTAAAATGTTTTTGAGCCGAATTGAGGACGTTTTAGAAATGGAACAGCCCTCCCTTCTAGAACAGCATGGACCCGATCTTCGCTAAACCAGCGTGGGTCCAAAGGAAATGGTCAACTTCCCTGCTGTGTACAACTGTTGCGCCATGGTTGTGCGGTCAGTGGCTATAGGGCGTCGCTTATGAAAAAAGAGTTCGACTAAGGTGTGGTTTGCTGCTTTCCCTTTCGCAGCCTCACCATCTTTTTCTCCTTAACATTGCCTCATGCACTCCCTTCTGCATTTAGGCTCCATCCCTTTTCAGCTCCCACAGGACAAACCATAAACTTTATTCATCCCACTGTGAGTTAAACACTGCCAGCGTCCCGAGAGAGAGAATATATTGACGGCCCTGTTGTGAGCCCACGCAACGTTAATCTTCATGCTGCAGAAACAGGATCAAAGCACCAGCATCGAATTAGTCTATACTATAAAGTTTGTGAGGGACCACTGTGGTTCAACCCGCTTACTGCATTAAGTCTGGAGCTGAAGATTACATATGGTGCACCTCGTCTACGGTCTGCATTTAGAAAGTCTGCATTTAAGTCCGACCTGCTCCCAGAGATAGTAATTGACAAAGCCTCTTCATGCGAGAAACAAAAGGTCCTCAATTATAGAACAACCAGTAAAGATTTTAAATTATTCTCCACAATAGAAAACCCCTATATTAGTGAGCGCTTGCACAATCACATCCAGTTTGCGCCACTTATCAGATCCCAAAATATCGGCAAAGCTTGGTATTGGCCATGAAGACAGAGAACCTGTAACCAAGACAACGGCAGGCTTTTTTCATCTTCTAATCGTGAATGTTGGAATGGCCATTGCAGTTAATCTTGCAGGCCCAGATGTGTTGCAGAATTGCTCTCATCATAAAAATACAATTGAGGAGCGTGGGAAGCTCCACTTTAGCCAGCGCTATCACGTATAAGACCTTATCATTCCGCGAACACACATTTCCTCATATCCCCGTGCTGAAACCGGCGCGATATTGCCCCCGTGTGCGGGAGCAGTTTAGATGAAGTGCTTGGAAGCTCATCCATCACCGCGGCCCATAGAACACACTGCCTCCGTGACAGGCGCAGAATGGAGCCGCGGCCCGCACCCCTGCGCCGTGTCTACAGGTCAGCTCTGTGTACCATCTGCCTCCTCCTACGCACTCGCTCGCTCACACACACTCACACGCACACACCCACAAGGGAGGGTTAGGGCCCCCCCCCAAAACAATAGGCTCCATTGTCCCGCTTTGTACCCCACCAGATAATTTGTCAAGCAATGTCAAATAATGTCAAATACTGTCACAATGCCACGCGCTTTTTGGCCCCGGGAGCGAGGGGCCGATCCGTGGTCATCCTCTGTGTGTGTGTGTGTGTGTGTGTGTGTGTGTGTGGAGAGTCTATGCTGGGCCCCCAGAGTGCGGGAGCAGGGGCCACGTCATCTGCGCACCTACCAAGGAGCAGTTCGCGACACTAGTTCGGTCCACAAAGTTGTTGTTCTTTTTCCCGCTGTTCCAATGTTCCCGCTCACTGTCATCGCTGCAATTGAGTTTTCTCTCTCTTGTCCCTCCGCAGCACCCGTACCCCTCTGAGGAACAGAAGAAGCAGCTCGCGCAAGACACGGGCCTCACCATTCTCCAAGTCAACAACTGGTATGTTTGAAGGATGTCTATTTACGTTCAACGATATCTGCCCTCCGGGGGTTCGGTTTTCATTTTTCGCTCGATAAATAATTCATGGATTATCGATAAGAGCCGCGAATCAATTGCATTCATCAAAAACAGAGGTATTGACAAAACCATTAGCTTTATCCGTGCCTGAGGCCAGATGATTCAGTTAGTTGGTTTGTAAGCGTTCAGACCACATGGAAATACTGTTTCTGCTCCAATTATATTCACAGGTTAAGATAATATACAGTGCCTTGCGAAAGTATTCGGCCCCCTTGAACTTTTCGACCTTTTGCCACATTTCAGGCTTCAAACATAAAGATATAAAACTGTAATTTTTTGTGAAGAACCAACAACAAGTGGGACACAATCATGAAGTGAAACGAAATTTATTGGATATTTCAAAAAATTTTAACAAATAAACAACTGAAAAATTGGCGCGTGCAAAATTATTCAGCCCCCTTACTTTCAGTGCAGCAAACTCTCTCCAGAAGTTCAGTGAGGATCTCTGAAGGATCCAATGTTGACCTAAATGACTAATGATGATAAATAGAATCCACCTGTGTGTAAACAAGTCTCCGTATAAATGCACCTGCTCTGTGATAGTCTCAGAGGTCAGTTTAAAGTGCAGAGAGCATCATGAAGAACAAGGAACACACCAGGCAGGTCCGAGATACTGTTGTGGAGAAGTTTAAAGCCGGATTTGGATACAAAAAGATTTCCCAAGCTTTAAACATCCCAAGGAGCACTGTGCAAGCGATAATATTGAAATGGAAGGAGTATCAGACCACTGCAAATCTACAAAGACCCGGCCGTCCCTCTAAACTTTCAGCTCATACAAGGAGAAAACTGATCAGAGATGCTGCCAAGAGGCCCATGATCACTCTGGATGAACTGCAGAAATGTACAGCTGAGGTGGGAGACTCTGTCCATAGGACAACAATCAGTCGTATACTGCACAACTCTGGCCTTTATGGAAGAGTGGCAAGAAGAAAGCCATTTCTTAAAGATATCCATAAAAAGTGTTGTTTAAAGTTTGCCACAAGCCACCTGGGAGACACACCAAACATGTGGAAGAAGGTGCTCTGGTCAGATGAAACCAAAATCGAACTTTTTGGCAACAATGCAAAACGTTATGTTTGGCGTAAAAGCAACACAGCTCATCACCCTGAACACACCATCCCCACTGTCAAACATGGGGGTGGCAGCATCATGGTTTGGGCCTGCTTTTCTTCAGCAGGGACAGGGAAGATGGTTCAAATTGATGGGAAGATGGATGGAGCCAATACAGGACCATTCTGGAAGAAAACCTGATGGAATCTGCAAAAGACCTGAGACTGGGGCGGAGATTTGTCTTCCAACAAGACAATGATCCAAAACATAAAGCAAAATCTACAATAGAGTGGTTCACAAATAAACATATCCAGGTGTTAGAATGGCCAAGTCAAAGTCCAGACCTGAATCCAATCGAGAATCTGTGGAAAGAACTGAAAACTGCTGTTCACAAACGCTGTCCATCCAACTTCACTGAGCTCAAGCTGTTTTGCAAGGAGGAATGGGCAAATATTTCAGTCTCTCAATGTGCAAAACTGATAGAGACAAACCCCAAGGACTTACAGCAGTAATCGCAGCAAAAGGTGGCGCTACAAAGTATTAACTTAAGGGGGCTGAATAATTTTTCACGCCCAATTTTTCCGTTTTTTTTTGTTAAAAATGTTTGAAATATCCAATAAATTTCGTTTCACTTCATGATTGTGTCCCACTTGTTGTTGGTTCTTCACAAAAAATTACAGTTTTATATCTTTATGTTTGAAGCCTGAAATGTGGCAAAAGGTCGAAAAGTTCAAGGGGGCCGAATACTTTCGCAAGGCACTGTATACAATGATATAAAAACTAAATGGAAAATGGTGGTTTAACCGAGCACATCTTCTCTAGTTCGGTATTACCCAAATGACTGGAGCTTACAGTATAGGCCTGTGTAATGCCTTATTTGAAAGCTAAGGCCTACACCACTGATCTAAGGTCTTTCCTCGTTGCTCCGTTTCTCATCACATTTCTGCCACGTTTTTGTTACTTTTTTTTACATGATTTGGTGACATTTTTGTGGCTTCGTGACAATTACTTGACACTAAAAAACGAAATGCGGCCCAAAACGACAACTCTAGGAAAAAACTAGGAGGAAGCTTAGATTAGTTTTGTAGGTCTTTCAAATGAGCCTGTAGGCTATAAGCTCATTTGCATTTGGGTAGAGCCTAACTGGAGAAAATGTGCTCGGTTAAAGTGGGAGTTAAGGGACCACTGATGTCTTGTATGTTCTGCGTTTCCGTTTTTTTTGTATTGACACGTTCACAGTTGAATAAATCTCCATGCCTTTTCCTTTCGCAGGTTCATCAATGCCAGAAGAAGAATAGTGCAGCCGATGATTGACCAGTCCAACAGAACAGGTGAGGACAGAGGAGACACCGCTAACATCATTCCTAGATAGATTTACTGCCTATGGATTATGCTTTATTCAGACTATGGAAGATACCTTTAGACATCCAAGGGACGCCCCAAATTAATGAAACAAAGCTAATTTTTCCTTGTGTTGTCTTTATCTCAGTGAGCCAGAGCACAGGGTACAGCCCCGACGGACAGCCGATGGGAGGCTTCGTCCTGGATGGCCAGCAGCACATGGGCCTGCGACCTGGAGGTATGAAAGTCTGCGGATGATTATTCATGTGTGAAGTTGCCAGTGTTACATTGAGACTATAGCCGCTGCGTGTGCCCCCTCCGCAGGGCCCATGGGAGGCATGGGGATGAACATGGGCATGGACGGACAGTGGCACTACATGTAGAGCTGCGTCGTCGAGGCAACCGCCTGACAACAGGGTAACACCGTAAGTACAGACATTTCCTCCACTATGTAGATTCATATGCTCAACAGTAGCCTTAAGCATCATAACTATAGAAATAGAATTCATACTTTAACAACTATTTTAGACAGTTTAGCCTGTGTAATGTGGTAAGAAAAGATCCCTACTTATAAGAATATAGTTTTATGCAGTTATACCAAACGCCATTTGGAGCATTATGTCTATACCTTAAAACTGAGAGAAACATCATGGAAATCATGTGCCTGGAAAAAGAGTTGGCATCAACTTCATTTCCACAGCGGAACACGAGCAAGCAGGAAGCGGAGTAAACCAATCAGGGAAGGGCAGTCAGCGGCGTTATTAGTGGTTCAAACAGGATTATGAATCACAAAACTCACCTTCTGTTGAAGTGTATTTGGTCATTTATGTGTCTGAGGGGTATCATTTTGAACGCCAGGCAAGGAAATCACCGTGTGACGTACACTGGATTGTGTGTCTTGAGTGTGGAAGAGATGGACTAAATATGCAGGATTACTGAAACATGCGCAAAGGAAACACCACTAGTAAACAGACCTGCAGGGCTGTTGTAGACGGTGATGGGTACTGTTTTTCACATATCAGCGAATGCCCACACTTTTCACGTCGTCTAGCTTCCCCACCTTATCTTGTGCCGCCAGCTTTACATCCCATCGCGAGTCGTCAAGAAAACTAAGAATATCCTCATAATCCAATCAGTGTGTATGAATGTAAACCAATGGAAAAAGGTTCAAAGTAAACCTCACGCTGCTGTGCCACAGGTGTGTGTATGTGCGGGGGGGAGGACTTCAATCCCCCAGTCAGTACATGTATCCACTCCATGTGCGTGATTCGCCCGTTTTCGGTTCTTTGTGGCGCAAATCGTCATCAGATGCATAAAGCTACAACGATTACCCACACTGGTGACATTTGGCTGCTATGATGTGAACATACCTACATACATTACACATACACATTTCTTAGCACATGAAACAACGACTGGAACAAAGCGCAAATCAACTAAAGCAAAGATACAGTTGGCTATTTTGCTCACCATAGCCTTCAGAATTGGTGGCATTAGTCAATTACACGGACAAAGTGTACGCATGTTCAAAGTTCTTCCCTCCTGAGATTATTCATGGCAGGTTGGTCGATTCCAATGATCAGGGATTTGAAAACAATGTTGCGGCCGGACGTTTCAAAACGCGCCCTATGAACCGCAATCCCCGGCATTTATCAGAAACATGCCGACTGGGTATTTCACTTAATTCTCTTAACATTCTCACTTTTCCAAGGCTCTTGCACATCCATCTTTACCCCCGGTCTGATTAAGAACCAGGGTGCACCCCCCTCTCCCCCCTTTCTTCCAACCCCCCCACCCCCTCCACCGTCTATTAGCCCACGCCGACGCTGACACTTCCCCAAATCAAGATGTATGCGGGAGCCGTGGGCGCACCAACACGCCGACCAACCAGTATTTAACAGGCGCGCTCGCTGCTCAATGAGCCGAGCCGTATAATGACACTTACCTTGATTAATAGAGCTCTTTATATGGAAATAGGAGCCGCTCCATTTTTTTTTTTTTCTCGCCCCCCATTCACCGCAGACAATTTTCAGCATTACCGACGTTTCCCCCCCCCCCCCCCCCCCCCATTATCCCAGCAGCTTTGTTATAACAGCAGGGATGGATGGCTGAGAGACGGACGGCGCGCCCTGAACCGGACCCAAATCATTTCGCAGTGAATGACCATTGACTACTTACAGTAATGGCTCGCACGACGCCAGTGTTTTTAGTACGGGTTAATTTGATCCGCAAGCATACGCTGACTGCGGCAGTAAATTTCCTCGACGCGCTGGGGAAGCAGGGGAGAATGACCGTTTCCCATTTAAAGCCTCCGCCATGTGTGCACTGGGCCACCGCGAAGGAACACTACTCGAACGGTGATCTGCAAATGTTTGTCTTTCAAACTTATTGCAAATCAATACTTTTCTTTTCTGTTCATTTTCAACGCTTACAGAAAATAATGATAACCTTTAATGAAGTGTGTAAATCAGAGGTTTCCAACTTTTTACCCAATGGACAACTTTTACGCAACTTCTGCGCGACTTACGAAGAGTTCATCCTGGAGAGTTTACGGCCATGTTGATTTTTCTTGTATAATTTACTATATTGACTGATACATATGTGCAGACTATGTTCAAGAAAACAAAACGCATTTAAAATGTGAGTGTAAAGAAGTACTCCGACTCACCGACCACACATCAAATTCTTTCATACTTATTCTCTTCTCATTGTAGCGGCCCATTGGAAGTATAGGCAATGTTTGGGTGTTTCTGTCCTTAGCACCCAAACGTTTGAGAACCCCTTTAGTACACGTGTTTACTGACGGTCTTTGTTTCCTTTTGCAGGTCTCCATATTTGGCTCAGGAACCTTCATTTCCAGGCAGTGGAGCTCCTCTCACCCACCAGACCTCACACCCTTCCTCCCGTGAACCTTTCCCCCTTTCTGTGACTCTGCCCCCAAACCCCACCCACGCCACGCCTCCCGGACTAAAACCCGGACGTGGCCCGTGACTCTGGAGCCTGGACTGACTTCTGCTGGAGAGAAGCTTTAAGTTATTTATTTATTTGGTGCGACTGTGGATGGCACACACAGCACTGGGACTGCTCCTCTGCAGGGCACCTCCTCACTGCACTGAGCTCCTCACACCGGACGCCGGTCTGCACGAGGGCCACTGCACAAGGAAGAGGGACACTCGCAGCACGCTTTACGCAGCCATTTTGGACATCAGCCACTTGAGGAGAGAAAAGGATCCAACATAAATGTTTTTATACAAAGCAACACATTTTATATCGTCTGTTGTGTTGAAGGCATTGAGACCACTTTGGAGATGTTTGTCCTGTCTCTGGGTTTGTCTCTGCGTCTGATAATAGTCTTTGGACGTCTTTTGTCTCTGAGCTGAAAGCGTCTTCATTTGGCCTTGGATTGCCTGGACCCCTCAGCTGTCCCGGACATTCAAAGACCGGAGAACAGTTTTAAAACTGACACAGGTTGTGAATCTTGAAGGTTTTTGTATGCTCACACAGCTGACTTAACCAGGCAGAGCTCATAGATAGCACAGCTGAAGTCTAAGCACACACAGGGATCCACTGCAGCTTTACAGGAGCCAGACACGAGATCTGAGCACAACATCATCAACGTGGATAAATAAACAGATGTATTCACCCGAATTGGGACATTAATATCTGGCTCCAGAATCAATACAAAATGTGCATTGTGCTTCATAAGCCATAGTGTGACTTGTATCTGCTGACATACCCTGTGGTCCAATGTCAAAGCATTACACGACAGAGTTTTAGACACACAGTGTGTCCGGCTGAGCGCGATGAGGTGAGGGGACACGGGACCGTCACAGGCAACTGCACTGACTCCAAAACCGACACACTTTGTTTTTCTTCATGCTCATCTTTGTGTGACCCAGTCTGTCATCTCCTGCACAGAGAATACTAACCCTGCATACGTTATTATAATGGCAGTGGGCGATTTTTAAGGACTGTGACCATTCCGATGTTCATGTTTTTACATTACATTTTTGGCCTTACCAGGCTTTTGTTGTTCCTTTGGTCAATGAAAATATTTGCATTTGTCTTGGTGCTCTACATTACACTAAACCCACGCTTTCACTTGTTACCAACAGTTTAGGAAAGATTTGATTAGGCCTTTCAAGCTGACGTGGTACTTTTTTGTAATTTTTTAAAAATGTTTTTTCCCCATGGGCCATACTTTTAATGAGCAACAATATTAAAAGTAAAACATTCTCCATAAACGAGGCGTACTACGTCCCCTATAAATGTTTGTATGTATTTTGAACATTAATCAAACATGAATACATTAACATTAATATTCTCTGCGCAGGATGAACTTTTACAGACTGCTTTCATTGTACAGTGTTTCTGAAGTGGATGTGAATAGTTTTGTAGTTCACCAACACTGCACTGAAATAAAGACTTTACATTCACTGCTCATTTTTATTTATGTTTTATTCCATGTGCGTGCGCAGCGGATGCACAGAGACGCGCTGGAGATCGTGGAGATATTACGCACGGCTTAACATGGGAAAGAAACGCCCTTTTTAATATGCTACATTTTGTTATGTTGTTAATACCTTGTAAATGTGTGATTGAACAAAAACAAGGATATCATTGTTTTTTTATCTCCAAAAACCGTTGGCTGTAACAAATAACTGAAAAGATTTAATATAAAACTAGGCCTAAGAAAAGCCAATCCATCACTGTCATCCGGGGGGGAAACAAAACGTGCTTAGGCTGGAGAGTATTTTTAATCACAATAATAAAATGATGAAAATACAATGAATATTTCATGGCATATGGTTTTATAAAAATGTTAAATAATCTTCTTTGAACAGCGTCATTATTAGTGTGAAATAAGACTGGCCCTGTGTCTGAAGTCAGTGCCATTCCCGACGGTTCGTTTCTTTAATATTCCCCCATGTGTTTTTGCTCCCATTGGCCGACTCCTTGGTGTTGTGTGACCATGGGCCTGTTTTTTGTTTTATTTTATTTTTTTGACGGTGACCGCAGCCGCGCGCGGAGCACACACTGCGGCTGCGCTCGGGCCCGATCCGCAGCACGCGCCGCAAACGCGTTCTGAAGGCTGCCGGAAACACGCGCCCAGCCTCGATGAAATATGGGTCAGCGCTCCTTCATCATACAACGCACACACGCGTCAGCTCCGATGATGGCCCCCGCTCCTTCAAGGTCTAATAATAGGCCTCTTTGCTGCATGCGAGAGGCGTTCAGTGCTTTTAGGATTTGGGAAATGATTGATCTAAAAAAACAAAAAAACAAAACTATAATAATAAATAATAATAATAGGCTAATAATTATAATTTTTATAACAATAAGAAGAGTTACCAATCAAAAATATGAATGTGTGTTTAAAGGCATATGCATATGCAAACATTTATTATTATTTACACCAAGGCTTTTAACTCGTGGATAAAGGTCTTATAGGCTATATCTTATCTATATGTTTTGTTTTTGTTTAAGTTGTGGAATTAAATTTACTTTATCCTCTTTTTTCATCTATCAGAACCATAGACTGTAAAAATAAGAATGGACTTATTATGGCTTCTTCCTGTAACCATAAGGAAATGGCGGCTGGCTCCGGAAGTTCCTGGCTGGACTTTACATTGAAACGTTTCGGCTCTCTTTAAAGAACAAAAGTCATTATTGAACATAGGCTTTTCATTTTGACCTCCATATGTTTGTCTGAACACCTATGGCCATCTTAGCTTTTTTTCCTGCCCTATTCTATATAATGGAGCTGGCTCCAAAAAACCCTTCAAATTGCTAACACGCTGAGCTTCGTTAGCCCTCAATGAACGCCATGGGGCACACTCTGTCCATCGCTATTTAACTGTCTATGATCAGAATTAGCCGACTGTTGTTGCTGTAAACGGTGACAAGTAAGATCGAAAACTCGAAAAGTTAGGAGTTAGGAGTATGGACAACGATAACATTTAAAATACATGTGCCCCATCTTTCATTCTTTGTAAACAACAAAATCCAGTATAGGGCCTTTAAAAAAAATAATTAAAAAAATAATTCCTGACTTGGCCAAGTGGAAATAGCCTGGCCAAAAGCACCAGCGTCTGGGACCATGTTTGCAGCCAATCCCCCCAAAAATCTCTCAAATCCCGTACCACTCTGACCAAACTCTATGACTTCTTTCAGTTAAAGAGTTGAGTAGTTCGCCTCTTGATTTGGCAAAAGGGGGCGCTGTTTCTCCATTTGTATTTGTTACTTTCACGTTTTCGCGTTCGGGAAAGTCGCCACGTTGGACGGACCACACCTGTCAGAACAAAACTGCTAAGAAAGGAAATAGCGTGTAGTCTGGGGTTTTAACCAGAGAGTGCAGACAGTTAAAAACATTAAAAAAATAAAATAAAATAAAACATTTTGAGTTGGCCATGTTTCGCCCATGCGCCGATGTAGCCTAAATAATTTTCCGGTGACACACATAGCCGGGCCTGCCTGCGTTGCCCGGGTTCGGGGGTCAGGGATGGGGGCAGTCGGGTGGGGGGGTCGCTCTAATGGCTCTAACGCTCATCTTCTCCATCATGTCACTGTCAGGGCTGACCTCGCAAAGCTCCCCCACGCGCGCGGACGCTCGCTCTGATCAGTGCTCACGCTCAGGACACACTCGGGCTGGTGCTGGAGCGCTGCGGCGGTAGTTTTTTCGAAATGATGCCATGCACTTAAAGCTTTGTTTATATACATTGCAACATATGCGTATGGCTGTATGGACAAAAAAACGTTTTCTTATTTGCCTCCAGTGTCACATTGGTGTATGAATGGGTGAGTAGATCCTTGCTTTGAGTGCCTAATGTAGGTGGAAAAGCGCTATATAATCAGAATCAGAATCAGAATAGATTTTTTTTTTTCTTGATGTGGACGTGCAACATAAAACATATAACACAGAATTTAGATAAAATTAAGCTATACAACTTTAAACTATAAGGCTTTAGGGGGCATGCATAAGGAATATTAATAAATAAGATACAAAATAAAAAGTAAAAAGTCAAATATGGTAAGACGACAACAATAGACTTAGAACAACAGTGGGATTATATTTACAGATGTGTATGAGTATAAAGTAAAGTGATATGAAGTGAAAAATGACAGCAGCATGGGTCTGGATAGATCGTAGCCTCCTGCCTGACGGGAGAGGGGTGAATAGCCTATGTCCGGGGTGAGAGGGGTCAGCTGTGATCCGACCCACAAGACCATTTACCATTCAAAAAACAAAAAAAACTTTTTTTGTCGTCGTGCGAGAGACATCACCATTAAGTTGATTTTCTGCAGATACTTTGATGATCTAAGCTAGGGTGACCAGATTTTCTGACTAAAAAACTGGGACACTATTTGGGATTTAGTTGCATGGTCAACCACTTATTGACTGTTTTTCCCACGCTAAATGGTAAATCTGCTTGTTAATGTCTTAACATCATACACCAATCAGCATTAACATGATAGACGTGATTTTTTTTATTGGTTTCTACTTAATGGATATTTTCATGGCTCAAAGAAATGAATTTTCAAGCGAAGTTTGTTACTTTGTGGATCATATTGCCAAAAACTGGGACACTTGGGACAGATCCTGTGTAAAACTGGGACAAATGAATGGTTTTGGAGGAATGTGTGGGGACATGGGACAGAGGATTCAAAACTGGGACTGTCCCGGGTAAACTGGGACGTCTGGTCACCCTAATCTAAGCTAACTAAAATCTTGTTGCATGATTATGGAGAGGATTAATGACATGTTTTTGCATAGCCTGGTTGGAGATGAACGCCATAGATCAAAGCCAGGGAGCACCACATGATGAAAATAAGCAGCGGTTTCTGCATCATAACTTTGACTTTCTGCGCTACAGTTACTTTACTGGTCACTGTCACGATGCCTGGCAGCTGCGCAGTAAAATCAAGAGGTCTGCGACGACTTTTCCATCTTCTGTTGACTCTTCCAATCGCCGCCGTCTCCGTAACTATGGGCCTTGAGCGGGTGTCCTGAGCATGTTTCCAAGAAGGAGCTCTGAACACTTGGTGTGTTCACTGCCGATCCAGGACCGGCTGCAGGAGTGGCCGAGTACAGCGATCTGTCGAGCTCAGTTCAATGGGAACTGTGCATAAACAATGTAGATGTTCTTTTAATGTTTCCTTTACATGTCCAAGAACCATAAATCAATAGAATTGCACTCATTCAATCAATGAATAATAACTGGATTTGGCAGAGATACCCATTTGACTCCCTTTAGCTGATGAGTAGCATTTGAAAAATATGGAAAAGCTTTAGTTTCGAAAGCTCCAAACCATTAAGCTTTATCACCTCAATTTCATCTAAAAAATAGAAGTAACAGACCATCATTATATATATATTTTTTTTTTATTGGCCAAAAAGGGGCCTTACCTTACACCAAGTGAGGAAAACATTTGCAGCAAGGTCAGCACAGTGGCCTGTTTCAAGCAATCGGAAGGCTATAACTTAAGATGTAAGAAAATACATCAACACTTTACAATGCTAGCGCCTGTAAAGATAGTCAAAGTGCTGATATTGCATAACCGGTGGTGGTCAGGGCTCTCCGTTCACCACCAGTCGCTCCATCACAGACCCGTGGGTGAGGCCCCTTATGTACCGGACCAAACGGCACCCAAGCAGGATTAAAGACTACTTGATTCGGTTTTCTCATGTCTTCGACGTGTAAAAGAAAATGAAGATCTACTCCGAAAGGTTTGACTCACGGGGTAAACTTAAGCCGTAAAGCGCTGATGAAACATTGGCTAGATGCATCAGCGGTCATTTACTCACGTGGTGACGCACGGACAGGCTGCGATCAGAGGGACACGTGTCGCAGGAGGTTTCTCACAGGAGAAGGCAGCTGTCAGACTGGAGCACCGAGGGCCCCGTCAGTTAGTGCCGTGCGGGGTTTGTCAAACACTCTCTCTGGGCAGTGAGTAATTGTGTATAGATTTGTTTATCTTTGCTTACAGATTAGATTCTGCATGGTTTTATTAAAGGCCCAGAAAACGTAGCGACGTCGATACAATCCCACGCTCTACTGTAAAGTGTGTATTTGGTGGTCAGGAAAGCTGCGTATTTGTTGGAAAATAACAACAATACCCCTGATGGGAAGTCCTCGCAGCAGCTGTACCCCGGGGCCAGGCGGACCTCTGTGGCGCGGAGTAGATCCGTGCCAAGTGTTATCAATGTGAAGATGTTGTCAGAGAGCGGCCATCACTGCTCCTGCCACACTCCATTCGTCTGGAGGAGGACGCCGACACGCAGCAACGTGTCCACAAGATCAACCTCTCAGAGTGTCACGTCCAGCCTGCACTTGGATTTTGCTCTGTTAGATCATCAAATGATTGTATTGATTGGTGTCGAGAGACAATATTTACAATAGTTTGTTCTGCATGCGAGTCATTCCTTCACCAGAAGTAGTAGTCAAATTTGTTTAAAGAAGAAAAGAAATCAGTCCCCGAAATCCTCCCTCATGTCACCAATATTTTAGACCAGTGCTTCTCAAACTTCCACACCACGCACCACCTCGCAAAATATACGAGTGTCCAAGAGCCAGCGGGCCTGAATCTAGAACAAATCAGGACTAAAGCCGGTCTAAAATAGACCCGAGTTGGCCTCACTGATGCGCATATCATGGCTTCATCCCGAAAAGCTGAATCTCCTGTCCCGCACTGCATTGGTTATTGATTGAACTTATTGATTGGCCTCAGGATGTAGCCCTCAAAGGTGAAGAACAACAGCACTGATATAAATGCAAGGCAAGGCATTGCAGTAGACTCCGAGGACCACCTGAAAACCAGAGAACCACGCTTTCTCTTTATAAAAGCTTCACTTTGGGGTGACTGTCATTCAAATGGACCTCGACGACTATTCCATCAATCTAAGTAATAATGAGGAAAACAAGAAACCTCACATGAACTTGAAAGGAAGCCGGAATCCGGGATCCGTTGTCCGACCTTAAGACATCATCTGGATTTTGCTGGAGAGATAGTCAAATCAAAGTCGGGCCCATGCAGCAGAAGTGGAGTTGCATAGTCATTTGCAGGTGCATATGGAAAATCACAATGTTTCACCACACGGGTGCATAAAACCCAAACAATGTTGAACTGTGACTGTATGGGCCACACTCATCAACGAATGACACAATCCCTGTATGTGTCCCCATGTTTGCCAATTGTTATACATTCCACTCTTAGTTTGTATACTTCAGCATAAACCTGACATTCTGATGTATACAAAATGAACAAGATGTAATACCTCCAGCTAAGAGCTTTTACCCGGGCTCCTCCACTGGGTGAAGGGTGGGTCAAATGCAGAGGATGTGGTAACAATAAAGTCTATACCATTACCAAACATACTAAAACAACAATCTATCGAAACCCGAATCCTCTTTTCCAAAAACTCTCTGCATACCGAGCTCAGAATTGCCCAGATTTGTCTTGTGATGGTGGTGAATGGAGTAAAACCAATTGTCTAAACTCCCTCTAACAAGTCTGAATTGAAACTAATCAAAAGCCACATAAAGCCTAACTGCATGGACCTGTGCACCGCAGTCAGAGTGATGAATGAGCGCGGCGCGGCCGGCCTCATCCATCAGCGGGCTGCAGCAGCCTGACAGGAACGGTCAAATAACGTTTAGCACACGGCAGCCCTGTGTTTGGTGGAGATTATTACTGTCACAGCTGTAATGGATTATCCTGGACCTGAGCACGCTCGGCCAATGGGAGAGGGCCGCCGCGCATTAGCATTGCTATCAGAGGTCGGGCCGGCCGGCAGTGCGCCCTGATTGACAGATGGGTGGCTGCCCGGCAGACAGCGCGCCGGGCTCGGGCCAAACAGCCAGCAGCCAATTATGTAGGCACAAACAGGGCCATTCATCATTCAGTTAGACACCTGTCCCCCGTGCACACAAAGGGGCGGCCCCAGAGCAGCTCAGCCATGGGAGGATGCTCATTACACTGGCATGCACAGGTTTACAGTGCACCCCGGACCCAGCGCCAGGAGCGGACCTTTACTGTATGCACGGTGATGAAACTTCACTCTCCAGTCTGCAGGGAGTGCGTCTGAAGAAACAAGTGATGCCCGTGTGTGTCTTAGATTGGCCACCGCTGTCCCCCAGACTCACAGACCCTCTCTCACATTTATGTAAGCGTTCACTTTGGGGGGACTGACGTGTTCCTATAAATCTACCCCCTGAACTCGGCTAGCCAACTGGGACCAGAGCCTTTTACGCAGAATCCCCCGCCGTTTATGTTTTTGTTTCTCATATAACCAGAATATTCAATCATTTATTGTACTGTAACCGTAATTCCTCACCGCCTTCGGGAGATGAGTCCTAAACCCCCAAAGTGGATCCTTCATTATGCCAGTATAGGTCCCAGGTGTATAAGGAGTGCTGACATGCTTTCATAAGGTAAGGTAATGTATGCCTTTTAAACCCCGCTGGAACATTTTTCCTTTCAATGCCGCTGCTGGGACAACCTTTCAGTCTGGGCGCCGATTTCCATGTTGTAATGTTCATACTTTGTATATTGTCTGTTATTGCTGCAATGTACTGCGCTGGTTTGGTTTCTTCCTTGTTGTTTTCGGACGATTTTAACATCTGTCCAGGGACCACAGATGAGCAATAACCATCTGGATAATTCTGGCATCTTTACAGAAATGTTCATTACCATGCACTGTCCCTCAAAACAAATAAATGCAATAAACTGTCTTGATAAAAGTTATTTTAAATCTACATACTACCTTTGTGGACACATCTCTTTAAGGATGCAGTGCAAAGAAAAGCTGATATAGCATCAAGCAGCAAGTCAACAGTCTACCCAGAGGTAAATTCCACAACACACTCGCATATAATGTTCTTGCAGGGATGAGTAATGGTCTCCCATTTTCGGTCTGAAAGGTACACAGTAATCAGAAATAAAACCAAGAATGGTCAGCAAGTCTCAAAACCATTCACAAATTGCACGATTGAAAAACACCTGACCTTGAGAAGAAAAACAATCATCTGAATGATTAAATTACTATCTAAATGCACCGTGCTGCTTGTTTTGCTGTTAAAACGGCACATTTGGCTTCCGTAGTGGTGCACATGCAGGTTTCAGACAAAGCCGGGGCTCTGAGCGGGCTGTTTGCAGAGCCTAACATCTATATGTATGTGTTGCAGATGTAAGTGGAAGTGTCAGCGGATGATGGATGATCGGAGCACTGGGCTGCGTCTCCCAGCCGCATACAAGTGGCTTATTCCCCATCCATCTCCGCGCGCTGCCTCATCTGTCCGGGGAAAGCCATTTTCTGTGCACCGCAGCGCGCCGCTTAAGGTTATTCCATTTCTTCATTACAAACCTTTTTCCTGTGCTCCAAAGCCACACTAGCCACTATTCAACCGCTACACCAGGCCTTACAAGAAACAGATTTGTATGTTTTTTATTTTATAGCTGAACACTGGAATTATAACTGGGTATTCAGTTTAAACGTCCCTATTTTTAATTTAGTTTTATTAACTATTCATTATGTTTCCACAAAGCAGATGCAACTGACACATGCAATTAAAAAGGCCCCAGTGGCTCAGATGGAACAGCGTTGTCTTTGGAAGGTGGGCGGTTTGAATCCCGGCTCACACAGACTGTGTTCTTAGGCAAGACCCTTCACCAACCGTGCCTGTGGGAATGTAGTGTGTGAGTGAATGGTCGGTGGTGACCAATGGCGCAGAATGTTAGCCTTGCTTTTGTCAGTCTACCCCAGGGCAGCTCTAGTAGCCTGCACCACCGAGTATGGAGTGAATGGTTAACGACTACAGTGCAGCGCTTTAAGAAGCGTGTTAATGCAAGTGTGTATAGAGCACATTCACCGTAAACATACTAGAAGTAAAATATATATGTTTTAAAAGGTTGTTGCCCCCTAACATGAGGCTACTAGCCAGCTTTAAGAGTATGCCTGTTGGCAAACAAATCTAGACTGGTACAAGTTCTGAAAAGATAGGGAAAAAGTCAGTCACACTGTCAAACAATACTGAAATGAAATGAGTTTCCAACATAGACATCACTTTCCCATTGGGAATCAATGAGGAAAGGATCCTACTGAACCCGAGGAAGATAGTACTTTTGTACAAACCTTTTGTGATAATTGTATTGCAATTACACAGTACTTTTTAGTACTTGAGCTTGAATAAAAATCATTTGAGTAAAGAAAAGGCAATTACTCCCAATGTTAGTAAATTGTAAGTGTCAAAGCATTGTGTAATATACATGAAAGAAATGTGAAGCTTGCACTTCATCTTAATGATATCTTTAATCTATTATTTTTTAAACATTTTTTAGAACAGTGGTTCTCAAACTGTGGAGCATATGTGGTACTTCTTCATGCCATCTTCAATTTCAGACTTCTTTTTAATAAGAGATTTTGCTAATGCATTCATGCATGTGTATTGACATTGTTTACATTCCGATAACGATAAGACATAATGTCATCCAGTTTGTGTCCTTTTCACATCCGCTTTAGTCCTGATGTCATCTTGATCTAGGCCTGGTGGTACTTGAATGGTCAAATATTTTATGAGGTGAAAAGATTGAGAATCACTGCTTTAGACATATCACAGTTTTTGCAGCAGGCCTATTCAACAGTAAGTAAATCAGACTCTTGCACTCAGACTGTTGTAGAACTTAAGTAGAATTTTCCGCAAGGACTTTTTGTCATTTTACTTGAATATTTGCTTGGCCCAAGACTTTTTTTATTTCTTGCAGTACCTCAGTATTTGTCCTAGTGAAGCATATCAATCAGTAAACATCACCTTAAGCACTTTCCCCCATCATCTTGCAAAAGCAAACTGGGAAAAGGGGCAAAATACTGGTAACCTTTAGACATGAACCGCTCCTTACCAAAAATGACATGACAGATAAAGATTTTAACGAATGCCTTATATCCCCCATCAGGCTGTCAGGACCCCATATGTTGAAAATGATTTGCGTCTTTCCTCATGTGCAGTGCATGTTGTGTCTGCCGGGTTTGGGCTGTGTGTGGGGGTCCAGACAAAGAGAGTCGCGGCGTCATCATTAATCTCAGTCAGCGCAGAGGCCGGCCCAATCTGCACGAGCAGCTCAGTGACAAATGCCACCACCGCGCTGGGGAAAAGCATCTCCGGCTTCAGCTCGCCTTAATGTCACATCCATCAGACTGACCCTGTCCTGCCACGGCCATCACGTCACCCTGCCGTGGCCATACAATCAGACCAAACCATACTACACCCGGCAAAACCACGGCAACACAATCAGACTGAACCATACAACACCCGGCAAAACCACTGCAATACAATCAGACTGAACCATACAATACCCGGCAAAACCACGGCAACACAATCAGACCAAACCATACTACACCCGGCAAAACCACGGCAACACAATCAGACTGAACCATACTACACCCGGCAAAACCACTGCAATACAATCAGACCAAACCATACTACACCCGGCAAAACCACGGCAACACAATCAGACTGAACCATACTACACCCGGCAAAACCACTGCAATACAATCAGACCAAACCATACAACAGCCGGCAAAACCACGGCAACACAATCAGACTGAACCATACTACACCCGGCAAAACCACTGCAATACAATCAGACTGAACCATACTACACTAGGCAAAACCACGGCAACACAATCAGACCAAACCATACAACACCCGGCAAAACCACGGCAACACAATTAGACCAAACCTTACAACACCCGGCAAAACCACGGCAACACAATCATACCAAACCATACAACACCAGGCAAAACCACGGCAACACAATTAGACCAAACCATACAACACCAGGCAAAACCACGGCAACACAATCAGACCAAACCATACAACACCCGGCAAAACCACGGCAACACAATTAGACCAAACCTTACAACACCCGGCAAAACCACGGCAACACAATCATACCAAACCATACAATACCAGGCAAAACCACGGCAACACAATCAGACTGAACCATACAACACCAGGCAAAACCACGGCAACACAATTAGACTGAACCATACTACACCCGGCAAAACCACGGCAACACAATCAGACCAAACCATACAACAGCCGGCAAAACCACGGCAACACAATTAGACTGAACCATACTACACCCGGCAAAACTACGGCAACACAATCATACCAAACCATACAATACCAGGCAAAACCATGGCAACACAATCAGACCAAACCATACAACACCCGGCAAAACCATGGCAATACCATTAGACTGAACCATACAACACCCGGCAAAACCATGGCAATACAATCAGACCAAACCATACAACACCAGGCAAAACCATGGCAATACAATCAGACCAAACCATACAACACCCGGCAAAACCACAGCAACACAATCAGACCGAACCATTGCAAAAAGCGGTATCTGTCCTTTCACCGAGGTTTTGGGAACAGCGGTCCTTCCACATTCAGACCACACTGATGACTCTCTCATTTCCAGATCTCAACCCTCTCATCTTAACTCGTCTTTCTCCACTGACAGGTCCCACATCGAGCCTCCGATGCCCATCCTAACCCTAACCTGAGCCCTAAACATGAGTTCGAGATATGCACCTGGGTAACATGGATACTTGAGGCTGATCCCCCGTGGCAACACGATCAGACCAAACCATATAGCACCTGCAAACCATTGCACCACAATCAACAGAATACTATCAGGCCAAACCAATAGACTTTTTAACAGCCAAACAATCAGATCAAAAGCTTCAGGTCCCACTATCAGAATAAACCACAGTCACACAGTCAGACCCAACTGAGACATTATGGCAACACAAACCAATAATGTCAGTCCTGCCCAGGTCACATCATCATTCAATCAACACTTCGGTCAAACAACACCTTAAGACCACAACACCAGCAAAATAAAATACTGCAGTCATACTGATACTAAGGCTGGGCTATATGTCGATATTTAAGATATAGCGATACATTTTTAAATGAGATATGGAATTAGACCATTTCGCATATATCAATATAGTTCAAATTTTCGCTGTAATCCTTATTTTATAGGCTATTTTTATTTAAGATCTTTTTTTTTAATTTAAATGTGCACCTTACGGAGCTTTGTACAGTGTTTATGTTTACATTTTATAGTGAGTTTTCACTAAACCTACTCGTATTTGGCTTTGACTTAACATATCATTTCACAGCTCTCACTTTGCGAAAAACATATTGGGATATATATCGTATATCAAGATTCAACCTAAATATATCGGGATATGACTTTTGGTCCATATCGCACAGCCCTAACTGATACCATCAAACCAAAAATGCAATTATTCCATCAATCAGACCATATGAAAATGGCTTTTATGATTATCCGTGTCTCTAACTGTAATATGAAACGTTATAAAATTAGGCTAAGAGGCTCATTTAATATTTTAGTCTTTTATTACACTAACTGTCTGAAAGATGTATATTATTTTGTATGTATTAAGTCAGCATGAAGAGCATAAAACTGCACTAATGGGGCTCAATATGTGAAGAACCAATTTTGAATTTTTCACGCTGTGCAAGCGCTACTATTTCCTTAATTGTATTTTTTTTAATATCGTTTACAACTAACTTTAAATGTATCAATCGTGATCATACAGCACTAGAATGCACATATGTGGATTCTCCGCCGCATGTTTAAGCTTGAGTAGCTTTGCAGACATGATGACCCAATATGGCTCAACACTGCCCTCTGCTGGCCCACATTACTAATACTGCAGCTAAAGAAACTTTCATAAATATATTTAATTTCAATATTGCACATAACGATACTAAATACAATGAACTCGCCTCGGAATGGTCAAACGTTTTCATTTATGTGTTCCACCATGTGACTCAAACCTCTGAGAGACTAATTTATCAAACTTCAACGTATAAGTTAGTATTTTTTATTTTTAGTTTTTGGATTCAGTGGAAAAGTAAACACATTTTACAACAAATAGCAGCAAACAACATTTAAGCAAAAATTGTCAGGAGAGTGGCACATTTATGCGACAAAGACATAATTACATATATTACAAAAATGTAGAGAAGAGACAATTAAAAGTAAACTTAGAAGTTGGTTGTAGTGACTGACCAAGGCCAACAGGAATTGATTCTCTCCAATAGAAGAGGAAAACTGGCATAATGTATAAAATACATTTGAGACACAAAGCCCTTCTGAGACCTATATCTATGCTATTAGGTCAACAGATGACACTGTATAGTCAAAGACAAATGACACAGACAAACGTTTAACATATAATTAATGTAGCGCTTAAAATAGAAGTTACTTTAATATTTTGAAATTGAAAAGAATAATCAAACCATCTATTTCCAGCACATAGAAGAGGCCTCTTAGTTCTTCCAATCATCTGCAGCTCTTGGGCGCCCCCTGCCCCTCTGTGCGCCCACTATCTGGCGTACCTCAGTGCCAGCTGAAACAAAATGCAGATACAGTCATTTTAAAACACAACGTGTGTCCCTGTTTTATTGACAGTACTATAAGTGGTAGTAGGGGTAGTGTAAGTATCAGTAGTAGCACGATAGCGAAGTGCTGAGGACTCACCTGATGAGCCATGTGTGCAAACCAGGCTGAAGACAGGAGCTGCACGCTCCTGTCTTCAGCCTGGGTCAGTTTGCTCCCCCTCTTCTTCAGAGCCACACTCATCCTCTGCATAAGGCTTCTCACACTGCCGTGGTCACGGTGCGCCATATGCTCTGCTCGGAAACATCAACATATCCAGAAAATGTAAAACCAGACATTTAACATTCTTCAATATTTTGTCAGGAAAACTTAGAGTGTACTCACACCAAAAGCAATACTAGTCCTATCGTTTAAAGTCACATTGCAGAGCATTGCAGGTTATCAAGTTGCTACATGACAACAGCAACTTAAGTGTCGAAATGTAAACAATGTAAGTTGTTAAATGTGGTCCAAACAAATTCCTGATTTTCCAAACACATACCTAATGAGTTAACCTCTTAAAACCCGTCTTAACCGAGTGCAGTTTTCTAGTTCAGCTTTTCCCAAATTCAAAATCTTAGTCAGTAAGAATTAGGGCTGGGCGATAAATCGAATTAATTCAATTAATTCATGTGGAAAATGGCTAAATCGTAAAATCGTGTCCGCCGCTGCGTTGAGTCTCCATGGAGACTGTTGACCATCACAGCTGAGCTCGAGGATGATAAAACTAAAGGCTTATTAAGAAGTTTTACCTTTGAGAGCAGACAAAGAATATTTAAAACAGAAATAACAATTTTGAATGGGCCTAATTGTAGGCTATATTATGAATCTAAATATTAATGAGCAGGACTCTGTGCAGTGTTCTACATATGAAAGATCAGGAGACCTTTTTAAGTTTATTTCCAATAAAATGTATTAAAATCGTAATCGTCCAACCTGAGTAGAAAAATCAAGATTTAATTTTTGGGCCATATCGCCCAGCCCTAGTAACGCCGAGTAACGCCTCTTTTGAAAGCTAAAACGTCTATAATGTGATAAATATGAGGAAGAAACTGAGGTGAGTTTTGCAGGTCTTAAATTTCAAATAAGGCGTTACACTGGCCTCTAGTCTGTGTCCAGTTGAGGAGCTTTTTAGACCTTTATTTTGGGGTAAAACTGGAGAAAATGTGCTTGGTGAAAGTGTGGGTTAAGGGGTTAAAAGAACCTTTCACAACTTTCAGGAAGCAACACTGTCACTGTAATGTAAACAATAAACTGGTCAGTTCATGATCAAAAAAAAGGATTTGTAATTTGATGCACATGTCTTTTTACACAATTTACTTTTTTTTTTACCCATGTAAGGACAAAGCTTATTATTTTCCCTATTAGAAAGAAAATCAGATACAGAGCCTTTAACATACTAGATGTGTTAGTGCAAAGCTTGCGTAGATATTGTGTGGTTAACAGCCACAGTCTTTTGTCTGATCACACACAGCTAAAGTGCTGACAGTGTTTATATGACTCCACATGCTCCATCACAGCGGTGAGTGAGTTTACATGAGGTCAGTCATGAATGGCTGTAGTCAGTGTCCCAGGGCAGCCTGGTACCTCTCTCATCAGTTACACTCTCCCCAGTCAGTGGGGTCAAACCGTGCGCTTCCGAATGACCGCTATTGTATTTATTTTCACTCAAATAAACAAAGCTACTATTGTCATCGGACTGACGCATCAGAGAGACTTGTGTGTGGTGTGATAACTTACAAATCACATTCAATTACACAAAAAGGAAATCGATCTACTGTATGGGCAATACATTTTTCCTGAAAGACTAGTGGCAAAATCTGAAAATTTGTCAATTAAACTGGTATTGTTCAAAAGTATAAGTCTGAATATTTTGTACCAAATGTCATAATCCTGTCATAAATTATCCCTGTATCAAAGTCGTTCAAATAAACAATGTTTCTTTTTTGTGGTTCCAGGAACAAACGTTGCCAAAGAGGAGCGACATATTACGACTCATAACTCATATAACATGTATAAAAGGGAACAAGAGATCACTACTGGGGGTCTGACACCTGGCATATTTACAGTAAATTATATCAAATTATTGGTAAACACCTTTTGGAAAAAGGCTGTCACACTAATTTCCGCCTGGCCAGCACTTTTAGTTCTTAAAAAGCATCTTTTATAGAATATTTCTGCCAAATTTCCTACTTTTATCGCCAACTAAACAATTCTGGACCAACAATAAAACTGTATTATTTTTTATCATTTTTACTCTGAAAAAAAATTGTCTTCAAATCTTGTTTTTCCAATAAAATACAAATAAAGGCTTTAATAATCAAACAGCTGAAATACTATGTTTAGGGGACTATGTGGACATAAAATATATATGACTGGCTCTAACATTCTGGACCCACCTCCGCCCCTTGGTCAGAATTTGGCACTCGTCTAAAAAGGATTTACGGGGAGTGTTGTATCTTACCATCTTCTACACACAACTTTAAACATATTAGGATGATTGCCATGGGACAATAATAGCAATAACAGAGAAAACCTCCCTAGCTCTCACCTTCATCCTTGTATTGCTTTTGTTTAGCAGCCATCTTGCTCTTCATCCGGTTCAGGAGAGCTTTGCAGTGGTAGATGATCAGGTTTACCTGGTGAGCATCTGCGCCAGGACAATAGAAGTTAGAAAAAAGGTTCCTTTACTCCATTGTGTGTTATTTGGACTTATTATTTGGATGCCTTACCTCGAGTCAGTTTGGGCTGGCAGTTGATGAAGTGAGTTTGTTTGGGGGGCACGTAGCTCTTGCGTCTGGCGCGCAGACTCCGGGGCGCGGGGCTGGGAGCGGGGCCCTCGCTGGGATCGCCCGGGCCCTTCTTCTGGCCCTCGTGCGTCCCGGGGCTGATCAGCACTCCTCCAGGCTGATCTTTCAGATGGGTCTTACAGGCTCCGTACAGGACTTGGACAAAGATGCACTTGTCGGCGGGCGAGCGGGTCACCCAGTGGTCCACGGTGTTGTCAAAGGCCAGCTCGAACTCAGGGCTGTCCTGGTAATAAATAAATAAATAATACATCGAAATAAGACGACAGGAGACAGAAACCCTGCTGTGATGGTTGTGCAATTGCAACGACCTTGTGCGGGTTTATTCCGTTCACTTGCCGCAGCTCCTCAACTCTCCACTGGGACTTCCTGGCGAGGAGGTCTCCGGTCTTCTTCACCTTTGAGATATAGAGCTGCTGAGGCTTGTTCTTTGTCACTGTAAACACACACACAGCACTGAAGTACAGCCGTCTCTAAAAGCTCAGGGCTGTTGGCAGGATTCTGTCTTATTATTATTCCACAAATGTATCCGTTACATCTGCAAAATCATTGAGGTCTTCCATCGGTGTGAGACTTTCCTTTTATCCTAGCAGCCTGGGCATTAAGGAAACATTCACGCATTTGCACACACATTTTTCTCGTGTCGTGCAAGCCCCAGGTAAGTGTCTACCTGAGACGCAGAGGAAGGTGTTTTGGCCCCTCTTCCTGGTGGACAAGAGAGACCTGTACCTCCGCTGAGCCCTCTGCACCTCCACTGCCACCAGCAGCAGCTCTCCGCACGGGACAAACAGCTCCTTGTTCAGCCCATTCTGGTTGTTCATTTTACTCAGACCTTAGGACACATTACAGCCGCGGTTATATGTATGTTGCAATAAGTCAGTTGCTAAGCTCTTCGACTTACCTTTTGTTCCCCCGTCGAATCTTTATGAAATACGACAGTGTCCAGCCATAGTAGTTAGTAGTTAGTGGTTAGTGTCTGAAGGCAGCAAAGCTCTGCTGCGCCCTTTAAAGGGCGCAGCAGAGGGAGGGTGAATGGGCTGAGCCTGTTACAGAGGCCTCAAAACGGTGCCAATTCATGGGGGCAGTGGTCTAAGCTCGAACATCCAAACTCCCCTCTCCCCAGACACTTCCTTACAGCAGAGACAGACCACCAACAAGTAACATTCACCTGTTGTTCCAAGGCGGGTTGATGTCAAAATGTGTAAGTAGCCCAGGATAGTCTTTGGTCATTATTAATGTAAATGTTTGGGCTGCCTGGCTAAACCTAGACTATGTATTTTTAGAGAACGTTTTAAACATTTATAGTCTTCCCTTTTAATGCAATTTTGAATTCTCAAAAACTATATTTTGATGCCACAATTGCAACAACAACAAACATCGGTGCATATTTTATTGCTTAAGATTTGCAAACATTTCATTAAACTGAGGGAAATGTTGATATTCAAAAGCAAATTGAGTAAATGTCTGCTGAATGTGTTTGACCATAACTTTTGGATTTTCAATGAGCTTATGCAAATATAGTAATGCATGATTCTCCCCCAAACATGATTTTATGCCAGTTTTAGTTTAACTGAATAATTTTGAGTGACTTTTAAGGCCTTAATTTAAATACTTTTTAATGCCCCACAGAAATCCTGCTATTGTAGATGTTGTAAGATAACTGGTGTGTCCACACTTAGACCCGCTGCTATCACTCATCACTTTATAACACTTAATATCACTTTATACGCCTACACATCTGTAAATACAATCCCGCTGTTTAATATCAAATTGTTACCACACGTCACTTTATTTTATCTTATTTATTTAATATTTTTTATGCATGCCCCCATAGCCTTATAGTTCAAAGTTCTTAGCTTATTTTTTATCTTAATTCTGTGTTATACGTTTTATGTCGCACGTTTGCACCGAGAAAAAATCCTAGTTTTGTGAACCTGTTCTGAAACAATGGCAATAAAACCTATTCTGATTCGAATAAGAATACCAAATCTATTTAGAAGAATTAACAGAGAAACTAAGGTTATGGACTGATCTGCGTTTATTTTTACAGTTCCTTTGCAAATCCATTTATGCCACATAACATTATCGAACTTCTCCAGGAGATGGTGTACATACATTAAATATATACACATTTATATTACAATAGTTAATATTATACAGTGTTTTTCGCAGCAACGGTTTGAGAGTAATGCAGTTTTGATTCACTGTATGTGCTTTATATGCGGTCGGATTGGCAATAAAGCCAATAAAAATGAACTGCGAGTCATAAATCTTAATCCCACTTTACTCTGAATGTGTCGCAATCACTCTTTGAACCAGGGCTTCAGACAGACACAAAAGATGGTTGACATACTTTCCAATGAATCTATCTCAGGCTAATGAGACGCAGGGGCATCAAATGATCATGATAACAGTGACAGCCAGTGTTGCCACGCATGAAACTCACACAGGCTTTAGATTTAGCCGACTGTTCCCTTTTACTCTCGTTATAATGATTTCCCTCAAGAACATTTCTTTAAACGTTTTTGTTTCATTCCTGCACATTTGCAAAATGTGCCATTTACAATTCCTTTAAGCTGGTTGTAATTGTTTTTCACTGTATTCAACCTGCTTCAGTCCCTTTTTGCGCAGTTAAAAATGTTTTGCACGATCAAAAATTCACCAAGCATGTACATTATTTCAACTCCTTTAGGACATTTGAGATCGAAAAAAAAAGGGTAAAAAAACCCAATATCATCATTATTGAAAAATAAAGCATATCTGTGTTAGTGCATCATCTCTTCAGCCGACTGCTTGTGCTGAAAGTCTGTCCATCTCCTTTTGCAGCAGCAGGGGCAGGTTGAGTCCTTCTAGAAGTAACTGACACTGAGTCCTGTACTGCTGCACGGGATCTTCCGGGAAAGACGTCAGTAACGCATTCATGCTTCCAAGTAGAGCTCCGCCCTAGAGCCGAGGCCAGGGAAGCAGAACAAGCAGAAATTGTAATCTTTGAATATGAATCTACATTTCTTATCCTAAAGACGATATACTTCGCACATCTCTTGTATAGAACAGGTGCGTAGGAGAATGCATAAAAGCCAAACGTAGAACTCGCACACTGTATACTTGCAACACCAGTGTTCCTTTATTAAATGCAACATTTCGGCCAGTAGCTTTCGATTTTTGCCTGACGAAGGCCACATTTCTTATCCTAAAATGGTGGGAATTACTCAAATTTGAAGAGTCTAGATAGCGGTCTATTTGATTTTGGTCCTATAATGGAAAGACGCACAGCATCGTTTTACCTGCATTGAGCACTCCATAACAGAAACGGCCATGATGGCATCCTCTATGGTTACTGTCTCACGGTACATTAGTTTGGCATGAGCTGTGGGTTAAAAACATGTTTAACATATTTAGTCCAGACATGACCAAAACTATAAAAGAGCAGTGTAGAGACGGATGCACGACCTTCGGCCAGCCTGCTCAGACTCTCCAGCATGCGTATGGTGGTGCGAGCGTTGCGTCCTTGGCTCTGCCTCTGCAGCTGGTAGTAACTGGTCAGCACCCTGTTGGCGTCCTGTGAGAGCGTCGGCTGCATGCGTTTGACCAAACAGAAGTACGCCTTCATCCGGTCTATGGACCACAGGCTGGACGAGTCACCGGGCTGCCCTGAACACACGGCACGGCAAGAAAAGCGTTGACTTTGACTAACAAACCGGTACTCGTTTTCATAACATTTTTCAAAGAAGATATACAGTAGAAATATATCAGCCTTGACAATGTGTAAAATGTGCAATGTGAACTGAATCTTGATTTTAAAACTGCAAATGTAAGAAAATGGAGACACCTCACAATTATGTATTTGTACATATCTTTGCATTGATCTAGTGAACCTTACTAATCTTTTCCACAATATTAAAATTTCGATTTGACACAAACAGGGAGAAGCGGTACCCGGCATGCCCCTGTCCTCCAGGATGAAGGAGGAGATGGTGCGGTCCCACTCGGCGTTCCTGCTGTCCAGCAGAACCAGCACCAGGTCGAAGCGGCTGAGCAGAGGACTGGCCAGAGCCACGTTCTCCGACAGAGACTGGGCCGGGTCATACTGGCCTTTGGGGTTAGTGGCTGCCAGGATGGTGGTCCGGGTGTTCAGCTTACACACCATACTAGGAGGAAATATTTCACTCAATAAAACACATTTCTAACTACTTCTACTACTAATCTGACCCAGACAAAGCGTGGGGTGTGGCGTACCCTGCTTTGGCCACACTGATAGACTGCTGCTCCATAGCCTCGTGTATGCTGATGCGGTCGTGCTCCTTGATGCTGTTGAACTCATCAATGCAGCACAAGCCGCCATCGGACAGGACTAAAGCCCCTGCCTCTAGGTGCCACTCACCCCCATCCTTCACAGCGGCTACGGTCAGGCCTGAAAGAGCAGAGGGAAATCAATATACTCACGTCACATTAAGCACAACTAACTTAAGGAGGCCTTGCCTGCGTTCGTTGACCCGATCCCAGCTGTGAGCACAGAGCGAGGCATGACTTTGGCCGCGTACTTCAGGAACTGAGACTTTCCTGTTCCGGGGTCGCCCACCAGAAGAATGTGACATTCGCCTACGGAAAGAGCAAATCATATCATGTGTAAGTTTATGAATCCAAACGCAAAATAATCTTTCAACAATATGTAAGCTTTCAATTGATCCTAAAATGCTATGAGTTCAAAGTGAAGTAAAGCCAGATAAGGAACAATATACCTCGAACTTTACTACCAGTGGAATCTATCCTCTGCACCCCTCCAGCCATCACCATAGCCACGGCCAGCTTGACCACGTACATGCCAAATATCTGTGGGCAAAAACTCATCAAGATCTGGTCCCTGCCTACAGAAAAAAAAAAACATTAACATAAATCAAGACATTAGTTTTTTGTTTCCTTCAGAATTTCCCAAACACTTCTAAATTTCTGTACATATAGCGAACTAAAAAGAGCGCATGTCTGAGCCTCTAGAACACACCGGCGAGTGGGTTGAGCCTGTAGGTGTCCCAGAAGGCCTCCACGTCACGGTGAGCCTCTTCCAGCAGCACCGAGGTGGCCGAGTGCTGGTTGTTCACCTCAATGTTGTTGGCTTTCAGAATGAGCTCCACGTCGCAGCGGGAGCCCTCCGTAAAGGGCTTCCAGCGCTGACACACGATCCCGTAGGCCGTCACGTCATCCCCTGCGAAGACCGAAAGCTATTGGTTATAAGATGAGAACGGTTACATAATAGGAATGGAACAATTACTAGGGATGTAATACTATAAATCAAATTTCCCACAAGAAAAGGTAAATGTGTGGTTGAAAATAATATGTTTACTGCTGCTTTATGTAATGTTTTATTTACTTGGGCGTGTCTTCTCTCTTGTACAAACAATATTCTTAAGTTCAGAATACATACCTGATTTGCAACTGTCAACCAAGTCATCCTCCAGAGCTATGAGCATGGAGCTGGGAATGCTGCCCACGGACAGCCGCTGGACCTATGTTGAGAAAAAAAACCACCTTCTATACCGGGAGAATAATAATGAGATTTTGTATTTATCAGCAGTAATGTCCCCACCTGCTCTTGGATCTTGATCTCCTGGTAGTCCCTGCAGGCGGACGGCTCGGTGTCGTCCGAGAGGCAGCTGAACTTGCGGGAGTCGCAGCGCTCAGGGTTGGGGCAAGCGGCGGGAGGAACAAACGTGTAGAACTGGTCAAACTCAGCGCCAACTTTAAAAACATGCCGGCACTTGGCACACATGTAGTCGCGCTGATACTCCAGCACCTGTCAAAGGCAAAAGACAAAACCTAGTATGTAGGAGTATTAGGACAAAGGCATCATACATTACTTACAGCAGTCAATAGCAACCACCATTAACCTCTTAACCCCCACCTTCTCATTATGACTTTCAAGTTTTCGTGCTTTTTGGTTCCGTTTTCATCACATATTTGTCACCTTTTTGTGGCTTAACCAGATACAGTACACTAAAAAACAAAATGTGGCCAAAAGAAAAAAAAGAAATGAAATCAAAACGTGACAAATATTTGACAAAAACATGACAAGAAAGCAATGAAAACATGACAAAAAAGTGGCAAAAAACATGCAAAAAAAAGCGATGAAAACGTGACCAAAAAAAAAGCTATAAAAATATGACTTAAAAAGCAACACAAGTGTAGCGTTTGCCATTTCTGCAGCAGTCAATCGTTATTACAGTCACAAAAGTGGCTTTCTAGCAAACCCTTTTGCTAGCTTACACGGGAGAGAAAACACACACCGCCATCGTCTTTGGTCGGAGAACTTCACTGACCATTTATTGCGCATGCTCAGTAGAAACCATTTGTGCACAGGCACACATGACGTATAAAACGTATACTGTTTAACATGGCTTTGCACCATAAACAAATATGCTTAACAACAAGCCTGGAAATAAATACAACAAAATCAACTATAACGTGATAAGACAAGGAAGTTTTGCAGGTCTTAGCTTTCAAATGAGGCGTTACACTGGCCTGTAGTCTGCAAGCGCCAGTTGAGAAGTTTTTTGGTAAAACTGGAGAAAATGTGCTTGGTGAAGGTGGAGGTTAAAGATGACTAGAATTCACTTTCCAAGCTGCAATTATATCAGTGTGTTGTAAGCTACTTATCTGGGTGAATAATGATGAGGCTCACCTTAGTGTCACTGGTTCGAATGACTGTGCCATTGACGGAGAGGAAATGACCCACATCTCTGGACCGGGGAATGGTTTCCCTCGTGAGCTCAGGGCACACAGGCAAGCCTAGAGAAAACATATACAAATGTAACTCTTCATACATCAGCCGTTTTTGTCAGGATAACTAAAGTTTAAAACGTTTACCCGAGATGCGTGCGTGCAGTGTGCACAGTAGTTTATGCTCTGCTGCCCCCTGGTGGCCGTTCGCTGACAGTTCCAAAGCTCTCTGCTGCAGAACCTCATCGAAAAGAGTCAATACTTCATTGGGATACACGTTAAAATAGTCCCCGACCTGTAAAAACGAAACGTAAACAAAGAACCATGCAATTTATGTTTGTGTAACTTTGTGAAGGAAACATGTGCGACCTCTTACTTCCATGTTTGCTTCAAAGAGGTTCATGGCGTTGACGACAATGGCATGGTGAGTGTGCACTTCAGCCTCAGTGATGACTTGGAGGATGTCTTCGTCGTGATGCTCCAGTACGTAGTTCTTGAACACGCTGCGGATGAGGCTCTCCTCTTCCGTGCTCAGTCTCACAAACTGGGCCATCCTGGAGACGAGTGTTTACATGAAACATAAACATGGGCAAAATGAAATAAAAGCAGATTAACTTGACCGATGAAGGCAACAACATAATGCAAAACATGACTGAACTTCAAATGCCGACGTTTCTTCTTTTTATGACTGTGCCACATTTTGGCAGAAGCAAAGCATAAAAGGTGTGCACAAGTTTTATGGGAAACACGTTCTTTTGTGTGTGTGGTGTTGTTACCTGCACAAAGCTGTAAATGATCCAAAAATGATAAATCATTACATAGTTGTTGCTTCCACAGTTTCCACAAAGTTGGGTTTCCCGGGTACCATGCTTTTCACACCCTGAGTTTGGTTTTCGGGCTAAAGATTTACTGAAAATGACGGAGGCTCGCCAATGTTGCTGGGTTGTATCGTTTTACAACGCAGGAGAAATATGCCTAAGGAGATACAACACATGTTTAGATATAACAATAATACATGCCATACATTAAGCACGAAGAGCCGCCTGGCATAACAATATCTGGGCAGTAATTTCGCCGCACCTCTTGTTCGTCTACTAACGTTTCCGACCAGGCAAGTGAATGTCGCCCCCTAGCGACCCCTTGTATATTACACCCATGGGTAAAGTAAAGCCGTGCTGCTGATGCTGATGCTGCATCCGAGGCATCGCCAAGGACATCCCGGCTCCACGCGTCTGGGTTATGCCTGATATCTAAAGAAATGTTTCGATTGATTTATTTGCCCTGCACGACCGTTTCATCCGAACGAGAGCATGGAGAGAACTGGAGCAGACGTGAATAAAATAGGTAACGTCAGGCTATGTAGAGATGCGTTTGGTGCGCATCGTTATCCGAGTGCGAAGCTAACAGTTAGTAGCTAGCTCCATTTTGCTTTGAGTCGGCTACCAAAGCCTAGTTTGCGTGTGATGCGTTGAGCATAGTCGCCCGGTAGGCCTAAAGATAACATAACAGGAGAGATAAGCTGCATTGACGGTCATCACTGGCCACAGCACTAAATAATACTCGTGCATTACTCACAGCTATACATAGGCTTAATTAATACACAAAACTATATTTATCTTGTAGTTCTTATGTTGTTGTAAGCCTTCGTACTGCATTGCATCGTTAATGGTCAGACATATTTGTAGTAAGGGGATAGTGACTGATGTAATGTAACACCTGTAACGTGTAATGCAACTCTTGTAACTCCTGTGTTGTTTCCCCCCCAGGCTGCAGCAGTGATGGAGGCTCCTCAGAGCTCCTGTCAGGCCCCAGCAGCCCCCGGGCCCCGGCCTTTCGCAACAGGACGTCCGGCCGCAGAGCCAGCTCCCTGTCCGACAGTGGAGACACAGGCTTCTACACATACAGCTCCGACAGTGTAGAAGGTACTGTAAGCATGGCATTGGATTGAAAAAAAAAAGATGTTTATGAGTGTTTCTTGAGAACTGATGTACCATTTTAGTACCATTGTATTTTCACAAAATTAGTAAGTTCAGTCCAGTCGTCTGATATAGATTCTTAAAATGATTGTGGCTTTACTGCTCGTCAACCACCCAACCGTCTCAATGAGTTTTGTGGTACGGCAGGTCCTTTCCTACTGGGGCTGATGAGAACATGAGAGATTATGACTGAAAGCCCATCAAGCATCAGGTTTGATGTGAGTTGACAAAAAATACATTTCCTTATCTGAAACTAAGATAAATTGTATTAGGTCAAAATCAACACTGACAGATTAAACAAATCTAACTTGTAATGATGTCATGGTTGTTGTTTGTTTGATACTGTTCATGATTGAGTTCTTGATTCCACAGTCCCTGGATATTACCCTATAACCCGGTGTGTTTCCAGATCTTTCAATGTACAGCCAGAGGAGCTCCTCTCTGCAGCCCCAGTCCCTCTTCGTGTCAGGTCTGTCTCCCGGGACCCTCCGTCCGCTGTCTCTGACCCGCTCCTATGACCAGCTGTCTGCCCAGCAAAACAACACGGCGCAGTGGTACAAGTCCTGCCAACAGCTCACCTCCGCCCCCTCTCCCGGCGTCTCCATGAAGACCAACAACCCAGAGCCCATCAGAAAGAGCTCCTCCCTCAACAAGCTGTCCTCCTGGGCTGTGTATGACTCCGCTCGGACTTGCAGCAACAAGAGCGGTGACTTCCAGGGGTCTTTGGATAGAGGCTTGCTGAAAGGGTACAAAAAGGAGGCGAACAAAACTGACTTTTATCTGCCGCTGACGCCTTCATTTCGCAACAGCTCCCTCCTCCGCTCCCCCGGGTCGGGTCCGTGCCACCACTACAAACTGAGCCGCAAGTCCACGGGCGTCGAGTCGGAATTGTCCATGCGCCGGAGCACCTCGGCCTTCTCCTCGCCGATCAAACATAACATCTTCACGGGCTACGCAGCTTCGCCGGATCTGTCCAGTCGGAGCTTGAGCGAGCAGCCCCCCTTCGATCACCCGCTCCACCCGGAGGTGCGCACGCAGATGTGGCTGAGCGAACAGTTGGCGTACAAGCCGAAGTTTGAGGTGGGGAAGCCCGAGGCAGCGGAAAACTACGGGGAAAAGCTCACCAGGCAAACGGGGAGTGCTCTGCAGAAATCAGGGCTGAAGCAGGTAACTCTTAACTATTAATGTATATCAATTGGCATTATTCCACTGTTTTCCCTCTTTTCAGATGTTGAAGGGCAGTCCGGCACCTGTTCCTGGTCTGGTGAAGTTTCAAGAGGGGCTGCTGAGGCAGAGGGAGCAAGAGATAGACTGGTACTTTCAATTCTCCTTTGATTTTTGTACCACACTGTAACCCCGGGTATCCAGATATCAGCAACCAAGCCCCCCCCCCCCCCCCCCCCCCAAAAAAAAAAATCCGTTCAGTTTTTTCGGTCATCCACGTAAAAGCTCCTAAAGCCGCTCAATTCTGCGGGAATAAATGGATCTGACAACCCGATGCCACTGATAATCTGTTGAAATAAACCTCCTCTAAGTACTTCAATGCCATAGGGTAGATTATGATGTTGCGAAAGTACAGTAATTAGTTTAAATGACGAGTTTTCAAATCTCGTTTTGTTGTCCCCGTCAGGCAGAAGCAGCAGATTGTGCAGCTCCAGGCGCGGATCACCGAGAACGATCTCAGAGTGCAGCAGGTCCAGCTGAGCCACCGAGGCAGGCTGGACCACTCCGGCATCTACAGCACCAAGGTCAGCTTTAAGCGCCAAACAAGACTGAAAGTGTTTCGGGGGAAGCCTGCTCTTTTCACTCAACAAATGTGATATTCCTTCAGGACAGAGTGGCCAGACAGGCGCCTTTCACGCTGTGCGACAAAGATCTGAACCAGAAGCTGAGCGCGGCTGAAATGGAACTGCTCCATCTGAAAAACGTGTTTAAGCAGGTCACCCAGAAGTACACGGAGGACATATGCAAAATGGAAGATAAGGTAGGATTTGGATTTGGTTTCAGTCGTGCCAGACGGATCTCGAGCAATACTTTTTTTTTTTTATTATGTTTTTATGTGGCTTTGTTCAGATCCAGACACGGGACAGGTACATCTGCAGTCTGAAGAAGAAGTGCGCCCGAGAGAGCGAGCAGAAGCAGGAGAGGCACCAGCGCGCGGAGACTCTCGAGTGCTATCTGGCCGACCTGCCCACGCTCATGGAGGCACAGGGCCAGAGCCAGCAGGTAGACACACACGCTATAGTACCAAGTTGAGTTTCATCATTTACTTACTTTCTGTTCTCTGCGTTTGAACTAAGTTGAAAAAGGTCCAGCTGAAGACAGAGGAAATGGAGCAGAACCTGTCTTGGTTACAGAAGAGTCTAGATCAAGGTCAAATGCTGCTGAGGGAAAAGTACTTCCAGATCGAGGAGCAGACCGGGAGGGAGGACGAGCTCTTAGCGACTGTACACAGGTGACTTACCAGCTACTACTGGCTGCTACTATATTAAGGCTAGTGAGTATTGGTCATCATCGAGGTACTGGTGCTCTCTGTGGTCGCAGCCTACAGCAGAAGGTGACGCGCTGCCTGGAGGACGGAGCACGTTTGCCAGTGACAGACCTGAAGAAGCTGCAGACGGAGAGGGCGGAGCTTTTGGAGCAGCAGGGCCACAGCAGCAAGGCACGGGCACACAATTGTCATCAGTAAAATTTATATTTGGTTTATTTCATTTATTGCACACAGTGATGTATTCACAAATCATCAAATCTACCCTACCTTTAAGATAACAGTTGGATTTATAACATGAGATCTTTCCCTTTTTTTCACTTTGATTTGCACAAGGCCCTAATCTGAAAGCAGATTTTTCTTGTTTACACATTTGGAACAATAATTGCCTTGTCAATTTTTATAGGTCATTGATCAACAGAATGAGCTGATTGAGAAGATGTCTCTACATTTGTTGGTAGGGACATTTATATAATTCCTATGCAAATGTATGTGTTTTGAAAGCTTTTAACCTGCGTCATCAAAACAAAACGTCTTTTTATTAGTATAGTTCATGTCCATGATGTTTTTTGCCTTGTTTTTGTTGTTCATTCCCTTCTGTCTCATAGACCGAAGAGGAGTCTCCAGCTCCACTCTGGCCGGTGTTGCAGAGGCCTGAAGTGTCCCAGTTGCTGAGGGACATGTCCGTGTGTGTGAGGGACCTGCAGGCCCTGGGCACCATCCTGAGGCAGAGGGCCCAGGGACAGGAGCCTAATCTCAACGTGCTTCTCGGGATCAAGTGTATGTACCACATATAACCCCCAAACGTTGCTTCCGGGGCACAGCATCTGAGTTAGCTTTAAAAGTAGTTAAAAAGTTGTAAAAAAGCAATTGTTGCTTGTTTCTCCGAGCAGCCCTGAACATGTCCGTGGAGGAGAGCGAGCGAGTGCCGGAGGAACAAGAGCAGCTGGTGATGAAGCTGCATGAGGTGACCCAGCTCAGGCGGGACATTGAGGAGCTGAGGAGGAGCATGGCCCCGCCCTCCGTCCTGCACTGAAGAAAGTCCCAGGTTTGATTCCCCGGTGCTCCAATAGACTGATCCTCCAATCCAGCTACATAGATACTCCTGGCCACGAACCTATAGCTCAATATTCAGGCGCTGCTGTGCGGTCGCCCACAAAGTACCTGAACCTTTATGACCATGTAGAAATACTGAATATGTAAATAAATGCTGAATAACCCACTCTTTTAACTTACTTTTATTGTCACTGTGTTTTATTTGAAAATTAACATTAACTCAATAACGTTACTCTTACTAAATCTGTAAATATCAAACGCTTCTCATTGACATATGAATATAATTCAAAGATTAATTGATTGGGATTTTATCCTAAGAATTATGTATTTTATCTTTTTTTTTAAATGTTGCTTTCTTTGGAAACATTCAAATTTCCAGAGCTATTATTTCGTGGAAATTACTGATTTCTGTTTAAATGTCCTATTAATCAACATGCAAAATCAGACCTTTACACTCAGTTCCTCAGTAGGCCTACTCATGCAGTTTGCCTTTTTTATTTTATTTTACTTTTACGTGAGTAAAGTAAATATCTTGGACTACTTTTTTACCTCCACTTTGTAAAATTATTTCAAAGGAACGCTACTCTTACTTGAGTAAACATTTTACCTACTCAACCCACGGCAGGTCGATGAATTATCGAATCTCCCTCTCATGACAAAAACACATGTCCAGTAGATGGCGCTCTAACATAGTTATAAAGGACTTAGCCTACCACCCAATATAATGAAGTTAGTCCACTAGGAAAATATTCTTTTACTCCACTAACAATTAAAATGAGCTCATGCAGGATAAATGTTGGTCCTTTTCATATATAAGTTGCTATTTTGTGACTTTCAGTGCCAGCACATGTGTATTTGAAGATGTAAGTTGTTTTTGTTTTGTTTTCTAAACCAATTCAAGTTATCACAACATTTAGAATTAAAGAAAGCCTTTAGAAGAGACAATTACACCACAAACCATCACTGGTGAAGGAGCTTTCCTGATATCGATATTGATAATTAATAATAATAAAATAGATCAGGACAGTGATGTGGAGAGGAAAACCTCTGGACTGTATTAACTAGCCCTACCACTGCTTTCTACTACTGTTGTATAGTAGCACAGGCCTGGCCGAGTGAGGGGCTGGGGCCTAAAGGTGTGCCGCTGACAGGAAGTGGGCCCGCAGTGCATTCCTCCAGCAGATGTCTGACTGAGAAAATATTATGACAGATGGAGAGAGGAAGATACAGAGGAGTCCGGGGCGTGGAACGATGTCTACAAAACTGGCCCCGGTATGTTCACAGTCAAAACAATAGATGTCTATAAACTATTCGGTTTTTATCTTCTCCTGGGGTCTAGAGAAATCAAAGTTTGGTGGTTGCACGACAATAATAATAAACCATGATGTGAAACTGCGATCACATCATTATTTCATGTAGGCCACCCATTGGTTCTGTCCCCAATAAAGTCCAAAGAGTTCAACCTGAAATCTGTAGGTTAAAATCAAGAATGGGTGATAAAGGCGTGTCCCTCTCAGTACAGAGCGAAAGGCGACACCGTTTGAGAGGATACAAACCAACACCGTGACTCTACACTAAGTAATAATCGGATAGACCCTTTTTGCAAAATGCCTTCCTAACTATATATTGAAGCCTTTTTTTTACAATGCCCCTTTGGTTTCATTTTTGGCAGGCTTTACAAGCTGCAGCGGTGCCGAACACACCGGTCGGACCAGTCAGGGCACTCTCACCTATAAATTAAAAAAGTGTAGCCTTTATGGGACCGTTAGTGATCTGATGCTCTTTGAATGTCATGCAGGCGACAGCGGGTTGCGGCAGGATCCGAGTTTGACCCCGGGGCCAAAGCCAGTCCAAAACAAATATCTGAGACGGGAGCTAGAGAGTCGGGGAGGAGGGGTTACTATGGGAAACTGTGGCAGGCAGTTGGAGCAATCACAGTGAATGCAGGTTTTGGGGTTTTTGGGACCAGATTTGTGTCAAAGGGAAAGAAGGCAGGGCTTTATCTTCCCTGACTGAACCAGGGAGATACAGTGCCTTGAGAAAGTATTCAGCCCCCTTTAACTTTTCGACCTTTTGCCACATTTCAGGCTTCAAACATAAAGATATAAAACTGTAATTTTTTGTGAAGAACCAACAACAAGTGGGACACGATCATGAAGTGAAACGAAATTTATTGGATTTTTCAAACATTTTTAACAAATAAAAAACTGAAAAATTGGGCGTGCAAAATTATTCAGCCCCCTTAAGTTAATACTTTGTAGCACCATCTTTTGCTGCGATTACTGCTGTAAGTCGCTTGGGGTTTGTCTCTATCAGTTTTGCACATTGAGAGACTGAAATATTTGCCCATTCCTCCTTGCAAAACAGCTCGAGCTCAGTGAAGTTGGATGGACAGCGTTTGTGAACAGCAGTTTTCAGTTCAGATTCTCGATTGGATTCAGGTCTGGACTTTGACTTGGCCATTCTAACACCTGGATATGTTTATTTGTGAACCACTCTGTTGTAGATTTTGCTTTATGTTTTGGATCATTGTCTTGTTGGAAGACAAATCTCCGTCCCAGTCTCAGGTCTTTTGCAGACTCCATCAGGTTTTCTTCCAGAATGGTCCTGTATTTGGCTCCATCCATCTTCCCATCAATTTTAACCATCTTCCCTGTCCCTGCTGAAGAAAAGCAGGCCCAAACCATGATGTTTGACAGTGGGATGGTGTGTTCAGGGTGACGAGCTGTGTTGCTTTTACGCCAAACATAACGTTTTGCATTGTTGCCAAAAAGTTCGATTTTGGTTTCATCTCACCAGAGCACCTTCTTCCACATGTTTGGTGTGTCTCCCAGGTGGCTTGTGGCAAACTTTAAACAACACTTTTTATGGATATCTTTAAGAAATGGCTTTCTTCTTGCCACTCTTCCATAAAGGCCAGAGTTGTGCAGTATACGACTGATTGTTGTCCTATGGACAGAGTCTCCCACCTCAGCTGTACATTTCTGCACTTCATCCAGAGTGATCATGGGCCTCTTGGCAGCATCTCTGATCAGTTTTCTCCTTGTATGAGCTGAAAGTTTAGAGGGACGGCCGGGTCTTTGTAGATTTGCAGTGGTCTGATACTCCTTCCATTTCAATATTATCGCTTGCACAGTGCTCCTTGGGGTTTAAAGCTTGGGAAATCTTTTTGTAAATCCGGCTTTAAACTTCTCCACAACAGTATCTCGGACCTGCCTGGTGTGTTCCTTGTTCTTCATGATGCTCTCTGCGCTTTAAACTGACCTCTGAGACTATCACAGAGCAGGTGCATTTATACGGAGACTTGTTTACACACAGGTGGATTCTATTTATCATCATTAGTCATTTAGGTCAACATTGGATCATTCAGAGATCCTCACTGAACTTCTGGAGAGAGTTTGCTGCACTGAAAGTAAAGGGGCTGAATAATTTTGCAAGCCCAATTTTTCAGTTGTTTATTTGTAAAAAAAATTGAAATATCCAATACATTTCGTTTCACTTCATGATTGTGTCCCACTTGTTGTTAGTTCTTCACAAAAAATTACAGTTTTATATCTTTATGTTTGACGCCTGAAATGTGGCAAAAGGTCGAAAAGTTCAAGGGGGCCGAATAATTTCTCAAGGCACTGTATAGATATAGTCAGAAAGAGCCAAATTAAAATCGGAAAGGATGCCCTTTTCTGACTATTCCATGGTGAAATCGAATCTTAGCCTTTTCCTGGTTTCTTCTATTTAAATGCAAATAAGTTTGGAGAGAGCTGACCGGAAAAAGTGCCTTCTTCTGCAGATGTTTCACCCCAGCGCCCGACTTTAGCTCTTACAATAAAAGACAGTTGAACGGGAACGGCAGCCAGAGGGAACGCTGCCCTTTGGAGGAGCAGGAGGCGAGACACTCTCCTTCACTGTTATGGAGATTTCTGCTGCAAATGAGATGTGTCCTCTAGCTGCAAGGTCTGTCAAGTTCAGGTGCACTGCTATGTTCTATTCCCTATAAAAAATATTTAAATATCCCAATCTGGAAGACTGGAGTGTGTCAGGAAGAGCGTTTCAGGCCACTGCTAAATCACTGTTGATAGATGTTTTTTGAGAGTTACTTTTATGATCAATGCTTGGTTTAAACTTAAACGGGTCTCTGTCAGGAAATGCTATATGTCTAAAACCAAACTGCAAGATGATTTCAAATTCAAACCCATATATTTTTTAATTAAGATCGCAGTTTGTCACGATACATGGAAGGTGCATCCCAAAACTACGGCCATTGACAACCGTCGCATGAGCCAAACACCATTATCTTTATGAAGGCACACGGAATCAGATCTCTCGCTGGAAGCTGTGCGAAATCCACTCAGTCGTCTCTGGGGACTCTTTCTCGCATGCTCTTGCGCCTTACACCGTCACCACGGCAACGGACGGCCCACAATAGCAGTGCCATTCTGCTCCCAAAGTGCCATGACCGAGGCTTACAATGCACACCTGACAGACTCCATTCAGATGTCTTTAGTAACATCTGCCCATAAGGCAAAGTTGGATCAGGTGTGTTTGCATAACACTGAAGTGCTCTTGCGATTCTTTCACATACTGAAACTTGGAATATCTGTTTTTGTTGATTGTGTGACTGTCCTGCCCTTCTCACAAAGGAGAAGATTAAAGTGTGGATACCGTTAGTGAACTCCTCACAGATTTCGGTTGACCCTTGAAAATGAAAACCTGCTGTGTCACAACCCACGTCATACTGTATCTGCAGACCACCCAACCAGCGCCAAAGACTAGAGCAAAAAACAAAAAAAGCTACACTGTCCTGAGCCCTCCCTCCATGTCGGCCCATCCCTCAGAGAAATATGGACAAGTATGCAATCTGGAAGGAAGAGGCCTCTTGTGCATCACAGGCAGAGAGGAGAAAGCGGTGTGTTTCGGCACTTTTTAAACGATCTTTCATCTGTTGAAGAGGTGCTTCAAGTGTTTCAGGGTTCTTTTTCTTCCGACTGTTCTGAAAGTCCTTGCACTTTTATTGACCAAGTGCACAATAACAGAAGACTGCACATGAGGCTGTGTTTTGGGGGAAGAGTTCAGTGCAATTGACAGTGAGTCTCTCAAGTGTTAGAACCGCAGCCACAGAAACGAAAGTGGGCACATTCTTTGGGTACGTCCATTGAATAGATCCACATAGACACATAGACTGTCATGGCTCACTCCTCCACATTTACAATAGTTCCTCCATTTGAGAGAGAATCCATGATACAGCTTAGACTTCACCGACAGAGCATGTTAAAAAAGGACAAAAAGGCTGGAAACTCCGCCCCCCGTGAGGCAGGCTGAGCATTGCTCCAGGGCCTGTCAGTCAAAGTCCAAAACTAACATATCAAGAAAAAATTAACAGAAAAACCAGTGTGGTTAGAAAATGTCACTCTCCTCAGTGTTGTCCAGGAGGAAACTGCATTTTAAGACACCATAAAAGTCTTAAATTCCATGCAAGTTGTTTTTTGACATATGCAAAGTCCCCATTGGTTTCCATGCCTTCTGGAGTCATCACTAGCCACTAGGGGGTGGTATTGCAACAATGTCAGCACCCCCGATGTCCCGATGTCTGGCATGGATTATGTGCTTTAAAAATGTAGACAATAATTTCAAAGAAGCAATCTAAGGGAAAGAAGCTAAAGTGGGTGTCGCTGTTCATTTGGAAAATGTCTGGCATCGCTTATACGTTTCTTTCTTAATGACTGTTTTGTAAGTGGTAATATTGCAACATACACCTTGGATTGTTCCGCAGTGTGGCTTTATGTTTGTACCTGCATGTCTTCCATCTTGAATTTCAAGACCTTTCGGGAGTTTGACATGTCATGAAGGCAGTGTCTGGGTAACTGTGTGTCCTCTTCAGCGCTCCCGTTCCCACCGCCGCTGCTGTGTACCAAAGACTATTGTGTCCAGAGAAAGTCCAGGGGTCAGCCAAAGACCCCCAACGGGTCAGGCACAAGCTGCAGCCGGGAGTGAAGGGAGGACAGAGTGAGCAGTGAGTGAGCGGGGGTTGGGGGGTGGGGGGTCGGATGGGTTTAGTGGGAGAGATCCGTGACGTCAATAGAGACATTTCAAAAGTTTTTATTCAGATGGATTTGGGGTCAATCGACTTCTGTTGAGGTCTGAATTATGTTCTGTATAACGGTTTGCAAATTTTTGCTACATAAAACAAAGAGCAGAGGATTTAAGGAATTTAAGTTTTCCAGCACAATACAAATCCATCTGGTAATGCTCCAGTTGACATTTGATGGCAAAAGGATATGTTATTTTACTCTTCAGTATTGTTATAATCGCAGCAATGACTCGAGTTGACACTGTGTTCTGACAGTGCCAGTGCTTCCAGGTTGGGTATGCCATCTTTCTCACTTTAACACATTACCTTTTTTTTTAATTCAGTGTTAACTTTATTTGTCGACAATCCCAGATGAACTTGAGTTGTGGAGCTGGCCCGTAGTAGTAAAAGGCGTTTTGAGCCGATATCTGATACAGGGCCTGTGTTTTGGCACCCAGATAAAGCAGCCTCTCACTTTTCTCTGCTCCACAAAGGGAGTATCAGCGGCGGAGACCCACAAAAAGGCCACCGCACCCTCCCTTTATTTTGGCCTCCGAGGTTTCTATGGCAGCTTTAATACTATTTAGTCCTTTGCGAGTAAAGCAATACTTGTAGGTGCTTAAGGGAAGAATACCTCAAATCCGGCACTTTGGAAAAGAGAGTGTTGTGTGTGCAGTGCGTGAGCCCTGCAGAAAAGAGGGAGGGGGTTCCACTTGCTGCCACCCAAGACTTACAAAAAATAATATAACAATAGAGGCTGTTTTAATGTCATTTTCTTTCCACTCGAAACAAAGACAGCGAAGTGAGCACGCCACCAGGTAAACACTGTGGACAAATACATGGATATGAAAGGGAAGCTCCACACCCCACTTCGAGCTTCTCCCTCAGTGCCGTTTGCGTGTCGGTTGGTTGGATCATCGGCTGGAGCTCTGGCTTAACAAGAGCAGGCTCAGAGTCTGCCAGGTTCTGAATTATAGTGAAGCATGCTTCCCACAAAACCGTTTTAAAGCAGGAGATATATCTTATTTTGTAGAGGGAAGAGTGAACTTGCGTGTGATGGCGTCATGGGAAAAGATGCACTGTGCAATTTTGAACCTTGCAACCCTTCATCTTACGTCGAGTGACAATCGTAGTGAGCTAAACCTCCCGCCGTCTCTGCTGATGGTGGCTAGTAATTCTTGCGTCCCCAGCTTTACCCGTGTAGATACGTAGAGTGGAGCTGACTGAGCAGAACCAACCTGATACGAGTGGAATAAGCCTATTCAAATAAGGTTATCAATATGAAATGCCTCCCACTAGTAATCATTTGGGAAGAGGAGGGACTCTCGGTGAAGGCTACATGGAGGGGGGAAAAGCTAAAGCAGCTTGAGGGCCTGTAGTCATTCCAAGCAGTGCTGACTAATGCAGATCTTGCCATACGCTGGAGGAGGGAAAGCAGAGTTAATAAGAGTGATGAGACCGAGACGTATGTGTACGGTGCGCTGTCGCTGAGTTACCTGTTGCCGTGGAAACCGTAGGCCCGGGAGATATTAAAGCCGCTCATGGGGGTGTCAGATAGCAGTGTAATCTGTGTGTCTCTCCATCGGCTCCGCAGTCATTCCCCTGGGACCAGTGCACGCTGATCTCACACATTCTGATTTCATGGCAGGTTAATGTTGAATGTTCTCATATTTTTTTCTCTTTAAGTTGCTTTGCGATTAAGAGGTTTGATTCAATCCACTACATAAATGCACACTTTACTGCTTTACTATATTCCATGTTTACAAACCTTTCACTCCAAGAAGTACCACCTCATACGATATTTAACCTTCCAACTACCACCAAGCCTAGATCAAGATCAAATCCCGACTAAACCGGCCTTAAATACAACCTAAAGTAGATCTAAACTGAACTGAAACTCTTCACAGCTTTCTTCGTGCTACTGTAGGATGACTCAGAGGCAGCAGAGTGGTTTTCCAGAAGCTCCGCTCACTGAGCCGGAGCAGGCAGCCAAGTTCACTGCTAAACCAGGCGCAACAGCCAATAATCAACTGCACAGGATGTCTCACACATGTGCCTCAGCCCGTTCAGACACACAGGCAAATGGAGCTGCAGCTTCTCCCACCACCACCAAATCAGACAGTCACTCAGGCAGGGTAAAGAATAGAAGAACATGGGATTGTGTCCAGTTTATCAGAGGCCATTCAGTAGGAAAAGGATGTACTTATTACTAGGCATTCTTTCTGAAGTGGGTCAGGTCTAGACATACTTTTATTGTTGATATATTCCTTTGAATCTGTCTAAACAGTTTCCAATGATGGTACACTTCAATACGCACAGAATTAACAACTGTCTAACTTGTGACCAATAAACGTGAACTTCCTGCATATTTAACCGTTTTTCCCCAACTCACTGACAAGAGGGTCTAGGCACACACCAGACATAATGCCTTATGTTTCCGACACTGCGTTGGCCAGCCTTGACCTCTGTTATCGTATAATCCTGTTATGCTCTCGCAGACCATGAAGTCAAAGCAGCGGTCAGAAGACAAAAGCAGATCACGAGATAAACTGTGAAAGAGAGAAGAAGAAGAAGATCTTCATTTATATAGCGCCTTTTACAGACATGGTCATAAAGCGCTTTACATGAGACAATTGTAGATTCACTCCATACTCGAATGTCTTCTGTTCGTGAAATCATGCCCTCTTCCACTGAGGCCAACCTGCCTCTGAGCGATCCTCCATCTGCTGCTTCTGCGCTCGCTGGAAAAGCATGTTGGTCACACTGTCACTGAAAACAAACCAAACAAATACAATTGTCTCCTCTTGCAGCTTTATTTGTGTTCCAATTGCTCAAAGAACACCACAAGTCATGGATTTTGAAATGTGCAGAGTGCACATATTTTAAGCATCAAGAGTAAACGTTCTCTGTTAGATGAAGGCCTAACTGCACTTACTCCCTCCCGTAATCTGACATAAAGCTGGAGCTGAAAGGTGCTGAGCCGTACGATCCAACTCAAACTCTTTCCTGAAACCGAAGCCGTGGGTTCTGCTGCAGGGGAACCACAAGTACGTTTGAAGTGTTCCCACCAAACCGTGTCCAAAGTCAACATGAGCGGAGCACTGTCCCGACCTCCCGCCCACACATCACTCACGTACAGCTGTTACCGTTTATCTGGAAAAAACACTGCATTCCTGCGCCCCGAGTGGATGTGGGACATGACGCATTCCGCTGGTTCTGTCCTAACGCAAAAGACCCCTGAGCACTCGTGACCTCACGGGATTGCTGCATAGCCCGGATCAGCCTCGCAGGTATACGGTTGGTTCAGGAAAAGGCTGGGTCCTTCCTCCTGAACTACAAGACAGTGTACCCAGATAACTGTTTCGCCTATTCTCAAACACCATCCGGAACCGTGCCTCATTAGTGGAGGACCCTCTTTGCTGTCAAATCTTTCTACATTTTTCAGCCATGCTCTGTCCTGGTCTCGCATTTTCTTGAGCACGCCACCCCAAATCCGCGGTAGCCTGCGTCCCACTTGAGGGGATGCTCATAACTCTCCACCCGAGGCAAATGAAGACAATGCGATCGGAAGGGCTGATGCTTTTACGCATGAGAGCCAGGGTTTCTCAAGAGAAGGTGGATGTGATACCGTTGGCCTGCGTCAAGGTGGCGGAGTCCTCTCTCCAGAGTTCACAGACAGGCCACGACAGCCCTGCCATGGCCCCTGTATTTTATAACGTGCTTTGGGCTGTTCTGAGAAATCCGACCTGCAGCCTTGAGAGTGTTCACACCAGTTTTAGTGACTCTCTTACTCAGTCGTCCGTATCGTTACATGAAAGAGGTCCACTTTCTATTGGGATAACAAAGTGGATTGAAATGCAAAATGTTAAGCAAAACGTTTTGTACAATAGACGACGAGCCACATTTTATGCATCACAATCAAATCTCCATGGCAATTTGTTAAACCTTGTACATTCTCCTCTCCCCGGCTGCTAGATCGCAATACCTTCTCATAGAACAACTAGAACAACCATTCTCCTGTACTCTACATCTCTTTCACTATTCCGTCTGCTTTCTCTTGAGGCTAATTTGAAGTTCCCCACGGTTTTCTCCACTAAAAGAGACATGTCCTTGTGTGGAAGCGTGTTGTGCGCAGGAGAAGCCTGTAGAGAAATGAATGAAGTCCAACCAACAGTAGACAGTCTCCAAGGACACATAACTCCCGGGAACAAAAGTCACTAAGTACAATGATGGCAAATAAATAAAGCTGCTGTGTGTAAGAGTGGCCCGTTCCCTTTTCGATCGCATGACGGTGAGGGGCGGCTGAATAGTACCTTTGTGTGCTTACTGACATATGCTAGTTCAATTTGTGCTGAAAAAGAGATGAAAGAAAAGAGTACGTAGCTGGCCGTCTACTCTTTGCAAGGATTATTATTTCATTCTTTGTTTAAAGGAGGTTTCTGTGTTTTGTTAGAGAATGCAACACAGGTCTACATAGTTACAGTTTTGTGGTTGATATTCTGATATCTTTTGCATGTTTCCCTGACTACGAGAAAAGCTTCCTCATTGTGTTTCACTTCATTCACGCAGTTCTGAGTAATCCTGTTGACTTCGGTTGTTTCTTCTTGTATTGCTGAAGCGCTCTGATCTGTACTTCCTAGGTTATATAAGCCCTAACGGTTTCCCATTACCGGACCCGCTCTGAGCAGTTCTGTGTGTTCACAACAGCATCATCGATGTGCTAGCTGCCGTTAGCTGAAATTGAACGCTTGTATTCACTTCCTTCCGCTACCTGCAGAGGGAGTTCCTGGCTAAATCAGACCAGACTTGGCAAAAGTTTTCTTTTTTTTTACAGGATGTCAGGGGGACAATATGATAGATTCCAATTCTTCACCCATACCTTGTCAGTGTAAAACTTCTTTTTTGGCAACGTCCACTTCCCCTATCATCCTGTAAGAAGCGCCCTGGCCCTTGTTTCCTGTCCCACTGTAGACATTACTGTTTGCTCCTTGCAAATACATTCTTTTAAATCATATCATTGTTGAGGTACACAAAGTTTTTAACTTTCTACATGATGTGTCCACTTTAAAGCATCCATTCACCATTACTCTCACCCCGTACGCCTCACTCTGTTCACATGCACAGTCCATGACATCATTGGGTCTGCAGTACTGTATAATATCTGTGCATGACCTTAGGAGGAGCCTATGCACTGTGAGTTTTACGCAGAGGGGCCCCATAATTAATTGACAATACTCCATCCTCAGGAAACCCTAGAACCTCTTCAATATGGCACAGGTAATCTAAACTTTCCTCAAATGTATGAAAGAAAATCTCATTGTGCTCCAGACATATAAGGCGGGACGTCAGGAGGCATTCCTGCCGACATGTAAGTGAAAAAAGAAGAATATTTTACCTTGAATCATCTCCATCCATCCATTTTCTTTCCATCCATCATCTGCCAATTACTCAAATCAAGATCAAATAGCCTTAGTTCCGGTAATTCTTATTTACTTCACATATATATTATATTATGTTTGCTCTTAGATACGGTGATAATAATGCTCCTTAATGAAGAGTCAAATCAAAATAAGGTCTTATGCAAACAGAAAACATTTTTTTTTTAATTAGGTTAAAGTTTTCACATATTTTAATATTTGTGAATATTGCTGGAATTTAGCCACAATGCCACATACAAAGAATGAGCACAGAAGGGCTTATAGAGTGTACTGAATCTTTCTGAAGATGTTGACGTGTTTATGGATCTTCAATTCACTGACTACATTATCTGGCAAGACCCAGCCCCATACTCACAAATTCACAGAGCGACAAATGGCCGGGTCTGGCACATTCTCCTCCTTTTCCTGTTCGATGTGAGGACCCTGCATGGTTATTATACTTTTCATATTGCACTGCCGCATCACTGATAAGTGGCAGAGTTGAACAAGAACTCCTCTTCTGAGTCTCGTATGAAAGACACAAACACAGTGTGAAGGCCATCTCTGCTGCGCTGCTTTTTCAAACAAACTTTATCATAGCGCCTTCCCCCAAAGTCGACGCTCACAAGGTCAGCAGCCAGCGGTGCACCTCCAGCTGTTTGTGTTCACATAGAGGTTAAAGTCTGGAGTCTGCTCCCCTCAGTTCTGCTGGAAGGAATGTTCAGTCTATTTAGAGCTATTAACCATGTCATTTTGAGTAATCATCTTCACTTTGGTTGTTTTTTAGTTGTATCTATTAGCCTAGCATACCAAACATTCATTCATTCATTCATTCGTACTTTAGATGGAAGATATTGCATGAATGTGAGTGTTGGGGCCATCGGAGCGTCCTGGACAGCCTCTGTGTGGTGAGCCAAACAAGTTTTCCTGAGTCATGGTTTTTTGGGCCGCCACGTCTCAGCTCTGCCAAAGTGGAAAAAAAGAACGGGCTCAAAGCCAAGCGTGCTCTGTCTACAAGGCTGTCCCACTGCCTTCTGAGGACACTCCGGTCTCAGCGCCACAGGTACGTTTCTGTTTTTCTGATGAATTTTCAATAATGTGGGAAGGATGGGAAGTGGGGAGAAGATGTTTTGGCACGGGAAAATGTGTTTCCAAGAGAGTCTTCTTTGGGATTACATGAGAAATCACAAAACGGGCTGCATTTAAGACAATACATTTCAGGACCAGGACATTTTGAGGCAGGTTATTTCGACCAGAAACTTGGTGGCACATTACTGTCGTCAGAGGGCCACTGCAGCTGCCGGGTGGCTCCCTCCTCTCTTCATTAGACTGTCAGCATAACCACTGTGCAGTGTAATAACAGATCTCCGCACATGCTCACTACCGCTGTGGCCTGTAATGATGTAGCTGTGTGGGATTTTGGCATGTGTGGTGTTCGGAAACAAGCCGTACTTAGGTCTAGCAGACACAATTCAAACATAAAAAAAAATATTAAGCCAATAAATCACACTGCATCCCCATGAGGCGCCAAACTTTCTAGAGATGTAGAACGCACAACTTTTACTGTCTACAGGGATTACCGCCAAATCACACATCTTATTGGAAACTGGAAGGCCAAACGTCATGAAGATTCTGGAATTTGGCAACCCAAACCTACCACTCTGCTGACACAACAGAGATTTTCCAATGGCAAATGAAGCGCTTGCTTTCTTTTTTCAGATTCAAGACAGCGTGAAAGCGGTTTCTGGGACCTGGGGTTTACGGTTTTGCTGCATATTGCAACGAACAGCAATCTTTAGTCTTTTATATATTTCATTGTATGGTAAAGGTCCGCACTAATGTGGCTTTAAGTGAAGCGTTTATTTGCCAAAACAGACAATTGACTAATTTCATTTAAATCATTTCAGCAGGTTTTTTTGCAAATTAATTTTTCTTATGTTAACTTTGTCAACCTTGTCGCATTCCTAAAATTTTTACATAGTTGCCTGAACCCCCCACAAAAGGTTACCGCCTGGATTTAACTAGCTGTTTTGATCTGGGATTGTTGAAGTTGGTCGGGTGTAGGTTTAATGTGCCCAAAGAATAAGATCAGCTGACTACCTGAACATCCTGAATGACCAGGTTATTCCATCAATGGATTTCAATTTCAATGCCAGGCTTCAGCGGGCTCACATTGTGAAGGAAAGAATCGAGGAGCGTCATTTTCACACATGGATTGGCCGCCGCAGACTCCAGATCTTAACCACTGAGTCTTTGGGATGTGCTGGATAAGGCTTTGCGCAGTGGTGATACTCTCCCATCATCAATATCAATATAAGACCTTCGTGAAAAATTGATGCAACACTGGATTGAAATAAATCTTTTGACATTGCAGAAACGTATTGAAACTCGTGCTGTAATTAAAGTTGAAGGTGGTATTAGAGTGTGTGACCTTTTATGTGTAGCAACTTCTTTGGTCAAGAAGTGTATGAGGATTTCCTTTGTTTCTGCACTGACTCTCTGCCCTCTCCTATTTGACTGTGTGTCCATGCTCTCACCTAGTTTGCATGTGCACATAGCTCTTAATGCAAACACCCACCTCTTATCACTGCTCTACCTCCCTCTGTTTTGCATAGAGCTTCAAAGCACGGCAGATTGTACTCCGCGCCACCTGCGCCCTCAAAGAACTCCATTGAGGCCTAAATCTGTCCGAGGAGATAACCGCTGCTCATCCTCCCTCCCTCCCTCAACTAAATTATACTTCTGCCACTGTAGCAATGCAGCTGTCCCCCAGTCCATATACACGCACTATTATAGTCTTTTCATTGTTCTGATACTTGCCCTGATGCGTTGCGTGGTCCTTTTGTGGCCAGGCGTCATAGAAGTTCATTGAGGGTAAACCGCAGCCTTGGGTGCGTCCCAAAAAACACATAACGGAGGCATTGTCGGGCTACGGCGCTTGACCCACTCCGAGATGGCATGTCATTGACTCCGCTGGCTCTGAATCACAGTCTAACAGTGTGACGTGCGAGTCGGATGAATGTGCACAAGAGCAGAGGGGTCAGGATGGTAACACAGCAAGGCTCCAGGCAGCTACTTTAATGTGTGTAAAAAATGACAAAAATGTGTTTGTTCATTGAGTAGAAAGTGACTGACTTTGAGACAGGCTAAGCTTTGTTCCATTTGTTTCGCTTGACGGGAAGAATGAGCCAAATAAGAGAAAGGTTCTTGAAATAGAACTTTTAGGAGATCTTCAATGTGCTGTAACATTGTGTGGTTTATAAATAGTCTAGTAATGACAAAAAACAGTTAGTTGGTTTTAACAGTCGCCTGGAGTTAAGTGTCATTTATGAATACTTGCAGTTAGACATGGGGGGTCTTTTAATTGTCTAACAGTTAACAAGCCCTGTGTCTATGTCCAACCCTGCTCTGGGACAGTTCAGCAGAGGGAGGTCCACACTGTCTGTCTGCGATGGTGTGAGGCAGTGGGAGGTAGAGATTACAAGATGCACTGTAATGATTTATCCTACAGGGCTTATCTTGATTTGCCATTCTGCTACAGGAATGCGATACTGAATATTTATGGCATTGTTTATTAGTCCGAGACTTTTTGGAAACGTCATATCCACGAATGGTATGTCCAGTTGTCAGGCTGAATCCGGTACTTCACAGAGGTAAAAGCAAGTGCTGAATGCTAATGCAAATTAGATGTAAAACAAAAACCTAGTCCAAACCCAGTAGGCGCCGTGTTTTACAAGCCATGCTACACACCATGCATTGTAAATAAGAATTCTTAAAGATTTGCCTTGAGAAATAAACGTTAGAATAAAATAAAGATTATTTACGGGAGTCTAGTCTGACATCTGGTTGTGTCACACTGTAAGGCCTATAATGTCCTTTTTCTCACTGTGACATTCCGCAGATAAAGGGGCCGTTACAGTGGTGTAGGCTTCAGGCTGGAGACAACAGTGCCGCTGCTCTTCCCCATAAAGAGGGCCTTCATGTCCCGGGACGTATGGACCTTACATGGGCCACACAATGCTCCGCTCTGTTTGCCACCTGCCGTCGGATGGTCTTCTCCGACAGCAGCCGAAGTCCTGGAAAGCAGACATGTCAGGGAGAGTACAGTACACTAAGAATATCCAAATATTTTGCTTGTAATAGTAACATTAGACTTTTATTACTGACATTCCCAGTTTGTGTGTGCTCTCCAGTGCGAAGTACATGCGGAAGGTGGGGCCTTGTTTTGAAAAGATTCAATTTCATTTGCATTGTTTGCAGAGTAGAGCGCCACACCCTGCAAGGACAAAATGGTATCAGGGCAAAACAAAGATGACCTGGAAAACCACTTGCGAAATAAACATCTTTGGGTGTGACGTAGCAGAGGCATGCATTATCCTGTATGTTTATCATAAGATAATGTGAGTCTGCCAAATCCGGAGGGCCTGGTTGTGGCGTCCTTGGGGAGTTCTCTGCCCGTCCTTCAGTCCCAGTGGGTGCGCAGAACTGCCATCATACGTTACACGCCCGTCTCATTACTTTATACCGAGAGGTCAGCAGTGGTCTTTGTGAACAGCGGAGAGCCTGCGGAGCGGTCAAGGTCGCAGTGGTACATCCTCCTGAGAGTGCTCCTCTGGGAAATCACTCAAATGAGGAGGGAGGTTCCTTCTTCTGGTTAACCGGACAATGCATTTAAAGCTATTAGCCAATGATGCTCTAAAACATTATGTACATCCGGAGACACACAGTACAAGTGGTGTATCTTTGCCAGCTTTTAGCAAGAAATGTTAAGGTTGGTTTATAAAATGTCCTGGTTCCTGCATTTTAAAAAAAAGGGTATTTCCATCCACTATGATTAGTGTGCACCACTGGCATTATCCCACCAAACAAATTCATTCAAACTATCTTGTAGACACTTTGAAATGGACTGTTACGTAATGTATTCGATTCGATTATGTCATTCGGCGCGTCACCCCTTTGCACATGGGATAGTAGTGATGTCATCCGAAGCGATACCATGCAGGCATATATGACAGCATATGTTCTGACAGCTGTAATCCCACGGACAAAGCCCGTCTGTGGCTGTTTACAAGCCCTGGAAAGAAAGCTCTCTGAAAAAAACGGCGGCATCAGAGTGAGCAAAACGCAGATAAATCCTGCACATGTGTGTTACAATAGGCCCAGTGTGAAGCGGTACCAACAGTGAGGTTGTTCTGATCGGGAGCACAGGCCTGACACCGGCGTCGTGCATGGGATAAGGCGAGCTCTTATGTCACGGATGGACTTCGTGTCAGATGTAAACAACGTTCAGTCCCTTTAACAGTTTTGACGTTAACACCCTTTACTTACAGAGGGCAGTTGACTTCACTCAGGCCAGTCAACCTGCTCTGTGTATGTTCAGTGAGACCTCTGTATGTAGTATTGCTCTTAAGTTTCATTTTCACCCAAAAGATGTTCTTGAGGGGGAAGTGGAGATTCCTATGAATTGTCAAATGTCATGTCGCGTAAAAGCTGACCACTATAGCCGTTCTGACTCTGACATGTCGTGACTGTTTCCACTAACATTCACTCCGCCTTAGTTTTGTGGCATAATCATTACCAAGCTCCATGTACAGAATGTTTTTTGAAATCATTGGTCAAAGTTACACCACGGGACACTATTCCACCTCACTCCAAGTAACCCATTCATAAGAATTTCTCACCGCAGGAACCTTTTGCTCCTCTCTTTTAGTACCAGCCTTATGATCGCCTTCCGATTTTGGAGGAACTTTTTCCGCTCCCATCCTGAGGGTTTGTATGTCATGTATTTTTGTGATAGAGAAGTGGGCCAGATGAAATGCCATAGGCAGAAGTTGTGGTGAGGCGTTTCACTTCTGCTGCATCACTAAGGGCTGGCTCAGCAATAAAGACAGCAGTAAGTTGATCAAAAGTAGCATTTAGTGCTATAATTTCCCATACAAGTCTACGCAGGAACATGGGTTTGGGGAAATAATAAAACAGACTAAGTGTCCAAGTGAAAGCACCCTTTAAAGAAGAAAACTGGCCCCAAACCTGAAAAGTGTCCCGACTTAATTTCCCTCGATTGTCATGGAATAATACTGCAGCCAGACTGGAAAAGCCGGTTCTAGCCAAAGAAAGAAGAGGCAATCCGAGCCGGCTGACCTCTCGCCCGGGGATACTCAGTGGAGGGAGGAGGTCATGGTTCTTTTTACTCAGGGAACAGGTGCCTGCAGAGGGGTCTTCATACAGACGCAGTGTCAGGGCGACAGAGGTGGACAGCTGCAGATACAGCTGCTGGCTCACTGCAGGTTTCGGACATATTCTCGTCAAGTGGAACAATAGACACTAATGTCCTGAATGCTACTGTTATGCTTATAATATAAATATATGGGCTTGTTGAACAGAGGGGTATTCTTTCCCAGACAGGTTTTTGACACAGAGCTTCCAGCAGGTGCCTCTGGGGGAAGTAACCAGTCGTAAGTCATCGCATATGGCAGTAGCACGATTTAGAGAGCACTGTCCAATGGCTGATGGCCTCAGTCCTTCATGCCACACACAGGCTGGGCTTTTGCTCATTTGATTTTTATGTTCATTTGATGACCATTTTGTCATGTGTTGCAGCTTGAGACATGGATTTTCAATACTTTTACCCACAATTATTTGTAAATCTACTAACGTTTTAATAATGTTCTCCATTTTAAACCTGAAATCCCAGTTTCAAGTAGCTCACTGCAGTGTTTTATTTATTTATCTATTTTCATTTATTCGGTGTCAAATTTCTCCATTGTGAGATCAATAAAGGCTATCTACCTTATCTTATCTTATAAAAGTAGCTTGTATAGGCCTTGAACCCTTCATTATAGGCATGTTCATAAACGTTCAAGTAGAGTCGGCTATATGGAAGTACTGCTTGAGTCGTCTTTAATATGGGATTTAGTCCGATCCTGTGTGGAAACGGCAGCTGTGATTCGCCTATTTGCACCTTGCTCATTCCTGATCCTGTTGAACACAAAGGCCCGCTCTGGTCCCCTCACTCGCACTGCCCCTTCCCTTCAAAAGAAATGCTAATGAGGAGCCGGAACTCTGTCGGAAGGGTTGGTTGGACTGGTTTTGGGGGTGCATTTCCCTGATGCGCTGACTCATCTGTCTAGTTCAGCCATGCTAAATGTCTGACTCCAAATTACTTTTTTAGAGAAAACCAGTCAAACCAGTCTCGTCTTAGTCTACATGACAGATTTATCTTTATCGCTTTATCTACTCCACTTCCGATTAACCTTTGCCTGCTCATGTTTGTTGTGACAGTTAGCTTCGATAAGCCCGAAGTGCGTTCAGACAGAACCATTGTTTTGGAGCTAACTGCCATGTCCTACGGCTCTGTTATCTGCCATTTTAGGGTTAGTATTTGAGTTATTTTCTCCAATTATCCCTATCCAAATCTCAAAGTGTATTGACGGAAGAGCTTAAAGCCTGTGTGCCAGTGTGATACCTCATTTGAAGGCCAAGACCTACTATAGTTTCTAAAAAAATATATATAAGAAAGATCTGTGTGAGTGAAACACAAAATACGTCCCTACGTCCCTGATTGGCTGTGCGCGACGGCCTTCACCTGATAAATAGCACTTCCGTTTATTATTTGACCTCTGACTTCCTGTACGCCCAGTCTCGTCTGGTGTGGTCGTTGCTCCTCATCACTCTCCAGTCCAGTGGTCGCGGCGCCGCCATGGGCCTGCGTTCTCCCGGCCATGATCGTTGAGTGGATCGGTTGTGTTGACTCGGACCCCGCTGTCAAAGCCCCGAGCTAATTCCTCAGCTCAGGTTTGTGGCTTGGTCAATCTAGTAACATATCCTAGTAGTTTGTACTCGTGGTAGTGACGTGTGCCTTTTCCATTTGTAGCCTCTGGCCGAGCAGTGGTCGTCACTGCCGCCTGCCTTTTTACCACCTTTTGGTTCGCCTTTTCTGTTATTATTCACCTGTCACTGGATTCGTGGAGCGCAATGTCCTTATGAGTAACCTGTGGTAACATGTAACTGAAAGTACGGACTAAACAAGTGACTCAACTAAAGAACGGTGAAATGGACTTCGGACAAACCTGGTCTTTACTAAAGAATGTGAAAATAAATGTAAAACTTCTCTATACAGTGCCTGGCCTCGGTGATCTATTTATTCAACAATGAACCTACGTGCTTTATTATTTGGTGCTGGCCATCTCCAGCTGGCGTTGTGTGGCAATAATTTTATGTTTAAACGGCTTAGTTAACCCTCGCATTGCCACACAGGTTAACACCCATGCTCTACGCTAGGGTCTCTCCCGTGCTTAATTTGATCACTGGTTTTCAGGGTAAAGGATCCGTGAATTATTTAGGAGGATCCAGCAAAGATTTGATCTGATATAATGGTGCTTAATGAGAGTGTTCCGGCAACTGTTTTGGCCTGTTCCCCGAATCCATCACAAAAGACCAAAACTGTTCTAAAATCCACCTAAAACTATAGAACATAATTTGTCGCTTGCGGCTAGCGATGTAACTACGATTCACCGGGCTACAGCTCGTTGTTGATGAGAAACCTCTGGTCAGACTGGGCGAGAGATCCGACTTTCCCTTCATTCATCATGTAACCGTGCTGATTGATTAGGCCTCAAAAATAGGAGGAATTTTAACAAGTGCAGTGCTGATGGTAGGTTTACATGCGGGTAGATTATGAAACATGCACCTGTCGAAGTGCGAGAACTGACAACTGGAAAACACTGTACCGACCCGGAAGATACGGTGGTTCTGAAACAACCACCCCTGGGTGACCCCTGAGCTTAATCAGCGGGGCGGATGAACTCAACGAACATTTCAACCGTTTTGATTCTCCCACAACTCCCTCTGCCCCCCACCCTGCTCCCACCTCTTCACATGTCTCCAGCCCAGTGGACACTGCCCCCCTCCCCCGACTACCTTCACCGGCTTCCAGCCCCCTGCACCCACATCTCCAGCACCTGCCTCACCCCCGGCAGTCCTCCCCAGTCCCCCCCTCACTTCCCCTCTCCATCACACTGGACCAGGTGAGAGAGCTGAGGCGACTGAAGCAGAGGAAAGCTGCAGGACCAGACGGCATCAGCCCCAGGCTGCTGAGGACCTGTGCAGACCAGCTGTCCGAGGTCCTCAGCCACATCTACAACCTGAGCCTCAGACTGGAGAAGGTCCCCGTCCTTTGGAAGACCTGTGTGATCCCGGTTCCTAAAACAGCGCACGCCAGGGAACCGGCCCACTACATACCAGTCGCCCTGACCTCCCACCTGATGAAGACCATGGAGCGGCTCATCCTCACCCACCTCCGTTCTGAGGTAAGCTCCACCCTGGACCCACTGCAATTTGCCTACAGGCCCGACTTCTCCATCGCCTTCAACACCATCAGACCGGCGCTGCTGCGGGGGAAGCTGGAGGACGCGGGAGTGAATGAACATCTCAGTGCATGGACCATCGACTACCTCACGGACCCGGCCACAGTACGTACGGCTGCGCAACTGTGAGTCTGAGGTGGTCGTCTGCAGCACTGGGGCCCCTCAGGGCACCGTCCTCTCACAGTTTCTCTTCACTATCTACACGTCGGACTTCACACACCACACAGACAGCTGTAATCTGCAGAAGTTCTCTGACGACTCCGCCATTGTGGCCTGTGTATCTGTGTGTCATGGACTTTGTGGACTGGTGTGAGTGCAACCACCTGGGCTTGAACACCAATAAGACGAAGGAGATGGTGATCGACTTCAGGAGGAAGCCACTACACCACTGAACATCCATGGGGAAGACATTGAGGTGGTGGACAGTTTCAAGTACCTGGGTGTTCACCTCAACAATAAACTGGACTGGTCCCACAACACCAACGTCCTGTACAAGAAGGGCCAATGTCTGAGACTAAGGTCCTTCGAAGTGAGCAGGCCTCTGCTCAGGACTTTTTATGACTCTGTGGTAGCCTCTGCTATCGACTACGCAGCCGTGTGCTGGGCCCCGGGCAGCACCGAGCGGGACAAGAACAGACTGAACAAGCTGGTCAGGAGGGCCTGGACTCTGTGGAGGAGGTGAGGGACAGGAGGGTGTTAGCCAAGCTCACCTCCATCATGGACAACACCTCCCACCCACTGCACAGGACTGTAGAGGAGCTGAGCAGCTCTTTCAGTGGAAGACTGAGACACCCTCAGTGCAAGAAGGAGCGCTACCGCAAGGCCTTCATCCCCACTGCTGTCAGACTGTACAACAAGACTATAAAGTAACATGTGCAATAACCTATTTGCAGAATACATGCAATAATCCCTACATCACTGTACTGTTTACACTTTTTGTCCTTGGTAGTCATTGTATATAAGATACCACTATTTACTATTGATTTGTTTTTTTCACATTTCCTGCCTATTTCCACACCCAGAGTGTTTCTAAGAGCTGAATGTAACAAGTACATTTCTCCATTGTGAGATGAATAAAATCTTATCTTAACTCCAGACATGCCCCAAGGTTAATCACTGCCTACTATACAGTACAAAAGACATACAAAAGGCATAACAAATACCACATACAACATACTATCACCAAGTATAGGTAGACTTTAAAGCGCAATTCCTCTTACAAAATCTGTAGGCTATAGAAGACTACTACAGTATATTTTTTGCAGACTTAGCCATTCATGAACCTGGAGTCACGTCCCAGGCCGCACGGAGCACATCCTTCGCATTCCTAAACCGGAGCAATTAGCAAATTCTGCCTTGTGCCATGTAAAGGGCTGGGAACGCCACTTTCATGAATCACTGAGGACCTTTTAAAGCTGATAACAATTACTTTCTGACATTCCACCAAGAAAATGTCCATGTGCCCCCGCGGCCAAAAGAGGCGGTGGGGGCATTGGAACAAAGTCATGATTATCTGTAGGGCTTTCTGGGGGTCCACTGGTTATGGGACCAGCATTAGACCGGCTTCCCATAGAGCGGTGCAGGGCGGTGGAGCCTGGGAGCAGCGGCTAATCAACAGCTTCCTGCCATCAGTCAAAAGGGATGCACCGCAGAGAATGAGCGCATTGTGCTGACTGTATCATGTCCACAATGTCGCGACCAAGTGCAGCCAAAAAGCAGAGACGCATAATAGACCAGTCCTGACTTGGCTTGGTGTGGCAAATCAGAATCCCAAAATTGTTGTTGTTTTTTTACTTTTTGAAGCCCTCGTTATCAGCGTCCAAGTTGGAGTAACTTAGGACTACTAGTTAGAGTCGAGCTCCAAGTCGAGCTTCAATTTGCAAGTCGAAGTTCTGAATATGCAAGTCCAAGTCATGCAAATAAGGTCACTATCATCTAAAACCGAGCCCAAGTCACAGGCTTTTTTTCTACCTTCTCTATTCCAAACTATGTCCGCTCAATGCACACTATGAATTCAAAGACTACCTTTGAACTTAAAATCTGATTTGTGGAGCTCTAACTGATGGTGGACAGGCTCCCTCAGAAGTGTGAGCTGTCAAGCCGCAGTAAAGAATCTGGCCTGTTGCAAACTTTCTTTCTTTCTAAATGCATTTTGCTGTGAAATGGGACAGCACGGCACACCAGCGGATATCAAACCAAATGTTAAAGACAGACCTGAGTGATCTGCGTGGTGACAGGTCTGCAATATCGCTGCTAGAGGTGATTTATATACCGAGGAAACCCGAGTTTGCACGTAAAAACGTGGGATGCAACTTTGTTCTGGCCCACACTTGACAGGTGATATAAAAGTAATGTAAAGTCCAGAAGCAGGATTCTTCCAGCAGGATGTATGCTTAACATGTTATTTCATGTGGCTACATAAACTCGGATCATCCAAACTGTTTGAAACATGCCCTACTTGCTGACATACTCATCCGCATACATGACAATAATGTACAGTATATGCTCTGTATCTGGAAAACCCCAGAGTAATGAACTGGTCAGTGCCTTTCAGACGTTCCCCCTTCCTAACCGCAGTGACCATGTTTACAGCAATGCTACACATACTGTATGCAAATGCAACAAGGCGTGCCAAGTGTGAAGTCACAGTGGAGGCAACAGTCGCTGCGGCGCAGAGGGGGGGCTCCATCTGCCCCTCTTGCGGGCCCGCCCCCTAACATGTAACGAACAGAGCCAGCACCTCGCCTTCCGAAAAACAAAAACCCACAGCTTATGGGAAACTGGATCGCCTCTCGCGGCCCGGTGTAGGGTTCCTCCGCCTTTGTTCAGGAGGCGCAGGGACAAATCATGGGTCTTAGCAGCAGATTGACTCAGTCTTTTCCCACAGGGCACCGGGGGTATTCCTGTAAGCACCAGTACAGTAAACAAGCCGGCTACTGTCATGCATAAACAACAGCTTCACAACATCTACATTGTTTTTTCTTTCTGATAGTGCAACACTGCTGGGAAAGGTTTCACGGGCAAAATCAAATAGGCAATGTCACTTAAGACTTTAAAAATCTACAACATTCAACGCGCTCTGGGTCTGACCCATCCCACTTCTGATACTCGTCACTCTGGCCCGTCTCGGTTACAAACACGCCGAAGGGCCGGGCTCGCTGACGAAGCAGGGGTTGGGGGATGGGGTGCATGTCAGGTGAGTTCCCGCTGGGGTGCTTTGCATTGCACTGATAACAGATTATAGGGGCTCACCTACAGTAAAAGGCGGCGAAAAAGCCCTCACACCATCGCACGTTTTAACTTGTAAATGATCCCGAACTGTTCCAACACTTCCCCCGATCCCCCTAGGCACAACACGGCCATCAACAGGAGATCAGCATAAACACACAACACAACTTCTCTTGAGCGGCCTACACCTCGAAACCATTCACTATCATTACAGATAAAGTACACCAGTCTTTACAAGCTCTGGATATTCTTTGACCGGGTTTCAATCCCCTGAAAGCTTAAGGAAAACAAAGGCACCTGTGAATTGTGGGAAAATCTCATGTTTGGCCAGTTCTCGAGAGAGTAGACGATGACCTTTGACAACTCTAGTTTTAAACGTGCAATAACGTTTCATCTTTCATCATAGCTTTATCCTTTGACACATGAACACATTTCTTACCGGACATGTTTGTATGAAGTGGAATGTGGCAGGTCAAATATTTTATGAGGTGCTGTGAAAAGTCCGAGAACCATGAGTGACCATCATGGCTTGGTTTTCAAGTTTCCCTGTATAACATACTATTTGGTCGACTCCTTAGGAAATGTGCCGATACTCACGATCATGATAGTGCATAATGATAGTGCATACTGGAGCCGAGGATCCAGTTTAATCTCCGAACCTCCACCTAAACCGAGCACATTTTCTCCCGTTCAGCTTTACCCAAATCTAAAAGCATCTTGAAAAAAAGTGTCAAAACAGCGACAAAAACGTAACAAAAATGAGAGAAAAAGGTGACCAAAAAAATGTCAAAAATAAGACGAGAAGTGACGACACGGCATCAACATGAGGAAAAATGTTAGATCTGTTTTGTAAGCCTTAGCTTTCAAGTCAAGTATTACTAGGGCTGGGACAAAATATCGGATTGGATTGGACTTGGATCGCAATACTTTGTGCCGCAATACCGAGTATCGATACTTTATCAAGTATCGTAATACTTTTAATACTTGTGTCTGGAGGCATTTTTATCCTGCACTCCTTTGTTTTCCAGTTTGTTACATCTTGTGTTAATGCACTTTTCACACTTCAATCAATGTCAAATGGCATTTTATTTATACTCTTTGGACACATGACTTTTTACAAATTTTAAAAGCAGTACTAAGTAACGTGTTTACCTAAATAAATCCTTTTCGTAGTCCCTCTGGGGGTAATACAAGTGTTAATGGGACGGTTGGAGGGTCTTTCATGTGTGTCTCTGGCCAGAAAACCACGCTTGCAACTTGACTGCCACCGGGTCGGAGCAACCAATACACACTAATAGAATCACGAAGAAGAAGCTGACAGGCTAACGGGCAAAGCTAACTGCGGGCTAGCGCCACTTTAAACAGAATTTACAGCCAAGTTTGAGGGAAAAAAATTATTTCCATTGTATAACTGGATGTACAACATCCCTCTCTCCCTTCGGCTTTCCTGTCAGCGTAGTATTTACTCTCCAAGACATTTAATAAGTAAACAAATCTTAACTTGCTACGACACCTGCAGTTGCGCTTATGGCCTCTAGGGGCAAGAGTTACTTAGTACTGCTTTACTGCTTTAAGGTAAACATATCACTTATCATAATTAGGCCCTTCTTACTGTATCGCAATACGTATTGGATTGGCCACTGAGTATCGTGATACGTATCGGATCATGACAAAAGTGGATCGTCCCAACCCTAGGTATTACCCTGGCTTGTAGGCTGTAAACTCTCCAGTCGAGAATTTTTTGGATTTGGGTAAAGCCGAACTGGAGAAAATGCGCTCGGTTAAGGCGGGGAGGTTAAATGCGAATCGTCTCTTTGATTCCACATTTGCACTTTAAGGCCATGGGTTTTTGTGACTGCCCAGCTGGACTGACCAGAAAATCAGTCGCGACCACAGAAAGAAACTAAAGTCATGACAAGCAAAGCGTTTCCAAATCGGATTCCAGTAGCCAATAACGTAAAGAAAAAATGGACAAATGGGTTAATCTCATAAGGATTAGTCGTCTCCACCGTAAACATTTCTATTAATGGTGAACTCCCGGGCTATAGTTCTTGTTAGCATTACCGGGAAAGTACCAGTAAAGTTCCATTTTCCCCCAAAAAAGCTGCGAAACCTGCTTGCTAAACTCATGATGGATTGGGAGGTTAGAAATGTGTTAGGAATTTTTGGAATGAGCTTGGACTACAACACTTTCCCCCTCTTTCATTGTGAAGGCTAAAAAAAAATACAAAATAAAAACCGGGTACAGGGGCTTTAAACGCACAGTTGGACGCACACACTGAATGAAACTCCAGTCCATCCTGCGGTCACTTTTTGGGGTGGTTGACCTGAAAAGCGCCTTGGCTTTTCTTCCATTCCTGCCCATAAAGTTTTCGAAGTATTGCGTAAAAACGAATCACTGTGCGCCCTGAACGCAGCGCTGCTCCCCCATTGTCAGCTCATTGTTCGCCCCCTTTTTGCCTTTACGCGCCGCCCTCCCGAACGAGCGCGCGCTGTCATTGGCTGCTCTCATCTGTGGTGCCGTCATCGTTTCGAGACCCATTCATCTGGGCACTTTGGGCGTCGGACTCGCATCTTATTAGCAGCAAAGAAGGGATTTTCCGTGTGCGCAGGGACTTCGGGGGATTTTAAAATCACGCATCGGTTTTTTTTTTCCTCCTTCACCCACTTCCACTGCGGGGACCGTGCGTTTTCCAACTTGGCCGCTCGCCGTAGAGGGAGAGCTGAACGCACCGGGGGGACGCAGCTGAGGGGCGACCCCGTTATCACCGCGCAGACTCGGGTCTTTGTTCGCTTCGGATCGCCTGCCTCTTCTTCTTTTTCTTCTTTGCTGGGGCGAGCGGCAGAATGGGAGCGCAACTGGCGAAGGCAACTGGGAGAGCTGAGATTGCGGCGGAAAAGCCCGGAGAGGCAGCTGTCTCACCCGCCAAAACCAACGGGCAGCAGGTAAACCCACTCAGCGGTGCCCGACGCGCGTGAAAAAAATAAAATAAAAAAATAGGTGTACACCGGAGCAACAGTTGATTGTGTGCGCTTTTCCTTCGAGGCTTGGATTGTGATGCTTGTGCACAAATATATTTGGCAAATCTTAATTGAGGAATATATGAGACCAAGTGTTTCACATATTGATTTGGGACGCCAACAAAAGGCCACGGAGCACCACGCCTTTTGTTCCCGAGCTACTGTTGCCGCTTGCTGACTGTGGACGCGGGGCAGAGAGCGGGGGGCACTGGGCCATTGGAGGGGGAGGGGGGTGGGTGCTCAGTGGGGGGTAGGGCTGGCCTGGCTGGTACACGAGGCCGCTGGATGTGTCACAGTTAACGCTAGTCAAGGCAGATGCGTTGCAGGCGGCGCGTTCAGTTTCAGTGTAGATCCTCCGGACGCAAAGCCCGCAGCTGTTGTTTGAGTGAGCGGCGAGGAAAGTGGAGTGGCGCTGCCCTCTGGTGGCGCATGGGCGGTAAAGCAACAATAACGCGACTCGGAATGGCATTGCTGTACTTCATTAGACTATGTCCATGTGAGCAAAGTATGATGACTTGGCTGTGATGTCACTTAGTTGGTTGGAAACATGCGCACAGTTTAATGGTCGGCGGTCATTTATTTGAGTGTAATGGTACAGTCCATTAAAGCACTGTCCAAGTATAACTCCATTGTTTTACGGCTGGCTCCCGAGCATGTATAGAAATGGTGGCTATCACTGACTAATGTGTTTGTTTGTTTCAGGAAAATGGCCACGTCAAAGCCAACGGTGATGCAGCAGCTGAAGTTGGTAAAGAGGAAGCTCAGGCCAATGGCAGTGCTCCAGCGGAGGAGGCTCCGAAAGAGGATGGAGAGGCCAAAGCAGAGGCCCCTGCAGAGAACGGGAGCGCAGCCGACAAAATAGAGGCAGCCCCTGAAGGTGAGGCCAAGCCTGAAGCAGAGGCATCCACCAGCACCGACACACCCAAGAAGAAGAAGCGCTTCTCCTTCAAAAAGTCCTTCAAACTCAGTGGCTTCTCCTTCAAGAAGACCAAGAAGGAGACGGGAGAAGGGGCCACAGAGGACGCAGCCGAAGGGGCAGAGAACAACACTGAGGCCCCAGCAGCAGCAGCAGAAGAGGAGCCCAAGGCTGAAGGAGAGGCCGCCCCTAACACAGAGCCGGCTGCAGAGGAGCCCAAACCTGAAGCTGAAGCCCCTGCTGCAGAGCCAGCTCCCACAGAAGAGCCCAAAACAGAGGAGAAACCAGCTGAGCCGGCCCCAGAGGCCCCTAAAGAGGAGCCCGCCACTGCCCCAGTCGAGCCAGCCCCCGCCCCAGCGGAATCTGCACCTGCAGAACCTGCTCCTGCACAGGAAGCGGTACCGGCAGAGGCTCCCGCGGATGCACCTGCTGAGGCCCCGGCAGCAGAGTGACAGCGCCCCTTGTGGCCAAAAGAACTATGTGATCTGAAACCTTTGTCGTCCTGTCCCATAGGCCCCTGACACAAAACCTGCTCGGCCCTCCCTGCCCTGGGCTGTGACAGCGGGTGGCTTTGATTTGTAAAACCAATTAACTACATTCAGCCGTATATTTTTTCAACAGTATTATTTTTATTTTGGATTTTTATACAAAATGTAAAAAGGACGCGGCCTCGGGGTTGGAGCTGTTAATGCAGGGTAGGGGTCATTGATCTTTGAAGTCCACAACAAACAAACCAACAAACAAACAAACATGAGACCAGCGTCCACTGAGGAGGACCACAAAGTTTACATCAGCAGCCAGCCTTAGCTCTCATCAGAGACTGTAGGAATACCACTTCTAGGCTTTCTTGTACGACCTTTTTAAATGTAAGTATGTATAGGCGGAGGAGTTTTTAACTGTGATTATTGTACAAAACGAAATCTTGATCTCAAGGAGCACATGAAGTTTGCAGATTATTTCCATCCAGCCATTTTTAAAACCCACACTTTCGAAAGCATCCCAGACGACTTTTAACCATGACCAAGCTGTGACGTGGCGAGCGTTGCTGTCTACACTGTGCCGTCGGGAGCATACTGTACCCGGAGACTTCTCAGATGCAAATGTTTGTGTAGCATCTTGTTCATGCTTTCATTTTGTAAATAGTGAAGACGCTTTGGCCAATTTGACTCGTGAGATGGAATGTAACTTTGCCTTTGAAAATGTTATTAAAATGTGTGTGCTTATGGTGTTCTAATTTCCCCAGAGCACACTAAAAGTGAAAATAAATGTGAATAAAATGTACCGAGAGTGTGTTCTTCGAAAATATCTTGTCCTTAGTAAGGAGATTATAGGTTTCGGGTGCCGTTTAGCTATAATTCACATCTCACAATGATTTGCTGCTAGTTATGCAGGGTTCAGGATAATATTTATAAAGGAACAACTTGGGCCAACCTGTAGGCCGCCTCCTGTGGTGAAAACTACTTAAGTACACATCGTGGGCATATTCATCATACTTTACTGTCTTGATGAAAAAGTATTTTTGAATAATTATTGAAGCACATTTATTTTAGCAGCATAGTCAATGGCCTCTCTGTGACCTCACAATCTGAAGCTGCAGTGAAGTATTTCCGATCAGAAACATCACAACAGTAAAGTCATAAAACTGCAACATCTTCCCTTTCTGATGTTTCACCTCGCTTAGACCAGGTTTAGTGACAGTTTGACCTAACTTGATAACTGGAACATTTTCATTAAAACTAATGTGAAATAGGTGTGAATGTCTTATGCATTATACATGTTTTATTCCCTCTAGTAGTGGCACAAAATGTGTTTTATCCTCCTTTGTAAACTCAGACATTTGTGGGGAAAAACACTGTGCATCTAATTGTAAAGCATTTGATGAACCTGCAGGCATGTTTTCTGTGACAATGACAGTTGTATCCTACAAATAGGTTAGGAAAGTAAGGTATGAATTTTGACCACAATTAACATTTTAATTTAGTGGCTTCCCAATAATAAAAAAAAAAGGTGTAGAGTCTTAAGTAAAAGTACCAATACAGATGTACGTAGGTAGGGTATTATTCCAATAGTGGTGAGCGTCGACTGCATTCACCGCTGGTGCAGGATTCAAAGACCCATCTCCAGATAGGGCTTGGATAGATTGATAGGAGTCTAATGCACCCTGCTTCATAATAACACTGTTTTTTAAATGACAATTTGTAGTGATGGGCAGTAGGCATACACTTATTAGTCCAATTTGCACCTACCAGCACACTTTTATTTCTTCTTTGTGTGTACTAGACATATTTGTGACGGAAGCAGCTTTTGGGGGATAGGGTGGTAAATTAGGTCAAAAGATAATACTGGAAAATTCCTTTTTTTTGGTATATATAACAAACGTTGGGCTGGGAGTCAGTGTGTTTCGCATAACTGCAACATTATTTTGCTTGGTCTTTGGTGTCATCTGGTGGCTATTGCTAAACCTGCAGCAGTAGCTCCAAAGATAGGCTGTAGGGTGTAATGTCCAAAATGCATATAATGAAGTAGCACCTAAAGAAGCCCAAGTACCACCAGCAGTAATTCGCAGAGCAGAAAGTAAGGACTATAAAAGCTAGTGTCTCATATCAAAGCAATTGGAATAATTCACTCCATCACAGTTAAAGGAAAATGATTACACTAGAAAAAAAACAAGAATGTATAAAAAGTTTATTGATAAATGTAAAATATCAAAATTGAAACATGATTGTTTGCCATCTAAAGTCTTGCTGCTAAAAAACAATTCAGAAGACTGAGCACACTGGAGACGGTTACGAAAGGCCTCAATAACATGGCTAATAAAGGGATCAACGGCCGACACAGAAATATGCAGGTACAAAATCAGCTTCAGAATAAATATAATGCTTCATTTTGGGTGTCTGGGTGAAGGATGGACAGCACCATGAGGCAGTTGGAGAGCACGTCAGGCACTGCCGGTCTGCTCTGCTTTCACACTGAAACACAAATCAATGTCAGTGCAGCTCTTCTTGATTTCATACTATGCTAAACATAATATAGGACACATTACCTTTTCGAGTCGGTTTTGTCAGCACTAATGTCCTTAGATTTCTCCTCCTCTTTAATTTCTGGGGAATGAGCAGAAGAGAAAACTAATGTATACGATTATAGTACTAGAACAGGACTGCCACGTAATAACCATTGAATTAAGAACACACCAGTTTTCTTGTCCTCGCTCTCCTTGTCCTCGTCCACTCGTGGCCTCTTCACTGCCTTTTTGTTGTTGGCCACGTTCCTCCTGCCTCCCTCTCCTTCATCTTCAGAGTCAGAAAACTCCTCATCGCACGCGATCCGCTTATCTGTGGCCCGGACTGAAACAAACAATTCATGACAGTAATCCGTACACAAAGACTTCTCAGGATTGACAAAGCCTTACTGGACAGGCGCTTGTCTGGGTCCTCCATGTCTTCGTCCACCGCCTCTTCTGGAACAGCGTCCTCGGGGATGGCCTGCATCTGCACCCCTGGAGCGTGAGGCAACATGCGCAGGTTCTCAAACAGTCGCTGCCTGTACAGAGAGAAAAGGGAGACGCTCAGCGGGCTACAGATTACAAAAGCTTTTAAAAAGGAAAACGCTCAGCTCACTTTATTTTGTCCATGTACTCCTGTGTGTTCTGGTTGGTCATGTTGGACGGGCTGATGTGCAGTTTGAAATCTGGCCCAAAGTATTCAAAGTAATCGTTGTATGGTAGTTCTGTAAAAGACAAAGTGAGAATAGATCGAAACGGCACATATACAGGTTAAGAAGTAGCCTATACCATCTGGGATGTCCGTGTCCAGTGCCACAGCGGTCTCGTAGGTCCAGCAGCGGGCGACGTTGCGGATGGTGTAACCCCCTCCCCCCAGCATCAGCAAGGGCAAGTTAAAGGACTTCATGTACTCCACGCACTTGGCATGTCCTAAACAAGACACAGGACCGACGAGATTCACTCATCGACTCATTCTAAACAGACACCCTTTAACGTAGCCTAAGTAAAGAGTGTTGGGAATGGCCCAAGCAGAGAAAAATAAATAAATCCCACACAGCCCTCCAGCAACTTTAAGTAATTCCATTTAAAAATAACTTAATAAAATAAAAATAAAATGTAATAATTGAGTAAATAACAGATGTAAAGTGAACATATGCTTACAAACATTAGGGTCAAGTCGAATTGAATGTTTTTAATGCCATTTTAATGCCCAAATAGTACACGTTAGTGCCACAATAAAAAATCTGGACACATTTCATTTCTCAAGATTGGCAAACATAGGAAAGAGAATTAAACAAAATGTCTTTTTTATTGTTTTGTCAATTTTAGGCAAAATTGTCATTGAGTATGTTTGAGACCACCATTTTGGTATTTTGATTAACTTCTATAGTAAATTCTTTTTACATTTAATGCCATTTTGAATAGAATTTAATGCTTTCTAATGACATTTAATGACTTATGGCCCAGTGGAAACCCTGAGCATTGTTTTGGCCACCTCAGCATTACTAATTATTAGCTTGTAAAATTTCAGCCAACAGCATTGTTAGCAAATCGGAGTGCCATGATGAACACACTTTGAGCGCAGAATGGGTCCGGTGATAGATTATGGGCTTTAAAGATGTGGAGGAAAGTTTTGGATTCCCGCTAAGACGGAGGAAATTCCAGCAAAATGCAGATCGGAGCGCTTCAGAAGTACATGAAACAGCTGGAGTTAGGATTACTCAAAATTGTATGAATGAAGCAAAATACTATGCGATTTTGTATTTAAATACATCAATTTTGTATGATTCGTCTCCTTTAAAGTTATGCACAACAAACAAATACAGACCTCCGAGGAAACCACTGCATTAATGTGCACTGACAAAAGGAATCTCACCACGTATGGTGAGGTTGAAGCAGCCGAGCCGGTCCCCTGACAGAGAGTCCGCGCCGCACTGAAGCACGACCACACTGGGCTGGTACATCTCCATCACTTTGGCCATTACCTGCGCACATTACACACTCAAATCTTTCCATTTCAAACCTTTACAATACAAAATGCCAAAAACGGAGTTCCAATACTACATAACTTTGCTGTCTAGGTCTATTAGTTTAGTTTAGTTTATTTGAGCAGTATACATTCTGCTCAAAAGGAGTGGGCTGAAGCAAGAAGCTTATGAGCGCCCACCCCCAAGTGCAATAAATAAAAAAGAACATTTCAAAACATTTCAAGCAGCTACATTCGTACAGACCAACTTACAAACTTACAATAAAATATATAAACTGTTTATATAATTAAGTGAAACAAAGCACAACTACAACAACGATCTCGTTTCATGTACGAAGTCTAGTACAAAGCAAGTAACAAAATGTGATCCTTAATATATTTCTTTTAGATTTTTACCAGTGATTACCGAGAGTTACTTTTATGTTATAAAGGTACATTAATAGATATTATACTCAGAGATCTTGATACATCCCAGTTGTCATTACCATCTCAGTATAATTTTAATGTGGGTTTAATTATCATCATCATCATCATATTTAATTGAGTTATATGTGAAGTATGATAAAGCCCTGCATAGTGTGGTGCATTAAAAAGCCAGAGTGTAGAGCGGGCCAGTTGAAGAGGGCAGTAGCTCCCCTTCAACAAACCCCCACACAGCTGCCCTAACAGCTGATTTTGTAGATGATGTTCCTATGCTGAGTGGTGCATCAAAGGACAAGGTTTAGAGCCCGTTGGGAGGATTCCTCTGAACACATCCATAACCTGCCTACCCTAATTCTCCATTTGTAATTTGAGCAATAGAATGACAACCGTTCCAAGCAGCAACACTCTTCCTTGATTATAGAGGAAAAAATACACATAATTGAACCTACTGCTCCCACTAGTGGCAACGCATTTCTTCTTGTCTGTATATTTCCAAAGTCTTTTGTTTGTATTTATATTTGAACAGGTTAATGTTTGGACATCGTTTCAATTCCATCTACAGTTTATTCCACAATTGTTCACCATTAACTGTTGGACTAAAAGTTTTCAAAGTTGTGCTATGTTTCAGAATCCTAAAGTTTAATTCATCACGTAATTCATAACAACCAGTACGTTCTTGGAACCTTCTTTGTATTTGGTTTGGTAACAATTTATACCTTGCTTTGTATAACATCTGTACGGTTTGGAACTCAACAATGTCACAAAACTTCATGATCCTTGAATTTAAAAATAATGAGTTTGTGTGGTCCAAAAACCCAACTTTATGAATTACTCGGATAGCTCTTTTTTGCAACAATACTATTGGTTTTCATGCACTCGCACGATAACAACACCCTTTATCTGAATTACTTCCTGAGCATTGGAATTACAGTTGCCAAATATCATCATTTTACTTTTACTCAGATTTAGAGATAATTTATTTTGTTTGAACCACTTGTTGACACTTTTGAGTTCCAAGTTAACAATCTGACACAGCTGCTGTAGGTCGTCTCCTGATGCAAAAATATTTGTATCGTCAGCAAACAAGATAAATGTAAGTACTTGAGACGTTTTACAAATGTCGTTAATATACATATTAAACAATTTTGGGCCCAGAATGGAACCTTGAGGTAAACCACAGACAATTTGTCGACAACTCGACTGATAATCACCGATTTTCACACATTGTTTTCTATTTTTTAAGTAACTGGTAACCCACTGTAGAGCTACCCCCCCTTATTCCATAATGTTCTAGTTTATTAATTAATATATCATAGTTTATTGTATCAAACGCTTTACTACAGCATTAGTTATTTCTTCAGTTATATCAAAGAGCGCGTGTGAGGTTGAGTGATTGTTCCTGAAACCAAACTGATTGTCCGAGAGTAAATTACACTTTTTGATAAAGCAGTCAAGTCTAGTTAAAAACCTTTTCTAAGATTTAAGAGAATTGCGGTAAAAGGGAAACAGGCCTGTAGTTTGTAAAGAGGTGTTTATCTCCTGCCTTGAACAGAGGAATCACTTTTGCTACTTTCATACCATCAGGAAATTGTCCAGTTTGTAACGATAAGTTACAGATGTAAGTTAACGGCTTAGAAATACTTTCAATAACAGTTTTTAAAGTTTTCATATCCATGTCATGGTAATCTGTCGAGGTTTTATTTTTACACCCTTTAACAATGTCCAGTATCTCCTTTTCCTCCACAGGATTGAGGAACAAGGACATAGGATTTGCTTCTATCAGTTCACAATTATAGTTCTCAACGTTTGCAATTTTTGCAGCAAGGTTCGGTCCAACATCTACAAAGAATTTATAAAAATGTATCGACTACTTCATTCATATTATTTAAAGTGTTATCCTCATCTTTGAAATATTTTGGATAATTAATTGTTCTTGGTTTATTTCTAATTATACTATTTAAGATATTCCATAAACCTTTAATATTATTCTTATTGCTATCTAACAATTTATTATAATAATCCTGTTTACATTTTCTAATGATACCTGTTAGTTTATTTTTATCCTCAGCTTCTTTTGTTCGTTTATTTATAAAGTTTTTGTAAAGATTTTTTTTCTTGCAAGCATTTAGCAAACCCTTAGACATCCATGGTGTTTCTTTACACTTTCTGTTTTTACAGTATTTCTTCATTGGGAACTTTTTGTCATATACTTTTTGAAATACTCGCGTAAACTCATCATATGCCTTATTAGTGTCATTCTCTCTGTATACAATACTCCAGTCTTGAGCTAAAAGCTCCTTTTTAAATGCACCAATAGTTTTCTCTGTTTTTACCCTTCTAAACCAATACTTGATTTCCTCTTCATCATTTACATATCCATTTTTGTACAATACGAAAACTGGAAGGTGATCACTAATATCATTTATCATTAATACACTGACTGTGTCACTTTCTATTTCATTTGAGAAAATGTTATCAATCAAAGTAGCACTATGGGTTGTAATTCTACTCAGTTTAGTTATTAGAGAAAACAGACCTATACTAAATAAAGTATTTATAAATTCGTCCGTCTTTTTATGTTTATATGGGTTTAAAAGATCGATGTTAAGGTCTCCCCACACAAACATGACTTTATGATTTGAACCTGAAAAGTGCTCCTCCATCCAATTAGAAAAAACATCTATAACAGAGCCAGGTGTTCTATAAATACAACTTACAATAATATATTTCTTTCTTTGCCTTGTAATTTCTACAGTAAGGCTATTTGAAAAGTAGTTTGTCACAAGTAATACTCACCGGCTTGAAGATTTGTTCATAGGACTCGTCATCAATGCCGTCTCGGAGTGGGAAGTTCACAGCATAATATTTGCCTTTCCCAGCTCCAATATCCTGAATAGATACAACAAGATTAGGTTTATAAAACAATCAGACTTCAAGATAATATTATGGCTAGGTAAATTGAGGTACGAAACCGCTACACCCACGTAAAAAATGACTAAGTGCTCATTAAAACTCAGTCTTTCAAAGTGTACAGCTACAGGCGAGTCTGAGGACAGCAAAGACCACAGCTCACCCTGAGGTCGCCTGTTCCGGGGAAGTACTCTCCGTATTTGTGGAACGACACGGTCATGACCCGGTCTGTGGTGTAAAAGGCCTCCTCCACGCCATCCCCGTGGTGGATGTCTATGTCTATGTACAGCACTCTCTGGTGGTACCTGGGTAAGGGCAACAGGAGGGAAGGGACCAATTAGTATACAATAATGTGATCCATAATATTCAATAAAAGGAAAACTTGGTTGAACGCACTTGAGCAGCTCGAGGATCGCCAGGACGATGTCGTTGACGTAGCAGAAGCCAGAAGCCTCAGATTTCTTGGCATGGTGAAGGCCTCCGGCCCAGTTGACAGCAATGTCGGTCTGCTGCCTGTTCAGCTTCACTGAGCCAGCTGTGCACAACAATGTCCATATTGAGAAAGGTTTATCAATATTCACAAGACATATTATCGTAATACTTTCTTAACATTACAGAGCATTTTATAGATCAGGTGAAAGCTAATGATTTAGCTAATTGTTTTGTCACTTTCTCTGGTTTGACATTTCTGTAATATTCATTATTTTGCTCCCTTTAAATGAGGCATTATTTAGAGAAGCATCAAAATCTGTCATATGCACTTTAAGTAAGCAGCGCCACATCAAGGACCTTTGTGTTTTATCAACCTGGCTCAATGTCCAAAGAGGCTCCAAGAATTGTTGAAATTGTTATGTCATCTTGTTCTTAGTACTTACCAGCCGAGCCTCCAGCTGAGAGCTGACAGAACTCAAACAGGCCATCGAACACAGGGCAGTCCTCTCCAACATTAACTGGAAAAACAAAAGACATTTTAAAGACCTGTTTTAATGTATTCCTGAAGGGAAATTTAGATGACTTTAAGAAATGAATGTTTAAAAAAAATTTAAATACTAAAAAAGAAGCTATTAAATGACTGAAATTTGTCTAATCTAACACAATTTTCAAGAATCACTGCATAAATATATTGAACTGTACACAATGTCCTGTACATAAGAAACGCCTTAGGCACTGGTCACACATAGTTTACACCGTACGTACATCTCTGCATCTGCTTGCTGAATTCTGACATGTTGTCGGGCCTTATCGACCGGAGGAACTTGATGTAATCGTCACTGTGGTATTTGGTCATTTCGTCTCCAGTGGCTTTGTGTGGTCTCTGATGGAGGACAACATACGGTCAGCAGTGAAGAGTCTAATACGGGACCTGTGTGGGTTTACACTAGGGATGGGACGAAATATCGTTTGGCAAAATATCGCGATACAAAACGTGACGAAATGCATCGAGTAAAAAAAAAAATGAATCGATTTAAAAAAAAAATATATATATATATTTTTTTAATATAATTTTATTTATTTATTTTTGTTCATGTAAAGCTTCTTTGAGTGTCCAAAAAGCACTATACAAGTTCGATGTATTATTATTATTATTAAAAATATATATATATATATCCGGGGAATGGTGCAGTGCGTCGTCAAACCAAGTCACAGGTATGATATGTTAGTTTTTTTGAAAAAGAACCAGTCCTGAGATACATTAACCTAGGGTTAGAGCAGCACTAAGGGAGTGTTCTTGTTGTGTTTGGCCTGTTAGGCCTTGTGTTTCCCTGTGTTCAACTGAAACAAAAATAAACAAGTTGTTATTATACAGTAATATTTTTTTCTTTTTTGATATCGTATCGTGACGTATCGTTTCGTGACTCTGACATATCGAGGTGCATCGTATCGTGAGTTTAAGTGTATCGTCCCATCCCTAGTTTACACTTACATAGATCTCCATTTTCCTGTACAGCCCGTAGTTCAGGAGAAGGTTGTGGGTCATCCTGATGCGATGGGGCTTCATTGGGTGACCTTGGCCATAGTAATAATTCCCAATGTCGCCTGGAAGGAGTCATTGGAGAAGTGCATTACGAAAAAAGAAAAATGTATTCATATTTACCATTTATGCATTAATTTATAATTCACATTTATAATTTACCATTCAGATTGTCTCTCCCCCTTCCTCACCCCTTTTCTGTGCTATCCTATCCAATAAGGCTTCGGGGACACCAGTATGAGCTGGGATTGAACAATTGACCTTTGGATCAGTGGACAAATGCTCAATCAATTATACTGCTCAGCTTAGCTCTGTACCAAAGGAACTTCTGAGTAACTGTTGGGACATCACATGCCTATCCAGGAAATGACATCCTCTCAGATTAAAGTGGCCAAAAAGACAAAACCTTTAATCCAACCAAAAGGATATATTGGATAAAATATGGGGGGAAATGTAAAGTATGTTATGGGCTTGAATTAGATTGTTGTTCCTCTTCCAGACAGTGTGTAGCCTAGCTGTGCAAGAATATCATTTGAATAGATTTGACTACAGTAAACAGCCGGCCGATCACTGGATTGTGACATGAGAGACTCCACGTAGGAGTTCAGACAATGAGGGTGAAGAGCAGTGTCAGGCACGACGTCTGTCCAATCCACAACCTCCTCTCATTCATTTCCAGAGGACTCCTCCACTCTGTTCACATCCATAAAGCCGGTGTTTTCTGACGAAACAGTCGATAAATCTGCGAAAATGCGTATAATGACCCCTTACGACAGAGGCGACACTCATTAACACCTCCTCCTCCTCCTCCTCTTCGTCGTTAGCCATGCTAGCTGCACAATCCCACACTAACGCCTTAGCTCCGGTGTTAGCGCTAGCCTACCGGGACCTACCGTCATAGTAATAGCACACTTTCTTCTTGGTGCCCCCGGCAGTCGTGTAGGCCATGGTCAAAGTGTTGTTCACAAAGTTACAGCTTTGAGAGATGATCGCAGGGACAGCATCAACACAGGAGAACAGAGGGGTGCCGAGGGGGCGGGGCCACAGAGAGGGGGCGGAGCGGGCCCTCACTTATAAGCAGGCAGGCTTTACCCAAATCTAAAAGCTTCTTGAAAAAAAGCGACAAAAAGGGGGATGAAAACACACCAAAAAAGTTACAAAAAAAGCAACAATAACACAATGGCCAAGCGTCAAGAAAAAGGGACAAAAACGTGACAAAAAACATAAGTGACAAAAATGTTATGAAAAAATGACCACAAAAAAAACAGTGACAAAAAGTGATGTTAAAGCAACAATAAACTAACGAAAACATGAAAAAAACGCATCAGAAATGTGACAAAAACGTGGTGACAACGCAACATAAAAGGTTTGATCAGTTTTGCAGGTCTTAGCTTTCAAATAAAGCGTTACACTGGCCTGAACGCTCCAGCCGAGAAGCTTTTGGAATTGGGTAAAACTGAACTGGAGAAAATGTGCTTGGTTAAGGCGGTTAAAATGTAATACTTGATTTAAAATATACTGAAGCAGCCAGATTTCCAGGCAAATGAAGGCAATTAAAGAACATAACTCATTCATATACACATGAAGGTCATGACTCAAATACAAATATGACTAACAATAAATCAACAGTAATTATATCAAACTCACGTGATGGGTTAAGAGTTTATAAATGTCAACCAATAATATAATTCAAGCAGTTTATTCCACCAAAAGTTGCTGAATGACCAAAGGAATCAGAAATCATCAGGTAACTTAACAGATGACATTAGGTAAACTGCCTTGGAAAGTAAACCTATACTGTAGCCTATTTTACATAAAACAAGCAGTGGTCCAGAATAGCATTAAGATAAATGTACAAGAACCCTAATAGACAACAGAAATACAAATATTTTCATATGTAGAGGAATCCATTGAATTAATTGTCTGTTCAGCAGTCATTGACAATGGATAGAGGACCAAACATTTACCCATGCTGACAAGATCAAAAACAACCATGTTAGGGGATGATTAGTGATGAGATGAGCCTTTGCATAATATCACCTTTGATTTATGGGGGATTTTAAACTTTGGTAAGGAGTATGCATGCCTAAATGATCAGCATATCAATAAACATTTATCAACTTAAAACAAATGTGACAAATTTGTAGCTTTAATGTGTATTTAGCTCAATTCTGTTTGGTGCTTAACTGAATAACGCTAATAATAATCATCATCATAAAACATTTGGTCACATTCATTTTCTTAATTCAATCAGTGCAATAAAAAAACATATCTGCTGACAGACTAGAGCATCATGGCCAGGTGAAAGTCCGCCCAGTGATCTGGTAGAACTTCTGGTTGAACGGGTGGAAGAAGCGTTGCAGTTTGGTCAGCACCGAAGGGTCTACCTCAGGGTGGGTGCGACCTTTGCTGCCTGCGAGGCACTTGCTGAAAACAATGTTGAATCGCAAACAGTAAAATCCCCTGGTGGCGTTGAAGTAGAGGTTGAAGTGGCTGATTCTGGGGGGCAGATTGAGGAATTGCTCCACCAGCGTCAGCTCAGACAAAGGGTCAGTGATGAGCCGGTCCCCATCCACAATATGGAACTGCTCCACAGGAAAGAACTTGAGCCAGCGCTCCAGGTGTTTGGTGTAAATGCTGGTGCGCACGGCCTTGTACTTTGTGTTCACGTCACACGTACTCGAGTCTATGGCCAGCTTCTCAAACTTGTGGTAGGTTTTGTTTTTGCGTTCCTTACCCTCCAGCACTTGTGTATAGTCCGACACAGCTCTGGTGGTGGGCTCTCTCACAATGATAAGCAGTTTGATGGAAGAGTTCATCTTGAAGATGCGTTCAGGAACCTCCTCTGTGATGAAGTATGCAGGGCTCTTTTCAATGGTAATCTGATGGGGGAAGGAGAAGGGCATTTTACTCCTGTACCATTCAATGCCCCGGGCATAGTTCTGGTCATTGTCAAAGAAGTGAATCTCCTGAGAGGCTTTGACCACTGCTGGGTGCAGGTTAAGCATCTCCAGCAGTGCCCGGGTGCCCCCCTTCCGCACCCCAATGATGATAGCCTGGGGCAGCTGCTGCACCAGCCGTTGGAGGCCCAGCTGCTCCTTTGTGCCATTGCCTCTGCGCAGCTCAAGCAGCAGACCCCGCTTGAACTGGAGGCTGCGCAGGTGGATCTGCTCAGACCCACGGACCAGTCGGTGCTCGATGTGGCAGATTGGCTGCAGCCTGGAACACAGTATCATGCACATAGCATCTATTACTGCATTTCACTATGTCGAAGACTCACCACACAATGTATTGACCACTGTAAATGTCTAGTTTGAGCCTAAAGTAAAGTACTGAAGATTGCTTTAACCTCTCATTAACGAGACGTCATCAGCTAATTCTTCTACTACAGTGGACAGGGTCCCTTGGTCTTTTGCATGCACAACTATTGTATCATTTATTCAAACTAACCAGATCTAATTTAGATTTGGGGCCACAAAAGAAGACTCATGTTTCTGTTCGTCTTATTTACCTGTCCAAAGTCCCCACTCGGGCTACCAAATACAGCACACTTCCGATAGCCAGGCTGCCCAATACCAGGAGCTTCTGTCTGAGCAGTGCCTGCTGTTTGAAGAGCATGGCCCTCCATCAATCTTCAGGACTGTCTCCCGAGCCTGCAAAAAAAAAAAAAAAAAATGTTTTTAAGCAATGGACCCAATACAAAGAGGAGCAATGATGACATGCAGTGCACCATTTTTATTCAAATTATCATTATGCGTGTAAGCTCATACTTTCTCAAAATCTCTTGGCAATTATACAACTGCTGACTGGCCTTTTTGCACATAATTAAAAGTGAAAAGTGGTGCTGTTTACAGACCACAACATCTCTAATGAGTTTCCCAGAAGAACAAGAGCAGAATCACGAGTGACAATAATGCTGTGGCCTGCACTCACATCAGGCTCTGCTGCTTTGGACCGTATAATAATATGTTTATATCGCACAAGTCAGTGGAGCAGTTATCCATGGATACAAAGGTGTGCAGTTCAAATCCCGATAGGTGTGTAGACGTTGTGTCAAAGGGGATTACACAGTTAAATGAGATATTCTCCTAAAAACACAAACAAGTCTAACTTACTGACATTGGCTTACATTTATGATGTTGATGTTTCTGACGTGCTGCAGTGTATATTGGTCGGCGTCGGTTCTTTACAGACCCTCACAGCCAAACATTAATGCAGAGTCACAACAGAAAACACAGACAAATATTGCTAAAAATAATCTGAGGTCACTCTTTCATGACGTCTTCCCATGGACCTATTTCCTTACAGCTTTTATGCGCTTTTTCCATTTATTTTCGTCCTGCTCTGCAATTGACAACAATTGAAATCCACTCAGTGCTAAGACCGGGTGGAAATGCATGCACAACAAAAGTGGGCATGACTGAATAAGGTGAATACGTCAGGAGAGGAAGAGAATACATCTACATCGGAGTCCTCCTTCAATGGGAAGCCTTGGGAAGCCTGTAAGGAGAAGATAATGACCACATTGTAGCACCTGGGGACCCATCTCCAGAGCTAGACTCATGGTCCGCAGAAGAACTTACCTAGCTGAAGGATTCGCCCATTGTGCATGTTTTGGGGTGACGGGAGAGACTAAATAACACTGAATGCTATTTCGTCGCGCATTTCTACACTTGCCCATACAACTTTATTGCATTCCCAATATCACGGAGAGCAGACATGTATTATCTGGATAGAAACTACATTCATGGCCACAGTAGATCAATCTGGGCCACCGGACACCTTCCCTAACGAAAAAAAAAACAGAAACAAAAGTGTCATGATATCCAAAAAAAGCGAGAGTGTGAAATATCCAGTGTGAAATACTCAAATAAGATTTGTGCTCCTGACTCAATTTTGGTCCTAATCCGTGAAACATTGAGACCTCCGTATGACTTATGATGAACCCACTTCTGTCTCTGCGCAGTGACAGACACTGCAATAAATAAACTGCAGGCTGGACATTTCCTTTATTAAAATTAATAATTCATAATCCTCTCTCCAGAAGGTGTCAGTGGAAGCGGACAGTGCCGGAGGAGTGCCAGGCAAGTTTATCTCAGACAGAAGCTGGATTTTTTTATAATGTTTTACGGTATAATTTTTTTTCTCATAATCAGCTCTGTTTAGTTAGAATGGGGCTAAACATTTGGGTCCTGATCTAAATAACCACAGTCTTATGAGATTTAGATAATCATTTCTATCTGATTGTGAATAATGGCGCAGTAACGTTTTCCCTTCTAGTTTGATAGTCTTGCATTTTCCTTCCTTCCACATTTCCCCCAAGTGTTCTCCCACTTTTCAGCGATGATAAGAACAAGCAAATCATTCTTTACTGGAGGGGATATTTCTTTTTACGACATAAAAGATGCTGCGGTTTGAAAAAAAACTCTGTCTTTTCATTGTCGGGGGTGATCTTAAAGTCAAATGAGCAGAGCAGGTTTTGATGGATGACAGGGGAAGGGGGACTGGCAGCTCATTTCTGTGGAACATCTCAAATGCATTTTTTAAAATAACAGTTGGAACGGAGCGGGCAGGACATGATTATATTCCTGTTTGTGGACCTGTATCCAACACGGTTTGCTCGCAGATGAAAGACTGTTTCACAACTAGTTTAATAGGATTTTTAATCATTAGTTGTGGATGAGTAGTGAACTAAACTGAGCGTGGCGGGGGTTGTAGTATCGTATCGAATAATTAATTGTAGTCTTTTGTACTACAATAGATAAATATTATGAATTTGGGATGGACAGTGCCACGTTTGCTCAAAGCAACTTGTACTTTATGAAAACAATATTTCTTAAACAGCTCGCTTGCATGTGGGCCAGTAATAATATATGGTGCAACAATCTATGACAAAATGCAAAGTCAGCGAAACATCCTCCAAATACTACAGGTCAACAAAGTTCCGACGGCGGCGGGCCTTGGCGGACCTGATTTATGGGTGTAGCTGTTTATTTGCGTTGTTTACACATACCAGCGCTCTTAATTTGGCCATATTTCAGGGCGCACTGTCACCTCATCTCAGAGGCAGCCTATAAACCTGCGGAGGTGCTGACACGCGCAGGGGAGCGGGGCGAGGGATTCATCATGAGCCACGGACTGTGGGGATAACAGAGTTGGGTCAGAGTGAAGAGCAAAAGGAGAGAAATGGGGGATGAGCGACTGAGGGGGGCGGGGGGTGGTGGGAAGTCGTAATTTATTGTGACAATATTAAAATCCAGAAGTAACAGACCAAGCCCCGCAGATTCAAAATGACCACCTATTGTTTTCATAGGTGCGTTTGCTGCCAAAAATATTTCCTACTTCCGCGTTTGAATGATGGCGACATTCATGATGTACGAGAAGTTTGTCTGTGCATGGCGCTCCAAGAGATAGAAAAATCCTCCCTGGGGCAGGATGCTGCAGTATCACAGAGCAGCCACTTAATCCAATAGGTTGCATTCATAAATCAGGTAAGAAGTCAATGGTGGTAACTATGGTAATCGTCAAAATGCTGATATTTTTGCATCAACGATCCACCCGAAACTGTCAGGAAGTTCCCTGTCAGAAAATATGAACTAAGGCTCTATTATAATTTTCTCATAAGGGCGTATTCAGAAACGTGTGTGATGTTGGTCAAACGAAAAGACAGGTTTGTGAATCCGATCACCTCCGGAGTTCATGATATCACTTATTGATGGCAGACCAGAAGTTCCAGTTCTTTTAAAATGCTGTAGCGCCCCAAACCTAGCATCCACGGACCAATAACTCCTATAAAGCCTCGCCTTCAATCACAGCACACATTACCGTGGTTCCCTTCAGCACTTACGACTGTGACTTTTTCTTTTAGAGAACTATGAAATACGTCATGTTGACAGTGCAGCAGCGGAGCGCTCTCACCCTCTGGTCCTCATGACTCCCGCGGTACTGCAGCTGGACTCGGATCAGCGCGCAATCTGAAATGACAAAGTCGTGCAGAGAGGAGGTTAGAAATACCAGATGTAAAACGATATTCACTGCTATCTCTCTGGCCGCCTGAATGGGGTCAGTGTGGTCTCAGTTTTCATGGCGCTGAATGACTTCTGACGGCAAGTCTCGGCACCACATGATCGTTTAGGTGGTGGGGTATTCGGATAATTATGCTAAAGTCAGCGGCCGTGCTTTGATAGTCCTGCTGAGCGTAGCATCCAAACTCCAGACCTCATCATGAACACTGCGCTCAGGTTACCCGTGGTCACACCATACCGGGGCGACGCCAGAGGGAACGGAAATGAATGGAGACGTATTGATTTTAGCTCCGAGTGGCACCAGGTGAGAGCGGGAGACGGAGAGCCGAAGCACATTGTTCTGAGCAAAGCCTTTTGATGTCCGTGTTTTTACATAGCTTGTTTTCAAGTCATATCCAGGAAATTGTGTTATAAGACTGACATATGAATTAAAAAAAACTTTTCGGGTAAACATTGGCCCTGGAAAGGATGAAGATTGTATAGAAATATGGGTTTGTTTGCTTTTTTTTTTTTATCTGGAAGTGTTGGACAACGAAAGGACCTTTTACACTTAAACTGAAAGGCAAGGTTATAATGACAAAGTGTGGTTCAGGTACAGAGTGCAGCGAGAGCAGCTGTGCAAAAACGACACTCAGCAAAAACAGCAGAAAGCTCAGAGCTCAAACTGCAGTCTCAGGGCGATGTTCACATCCTCACGTGACTCCAGGCCCGCTCCAGGTGGGTCCACAGCATTCTGCCATTTTAGAACCACATAGCACGGAAAGATATGGGCACACACGGACGTTTGGGTCTGGGCTGGTGTACAAAAAGCAAAAAAAAAAACTCATATCCATGCAAGTAAGTTAGGGATACAACCGTTGTCCTAACGTAAGGGAGCCCAAAGCTTTTTCAACAAGACCTGCATAGTGACGCATATTCAAAGGAGAGGGCCACAGACAGGTGGTCAATGCCTAGAAAAATGGAAATGGTGAGTAAAGCTTTGGTTGGATATTGCTCCAACACTAAGGACGTTTTAAACTGTGGGTAAAAAGTACAACCTATTGCATTTCAGGGCAAAAGCCTAAAGGGCCAATAGAAATGAGGCTGAGGACCACATTTGGCCCTCGAGCCATGGTTTGACCACCAGTCTTTGGCCTTGGTCCATAAACAGCTTTTGATGACAACAAATAAGACTCCTCGGCTCAAGACACTGTGACGATTCAAGTCCAGCTACGCTTCCATTGGGGCTGAGATATTCCAGGTCACAGTTCAAAGTTATCCACAAACACTGCAGGTCAACAAATATGGGCAAGTATATACTTTTACTTTTGAAAACTGAAATCAGCTACTTAAGATCAATGCATGCATACAGTATATAAGTAAGTGATTAGTATTATAACGTTGTTGCCAAGTCATGTGCCCATATAAGTTGTAGGCCTATAATAGTTCCAGATGTTTGAGCACCAACCACTCTAACAAATCACAAAAGCCGGTCCGACATGCGAGAGTGAACATGTGCTGAAGTCAAAGGCTCTGATTAGACTAATGCCATTGTGCTTGGAGGCCTGTGCCCACACTGCGTCAGCAGTGTGGGCCCCATATGGCTAATGGAGCCGCTTATGGTATTGTTTTGGAAGGCGGCGTGCGTCCTTCACATGCAACAGCCCCAACAAATCTGCGGCAGGAGGCAGAGGAGCTGAGTGATGCGAGCGGTCACCTTCCACATAAATCACAGCTGGAGCCGATGACTGGAGCGGCGTCAGTGCCCGGGCCTGACAAATGTCTACTGCAGCCGGAATCGGAGGTTTCTTACTTCAGCTGCACATGCACAACTTCAAACAACTGGGTCAGAACCGGCTGCCTGTATGAACGGACTTTCGTTAGATCCGAAACTAATTCAGGATCATCTGCAGGTTTAGACTTTATTCTACTCAGAGATCGCAGAAACAATGTTACAATATGGTTTAAAGCCAAAAACAAACAAAGAAGTTGATTTTGCCTGTCTCCTTTTAGCATTACTGTCAAACTTTGGTCAGTCCAAAGTGCCGCACTGTAAAGCTCCCAATTCTCTGCCTGAAGTAGCCGCTGCACAAGCACAAGGTCATGTTGGTGGGACTATCTGGCTGGATCCTGGATGCATTCAATTAGCGGCGGCGCAGAGGCAAACGTGAGTGAAATCTAATGCGTTCACGTCCATGTCACGGTGAGGGGAGCGCTGGTGGATGCAGTGGACAGACACGCAGCTGGAGAGGGATGGTCCTGTCTGCTCTGGGGTGGAGCTCAAGACAACTAAACTCACACGATACGCTCTGCACCTGAGTGGGCCAGCAGTTAACAATGGCTATGTGCTTGGCAAACGGCGCCACCCAGTATCTATGGGCAACAATATTATTTGTGATATAATAACTAGTAAAGGCTGTGGGGTTGGGAATAAATCTATGGTCAGCCTCGATTATCAGCATGGTACCTTTATGACAGATCTAGTAGTTACGGCTCATTTGGAGTGGAGTTTGGACTTTTGAGGACAAAAATAAAATGGACCTAATAATCGTGCTTATTATCAAAAAAATCTCCAAAATACAAATCAGAATGTTCAAAGCCAAAAGGTTTAGAAGTATTCAACAACAAAGACAGCATATTTGAATTAAAACAGTTCATAGATTTATCATTACCACTTTTTTTTTTTACATTTACAGAAAAAGAGCTGAAAAGAAGTTGAGAGAGAAAGCTGTATGCAGGGCATGCACCATTACTGTACTGTATTTCAAGCGACAATCACATAATCCTTGAGCATAGGTCAGCCCAGCTCTGACGATATCATCCTCCGCCTGACTCTGCCTCGCTGCTTTAGGCTCTGTACTAATAAACCTTTATTAGAGAGTAATGCAGAATAATGATGACAGGCACTGCTCTGAAAATAGCACCTGTCACCTGGCTTTATGATAGATGTCTGGAAGCGACTGGGGCGAAGGCAAAAATGGCAAATGTGTAAAGCTACTGCGCGGTAATTGATATACCCATGGAGGAAAAGTGTAGAAATACTGACAATTTAAAGTATACTGTTGACAAGTCAAACAACCTGCTTAATAAATCCCAAAGGTTGGTAGACAAGTTTGCGCAGTCACGGTTCATTTTTTTATGTTATGAGAAGCCTATACAAATTAACTTTACAGATTACCCTGAACATATGGAGTTAACCATGTGTTAACTGGGCGTGGGGGTCCAATATCTTTACTATTTTGGATTGTTTTAACAGGCATTTGAGCTCTATTGGGTCCAGTGGCACTACTCAAATTCAAGGGCCACATTTCCAGGCCTGAATTTGGCCCCCAAGCCTGACGTTAGCACTTTTGCTTTAGTGCCACTTTTATTAATGGTACCGTGTCTGTATGGGGGAAAAAAGTATATTTTTCATTATGCGTAGGCCTACAGTCCAGAAGAAAACAACTGACAGTTACTTAATTAGTCATTAATAAAGAGACCGTCATCTTTTTAGAGATCATCATCTTTTGCAATAGACTTTCTTCTAACTTGCAAAACCATAACTTTAACCAAAACCACAATAACAGCAATATCAGGCGTTTTCTAAAAAGATGTGCCTTTAGTTCAGGTGATGTGACTGCTGCTTACCTGCTAGCCTAGTGAGACCAGAATGACTCCCCTCTATATGTTTTTATACAGAGGGGGATCACTCGCTGGTACAGTGGTAAGTCTGGTTCCCAGGCTGCTTACCTGCAGCTCTCTGCTCTCCTCTGGCTTGTCACCGGTCACGGTGTTTCCTGCAGGTCTGCGCGCCGTGGACACACCGGTCCCTCTGCGCCGCGGGGGCAGAAGACGGACTCCAGGGATTATGCTGCGCGCTTTGGACTCGGCACCGCTCGCTCTGGCTCCCGCCTGCGTGTGAAGAAGAGGTAGATGCTGATCGGAGGAGGAGGCTGTGTGGGAGGGGCGTGGCGTGGCGTGGCGGGGGAGGGGCGTGTGGGAAATGAAAATTGGGAGGAAATCATGTGAGAGGATAGTGGTAATTGTTGGTTACATTATGCTACCTGTTAGTTACTTTTTGGGGAGTTTTTGTTGTGTTGCTTAATGTTGCATATTTCTCAGTGAATAGTTTAATCACAACAATGAATGTGTTACTTACTTATTACTTGAAGTAAATGGAACTGAGGTACATTTCAGCCACACTCCACTACAAAATGTAAGTGTATGTATGTGTACTACAAACATGTGGTAGGCCTACATGTTGTGCCTACATTTTGTTCGTACCTTCAGATTCAGAAAACGTTATTGATGCCAAAGGGCAATTCATCAGAACATTTCACAAACACATCGCAGTCACTGTGTGTCACTCCGTGTCATTCAGACAAGAGTAGAGGCTCATGAAGACCATAGTCCATAACAATAAAAATAGAGCACATTTTGACAATGTTTTGCAGTTTGTTTTTATCTTTCACAGACAAACCCTTGTACTTAGTGTTATTAAAGTAACAATTCAAGAATTCTTAAACATTCAGGATGATGAATACCACAGAACCAACACAGCTGGACTGTTGACTTATGGCCAACATTTGGAGAATCATCCATCCTCTTCTTCACACAGCCTGCAGTCGGTCAGTTCTACAGATATATGTGGATTAATTGCATATTTGTTTGTATTCCTATGCCTTTTCTCTTCTGTGTGAGAATTTGCATTTTGTTCTTAAGCTGCGATGCAATGCAGAGCAATGTATAAAAGCGCAGCTCATAAACACTCACACCGTTGTGATGAGCCTGTGCTTTGAGCGTCTGAGAGTCATAAATAATTTGTGTGCGCCACTGGCACATCTACCAACAGTGTCTGCTGCGCTGGTGCTTAACGCCGCACATTAAGTCGGCGTGTCCCGCACAATTATGAAAATGAGTCAAGTCGGACAGCATCCTGTGAATGTCAATAAAACCAGAGATAAATCACAGACTCTGGTAGATACACCGGGACGCTCCTTACGTATAATGTGCTGCAATTACCACAGTGGCCATTAGTGGTATTAGAGTGAAGCTTTACCGATTGCATAGACCATCACTGGAGTCATCATTCAGCCCGATCACGGCCGTCACTTTAACACCACCATTGACACCATGGATACGCGCCATTACAAAACACTGCTGTATAATGTATGAGCACATTACAGCTGATCTATATTCTATAACACCTCGCGCCTTGTCATTTGACTTGGAGTAAAACTGGACGTGCCTTGTCAAGGTTGAAAGGAGAGGTCGAGTCAAAGAGAATGTGGCTCTGTTTTTGCTTATTCTTCATCTGTACAAATTGCCCGGTCATGCAGCTCCATGTATATCCATTCTGGTTAAACAAATACTAAGAATAATAAGATAAAAGCATCAATAAATCTTTAAACAAACATGAGCATTTGTTGAACAGCAAAACGCCAGTGCTCCGGCTAATCCACACAAGCCACCTGTCCCTTCTCTAGATATCACCCACTTTAGACATTAAGCTATCTCATTGGACTGTGTCTGATGTGTTTTGGCTCAACAATGATCTGGACAGGGCCCGTTCAACTGGCTCTCCTGTGGCAGAGCAGACAGGGTTATCTCAGAGGGGGATACCCATGTCACAGCCTCTTCAGTCCTGCCACAAAAAGAAGACTGCGCAGCCTCCAACTGACTGAAGGACTGTTTCATACACCAGGCTGTCAGGAAGCTGAACTCTCCGCCTCCCTCCCTCTGCTCCACCCGTTGTGTACATATACTAATAGATATTATTCTGTTTTGCCTTATTGAGTTAGTACATTTACTACGGTAGAGTTGATAACATGAACTGAACTGAAAGCCAGTCCCTCTTGATTTTCAAAGAATAGGAGAGTCTCTGGCCCATCTTACAGAAAATAATTTCAATCACAAGTTTGTATAGTCAAATAAAGCAGCTCTTTTTGTAGCACATTTAAAATCCTGAAAACAGAAGTTTGTCAGTCCATGGAGTGTTCTTAATTGTCCGTCTCCTTGCTCATGTAAGCTATTTTTCCTTGATGGAAAAGACTTTTGTCTGATTGGTCACTTACTCCTATCCGATACTAAGGACTAGCTACTTTATACAGCATAAAGAAATAGTCCTCCTTGGGCTGGCTTAAAGCTTGATGATATGTCTGGTGACACCATGCTGTGCCAGACCTCTGCGCATGTGTCAGCAGCCCCGAGCATGCGCTAATCCATGAAGTCTGGTCTTTTGATCCTGCTTCTTCTGCAGAAGATCACTGGGAATCACAGAGAGCAGATGTGACACAGGCTAATGGGGCGTCGGAGTCGAGAGGCTGTTGCTCGCTTGAACACAACTAAAGTTCATTTGTAATAAGTGCTGCAATTTGACCATTTCTGAAGAAGCGAGACAGAGCCATTATGTCCTCCATTAAACCACCTCAGGAAAATTAAATCCGTTAGCTTTTTTCATTGCAGCCAGCTCTTTACTTTGAGTGCATGCTAATTGTCTTATTGGGTATGTACCGCCATTGAAATTTGAACTCACTTTAAAAGCAAATCCAACGTTTCCCTGGGTTGATCAAGGATAAGAATGTTGTTGAGAACTTCAGCATCTTCTGCTCTGGTTGGTGAATGATGCAGTTATCTAGATTTGGGACTAGCACCATGTGCCCCAGCATGCGGGTTTACAAAATTAGACTTTATGGTTTGGATTGGCTGTATTATTCGGCTTTGCAGAGAGTTGCCACATTATCTGACTGGTGAAAAGGCAAGAACGGAGCACATAAAATATTTTAAAAAAATACCTAATGCCATGTTGCACATAATGAAAAAAAAAAAAAAGTATTGATGTAGTTTGCCATGTGCCTGTGATGGAGTAAGACTGAAGCTGAGGCCCCAGGGCAAGACTGAGCAGAGCCCTAAAATATTAATGCACATTTATCAACAGTCCCAACCTCAGCTGCTTCCTGTCAGTGCAGCCACTAAGGGGACACATGTGCAAAATAACCTTTTTAAGCTTTTTTCTAGTGTTTGTGCCTCACAAATGATGAGGCATTCACATGCATGTGTATACAGTAAAGCCTGTGGTACATTGCAACAAGAGGAGTGCACGAGCGAAATGACCATTTATAAGTGTAGCAGCTAACAACAGAAAGCTAACGGAGAAACTAGATGAGCCCTTCACAGTAAAGTCCTCAAAATGGCGTCTATCAAAATATTTTAAACCATCCACTTGGAAATAATCAGGACTCCAACACAGCATGACAAAACAAAAGGTATAAATTAGTGCTGTCCAACAATCAAAATAATCGCAATTAATGGCATGAATGTCATAGTTAACTCGCGATTAACCTTTTATAGGGCACTCATAGAAATACTTTGAAATAAATAACTTAAACTTTAGAGTGTTACTGGGGGACATAACACAAGTTTATTTCTGTTGTAAAAAAATGTCTAAATGTTTCAATGTCATCCAGAAAATCAATGTGAGCGAAAGTTTGGTTTGGTTCCCTGCCCTGAAGTGATAAAAAAAAAAAAACATTTGGTAAAAGGAACATGTATGTTTCAGCATTAAAATGTGACCTGTAGAACTTTACAACAGAAGTGCTGATGTCAGCATACATTGAAATACATTAGACACCATTAGGCCAGTCTGTCATGGTACCGCTCACTGTTCATGCAAAGGTAGGCTTGCAGACCAAATTTGACCCAATAATGTTGCTCTAGCTGCTGCAGCACTTGCAGGTCAGGGGGGTGCTGGTATTCAGGAGGGGTTGTGTTTTGTGCCATTTCTACAAGCACCTGATGTTTGAATTATCACACCTGTCACAGGCAAGAGTTTTTGTAATGTGATTGTGCTTACTGCTTTACGTGCTTTACATGCAGTGGGCGGGGTCAGTCACCTCTGGTATTAAAAAATGACTAAATATAACCTCTGGCAAAATAAAAACCTGAAGTCCTAAGGTTTATTGCTTGTCATGTCCAAATATGGACAAAACTAAGGTCAACCCTGATCAAATATGGTGCCTACATGTAACGGGTGGTACCTCGGGGTGGTGCTGCTGTCCCTCAGGCCAATGACTGGTTAAATGGGAAGTGGCCTGATTGCCACCAGGTGCTAGTGTCTGTGGGATTCCAGGGCGATTGCTGGGCTCACGCTGTGCTCATCCACGCCAAGCGGGAGGGTTACATCTGTGTTGGTGAGTGTTTTGGAATGTCCATATGCTGTTATTGTCATGTACGGTAGCAACAATGTTTTAGTTTTAATTGTGTGTTTTAATGGTAGGGCCGTACGAGGCTACGACGGCGACAGTTGAAACCTATTCAACGGCGTGGGGGTTGTTGAGCAGACTGTGTGTGGGGTGTTCACGGCGCACAGGTAGAACTGTTGGATGTTTTTAACAATATTAAAGTTGCTACAGTAGGTTGTGTTTTTATGATCAATTTTGTCTTTTTACAGTGTTGCTACCTGCTGTCCTTTTTAGCCTATGTCTATGTTAGGTTTTTTGTTGTTAGTCCGTCTTTGGTAACAACTTGGTGGTCTGCATATGTAAAGGCGGGCTAACCCTTTTCTTTCTTTGTAAATTTATGTTTGTCTATTGGTCACTTCCCGCTCCACTTCCATTCATAGGAATGAAGTTTTTTAAAGAATAAATCATGTTAAACTTATCAGAGACTCTGCCTTTCTAAGCTTCTTGGCACTACAACATTTGGCGTTGTCGGCAGGATGTAATTTCATGATGTAATTTCACTCGTTTCACAAAATCAACACATATATCATTACTAAGCACAATTGTTCACCAATAAAATGTGTGAGTTTCATCAACAGGAAGTTGAGAGTGCGACAGGTTTCTGCTGATTGGTCAAATGTCACATAGGGTGATCTCTTCTGAGTGAGGACTACATGCTTCTTTACCGTACTGGGGTGCAAACAGGAGGTCATATGTAAAGTGTGCGTAAATTACAAAAAATAGTCACTTGCTCAATCACAAATGAATTGCACATTTTTATCTAATCTAAATGTCCCTTGAAGTATCATTTTAATACTGTAATACTCCTATCGGGTTCTCAAATATACAGCAAACTTGGGGTGCAGGTAGGTCGGGTTAGAAAGCGCACTTGTTTTATTCTATTTTTCCCTTACACTGGTGTCTCACAACACAAACTTCATTTTTATCCATAAATGCCACTCAAAGTAGGCGATATTTGACTGTCCAGTTTTATGGGATAAATGTATCATTAGCATCTTTTGTTCCAACTGCAGCACAACAACAGTGCGCCAGCACATACGTGCAGCAGCAAGAAGAAAGGCAGACCTAAAATATCAAGGCAACCCTGCTTCTTACTGACCTGAGGAGAGTAGCTTCATAGCTTTAGGTAAAGGCTGCTCCACTTTAGTTCCAAACTTCGTTTTGTTTGACAAAAAGAGTTGTTGATGAGATGACGTACGGAAAGTGTCTGCTCCTTGTTTTCTGAGTCCATAAGCGATTTCAAAGGTGTCCTGAGCGGTGTTAGCAAAACAAACCAAGTGCTATTTCTCCTGTAAACTCACGGTCATGTGACGCTCCCGTTTGACTGACAGCCAGCTGCAGACTGTCATGTAGCGCTTTTAGTGTTGGCAAATTGAGACTAAGTAATGCATCCATCCATCCATCCATCCATTTTCTCCCACTTGTCCGTTGCCGGGTCGTGGGGGCAGCTATTGGAGCTGCCCAAGTCACATGGCACCTGTCCCCTATGGCTCCTCCTGCAGGTGGTGGGTCCACGGGAGGATAAGTAATGCATGATAAAAAAAATTGACGCAGTTAAAATTGATTTGCGTTAACGCGTTAATAACGCGATATTTTGGACAGCACTTATAAATATGTAAAACTTGTATAGATGCATCCTTTGCTTAAATGATTGTTACTTACTGACAAAGTCGCTTAAAGTGAGAGGTAAAACATACTCAACGCTAAATGAGCTTACACAAACAAAGTCACGTCACCCCCCCCCCCCCCCCCCCCCCACGACTGCATCATTTCATCTTATTACAGTCTTAATCTAAACCCAAAAAGCATAGATGCCTGCCTTCAAATGAAACACACTGCGTGTGGCGAAATGAGCAGCCTAAGCGTGTCACGGGGAGGATGAGACTTAAGCGCGTCATTTTGATTTATGAATGTCAAACACGCACTAATAAGTTACCGCTGTGGGGACATGGTTCCACTCAAATCCCGTCTTCCATGTCTTGTGGATTCTACTCAACTATTTTAATAACATGCACGAGCAGACAGGCACTTTTTTTAAGGCAACAATCTGTCACGGGGGCTTTCTATCCCCTCCTCCCTCCGCTATTAGCGCGCAATCGGTGGCCAATTGCCTTTTTAATGCCTCTCCTTCAAAGTCAAACATCTCACTCTCACTCACTTCGAGAGGCCATCTAAACTTTTACCTCTGTGCGCCGTCCACATGGAGCGACTTGGAATATTGAAGATCATGTTTGCAGAGTAATTATCCGCCTTCTCTTTTGTTTCCCTTGCCATTAGTCATTAACGGCGCAAACAATCATTCTCTTTTCACTTAGCGAGAACTGACGCTGATTAATCGGAGGATGGCGCAAAGGTAAATAAGCGGGTCCGTGAGTGAAAGAGCGTATGGGAGAGGATAAACAAATCGGCGATTGGCTTCTGTGTCTGCTCTAATGGGAGTTGAGCATCATTTGGTGAGCTGCCTTTGTGTTCCCGTGACCTTCTGCGGGTTTCACCTGCCGAGAAAGGGCCGGGAAGGAGTGGTTTTCTCTCCATCTATTGGCCATTAATCCACCAAGCACCGTGCGAGCGACGAGGCTGGACAGGGAAGATCAGGGCAATGAAGACGCAATGCAAAGAAGTGCTCAAGTCAGTGCACACACATAAGCAGCCGCATGATGAGTTTAAGCCGGTAAAGACCTTTATACAGTAAGTCTTTTCCAATAGCACCCACTTGGTTCTACTTTGGTGCTAACATCTTGGACAGGATTTCCGGGTATCAGCAGCCGAATCCGCTCAGCCCTTTCCAGATTGTGTTCAAATATCCCGGGAACTTGTTCTCCAGAAAAGGCTGGATATTTATATGGATGAGTTAAGTGTCCGCTGCTCCTCCGCAATGAGTGGAGCACTGGAGTCAAGGGTTCTAATGCGTTTCACAAAACATTTGGGGGCTGTGTTTCATGTTGCACTTCAACCCAGTCCAACATGAATGGGCCAGGTATATGAGCAACTTAAGTCTTGAGCAATTTGAGTCTACAGTTGGGTAATCTTCATGATAAAACATAAAAAGGTGCCATATTCATACTGAAATATATAAAAGTGTGTCATTTCCCCAGGATGTCTGTCAGACGTTATGGGAGCATAGGGACATTGCTCTCTCGGTCATTATGTCTGCTCGTTGATGTGACAGGAGCGGGTTATGGAAAAAACATGCACACCCCCGCGGACCATTCCAACCTGCTGACCAGCATCGTTTCCACTGTAAAGTCCAGAAAGGCCTCGTAAATCAACTGCATTAAAAGAAACATATCTGTCATTTATATTTAAGAGCACATAGGACACGGTTAGGGTTCTCGTAACATTGATGGATGGAGGCAGGGTTTACATAGATTTACTCTGCATCAGCATTCAAAAGGCCAAGACACAGTATCATGCATCATTTTCATACTTCTGCGGGGTCAACTGGATGTCTGATGTTGACATGACTGTGGCTTACTGGTTTATTTGACCAAACTTTCCTGCATCTGTTTACCAAGTGCTAAAGTATTTCTGGCATTGTTCCCTCCCAAAGATAAACATAAAACAAATAATAAATCGTATCTGTGGATACGGTAGCACAGCGGTTAGAACTCGTGCTCTGCGTAGGTTTTCTCCGGGTACTCTAGTTTCCCCTGCAACTAAAAACATGTACAATAGGCCAGGATGTTTGAGAGTGAGCATGGGGGACAACGGACGCAAATTAGCCCAAGGCTACAATCCGTTGTGGCTTGTTTACATGCATGAGACCCATGAATGTTTATTAACATGCACTGTCCTGACCAAATAAACCAATACATAAATAACACTGATAACGGATCCATCAACCCCAAGTCAACCGACAACGTCTCTCACTGTGGCCCTTGAAAAAAACATGGACTGTATTAAAGCTGGGGCCCACACGCATTTCCAGCTGTCAGTTGAAGCAAATTAATTATACATGTTTCATGCCCGTGTACAGCTGGCAAAGTGACAGGGTGACCAACCCCAAATACATTGCACACATTTAGATTCTACGTCTATCTTCCATCACTCAATAAACATTTAGGTGAAGACATTGCGACAAGGTCTGTCTTTTGCTGTATTTGCAAAAATACATTTACTCTACAGCAAAAGTCAGGTACTCCAACCAACATCGTTTTGAGTACATTGCAAGTTAAAAGAGGCACAGTTCATGGTTGACTGCTTCTCTGAGAAGTCAATATTTCATCAAAGAATTAACTTGTTATTTCAGAGAGAAGGGTTATTTAAGTCATCATCTGTACTGGTTGTTTAAATGGTAGACATTTCACCTTTCACTATGAAGGCCTTGTCCACAATGGAATTTCCAAGCCACAGCAATGAAACGTCCACTAATACAGATGACGTAAACACTCCTTCTCTACACTGGAGAACCCCTGTATGACTGAGACCCTTATTTTGCCGTTCTTTTTTTATATGCACGTGTGTGTGTGTGTGCATGAAACATGAAATGCTGCTTTTAGATTACTTGTATTTTACCATCTTCTTTTCCTACCTTAGTTCATTTGTAAGTTGTAATAAAAAAAATGTCCTTGTTATAAACCCAACATAATTGTGCTCATAGTCATCCCTGAAGTTTAGCAAGTCTTTATGGCAGTTACCATTATTTTTAGCATGCTTTTGAACTTTCGCTTTAAACTGTGCAGCAGATTCTGGTCTTAAACCATGATAGCTTAATATTCAAGACGAGTGTTATTCCAATTTAAACTACAAAAAATACCAAGGCTAAGGTGTCCAATCAATTCTGGCATTTTGTTTTGAATTTGTGCAACTCATTGCTTTCATTTCTGCCTGAGAATTTCCCCTCTGCTTAACTGGACCACCGCACATCCCAGCCCTCGGTGCGCATAGATAAGTCCTCCCACTTAAGGCTGCGCTGTGAGCAGGCTGCGTATTACCGAAACATCACTTAACATCTCACCTTCTCACTCTGACTTGAGCATGTGATAAAAGGGACACGTGTTGGCTCCCGGGGGGGAACGGGACCATGGAGTGGGCCATAAATCGCAGTAAGTACCTCTCTCACCGGAAACAGGCTGATGAGGTCTGCAGCGGGATGCGCAATGTGAGGATTTGGCCAGGGTCTGGGCCTCCACCAATCAGACTAAGTGCTGGTTCTCAAATATCTTCAACAAACATTAGAGTATAGGAATGGGACATCATGGGGAACTTCATAACGGGATATTTGGCGGTTTTAGCATGTTCTAATGAATTATGGGCTGGCAAATTTAAATTGGGATGCTATCTATTGTGAAGGTCCAGATTTTCTGTCCTTGAGGGCAGAATATGAGCACACTGTTGTCTCCCACTGCTCAATACAGGTTTAACTCCAGCTGCATTGAAGGTTGGGTCAAATGATTACGGTATTGCTCTGTGTCCTGCAAGGTTTAAAACGTGGTCATGATCTCGTGCCCGTCAGGAATCGAGCAAGACGTGTGTTAGGAAAGTTAAAAATAGATTTAGACCTATTTGGGTTCAGCTGCAGCACAGCCCGAGCTCTCGTACTGTTTGTGGACTCTGGATTGCATACATTGCTTGTTTAAACTAACTGAAGAAAGATAAATGACTTGGACTCTTGAAACGTTTGCAGCGCAAAGACATTTACGGACATTGCTGGAGCCAGCGAGCAAACCGAGCTAGCACTAGCTGGATCAGCCTAGCTAGAGCAAGCTGTCAACTTCTACTGTTCACGCTGGAGACGTATGTGAGACACTCTTTACCGTGGATTAATGCCGGTGACGAAGACGAGACACGCCGCTTCAATGGAGGGTGATTTGGAAACTATAAAAGTGTCACTGAATGCAGTGGTCGAGGAAGTGAAAAAAATGTCAGTACAACAACAATCATTAATGGACTTGGCGCTGGAAGTGAGAGATCTAAGGATACTTAATGACGAAAAGGATAAGAAAATAATGGTTTTGGAAAATCGCTTGGTGGACCTGGAGCAATACACTCGCCTGAACGACCTGATCCCATTAGGCCTGGCGGTAAAGCCGCGTACCTACGCCAGAGCCGCTGCGGCACGAGGAGGCGGAGAGCTGAGCGACGAGGAGTGGGACACGGTCGAGTGGGACCTATGTCGTTCTGACTCTGCCTTGTGTTGTGCTCTGACCCGTAAAGAGAGACGCCCAAAAGCCCATTTATTCCTGGCAGAGGAAATACAAAATTTGGCGTTAGCCCAACACATATGCCCAACGCGGCCTAAGAACAGAAAAAGGGAACAGAAAACACGTAAGTACTAAATAATAACATGGATGACAATAAAACAACATAATAACATAAAAGACAAGATAAAACTACATGGATGCCAGTTCTAATAACACGATGCCTCCAGATACAAAACCAGCTAACCTTTCTCCTCAGATGTACAGAAACAGAGAAAGGGGAAGAGGCGGAGCCTACCCTATATACCGGCAAATCGGAAGTGCCAAACGTTGGGACAGACAACCAAAATAAAGGACGTACATGAGCTACACACACTGCCAGGTACACTAACCATCACAATAAGACAACAAATAGGGACAACATACATTAAGTCCCGATTGTTACCATACTCTGCGTGCTATCTCACACAGTGGCGCTCTAATCCTATTATCAGAATTTAACCTAACCTTTACACTCTGTTACATGAGCAACAGGTGATTAAATGTATGGATAGTCAAGCGATAACACTATTGAGTGTTATCCCTTGACTATCCATACATTTAGGACATTGAAGCTTGTCACCCGTCGCCACATTAAAATAAACTACTCAAACCTGCAGTAATTCTGCAATTCATAAACAGGAAAAAGAAGAATGCCTTACTCAAGCAAGGAAGACGCCTAAAAGGAATGAACGTACATATATTAATGAGCACAGACATCGCCAAGCAAGCACGGTCTACTAAGAAAACAAAGCAAGATTCAAGGAACCTGGACCTCCAACTGCCGGGTCTTCATTAAGCTAAATGGGGCTCCGGAGGAGGCGAAAGTTCTTTGGGTGAAGGAGGAAAATGAGCTGGATAAGTTCAAGTGAAAAGAAGAAAAAAGGTAAACACACCTAATCATTCGACATGACAGACACTATCTTCACTGACTCTTCCTCATCTGACAATGAGGACATAGAAGGTCAGCTAAGGTCAGCTGGAGACCACAAATAGATAACATTCATGGGAAAATTGTGAACAGTTAGGGCCAACCTGTCCCGCGGCATCAAAAAAGCCAAGAAGCAGTACTCCAAAAAGATAACTGATCACTTTAGAGACAGCAGAGACACTCGGGGTCTGTGGGAGGGGATAAAGACCATCACAGACTATAAACCTCCTCGACAAACTTGTGACACCTCTCTGTTGAACGCTCTAAATGAATTCTTTGCTCGCTACGAGGCACTCAACAGAACACCGGCACAAAAGTCAACACCCCCTCCTGAAGACCAAGTGCTGAAGCTATCTCCAGAGAGTGTGAGAAGATCTCTGAGCAGGATCATCATACACAAAGCACCGGGTCCAGACAACATACCAGGTCGTGTACTGAAAGGTTGCGCTGATGAACTCACTGAGGTCTTCACAGACATTTTTAACACATCTTTGCAGCAGGCTGTGGTCCCAACGTGGCTCAAAGCGACCACCATCATTCCGGTGCCAAAGAAGTCACCGCCCTCCTGCTTTAATGACTACCGCCCAGTAGCACTCACTCCAATTCTTATGAAGTGCTTCGAGCGGCTCGTCATGGAAAATATCAAGTCTGTTCTCCCTCCCACCCTGGACCCATACCAGTTTGCTTACCGGTCCAATCGCTCAACTGAAGATGCCATCTCCAACTGCTCTTCATTCAGCCCTCACTCACCTTGAAACAAAGGACTCTTACGTTAGAATGCTGTTTTAGACTTTAGTGGTGCTGCAGTGGAGAGGGTGACCAGCACTAAGTTCCTGGGTGTGCACATCACAGAGAACCTTTCCTGGACCATGCACACTACATCTCTGGTCAAGAAAAGTAATCAGCGTCTCTACTTTCTCTGCAAGTTAAGAAGAGCTAGAGTCTCAGCCTCTGTTATGTGCAACTTCTACAGAGGGACTATAGAGAGCATCCTGACCAGCTCCATCACTGTGTGGCACGGCGCCAGCACTGCCACCTGCCAAAGGAGCCTCCAGCTCCAGTGAGGGCAGCGGAGAAGATCTGTGGAGCTCCTCTCCCCTCCATAAGGACATGTACTCCACCCGTCTCACCCGCAAAGCCGTCAGAATCACCAGGGACCCTACGCACCCATCACACAGTCTCTTCAAGGTAATGCCTTCAGGGAGGAGACTGCGGAATCTACAGGCCAGGTCGAGTCGACTTAAGAACAGTTCCATACACAAGGCCATCGGGAAGCTGAAGTCCCTAGCCATATTACACCCTGGCTTTTTAAGGCACCTCACTAAGGCAAACAACAAAAACAATAAAACAATCACAACCAATATTTTTACGGTGGAAATGGGGATGACAATAATAATGGGCCACGTTGATTATGTAATACTTAATAATAATAATAACATATTGTTGGATGTCTGCAATGCATCAGGCTGTAGCTGTTGAGTAAAAACGTAGCTGTCTGGAATTGGTTCATTTTTTGTACATTTTGGATCAGGGACTAGAAAATCTTCCTTGGGTAGGTTCACTTGTAATTGTATGAAGACTGCGGATCTCATGGATGTGGTTCTTAGATTAATGCGCTGCTCCACAACTACGTGCTCCAGTTTAGAGAGCGCTCCATCTGTACGGCCATGTGGGTCACACTGGAGGAAGGGACGGGAGAGTTCTGGGGTGGAAATGGAGTCACATGTGATCCATTTAGTCAGGCTTTAGGCTTCTCTGCAGTTGCATAAGCTAATGTTTTACTGTAGCTAACTTTACAATGTTAAAACCAAGACTTTGATGCTGATCTTGATCACTAAAAGTCAGGAGCATACTCTGTGCATTTAAGTCAAAAATTCTAAAAAGTCAACCATCTTAGTTGTATTCCTAGTCTGTTCAAACATTGATTTGAATCACTATTCAAGACAGTATGTATCAAAGTCCAATTTTACTTGTTCTATTTGTTTATTTTTGTTGGGATGCTTTGGGTTAGTTTGTTAGTCAGGTGCAATATCAACCAAGCCATTGTGCACATGGGCCTAAGTGTCAGCTCTTTGACTCCAAATCCACACATGGAGAGTACAATCAGTTACATCTGATGCTACTGCTGCAGGTGGAACTGATCAATCGCTACAAGAATGATATGTCATGGTCTCTGGCTCCCTCTAGTGGACACATACCATAACTGCGTGGAATACTGAAAAGGTTACACATACATGGGCCTGTTAAATTACTGTTAGTATTGAATTACTGAAGATGAAGGCAAACACAGGAGTCTCTGTGTTGCTGTGTCTTTACAGCTGAACATGATTATTGAATCATCAGCTGTTAGGGCAGCCGTGTGGGGGTTTGTTGATTGGGAGTTACTGCTCTCTTCAACTGGCCCGCTCTACACTTTGGCTTTTTAATGCACCACACTATGCAGGGCTACATCATACTTCACATATAACTCAATTAAATAAATATATAATAATAATGATGATTATAAAAATTACACCCAAATTAAAATTATACTGAGAATGGTAATGACAACTGGGAAGTATCAAGATCTCGGAGTATAATACCTATTAATGTACCTTCATAACATAAAAGTAACTCTCGGTTATCAAGGGTAAAAATCTAAAAGAAATATATTAAGGATCACATTTTTTTTTGACTGCTTTGTACTAGACATCGTACATGAAACAAGATTGTTGTTGTAGCTGTGCGTTGCTTCAATTAATTGTATAAACAGTTCATATATTTTTTTTTTGGTAAGTTTGTAAGTTGGTCTGTATGAATGTAGCTGCTTGAAATGTTTTAAATGTTCTTTTTTATTTATTTTATTGCACTTGGGGGTGGGCACTCATAAGCTTTTGCTTCAGCCCACTCCTTTTGAGCACTATGTGTACTGCTCAAATAAACAAATAAATAAATAAATAAAAATCAGACGACAATCGTCTGAATGCCTGCTTCTTAACTCGCGTTAGGTGAGTGCCTGTTGGTGCAGTTGAAACTGTCATCCAGTTCACTATGTTGGCTCAGTGGGTAGTGACATGTGCTGCAGATGGAGTAAAGTGGGTTCAACTTCCCCGAGGTTTTCACTGTCAGCTGGACAGACATGCGGACGGAAATGCTTGTTTTTTTTAAATCTTGAAGTATATTAAGATTTTATGCGTATTACAGTGAAACAGTAAAGGCCAACGCACACCAGAACGCAGTGTGTCATCTGACGCCCATCCATGTGGGATTTCAACACACACTGGAGCGCGCCGTGTCATGGCACTTCAGAGGCTTTTCTCAAACCGTGTGGTTCTTTAAACACGTGATTTATACATTTAACTGGACATTGACATGAAGATGCACTGCATGCACGTGAAACCAACATTTAACTGAACACAAAGATGAACTATGTAAAATCTTAACCTAAAAGTAAATAAATTATTGGTACCTTTTTGCAAATCAGTTGCCTCTGCCCTGTTCATTTTAACTTACCGGTGTGCCTTAGAACCTTGCTAAAATGTATTGTCCCAGTTACATGGGTGGCATTGTGGCAGCATAATTTATTTTAAACATCAGCTCCACTCTGCTACATTTGCACAGTCACATTATTTTTACATGTCAGAAAGGACATGTAAAAATAATGTGATTTAACATGCAAAGAGAGTTGGCCCATGAGATTTTGTGCAGTAACCTGTTTGATGATAAATGTATGCGCTGATGGAGAAACGGTGTTTCTTCTTTTAGCCATAGCGTGCGGCGACACTAGCACTTTCTATGGCAGGAGTAGTGCATCCTCTACAAAAAAAACACAGACCTAAATAGGTCCATAGAGAAAAGCCAACATGGATCAGATGCCACAAAGGAACCTGTTCTGAAAATATATTTAGCAAAAGGGCAGAAACCAGAAGCACTATATAGCTATTTAAGCAGCACTGACTGGTTATGGTAAAATAGAGTTATGTTTGCAAAACATTACAGTCGAGGAACAGCTGTGGCGGCGCAGGTGCAAGTCCAACATTTGTTTTACTCACTATAATCTGCAGAATACCTTGTGTGTACTATGCTCTTTTGGGCCTTCAAAACAAAGTACATCAATTCTGCTGAGGACAAATGTCTCAATAAAGTGCAAATGCAAATTTAACTTACAGTTGTGCTAAAAAATTAGCATTCCCTTGTAGAATTTTGGCGAAGCCATTTGTGGTCAAACAACTGAGTTAATCTTTTTAAATCATAATGACAACTGAAACTACCAAAATGTCTCTTCTTAAGCCCCCTTTAACATCAATGACAGCTTGGATTTTTATTTATTTTTTTGTGGTAGTTGTGGATGATTCTCTTTTTTTCCTCAAATGGTAAAGCGGGCCATTCTTTTTGGCAAAACATCTCCAGTTCTTGTAAGTTCCTGGGCTGTCTTGCATGAACTACAAGTTTGAGATCTCCCCAGAGTGGCTCAATGAAACTGATATGGCCACTCCAGAACCTTCACTTTATTCTGCTGGAGCCAATGACAGGTTGACATGGCCTTGTGCTTTGGATCGTTGTCATGTTGGAACGTCCAAGTGCGTCCCATGTGCTGCTTCCAGGTTGATGAGTGACACTTTTCCTCCAGTATTCTTTAATAACATGCAGCATTTATCCTGAAATCAATTTTGACCAAGTTCCCTGCGATTCACAAATCTCCAAAACAGTGATCCACCTCTGTGGAATCTGTGGAATGGTGCACCGTTCATCAAAGGCCCTGATGACTCCTCCAAATGTAATGTTTATGGCCAAAAAGTAAAATTTTGGTGTCATCATTCCAAATGACATTGTTTCAGAAATGTTGAGGCTTGTCTCTGTGCTGTTTGGCATATTGTAAGCGGATACTTTGTGGTAATTGCAAAGTATTTGCTTTCTTCTGGTGACTTGGCCATGCAGCCCATTTTTCATCAAGTGCCTCCTTATTGTGAATAAGCTAGACAACTTTTGTTTTTCTTTTCTTGTAGCTGTAGCTGTATTTCAGCTGAAATACAGGACTCTCGAGTCAACAAAAATATCCAGTTGTTACTGAAATTTCTGACCTGACCGTGATTTGGTTTCAACAGAATCCTGCATTCTCCACTTAAGAGTTTGAACACTGCTGATGGATACTCTTTTTATTATAACCCTTTCCCATTTTATACAGTTCAGCTACCTTTTCTTGCCTTTCCTTTGACAATTCTTTTGCTTTCCTCATGACTCAGAAACCAGAAACGTCTGGATGAAAGATGCAAGGGTCTGTCAGGAGGCCAAAAATTCACTGACCTTTTATACACACACAATAATTGCAAACACAGGTCACAGGTGAGGATGCTTTCCTTTAGTAGCCATTCAAACCCGTTGTCCACTTGTGTGCATTTTATTGGGCCAAGATCACCAGTAAACTTTTGATCAGGGTCATTTTGGTTTATTTCTTATTATGATTTAAAACAGAGTTTATGATTTAAAACGGAGTAAACTCAGTTGTTTGTTTGGCTTCACACGACCACTAACTATGCGTGAAAAAAAATTGTTGTGTTATCAATCATATTCTCTGAAAAAAAGTTACAATAATCCCAAATTCTGCCGGGGTAAACTTTTGAGCACAAGTGTACAGGCGCACATCCAGACTGTCAGTGAAGTCATTCCTGTCTCTGGCATTTGATCGTGTGACCTGAGGCCGACATCATTTGGCCTGGTTGAGGTGTCTCAGCTGTGGGAGGCTGAGCAGCAGGAGACAGCCGGTGCACCCCGGGGTGTCCTGCAGGAGCTGCAGCAGCACATCTGTACAGAGATGTCAGACCCAGCCAACAGGCCCCCAGTCTCTCTCCCTCTGCCCCATCAAACAAAAACTGAATAGTAATGCAAACTCTTAACCTTTATCTACAGTGAGCTTAAAGATAACCAAAATGAAGAGCAAGATTTAAAAGCAAATGACTCATGTTTGACTGGTAACTTTTTTTTTGTAAATGTGTGTTTTTTTTGCATGGCATTGGCAGCATCTCTCGGAGAATAAGGGCCAAAATACTTGTACATTTCTCCACTTTGTGATCCTTCCAGCTGCCCTATAGAAGCGACAGCATTACCTTGAAGCAATCTGCATGCCGCTGTTGTGAGCATAATGAATCAAAGGGTTTTATTGTCAGACGCCGGAGCTATATGACAATGCAGGCGCAGGGTCTTATTTATTCCTGGGCTATTGTCAGCGCCTCTCCTCGGCTGATCTCCAGATGAATGGGGCCGCTAAGAAAGGCTTTTTTCAGGCAGAACAAAGCGGGGCATTCATCATTCCAAATCGAGCGCATGGCTGTCCCTGAACACACAACAAGGCCAACGCAGAAGCCGCTAAAAAAAATAGTTTGGAAGACTCCACCAAAGGTCGGATACAGATGGCAAGGCTGATAAGAGTTTGATGAGATCCACATCAACAGGCACACAAAGGAGTTTACCGAAACCTGGCAACCTTTTCAATCAATGGTGACTGGCGTTCAAATACCTTGAGATACTTCATGAAGTCTTGACAAGTCATAGATGATTCAAACCTACTGAGCCAGGCCCATCAGCAAGTTGTTCAGCCTTTTACTGATGTCCCGTTGTTATAAATGTATGCGTTAGACAGAAATCCGGCTTGATTCAATGTATGTATATGTTTTCTTTCTTCCTCCCACGCCCCCCATAGCTCAGTGGTTCATCGGTCCGAAGTCATCTGTGCGTGAGTGTACTGTACACAGGCACCCCACTCTTTGAAGGATGTGAGACAAAGGAAATGTGTGCCATTAATATTACATAGCATTTAGTCTCAGCACTTGCCTTGAAGCCATTATTATCATACACCGACACATGTTCAAGTCCTTTGAAAAGCAGTCAACTTCCCAGGGCATCCAACTTCACAATGAAACTTTGACTGTAGCTCTATTGTTTTCTAAGTGATTGGGCAGGTGTGTGTTTTGGAGGATAATATGATTATTATCCAGTCCTGCCAAGTTAAGGCCACAGCTCAGAGCAGGGCCGTTTCTTGCTTTGTGCAGGCCCTGGGTGAACTGCTGTCTGGGAGCCCCGTTTACGACTATACTAATGTATTACAACATTTATTAAACACACTTTATAGATATAGATTGATTAAAAACGGTTCATATTACCAAAAAAAAAACATATTGTATGGTTTCTAAAATGTTGCATCATATTTGCTCAGAAACCACAGATTTATTATATATCTGTGAGAGAAACTTTCATGGTATCGCTGTGGTTAGTGCTTCCGCTTCACAGCAAGAAGGCCCTGGGTTCGATTCCCACCTGGATGGGACCTTTCTGTGTGGAGTTTGCATGTTCTCCCTGTTGTTGCGTAGGTTTGCTCCAGGTACTCCGGTCTCCCCTACCACTAAAAACATGTACAAGAGGTGAATAATCCAGCCAGGTGATTCTGACCATCAGCCTGGCTCCCCATCTGGAGATGGGTCCCCGGGCGTGGCACTGTCGTTGCCCGCTGCTCCTTTCGGGTTGCCCCAGCGGCATCAAAGGATGGGTCAAATGCAGAGGACAAATTAATGGGGACAATAAAGTATACCTTAATCTTAACGTTATGTAGACCTGAAATATTGGTCTAGGTGTCCTCTCCAAGAAAAATTTGAAAAAAACTTGTAAATATTATAACATATATTATATTCAGTATTTTAGGAGCCCTGCCTTAACCTATACATTTTCCCTTGTTCGCCATTACACAAAGCTAAAAGCTTAGGCCTGTGTAACTCCTCATTTGAAAGCTAAGACTGATCTTTTCCCTTCCTTTGCTGTGTTTTCATCGCTTTGTTGTCACTTTTGTGGAATTTTAATTCCTTTTTTGTCACATTGGTCACTTTTTCATCACATTTTTGTGGCTCTTTTGTTGCATAATCATAGTTTTTGTTAAATTTGTATTGCTATTTTGACACTTTTTAAGCTTTTAGATTTGGGTAAAGCCAAACTGGAGAAAATGCATTCGGTTAAGGTGGGGGTTAAGAGGTTAATAAGCTGGTGATCACTGATGGGTGTAATAGTATTTTTCAAAATCATCTTGAGGGTCAGGGGATATAAAGCCCAAGGGGGTCTGACCTATAGTGCATGTAGGGCAGGGGTAAAGTCAACAGTGCGAGTAACCAACAAAATCCAATTAAATATACTATATGGTTAGTTATCAATGAGCTAGTGGCATAGTTGCGCCTGACCATATTGTCAGGCCGGGCTAGTGCCATGAGGGGACACTGGGGACAGAGAGGGCTGCTGAAGGATGCACCCTCCCAATGGGCCGGAGCCATTTGTCTGTGTCAGGGTTTAAGCAACAGTCCCCAACACTTTGCCTAGCCCCCCCAACTCTCCTGTCTGCTCTTCTCCAAAGGCAAATCCATCACGCTCCCCCATGCAGGAAAGTGCTGAAATAAAGAGACAATGAAGTGGAATGAGTGAGAGCAGGATTGATAGCGTTAGGAGGAGCTGGGCTACAGTTTGAGCAGCAGACTGGCTGACACTGCTGAATATGAGCTATGCAGATAAATGGAGTTAAAGCTATGTAATCATACATTCAAGCCATGGGACGCCTGCCGTGCTCTGATGGATGATTTCAACAAGCCTGAAAGACAAAGGTCTGCAGCATAACAAAACGTTTTTTCATTTGGGTTTCCAAACCGTGCCGTGGTTTGCTATTTGCCATACAGGTGAAACTCAGAAAATTTTAATATCGTGAAAACTTTTATTTATTTCTGTAATACAACTTAAAATGTGAAACTAGTATATGATATAGACTCATGACATGCAAAGTGACACATGTCAAGCCTTTATTTGTTTTAATTTAGAAAATTAGAATATTACACAAAATCAATAAAAAAAAATATTTTAAACAGAGAAATGTGGGCCCTCTGAAAACTATAATCATGCATATGTATTTAGTACTTGGTTTGGGCCCTTTTACTTGAATGACTGCCTTAATGTGGTTGCGTGGCATGGATGCTATCAGCTTGTGGCAATGCTGAGGTCCAGGATGCTTCAATAGCTCCTTCAGCTCTTCTGCAGTGTTCGGTCTCATGTCTCTCATCTTCCTCTTTGCAGTGCCCCATAGATTCACTATGGGGTTCAGGTCAGGTGAGTTTGCAGGTCAATCAAGCATCGTAATCCGATGGTCATTTAACCAGGTTTTGGTTCTTTTTGCAGTGTGGGCCGGTGCCAAATCCTGCTGGAAAATGAAGTCAGCGTCTTCATAAAGCTTGTCTGCTGAAGGAAGCATGAAGTCTCTAAAATCTCCTGGTAGACGGATGCGTTGACTCTGGACTTAATAAAGCACATGGACCAACACCAGCAGAAGACATGGCTCCCCAAATAATCATAGACGGTGGAAACTTCACACTGGCCTTCAAGCATCTTGGATTGTGTGCTTCTCCTTTCGTCCTGCAGACTCTGGCACCTTGGTCTCCAAATGAGATGCAAAATTTGCTCTCATCAGAAAATAACTTTGAACCACTGAGCAACAGACCAGGTCTTTCGTTCTTTAGCTCACACAAGACACGTCTGACGTTGTTTGTAGTTCAGGAGCGGCTTAAGAGGAATATGACATCTGAAGCTCATGTCCAGGATCCGTCTGTATGTGGCGGCTCTTGATGCACTGACTCCAGCCTCAGTCCACTCCTTGTGAAGGTCCATCACACTTTTGAATGGCCTTTTCCTGACAATCCTCTCCAGCCTGCGTTCATCCCTGCGGCCTGTGCACCTTTTTCTTCAACACCTTTTCCTTCCACTTAACTTTCTATGAATGTGCTTTGATACAGCACATCCAAATTATTTTGCTCTGACCTTTTGAACCTTTCCCTCCTTATGGAGGGCGTCAATGATGGTTTTCTGCACAACTGTCAGGTCAGCAGTCATGATGGTGAATTCTGACCCACTGAGAGACCATTTAAAGTCTCAAGGACCCGTTGCAGGTGTTTTGGATTCATTAGCTAATGACAGGGTGACACTATGAGCTACAATATATAGTCACTTTTCACAATATTCTAATTTTCTGAATTTTTACAAGCTGTGAGCCAAAATCAACATTAAAACAAAGACTTGACATGTTACTTCATGTAGTTATATCTTCATATAGTTTAGTTTCACATTTTAAGTTACAGAAATAAATTTACTTTTTCACAATATTCTAATTTTCCCAAGTTTCACCTGTGTGTTTCATCTTGCAATGAATTTAATTTTGGATTTCCAAAAACATTTAGACATACAACTATAGACTGTATATGGAAATTAGAAACATGGATACTTGCATCTTTGGTTATTAGGGCTGAACACTAATGCTAAATTTAGCCACTGGCTTGGATTGCAGTTCAGTAAATAACTTGACCGGACAGAATACCCCCCTATGAGAGACCAACAGGCCCGTTTGGAACCGTTTGGAACCATGAGGCCGTCCTCCCGTGGACCCACCACCTGCAGGAGGAGCCATAGGGGACAGGTGCCATGTGACTTGGGCAGCTCCAACAGCTGCCCCCACGACCCGGCAACGGACAAGTGGGAGAAAATGGATGGATGGATGGACGGACAGAATACACCGTGTTGGTGCAAGTTTAATTGTTTTGTGAATTACTTATGGCCATGGTTCAGTTTTTGTCTTTTGTGTGTCTTTTATTCAAGAACTTGCGTTTAAGTACTCCATAAACGCAAGAGAACTTGTTTTAAAACTAATCATACACTGCACCTGCAGAATATCAGAACCATCCAGTGACTGTGCAGTGCCCTCTTCTGGTAAAGCGTTGTACCCTGTCTCTTCACTTAATTTCAATTCATGACCCTTTATTTCATGTGCCAGTACTTTTTTTTTTATGGTGCCTTGTTTTTTCCAAAACGACCCTTACATTACAGAACAAGCCATTGACCAGAACTTTTAACTTCTTGGAACAAAAGATTTGTGGAATACACAGACACACATTAATATCCATTTAATAGTTATTTGTTAAAATATACAATTGTATACAACTCGGAAACACTGCATTGGTTAAACGTACAATTATATGATACAAATAAAAATTATTCAACATCTCATTCCATTTTTTCAATTCCATTAAACTGACTCCAACTAACGAGTCATCACTGTATGACTCAAGTGTATTTCCAAAAGCAGCAATTTGCATTTGATGAGTTGTTTTAACTGAGCGCGTTCCTCCTTCATTTAGGGAATATCTAATACTTGACATACCTCGATTCATAGCGTCAGTGTTAACTTTGCATGTGTGGAGTGGAAAGTATGACAAGGCTGCATAGTGGAAAACTGGTCTGTCTACATTCCTCCTTAGCTCCAACAAGCGTCTTCCCAGTCAGGAGGACCACGAAATATATTTTGTTGCAAATTTGTCCTTATAGGACCCACTTTCCCTCGCCTCCCATCAGCACAAACTGACCGCGGACATTGGTGCAGTATTTGACGGGGCTACAGTGTGTCGTTTTGTAGTAGTGAAGCTCCAATTGAGGTCGCTTTATTGGTTACGAAGGGCTGCAGGAAGAGCTTTAGGAAAATGTATAAGCAATGTATGAAGAAACAAAGCAGACGTCACAGCACGTTGAAGAGTCACCATAGCAGATTCAAAGATTTGATGTCACGTTTACGTGTGTGCTCAGAATAAGGCAGGGGAGTGGCTGAAGGCGTCCCATCAGACAGACCTCAGAGTTCAACAGTGTGGAGGTGCTGGTGTCCAGACTCCAGTGAAGCAGTTAGAACAGGAGCTTGGTCTACCTCGGGAGGAGACTGAGGAACCAGAGGCGCCTGGATACAAGGAGTAGCCTCTCCGTTCTGAGACTATTGAATCATAAGTTATCCTTCATATGCGGAAAAACAGATCACTTTTTGTCCTTTAAAATATAAAAGTCTCCTGTTCAAAGTCTAATAGCGGTTGGCGTCGTCATACGAGGTGGTATCCAGGTCAAAGTAGTCCTCTAGTTTCCACTGCAGGGTCTCGAAGGTGGGTCTGTCCTGGGGCTCCCTCTTCCAGCAGTCGGACATGATCCCGTAAAAAACTTTGGGGCAGTTTAGTGGGGAGGGCATCCTGTAGCCTTCCAGGACTTTCTGCACCACCTGGTAGTTGGTCATGGCTGAAGGAATGCAACCATAAAAAGGAGGCACGAATTATACTTTAGAGCAACATTTTAAAAGTGAAAAAAATATTGACAAAGATGCTATACCTGGGTAAGGGTTTTGGCCAAATGTCATGATCTCATAGAGTAGAATGCCAAAGGACCAGACGTCCGACTTGATGGTGAATATGCTGTCTTGGATGGCCTCAGGGGCGGTCCACTTCACCGGGAACTTGGCGCCCTCCCTTGCTTCATACACATTTTCATTCTCCTTCTGCAACGTGAAACAGTTAGTTTGTGTTATACATTTTATTGAATGATCACATGACATTCACAAGGTGTAAGAACGACGAATGATAGGGTGACAAACTGGTCTGTATCCTCATTGTGAGAAAAGCATTTCATAGGTTGAAAGTTCTTTCCGCTTTAAATCAGGGACATAACATTTCTTTGACGATAAATCAGTAGTATATGACCACATGTCATTAGCAAATGATACACACATTACCATTGCCAGCAGAGGGCACTAGACACCTAATCCAGGGTTCATCACCAAGAGCCAAATCTCAAACACTAGATTTTATAGCATCAAACAAAGGAAAGTTGTCTGGAGAGTGAACAAGAGCAGAGGTTCCCAAAATGACCAATTGGACTAATAGAAACGCATTTCAATTGCGAAAGGAGTACAGGTGCAGAAAATATTCAATTTCTTCACTATGTCTGAAACGAATACTTGGCTATTGGCAATATTTGTCATGTTTTGATGTATTTAGGGGAGCTGCGAATTTGAACTCCAGCCACCTGCACGGCTAATTCTGTTTTATGTGCGCCTCTACTTCTCCCTGATCTAGAGTATTAATCTCACCATGAAGACTCGGGCCAGGCCAAAGTCTGCTACTTTGCAGACATTGTTCTCCCCCACCAGCACGTTCCGCGCTGCCAAGTCTCTGTGGATGTAGTTCTGCTGTTCCAGGTAGGCCATCCCGGACGCCACCTGCGCCGCCATCTCAATCTGGTCTGAGAGGTCCAGGGTGCTGCCCTTATCCACTGAAAACAGAAATAGAAAAGACATTTGTGATCGTTTCACTCAACATTTATCATTTGGATGGAAGGAATGATTTTACACAAAACACAATCAAAGCATTAATTACAGCATAACGTAACTTTCAGGAGGTCAGTAAATGGGTCAATAAATGGAGTCCTCAAAAAGGTTTTTAGCAAAACTGATGGCATGCATATTTCGAGTCGATAATTTTGTGTTTAAACTTATGTCTGTGAAACAACATTTGCAAGTATTTAAGTGTATTTGTAGCTTCGCTGTATAAAAATGTGTCAGGTGGCGCAACAAGTTTTTTCAAAAATTTAAATAAATAGTTTCAAAAATGTGTACAAAGTACATTTTTTGCCAAGTACATCTTAGACGGTCTTTCGCCTCTGAACATTTAATCTGTAATGTGTAACTGACTGACTGTAATTAGCAATAAAATAATTTAAAAAAAAAAGGACTATGCCAAGTTATCGGTTCAGTATCGGACATTTTAAACCAATATCTGATTTTTTTTCTAGTATTGCCTGATAACTTGTACCAGTATTGGATCAGTGAATCCCTATAATTTTTAGATGGTAATTTTACATTTTTTGCAGTTGCACCACCTGACATTAGCGACTAATTTCAAATTAAATTGGCTTTTATGTGGACTCTTACATTAGCTTTAGCATTTGTAAGCATGGGTAAACATTTACTTTTAAAACAATTTAAGACTTTTATAATAAAATAATATTTTTCCTTATTTACATCAGTTGTACCACCTGACACCAAAAGTGTGACAGTTTACCTACGTGTTGGAAAAAAGCTATTTTTTCTCAATTCTTGATATACAAATACATCTAACATCAGCCATAAAGACGACTTCTGGCTGATGTTAGATCCCCTTTGCTGGTACTATTCTTAATTTCAAAATACCAGCCCTGTTCTTACGGTTGTGCCACCCTGATATTTTAAGATTTCAAATTGTCAGACAAAAGTTTTTTAGTGATCTCAAAAGCTTTACAACTATTAATATTCACAAATGATGGCTTATTTGAAAGATATGCAACATACAATTACGCCACGATATTTTATTTTTTAATTGTTACCCTAAAAATAAAATTTTCTGAATCTTTATTAGTCTAATCATTTGCTTGGACCAACTTAATCAGTGACATTTCGTTGAATAAGAAGCTCCATACACTTCAAAGTTCAGTGTGTGTTTTACTGTGGCGTTATCTAGACCGATATTGAATCAAGGTGTGGCCTTACTCTGCAGGTACTCCAGCAGACTGCCGTGTCTCATGAGCTCGGTGATGATGAAGATGGGCTCCTCCATGGTGCACACTGCGTACAGCTGGATCAGTTTGGCATGTCGCAGCCTCTTCATGAACTGAGCCTCTCTCAGGAAGTCCTCCGGGTCCATGGAGCCTGGTGTCAAAAGCAAGATAAGGCTATACGCCGAACAGTAAAGCTGACAAAAAGCACAAGGCATAAAATGGTGCGCAGGTCAATTTGAGTTTATTCCATCCATAGGTTCTAATGTTTAGATATACTTTACAGTCCTGCCAAATTTAAACCTCACATCTCCTGTGTCAGTCACATACAGACTGATAAATGCAACATTACAGACAACAGATTTGGGTACAACGTTAATAGGCATTTGTTCAGTGTCAGTATGGCAGTTGGGGAAAAAACTTCTTAAATCTGTCTGAGTTGGCTTTCAAAGACCCGTAGCGCCTCCCAGAGGGCATGAGCGTGAACAGGTGGTGAGCCGGGTGTGTGGTCCGAGGTGATTTCCAACACTCGCTGTGTGACGCATCTTTGATACAGAGTCTCTATGGATAGGAATGTGCGTATAAGACGGCACGCAAAGTATCGTCTCATTAAATATTCGACCTTCCTAGTACCACCATGTCCAGATCAAACGACTAAACCAGGTCCAAAACAGTTATGTCTACACTGGGAGTAAATCACATCTAAACCAGAAAACACCCAAGTTGAATGCATTGCTAAAGCATACATGAAAATATAACTGATATGAAATTTTTGATGACGCTCCCGCAGGAGCAGATTGCTTGTTTGTACTGTATGCATGCATACATGTGCGAGTGAATGGTGGAGGTTGAGAGATTGGCATACTATGGACAAGTGTCGCAAATTAGCAGTTATGCTATAACACTAAAAACAATCTGTCTAATGCGGTTATGTACGTAAACAAAAAAATTAATAATAATAATAATAATCTTCTGTACATGGCAATGAATGCATACAATGTATACTACAACACACCATACCCTTCTTTGGCTTCTAATATAGAGTAATTATGCCATTATCTTTTACTATAGCAGGAGAAAGTAGTAACTGCATGTGCAATGTTGAATTAGTCGCTACTGTAAGTAAATACAAGTCTTCTACATTTGTTTACCTTGTTTGAGCGTCTTCACAGCCACTGCGGTCGTGTCGTTCCACAGGCCTTCGTACACCTCTCCGAACTGTCCCGCCCCCAGCTTCCTGCCCAGCTTTATGGAGCTGCGAGGGATCTCCCACGTGTCCACTGTGTTGTAGGACAGGCCAAACGTCATAGGAGCTTCCAGCTGGACACACCACAACAACCTTCAAATCTCCACCAAAAGACGGTCTTATATCTTCTTTAACCACAGGAGAGGCACAATTTAGGATTAATACAAATTTTTCTGGAAAGTATTGAGATCAAGTTTGCGATTTAAATATTAAAAGATTGTTTACTGTCCACATCCATGAGCTATAACATTTAAGTGACGACAGCACTCAACATCTTTGATATGATTTAGCTACCAGTGCCATAAACCAAGTAACGTTGAAGAATTGTCATTGCAAAAATGTCCTATGGTGACCATTTAAATGACCATTTTGACTTTATTGCAACAGACAGTGTAAAACCTCAAACTTAATTGAACCCATTTGGATTTACAGACCTTAAGACAAGGTTCTCCCAGACGAACACATAGCCCATCCGGCTGGAGGGAGTACCAGTCCACCAGCTCCTTTATTGTGTCGAACGATTTGGTCCTGGACACGTAGTACTGGCCATTCTCCAGTTTTCTCAGTTTGTAGTGTTTCACCCTGCCGCTGTCCAGTACTACAAGAGACAGAATACATGGCACTTTAGGAGACTATGGGCTCAAATAGCTCTACTAGACAATGTTGGTTTTAGCAGAAATAAGACACTAATTTAACTATTAATACAAGAATCAAACCTGAGAGGGACAGCTCTCCTTTCTGACTCTCACAGTTCCGGATGAGGAAGGCACCTTGGAGATTTCCTTCAGCCAGAAGCATCTTCTCTGCATCAAGTCTCTTGGTGTCCTGGAAATACCACCTGCAAAGCACACACACACACTGTCACTGTAAAGTCAAGTTTGAGGAAATCGTTGGGACCACCACATTTTTTTGCAAAACATTGCAGAAGAGTTCACTGATGTGGTGATTGGGGAGTATATGCAATTGGAATAAAGTTTCAATTGAAGTTTAAAATAAAAATAATAATAAAAAAACAGATTCAGCAGTTACATTCTTATCACAGTCCGGACAATCAACGAGAGAACACAAATATCTACAATACTAAACCAGCTTCGAAAGTTTTACATAAATTAGAATGAAGATTTGTGATATTGAGTACATTACCTAAACATTTACATTTTGCAAATTGCTACTAGATTGTGTTCAATTGTCCAGTTACATTACCATTTGACTGCAAGATGATGATGATGCATTTTAGGAACAACTTACATGTAGTTAAAATATGTTTTATCGTGACACTGTTTACGTCGTAATATAACATTTTAAAGCACGATATTTTCCATAGTTTCTCCGTCCTTAGACTGAAAGAACATTGTATCCATTTGTTCACAAACGTAATGCAAGTTTAAAAGGCATACCGTTTTGCATAACTGACAACTATTGACTACGACAACTGTAATTACCTGCAACAAATATCAACTTTTTTCCCAGATAGCCTATAGTCAAAGTGCACACGTCTGGTTTAACTGTATGTTCACATGTTTAAAGACAGACACCCTTTCCTTTTTAACTGCGTCATGGGTATAAAAATAAAATAAAAGTAAAAACTTTCTTAAAAATCCTGAATATAAAATGTCCATTATTTCACAGCTTCCAGCACGGGTGCAAAAAAACGGGTCACTATAACTATGACCCAAATGTGTTAAGACATTGCAGTGACACTGAAAAATGTATTGTTTAACAGACATGGATTTGACAGTTGTTTTAAAGAGACTAAAAAAAAAAAACATTAGATGGATGCGAGCAAGTTTCACTTCAACATCAGGCAACTACCGAAACCCGAACACCAAGAGTTGGAGCTATTTAGATAACAGGAAAGCCAAGACGTGACTGAACAGGCCGAGCAGGTAACTTTCAATGTGACAGTCAGGTGATTGAAAGCAAAGCGCAATGACCTGTTCCTGAAAGTCAGCGCCCTATTGACTTCAGTAACTATATAAAGCCTGGAGAGTTTGACACACACACGGCTACTCTAAAGGTGACAGAAGAGACAGGCATAGCTGCTATATTTTATTAAACCCTTTGGACACATTGCATACCTTTAAATTAAAATCAAAAGCAACCGGCTTTGCAACTGTCCGGCACTAAAATCAGTGAAATGAGCCCAGCACAAAACTGTCAAACCAGCTGGGATAGCCCATAGCGTGTCATGGGTCAGTATAAAGTCGTCAGTGGAGCACTGTGTAACCAGGTCAGAGTCCGAGCAATAAGTGGACATTATTTATTGTCCCCATTTTCCCTCTGCATTTCATAAATTCATAAAACAGGTTTTCTATAATAGATCTTAACCTATTGTGCATGGTTTGTGTTGATGGGAAAGCTGGACGACTCGGACACAAGAGGACGTTGTTCAAAGTGAAAAATCTAGAAGTTTCTCAAAGTTATGTTGTCGTTTTAGTAAGCCAAGAAGACAATCAGGATAAACGTCAAACATAGGTTTTATTTTATCAAACAAGTTTACTTTTACGCCCATTTTATGCGTAAATTAAGGAAGTAATTTGTCACGAGGTTGTCCATACAGAGTTTCAGTTAGCAAACCGCGAAAAATTCCTAGTTTGTAAACCCTGTTCTCACACCATGGCAATAAACCTATTCTGATTCAGATTCAAACAGGCGTTGAGTTTGAGCTAAACTTGGCCTCTCATCGCTCACGCACTGAAGTCATTCCTTACAGGAATTATTAACTTGCCTTCTCATTTCCTGGTTCAGCGCAATCATTAACGCGGTTCCTCTTGGCCAAAAGAAGAAAAAAAAACTATTGTGAACCAAGAGTCATCTTACAACTTCAGTGATTTCCATCTATATTTACCGCTTGTGGTTTCAACCATTTGCATGTGTACAAGTCTGCAGCATGTTTAGCCAAAGAGCTAATCCATTTAGGCCTACAAGGGTTGGCAAGGAGAAGAGGCACCCTTTCACTTAAAGCTGTGGTACCTGACTTTTTGTTGTTGTAGAGTAAATGTATGTGTTGCCACCTCTGTGTGCTGTAAACACAGCAAAGAACCAACCTTGTTGCCTGGTCTTCACCTAACGTGATGAAAGATATAGAATCAAAATTAGTGCCATTTATTTTGAGGGTGGTCCCCCTTGCTTCACTTTGCCACCGCTCAAAGCTGAACAGGGGTGTGAAACGTGCATATAATTTATTTGCTTGAACAGTTTGGATGTGCAGATGGGACTGGGAGAGCTAGAAACGAATTTGGGCCAAAACTAAAAATGTCATCGTTTAAAACAGGAAACATCAGGTACCCCAACTATAAGAACATATGTGTGCACAACTGTCAGAAGTAACTGCCCACTTCTTCTTGGTGTTTATCACAGTACTCTTAAGTAAAATTCCATAATTATAACATGTTTTAATAGCATCATTTTATTTATTTTTTCCAGTGAAGTTTCGTCAACAGTTAAAATTGTTTACCTCTACGTATGTCACTTCCTGCCAGTATCCAATAAGGAAGTGAAAGAATAAACCTCACCAAAAAAAAAAGGTCAAACTATAGGTAAAAGGTTTCAGCCATAAAGAAAAAAATAATTATGTGTTCACTATGTCAGATGAACGTTAAGTTGAGGTTCATTAAAAAGATTTGTGAACCATATAAAAACTATTTTGGCTATTTAGAGAGGCAAAAAGTAAACATCCAAAACAGTTAGTCCAAAGAACTTGGGCTATTTGACAAACAACCAGCCAAACAAAAAATGTAAGCATTTCAAGTAGGCTATAAAAGGCGTACATAGAATACCCCTTTTTCATATGGTAACTCCAATACAATTAAAAGGTTTTAGATTATAAGCCTTGGAGCCAAATTGTTCATTTTAGTTGGCTTGAAGTAATGTTTTTAGGGAACAAGGTAAGGGCCAATATACTCACAGTTCCGCATTGATGCTCTCCACGGGGGCCACATAATTGGCAGGAATGTAGCCCTTTCTATTGGCCGAGATCCCGTTGATCGCTTCGGCGAACCACCACTGCCCCGCGTCCTTGGTGATCACCTCCAACGTGTCCCCGGTGTTAAAGCTCAGATCATCCACCGTCCGGGCCGAGTAGTCATAAAGGGCCACGTACATGTTCCGTGCAGGCCCCGACGCTCTGCGCTGCTGCGGCGGGGAGGGCTGGACGTGCGGTGGCCGCGGGTTCTTTGGAAAGGCATCAGTGCCTGGATTGGTGAAAAAAGTGGCATCGGTCTTTTTGGGTCCATCCGGGGTGTCGGCAGGTTTTCTAAAACAGGATAGGAAGCGATCCCAGCACGCGGTTACACTTTTCTGAAACTCCATGGCTCATGTCAATCAAAGCTGGTCATCGTGAGGAAATCAGAGCCGCCCGGTACTAGCCTGTCCCGTCCGCCTGGTGTGAACGGTCCCCTTGTTGTGTGTGTGGTATAAGTGCACAGGTGCAGTATAATCACCTGGACCAATCAGCGCCACTTGAGAGGAATGAGGAACCTCTGCGCTCGACCTTAAGAGCGGCCTGTGGCGACATCTGGTGGACACTTGGCCGAGCAATGCGAGCATACTCTTCATCCTCCATTTGGCTACATTACATTTGCTTTAGAAAAGACGGACGGACGGACGGGAGGAACTAAGGGTAGCCTAAAGTTATTTAGAATTTTGTTTCAGTAGGCTATACATATGCCTAGCATTTTTCCCATTATTTTTGAAAATAAGAATGACTTCACTTGACTATATGAGGCATAAATTGTGATACAAGCTGATTTGATCACGCTGTTTGAACTTAAAGAATAAAGTAAAAAAAAAAAGGCAGTTTTTTATTATTTTTATTTTTTTTTATTGCAAATCATATACATTAGATAAAAAGAAACTGATACAAACAGATACACATTAGGTAAATATCATGAGCAGGGGTAATGTTATTTATAATAATTCATTTTTTTAAATTATTGTCACCTTTTTGTCACATTTGACACTTTTTCGTCACCTTATTGTCACATTGTTTATCATATTGTCCCCGGCCCTTACAATATCGTGTTGCGCGCAGAGGACGCGCTCATTTACATCACACATTACGGTCCCCTACCCGGAAGCACAGTGGCGCCGCGCCTCACAGCTGCTGCTCCGTGGCGCGCGCTTACACACACACACCGCACATGCGTTTAGCTGGTGCGTCGTATGGAGCTTTTGCTGTAGTTTCCCGCACACAAAACTGCACTAATTCATTAACCCGCAGCCCCCAGCCCCAGAGTGATCCTCGGCCGGACAGCACAGGCTCTGACCGCAGTGCCAGCGCTCCGTCAGCTCTGTGACATTGACAGCGCGGGGTAGTGGTTGCATGCTCGTTATTGGGTTGCATCTGCTATAATGGGCGACTACTTCTGTCTCTCCGACTGCGACGTGATCGGCTTCGACTTGGACCATACGTTGTGCCGGTACCATCTGAAGGAGACCTCCAGGGTGAGTGGGCAGTGCAGGGGGCGTGTGCGCATCGTGCACCAGTCCTGATGGACACATCTGGACCGCGGATGCAACACGAACCTGGGTCTGTACTGTAGTGCATGTTACCGTGTGAGGCTCGTGTGCACAAGGGTCACCGTTTGTCTTTAGCCCTCAGAAGCTGGGGTAGCCGGTCGTGATTCACGAGCCTCAGAGGCCCGTGTCAGTGGCGTAGACATAGTGCACTGAGTGTTCACGGCGATACACACAACGCTGTGAGCTGAAACATTGATTGGAGCATTGGCTATTACACGTGATTTGTGCTCAGTATCCAAATGTGCTCAGTATCCAAATGGAGCTCACTGTGAGAGCGTGTAATTTTGAGTGACAGTGTAAAATTGTGTCTAGTGTGTCTAATTCATGTAAATTCAGGTCCCAATATCATATCATATGTTCGCTAGAAGCCAGGCCCAGCTCCTGGACCTATGTGAGATCTTGGTCAAAACAACATAGTCTAACTATTTCAGTTGTGCTAGTCTTTTATTACACAGTACTATTCATGATGAACGTGAATTAAGATTCTGTGTCCTCTATCACACAAGGCCACCCCTTCTAGTCTTTCCATTGTTGACTTTTTGGATCATTCTGACCGGCGCAATTAAGGTTACAGCCTAATAACCTATCCAACAGCCTGGCACCGATGGTAAATTTGAACTCGTATCGGTAATTACTGAAGCACTTTTTGACTAGTGTTAATGGTTCGGGGAAAAGTGGTTACTGGAACATAGCCACTATACATTCTGAAATTTCTGGATCCTTCAAAACATTTCTCAGATCCTTTATCTCCAGAAATTGAGAGATGCGTTATTTCAAACAGGATATTAAACTAAGCCCTCCTTTTAGACATAGACTTCAGCTTAGGGACTCGTTTGGACACCTCTCTCTCCCCAATGTTTGCTGATCTGTCTTTTCATGTGTTGTGGTGTCAACTGCCACACATATCGGAAAGGAACACCCAACATTCCTGTTTAAAAACATACATATTGCCTCGCTCTCACTTTTTGATTCAAGAGGGCGCAGGGGTAATTGTATTTAATGACTTGTGTTCATCCTAATGAATCATTTTCCATGCGTCTCTCTTGTTTTGTACAGCTGATCTATGAGAGCTTTACCCGGTATCTCGTGGAACACAAAGGCTATGACAAGGAACTGCTGGAGTTGACCCCTGCAACCTGGGACTTCTGGTCTGTATATTTTTCACTGTAGCCACTTTAAACTGTAGGACAGCACAATAAAGCAAGACATACTGCAGACTAGTTGTGAATGGGCAAATGCAAAATATCAGATAGAAACCAATACCGCAAGTTCTTGGTTCTCCATCAACCTTGTTTTGATTCGGGTTTATTGTTTGTTAAAGCCACACTGCGGAACATTGCAGGCTATATTATCAACTAAATTATCGTAGCACGCTGATAAACATGCATGCGATACCAAAGATGCTCCTAATGATCAGCTGGATGGTACTATTTTTGCAACGTGCCATCCAAGGAAAGCATGGAAGAGGATGTAACTTTAGCTTTAGCCTGTTGTGGAATTACCTGTCGTCAAAGAAAGCAGCAGCACTTTAATGGAGACAAGCAAGATCTTCTGCTCCGAGGGGAAGCGGGCCCGCTCACAGTAAATACTGTTTTTTGAGGTATTTTTTACCAGTAAATAAACACCCGCAAGTAACTAATTGTCCATACTCTTGGGTGAAATGCTATGCAGTATGGCTTAAAGTTTTCCATTTTTGTTCTAATATAAACTAACTTGCTTTGTCAAAATAGTAATAAAACAGAAACATTTGCAAGATCTAGTCATACAATTCTGAAATGTCCCACTCATGAAGCGCTGATGTCCGTTTGTTATTCATATTTTATTTAGTTTCAAAGGCCTTGTGGTGGACCTGGAGGATGGGAGCCTTGTGAAGTTGGCTGAAGATGGGACTGTTCTAAGGTTTGTGCAAACACATTTCAGTTCTTCAGCTATATAGAATCAATTGTTGCCCTGAGTAAAAACAGACTGTCTTGAAGTACAAGTGATTCTCAAAAGTACCACCTCATTAAACATTTGTCTTTCCAAGTACCACCAGGCCTAAATCCAAGATCAGATGAGGACAAAATCAGGTCTAAAATAGTCCTGCATATACATTTATATATTAAGTGTAGTAAACCCTGTCTAACCAATGAAAACCATCAAGTGTGACCAGTGGTACTGGTACCACAGTTTGAGAAACACTGAAGCAGACTATTAGGTTACTACCACAAGTGACACAGGTTGGGAACCACTGCCCTAGGTGACAGTAACAGTGAGAAAGTTACAATTATTGAGCTGATCTAACTCTTTTTCTTTGGAGTTCTACGTCAGGATGACAATGGGTAGAGTTTTTGTCTTGTTTCTGCCTGGTGGCGCAGATGGTAAGGCGGGTCGTCTCATGATCGGAAGGTCAGGGGTTCGAGTCCCGCCTCCTGAAGGTGCACGCTGTCGTTGTGTCCTTTGGCAAGACACTTCACCCTCCTTGCCTCCAGTGTCTGCGTACATTAGTGTATGAATGGGTGACTGGTTCCTAGCTGTAAAGCGCTTTGAGTGCCTAATGTAGGTGGAAAAGCGCTATATAAGTTGAGACCATTTACCATTTACAAAAGGAAAAAAACAAATGGAGAGTTTAAGGGCCCTTTTTACCCTCTTGGAAACGCCACCTTAACGTGGTGGAGGGGTTTTAGCACTCGAATGATCCTAGGAGCCAAGTTGTCGGGGGCTTCGTGCCCCTGGTAGGGTCTCCCATGGCAAACGGGTCCTAGGTGACGGGTCAGACAAAGAGCGGTTCAGAAGCCCCTTATGAGAGACCAACAGGCCCCGTTAGAATCGTGAGGCCGTCCTTCTGTGGACCCACCACCTGCAGGAGGAGCCATAGGGGCTGGTGCAGCTCCAACAGCTGCCCCCACGACCCGGCAACGGACAAGTGGAAGAAAATGGATGGATGGATGGAGTTTAAGGGCCTTGTAGTTGGTAGTCACTTATCGAAATGATTGGGTTCAACATTTGTGGATTTTCATTTAAGATTTTGTCATTAAAACACTGTGTAATATAGCAAGATTCTATCAAATGAATTGGTAGAATTTTCATTTTTGTTGTCTTATGGGAAATGTTTATAGTGCTGTAATTTCTGGGCCTTTTAGACACAAAGCAAAGAATTATGGTCTGTAGTTGTAGTTCCCTCATATGTATATATTTTTTGAAATATACAATTTCTGCTATATTCCAGTTTAGGACTCGCAATTTACAATCTGATGATCGAGTCCACTGTATGATTTTGTGACTTACTTCTAGTTTTTGTGTTTGTGTGGACTTAGAGCGACACATGGGACCAGAGACTTGAGCACAGAGGAGCTTCTCAGACACTACGACCCTACGCGAGAGTGGAAGCACTTCCAGAGCCTCAACACCTCCTTCACCAGATCTGGTACGCTCCACCACAGATACCGTTCACTGCTTTCCTTCTCTTTTTGTGAAATCCGGGTCAAAATGGCTAAATGTTCTCCTGTTGTGTTGTGCAGCTAAATATTATTTCTATGACAACTACTTTGACCTTCCTGGAGCGCTTCTGTGTGGAAGAGTTTTCGACGCGTTTCATAAGGTATTTAAATGGATTATTCATCAGTCAGCAAATCACAAATGGTAATTGTCTCAGTAATTTTATGTAATCTGGAATTTAAAAATAATGTGCAAGAGCTGCTAACCCTGTAGTTTGAATATATAAAGATATCATTTTAGAGATTTCATTCACCAAAGGAGCCTCAACATGGCTGTTTTGTTTATACACGCAGCAAGGGAAAGAGGTGAACTCGGAATTTTGGAAAGACATGATTGCTGCTATTGACCACAACTACAACACATCGGCTTTCAAAGGTACGGACTTTGCTCTACCCATGCTTGATTTGAAATGGTAACAGCGAATGGTCTTCACTTGTTATGCCTTACATTCTACATCCTGGGCTCTTGTTTTGACAAACATGTTTATTTTATTTCCTTTTTTGTATCTAAATATAGAAACACACAAAAAATAACTTATTTTTTCAACTCGAACTTTATTGTGTTTTGGTCTTTTAGAGGCACTCATTCAATAGGGTATATTCTTTAAGGCGTTGACTCACAGTGGTTGTACAAATGTTTGAATTGTGGAACATTTGTCTGTATATTACATTTTAATCTTCAGACAACAGACATAACAACAAAACACAAATAACAGCGGCTGTAAATGTTACAGGCAAACATAGAGCACCATCTTAAATCTCCAATTGATCTTCTTCCTTGTTGCTAAGAATCAGCATGTAAACCGTAACGGGGTCATTCAAATCCATACATTAAAGAACACTCTTTCATACACTTAACCTTCTCCTGACTTAAAGTTTTAGAGACAACTGGGCGAATCTGTAAAAATGACAAGCAAGTTTAAGCTCATCAGTTTAATGACGTTTGTAAAATTATTTCTGCTTTCCTTCTCGGAGCAGTTCAATTTGATCAAATGTTTGAGGTGTTTTTAAGAATTTGTGAAATCACGTTGAGGCAATCAGGAAACCAGAGAAAACACAGTGAACATTATCAGCAGCAAAGATGCCATTGCTCTCCTCATCAGGGACCTGAATGTAGACGCGGTCTCCAGGCTGCAGCATGAGCACTGCGCTGCCGGACATCTGGTCCAGGAAGCCCTTGTTGTACTCGTCATAGCTAAAGACCTGGGGATCCTCATTCTTATAGAGTGCCACCAGAGCATTGGCCCCATTGACGTGCATGTGGTAGCTGAAGTAGTACAGGCCTGGTACCTGGCAGGTGAAGACCCCGCTGTGGGGATCGTAGTGCTGCTCTCCGTTGTACAGGATCTGGTTGAACTGGATGGGGGTTCCAGCCTCGGGATAGGCGTTGGTCAGCACAGCGCTGAAAGCAGACATGGGGGCCTTCATCATCTCATGTGACATGACCACCTCATGGGATTTGATGGGCATAGCCTTCTCATGGTGGTAAATGACCTCTCCTGGGGGGCCGGGAGGGCCGGGGGGGCCATGTGGTCCAGGGAGACCATCCTGACCTCTGGCTCCTGGAATACCTGGGGGACCCTGAGGACCAGAAACCCCTTTAGCCGTCAAACCAGCAGGTCCTGGAGGCCCAGGCATTCCAGGGTGCCCTTTAAGTCCAGCAGGACCAGATGGTCCGCCTGGTCCAACGGGACCCATTGGTCCTGGCCTTCCAGAATCACCGGGTTTTCCTGATGCACCTGGGGCGCCTGTGTGTCCTTTTAGTCCGGGAGCACCGTTGGATCCTGGCTGTCCTGGTGCACCAGTATGGCCCTGGGAACCCTTAGGACCCTGGGCACCATTGTGGCCTGGTGTGCCAGGAGGACCAACTGCACCGGGTGAACCGGGCTTTCCAGTGAATCCTTGGGCTCCTTGCTCACCCTTGGATCCTCTGGGACCAGGAGCTCCAACCATACCGATGTCACCTTTGGGTCCACTTGGGCCACCTTCACCCTGGAATCCTCTCGCCCCCTGTGGGCCGGCTGGGCCAATGGGACCTGGAGCACCTGAGTGACCAGTGAAGCCAGTGGGGCCAGGCTCTCCCTTTTGTCCGGTGGTTCCGGGAGAACCAGGGGATCCTCTGCTGCCAGGGGTTCCGGGCTCTCCAGTTTTTCCAACGCCTGGCATTCCAGGGGAACCTGGCTGCCCAGCAGGACCTTGTGGCCCTTTAGGCCCCATTTGTCCAGGCATACCAGGAGTGCCGTTCTGGCCTGGTTTACCTGATGCTCCTGTGCCTGGGGCTCCAGTGTGACCTTTAGCTCCTGGCATACCCATTGGACCTGAAGCTCCATCTCTTCCAGGTGCTCCATCCTTACCGGGCTCACCTGGATATCCTGTGGCTCCGGGTGTACCTACTCCAGGTTTACCAGGCATTCCAGCTGGGCCCATTGGGCCAACAGGGCCTGAGGACCCCTGAACACCGGGAACTCCAATGCCTCTCTCTCCTTTGGCGCCAGGAAGGCCAGGAATACCAGGGTGTCCCTTCAGACCGGGCTCTCCTCTTGGTCCCATTGATCCAGGAATGCCAGAAGGACCAGGCTTGCCAACAGATGAAAGTCCAGCAGGTCCAGGATTTCCTGGGGTTCCAGGAGCTCCTCGTGGGCCCATAGCTCCAGTGGATCCAGGGGCACCTCTGTCACCAGGGTGACCGGGGGCTCCGGATTTGCCAGGGGAACCAGGGGTGCCAGGTTTACCAGCTGAGGTGTATCCAGGAGGGCCAGCGGGACCAGGTGGGCCTGCTGGTCCGGGATATCCAGCACCGTTCTTGCCAGGGGCTCCTGGGGGGCCCATAGGACCTGGTTCCCCTGGTGGACCTTGAGGTCCTTGTTCACCTGCAACACCTGGAGAAAATTCATGCACAAATTCAGTCACATGGTTTGACAAATAAAAAAATCTTGAAATTAATAAACAAATGCACTGAATGACCAAAGTCGCATTTGAAAGTTGACATCCTGCTGTAGCATTTTGGTTGTGGTGAAGTTGTTTGCAGCTCTTGTGCATGAGGTTTAAATATGCCTGTTTTTGTTTGTGTTTTCACCCATAAGTTTACAGATCTTCATTAGGCCATTGGTGTGTACTGGGTATTGTCACTGTATGATGATATGCACACATCCAACAGTAGAAATGATGACTCTATTGGGACAGACACAGACCGTGAGGCCATGATCTTACATGTTCAGATTTATTGCCTCTGAACCATACGGCAGTGTGTCAGGGCCGTCATTGTGAAGCCACATGATGCTGTGCCCAAACCTCATCAAATGGCCAGTCTGGCTTATAGACAGACTCTTTCACCACAGAGGGACAATGAGGAGGCCCTTGGTCCCACCCCTAAACCACGTGCAGTATGTTTACACTTGGCCTTGCACCTGTCCTTAACTGTGTTCTCATATATTCTGTCCTATCGCACATACTGCTGCACCTACAGAGCTCATGAAATCTTTATTTTCACTGACAAGTGACTGTAGCATAAACAAAGGGTAGTTACAGGGCGTGCCTAAGATGTGGTAATGTCTGTTGGGCAGTTCTGTCAAATCCAAGCTTTTATTGCGTTCCTGTGGAGACAAGCAGTCAAACCACATCACAGTATTTATCTGAAGAAAAAGAAAATAAAGCCCAAATGACGAAGAGGTGGTATTAGCTGCCCAGCAACTCCTGTCATCAGGGCACATGGGAAAGGGACAGTTTCCCCTCACTCTATCCATGCTATTTTTGTCTACTACCCCTCCATTTTCAGACAAAGGGCAGCATTTAACCAGAGCCATCACAAAGCCAATGAACAGGTACCAGGGCCCCTGCACATGAAGCCCTAATGGTAGTAATAATGGAAATAGATATGCACTGATGGAAATCCTCAAAGCACCTGCTCACTGAGGCTTTCTGCAATGTTTACACTTCAAGCTTTGAATCATTTTATTTGTATATTTGGTCTTTTAGTGTCTCATTGCAGTGTTTAGTGCCATCTAATCCCAACTTTGTGGTCCTTACTTTCAATGACAGGAATTAAGTTGAAAAATAAAACTCCAAAAGAAACAAAATCTACTTACTCTGGCTCTTCACGGGGTGGCTCTTGGAAGGGTATGGGCTCTTGGCCACCTTGGGAACATGGTAGTAGCGGTCTGGAGTGGCCTCAGCCACAGCCAGGAGGACCAGGAGAAAGCTTGCTACCCTCAGGTCCATTTTGTGAAGCTAAACCTGCTGAAAAACAAAATAAATATTAGTTTGCAATTAAAACACCATAGGCTGCAGAGTTAGACCTTAACTGTGCACTGTCCTGTGGAAGATGCTGCAGCCTTTGCACCTGCACTGATGCAGCGTGTGTCTGAGTGAAGCTGCAGGTGCAGTCTTGCAGAGGGTCAGACTTACCGAGGGTTTAGGCTCCAGAGAACAGCGGGCGGTTGTGAAGAGAATACTGTCCCGTCACAGCTCTTATATCCTTAATGTGTGGGGTGTCAGTGCAAGCCTCAGCTGCTCTTCCCAGGACATTGGACTCAGGCTTTTTATACAGCGTCCGTCTGCAGCATGGAGCTGCACGCTGCACGTGGAGGGCCCTCCCAGTCTGATGTCATCTATAATGACGGGGCCCATGTCCTCGGGAGGCCTGACTGACTGCAGGGTGACAGCTCTGTACACTCGGCCCCAAAGAGTCAACACCTTTTAGGTTTTATCTTTATTTGAAATGAGAACATCTTCATTTAATCACAGAGAAGGGCTGCTCTTATGATAACCTATGCATACTATAAACTTTGTAATTTTCACAGAATGTGACTACAGAATTTCTAATTTTTATTATATTTTTTCTGATCTTTTTTTGTAGCCCACTAGTCAAGCACTTATAAGTGGATGCTTCAACTATCAAAAGCTTCTTTAGTAAAGACATACTTTATGTTTTGCCTTACAGTCAAATCTCACTCTTTCCTATCCCTGAAATGTGCCATTTGAAAGATGCTATTTTTGTAGTATTCATGGAAATGTTATATACATAGTTACGATAATATACATGCATTTAGACAACATTGCATTAAAACTGTCATTTCTAAAGAAAAGTTTGTCCAAACATTACGCGGTAAATGAGACCTTTTCAGGATGTTTTCTTTTTTGTTGGAAAAACTAAAGACTGTGTGTCAGACCTTATTTTGGCATCTGGTATAAATTCACCAGTTGGCTATTTTTATTCAAGGCCTGGTTGGATCTAAGATTTTGTTCAGGTTTAATGACGGTGGAAACGGTTTGATGTATAATTTTGGCCTGAGCAAACATACAGTAGACATTGTTCCTGTAGGTAAACTTTAAATTACCCTTTCAAACAGGGTTCTGAGATGTCTCACTCTGTGGCAATGCTTTCAAAGATCTGCTGGGAGATGAGTGAGACAATTTCAGCATCATTAGGCTGTGGTTTTGCTGCAGGAAGCGGCGGTGCAGCAGTCTGACACCAGGGGGCAGAATTGGGGTTTAGCTTTAAGCAATCTGAATCAATGAAATATAAATAATACCCTGTTCTCAGGGATTCAAATCAGGTCCAGAGTAAAGTGTGCCTTTTCGGTTTGTTTAACCAGAGAGGTTGACTCTGCATTTACAAAGAAACACAAAAATAGAAATAAAATAACAACAATGACCAGTTAAGTGCAAACATTGGCCAGTTTAGGGCTGAGTGCTTTGGGCAGTTGATGCTGCTCCTGCTGTAAGAGAGTGGCTTGTGATGGAAATGGAACATCATGTGTCGGGCACTGGTTTGACTCATTTGAGGCCACATAATTAGTAAATTGGTATGTTCTGTATTTGTAAATCACTAACTTTAGCTTACGCTGCAGACTGCACAGTGGTGCTTTTTAGGCAAATTAGTCTGATGTTCCATATGCTAATGTGCCAGTCTCTGCAGTTCTTGCTTTATTTTGTATTTGGTTAAAACTCTACTGTACATATCGTCTATGTATTATGACCTTTGAACTTTGAGCTTGTGTGAAATGATGACAGTGTTGTGCAGAGAAATGCCAGATCTGAGCGTTGCCATACAGTGACGCTGTTTTGTATAAAAGGCCAGAGTGGTCAGTGCAGGGTATAATTTGGAAAAGCCCTGGTCCTGGCTGTGTTTGTCCTGTTACAGATGAGTGGCTCTGCAGAGGGCACTCTGCCTGGACTACTCTTCACCCTGTCTATCAGGCCTGACGCTCATGTAGCAGCCACTGTGCAGGTGAATGTGGCGAAGCAAATTTATTTGAAGAGCACAATTCATACACAGGGCATTTTTAAAGTGGTTCAAAGTTGCATACGATTACAAGAAAGCAGATACAATCAATCCATAAAACCTCAACATAAAAATTCATTGATTACAGTAAAAATCAAAAGTGCAGATCAAATACGTTCAGTAAATAAAATCTGAGCGGAACAAGCTGTAGTCTGAATTGAGCAGAAAGTGCTATGTGTTGGTTGATCCATAAATTAGAGGTGTTACTGACCCTCCTCTCTCTGCTGAGGGCAGGGTGCCTTGGGAAGGGTCTGCTCTAAGCATTGTTTTGGGCCCTGCATTATTAGGACGCCCCAGACATGAGTCAGTGCCCTGTGGCTTTAATTAACTGCAGGGAAGAAGGCCAGCTCTGTTTTCTACATCACGTTTGGTGCGGTAGTCTGACTGTTTATTTATTTATTTTATCAAACGAGGTCCTCCTTTACAATTTCAGAGCAGCTTTCATCCCGTCGTTTGTTGTTTACAATAAGCTAGGACAGGAATTCTTCCAATGTGAACATGCATTGTCACATTCAAATCCTACTCTTGGTGCGACAACTATGTGAGAAGTAGTTGACAAAAGTAATTGCATGTTTTCGTGCCTGACGCGGCGGGGAAGCGGGAAAAGCAGGCTAAACATAGTGTCCGGCAGCAGGAAAATGACACTGGCTCAGACCAAGCATTTTAATAAACCAAATTCGCCACTAAGGACCATTCGGAGCTTTATGAATGGACCTCCTTGATGCAATTATAGTGTGTCTTTGGAAAAGTTCGAAGCTTGACCAACCTGAGAAACACAAACAACCAAAATCTCAAACCCACTGCGGCTGTCTTGTTTTTAGGCGACAGGTTTTGGAATTATGGCGCATTTCTTAAAAAATGAGACTTTGTTTGTGTTGACAAAATTATGTAACGGTTTTACGTCCCTCGTTTCAGAGTGTTTGGGGCCTGGCTCGCAGTAAATCATTTCCCCCACTAGTTTGGTGTTGAATCAAGCGCGTTTATTTGTTTATCTCCCGAATGCGGAAAAACGTCTCGCTCCCATTTCTGTCATATTCAAAGCTAACTTTAGTCCTTCACCTGTTTTGATCAAAATGTGCAGTGTTTCTCAGGCCTTTGTGGGACCATTTCTTGACATATCCTCTTTGTTCGTTTCTAATACTAGGAATAAAAGAGGGTAGTCAACCACAGGCTTTGACACTCCACTTTTGTAGCATTAAGTCAAATCAAAAATTTCAAAAGCCCCTTGTATTCTACGTTACAGTTTATGTTCAATTCAAAAACACGCCCGCGCTGAAGGCCCTTCTTTTGAGATTGTGACATGAGCCGAGTCGTTTCGTGGGAAAAGATATAAAGACCTTCGCGCTTATGAAATCCAAATTAGCTCTCATTTTCAGATTTATTTTAGTGACTGCTAATGGCCTGCTACAGAGCTCATTATCCCAATCATAAACTCCAGTAAGTGCCATAATAGCCATATTTCCATGAGTATAATAGTGTTGTTTATACAGGGTGTCGCTGAGCCCTGCCTGTACCTGCAGCCCGACGGGTCTGTGTCGAGGGTGTGCCGCCAGCCTCAGCACCATTACATCTCTTACTAAATGATGCGGGCAGATTTACATTAAACATGTCACCGAATGGAATTTCGTCTTCACTGCCCTCACTGTAAGATCCCTGTGTAGATCTATTTACATTTTGTATAAACTGTTTGCAGAGAAACAACAGGCTTTCATCTCCCCCTGCATTACTCACTTTTTCAGGCAAAGTCACTTCTATAAAAAGCACCACCACAGGAGTGACTGTGTGGACTTTTAGCACAATGTATGCAAGCGTGCGGCTGTAGTCCCTGGACACAGCGACTCCACAGACAGACAGCTGGGAGCCCGCCAAACCGGTAAACTTCTGCCTCTGATCCGCTCCACATTTCGCTAAAACTGGTGTCGACCGTATTAATGTGGAGCCACACCGAATGCGAGAATGTGCGAACCCGACAGTATTTGACTTGTCCATCAGTGGTACCTGTCAGGAGCAGTGGGCGGCTGGGACTCCTCTCCAGATTTAGGGGGCGGCTGCTGTTTTTTTTTTTTTTTTTTTTTAAGAGCGATTTTATTTTAGAGCGTGGTGAGAAGGCATCCCTGAACCGTTCTTTAGCGATATGGAAGTGCGTCTTACCAAAACGTGCACAAGTCACGAACTGCACTTATCTCATGAGGGGGATGAATGTTTTCGGTTGAATCTGGCCACAGCTAAAGATAAACACGCTCAGATAGCCTTGAGTGGCGAGTGCATCAGCTAAATTGCTCCCTATGTAATTTTAACTCCACTTCATTTTATTCTTTAGGTCAAGGCTGCTTTTGCATTAGTCTTTCTATGCAGCTCTTTTATTGTGTAAAATCCGTTATATTTATGCATTGCCAACAGTCTGAGTAAAACGCTTTGGTCGCGTTTGTTTGGCCGTGCTCAGGTGATGTGGTTGAAAACGTTTGAAAGAGTGACTGTTTGCGCAGAGGGATCACCGTGGAGCGGCCCAGCGTAAACAGGCCCCGTTTCTCACAGCGCTGCGAGGGCGTTCGCTCCTGACCTCGCCACACGTTTATGAGCCAACACTGGCAGCTTTTACTGTGTGTGAGTTTGTGCCCGCCGGTGTTAATCTTCTTATCCAACTTTACATCAGCGTCGACCTGCATAACCTGAAGGGGCATTAGTCTCATATTGAACTTTTCTCTAAGTCAAAGTGAGCTCCTGTAGTCGCAGCCACTTTGTATCCTGATAAAGCACATGCTGGAACAGCCTCTTGGTATGGCATTTTAGATGTTTGTTTGCAGCCATATATTTGTATGAGTGTGTGTGTGTGTGTGTGTGTGTGTGTGTGTTCCAAGCAAACATAAATCTATTTTATGGGACGTTTTAGATTTATAAGTGAGTAGTGCCATAAATAAGCACGACGCCTCTTTAAAAGACAACATGCAGTGGTTATTATGTTGAAACAAAGCTCTGCTGAACGGATATGTAGATTAGAATGCCCCTGTGTCACCTCAGAAAGTGTATGACAGTAGGACGTCCAGATTTGCTCGGACCAGGACCATGGGAAGGTATCCTTGGCTGCTCCCATGTTGTACCGTAATTACCGGGAGGGGCCTCTGTGAGAGAACCCAGATAACTCTGCCCATGTGTGTGGACTGCGGAGCCCGTGCTGGTGACAGTGGTGAAAAGTCGACCAGATAGGAAAAACATAGGCTTCTAATCTGTACTTTATTAGCAACAGCATGGTTAGACATCTCTGCTCGGCAAAGCGTTCCAGGATGTGCCAAGTGGAGCAGGGTTTGTCGGGGCATGGCACCAGTGTTTATGGTGAATGGTAAACCCAGCCAAAAGTTTAAAGTCAGCACTTTCATCTCAAACATGGCATTAAGCTGCAAAAATACCAAATGGCTCTCATTGAAGGCACCGCCAATCGGACCACTCCTTCCCCTCTGGGTCTGCCTGCCACGAGACGCTGTCTACGCATCACCCCATATAATGAACATTAGGTTTGCTGTCGCCACACTGGCACGTGGAAACCTCATTTATTCAACTTCACGCATTACACCAAAGGCTGTGCCGTTTTTATAAATATGAACATTATATGTTCATATTTTATAGTATACATTTTGGTTCAAAGAAGAAAAAGGAAAGATGTGATGAAGGCTAATGCCGAAACGTAATCACTATCATTAAAATTTGGACATCGGCTTATGAGTGTGCAATGTTGTTTTTTGATTTATGAGGATTTTCCCCTACATCTGCACCTGCACATCTGTGTTGCTTCTCCTTTCTCATATTTTATAGTTACCATTCACCTTACCATTTTTATAACTGGGGGTTGGGGGGGAAAATATCTTGTTGCAGCCCCTTAGTCCGCTGTGTAAAATTCAATGCAAACTTTATAGCAGACCCTCATGAATCAGTCAGGTCATTTGTAATAAACAATAGTCAAAAAATTGCCCATAGTAAATAGGGCTGTACAACTACTTAGATTTAAATCACTATTGCAATCTCAACTGTGGTAAATCTCAATGTATTGGCAGTGGCTTTCTTTTATTAGGTCTCTGTAAATTCTGTGGCTGTGATGGCTCATTGTTTGGAGCAGTACAATTCATGGTATTGGAGAGGAAGCCATAACTTTTTTACTTTAAACTGAGTTCATGAAAAGTACATCTGGTCCACATTCAAGAACTTAATTTGTAAAAACATTTGTTTTGATATAGAAAATAAAATAAAATAGTAAATTGATATTGATAAATTTAAGTTGTTAACATTTACATTTCAATTGGCAAATCATCTGCCCTCATACTAGATCGAAAGAACAAGATCGCAGAGTCATTTCACTGCGTTTCCGGCCCAAGGGTGCCCCTTAGAGACAGGGTGAGGAGCTCAGTCACCCGGGAGGAGCTTGGAGTAGAGCTGCTGCTCTTTCACGTCGAGAGGAGCCAACTGAGATGGCTCGGGCATCTGTTTCGGATGTCTCCTGGTCGCCTCCCTCGGGTGGGGTTCTGGGCATGTCCTATTTGGAGGAGGCCTCATGGAAGGCCCAGGACACGCTGAAGGGACTATGTCTCTGTGGCCTGGTGTCGCCTCGAGTTCCCTCCAGAACAACTGGAGGAGGTGTGCGTGGATCGGGAAGTCTGGAAATCTCTTCTCAGACTGCTGCCTCCGTGACCCGGATAAAGCGGAAGAAAATGGATGGATGCAGGGGTTCCCAAACTGTGGTACGCGTACCCCTGGGTGTATGCAGGACGCCCCCAGGGGTACGCAAAGACATTTTGGAGAACAAAATAAAGGTTTATTACAATCTGATCGATACTGACCCGTTTAAACCGCTGCACGGGGAACGCGCTTATACAGGCTAAAGAGTCTTATAATTCAGACGTGGATGAGCTTGTTCTGGACCTGAACATGTCCACTCCAGAACCGAACCTCAAGAGCCGCTTTGGACCCGAGTGCGTAAAATTCCGCGGAGGCCGGGAGCACGGCTAAGGATGCGTCAGCCCTCGCTACAACAGCAGCGCCAAAGTTCGAAGGAGTTGCAATTTCTGTAATATCTGTCAGGAGCTTGTGCACACGCCGTCAGACTGACGGTGACTTTGATTTGCAACAGGAGTTTTCCTCTCATTCTGATCCGAGGGGTGAAGCGTCTGTGGCTGTCCCCTCCTCTGCCACTAAACCCGTGGCTTTGTATCTGACAAATACATTCAAATGAGCTGATGTGCGGTGGCACGTGCATAGATGGTTATGTCCTGCATATACATTATCTCCGCTTTAACAAAAGCTTAATCGAGCACATTTGAGTCTGTACCGGCGGACGGACAGTACGACTGAGTGAGACGCAGAGGGGGCGGGGCCAGAGCGCAGAGTCCAAACCAGAGTCTGATGTTCAAAATGAGTGACAAAAGCATCCTGGTCCTGTTCCAATGGGACAAAGCAAAACACTCAGCTTTATCCATTCACACTAACAGCCTTGTTTCCAAAATAATCAAAAACTGGCATTTTCATAAAAAAAATGTATTTACATATTCTTAATAGCCTTAATCACCCAGACAAGCAAAACATATTGAATGTGGAAAACCTGCTTGAGTTCACTGTAATAATTGAGGAAATAAACATAAACATACATGTGATATTCCCAGTGTTTTCAATCGTGTCAAACTAGGGGGTACGCGACTCGACACCTAAAGCTTCAGGGGGTACACGGCTCCAAAAAGTTTGGGAACCACTGTATGGATGGAAATCAAATGCAATTATTTAGGTAGTATAATGCAATCAGCCGAAAGGAGTTACAGTATACAAGCTGCAGACCCTGTAGTTTAGGCCTCTACAAACATGTTCTGAAACCCATATCTATTTAGCAGCTCATACTTCAGTCTTCTCTCAAATGTTAATGTTTCTGAATTGATCTCAAATCAGCACAGTGAACTGAATCTTGATTTTTGAATCGAACATTGCTAATCGAGATAGTAACAATACCGTCAGAAAAAGTGCCATTAGGTTTCTCTTTCTCCTGCTGCTTCTTATTCTGTGTGTGAGGCCCAAGAATGTTCCCAGTGGCTATAATGCTTTCAGGAAAGGCAGGTCCCACACAAATGCCTACTGTTACGGTATGTCTGAGAGTAAATGATGCGGGGGCTTTGATCTGCTCTGATAAGCTACAGTCTGTTTAGCATACATCAGTTCAGCCTTCACTTGTGTATGGTCGTGTATAAACAGGGTTGGGGCATTGAGCTGCACTGGACCCCCCACGTGATTCCCAGTTTTTAAACCAGGATTCAGTTCAAAGCACACACTGTAGTCACGTCTCAGAGCATTAAAGCAGACGTGTAAGTGTTACTCAGTGTAATGGTTGAAATGAATGTGTGGAATAGACGACAAAGTCAAGCCGCCATATGGATCCAACGGCATTGTAAACACATCGCTGGTGCAGTAAAATACGTAGACTGAGACGAGAAGTCCTGGTGATGGTTTATGGGCTTTGAAAATGTAGAGGACCCTTTCAGATTCTCTTTTATTAAATTAATGTTAAGAATACTAAACAGTGCGTCCACAGTAAAAGAAACGACTAAGAGAGAACCATTTTCTAACATGGTTAAAGCTAAAAACAGTTTATTTTGTATATGTCTCCTTTAACAGTCAACACACTAAAACAAGCATCACATTTTCAGAACAAGTCTGGAGAGCTCTCATCACTGATCTTTAATATATATATATTTTTTTTAATCCTTCAAATAACAAATGCAATTTTTTTTGTACATTGTGGTGTGCCTTTGGATGAATCGGAGTCTTCTTTCATTCTGCAGTGAGGCTGGCCTGCTGCTGACGCTGACCACACCAACTGTAGGTTTGAGACAATAGTAACAGCTCTGTTGGTTAAAATACAGAGACACATTTAGCACTGCAGTGATGTGAGAAAGCTGGGAAGAGTGTATATAAAAAGAACTGTGCGCCGCTCCTTCATTCATCACTTGGAGATTACAGCCAGCCCTGACCCCACCTGCTCCATTTACCTGACTCGCCCTTTAGTCTCCCTCAGCGAGTCAGCACTTTGCTTTAAACACATTTAAGCCACAGGGCAATTTAACAGTGCAATTTCCAAGTTAAAATCTTTCCGCTGCTCCGTGCTCATATCGGACTGGAGGGTTTCACATTGACCTTTTTAGCTTTGCAGGCCTCGCCACTCTTCACCCCCTTTTTTCAGGTTTAACTGTCCAATAAAGCCGCTGGACCAAAAAAGACCTTGGTTTGCAGAGTGGTCTTCTTGGAACCTGAAGTGGATCATATTCGGCTATTGTGAACAAACTGTTTGTAGTTGCACACTGGTAAAAGTTTTAGAAAACAATGGATTAGATCACAATCGAAATCTACCCACATCTGTCAAGCCCTGACTGTTGCTATGTCTGGAACCGCACCGCTATGATGTGAAGAGGAGACAGAGCTGTCTGTGATGCTGCTCTAAACATAAACGTGGTTCAGTGTAATGACACATTGTCTCCTCCACGTCACGTCCCCCGCTGAGATCAGGGGCAAAAAAAACTCCACTCTCTCCATTTTTCTCTGTTATCTTTCATACAATCCGTTCAAACGATCAAGACATTCAGATGAATCGTTACTGCAGCATATTCTCACAGATATTTCCTGTACGTATTTTTGATATTAACCTCTTAACCCCTACCTGAACCGTACACATTTTCTCCAGTTTGGCTTCACCCTAATCTAAAAGCTATATGAAAAAAGTGTCAAATTAGCAAAAAAAAATAGATAAACACATGGATGAAAAAGCGATGGAAAATCATTTAAATGAGTTTCGTAGGTCTTAGCTTTCAAATGAGGCGTGACACTGGCCTATAGGCTGTGACTTTATGGATTTGGTTAAAGCTAAACTGGAGAAAATGCACTCGGTTAAGGCGGGGGGGTTTAGAGGTTTACCCTGTGTAAAATAATCATGCAGAACAATTTCAGAAGCACCAAGGGAAACGGGGAAAAAGGGGTGAAGATTATACCTTTTGACCTCTTTCATTATTTTCCAAAGACCGTCAACTCTTCCCCAGTGGTCAGTGGTCAAGGCAAACTCTTCAGTGTGAGGGATGTGATGCAGTAATTTGTGGCCGCGCTGCTAAAAAAAGGCCCGTGCTCCTCAGACACACGGCAGCGTTTTCCACAGGTGCCGAGCACTGTGCCATTTATAGCACGGGATAGTGGCGCGATGGTTAGCACTTTCCCCTCCCAGCAAGATGATCCTGGGTTCATATGTGTTTACAATAATAATAAGTACAATAATAAACATTACACAAACAGGGTAAACTATGTACAATTGTTATCAAAATCTTGAATATAATTGCATTAACTATGCCCTGGTGAAATGGGTGAAATGACTTTTATCTTCTGAATTCTGTCTGTGTTATTTAACATTTTTGCATAGAAATGTATCTAGCTTTTATGTTTTATGGATGGTGGCCAAATGTTGAATGTTTACTTCAGTTCGTTCGTGCTGGGCAGGGGGCCAGTGATAAGCTCCGCCCGGTCCCACACCGCCCGAGGGACAGTAGTAGTCGGGTCACTCAGTACTCACAATTCTGCGCGTGAACTTTACTGAGCTTTGTTGTTGTTAAAATAGCAACCGTAAAAACAATACCTGGATCTGTGTTAATTCACTCATTTATTTAAAATTCAACCAATCTGATACTTTAAAAGTCATCATCCTCTCCAGAGATATCATTATGTGGCTCAAAAAATAAATAAAAAAATGCTCCTTTCTTTCAAATCTGCAGCAATCGTTTTAACCTCATTTAAACGGCACTCTACACTCTGCACGCTCAGACAGAATTCAGACGGCCTAAATAGGACTTTATTTGGACATGTGTTGGATTTGTTACTGTAGTCAAAGTTGTTTTTAGCCCTAGGATCTGGCAACCCCAAAATGTGGCGCTAATAATGCTTTTTGAATAGGCTGCTCTCGAACCAAAGCAAAACATCATCATAAACATGCTAACCTCCGCTTTAACCGAGCACCTTTTCCCCAGTTCAGCTTTTAATTTAAAAGATGGGGCTTTTTTGTTACGTTTTTGTCACTTTTTCATTGATTTTCTCATGTTTTCGTTCCTCTTTTGATGCATTTTCTAATTTCTGTGTCTCTTTTGTGGCTTTTTTCGTCAAATTTTTATCACTTTTTAGTTGCTCTTTTGTTGCCGTTTTGACACTTTTTTTTTCAAGAAGCTTTTAGGTTTGGGTAAAGCCAAACGGGAGAAAATGTGCAAGTGTGGGTCAATAGGTTCAAACATTTTGTAATTGTGACTAAATCAGTATCACAATAACAAGTATCCCAATTATTTGATTTTATACAAATGTACTACTTTTCTATACACTGCATTGAAATGAAACTCTCAAAACCTTCGATTTCCGGCCCTCTCCGCGCTCACACACATTGGTGCATGTTCATTTTATGTAATTTCTTTTTCACACACATCCGCCACAATTCCAGATTTAAGATTGTGGCGGGTTGCATTTCTGTGCATTTCTGAACCCTGTGGCCCATTTCTGAGATGGTAATTGTAAAAAAAGTTTCGAATACATTCTGATCTGTGCGCAGTGTAGATAAGAGCTAAAGGCCCTGCGTGTTGGTATTTGTCCCCATCTACAGTCTGAAACAGTGCTATGCCTTTGAATGCAGCATCTGCGCCGCTAATAAAGGTCTTCTGACAGCAGGGGGCAGCAGATCCACGTTTGAGACTGATGAGATGGAGCGTATTATCTCACTTTGCCCCGTGTCATTTCTTGTGTGCAGAGGATGCTGGCACGTACTTCCCCTGTGTGAAGAGAGACCCCGGGCGCTACCTTCAGCCCTGCTCGGACTCCGTGAAGACCTGGCTGAGGGCCATGAAGAACGCCGGCAAAGTCCTGCTGCTCATCACCAGTTCCCACAGCGACTACTGCCGCCTCATCTGCCAACACATCCTGGGGTGAGCCTCAAGAAGACTGGACTAACCTCCTTGGATGATTGAGAATCTACATTTTTCTTACAAATGTCTGCTTTTGCAATATTAAAAGACAGTCTATTAATCTGTGTGTCCAGGAAGGACTTTGAGGAGCTGTTTGACATCATCATCACGAACGCTCTGAAACCAGGCTTCTTCTCCCTGGTCCCTCATCAGAGGCCCTTCAGGAACCTGGGTTAGTGCATCACCTCTCAGCCCCCCCTTAGTACATTTGTTTTATTTGTTGCCTGTTTAACCCCTACCTGAACCAAGCACATTTTAAACAACCACATTTTGGATCAGTTTTGAAGGCTTTTAAATGTGGCTGTAAACTCCAGTCCAGAAGCTTTTCGATTTGGGTAACGCTGAGCTGGAGAAAATGCACTTGGTTAAGGCGGGGGTTAAGAGGTTAATAGAAGTAAGTCATATACTGTGCCTTTTGTGACCGCAATGACACACTTCCTCCTTACAAGCTTCTTAATCTTCCGAAATGCAAAGTGGGTAACATCAGTCTCTGAAGGATAGAACCTCTGGCCCACACATCAGTGACAAAACACCTGTTAAACATACTCTGAAAATACTGTAAATATGTTGGGTCATATAGGATGTACAATACCGGGATGTGAAGAGAGTGGTGTTTACTTTGGGCCATGATTGGGAGGTTTGGCGCTTGGTCTTTTGACAAGATGAAAAGTGACCAGCCACAAAACAAACTTGCCTACCTCTGGGGGTAGCGAGAGTTTACCTATTCAGTAACTCGTGTCACATTCAACCTTTTTATTTTTTATTTAACAAAGAAAGGCCCACTTCGAAACAGAACCACTTTTTTTATTTTATTTTTTTTAGGAGAGTCCTAGCCCCAGATGGGACCCCATTGTACATGTTTTAGTGGTGGCTCGTTGCTCCCGAAGAAAACCCACACTGGTGCGGGGGAAAAAAACATAAACCGGTCCCAGAATCAAAAACACAGGCCTTGCGTATTGTCATCACTGGGCCAGCAACCACAATCATGGCAACCAAAAGAGGACGTACAGTAGGAAACAAAACACTGGTCGACAAACTGTGGTACATGCCAAGTTTTTCTTATAATAGTCTGAAAATGAAAACAATGACGGTGATGATTGCAGGTTGAGATTGTCTAAATTGAATCCTGTTTAATTCATGTATTTGTTCAGAGCTTGCGTAGTCCTAGGAAAAGGCCATCGCTGTGTGTCGTTACAATGTTGACTTTGCGCTTGCCTGTTCTGTTTTGGGGATAAAAATAGTTTGCAACGTAAATGATGATTTTCACCGACATGTCACGGTAAATATTGTTACAGGGGCAGCTGACGTGCCATTAGTGGGTGTCGTGGGAACGGCCTAACAGACGAGTCATGTGCCGACACGGCGCTAATTACAACAAGTGGCAATTCGTTTCCCAGGTTAATGACACATGAGATGTGATTTTGTGCAGGCTATAACTAGATCGTGATCTTCCAGATGACCGGTTTATCTTATCCCATAGTCATCCTCAGATTTCGTTATTCGCCTGTAGCAGCTAAGGGCCAGACAGAGGGCAAAGGCATGTTTCTAATGGACATTTTTCACAACACAGCAGACTTCACAAGCTACAAAGATACAAATAAATGAGTTGACAAAGACGACATTATTCAAGTGGTTGTTACGTTATTACTCATGTTATGTTATGTCAGTGTAGTTCTTGTGTCATCTATTCCTGTGAGGTTTTCTACTTTCAATATTTAGGCTACAGCCATTGTTAGGAAAAGGAAAGGACTTCATTTGTACAGCACCTTTCACAGACAAAGTCACAATGTGCTTAACGTTTTATATTCACTCCATACTCGGCTGTGGCTACCCCAGGCTGCCAATTTGCGCCCTCATCCCCTCTGACCACCACCAAGGTAGGGGGAAACTGGAGAACTCGGAGGAAACCTACGCAGGCACATGCAAACACCACAGAGAAAAGCCCGTCCGAATGGGGATTGCTCAATAATGAGGCTTAGATGCTTTGCCTAAATATTTGCAGTCTTTGCCATTCGCTCATGTTGCTCATTTCAGACTTTGCAATTTCAGTCCAGTTGCAATTAATTGTGCATTACCTTTTTATGTCTTTAGTATCTGTGACTTTTGATGCTGAAAAAGCTTGTACAGCATAAATAGAATCTCTTGAATCCGTTTCCAGTGAATGACGAGGAGGAGAGCGAGGGGCTGCCGTCTCTGGACAAACCGGGCTGGTACTCTCAGGGAAACTGGCCTCACCTGCACGAGCTGCTCAAGACCATGACGGGAAAACCGGAGCCTAAGGTAACGCCAGGGATCACTCGCACACCGCAAACAGAGTTCCCAACATGCATCGGTCAAATCAGTCTGCGAACAACAGCAGCTCTCATACACACATCTCATTAACAAGGTTGCGTTCATTGCATTCTTCAGGAATTGTTCAGATGGAGGGCAGGGGTTGATACAACTCTGTGATTCACTGTTTTAGAAAGGAATCTCCACACAAAAAATCCACACAATGTTGAAACCTTGATCATTAATCTCTGACAACCATCATGCCTTTGTAATTGACAAGTGCCTCTTTTTTGTACAATGTTAATACTATATTTCATCATAGTTGTATTTTTATAGTGCATTTTTTGGAAAAAAGCAGCATTTCCATTTACGGTATTTTCCGGACTATAAGTTGCTTCGGAGTTTATGTCGCGCCAGCCAAAAAATGCATAATGAAGAAGGAAAATAAAACATACATGTCACTCCGGAGTATAAGTTGCACCGGCCTTGGCAACTACCTGGGCCTGGAGGCGTAACTGTATCGTTGGCAAGCCTCTCACAGCAGCACGTTGTCCCAGCCCCTATTTGCGAACTCGTTCCTCTAGCTGTGGCCATTTAGCTTTTAGCCCGCGGTTCTACATTTTCTACATTGCAGTAAGAGTAACCTTCACTTTCCGCCGGTCCCTCACAAGTTTCTCGCTCACTCCAAACTTTTTTTCTGCTGCTTGATGACCGTTTTTTAAATCTTTAGTGGTACAGGAGTAGCAGATTGTAGGAGACGCATCTGGGACAGAATGTGTGTGTACGGTGCACTTGTGTATGTTTGTGTGTGTGCTTCTGAGGCGGGTACACACGTGGGCATGGGCGTGTCCAAGCGGAGGTCTGAATACGTTAAAGTGCGCACTCACCTGGGTTCCGGATGAGAGAGGTCTGGTCTGGGTAGCCACAATTTTTGTTGACCGCACCCATTTCATTTACCATTGTTTGTCCGTTAATCCTTCTGGTTTCCATCATTTTTTGTCACACTCATTTTTACTTGTTGTTAAGCTTTGTTCTTTTTTAACGCAATAAATATACAAAAATAACTCTGGATTTCAGCCCATCTTTCACCATAGCCTCCTTGCGCGTCACAAAGTTAAGCCACAGGACCCAGCCTCAACCTCTCCGCGGCTAAAGTTGGTCAGAAGCCGCAACACAGATATTGGTACACAAGCCTAGAGCGCCCTCTAGTGGCTGTCAGTGTGAAAATAACAAACGTGAAATTATATATTTTGATATACAAGTCGCACTTGAGTATAAGTCGCACCCCCAGCCAAACTATGGGGAAAAAAGTGCAACTTGTAGTCCGGAAAATACGGTACTCAATAGTCAGTGCTTCGCTGAGTAAATATTTTGGCTCCCCTACACACCTTTTCAATCAACCCATAGAACACAATAGTTTAAAGCGCCTCACAGTTTTATGGGAAAATGCCATCTTGTTTTGCATTTCATGACAGCAATCAGTGTGGAAAATGTGGAAAATCTTGCTAAATCCTGAAGGCCAGTGCATGGGCGTGGTGACTTGACGGAGCACTTTGGCACCCTGTCGCTGGAACACTCTGAAGAGGATGATGAATGCGCTGAGACCCATTCACACAGGAGTGAGGGGAGAGGAGCGTGTCTGCCCGCTGCCAGCTCCCAAACATCATATTTCATGTTTTCACAGTCAAGTAGGATCGAGTGTGTCTTCTGAAGAACATGATTAACCAAGTGCATGGGATTCCACAATGTTTCACACAGCTGTTCAATGAGTTCAACTAATTTAGAAAAGCATTGGTTTTTTAAAGGGTCAATGGCCATGTCTAATTTCAGAAAACAGTTTTTCAATTTGAAGACATTGGGAACCATTAAATTATATCACTGCGCTATCCAATACAATTATATTACGAGTCTTCTGAATGTATGACCTTTTCATCAACGTTATGTGAGCAGTAGGAAAACCGAAATAAGCCGTAGAAATGATGACTGACGATGGTGTGGACAAAAGAGAATGGGCATGTTCAAGCAAGTCAGGGTGAGTGGGGTAACTGTCAGAGCCGGCCGGAGAAGGTTTAGCATTACCACAGGAAAGGTTAAGAGTAGTCACTATTAAGAACAGTTTGAGGATATCTGTGGACGTTAGGTTAGAGTCTAGACAAAGAATTAAGGTTTCTGAACACTGCTCAAGTATCTTGTCTGCAGAAATTTTACAGATATAAAAAAGATGAAATGTTTGAATATTATTTAAAAAAAGGTTTGCATTTGAGAGTATAATCGTTTGATTTTGAGTACATCACATTGTATTTTTACGAGTGATAGGGAGTTTAGTTGATCACTTTCTTAATCATCAACAACACTTGACGTAGTAAGTGGAGTATAGATGAAAGGCTTACGCAAGAGTACACAAGGCAAAGGTTGGGAATCACTGGTTAAACACCATGTTAAGCAATATCAGGTTCCGTGGCCAGATCAGGCATATTCTCTTGCCTAATCAAGTGGTACATAAAGTGTGTCTCCCTCTGGTTCAGCAATGGACTCTGCAGTTATTGTACGTCACCAGCAGAAGACACATCACTACCAAGTTGGTAAATGGTCTTAACTTACCAAGTTCAAATTCAATTGTAGCCTCCCAAAACCTTATGGATTTATTACTAGAGGCTCATGATCTTGGCTGCAAAATGCTCCTATACATTACACACTGGAGTTTGCCAAGTAGAGCATAGGCGTCGTCGCCCCTGCTCAGAGCCCCGCCCCCTCCCCTCGCACAGGTCAATGGCCGTCTCTGTACGCCGTGTACAGTGCTCAGGAATGTGCCGTGAGGCTGTTCTCAGATGACCCTGGACTTGTTCCCACTTTCTCCTCAAGGCCGACAACAGTTGTTTGAGTGACAGCTTTGCATATTTGCGAAATACTATAAATACTGACTGAGATTAGACTGTGAAGTTTGAAAGCTGAGGGATATAAGCTCTAAATGGCAAGTTGAAAATGCCGAGGTGGTAATTAATGTTGTGCGTGTGCGTGCGCGTGATGCGGAGCGTATTGTTTTAAATGTTGTAATCTGTAAAGCACTTTGTGATACCTCTCGGTATGAAAAGCGCTTTATAAATAAAGTTTGATTGATAGAAGAAGGAACCCCTTAGTTACAAACATCCCTGCAGTCCGACATCACTGCTTTAGTGAGAAGAAGGCTCCTCCAGACCCCACACGGGGCCCAACACAATGGCCGCCCTTTGTACCTGAGCCCAGTGCTGACTGCTCTGAGTGATGCCCTAAGAGCCGGGCCCCATCTATGTCAACAGTCATCCTCCGGCCTTTCATATGTGCAAAAAGTTCAACACATGCTGACATGAGGCCGTGCTTAAGAAACGTCCTGCACGATCCGATCATCACCAAACACCAGTCTCTTGAGGAAGTTCATAGCGGAAATTGGGCAAGCAATGGGGAGTTGTCCCATCCAATGACATCATGTCTGGGGATCAAACTGTCAACCTTTTTGAGTGTGGATCATCCTTGACTGTTCTTGATGAAACCTGCTGCTAACTTTGACCCTGTGTCCAGCTTCGACAATGCTTAGTGTCTCCCTGCTCTTCTTCTATGCTATACTGTCCTATAGTGACCCCACAAAAGACAAGAGCTGATGGAGTGAAAGGGAATTGGATGCAGATGACGAGGACTTACGGAAGCAGATGATGAAAAGCCAAAATGTCAGACTAGTGATTAAAACCAGTCCACAAATGCGTTATCATTCCTTTTCTTGTTTGTGTTCATTATTGCACGGATGACTAGAGCACCCTGTGGACGGTGTCAAAGCGGAATCTCTGGACAGTGTAAATATTTATCAGACTGATCGCAGACTTTTGGAGAGTTACCGGCAGCTGTAGTCCTTTTTGGGGCAGTTGTGTGTGTGTGTGTGTGTGTGTGTGTGTGTGTGTGTGTGTGTGTGTGTGTGTGTGTGTGTATATGTGAGTGGGGGGGGGGGGGGGGTTCATGATTGTGGAGCCCCCACCCGCAGCAGCCCTGTTTGTTTACACGTGAGAGCCAGTCTGACACAGGCTGCTCTGTCGCAAACTGCTACCGGAATGCCTTGCATCCCTTTTATAGACATCCCACACAACGAACAGTGCCCTTTGACGTAAACAGCAGTGCCACTGAGCAAAACCAGCGTTTTCCTTCCATGGTTACACGGATCGTTTAATCATTAATCCTAATAAAACAAGCAGCCCAATAACAAAAGGTTAAGTCTAAAGTCTAAAAACGTCTGAAGATTCTCAGTAAAGTGAGTCCCAGGTTACATTCCTGAATGCATGAGCCTTTTCAGTGTGGAGTTTGCTTGTTTTCTTGTTTTTTGTGTGCTATTTTGATACTTTTTTCAAAAAACTTTTCAGATTTGGGTAATACCAAACTGGGAAAATGTGCTCGGTTCAGGCGGGGGTTAAATCCCTTTCCATCCATAACCGAAGCAAAAGCTTAATTGCAAATAAAAACATTTCATCATGTCACACACCTTAATATGATAAAAGACACATTAATATACATATTATACTCAGTGAATATTATTATGAACATTTCACAACCACAACAACGCTCTCACCCCAAGCACGATGCCCGGCACAAAGCAAGCGACAAAAGGCCACCACCCAGCCACAGACGGCTATCAACATCAAACACAGCCAACACTCCCAAAAGTCACTACTTTTTTGTAAAAAAAAAACATTAAATACATATTATCCGTGATCTTGCCACTTCCCAGTTGTAATTTCCATCCTTAATATTTTTATATATATATATATATTTATTATTATTATATTATTATTTTTTTATGTACAATGAATGATGTAATATGTAATCCCTGCATAGTGTAGTCCGTTAAAAAGCCAGGGTGTAGAGCGGGTCCATTGAAGAGGGCAGTAGCTCCTCATCAACAAACCCCCACCCAGCTGCCCCAACTAGCTGATTTGGTAGATGATGTTCCTATGCTATGTAGTGCGTTAAAAACGAGGTATATGAGTCCATTGGGAGGGTCCCTCTCAACAGATTTGGAACTCGCTAACGACCAGCACGTTCTTGGAACCTTCTTTTTTATTTGGCCCGGTAACAGTTTGTACCTTACTTTGTATAACATCTGTACTGTTTGGAACTCAACAATGTCACAAAACTTCATTATCTTTGTGAGTTTGTGTGGTCCAAAAACCCAACTTTGTGAATTAATCTAACACCTTTTTTTGTAGCATTACTATTGGTTTTAATGTGCTTTAATAAGTACTACCCCAAACCACAGTACAATAATTTAAATAGGGCAGTATAAGAGAACAGTATAAGATGTGTAGAGCTTTGATATTTAAAATGCGCTTTGCTTTTGCTATTACTGAAATGCTTCTAGAAATGTTAGTAGTTATATATTTAATGTGAGATTTCCAAGTAATTCTATCATCTATAATAACACCAAGGAATTTGATTTCATGCACTCGCTCGATAACAACACCCTCTATCTGAATTGCTTCCTGAGCATTGGAATTACAGTTGCCGAATAACATAATTTTATCTTTTACTCAGATTTAATTATGTTTTGTTTGAACCACTTATTGACATTTTTAAGTTCCAGTTAACAATCCGACACAGCTGTTGTAAATCGTCTCCTGATGCAAAAATATTTGTATCGTCAGCAAACAAGATGAATTTAAGTCTTTGAGAAGTTTTACATGTCGTTAATATACATATTAAACAATTTTGGGCCCAGAATGGAACCTTGAGGTAAACCACAGACAATTTGTCGACAACTCGACTGATAATCACCGATTTTCACACATCGTTTTCTATTTTTTTAAGTAACTGGTAACCCACTGTAGAGCTACCCCCTTAATTCCATAATGTTCTAGTTTATTAATTAATATATCATAGTTTATTGTATCAAACGCTTTACTCAGGTCAATAAATAACACTATTGCATATTTCTTATCTACAGCATTAGTTATTTCTTCAGTTATATCAAAGAGCGCGTGTGAGGTTGAGTGATTGTTCCTAAAACCAAACTGATTGTCCGAGAGTAAATTACACCTTTCGATAAAGCCGTCAAGTCAAAGACTTGAGTTAAAAACCTTTTCTAAGATTTTAGAGAATTGCGGTAAAAGGGAAACAGGCCTATAGTTTGTAAAGAGATGTTTATCTCCTGCCTTGAACAGAGGAATCACTTTTGCTACTTTCATACTATCAGGAAATTGTCCAGTTTGTAACGGTAAGTTAACGGCTTAGAGATACTTTCAATAACAGTTTTTAAAGTTTTCATATCCATGTCATGGTAATCGGTCGAGGTTTTATTTTTACACCCTTTAACAATGTCCTTTTTCCCAACAGGATTGAGGAACATGGACATAGGACACAATTATAGTTCTCAACGTTTGCAATTTTTGCAGTTTTATCCTCATCTTTGAAATATGTTGGATAATTAATCATTCTTGGTTTATTTCTAATTATACTATTTAAGATATTCCATAAACCTTTAATATCATTCTTATTGCTATCTAACAACTTATTATAATAATCCTGTTTACATTTCAGTTAGTTTATTTTTATATTTCTTATATTTATCCTCAGCTTCTTTTGTTCTATTATTTATAATTTTTTTATTTATGATTTTTTTTTTCTTGCATGTGTTTAACAATCCCTTAGACATCCGTGGGTTTACTATACACTTTCTGCTATTACAGTATTTTTTCATTGGGCAATTTTTGACATACTTTATGAAATGATTTGCGTAAACTCATCATATGCCTTATTAGTGGCATTCTCTCTGTATACAATACTCCAGTCTTGAGCTAATAGCTCCTTTTTAAATGCATCAATAGGTTTCTCTTTTTTACCGTTCTAAACCAATACTTGTTTTCCTCTTCATTTTTTAAATATCCATTTTTATACAATACAAAAACTGGAAGATGATCACTAATATAATGTATCATTAATCCACTGACTGTATCACTTTCTATTTCATTTGAGAGAATGTTATCAATCAAGGTGGCACTATGGCACTAGCTACTCGGTTTAGTTATTAGAGGAAACAGACCTATACTATATAAAGAATTTTAGTATAGGTCTTAACCCCATTGAGAGTCTTTGGGTTGTGCTGGAGAAGGCTTTTCCCAGTGCTCACACTCTCACATCATGAAAAATGAATGCAACGCTAGATCTTTTGTCATTTCAGGAGCTTATTGAAACAACGCCACAGCAAATGCGTACTGTAATCAAAGCTAAAGGCGCTACAACCAAATATTAGAGCGTGTCACCTCTTTTTTGGGGTGACTTTTTTATGGTCAGGCATTTGTATTTGAATTGGCAATAACAATGCAAGAAACAAACAGGGATATATACAGTACATGATAAGAGTATGCTGAATTAAAGTAAGAGAGGAAAAAATAAATAGTACATTTTGAGAGTAATTTACCAAGTGTTTGCTCATGTGCAAAACAAGTACCATGTGCAAAAGTTGATCCGCAGCAGAGTCATGTACGCATTTTTTTTATTCAAGCATTATTTTCTCATTTACATATTCATTTTGGCCCTAAAACTGTAATACAGGCAGCTATATGATATTTTCCAGCTTGCACTTGCACCTGTTTTTTTCACAAATGTGTTTGTCACATATTTACTTTGATGCTTGTTGCTTAGTGTTAAAAGCAAGAGGTGCGTTTAAAAACAGATTGACAGTTTGCCTGTCTGTGTAAAGGCAGCGAAATGAGTCTGACAAGGGCAGTAGAAAGATTTGGTGTAAAATAGTCAGGCCGCTATGTTCCAAGTCAGTTTCCTCTCTCCCTGATTTCCTGTATATAGTGTAAACAAAGCCAAATGCTAATAACCCCAGTTTTTATTGTCATTTCTCACTTCATTTCCTCTTCTACTGAACACTTACTGGAAGCGGCTCAGATTGGATGTCCGTGTGTGTGTGCTGTTGTCTGTAGACCTGCTCCTCTAAATGACACCACGGAGAGGCACAGAGCAGATGGAAGTGATGAGTTCACCAGACCACCTCTGTCTACCCTTTGCCCCCTTTAAAACACAGATCTCACTCGGTCAAAATCTTTTTAGCGTGGAAAGCAATGGCTCATCTCATAACAACTTGCTTTCTCTTTAATATGATTACCTTTAATAATTGTTTACTGTGACTGGTCTCTGTTTTCCTGTGCGATATGTACGCGAGATGTCATGTGACGTCTCGTGTACTGTATTTTGTGGCTAATGGTACGTTACCTGTTACAGAACAACAGGATAGCTGTAGATCCACCATCAGCATATTTACTTTGATGCTTGTTGCTGATGCGTTTTATATGCACTGTAGTCAACAAAAGTAAAGCTGCCTTTATGTTTTCTCAAGAAAAAGAGGTCCATCGACTTTTTCTCCTCCTAATCTTTAAAATCTTCTATATTAGGGCTGGACGATATTATATTTTATCTGGGCGTTTGTTTCCACATTTTCACCTTGGAATTTCATGTTTTATTACCTAAAATAATGTATGTTGTGTATGGAAAATGGGTTGAAGGATTCAGACATATTTTCAGACGAATAAACTGCTTGACCTATCCTCAGATGTAATTCAGAAAGAAAATCTTGTATTGTGATAAGTGTTGGATAAATTCTGCCACATAGTCTTGAATGATCCCATTCCTGCTCTGTCTGGACTTCAATCCTCCTGCATTCCTTGAGACATTTTGGTCCACTAGACACAGGTTGGAATTTTTAAAAGGATGAGGGGGTTAAAAACGACATAGGAGTACCAGCTTACACCTCATGACATCACCTGGTGGAGCCAAGTGTTTGAGCTCTTGAAAAGATTTAATGAAAAACCATACAGCATGGTTAAAGGCTTCATACTGAGTTGATTTATAGTTGATTTTGCGTAATATGGTTGGCGAGTGGAGAATTGTGTGTTGACCTCCGGTATCCTCTCTAGGTGGTGTACTTCGGCGACAGCATGCGCTCAGACATGTTTCCGGCCAGCAGCTTCGGTAAGTGGGAGACGGTGATGATCGTGGAGGAAATGGAGGGGGATGGGGTGCCCAAGACGGAGGCCGCCAAATCCAACCAGGCCCCAGTGGAGACGCTGGAGAAGAAGGGAAAGTTTGAGGTAAGCGTGAAGCTGCTTTCTATTAGCTGTTCTATTAGACCTATAGATCGTACTCCCCCGCCTGCTCTGACTGGACCGGGCCCTTCTACGCCCTACTCCCTACTATGACTGCACATTCCACTATTGAGACGGTTTTTGTTTCACTTCTGGTCTTTTCTCAGTTTTAATATACAGTGCGGTAAAGATGGCTGTGTTAATCCACCTGATGATGAACTTATTAGTAGCATACTCTTCTTAATAAGTATGTACCGTATGCTGCCATAACCATATAACAGTAACAAATCATTTTATGAACTGGATAAAACAAACTAGTCAAACCTTCTCAAATCAAAATGTTGAGCTGAGGAAGCTTCTTGGATAAAAGGCAAAAAGTTTAATTTGAGGACATTTACATCCAAATCGGATGAACGATGTAGGAGTTACAACCGTTTGTATGTATGCGTCTCACTTTTTAAGGGACCAAAAGTAATGGGACAAGTGGCTGCTCAGCTATTCCATGGACAGGTGTCTGCTTTTCCCTGATTATCCAATTTATAAGGAACAGATGCGACGTCAAATCAATTGGTGGTTTATAGAGCCAAAAACATAAGAATTGAGTCAATGTCCCAATATTTATGGACAGGACTGTATATGTAAAACCTTTTCTGCTATGAAAAACTCATATGGCTGAGCTTATACAAATAATATAAAATAGTGTAGATATTACTTACTTTTACTACTTTTTTGGCAGTAGAGACTGTATGATAATGATATTTTATATTTTATACACATCTGGCTAATTTTAAGCATTAGTAAATGGAGCATGATTTAGTTCTCATAGATAGTCTTCATAGATGAAAGGTTGAGCTTTACGTCTGGGTGTAGAATTGTCTAAAACTGACCCAATGACAAATATAATTTCCTTATAATTTCACTTCCTTTTTCCATTTAAATGTGGGTGTTTTAAAATTGCTGCACAAAGCATATAATAAACACATCCCTTTTGAAGAAGACTTCCTGCTCGCCTTGAACTTCTGAGTTATATCTGATGAGTAGCGGTTTGGGAATTTCTGTTCTGTTTCATTTCTCCACTCATAGGGACCACGGCCCGTTTGAACTTCACTCCCCTTTACTCAATGGGGCAGATCTGTCTGAACATGTCTGAACTCTGTGTGTCTTCCAGGAACAAGGCATGAAGTCTCCCTCAGCCGCGTCCAACCAGTGGGGCTCGTACTTTGTGGACGTCCAGAGGACCGCAGAGGGAGACGAGGAGGTCCACAAGCTGACCTGGTGCTGCCACTGCATTCACAAGTACAGCACGCTAGCCATCCCCAGCGTGGAGCACATAGCAGGTTCGCAAGCACGTACCAAAACACGTACACACTCAAAAATCCTTGTAAATTATCATTTGGTAATGTTACATGAGGGGTTGACGAGGGGTGCAGTTGGATGAGGGTTCAAAATTACTTTTTATTCAATTATGAAATTAAATATAAATAGAGGACTTGTTGACCACTAACAATGATTCAAACCTTTGGCCAAGACGCATAATAAAAGGTTATTATTTAACTCTCGATAAATCCTCAAATCATAAGCCATCAGAGCTGCTTTTTCCATGAGCAAGAGAGAGCGCAGATTCGGTTCTGAGATACTTTTGGGTAGGTTTCGCCCCTTATACTTTGCAACCCTTGTCCAAATGTCTACTCAAGTTATAATACTATGTGTTGGTGATGCAGCATGAACAGCATAAATGAACACCTTTATTGCCCTAGAAGGGAAATTGTCTGGTATGGAGAACATTAACACAAGATAATCACAATTATTGTGGTGATACCGCCTTTGCTCCGCCCAATCCCGTCAGACCTTGGAAGCTAAGTAGGGAAGGACCTGGTCGGTACTTGGATGGGAGACCGTTTGGTAACACCAGGAAGCCTGGTGAATGTAGTGTGTGAGTGAGTGGTTGGTGGTGTCGGAGGGGCCGATGACGCAGACTTGGTTGCCTCGCTTCCATCAGTTCAGGGCAGTTGTGGCTACACTAGCAGCTTACCACCACCAATTATGGAGTGAATGAATAGTGCAATGTAAAGCGTCCAGAAAAGCGCTTTATAAAACCGATGCATTATTAAAACAATAGACAAAACAACTGTAGCACATATACAGTAGTAGGTTAAAATAAAGCATAAATAGCTGCAAAAGGGTAAAAAACATTTCAGACGCACAGATGATCCATTACGTGTTCCAGGGTAACAACTATTCACCTGACTTACACACTACAGTTATTAATATACATGTGAAGTTGTGAACAGCAAAGGCACAAGAGTACGTGCCTGTGGCACTCCTGTGATAGCCGTGATTAAACCACTGACACAAGATGGCTGTGGTATTCTTGCAGAAATATATGCAAACATGATGCATCATTGTTTATGTATTTTATCTGTTTTAAGATTTACCAAAATGGTCTGAAAATGAAATATAGTAGTTCACACCTCTCTAGACCTGGACTATATTCGTTGCACAGCTAAAAGTTCTTCGATTGAGTTCAAACAAATAGATTCTGTGTTTTTCCTTATGCTAGGCCTACCTCCCAACTCTCACTTGTTTTCAGATGATAAACTCTGGCTCAGACACCTCACCGTGTACTTTTGCCCATCAGGATCCTATGAACTCACATACCTCATACACCTGTTCCTAATGCGCTGTCTGTGCTCTTTCAGATCTGCCCCTGGATTATAAATTCCCCCGATTTTCTCCAGACAAGCCGTGCACCAACGGATACTACCCCAGGCCTCCTGATTCTTTACTCAAGAGGTTCCAGAATCAGTAAAAAAAAAAAAATAAGGAAAAAAGAAATCCACATATTTTTAAAAAGGACCTTGCCTCCCATCACCATCTGACTGTGGTGTTGTAGACTGTGCCAGGGGTGCCCACGAAACACTTCATTATGTTTTTATTTCTTCAAGCAAAACATCCAACCTCATAAGTTTCATGACGCATTCGAGGACTTTGTGCTCTGTGATTCGTTGCGGTCCAGTGAAAGGGTCAAATCGGGAATTGAAAGCCTCACAAAATCCATGCAGCGTGTCGGAGAAGCCATCATTGGTGTTTTGTGATGTCACTTTCTGATGAATCTTGCGCAAAAAAAAAAAACATTTGGAGTGATCTTATATATTCATAGTACTCATAGTCAGAATGTCATAGAAAAGTGTATCGGATCACCTCCCGCATCCATCGCACTGTAAAACACTCCTGTAAATCATTTTAGTGCAAATTAATTCTCTGGTTGAGTCTAAAAAGCCATGTTAGTCGGAGAACGCCCCACTCCTCTCCTGTCCAGGGCCGTTTGTGATTGTAGGCCACAGTGACATTCGGACATTGTGTCGTGCTTCGGTGGAGAAAATGACTTGACAAGTGTGAATGTGCGTTTTACATTAAAAGAAAATGATAATAAATATTCTGGAAATGAAAATGTGAGCACTTTACGTTTAAATCTTTACCTCCGGATCGTTTCAGTGCCGTGTGTGGTGGAGATATCTTCCAACTGCTTGTGTCTGAGTAAACTTAATAATAATATGTCCTGTGTTTATTGAAGTGTTACTGCCAAATGCCGGTGCAGTGCTGTTTTGTTTTTTTGTATTGTATGTGATAACGAGTGAAGTCTGTTGATGTTCTGTAATGTTCTGCTGGAGTGGCTGTAATAAAGTGGACTCCTTGTGCTTCATACACACTGCATCGGATCCTGCTTTGATCGACTTCTGAATAGTGTCATTGTCCGTGGGCCAAAACAGCATATGTAGCAGGCAGTGGCCGCAGTCTGTCTGGCTCTTGGTGACTTGGATCATTTAACTTTGTGTAACATTTTGTGAAAGCATATGCATAACACGTGTATTGTTGTTTTTTAAAAAGCACAGTCTTTGGTCTGGAGACACATTACTAGTCTCAGACATTAATATATAGGCTATTCTATAATAAGAGTATTGAGGCAATCAAAAATGTCTCCTTCAGAGTAGAAAATGATTAACTTAGTGGCTCAGGCGTTGATCCTTTTACTTAAAGCCAATATAAACTACTAAGCAAGGTCCATTCTGGATATTCATAGCTTGATCTTTTATGATTAATCACTCTTTCAGGAGCAAAGTTGGTGACTGGATTTCCCACAGATATACAATGTATTTTTCTCAACTTCTAGCTTTACAAACCAATTACTGGTTTTGGCCGTGACCACCTTTGCTGTCAGCGCAGACAGGAAAACTCATAACATAAGGACCTTCTCAATCTCAAGACTGAACTCCGATCTGGATTAGCTTTCTGTGCATGCGACAAACAAGGGTAACTACAAGAGCAACAGGAAAAGCACAAGGGTAAAAATGAACTCCATACTGTCCGGGAATGGAACCTTGGGCCTTTTTTCTCTGAGGAACTGTGCCGCCATGCCAGATTCCACAAATGACATGCCAGCTTTTGGAAGGAAAACATGACATTTGTGGAATCTAAGAGGAATCAATACAGCATTATACATGGTGCATACACTAAAATAGATAGTCATGGTAAACATAAGCTCTCCACTGTCCAAAGGAGGAGAGCCAAACATACACAGATCACAGAGTCATGCTGGATAATCTAAGATTGACAAAGCGTTGAACATTTAAGAAGCTTTACAAGATGAAAATGTGTATCTTTCTTTGCAGTTGTAGTCATACTAAAGAGTGTTTCATTCTGTAGAAATAAGTTTTAGTCTAAGTCGAAATGCACATTTCTGTGCACTGTGTTTGCAGAAGCAGTGTGTACAATGTGCTAGTGTTGAACTCGTGCTTGTACTCTGCTCATCCCGGAAAGTCTGATTCAGCCTCATTAGTGTGTTCTGTAACTGTAGCAAAAATAAAAATGTCTTTTTTATGTATGTCTCTGATGCCACTGTTTTCTCCACACTGGTAACAGGGATATAAAGAAATGCCGTACAGGGGGGTCATGCAGATCAATTAAAGCCATGCTGTGGAACATTCGAGCTTATGTGTGTGTCTGTTATTGGAACAACTCAACTTGCAAACAAACATGCTCTTTCTTATCTGCCAGACACGGATTCTTTGCTTTGTGTGATCTAAGGCTTTGGTGGAGGACCTGTATTTATACACTGTGTTTGGCTACCTGTGGCCAAAGCAAATCAACAATGTCTTCAGCTAGTGATGTTCTGCCCCCAGCCTGAGGCACTGCTAACAGTAAAGGCACTGCTGTTTGATCTTAAAAATGTGATTGTATTTCTTCCTGTGCAAAATATTACAATAGTGACTTTAACGCAGAAGACTAATCTACACCTTATAGACTCTAGTTTGATGAGATGACAGCTGTCTGTCTCCATTAGAAGATTCTCTGCATATATTGGCCCAGTGCATCTTGCTTCAGAAGTAGGCCCACTGTCAGACAACTCTGGGAAATAGATTTGCCTAACATTTGTGTTCTGATCTAAATGGAGTAGCCTGTTTGGCTTCAAATGCATTTTTGGGAGGTTCTTACGTGGCACCTATTAATATTCATTAGCGATATATTTTCCATGTTTATCCAAAACTTATTGCAGCTTTACGCATTGTCCCACTGAACCTGAGGAGTCCATGTTCCGTTAAGGCAGAGGGAGACTGACCCTGGGCCTGGATAAAGAAACAGTGAGCTCTCTGGCAGGCTGTAGTTCCCTCCTTGCACCCCTCCTTGTCGGTCAGCGGGACGCCCCTCGCGCTTTCACATTCCTCCTTCTTCTGTGCCGCACTCACTGCTGTCTGCTTTCCCCGATGCAAGACTGTCGGCCGACCCACCACTCTTCAGTCCGCGCTATGACGCCGAGAACAGGGTCCTTTGACAGGTAAGGTCCCGCTCTCTCCTCCTCTTCACTCAACATCGCTGCTCTTTCTCGACAAGACTACACTTCTGTGCGCGGATCTGCACAGATAGACCTCTGTCATTGACCGATAACGTTCGCTCTAAAGTAGCAGACGGAACGATCCGTGAGAAGTTTTAATGGCCCGAGGAATATTGTTGAGCGCTTTTTCTGCCATTGTCCGTAGAATGAGCCATTTGTAAATCTGCTGATAGTCTATTCTAATAGCCCAAAGCTGTGCGTAAAGATTGTTTATTAAAGTTCTGGTGTGCACGAACTCTCCAACTCTGTCTAAGTTTTGTAGTGGGCTAGTGAATACACATTGGCCTACAGTTGTTGGAAAGTTCCGTGGGCCTAAGTTGCTAGTAAGCTTGGCTGTACTTATGTTTTGGGGGTTGGTGTTAGTCTTGGTGTTACACAGAGGTGAGGAGAGCAGCCAAGTCTGCGCTCTGACTCTGGATCTGTGCTTCTGGCAAATCACTCAGCCCATTTACAGCAAGCAGAAAACATTTAAGTTTTCTGTTTAAACTACTGTATAATCTATTATTACTTATTAAATATAGGCAGCAGCTGTTCACAAAGGAACGGGCTGTGTGCTTTACAGCTGTGCAGTTCCTCCCTGGTGGCCATGTGGGATTATGTCTGGAATTCCACAGAATATGACAAACTTTCTTTTACCCCAATCACTCTTCTTCAGATGTAACTTAACTGTGTTGCATTGGATGAATCCATAAAAGTTAGGGACTGTAGCATATTTTATGTAATGTATTAAGTGTATTATGCAAACATTTTGGTGGGAGATGTATTGGAGTTAGGTGATACCGAACATTCCCCTCTGTCAGTGGTGAGTGATCATCCCTGACTCTCTCTGCTTTCTTTTATAAACTGGCACTCCTCCTGACATCAGCCATGCTGTTGACTGTAGTTTAGTACAGCCTAAAAAGCTGGTGTGAAAAGCTGGTCACTGGTGAGTGTGTGTGCTGTGGTCTGGAGCAGAGTGGAAAGTCCACACATGGAACTCGTTACTGCAGGAATGCATTAGGGTTTGTGCTGCCTCTCATATTTTCGTCCCCTCTCTCTCTCTCAGATGATGTACCTCCGACATGCCCCTACCTTCTCTCTGATGAGACAATGAGCACACACACCCGTGGGGCCCCCACAGTGTTTCTCATAAGTGCACTGTGGCCCCTGCTCTGTGGCGCAGCCCTGCTGGACCCCGGAGGAGGCATAGCGTTCATGGGGGGAAACTATGAAGGCCACCCCATGCTGTACTTTGACCGGGGCGAGGTGGAGGGGCTGCAGCTGGCGGCAGCGAGCACTCACCGTGACCTGGCCAAGCTGATCCGAGAGGCGGCTGAGGAGATGCTGGCGCACCCTGAGGACTACCTGCCCCCATGGAGCCCCGCCGAGTTCACCAGCCGCTGGAACGAGATCTATGGGAACAACCTGGGTCTGCTGTCCATGTTCTGCCTGCTCTACCCGCACCGTGCTGGGGCTCTGGACATGGCACTGGAATACATGGAAAGAATGGCAGCGCAGCCTAGTTGGTATTCCCTCTTTTTAATATTATTAACTTAAATACCTGAGTTTATAATCGCAACGGAATTTACTTAGTAACTTGAAGACAGTGTTTGTAGCATCCACTCTTGGTGGTTTATCAAAGGTATTCACAGCTCAACCGGCCTTCAGCTGTATGAACACCGTTTGTGGACATACAGAATTACATCAAGCTCTAAATCTCCAGAATTCAGACATTTAGCTTAGCGACTAAATTCTGGAGGCCTGCGCATTAATTTGGACTTCAGTGTTGACAAGTAAGGGGATTTTGGAAGTGAGAGAGAGTCTCACTTTTTTGTTTATTGCAAACTGGTTTTAGCCATTGGATCTCACAGCATTCTGCTTTATGATTGGATGATCATCTTGAGAGCCAAAACACTGAATGTAAACGCAACTTTTACGTCATGTATAACGTTTTTGTCAACATTACAGATGTTATCAGCTATACAGACGATTGAACTTGTTGACTTGTTGTCACGTGAATTAAATATTTACAAAAAATACTGCGTACACTACCCTTTAAGTACTGTATCATAAAATCATGTAACTGAAAGACGCTGGCTCAGATAAAAGTCTTTCTTAGCTTTCCAGAATCTCAGTGCTATGATTTACTCAACGAACAAGGTTGACAATGCGTCTGTGAGCACAAACATGTTTTTCTTCCTGTGGTTTTGAATGCCTCGTACTCAGCGGAAAAGATGCTGCATCAGTAGTAGCACAATTATAGTCAGGTGTGTTCCTCCCATCACGAGAAAGCATTTAAAATAGCTGAAAGGAAAAAGAACAATCCCCTCCCTTGTATATATGACACAAGCAGGTAAACAGACAATGTAAAATTGAAAGGGCTATCGCTTTATGGCTAAACGGTAACAACAGACTCTTATGGAGGTATTATAGGCCAGTTACTATTGGTAGCTTTAGTGCAAAAGAATGAGACTGAGAATCTCGGATTTCACTGTCCAGCCTCGTCGTATAATGTGTTCAGCAGCTGTTTGTTAAATGATGAAAGGAAATGAATAGTTCAGACGCAGGCAGAGGAGGCACAGGCTCTCACACTGACTCTAAAGCACTGTCAACACATAGTCACGTCGTCTCTTCAATCAGAGTGGACCTTGACCAGAGACGGCGACAATTTGGAAAAACAACGATGAGCAGCGTGCAAATAGTACGAATTGAGCATCTATCTGCTGGCATCATGTTGACAATAGCCATGCTGCTGCGATGATTAGTCACTTCAAGATGTTTTATGAGGAATTTACTGAACTTACCAGTGTAATCATTTTACACATAGCAGACAGACCTTCCTCTAAACTTTATCCTTCTTGTGCTTGATATGTTTCTTGTATTCCAATCTAAAACACAACCAGCAGTACTATTTAATACATTATCTCGTCATCTCAGGATATTTTGTCTGTAATTTCAAAATCCTGTTAGAAAGTTTGTGTGCAAAATATCCTAAACTTGCAACCCTCTCAGATGATGACGATTATGACGACTATTTTGAAGTTTTGGGGGGACGGCTAATGAGCTTTTCTGAAAAAGTCCATGGCGACATTTACACCAATTTGTGTGTGTGTGTGTGTGTTTGGGGGGGGCGGGGGGGATCTGGCGCCTCATTCCTAAGGGCTGCAGTAAGCGGTATTAGGGTAATTTGCAGGACATTTTCCCAGCTTTGGTATGTGTGCCACAGCGCAGCGAGGAAAAGCCACTGAACACGTGTTTTCACAAGTTAAGAGCACGCTGAGCGTTTTCCCCTTGGCTGCGTTTTATTATGGTCAGCGGAGCTCTCGGGGCAGCACAGCTGTGGTCTGCATGGCCTGCAATTATGTGCGCTGCCGCTCCAGTGCTGCACGGCTCGGGACCTCTGCGGAGTGGCGGCTGGACTCCTGACTGCTGGGTGAACTTGTGACTGACAGAAAGCTGTGTCACGTTTGGGATAAGGCCGCTCTTTTATCTATGAGATATCGCTGCAATAATTTTTATCTTGCATACATCTGTGCAACATCTGACTTGTACCATGACGTTAAATGCTGTCACGTGTTGCAGGTTTGTGAAAGACGCCCCGTGGGATGAGGTTCCGGTGGCCCACTCGCTGGTTGGTTTCGCCACGGCCTATGACTTCCTGTTTGAGTACCTGAGCCGACCGCAGCAGGAGCGCTTCCTCCAGGTGATCGGAAACGTCACGCGGGACATCTATCGGAAGTCCTACGAGCGCGGCTGGGGCTTCCAGTACCTCCACAACCACCAGCCCACCAACTGTGTGGCTCTGCTCACCGGCAGCCTGGTCTACATGGCACAAGGTCGGCACAGCAGCATCCCCTTACAAAAACAGAAGCCATTCATAGTTTTTAATGTACCATCACTCCGAGTTATTAGACTTCATTTGAAGTTCTTGCCTTGAGGTCAGAGCAGGAGGGCAATAAATAAAAGCAATGGAATGCAAAGTGATCTTACTGCAAACTCTGGATTTGTCAAACGTGCAGAAAGCAGTCTCTCTTGAGATCTATAAACTCTTTACTCTTGGTGATAAGGGGATCTCCTTCGTGTTTTCTAAGTCGAGACTGATCATTTCACCGCTCAAATATGTTGTGGTCATGTGACTTCATAACATTCTTGAGCATTGAGTTTATTGAGCGTTGAGGTGAATAACAGTTCAGATTTCTATGATAGATTTATTTGAGCATTTTAACACTTTTGAATATCATGCTATTGTTTTTAGTAATCCTCCAATTTTAGCCGTCACTATGTATAGACCACCAAAGAAATGCACAGCTTATAACACTGAATTTGCTGAGTTTTTATCTATTATACATAACTCCTACGAGATGATTATTTTAATCTACACATGGACAATGTTTTAGATCCGGTTGCAACCGAGTTTTTAAATGTTCTTAACTATATGGATTTTACCCAACATGTCACGCAGCCAACTCACGACAGAGGACACAGTCTGGACCTGGTCATCACGTGACCTGTCCACTACTGTGTCCTCTGTCGTTGACCTGGCCGTCTCTGACCATTACTGTGTTTTTTAATGTCACCGGTTTTATCCAGCGAGAGACCTCGGTGAGAACTGTGAGGAAACGTCATCTTACCCCTGAAGTGGCAACAAATTTCATACAGGTTTTAGAACAGTGTCCTCCTGTGGTTTTACCGGCTAACTGCGATTTTATTTTTGACAATTTTAACAGTAAACTACAGTCACCTCTCAACATTCTCGCTCCACTAAAAACAAAAAATACACAAACAAAAACACAACCTCCATGGAGAAACGAGGAGCTAAAACAGTTAAAAAGGCGCATTGAGTTGCCTTGTGTACGAAATGCGCGGTATAAATAAAGTTGCCTTGCCTTAAAAAGAAATTGTAGGAAGGCCGAGAGGAGATGGAGGAAAGATAAAATTACAATAAACAATGTCAAATTTTCTGTGCTCAACAAAAAATGTACAATAACGCAATTTGAGACGCTAGAAATAACTACTTTTCCTTAATAATCAGAAACCATAAAAACAATCCAAAAGTTTAAGGGGGCGGTGGTGAGGCCCCTGCTGAAGAAGACCAATTTGGACTGTAATAATTTTAACAATTTTAGACTGGTATCCAACTTACCATTTTTAAGCAAAAGCTTAGAAAACTTGTTTTTACCTAACTTAATGATTTTATAAATGCACATAATGTCCTTGAGAAATTCCAGTCTGGCTTTAGTGTAAACCACAGCACCAAGACAGCCCTTTTAAAAATCACTCACAGAAGGTCACAGTGTTGGTCCTACTGGATCTCAGCGCTGCCTTTGATACAGACGACCACACTATTCTTTTAACTCGTTTAAAACACATCGGCCTCTCTGGTGCTGTCCACAAATGGTTTACATCCTACCTCACAGACAGGACATTCATGGTGAGTGTGGATACCTGCTCCTCTAAGGTCCATAAAATTACATGTGGTGTGCCCCAGGGTTCGATTTTAGGACCAGTGCTTTTTAACCTGTATGCTCCCTTATGGTGATGTCATCAGGAGACATGGACATGTCTCCTGATGACAATCAATCAATCAATCAATGGTTTTGTATAGCCCAATATCACAACAGGAGTTGCCTCATAGGGCTGTAACAAACATTAAGGCAATAAAACAGAGCAATAAATAAGACAATGTAAAGTTCCGGTGAATCAAATATCCAGGCAAACATAATGTACAAATAAGCGACGAGCAGGCCAATGGAAGCACTTTTTAACTGCATTTTAGATATCAAATCCTGGATGGCAGAAAACTTTCTCCAGCTTAACCAGGATAAAACTGAAGTTTTAGTCATAGGTCCTGAGGCCCAGAGAGAGAAACTTTTACCCAAACTACAGTCATTGTCTTTTAATCCTTCCTCACAGGTGAAGAATCTGGGTGTGATTTTTGACTCTGAGCTGACTTTTATTCCACACATTAAGAATATCACAAAGATAGGTTTTTACCATCTAAAGAACATAGCCAGAGTCCGCCCCATTCTCTCTCGGGCCAACACGGAGACGCTAATGCATGCTTTTATCACCAGTCGTATCGACTACTGTAATGCCCTGCTTTCTGGTCTTCCCAAAAAGAGTATCTCAGGTTTACAACTTTAACAAAATTCAGCAGCTCGTGTCCTGACGAAGACCAGGAGGCGGGACCACATTACACCGGTTTTAGAATCGCTGCATTGGCTCCCCGTGTGTTTCAGGATCGATTTTAAAGTTCTTTTAATGGTTTTTAAATGTCTTAATGGTCTTGGTCCTTCTTATCTTTCAGAACTGCTTTTACCTTATGAACCTTCACGGCCCCTTCACTCCTCTGGCAGGGGTCTCCTAGTTATTCCTAAACTCCTAAACTCCTAACTCCTAAACTTCCTAAACAAAAAGACGAGGCATCTTTCCAATATTATGGCCCTCGTCTCTAGAACGACCTGCCGGAGGAGCTCAGGACCGCTTATGTATTTAAGAGCAGGCTCAAGACCCACCTTTTTAGCTTAGCTTTTAGCTGATATCTGTTTATTTATTTTAGTCCCATTTATTTATTTATCTATTTATTAACCTTGATAACTTGATATTTATTGATATTTTGATATTTATATCTAGTTTCTTACTGATTTTTACTTTGTCTTCAAACTTTTTAATCAATGTTTTATACTGCTTATTTTTTAGAATCTCCAGTGTTTCCTCTGAAGGAGCCCTCTGCCTCGGGAGCGGTGACTGGCTGTGGCTGTGTGGGTGCTGTCCTGTGGGTGCCCAGGTGAAGGTGTGGTGTCTCTGCCGCGCCTCCTATGGGGACCCTTGTGTCGGTGCCCGGGCGGCCGCGGCTGGTCTGCTGCTCCCGGGGAGGACCGCTCCTCTGATGGGGTTTCCTCACCTTGGTCACCCAGCCTTATGTACTTGATTTTGATTCTGTGTGTGAGTGTAGAGTAAAGGGTAGGGGTGTAGGTGTACGTGTGTATTGTGATCACTGTATATATTGGGAGGGTTTGACGGGCGAGAATGGTTTTAATGTCTTTTTACATGTCAAGCACTTCGTGATGCACCTGTGTATGAAAAGCGCTCTATACATAAAGATTGATTGATTGATTGAAATATAGGCCCAGTGCGCCACAGAACACACACAGAAATGATTCTAGAATGTCGCCGTTTGCCTTCATTGCTGCAAGCAAATTCCCCTGCAGGGACAGTAAAGTATGTTAACTTTAACCATATAAATGTTTAAAGTGTGTATTGTGGTGCAGGTTACCTTCAGGAAGCGTACCTGTGGACCAAGCAGGTGCTGTCCATCATGGAGAAGTCTTTGGTAATCCTCCAGGACATCACTGACGGTTCTCTGGATGAGGGAGTGGCCTATGGGAGCTACACCACACGCTCTCTGTTTCAGTATATGTTTTTAGTGCAGCGCCACTTTGCCATCAGCCACTTCCATCACCCATGGCTGCTCCAGCACTTTGCCTTCCTCTACAGAACCATTCTGCCAGGTAACTGTCCACTAGGACTGCACAATTAATTACAGTTGAAATTAGCAAATAACAAAGACTGCAGTGTTTTGGCAGTATACTTTGCAGGAAATCCCTCTCTGTATTTTAGAACTCCTCTTCTCTCAAATGCAAACGCTCTTGGAGATGTTTAAAATATCTGCTGTGAACTGAATCTTTACTCTAAAACAAAAATAACACACAAATCTTATCACAATTGCAAGATTTTTGTTGATTATTTGTCCTATTATTTGTCTCTTCGCTCCAGGTTTCCAGAGGACCGTAGGCATTGCTGATTCCAACTACAACTGGTTCTATGGCCCAGAGAGCCAGCTGGTGTTTCTGGACAGATATGTGCTGCGTAATGGGAGTGGAAACTGGTTGGCAGAGATGATTCATCAAAACCGGGTGACAGAAGGGCCAGGGCAGGCGGCCAAGAGCCAGCGCTGGTGCACTCTGCATACAGAGTTCATCTGGTCAGTAACATTTCTACCAATACACATAACATTTGAGATGTTAGCATTTCCACAGTGTATTTCTTTTTCTTTCAGCTTCATTTAATTCCTTATTCCTTTCCTCTCCTAGGCATTCCAATTCTAACTTTGTATTTGACTGTGTATTGCAGGTACGACCCCAGCCTCATCTCCACTCCTCCACCAGATTATGGCACATCACAGCTCCACTACTTTGAGGATTGGGGTGTTGTAACCTTTGGAAGTGCTTTACCGGCCAAAACTGACTTCACCTTCCTCTCTTTCAAGTCGGGGAAACTGGGCGGCCGTGCCATGTTTGATATAGTCCACAAGAACCGGTACAAAGAGTGGGTGAAAGGCTGGAGGAACTTTAACGCTGGCCACGAACACCCGGACCAGAACTCTTTCACATTTGCACCCAATGGAGTGCCCTTCATTACTGAAGCCCTATACGGGCCTAAGTACACTCTGCTCAACAATGCAGTGCTGTTTGGTTCGGATGTTCCGGGGGCCTGCTTTAAGCCCTGGGTAGGACAGATCACAGAATCTTGTGACTCCAAGTGGCTAAATTATAAGACGGGGCAGGCAGCTGACGCTCAGGGCCAGGTGCAAGTGGCCATGGAGAGGCAGGGCCTGGTGTTTATCCGTGGAGAGGCCAATGCTGCCTACAACCCTGAGCTGAAGGTGCGGAGCTTCCAGAGGAACCTACTGCTGCTTAGCCCCCAGCTCCTCCTGCTCGTGGACCACTTCACTCTGGCGGAGGACAGTCCCACCAGAGCCATGAGCGCCTTCTTTCACAACACAGAGCTGGCCTTCCGTGGAATCAGGAAGGGAAATATGCATGGGGCATTTGTGAAACACGGTGAGGACAAGTACAAGATGTTCTGGATGGACGACACAGGCTTTGGTAACAAGGGCACTGTTGGCTTCTGGAAATATCCATCAAACTTTGGCTACAATGGCTCTAACTATGTGAATGTGACAGCTCCACTGCGCTACCCCTTCTCCAGGATGGTGTATGTGCTGTTTGGCCCAGGAGTGGACTTACACACTTTGAAAGCACGTGGGGACAATCAGAGGATGGATATTCAATTGTCCACCCAGGAGCAGTCGTACACAGTGCACCTGGTGACTGGAGAGATGCCCTCTCGGCCACTGCACGCTATGGTCCTTTACGATAACAAGAAGGTGGTGTTTGAAAAGACTCTAGTTCCAGCGGACAGCCCTCCTACAGAGGTGGAGGAGTACATCAACCAGGTGGAGGACAACCTTCAGCATGTGAAGCCTGTGTTCCAGCAGATGGAGAGGCACATTCTGAGCAGGGTGCTCAACAGTGCCACCTTTAGAAAGGCTGCAGAACGTCTCCTGCAGTTCTCAGACAAGAGGAAAACTGAGGAAACTATAGAAAAAATATTTGCTATGTCTAAGAAACAAGCTCGGCGAAAAAGCGGCAGGAGACTTAACCTGGGAGACAAGCTGTCTGAGAGTTTACCTGACATATTTGCACAGATAGAAGTAAGTGAGAAAAAAGAGAGACAACGATCACTCCATCGCGTTTATGAGGACGATCCAGAAGAGAGCAACGAGGAGTCCCATCTCATTGTAGATAATGCTGATAAAAAGGGAGGCTTTGCCAGAGCTAGGTCTAAAGACTCTCGGGTGAACACTGAAGAGTCCATGACCCACATAGGGGCCTATATCCGACTGTTCCTGCTCATGAACACGGGTACCTTTTTCCTGCTGCTGGCTGTGTTAGTGACACGCTTCCAGGGAGGACACAGCTTGCACACCCACCGCTTTTTCTACAGCATTCTGCTCATCGACAGCTGTATCCTGCTCTTCCTCTACTCCTCCTGCTCACACTCCCAGTGCTAACATCTGCCCTTTCTCTACTACTCCGTCCTCCTGCGCCTACACCTTGGGTCAATCATAAAATGCGTGAATGAAAGGTTAAGTGTGGTATTATGGAAGAATTTTGGTGGTGGAAGAAATATACTGTAATAACTTTGTGTGAAATGTCATCATGGAACTTCAAGGGTTCTATGAAATTTACCACTGGGACAGCTGCTGACCCTACGACAAATCAGGTTTATGTGTTGAATGTTGTAAACATATCAGAATAAAGTTGTTTCTCTGCTGTTGGCGCTGTTACTGCTGATAAATCAGGGGCTACATGAACAGCCATAATTGTTTGTGTCAATCAGTGTAGACAGCCGTGTCAGCTTCCCATTCATACACGCATGTGAATTGTAGATTATTGTATATAAACAAGAACATTGTGAATAAAGATAAACAAAGTTGACACATAATTTCTCTGTCACGAATTGGTGATTTTGGTAACGAAAAAGAACATCCGCTATTAGGTGACATAAGGAACTCACCAAAGAATATCTGCCGCCATCTGCTGGTCATTTATTTTCTGAACTTTTTTCCCGCAGTTTAAAATGATCTATTTTGTTTCCATTCAAGTGGTGTCACGTCAGATTACAGCGGGGGTCCCCGATTTTTCCTGTTCAAACTGTTTTTTAGTTTAACCCAAACTCGTTTCTAGCTCTCACAATCCCTCCTGCACATCCGAAGTGTTCAAGCAAATTATTCTGTGCACTTTTCATACTACACTCATTTACATTCTATCTTCCATCACTCAATAAAAAATTGTCAGAAGACAATGCAATGTTTTTGTGGTGGCAAAAATACATTTACTCTACAATAACAAAAAGTTATTATAGAGTTACTGAACCCGAGTTACTGAAAATACTATTCCATTACTCACCCCAGGACAGCAGTCTGTGATGGGCCGATGGATGATCAATCCAAGGCACGGGCTGCGCAGAAAATAAACAAATAAATAGGCTGGGCCGGACCATTGTGGGGAAGGGGCAGAGGGGAGGGGGCTGATCATGCGTGCGGCACATGTACCCACATGTACCACTGATGCGCCTGTGATGGGCCATTGGATGAATCCATTCCAGAAAGCACGGGCTGTGCGGAAAATAAAAAAATCTAAAGCACCGGCCCATTTTGGAACTGGCCCACCGGTCAAATGCCCGGTAAAATATAAGGCCAGTCCGCGGCTGCGCAACAATAAACTTTCCACGCACCGTAGAACCAGGTCTCCATGCGGCAAACCCAAATGCATCCTCCAATACAGCAGGGGGCAGAGTACCATATTATGCACTGACTCCTTTCGCTTCCCGTCGGTGTGTTTTGTGTAAGCGGCGTGCGCACGGTTTGGATGAGGAGAGTCAAGGATGGGCGCTCGTGTGGCTCGTATGTTCCGAAACTTTAACTTGGAGAACCGTGTCCACCGAGAGATCTCAAGGGACAAGCCGCGATCTGCGCCGAGGCATCCGGTTACCGCTGCCCAAGAAGCTCCCTCCTCTGCGGGAGCTTCTGAAGGTGAGGAGTCCTCTTGTCCGCCAAGGCTTGGTGACCTGTTACCCGGTCTGCCAGATCAGAACACCTTTAGGGACTTGAGCGGTTGCTTTGTGTTTTTCAGCTCCGGAGAGTATAAACGAGAAGAACGCCCCACTGCTGGACCACCTCCGCTCTCTGTATGTGGAGTCCACAGACCCGGAGAACCCACAGGTCAGACAGGGTCATCGTTGACTAGCGTTGTACTAGTCTGTTACGTTTACTCCAAAACATACCCTGTGAGCTTTGCGTCTTATCATGTTGACATGAAATATATGGTTTGTGTTTATGTACCTTATAAATTATGTCCTTTGATATATTTAAATTGCATTCTCTTTAGAAATATTAGGATTTTCACATTATTTCATGTTTTGTTTATGTCACCACTGCAATATGAATCAGATTAACACTATTTTTTTAAAGGGGGGAGGGCTGTAATATGTAAAGTAGTATGAAAGAAATCAACTAGCTAAAGTAATGCTGGTGGCAGTGGTACCGATCCTTTTATTTGTATTTAACAGTCATCCAAGCAGGAGAAAGGGGATGAGGCAGAGCGACGGCCTCTGCAATACAGCCTTCCCGGAAACCAGCTGGGCCTGGTGGAGCTCACGGATGTCCCCAAAGGCAAACTGACCCTGGTGGAGGCTCTGAAGGCCCTGAGCAGCTACCAGCAGCAGCCAAAAACGTGGACCGCCGAGAAGATCGCCCATGAGTACAGTTTGGAGCTGAGAGACTGCAACGCTCTGCTCCGTCACTTCTCCCCCTTCAGAGTCCAGATCATTCCACCAGCCTCCGCAAAGACTAAACGCATCGGGGATTCTTAGCACTGGGATTTTACGGTTTACTAGGTTTATTATTTATGGACACTAATAAATGGAATTAAAGAAACTGTTCTAATTTATTTTATACACTTCCAATGGGTGAGATGCATTTACACTTGGCTTCATCGCGTGTTGTCATAAAATTCTACACCGATAGTTTCGAATTGAGGCCAGAATTTTAAGATAGAACTTGCCTTTTTAAATGTCAAAATGTTGTTTTGACTTAATTCTTGGTTACTATCTCGGTCATTCCTGGGTCTATCCACAAACTGTTACTGATGCAAAGTTCAAAGTCTTTGTTTAAAAAAAAAGAAAGTAACTTCGATGGAATATTTTTCATCCCTCATCTGAAATGAAAAATTAAATGTTCTTAAGGCGGCATGGTAGCACATCGCTGCTTCAGACCCAGAAGGCTCGATCCCCAAGCCAGACGGAGTCTTTACATGTGCATGTTCTCCTCTCCCACATGTACACTAGTGTGTATTTGAGAGTGAGTGGTTGGCGGTGGTCGTAGGGGCCCATGCCACAGATTAGCAGCCTGTCTTCAGTCTACACCAGGGCAGCTGTGGCCACTATTACAGTAGCTTACCACCACCAAGTATGGAGTGAATGTAAAGCTCTCTGTGACAATGTCTGCGATCTGCGCTATACAAGTCCTTTCTCTCCCAATGTTGGAGAATTGGCCTACCTGAGTAGAGCAAAGGCCCAAACCCAAAGCCTTCCAAAAATGTGCTTGGAGGTGCAATAGTGCATGATTTGTGTTGACGCCACCACCTTAACATAAAAGCAGTTATTAAACTGCTGTATATTCATGTTCTAGTCATGCGTTAGATGGCATTAACTTGCAGCCCTCAAAGGCCCAAGAGCAGTGGTTCTTAAATTCTTTGTCAATGTGAGGACTACAATTGTGATAACGCAAGGAATGCAAGCTCATATTTATTGACTATTTAAATACGACTTGGTCCATAAAATGGATATGAATTTTCATTGTGGGATTTTTGCATTGCTGAGAGCCATGGAACAACTTTGTTAGTTGGCGAGTCACTACAGGTTACACGCTGTAATGTCAAATGCTTAAATTATGTGAACGATGAGTCCAGTATCGTGCATTTTTAATCATTTACAGTGCCTCTCGGAAGTACTAATACACCTTTACAACCATAAAGATTTTATTTAGAATTTTTTACTGAAAGTTCACACACCAGTAACAGACAACTGTGAAGTGAAAGCAAAATGATACATGATTCTGTTATTTTTCAAAAAATAGAAAAAAACTAAAAGTGGGGCGTGCACAAGTATTCATACAGCATGAATTAATACTTTATGGAACCCCCTTTTCCTGCAATAACCGCAGCAAGTCTTCTGGCGTTTGACTCTACAAGGTTTGCACATCTAGAGACTGACGTTTTAGCCCATTCCTCTTTACAAAACAACTCAAGCTCTGTCAAATTAGAAGGAGAGGGTTTGTGAACAGCAGTTTTCAGGTCTTTCCACAGATTTACAATAGGATTTAGGTCAGGACTTTGACTGGGCCATTCGAACACATTAATATGTTTGTTTTTAAACCATTCCATTGTAGATTTAGCTCTGTGTTTAGGGTCATTGTCCGACTGGAAGGTGAATCTCCGCCCCAGCCTCAATTCTCTTGCTGACTCCAGCAGGTTTTCCTCCAAAATGTCTCTGTATTTGGCTCCATCCATCTTCTCCAGTATTCTTACAATCTTCCCAGTCCCCGCTGAGGAAAAGCAGCCCCATAGCCTGATGCTCCCCCACCATATTTGACACTGGGGATGGTGCACTCAGGACGATGAGCAATGTTAGGTTTGCGCCATACATAACGTTTTGCATTCGGGCCAACAAGTAAAATTTTTGTCTCATCTGACCAAAGCACCTTCTTCCACATGGTAGCTGTGTCCTCCATATGACCTAGCAAACTTCAACGGGTTTCTTATGGCCTCCTTTCAATAATGGCTTTCTTCTTGCCACTCGTCCATGAAGGCCAGATTTGTGTAGAGTACGACTTATAGTTGTCCCATGTACAGATTCCCCCAGCTCAGCGGCAGTACGTCGCAGCTCCTCCAGAGTTATCTTGGGGCACTTGGTTACATTTCTGACCAGTGCTCTCCTTGTTCGGTCTGTTAGTTTAGGTGGACGGCCGTGTCTTGGTAAGTTTGCAGTGGTGCTACACTCTTTCCATTTCTGAATGATGGATTGAACAGTGGTCCGTGAGATGTTCAAATCTTGGGAAATCTTTGTATAACTTAACGCTGCTTTAAAATTCTCCACAACTTTACCTCTGACCTCTCTGGTGAGCTCCTTGGCCTTCATGATGTTGCTTAGTGACCAATACACTCTGACCACAGCTCGGAGGCCCTCACAGAACAGCTGTAATTATACTGAGAGTAGATTACACACAGGTGGCCTCTATTTAATGGTTAGGGCATTAGTACTTTCGAGAAGCACTGTATATGTAGGTCTGTCACGATAACGCATTTGAAGTTCGATATATTGAGGCAGGAAAGTATCACAATTCTAACGATACTAGATAACTCTCAGGCATATAAAAGATGGTAAACCTTTGTTCTAAAAGTGCATAATCATATACTAAAATACCACACAAGCTGCAATAAACATGAACTATAATGTAACTCAATTTGCTTCAGTTAGAAATCAAAGTTTTACAAAGAAAAAAATGGGGGGATGCTAATAAATGTACAGACGATAAATTTCGAACCCAAAAATGTATTGTTTATTTGTTATTTATTGAACGATACGTCGATATAGTAATTATCGTGACAGCCCTGCTATATTGGTTTATTACGGAATGCGCCAGGAATCCCAGAAATGTTTGCCCTATTTTGAAGGAGGTCACCGGAAGTATCGCTTTGTGCTCTTCCTGGGAACGGGACTTTTTTTATTTTTTATTGTGGATTGTCGATTCCAGGTTCACTCAGCGATCACACAGTGGAAGTCCGCTCAGCTTGTTGCGCAAAGATGCCCTTGGATCATTTTGCCGAGGAAAAGCGGAGGAGGATGCTCTTCCTCTAAAGACGTGTGTAGGATGTTTCCTCCGGGGCTTCGCTGGGGACAAAGAGGCCGTCTGAATGCGGCTGTGCCTCCGTCTCCATGTGTGTAGGTGGTGGAAACACCTCTGTCTGCGGCATCGGAAAAATCCATGGCTACAGAGGCGATGTAAAGACGCCCGCTCCGATTTGCATCAATCCCGTGTTATCTGGGAAACGGAGGCGAGCTTTGGGGAGAGCCAACGATCCATTTATTTAGTCAGCTGAAACAGAGCTACCGAATTTCAACATGGCCAAGACATGTAAGTATCATGATCATGGATGTATTGTCATAATTAGGCTATTTTAGAACTTTGTGCAGGCCAAACCAAATAGGCAATGTATCGTCAATACTCCAGCTGTGCGCCCAGCTGTTGTGTCAGACTTGCAGATGCTCAATCTATATGTTCACATTCTAGACAATATCCATTATGTAATTCCTTCATGCGTATTGACTGCATAATAATTGTGGTATGGTGTAGTTTCTTAGGTCGGTTAGATTCCCAGTGCACATAAAGGCCTATATTTTCATCTCAGTCTATCCGCAGACTTGGGCTACGTCCTACTGTTTGTTTTTGTTGGTTCTTCAAATTTGCTTACGTTTACTTATTACATGTCTGCTGAAATCTCCTCAAAAGTATCTACTGTATTTCTATTGTTATGAGCCCAGCATATTTCAATTTGAGTATAGTCAAAAAGTAAAACAAAAACCCTTCATTCAAGAGGTTTGGCCATTTGTTGTTATTAGTCCTCCCAGATAAAGTATTAATTAATTAATTTAATTTTCATTCTCACTCCCTTCCTATACCTGTTGTGTCCTTTGGCAGTACATCTTATTTCTGCATACGCTCTGATTTGAACAAGGGTAAAATAAAAAAAAAGTGCTGCATATTTATGTTAGTAGCAATGTGTGATGTGCACACGTGTCCATTGCACAACATTTTCTCTGATTATATTGACCTGAACCTATCGCCCACGTATTTCAAACTCTCAGGTCTGATTCAGGCTGAAAAGTGTTTTTGTGATAATTATTTTGTCACACACATTAATGGCTGCTCGGTGATCCAGGCTCTGTTTACTCAGGGGAGATAAGGTTTTATAGATGCATTTGCCAGATGGAGACTATGTAAGCGGTAATAGAGGAAAAACACTATTATTATTGAAATGTAGCACATGGATGCATTCTAGATTTATTTATGCATCAGCTCTGCTCTGTTGGACTGTTTTATGATGATGCACTGAGTTATCCTCAGAAAGGCTTAAGCTAAAGATTTTTAGAACCAGGTTTTATTTTATTGTTTCTTGTATTACTTGTGTCTATTATTGCCAAATTCACAGAGGCCCTCCTGGACGTAGTGGTAATGTGAGGGTTTTGGGAAAATCTTCTGTCAGTATTGTGACATCGTTCTGAGGAGAGCACATGTGTGAATTTGGCTTCAGTGTGCTATTCTGTGTTTTCTCTGTTTCAGGCCAGGCATCCGGATGTGCCGGAGCTGCTCTTCTGAACATGCAGCCGTCACAGTCTTGTGTTGAGATGATTGCTGTATGCTGAGATGATGCCTGGTGACTCGGGACAGTCATGTTTTACTCCACTGCTGTTGGGCCCCCTGAGGAGGCCCCCAGGAACCTCAGTGTGTGCTGCCTGGTCAGAACTATGCTAAACCTCTCAGATGTGCCCATGGCCAACAATAGCACGGTCTGGCCCTCAGCATTAATGCCCCCCACAGGTGCCACCCCGGGCCCCCAGGGGGTGGGCCTGCCTCTGCAGATCTTCTTCTGTGCAGTGATGGTAGTGATCCTTTTGGTAGCTCTGTTGGGGAACGTTGTGGTTTGTCTGATGGTGTACCAACGCTCAGCCATGCGCTCGGCCATTAATATCCTGCTGGCCAGTCTAGCCTTTGCTGACATGATGCTGGCTGTGCTCAACATGCCCTTTGCCCTGGTCACCGTGGTAACCACCAGCTGGATTTTTGGGGACGTTTTCTGCAGAGTGTCAGCCATGCTCTTCTGGTTCTTTGTGATGGAGGGCGTTGCGATACTGCTTATAATAAGCATAGATCGTTTTCTGATCATAGTACAGAAGCAGGATAAGCTGAGTCCTCAGAGAGCTAAAGTACTTATTGCACTGACTTGGGCACTGTCCTTTATTTTCTCTTTTCCTTTGGCTGTGGGCTCACCGCTGCTCCAGAGTCCCCCTAGAGCTCCACAGTGTGTGTTTGGCTACAGTGCAGAGCCAGGATACCATGCCTACGTCCTCATCCTGATGTTGGCCTTCTTCTTTGTGCCATTCATGGTCATGTTGTACACATTTCTGGGCATCCTGAACACCATCCGGCACAATGCTATCCGTATCCACAGTCGCAGCGACAGCATGTGTCTGAGCCAGGCCAGTAAGCTGGGTCTGCTCAGCCTACAGAGGCCTTTTCAGCTCAACATTGACATGAGCTTCAAGACACGTGCCTTTGCCACCATCCTCATCCTGTTCTCCGTGTCCACCGTGTGCTGGGGCCCCTTCACGGCCTACAGCCTGGTGTCCACCTTCAGTCAGGGCTTCTACACCAGAGACTCGTACTTCCAGGTCAGTACATGGCTGCTGTGGCTGTGCTACCTCAAGTCGGCCCTAAACCCACTCATCTACTACTGGAGGATAAAGAAGTTCCGCGACGCCTGCCTCGACCTCATGCCCAAGTACGTCAAGTTTCTTCCTCAACTTCCTGGAAACACCAAGAGGCGCATCCAGCCCAGTGCCGTGTACGTGTGCGGGGAGCACCGCACTGTGGTTTGACTAACCTTACTCTCACAACTGTTACACATGAATGGAAGATTGCCTTTCTCATTTTATTATATTTGGCTGTTGTTTTTATTATATCAAAAGATCACTGAGTAAAGAGTAAAGAGAGGAAGTCAAAGCAGTTTGTATTTTTACATTGGAGTCAGAAAAGCCTTAATGTTAGTTTTTGTGAGAACACAACAACAAAACTTGGTAATTCTACACATAGCAAGAGACAGACAATACTCATGAAAATGTATACAAAGTATACATCTAACAATCTACCTATTTTTTATGTGACAAAATCTGTATCGAAATGACATTGTCTTCTGTACATTGTATTTTAGGAACTTTGATTTGTTTTTTGTGACATGTTGATCACTGCAGTACTTGTGGAAATGACCCACAATACTTGAAATCTTATTGATATATTTGTGGTGGAGCAGATTTTTCTAGAAGGTAAGGTTTTTATCATGTACTGTATATATTATAGGCTGGGCTTTTTACCAAAATGTGAATATGTCAAATGCTTATTTGGTGTTTTCAGTAGTTTGAGATTAGTTTTACTGTCGAATTTGAAAACTAGCTTCATAACATCTGTGCCACAGTTTTGTAGAAAGCATGAAAACAAGCTTCTGTTTACAATGGTCCGGAGGTGGCCTGTGGCTATTAGATCGTTTAACTTGTACAGTTTTATTTATCAGTTTTGGATGTGCCTATTGAAGTCAGAATGCTGCTATATCTGGTGAAAATGTGCAATTTTGGTGTACTGTACCGTTGAATGGAATAAATATAGAAATTTCTTACCTTGGTAAACTGTCTGTGCCCTGTTTCTCTCAAATTTGAGACTAGCTACTTTATAATAGATTGGCGAGCAGCCTCTAATCAAAGAGCTCACAAGCCTTTCGGCCTCCCCCCCAACAGTATAATGTAATCAGTGTTTTTATCAATTTCAAGGGCCAAAGCAATTTAAATGAGCTTGAGTAAAGTAAAAATGTACAAAAAATGTACTTGGGGCGTTCTCTCCACCAATGTAGGCAAATGTTCACACATTTCTCACATGGCTCCAGTGAGTCACTGGGTATCTCCTCTGAAATATCACTTCCTTTTACCTTGTGGAGGAGGTTTCTACTTCCTACCCGAATCTTACTAACAGTTTTAAGGTCAAACAGAGGAGGGACAGAGATGGGAAACCGGTCTGTCGTCAGTGGGAGAGCGTGGCGGCTCTCATAGGGATTCATTATGCAGTCAGTGTGGGTAAGGAGCCTGCTCAGAGCTTTGAAGCTACCTTTAATCTCAGCCTCTACAGCATTTCTAAGCAACAAGGATGTGCCTCTGGAGAGCATGTGACGCCGGAGGACCACCATGTGTCCCCATAACAAACTGTAATACATGATCATGACACATTAACCACTGTTTCACACAAACACACATAAGCCTCTATAGGGATACCAGTTCACCTGCTGTTCTCATGCGGGTCACACCAAAGCAAAAATCACGATTGTAATGAAGGTGTAATAGCCTTGAATTCTTCTTGTGATGATATGGCAATAAACCAATAAATAAATACATTTTGAATAAGATTGTTCTTTTTCTGGTGAATTTTTTGTATTTGTTTTTAATGGTAAACATGTTTATTGTTTTATTGAAGTATGGTATAAGACTTTTTGAAACATTTTTCCAAAAGAAGACCAAATAAATTAATAAATATGTGTGTTTTTGTCCAAATAAATAGTCTAAGAGACACCCAAGCAACCACTTTATTTTTTATTTTTTTTACTTACACAAGTTATTTTTCGGCATGATGTAATGTAATTTAGTAAATGCACCGTGCCAGTCTCTCTCTGCAGCACTTCTCACCTCCACACCACCAGAGGGCGCTTTGGTGAAGGATGTTGCACCTGGCTCGGGTGTTGACTGCTGACTCTGCTGACAGATCTGGCACTTCCGGGTGCAGTTGGACCCTTCGCAGCACTTCGAGCTCACTGTATCATGGGTTTGTAGGGCTTTGTATGAAATCTGATCGCTGGGTCTGCTTTTGATTGAGGACATATGATAAATTAGTGACAATCGGTGAAAGGGATACCGTGGGAAAGCCGCTCGCCGTGCGCTGTTAGTGTGTAGCCATGTCCGCCTCCTCGGCAGCGTCCTCACCGGTGGGCCACGGCTCGGGCCTGAGCATTTTCCGCTGGCTTGAAGTCTTGGAGAAAGAGTTCGACAAGGCGTTCGTGGATGTGGACCTGCTCCTGGGGGAGATCGACCCGGACCAGGTGGACATCACTTACGAGGGCCGTCAGAAGATGACCACTCTGAGCTCCTGCTTCGCGCAGCTCTGCCACAAAACACAGACAGTCTTCCAGCTCAACCACAAACTGGAGGTAACGCTTCTGTGTCCACTAGCCCGTATCAGTCACTTACTGAATGTTATCCATGTTATGCCTGCATGCCTGCACCTGCTAAATATGTAAACTGGAAAAGCTTGAAGTCATTTTCTGTCAGTTGGGTCCTGGGTAAACTCTTGGTGTGTTTCATAGATTGACATGATCTCAGTTAAATAATGGTAGTTGTTGGCAGGGCGTGTCTGGGGATTGGCCAATGGTGGCTTAAGTAGTGTATTACGAGTCAAATACAATTACCTCGAATAATAACACACTTATCAGAATGCTAAGTTTCCAATTGGGTCAGCCCTGATGCCACCTTAGCCTTACTAAATATGTGCAATCAAAGTGTAAAAGTGTCACTAGTTGCAGTTGTTGTAAAGGATTCTCATAGCCTCTTCTCTTTCATCCTTTCCACCTCAGGCCCAGCTGGTAGACCTGCGCTCGGAGCTGACCGAGGCTAAAGCAGAGAAGGAGGCGCTGGAACGAGAAGTGCACGACCAACTGCTGCAGCTCCACTCTCTCCAGCTTCAACTGCACAACAAGCAGGGACACGAGGAGGACCCCGATGCTCTCAAGGACAAACTGGTGAGGGCATACTAGTTCTTGCGGCACATCCACTTTTGACTGGAGTATGTTTAAAATTAGACGTAGATGGTTAACTCGGTGATGATCGATGTTTTGTCAGTATTTTAAAATATCATACTTCATTCATTCAAAGCCATGACTAGAACATATTGTAACTATGACTCGTCCCTAATGCGAGTTGAACTGTGGTGTTATTTTCAGGAGCAGCAAACTGTGACCAGGAAGAAGGGGCGTGTGATTGAGGCCAAGCGGGAAGCCGAGGTGCGGCTGTTCAAGAAGGAAAACGGGGCATTGAGGAGGCACATCGCTGTGCTCCAGGCCGAAGTATACGGAGCACGACTCGCAGCCAAATACCTGGATAAGGAACTGGCCGGCAGGTAAGGGAATAGCGAGTATACACCATCCTTAATTTATTTTTTAGGGATGTAATCATTTTGACCATTTACCCCAATATCAAAAGTCTCACCTTTTGAAAACTGACTGTTACAATACATCAAATAGTTTACCAATGGCACTGCTTCCTACTGTTAAGATTGGAAAAGAATCGAGATAACACCAGTCAAAACAAGCTCCAATCTGTATTCAAATGTCACTCATCGATAACACAAGGTCAATCTCACATGCACGACATTCTCGCCTGAAAGATGTCCCACTGGGCTTGTCCAGGGTGCAGCAGATACAGTTACTTGGCCGCGATATGAAAGGCCCGGCTCACGACAAACTGTGGAACCAGCTTGAGGCGGAGATCCACCTGCACAGACACAAGACGGTCATCAGAGCATGTCGCGGCCGGAACGATCCCAACAAGCCGGTTCCCTCTCCTCTGGGCCACGTGAGTAACTAATACAGATAGCCCTCGTACCTGTGGAACTCCTAACAACTCCGCTAACTGCGGACTATCTCACAGGACCCAGACATGTTGAAGAAATCACAAGGGGTAGGCCCTATCCGAAAGGTGGTCCTGATGAAGGAAGACCACGAAGGCTTGGGAATCTCTATAACCGTAAGTTGTCTTTTCTTGGGTGCTTTCTTCTCGTCTTTCCTGTTTGTTTATGACTGCAAATAAACTGGAAAGTGCACTTCAGACCAGCTTAGTTGTACTGTCCTACTCCATGTGTGTAAAGCGGTACTTCTTTGGTTTTCAGGGTGGGAAGGAGCATGGCGTGCCGATCCTAATCTCGGAGATCCACCAGGGGCAGCCAGCAGACCGCTGTGGGGGCCTGCACGTGGGTGACGCCATTTTGGCCGTGAATAGTATTAACCTGCGCGACGCCAAACACAAAGAGGCAGTTACCATCTTGTCCCAGCAGGTCTGTCTGAGCAGTATACAGTGGGCTTAGAAGTGTTCATACCTTTATATTTATTCCTTTGTTATTCTTTGGAAGCCTGGTACTATAAATGTAAATTATTTTAAAATGCCTGTGCTACACTTAGACCAGTCTTGTGAGCATTGTGACCTGTGTCTGTGTGGCAGCGAGGGCAGATTGAGTTCGAGGTGGTGTACGTAGCTCCGGAGGTGGACAGTGATGACGAGAACGTGGAGTATGAGGATGACAATGGCCATCGCTACAGACTGTATCTGGATGAACTGGAGGAGGGCAACAACGCTGCTTCTCTTCAAGGTAAGTGCAGCTCTCTCCACCCATGGCCTCCTAACCTTTACCATATCTTTAATAAAACGCGGGTTAAATAAAAGTGTTTGTGGACTGATTGAATTTCCCATGTTGTAATTAGAACAATCTTGGAACTAAGGCCACAGGCATAAGATGCGAATGATAATATCATTTAAAAGGTTTATATAAGCTTTACTTAGCTTTAGTCCCTGCAAGGATTGTGTGTCTGCATTAACCTTTATACTGTGTGGTCAAACACAGTCACACACTCATAGACATAATAATAATAATATCAAAAATAACTATATTATTCTTATACACAGTGGACTAAGGGGCATTGGCCTATTTTTACAACACTGGCTTAAGGCCTAGCTGGGTCTAATGTGTTGGAATCACCGAGCTGATGTAATGGACTATTATGCTATGACTAAGATGAGATGGCTGGGTGGTATTGATGGTGAGAGCGATTGTGGTGAACCATATAATATTTGATGTTACTTATAAGATATGACTATTAAAAATATATGACGCTTACTAATTACCTGAAGCAAGCTAGAAGATTCATTTCGATGTATTGGTTTATTTGGTTGGGACAGTGCATGTTAAAGCTGGGGTATCTGATTTTTCCTGCACAAACACATTTTTTGATTAGGACCAAACTAATTTATACCTCTCACAATCCCTCCTGCATGTCCGAATTGTTCAAGCAAATTGTTTATATGCACTTTTCAAGCCCTTGTACAGCTTTGAGGTGTGGCAAAGTGAGGAAGGGGGTGCCACACACTCGGTGGTGGTAAAAACAAATGTATTTTACAACAACAAAAAGTCAGGTACCCCAGCTTTAATGAACACACAGTAAATCTCAATTGAGACAGATTTTCAGTTTTTATTTTCAGAGCAGATTATACAGTATTACCAAAAAGGTTGCAGCCTTTCCATTTGCAAACTGTGATCATTAAAATTGTGATTTCAGGTTGATTGTGATCAATTATGTAGCCCTAGTGAGCTCTATGGGGAAGTTTCTTTTCAAAATGTTTGTTTCCTTCCAGCACTGGAGAAGATGACCCTCAGGACTGAAGCGGAGAACGGTGACGCTGAAAACAAGAGCCTCTCGAAGCCCTCGGACACAGAAAGCTCCTCCTGGGCCAGTCAAGCCATCTCCCACTAAAGCCGCACTTTACTCTTTTGCCTTCTATGGGGTCTTATCACCTAAAACTGATTACATGGGACTGAGGGAGAGTAGATGTAAATGTATTATCTTCCTGGTGCCCGGGGGATGTGCTTGGGCATTCGCAGTAAACTTTGGCAAATCAGTAAAGTTTTAGCAATTCATAGCTGTGTCAACATTTCTAGAATGGTTTTGATGTTTGGGTTGTTTCAATCTGAGGTTGATTTTGGGGGCTCCTGTGCACCGGTGCCATGGTAACAAGGTATTTAAACAAGCGACTATCCACTTTCTATACCTGATCCAAATCCAGATGTTACATGGGTTACATTTGGCAAGCTTAATCACTTTGGATACAGTGGGCTTTCATTACGAATACCTTTTAATTTCATCAGTTCAGGTGTATGAACTACTGTACAAAATGTTTACCACAAAACGTCTGCATTTTGACAGTTAAAAGGCAAATTCTCCCAGTGAATTCCTCCTCAATGTTACACTACTGGCTCCTCCGAATATAATCACATGAACACACCCTATTCTAAAATAAGTTACTGCAATATAAACTTAGTATCTAAAAGTATGAAATGGTGCAAAGGGAATTTAACTATTTAAAGTCAAAATGCATTTGGGTTTGCTCAAAGTTGCTAAGTGGCAGAGATTCCTATGTGCACCCAAGTGAAGCCACAGCGAGAATAGGTTACTGCAGTCCACATATGTTCACTTGTTTTTGAAACTTCGTAGCAACATACTGTATGGGAAAACATTTCTAGAAATAATTTTATCGTTATGGGTTTGTATAAAATGAACATTGGCTCTTCGAAAGTAATCGATGCCATTAAACATGTTGATTTTTCTAGTTTCTTCTCTTTTGTGTTCTGATTGTTTGTGACCATAGAATAGACCTTTTGTCAACTTTTAGTTTGTATTCGTTTGTTCTCGGACGTGTAGTATGTTTGATGACACGAAAATCTCTCCCTGTGACGGACAACCTCACGTGTACAATATGTTTAGAAAATGTGCCGCACTCCGATGGATCTGGCTTGGCTCTCGCCCCTGCCCTGCCCCGTGTCACCGAGCGAGCCCAAAGAGACACTCAAGTACTTACCTTTCGTCCGCTGAGGCCTGCTTCTTTCTAGCGTGTGGTGGGATAAACTTTGGACAATCCTGGTTATTCGCTTAGCAATTCTCTACAGTAGCATGAAAAAAAGGACTAACTTCACACGGAAAGGTGATGCTGAAATCGTTCCCCACAGATTATTCCGTCAACGCTATAGATATCTATGCCTTCTTCTCTTTCACTGTCTTTGTACATAATGTATCTTTGAAAAGTATTATTTTATGGAAGTCAAACTGCCTTTGAATAAAGTTTTGTTTCAATTCCTCATTTGGTCCGTGATGTAATGTCTGTAGGATACACTTAGATGTTTGACTCTATGTAAATTAGCCACTCATTTGAAAGCTAAGAACCTCCGGAGTTCAGTCACTTCGCTTCAACTACTGGAGCCCTAAAATAGCACTAAGTTGGACATGATTGGAGACGGGTGCTGGGATTGTGGCAGTAGAAGGGAGTCCCTATAGGTTTAATTCCATCCTGGTTTTAGCCAGTTTGGAAACGGTCGGCTTGTTCTGCTTTCTGATTGGATCATCTTGTTTTAAGTCCCCAAACAAAAAATATAACTTTTACAAAATGAAAAGTGTCATCATACAACATTTTTTTATGTTATGTTTACCTCATATCTGTTTATTAAAAATTCACCAAAATATATATTTTTTTAAACTAGATTTGAATGTAGGTAAACTCACTTGCATTTTGTCTTCATGAACAACAGGTGGAGCCACTGACCAAACAACTTGATGGCCTGGCTCTGACTCTGAACCCAAAATACAACAAGAACGTTTACGCACAATACGCAGGGCATTAATTTTCCCTCGCTAACTTCAGAATTTGAACAATTATGCCCTGACCGTGGAATTGAGCCAAAAGTAAATAGGGCTACGGCTTATTAAGCCTAAATACAATTCTGATGAGTACAAAGGGGGAAATGGGCACAGTTTCCTGATGATGCGTCGTTTAGAGAAAAAAAAAAAAGAATTAAAATAAAACGTATATTTAAGGTTCTTTTTCTTTCCAAGGTGAACCTGTGCCTCTCCCCATCCCTCCTCAGAGCAGGGATCCTTCTCGTCATCAAACGTCAGGTGACTAACGGGACTGCTTCGGAGGGGGGTTGGGGGGAGCCAAAGTTTGCTCAAAACTGCGCTCACTTGGGACAAACTGTGGATACGTCTGAGTTTGTCAGAAGTTTGTGGAGAGCGCGTCACAAGAATTCTCGGCACTCTTCTGTAAGTTTTCCATTGAATTAATTTCGCTTCTTAAGTTTTACAAAACTACTACATAAGTGAGTAGTTGCTGGTTAAATTCTTGAACAACGCAGTATAGATGACAACTTCTTGAAACCTTTTACAATCTTACTACTGGTTAAATGTATTGGCTGCAATAAATTAAATTTAATGAAATGTATTTCTCATTTGGAGAAAAAAAACACTACTTTGTAATGTCAGGAAATAGCCTAGTCTGTTGGATGTCTAAATCCTTTATTTGTTGCCCACTTGAGGAGTTTAAAAGCTTAGTGGACCGGGCACAGCCTCAATGACCTGTTTGTTTTAGGATTGCAATGTTTTCTGCTGTATACCTGTATTTCCCCTTCTTTTTCCTTTTCTTTTGTCACAAATAAGTCTTCAACTTGACTAACCAAAGTCTGTCTCTTGTCTTCTGAAACTTATAATTGAGTTATCCTGAATGATGTAGCCTACCCTTCAACTAAAAAAACCTGACACTATTTGTGGTCAAGTTTTGTGACATTGCTCTTTATAGTATCAATAAAATAAGTAGAAACCGATTTGGTAAATTTTCTCTGATTTGATGAACATTACTGTGCAGCGCTTGTGTGGGACAATGCGCAGGCGTCTCTATTGTTCCCCTGGTCAGTCTTCTTTGTAGTTTCTTGTCTTGACGCGCTCATGTGGAAAGTGGCGGTTCTTGCTGTTTGCTGGGACTGTATGGGTCATTTATTTTTTATTTTTTTGTACTAATATTGTTTTACCAGTGTCTAAATATAGGCAGAACGTGCAGCAGTGGCATGGACTTGTATGGGCTAAGTAAAAGCACATGCACTTAGTTTAGTGGCATGTGGATTAGACTGAAGGTTCCCACTTATCCTTTTATTAACTTAGCGTCTAAAATACACCAGTGAAATCAAACTGGATCTTTGAATTAGACTAGTGGATCCTCTAATTTACCAATAAAGACGCTCACAAGACCACGATATTGGCATTTACAGTAGCCCGCACTGTGATTTAAAGCTTCACACTTTGACCCTGAGTTATGGTATATTCTAATACCTTTTGGAATTAATAACTGCGTGATCGAGTGTGTCCTGCTGCGCTTGGACTGAGCGCTAAGCCCCTCTTTGGTTTCATCAGTGTTTACTGTTGTGCGGAGCTTTGAGATTTTCACAACTTTTTCTGTACTTCACAGAGCTTTGAGTCATGTCCTTGTTGAAGCCACCAACTCTGTCCCATTTTTAATTTGTTACAAGAAACAAGATCTCCCCAAGTGCCAAAATATCTATAGAATGAACACATCCATTGTGAAAGAAATCCATCTGTATCCATTTCATTATTCCTGAGTGTTACAGAAGAAGAGCTGCCTTAGGCTGCGCTCCCCTCTAGCCTCACACTGCTCCAACTAACCAGGGTCACTGTCATTTCAGCTGTTTACCTTAAAGGCCAACAACTGGCTGAAAGAATGCCAAAAATGAGGACACTGATAACTGCACTATATTCTATATCACAATATCTACCTCGTACTTTATGTCTAATAGCTGTTGCATTTATAGTAAAGATACTGTGATTTAACTTTTATTTGTCCCCGCTCTGTCCTGCAGGAGCTAGAGCTGTGTCAAGATGGGTGACTGGAGCGCTTTAGGGCGCCTGCTGGACAAGGTGCAGGCCTACTCCACGGCAGGGGGCAAAATCTGGCTGTCCGTGCTCTTCATCTTCAGGATCCTGGTGCTGGGAACAGCTGTGGAGTCGGCCTGGGGAGATGAGCAGTCCGCCTTCAAGTGCAACACGCAGCAGCCCGGTTGTGAGAACGTGTGCTACGACAAGTCCTTCCCCATCTCCCACGTGCGCTTCTGGGTCCTGCAGATTATCTTTGTGTCCACGCCAACGCTGCTCTACCTGGCCCATGTCTTCTACCTGAACCGGAAAGAGCAGAGACTCACCTGCAAGGAGGAGATCCTGAAGGCCGTGCAGAACGATGGAGGCGACGTGGACATCCCGCTGAAGCAAATCGAGATGAAGAAGGAGAAATATGGCATTCAGGAACATGGCAAAGTTAAGATGAAGGGCGCTTTGTTGAGGACTTACATTGTGAGCATTTTTTTCAAGTCTCTGTTTGAAGTGGGCTTCCTGGTGATCCAGTGGTACATATATGGCTTCACTCTGTCTGCTGTCTACACATGTGAGCGTGACCCGTGCCCACACAGAGTGGACTGTTTCCTGTCCCGGCCAACGGAGAAGACCGTCTTCATTATCTTCATGCTGGTGGTGTCCCTGGTGTCTCTTTTGCTCAACATTATCGAGCTCTTCTATGTTCTGTTTAAAAGGATCAAGGATCGTGTCAAAGGCCGGACAATGCCCCCTCCACTTTTCCCCGGCGGGACACTAGTGAGCACCACTCCAAAAGACATGTCCACCGCCAAGTACGCCTACTACAACGGGTGCTCCTCGCCGAGCGCTCCACTGTCCCCACCAGGATACAAGCTGGCCACAGGTGAGCGGGGCCCGGGCTCTGTCCGAAACTACAACAAACAGGCAAACGAACAGAACTGGGCTAACTACTCCACCGAGCAGAGCCGACTGGGGCATCCCGCCGGAGGGAGCACCATCTCTAACTCACATGCACAGGCTTTTGACTTCCCTGACGATACGCAGGAGCACAAGAAAATGTCCCCTCCAGGCCCCGAGCTGCACCCCCTGTCCCTGCTGGACCCCCGGCCCTGCAGCCGTGCCAGCAGCCGCATGAGCCGGGCCCGGCCCGATGACCTGGACGTGTGAACACAGTAATGCTTGAATAACATCATGGCACCAGTCACTGAGAGATAGCTCCAGAGGTGTAACACTGTCGAAGGTACAAATCTGAACTACCTTTAGTGGCACTAACACGAGAAGAGGAGATCTGCAGGAGTTTTTAGACTAGTCACTTATGCTCGCCTTCAGCTGCCTATTGTTTTTGTTTTATACAATTTCTTTATGCCTTTTGCTAGTTATATGTTTATGTTTAGATTTCACTAACCACTTTCACTGATGAGTTTTGATTTGAACCATTTTGCAAATCATCATTTACTGCTCCATGCCACCCATGTCTGATCAAGACCCCACTCAGCTCCTCTGGAAAGAAATGGCTCATTAAACTAAATTGAACTTATAACCATGCAGAAAGAGGCCCTTTATCCGTAGTTTTCTAAAATGACATACCACAGACAGCAACGTTTTGACATGGTGCTGGGCCTTTAAACACACCATTCTTCTTTTTCTTTCAGCTTTTATCAAGTGAAATTCAGGACTCATGCCTTATCTCAGCAGCTTGTACATAACAGTGTGTATTGAAACAGAACCACAAGCAATCAGCTGAATGTTTATTTCATCTCAAAAGACAATCGGTCACTATGGGGCTAAGTCATTATCATAATCATTGTTTTAAATGCCTTAAACGTTGTATGCTGATATGGTCCTTTATTGGTTTATACAGATCTTTGTAATCCTTGAAGCCACTATTCCGTTAAAATGTGAGAGCGGAGAAAAGCAATCTTAACCTGCTTTTATTTATTGGGATGAACCTTACTGATGTTCGGCTGTTACTTCCTGAGAGACTTGGAATTTACGTGCTGTCATCCTTGTTCCTTTTGTTTCTTGTTTTCACCCGTGTCTGCTGTTGTTGATGTATGTGTAGTACTGTATCCTGCTAACAGCATCACTAAACCTCTTGTTGTTTTTTTTTGTAGAGGGCTGCCTAGACATCGAGACTAGATTCAATAACTAGTTTCTGTAGATTTTCAGCAAACTTTATCCCAGTTATGGTTTTCAGCCTTTTATTTGAATTTTGGGTACTTCCGTGTTTGTAGTTCTGTCATGGATCTTCCAGCTGTAATGGCATTTGCACTGAGATTCTGGTGAGATGTTATGAGGCACGCAGTGAGTTTTGATGTTACTAATTTATTTGATGCAGTGCCTAATACCTAAAGTGTCTGGAGGTGAGTTCTGCTATTGTGATCCACTGTTACAATGTAACAGCATGATACTGTAGATTAAAACTGTTTGTGAAGAAAAAACATTTCTTCACAAACAGTATGTTTTAACCAATAAAATGTGTCTTTCCTAAATGGGGAATGTCTTTGTTTTATTGCCAGCGCTCGAAGTAGTAAAAAACACATCTTTATTTAGTATTATTCTTAGTTATTTATGAAAGAAGGAGCAAGTTAGTTAGTTAAAAAGCGAAGGGAAGATGACGTTCAAGATCAGTGCTTCTTGACTGGAGGGCTGGACCAAAAAGGCCAAAAATGTCTGTTTATAAATTGTTCTGATAGTCAGCCTTAAAGAGTAAAGTGCTGTTACTGTCATACACCACCTGGATGTACTATAACTAACTGATCAGGGGTTGCTGCAGTTGGTCAGGTTTAGGTTCAGCAACACTATGTGCAGATCATCTGAACATCCTGAATGACCAGGTTATTCCATCAGTGGGTTTCTTCTTCCCTGATGGCATAGGCAGGCATATTCGAAGATGCCAGGATTCATCAGGCTCACATTGTGAAAGAGTGGTTCAGGGAGCATGAGACATAATTTTCACACATCGCCGCCACAGAGTCCAGATCTTAACCCCATTGAGAATCTTTGGGGTGTGCTGGAGAAGGCTTTGCACAGTGGTCACACTCTTCCATCACCAATACAAGATCTTGGTGAAAAATGTATACAACACTGGATCTTTTGGCTTTGCAGAAGCTTATTGAAACAATACCACAGCAAATGTGATCTGTAATCAAAGCTAAAGGCAGTCCAACAAAATATTAGAGTGTGTGACCTTTTTCTTTGTGGCAATGTTTTTGTTTGTTTTTTGGTCAGGCAGTGTACACTGAAATTACTCAGATCAGAGGAAGGTTTATTCGGGAGCCACAGCGAGCTAACCACAGTGCCTTATTTAGTTCTTAAAATAACTCTATACATATGGTATGACATACAGTATTTTTATTTTAAACATATTAACCCTTTATAGGGCACTCATTGAAATACTTTGAAATAAATATTATTTCTGTTGTAACATTTTTTCAAAATGTTTCATTATCATGCAGAAAATCAATGTGAGCGTACCATACTACCATATTTGGTTCCTTGCCCTTTAAGGGGTAAAATATACGAAAAGTACTATCAGGTCTCGGGGGTTGGTGGTATTCAGGTTTTTGTGATAGGCTATTGATGTCATAGGCAAGAGTTTTTGTGATGTGATTGTGCTTTACGTGCCGTGGGAGGGACCAGTACCCTCCAATATCGTTTGCCTAAAATAACCATAACATAATCCTATAGGGTTCATTGGTTCTTTTGTCATACAAATAATGTAAATATGAACAATAGGTGCAACAGGCATGTCCAAAAACTAATTAACTTTAGGTTTAAGTGAATGATCAAATATGGTGCCTGCCTTTTTCATGCTGTAATTTCACTCATTTCATTACGTCCTTCAAAACCAACACATGTATCATCACTAAGCACAATTATTCACCAATAAAATGTGTATGGGATGGTGAAAGACTGTTGTGAAGCGGAGGGAGCGGAGGGAGGAAGAGGAAGGAAGAGGTGGAGCTGACCAGTGCAGGAGACCACGCTCTGAAACGGGGACAAACCCAGGAGGAGGATTTCAGAGGATCAGAGGAGACAGAGGGCAGCCAGCCAGGTTTCCTCCGAGTGCAACAGTTTCCCCGACCTCCAAGGTCATGCGGGTCAGGTTAACACAGAGGCAGCCGCAGCAGCTCAGAACTAACACCTGAACACTATTTCATTGTAAATGTAACATGCACTGTCCCGACCAGATAATTGAACAAAACATCTTGATGTAGATAGTTTACGGTGTAAGAGTAGGATGAAGCATGTTGTTAGTTACAAGAAACTCCAGCTCCAAGCGTAAGTCACCTTTGTCACTGCCTGTTTTCTTTTCTTTTTTCTTTTTTTTATAGTCGTCCAGGCCTTACAAACTCTAATTAGTGAGGTATAGGTAAAAGGCTTATCTGGCAACACAGACAATGGGTCATCACCTGCAGCTGCGTATATATAAGCCCAGTTAACCTCAGTCACACCAAAGCTGATGATCAAGGTTGGATGACTACAGAAAAGATAATAACACCAAATCTGTTCAGTTAAATCGACTATTATGGTTGATCATAATTGACAATGGTAAAAGTATGATGCCCTCTGAGTTCCAACCGCAAGTGTGTCGATCAGAATGAGTCAGAAGAGTTTGCCTGATGAAGACACAGTGAGACCACGAGGCGTAGAAGCCCAGAGCTCTTGCAGGACATATGAACCCTCTGGCCTGCGACTTTCCTCACAGCCAGGTTAATAAGGCCTGTTTACTCGCCCCACAGTCTTAGCACATCCGAGCACCGAGAATGTAGCATGTCTTGCACGCACAGTTGCTCAGGCTCAAGCCATTTTGAACAAATCCTCTCTTCACTGTAAAGAAAAAACTAGAATAAGTCGTAATATGTGGCCCTCCCAACATCATGCAACACAAAACTACTTCAGTTTCTCAGGGATTGCCTTACAAATTTCACCTTTCACTAGTCACTTGTAACACTTTTGGAAAATAAAGAACACATGTGGAGAGAGTGGCCCATCTAAATGAAGCCCATCATGGGATACGAATTGTTCACATGCAGGTCTTGATATAATTAAGCCAGTAAAGTGTAAAGTGCGGAGTCTGCTGCTGGATGGCACTCTGTCCTCAGTTCAAATGCTGTTTAAAGAAATAAAAATAAAAGAAAGTATTTACATGTTCTGTTGTTATCCCAGGAGAGAAAATATAGGCGGCACCACATCAGAAAAACAGCGCTTGTAATAATGCTTGAAATGTGCTAACTAGAAAATTCAGATTTCCAATTATGCCGAAAGAATCCAGGGAAAAGCGGGTTTGGGGGGAGATCTTTGCTTCACATGGTTCCACTTTACAGCAGAAACAAACAAATTGCAGCTCATTTAAGCCGGTTTAACTGCTTTTGGCTGGCAACTGGGGCTGCACACTCCAAAACACCACTGACTCGGCAAAAAATAGCTCCTCCCTTGTTGTGCGCCGCGCTGCTGTGTGATTCTGTGTCCGAGCTTTACTGGCACGATGCCGTCCGGCATCCAAGGCCCTAGTCTCACCAGCCTTGGTCTCACCAGGCCACATGTTTCCTACCGTGTTCAACGTATTAGATGCAAGGATAAAACTCCCAAACCTGGCACAAAGACATTTAGATCACTGCTGCTCGGCAGTATCTCCCTAAACAAATCAATCAGTCCATACATGCACTTTATTGTCCTTGGCGGAAATGTGTTGGAGTAACAGTGTCAGTACTTTACGACTGCTTGTCCGTGAACGACCATCACAGTGACGACCGGCCCCGCTCTCGTGGCTGTGTGAAAGGCATGGCACACTTACATGCAGACGTGAATCACCACATCACACTCTGAATGGGCTCAGGCTCAGGGGTCTGCTATCTGCTCTGAGGAATTATAGCTAGGAATGACTGTATAGTAGACTGGGATTGAAATCATCGGCTGAACGTATCCGTAAAGTGCAACATGGACAGCTTACAGCAACGTAAAACAAGATGGCCGTCATTGGAGGGAAAAGGGGGCAAAGATGGCACCCACGCTGCAGGGGAAACCACAGTCGCGCAGGGCTACACAGGGTCTGGGTTTACTATAATCACAGTCCCCGCTTCTTTGTGGAATCAAGAGACTGGAGGCGTGTAGGCTCTTGATGCTTGATCAGTGCAAAGTCTGAGTACATCAGAGCCACTTTCAACTCACTCACAGAGACATGGGACATACTTCAGGGAAACAACAGCTTTTTGTTCAAAATCGGAGTAAAAGCAGCCTCATACCAACCAGCTGACAAGCATGATTTAGGATTTCCTATGAGCAAAAGAGAAGGTCTGGGATGTGTGAAAGTTTCCCAAGATCAGCTTCATATTTTTGGCTCTTCTGCTCTTTCTATTTCATAGTTACTCAGGCAGTACAATACATACAGTATTTATAGACAGATAGATCAGGTACGGTAATGAATGGCCGTGTCTTTTATCAAAACAAGCATTGAAGCATGTAATTGTTGAAATATAGTTTTAGCAACATGTCCAGGGCCCTTTAAAAAATTGTATTTTATTTTACAAATGTGTCTTTTAGCTCCACATTTGCTTCCCACCGAAGTTTTGCTCAACGCCTCTCTGATTCTTTTGGACCATGTACGATCATTTACGGTATTCGTGCGCTGACACTGTCCGTGTACAGTTAACATGAGGTTTCCTTTCTCACACACAAGATTCCCAGAAGACACGCTGTCCAGCAAACAGGAAGTGACCCCCGTGCGGGCTGTGCGTGCATACACGTCGACAATGTTATGTGGCCGGGGCGTTTAATTCTCCATGAAAGAATTAGTATTTCAACAATAAGAGACGTAAACACACTGACAAATGACAGTATAACCGTAAGCGCTTGATCCTGACAGGTGGATGGATGCAATGAAGAAAATGATGGATTTTTTTAGGGGGAAATATCTCTTCCATGGAGCGTGTGGTGCTGAAGTGAAAGGTGAAGAGGCTGAGGTGGCTGGTGGTCACTGCTTAAAAGTAAGAGAGCGTAACACTTAATCCGCTAAAAATACCTTAAAAATACAATTAAAAACAGAAAAAAAACAAGAATCAAATTTTTTTATTGTTGGTGGGCATCTCTTCAAATCTGACTTGTAACTAACTCAGAATCTCTTCCAAATGCTTTGTTTTGATAAAAGCACTGTCAGTGTCTCATCCGTACTGTAGAATAGCAATGGTCTAAGTGAAGGGTGGCTTCCCCCATAGCATTTAGCGCGAAGCTCATTCATGCTAGCAATTTGGCTGAGTTTTTGGAGCCAGCTCTTGTATTTATTATAGGGTGAAAACATAAGTAAAAATAAAACAAACAAATTGAGTTCAGAATGACAAGCATGTGTTCAATAACGACTTAAAGAGGAGGAAAAAAGTTTCATTGGAAAGACCCGGAACTTCCGGAGCCCGCCGCCATTTCCTAGGCTTCAGCAGCTAATAGCGATGCTACGTCCATGTTTTTATTGGTCGCTGGTCTCATCAGGAGCAAGTTTGACAATGTGTGTAAACTTAGGGGTTTTATGTGACAGTTTATCTCAGGGGCACCCAAAGTGTGGCCCGGGGGCCAAATGAAGGCCCTCAGACCAACTTTGTTATCGAGTGAGTGCATGAAATCAAATTCCTTGGTGTGATTGTTGATGACAGAATATCTTAACTTATCTCATATTAAATATATATCTACGAAAATTTCTAGAAGCAAAGCACATTTTAAACATTAAAGCTCTACATACATACTGTTCTCTAATTTTGCCCTATTTATATTATTGTACTGTGGTTTGGGGTAGTACTTATAAAAACACAGTTAAACAGTTATTGTTGCAAAAAAGAGCTATCCGAGTAATTCATAAAGTTGGGTTTTTGGACCACACAAACTCATTATTTTTAAATTCAAAGATCAGGAAGTTTTGTGACATTGTTGAGTTCCAAACAGTACAGATGTTATACAAAGCAAGGTATAAATTGTTACCAAACCAAATAGAAAGAAGGTTCCAAGAATGTACCACACAGCATAGGAACATCATCTACAAAATCAGCTGTTAGGGCAGCTGTGTGGGGGTTTGTTGATGGGGAGCTACTCCCCTCTTCAACTGGCTCGCTCTACACTCTGGCTTTTTAATGCACCACATTATACAGGGCTTTATCATACTTCACATATAACTCAATTAAATAAATATATAATAATAATGATAATGAGGATGATAATTAAACCCAAATTAAAATTATACTGAGATGGTAATGACAACTGGGATGTAGCAAGATCTCGGAGTATAACATCTATTAATGTACCTTTATAACATAAAAGTAACTCTCAGTAATCACGGGAAGTAAATCTGAAAGAAATATATTAAGAATCATATTTTTTTACTTGCTTTGTACTAGACATCGTACATGAAACGAGATTGTTGTTGTAGTTGTCCTTTGTTTCAATTAACTATATAAACAGTTCATATCTTTTTTTGTAAAGTTTGTAAGTTGGTCTGTGCTAATGTAGCTGCTGAAATGTTTCAAATTCTCTTTGGATGAGGTCTCTTTGATGTTTTGTTCCTTCGGTACCATTATGTAAAATGTACTTTTTTTATTTATTGCACTTGGGGGTGGGCGCTCATAAGCTTTTTGCTTCAGCCCACTCCTTTTGAGCACAATGTATACTGCTCAAATAAACAAATAAACTAAACTAAACTTTTGGTGTCCCTCAGACTTCTTGTTGAATTGACACTTGAAATAGTACGTTTTACTGCAAGTTTCATTATTCCACAAAATTAAAACCTCAAAAACTAACATTTTATTGTGAGAGTAATGAACTCGGGTGAATGTTTCTGCACAGACCACCGATCTTTGGCCCTCCACAATGCATACGCTTCGATGTGTATGCACTATATTGATGCTAATATTGATGCTAAGTGCAGCACATTGATAGGCATTTGTCAATTGAAAACTATGACCTCAATCAAGACCACACATGGTAGAAGCTTACAAAGTGGCGCCGACATAAAAAGAAAGGTGATCGTCCATGATTCCAAAATGAACGCTAGGAGTGATGCGACTGCAGAAATCAAAATAAAAGTTGAACTGTGACTTAAATACCTGCATGGGAACTTTCATAGGCATGAAAGGCACAATTGTACGAAAGCTTTAATTAAAGCTCAGAGAGACTCAAAACACTTTCTACTGTTTATGACAAAACCCGCACAAACATTTTTTGATAATTATAGCGAATTTAACAGTTCACACAGAAACACAGGATTTGATTGTCACATAATTCCTGTACCGGGAGCCAGTGTGCAGGGTTTTTCATAAGCCACGGAGAGCTCCTGGCACATTCTGGGATTTAGCTGAGCACAAAAGAGGCAGTGATGCAGTCAGAAGATATATCAACAAAACATTCTTTTTGACAGAGTTATGGACATCCAAAAATATGACTGTCCAGTGGGTGTCTATGGGCGGTTATAGCATCAAGTTAGAGGAGCAAACAATAGTTTTCCTTTTTTGATAAAAGAAAAAAAAGAAAAAACAAGGGATATCAGAGGCCCACGCATCATCATGTACATTTCTTCTCACCTTTTTCACATAAATACTCTCACACAACTACTTTGGATGACACGACTGAACAAGTTTCTAAACTGAAACATTCTGTTGACAAATCCCAGTCTATGTGCTTAGTTTCATGGCAACATAAGGTGGGGTTACAACAAATCTTCCATTTAAGCATCAAGTGCAACTAGTTCTCCACTGTGACGAGATTTACAGCATTTACCTTGATTACTCTAAACCAAAGAGAGATGGTCACACAAAATGTGACTTTGTTTCTTCTGCTGTCAATAATGTATTCAAAAAACATGATGCTTATAATTAATGCCAGTAACTGCATTGCACTTGTGAATGTGAATAGAATGCCCCCAATGAACCTATTATTAGTACCACTGTAGAGCATCAAAAATCTCTATAATAGTTATCATATTTCACCTGCTCTCATATTTTCATTTATTCATTTATTTCAGGCAATGGGCAACAAAAGAAAGAATATACAGTATGTAAACAAGATCCATTTCTACCTGAAAGGGAGTGGGAAGAAGATAAATATTGGAATGTCACAATGTCACCTGAAACTCAAGAGAAATCCACAAATGCTTGTCAAAGATATCATTGATGAGGTCCCTTAAAATGCCACATTTATCACAAAATCTGCAACTTTAGTTTGTTCATTTGTTTACCTTGGGGGAAAATGGCTTCAGACAGATGTGTCTGCTACACATCAGAAAGACATTGCAATAGACAATGCACCTATAATTCATTATTAATATGTCACCTGAAGCTTCCTGGAGCTCCTGACCTCCGGCTGGTTCAAAGCTCTGGGAATGGTGCGGCTACTTGTCCAGACCTGACATCAGCTCCCAGCGCCAAATCACTGTTTAGGCTCAGGATAATGGTTATTTTCACAATTCTCTAAGTGCTCCTTGGAACAGATGAATAGACACGTGGCCGCAATGTAAACCAGCGAGGACATGCAATGAGGAAAAATAATGATTTGGAGTCGACTGCAGGAGCCAGGGCCGCCCTAAATGAGAGTGTTCTCCTAAACTTGTCATACACAGACTTCTATAATTACCACTCTCAGCTCCAAACAAATAAACAACTGAGCGCAGAAGAGGTGCACGCCCCGGTCTGAACGCTGTCATCATTGTTCTAGACTTCAGGTAAAATGCAGATGTGAGCAGAACCAAATGTTTGCTGACTGAAGCTCCTTTGAACAGCAATTTATCTAACATTTTGCTGACGAGACTTTCCCAATCATCGCACCCTACACGTTATCATGTTCATGACTAAACATTTGCAGGCTATCAATAAACCGTGACAGAGGATTAGTCGCTTTCAGGCTCGACATGTGTCAGAAAAAATAAAATAAAAACTTCTTTCAGTCTCAAACGTGCCACTGCAGAGGCCACACACAGACTGAAACGACGGTGTGTGTAAACAAATCACAAAGCCGAAAATAAAACGTTTCCGTGTTCGCAGTGTGACTCAGCTCAAATACAAAACAATCAACTGCTCTGCCCTATAAAACAGAATGATGGAACTGTCCTTTTGTCTCAGCCCATCATTTTTTGTTTTTGTCTGAACGCAACGACGCATTTAAAAAAAAAAAGATTTATTTCACTCAGATTTGGCTTTGTTTTTGACGCTGCATTGTTCACAGTGACAAACACTTTTTTGTCCACAGAGAACGGGGCGCAGTAACTCACAGCCGCTGGCAACGAATGCTGTTGTGGTGTCCTTGAGCAAAACAGGCCGCCAGGTGAGGGGTCCATGTAGACCGAATCGAATCATTTTTTAATTGGAAGCGTAATCTCCCGTTTGTTGCGACCGCACCTCTGGTTGACCCCCCACCCCCTCCCCCCCGTGACGCTGAAGGACATCCTGAAGAAGAACAATGCCAGAGAACAAAGTGGAGCTCTCTTTCCCAAGACTCTCCTCTCACTCACACATCCTCACAGGGCCGCTCCTACGCATGAGACGCTGAACCATAGACGTTTCACAGCAACTTGGCCTCGCGGTTTAGGATGCCCGACGTGTTGACTTTTCGCAGGTGTCTGGCCAAAGGGCACACCAAGAGAACTGGTTGTAGCTGGAATCAAACATTTAGCATGTCCGTAAAAAGATGCTCCGCAAGGACACTGCTGTTCTGGTGTTGTCATAACGGCGCTTTGGGGCTTTGATGGTAAAGTCCTGCGTATGCGTTGCTGTGCATACGCATCTGGACACACCTGCCACCACGTCCCGCTGCGCAGATGTGGGATTCATAGACTGGGCCCGTGTTTATTTGACTTGACACATCTGCCCAAACAGGCCCGTCTCGAGGAGGTCGGATGGTGTTTGTTGACAGTGCCTTTTGGCCGGAGCTGCCTCAGAGTTGAGTTTCCTCCCTCCCGTCGCTCCGAAGGGCCGCTGTACCACAACAGCATCACAGCAGCTCCCACATGAGAGCTTTGAGCGGTCCCAAACAAGAGTGCCCCATGCGGCGTCTCCACACGGCGGGACGTGCATGCTATAAGCGGGGGTTCACTCTGACTGGCTCCAAGGAATGGCCCGCTGCTCTATGACTATGCGTCTTATCTGAAAGGCTCCAACCCAGTCACAAAGCTACGGCAAAGGTGGACAATATTGGAAATCCTCTCTTTTTGAATTGAATACGTAACTGTCTGCTACATTTACATCACAACCAATAACATCTCATACCATTGGTAATGCACTCCTTTTTCGTCTTGCTACACCCCCAGTCTAAGCCCCAAAGAGATGTTTTACCTAACAATCTATCATTATCTCCCTTCACTGCATCACAGACATTTGAACGTGCCTCAGCACAAATATCACAACATTCTAATTTCCTTTTCTAATTATGCTCATTTACTTGGGCTTTGTTCTTTTTTATGAAGTTGGGAACCTTTACCCTTGTCCTGAACGAGCGCTCATCTGCAGTAACGCTGGACAATCAGAGGAAGCGGGCCGGGCCGAGGCAGGAAGGACAGCACATCACACTGCCTTCCTCTGGGCTGGTCCTCAACAATGTCCCGGTGGAAAGACAGAAAACCAAACAAACGCACCTATAGAGGTTAATGACTGGCCACTCAACGCCGCAGCACTCGCATTAAGAAGCTTCACCGCTACACATTTGTTTGTTTTCTTTCTTTCTTCAGTCCATATTTGAGAGATTGTTGTGGAAATATGTCGCTGAAAAAGAAAGCGGACACAACATGAAGTCGCCTCATCAGTGTGCACGGGCCGGAGCGTGTATCGAATGGTTAACCTTTGTTAATCTTTAATCTTTTTTTTTATTTTTGATCATTTTACATGACTCATTTGTGTTTTTAACTTCCCACTGGGCACCCGAGCAACCAGTATGCGGACTAAAAGGATTACATAATGACACAGGTATCATTTTCCAATCTAAAAGATAGTTTGTGGGCATGCAATATGAGTACATCTGCAGTACTCGAGTTGTAGGCTGGGCTGGCGGACCCTACTGCCCAGTCTCCTCTTGACCCACATCTGTTATGAAAAGACCCTGAGGTGGAGGCTGTTCTCACCAGTATTACCTCTGAACATTTCTCAGAAGGACAAATATTCCTCTTTGTGGGAGCTGTGTTTGACTTTAATCTCCTGTAACCTCCAGTGTGTCCTGCTGGCAGAGGGCCAGTCTCTCTTTCCCACACAACACAGCAGCATATAGAGGCTCAGAGCCGTGTCCAGCCACGGCTCTCAAACGATCACACCTTTAGTTAACAAACGCATCTTTAAACGTGATAGTACAGTTTTATTTGTCAAACTTCCCCTAATTTATCAGACCTTGTCCATTAGCTATCTGTATTTAGTGTTACTCATGTAATATACCTCATGATATTACAAAATCATTAACCCTCTGGGGTTTGCCCTCACAGTCATGCAAAACATCACAGACTTTCGCAAATATCTTGGGAATGGAAGAGATAGAAACTGACAATTTTTAAGAGAGAAATTAGGGGTGTCTAGCTTTTAAACAAGCCCTTCCTGTTCCTCTTATGCCTCCAGCAAGATGTGCAACATCGTGGTGAAAGTTTTCATATAAAACTGTTGTGGATGATACAAGGTGGTGCATGTATTCCAAGAAATACTAGATAAAGACTAGCATCGTCTGATGTCTTTTACACTTGACCAGAGGGGAGTGTGACTAAGTGGGACATTTCATGAGGCTTTCCATTAATACATTAAATAATTACTGCACCACCCACTGGGGACCTTTCCAATAGATGGTGCCCTATAGTCACAAAAAGATGATAAACCTTTTTGGCTCATAAGTCATTTGGCTCATCAGGCCACATTTACACAGGTACATGACTCCGACTGTATTTCTGGTTAATAGCAATTACCATCATTCTGCAACACCTGATTCACCAGTGCAGTCATACAGTATGTCTCACTCATTTGTTAATGCTCCAGAAGAATCATAGTGTTAATACATTTCATCAGTGAATTCTAAAGCATACGAAGTTACAAACACAAAGAAGTTTGGACCAGGTGCTTCCATAAAATGACATTAGTACACTATCAAACTGAAACAAATGGGGCAAACTGCACTGTAATCAAAGAGTCTGTGCAATACACCTTTAAGATTGTAAAAGCTGACTGAGCCCTACAGATTGTGCTGACAGCCAAAGCCTCGTGCCATGGACATTCCTACTGGCCACGCACCAGCAAATATGGAATGCAATTAGCACGTATTAGAGAGATAGTGTGCAGAGGGCTTGTCATGCTCAGCGCAGGCCACAGCTATCGGCTAATAACATGTGGAATATTCAGGGACCTGCATTAAAGAGGCGTGAGATAGACATCGGGGAAAAGAACCCGCAGCTCTCCAGCCCTTTCAAAGTAGAGTTTCCTGAAGGCTTTCTAAATTTCTACAAAAAAACAAGTCAAGTATCATTCAGGGGAACACGCCGAACACAATCTGCAAAGAATAGCCAAATGTTGAAGGAACTAAATGCATTTTCTTTCTTTGTATTGAAAGATCATCTTGGCTACGAACTGTGTCCACAAGTAGCCCCTATTCATTGTATTTTAGTAGCTCACAGAGGGGAGATGGTTGGAGACACTTGATATAGCACCAGGGTACAATAACTAAGACCATAGCCCCTGGACACTCGATCTGGTCATAGCAGTTGGATGTCTTGTTACTGTATTCATCTTTACGCCCTTTTCCAGGTACATTCATCTTATTTTTTTCACTTGTCTTCAACTTCTACTTCGATTCCGCTCTCTTCTCCTTCTGAAATGATCATACTTTGGGCACTTTTGTGTTCAAAATTCCGGGAACTGCTTTTGAAAAGATCTGCAGAAGCTTCTCTCCATTTGTGTTTGCCAAGCACTTGACTCGCCTGTCCTCACTTGCTCTTTTTGCGGCTGAGAGCTCCAGACCCCCAGGATTGTTCCATGTGTTATGGGACGCACTATAACTTGCTGATGATGAAAGCGCGGAGCGAGCTGCAGGAGGAGGTGGTAGACTGTTAAGTGCCTATTCTTTTCTTGTTTCATTCATGCTGTGCTCAGAGTGGCTGCTCATAAACTCCACCTATTTAGTTCTGACTATACCCCTCTCCCACTCAGACGGCAAACGTAATTGAAAACAGCTTTTTGCCCTTTTCTACACAATCACACACATGTGAACCAGCACATATCGTTAAACACAGTCGAGGAGGTAATGTGGTGCTTTGCAACATGTAATCTTTTTAGGAAGAGCTTTTAAACCTTGTCATAATGTTTCTTGAACAAAGAAAAAAGAGTGTCAAGTTTTATTCATCATTGATTAGGTTATTGCCTTCTGGGCGGATGGAAAATGTGGCTTGGAGGGCATTGTATTGGCCTAATAATCCACTCCGAAACATTCGGGGTGGAAATTATGGATATAAGTAATATTAAAATATGTATAAAATAATACTTTTTTTTGTTTGTTATCAATACAAAATACAAAGTCCACTCCACAGTAAGACTTGCTTACCCAAAATGTCACTACAAGTAAGTATACACTAGGATGGTGTTTCTAGGATAGTGACAGTGGTTTGAAAAAGTATCCGTACTTTGAGTGGTGTTTCGGCAGTTTCCACCGCTGATGTGCCCTTGATCATGCGTGCGGCACGGGCTGCGCAGAAAATAAAAAAAATTCAATCTAATGCACCGGACCATTTTGGTACCGGCCCACCGGTCAAATTCCTGGTAAAATATATGGCCAGTCCGGGCCTGAGCTCGGTTAGATTAGATGGAGAGCATTTGTGAAAAGCAGTTTTCAGATCTTTCCACAGATTCTCAATTGGATTTAGGTCTGGACTTTGAAGTTGAAGTATTTTTTGTTTTCAACCATTCCATTGTTGCCCTGGCTCTATGTTTAGGGTTGTTGTCATGCTGGAAGGTGAACCTTACATGTTTTCGTCTAAGATTGCCCTGTATTTGGCCCCATCCAATTTTCCCATCAACTTCCCTGTCCCTGGTGAAGAAAAGCACCCCCAGAGCATGATGCTACCACCACCATGTTTGACAGTGGGGATGGTGTTTTCAGGGTGATGTGCAGTGTTACTTCTTTGTTAAACATAGTGTTTTGGATTTAGGTCAAAATTTTCGATTTTGGTCTTATCTGCCCGAAGAACCTTCTTCCACATGTTTGCTGTATCCCCCATGTGGCTTCTGGGAAACAGCAAACTGGGCTTCTTGGTTTTCTTTTAAAAATGGCTTCTTCTAGCCACTCTTTCATAAAGGCCAGATTTGTGCAGTGTACGACTAATGTTGTAATAGATACTTTTGCACATCCCACTATTCAGATTTGATTAATAAAAAAAGTTAAAAATGTGGTATAAATTTAATTTCACGTCACGATTGTGTGTCCCTTAGTGTGTCACTTAGTGTGTATCTTTCACATAAAATGTTAATTTTATATATATATATATATATATATATATATATATATATATATATATATATATAATTATGTTTGTGGTCCGTAGCGTGGCCAAATGTCGAAAAGTTAAAGGGATACGGATACTTATGCAACCCACAGTAAGAATAGCTGAAAGCTTATTTCCAAAACCCATGCATTGTCACTGGACTCATTTCAATCAATCAATGGTTTTGTGTCGCCCAATATCACAATATTTTTTTTGTGAAGCACTTTGTGACCTCTGTCTGTGAAAGGTGCTATATAAATAAATATTACTTACTTACTTACAACAGAAGTTGCCTCACAGGGCTGCACCAAACATTAGGGCAATAAAACAGAACAGTAAATAAAACAATGTAAAGTTCAGGCATATTAAGTATCCAGGCAAACATTAAGTCCAAACGGTGTAAGCAGCAGTATAACTATCTGCTGCAGAACATATAACTATCTTTAAAACCACGCCGAGTAACATTTCACTCAATTAATAGAACAATATACAAGCATTTATTTCAGTGATATTTGTATTGTTGAAGCTTGTCTCCACGGAGATGTTGACTAATGGCAGCCAAACATGAGATTTAAATAGGTTAGGTCCTCATCCAAATCCATTGTTTAATTACCCACTGCAAAAATAGCATTTTCTGTGCCTAGCTGGTCATTAGGAACATGTTTTGTATTGCTGGCAACAATATAATCCAAAATATTACGCAGTGTGCCTATAAGCTTATAAGGGCTTATAAGGGCTTAGGGCTATCACTAACTACAAGCCCAAGGCCCCCCGGGCTCTGACCGGCCTGTCCCTCGCCCAGGGTCTAAATACACATTACTGCCGCCACGAACAACCATCAGCCATTGAAACCTCTCTAGACACTCCAGCTGCCCCTGCTCCCCCCATCATCCCCTCCACCATCAACGACTCCAGCACTTTATCAAAGGCCACCACAAACCCTCCCGGCCCCGCCCTGCTCTCTCCATCAGTGAGGAGGAAGTGCGCTGGCAATTCCTGAAGCTGAACCCGCGGAAGGCCCCTGAGCCGGATGGCGTCTCCCCCTCCACCCTGAGATACTGCGCGGATCTGCAGGCTCCCGTCTTCACAGACATTTTCAACACCTCCCTGGAGTCATGCCATGTGCCGTCCTGCTTTAAATCGTCCACCATTGTCCCTCTCCCTAAGAAACCACGGATCACAGGACTTAATGACTACAGGCCGGTGGCACTGACGTCTGTGGTCATGAAGTCTTTTGAGCGCTTGGTCCTGCCCCACCTCAAGGACATCACCGCCCCTGTCCTGGACCCGCTGCAGTTCGCCTACAGAGCCAACAGGTCTGTGGACGACACAGTCAATCTGGCCCTCCACTTCACCCTGGACCATCTGGACTCCCCAGGAACCTACGCCAGGATCCTGTTTGTGGACTTCAGCTCTGCCTTCAACACCATCCTCCCTGGACTGCTACGAGACAAGCTCTACCAGCTCAGTGTGCCCGACTCCCACTGACTTCCTGACGGACCGGAGACAGCACGTGCGGCTGGGGAAGATCGTCTTGGACACTCGGACTACAAACACTGGAACTCCTCAGGGCTGTGTACTTTCCCCCTGGCTCTTCTCCCTGTACACAAACTGCTGCACCTCCAGTCACCAGTCCGTTAAACTGATCAAGTTTGCGGACAACACCACCCTCATCGGGCTCATCTCGGACGGTGATGAGTCCGGTTGGCGTGGACCGGCTGGCGTCCTGGTGCAGCCACAACAACCTGGAGCTGAACGCCCAGAAGACAGTGGAGATGATCGTGGACTTTAGGAATGACACAGCCCCACCGTCCCCCCTTGCCCTGACAGACTCTCCCACCCCCATTTCCATCGTGGACTCCCCCCGTTTCCTGGGCACCACCATCATCCAGGACCTCAAATGGGAGTCGGCCATTTGCTTCAACATTAAGAAGGCCCAGCAGAGGATGTTCTTCCTGCGGCAGCTGAGGAAACTTAAGCTGCCAACCAGGATGCTGGTGCAGTTCTACACGGCCATCATCAAGTCCATCCTCACCTCCTCCATCACCGTGTGGTTCCCCGGCGCTACAGAACGGGACAAGCACCGACTGCAGCGCATTGTGCGTGCTGCTCCTCTCCAGGACATGTTCACCTCCAGGACCCGGAGGCGTGTGGGTCGGATCACAGCTCACCCTTCTGACCCCGGACATAGACTATTCACCCCTCTCCTCTCAGGCAGGAGGCTACGGTCTATACAGACCCATACCTCCCGCCACTTGAACAGTTTTTTTCCCTCCGCCATCAGACTAATGAACAATAACAAGACCCAATAACTTAGTTACAAACTCATGGATGTATCTGCCCTGTTGCTCTGTGTGGTGTGTCCACACTCAGATCTGCTGCTGTCACTTATCACTTTATATCACTTTATCACTTTATTTTATACTCATACACATCTGTAAATATAATCCCACTGTTGTTCTAAGTCAATTGTTGTCATCTTAACATTTTTGACATTTTATATCTTATTAATATTCCTTATGCATGCCCCCTAAAGCCTTATAGTTTAAAGTTTTATAGCTTATTTTTATCTAAATTCTGTGTTATATGTTTTATGTTGCACGTCCGCATCAAGAAAAATTCCTAGTTTGTGAACCTGTTCTCAAACAATGACAATAAAACCTATTCTGATTCTGATTAGCATCCTTGTTCTACAGCAGTGTTTTGAAGTGTCGTCCTGTTCACTTCCCATTTTCCACACTGAACTGAGCAGCACAGCTTTTTCCTATGCTGCTCCCTAGTCATGGAATAATATTCAAATATTCTCCGGCTTCAGGAACACATTCCCATGAGGTCCTTTAAATCAGCACTGTCTGAGAGCCTAACCCGAGAGTGTACATGTTATTCCTGAACGGATTGTAAATTGTTTTCACTGTGCTTATTTGTTACTTGTTTTATACATGTCCCCAGTCATGAACAGGTCTCCCTCGGAAAAGAGATTTATCTCAAGGACTTCCTGGTTATATAAAGGTTAAATAAATACAAAATAAATAGAGGAGCCAATTCTAAAAGAAAGTAAAGAGAAGTTAGAAGGTAGGGTATCTTTGAAAATAGTACAAATAGATGAGTCTGATAGAATCCGGAGATAACAATTTCTCGACTTTTCCTCATTTCGACAAGCTCACATTTTGAGTACATTTTAAAGACATGATGTATCAGGCAGCTCAGTGTATGCCGCTACACAGTCCGGGTCGATTTCTGTATGGGATCTTTTTGTGTGGGGTTTGCTTGCTTTTAGTGTTTTATTTGACTTTTATCAATCCAGGAAAGTCCCACTGTGATAAAGACTCCCTTTTTCAGGGGCGTCCTGGCAGTCCTGGCCCCAGGGGATGTTCTACTGCCCACTCTATGACTGAGTGGGCATCTTCCTGGTGCTTGGGTTTCTCCCATCAACCCAAATCATGAACGGTAGGTGAAAATTACCAGATCTGGTAATTATCCCCAAGTGTATTGGGTCACATGCAGAGGACAAATGAACTTATTCAAATTCTGCATACAAACACAAAAGTTTGCCGTTTTAGTGTTTGCATTTTAGATAGTTACGTAACAGCAAATAAACATCCATCCATCCATTTTCTTCCACTTTCCCGTTGCCGGGTCGTGGGGGCAGCTGTTGGAGCTGCCAAAATCACATTGCACCAGCACCTATGGCTTAATGTCTTCCTGTCTCTGTCGAGTGCGGACGTGTCTTCTCACTTCTCCTGGCTTTCGTGCTTTTTCCTGCCTCTGCGAGTGTCTTGTCTGACTTTTATTTTTCCTCTTGGACCACCTGCTCGCTGTCCTATTTACTTATTTGGACTCTTGATAACAGCCATAGGGGACTGGTGCTATGTGACTTGGGCAGCTCCAACAGCTGCCCCCACGACCTGGCAACGGACAAGTGGGAGAAAATGGATGGATGGATGGACTCTTGATAAAAGGGTACCTGCTTATTGGATGCACTGCCCTGGATTATCGGAAATTTGGAATGACAGCAGCTTGCAATCGGACCACGCTGCTGTCCATTGAAATTAACAAGCACTTTGGAGCAGGGAGTGACCGAGTGATGGAATCACACCGGAAAGTAACGCACAACAATGAACTGTTATGTACGACCTGGCAGCTCGCTGTGGAGATGGACAATAGATGGACTATATTTCAGGGAGGAAAAGGGATGAACTGTGAAGGGAACTACCTGCTCTGGAGAACTGAACTAAAGCTGAGACCAAGAAAAAAGCAAATTCATTATAAATGTATGAACTATTGCTGGAATAATTCTCTTCCTCCTGAGAGGAGGTTTGAAGCAGCTGGACCTCTTTTCTCTCCTACGCCATCAACATCTCCCTTCAAGGCCAAACCACGGAGCTAAACCTGATAAGGACTGAGCTCTCTGGGTCACATTTTGCAAAACACTGACTTTCAGACTGTAAATAACCGCACACACATACCCCCTTCCTAACCACGCCCCCGTCGTTCTGCGTCTGTCTCAACACGTTTCTTCAGCCCCTCCCCCTGGTCAATGGCCAGTCATCGTGTATTTCCCATGTCTTGATGTTTCTATATATGTGCTTTGCCTTAACTTAACCTGATTGTAATTTCGCACCTCGGATTCAGGAGGAACAATGCGGTTTTCGTCCTGGTCGTGGAACACTGGACCAGCTCTATACCCTTCATCGGGTGCTCGAGGGTTTGTGGGAGTTCGCCCAACCAGTCCACATGTGTTTTGTGGATCTGGAGAAAGCGTTCGACCGTGTCCCTTGTGGTGCCCTGTGGGGGGTTCTTCTCCGGGAGTATGGGGTCCGGGGCCCTCAGCTAAGGGCTGTCCGTTCCCTGTATGACCGCAGCAGGAGCTTGGTTCGCATTGCCGGCAGTAAGTCAGACCCGTTCCCGGTGCATGTTGGGCTCCGCCAGTGCCCTTTGTCACCGGTTCTGTTCCTTACCTATATGAACAGAATTTCTAGGCGCAGCCAGGGGCCGGAGGTTGTCCGGTTTAGGAACCTCAGAATCTTATCTCTGCTATTTGCAGATGATGTTGTTCTGTTGGCTTCATCAAATCAGGACCTTCAGCGCGCACTGGGGCGGTTTGCAGCCGAGTGTGAAGCGGCCGGGATGAGGATCAGCACCTCCAAATCTGAGGCCATGGTTCACGAGTGAGGGACGAATGGAGCGTTAGATCGATAGACGGATCGATGCGGCGTCAGCAGTGATGCGGTCGCTGTATCGGACTGTTGTGGCGAAGAGGGAGCTGAGTCAGGCGGCAAAGCTCTCGATTTACCGATCGATCTACGTTCCCACCCTCACCTATGGTCATGAGATCTGGGTAACGACCGAAAGGACAGGATCGCAAATACAAGCGGCCGAAATGAGTTTCCTTCGCAGGGTGGCTGGGCGCACCCTCCGAGATCGGGTGAGTAGCTCAGTTACCCGGGAGGAGCTCGGACTCGAGTCGCTGCTCCTCCACGTCGAAAGGACTGAGGTGGCTAGGGCATCTGTTCCGGATGCCTCCTGGTCGCCTCCCTCGGGAGGTGCTCCAGGCATGTCCCACTATGTCCCACTATGACTATGTCTCCGAGCTGGCCTGGTGTCGTCTCGGGGTCCCCCCAGAACAGCTGGAGGAGGTGTGCGTGGATCGGGAAATCTGGGCATCTCTGCTGAGACTGCTGAGACTGCTGCCCCCGCGACCCGGCCCCGGATAAAGCGGAAGAAAATGGATGGATGGATGGTAATTTCGCATATCTTCTTTTGTAAGGCGCATGAGTTGCCTTGTGTACGAAATGCGCGGTATAAATAAAGTTGCTTGCATTGCCTATGGCTCCTCCTGCAGGTGGTGGGTCCACAGAAGGACGGCCTCATGGTTCTAACCGGGCCTGTTCATCTCTCATAAGGGGCTTCTGAACCGCTCTTTGTCTGACCCATCACCTAGGTCCTAGGTGATGGGTCAGACAAAGAGCTAGGACCTGTTTGCCATCATCAAATCAAATCAAACTTTATTTATAAAGCGCTTTTCATACCAAAAGGTTTCACAAAGTGCTTTACAGATAACAAACAGACAAACAGGTGCACATGGGAGACCCTGCCAGGGGCACGAAGCCCCCGACAACAGAGCTCCAGGATCATTCTGGCATTCAAACCACGTTACGGTGGCGGTTCCAGAAAGGAGCAAATAAACACACAAAACATTATTCTGAGGTTGGTCTTTTTTAATGTAAATATCTAAAATGTTAACTTTTGGACGATTTCCCCTGCCCCATCTCAAGGAAATGTGCCCGAAAGAACCGAGGAGTAAACAAGAGTTGCTATCCGCACCAGCAAATCCGTATGCAGCACAACATGGGCAGTGTATAAACAGATCTTCTTTTGAGGGATCTCGCTCCGGGTGCCACCAGAATGCATGCCAGTGCGCCCCCGGGCTGCGAGCTCCATTAGCAGGCCAGGCACAGCTCCTCAGTCATGCTCTGTTCACAACCACTAATGACCATCCCTCTGCCAAGTTCCTGTCATCCACCACTGGTCTCAGCGCATTATTGTTCCTAAAGAAAGCCCTGCACTAAAAAGTTAGCCTCTTCATATGACCGCCGACTTATGACCACTTATGAACATCACCAATGGATTTATGTAGACTTCGATCCATATTTTTTTTCCCTCACTATTAAGCCTGTTAAAATTATGCTTGGTGATCCTGAGCTGCGTCACATAACTCCGCCCCTCCCGTTCTGATTGGTGCAGACACAAATGCACTGGAGGAAATCAGAACTCCATGCAGCGATTCCAGATGGACTTGATGTAGAGGAAGACTGTAAAGCAGTATTGAGGGTTTTCAGTTGTTTTGGGCCCGCATGTTTTCATTGACACCTCAAAACCTGCTCCGGTTCCCGAAGTAAAACCCTAAAAGATTGTTATGACAATATGTGCCTATAGCCAGACCTTTGTGTTGTTTCATTCCTTTAGAAGTGTCACATGATGTTGCTGTGACAATGATGAACAAATCAGCGCTCCGGTCAAACCTCATACAAAACTACATCTGCTGTTAGTTCACCCCAAGGACAGAGTAGACCAACAAATGCAATGTAGTGCATGAGATGCCTTGTTTGTCGTGCCCCAAATCACATGGTGGAGAAACTGGCAACATAGAATAGAATGTGAAGAGGAAACAGCAAAAGCATGCACACAAGCCACCAGACGACAATCAGAAATAGAACAGCTAAAGTCTGACATATCAGACCCTGGCCAAAAACAGTGTAATTTAGTTGACCAGACACGTTACAGCAACATCACGTGACGCTTCTGAGGAGGGCCGGCAGAAGCATCCGCCGGAAACTGTTCAGGTATGAAATAACACACGGGTCTGGCTAAAAGAACCTATGGTCGTCGCTAGCAGAAATAACCTAACTGGACTTCTGATGCATCTTTTCCACAGACTTCGAGAAGGAGTAATGGATGCTGCTTATCTGTATAATAACTATTACCACAGCGTGAAGAGGGTATTAGTTAAGGCAAACCTCTCGTATAACGTTTTGATTTGTAAAGATTTGGATAATTGTTCCTGGCAGAACTGTTTGGTCATGAGTGACAGCTGACTAACTCTTTTAAAGTCTTATGAGAAAAATGCTTGGGAAATTTACTTTCGGGACCAGTCTGATGAGTTCGAAGTGGAACTGTTGAGCTCAGTCGTTAAGTGAGGAAGTTCAAGAGCGGATAGAGAGACATTCGACAAACGAGGAAGGCAATGTGCATGAGAAACTGAAACATTACCTTTTAGATTCATGTAGACAGTTGTTCTTCCTCATTGTTTGCATCAGAGAAATCTGATTGAGATATTCTGGAGTGGATCGAGCAGCCCGGCAGGAGGCCTATAGAAAGACAATGGAGAGATTATGGGTGTGTGGTGAATGTTAGACGGACGGGGTTTCATGAAGCCAGACTACAAGTTCCTCATTTTGAGTTACAGCCTTTTTCCATATTTATAACAATTATCCCAGTGTAAAGCACAGTGACTAATTCTATAAAACAAACCAATTTGAACAGCTCTCCTAATGAATCCCTGATTCACTTTTACTGGGCTCCACACTTTATGAATCAGCACAGAGCTACGAGAATGTCTAAGTGCATGTCTTCAGCTGTTTTCTTTAAAAGCTTAGAGTAAAGCAATGTTCCTGGCTTCTTTGGTTTTCAAACAATAAAACACCGTCCATGTTTCATTGGTCTGTGTTTTTTCAAAAAGGCAAAGGGCTTAAACGTGGGAGAATGCAGCAAACTCTCTGGCCTCGATGCATCTCTACCCTCTGCATCATCGGGTTCACATCTCTTTGGTTTTCAATAGATGTAAGCTCACAGTTTCAACCCCACTTCTGACCCTTGTCTCCCCTCCTTAGTTTCAGCACTTAAATTGCCTTCACTATGACGTATTGTCCACCTAATCTAAGCACTCCTTTTCAGAGACAGTACTCCAACAGAGGACATCTTCTAAACACATTAGCATGGATAAAGCACAATATTGATGCTTCAAATGCTGAATCACCGCCTTATGTAATATGGGCATTGAACTCAGCATCGCATTGAGTCTTTGCACTGACCGTGAGGCAAATGAAAATAGGAAAAGAAAGTGTACCACAATCTGACCGTGTGTGTCTTTTTGACGTTTGGGTTAGCCTAGTGCTCATGAAAGCCTCTTTGTTCCAGTGATGTAGTGTCCCGAGTGTTAAGAGGCTGCAGTGAGGGCCCCTCTGCTTCATTATGAGACAGCTTTTGTGCTTCGGACAACTAAATTTATATATATGCATGTCACAACCAAAAGGTCAGGAGTCATAAAGAAGAATTACCGAGTGATATTCCTGCTTAATGTTAAATTCAAACTAGCACCAACGGTATTTTGCCTGCGATGCACACGCAGCTTCATTCAGCCCTTTGCCAAGAGGGACCTGATCGTCGGCCAGGGCATCACCACGGAGGTAGCACCAAAACGGGCTTGCATAAACACCGCATTTCTTCAGCGTTGAAACTTCTATCTTAGCAACAGCTTTGTGTGTTGTCTTGGCCAAATTCAAACAGTGCATGCATACAGACACATTTTCTACGGCCACTGCCTCGGCTCAGACTTCACAAGACGTACAACGCCTGATTGAGTCTATGTGTGAATCAGACTTATGCTTCAGCTACGAGTGATGCTGCCATGTTATGAAAGAACACAATACATTTTTTTAACGCAAATCGGATGCATTTGTTCATTATTTGCTATTGTTTGCACTTTGCAGCACATAAAGCAATGGCATGAAACAAACTGCATTATCATTATCCCTGGACAACCTTTGGACAAGTCGTGCACACTTTAATTCCTTCACAATAAGACTACTGTTGTAACTCCAAAACATGAGCCTTTAGCGCCTGTGCGCAAGCTTTTTAGAGAGATGATTTTAAGATTTTTTTGTGTGTGTCTTTTAAAGCTATGAAAGGGCTGGCCTCACAATATATCATAGCCCTCACAATATATCATGGCCCTCATGCAAACTTACACTACCTTTAGGTTCAATAAACTTTTTTATTGCTTCATTGATGACTAGTGCAGCTAAATCAAGTGCATGGTTTTATATTGTTTTCATTGTCTGTGCAGCACTTTAGAAACTGTTTTAGTTTGTGCTACATAAATACGGTTAAATCAGATTGGACATCATGCTAGCTATCGGCAATTATTGTTTCATAAATAGAGACAGTAACTTTAAAGTGTATCGTCTTCCATATTCACAAATTTGGACTCAGGAGATCCCAGACGTATTTGAGGTTCAGTCTGGAAGCAGAAAATTGTCTTTTTTTTATGATACCTGATGCGAGGAAAACATTAGTGAGGATGTACAGCTGGGTGTCTACAGTAAGTAAGTAAGTACGTGCTTCATTTGTCATTGTACAAACGAACAACAAAATAGTCTTCAGGTGTTAGTCCTGAGCCGCTGCCACTGAGCCGCGCTGCCACTGAGCCGCGCTGCCACTGAGCCGCGCTGCCACTGAGCCGCGCTGCCACTGAGCCGCGCTGCCACTGAGCCGCGCTGCCACTGAGCCGCGCTGCCACTGAGCCGCGCTGCCACTGAGCCGCGCTGCCACTGTGGGTCAACCTGACCAGTATGTTTTTGGAGGTAGGGGAAAACGTAGCACCTGGAGGAAACAGTAGAAGCTCCTTTAAATGTCTTTATAAGCCTAAACATGGTATAAAAATGCAAATGACGGTGGTGGTTAGAAACTTAAACATCTCTGTAGTCATTATGAATAGCACTTATGTCTTTTTAAATCACCGTCATGGATTGTATAACTTAAGTGTACCAAATCCACAGTAAGTTATGAAAGACTCTAGTTTAGATCTGGAAATGTTCAGTGATGTCTCCTATTTTCAGTTAAAGACGTCAATAACTGGGAAGAGCAAAGAGCAAATGCGGCTTCACTTTGTTCAACATGGCCACCGGCTCTCCCTATTTCATGGCTTTACTCAGGCCACGGTTTTATGTGATATTGTTGAAGCAAACTAAATTGAACAAGCGCCATTGTTGATGTTAGGATCAGGAAGGGAATTTTGGAATTCTTCATGTGATCAAATCATACCTGTCGAATCTACAGGGGATTTGTTCTTTTATATTGAAGAGATCTGCTGCTTTTGTTGTGTTCACTTCAGGAAATTGAGGCACTGGTTGGTATTGTTTGCTTTTGGAGCCAGCCAGTATTTTTAAAAGGAAAGGTTCAAGGGCTGCGTGGTCATTGTCTGTTTGGAGACACTTCCTACGAGCCAAGGTAGAGTCAGACTGTAATGAAAGGTTCACATGGAAAAGCTTGGTTTGTGTCCTGTTCATAAGCACCAACTGTTTGGGGGTTTTATGTAGTTATCACACACAAAGGCATTTTCGTTTGCCTTCTGCCCATCATCATCAGGCAAACAACTGTAGATGCACAGTGATTCTGGACACCCTTTCTGTCCCGACTACACACTATAGGGGAAATGTTTTGTTTGTTTGTTTTTGCAGGAAACGCTGAAGCTATATTTTTAGGAAGTTTTTGGCCACAAAACAGTGTTCATATGGAGTTTGAACTGGTAACTTTAGTTGGGGGAAACACACCACTGTTTTCTCCTAAAAATTTCTCCATAAAATTGCTTTTGGAATGATTAGGGGACCAAGTGATTAATGATAGCTGTCCCGGTGACTGGATAGCATGGTAAGAACCATAGGCATTCTGTTGTATTGATAGTGACTAGTGTCACCCAGGGCCAATTCTGTTACAGTGGACATTTATGTATTTACATTGCCTTTGTTTTGAAGCCATGGAGCTGCCTTAGGTCACTCCAACCTCATAGAAGCACTTCTCCGTTTTTTTTGTGGAGTGAGAGGCTTAATTAACATTCCCAGAGTGTTTACAGTCAATTATTCAACACAGAGGCTGTGGGAGCCGCTCATTACTCTGTCCCACACCAAACAAATCCTCCTTCAGAGAAAGGAATTCCCACAAGGAGTAGCTTTTCGGATGTTGTGAAGTGCAAGCTCATAAAAACTACACAAGATATGAACCGACTGTACACAGGGAGATAAGAGAGGAGTGTGTGTTGCTGTCACTTGTGGCTGTGACGTGGAGGACAGGGGCGGGGAATTAAGACTTTGAAGCAAATGTAAACATCCAGTCAACTTTCCCACACAGACATCTTCTCACCGTGCAAACACACTGTGCACAAATCTGGTCATATCACCAAGTAAGTGCTGGTCCCGTCAGATCTCTCACTATAAGCAGGTTGGGTCTGGTTAGTGTTGGGATGGTAAACCGTGAGGGAATACTACGTACCCCGGGTGGAAGTTGCATGAATGAGTGGCTGGTGAAGGTGAGCGTGTCCTAATGGCGTAGATTGGCAGCCTAACTTCCATCAGTGCACCCCAGGGCAGCTGTGAACACAAATGTAGCATAACACCACCGGTTATGGAACAAATCAAAGATGTACACAAATATATTGTGTTAAAAAATGTATCCTAAGTGAAAGTATGTGAACAGCTTTTGTTATTGATCATGTCGCGTTCACCAAAACACAGGACAGCCACCAGACACATTGAGCAGAGAGATCCGCAGCGTTCCTTGCAGGGACATGTGGAGACCGCGATCCTGGTAAACGTGTTGTTCTGCACGTGAGAACACTTTCAGACAGCAGAGTATTTACGGCGCAATAATTCAATGTGTTCATTAGATGCTACAGTGCAGAGAAGAGAGACGGCTTTTGTTGGCTCTGAGGCCCTGCACTGGCGGCTGCTGCGCCAACATGCGCTGCAAAATCGAAGAAAAACCTATGGTAACATGAATCTACACATGGGGAACTATACAGGAGGTGTTTTTGCAAGCATTTATTATTCTCATACATGTTTGTTGGTGTGAAAGGGCAGTGAGCATCTCCTTAAACTTGACTCATAACTTTCCCATAAATGGTAAACATTATTTCCACATTTTAGATTATAAAATTCCCACTGAATTACAAACAAGAATGTTTTAGGCCTCAAATAAGCATGATGTGCCTTTGCTCACAAATTTCTGTAGTGCAACATAATAAGAACGTTCTGCAGTGTGGCTTTAAATAAGAATTTCCCATTTGCATTTTCACTTCCGTTAATTACACTATTGTCTCTGTTGCGCTTCACTTCAGTTGGGAAAGTGCTTGGTCAGTGCAGTCTGTTTCCTCATGTCCCCTCTCGTGTGTCCCCCTCCGGGTCCCCTGCACATTCTGCTCCTCGTGGACACTACCCCGTGAGGCCAAACAAGCAGGACAGCCAGCCGGTTCACATTATGTAAGCTCTGGTCTCCGCTCAAACTGATGCTCCTTTGATCAAATATTGTCTTTGACGCTTCCATTTACCCATCGAAACCAACCGTAGTTGTGCAAAAGTAAAAGGAACCTCCGTGACCTGAACCTCTCCTCCAGAAATTAGCCACCGCCAATCCTCCCTTTGGCTGGGATCTTGGGCAGGAGTCCCTACTGGGGGACTTTAGTGCATGTTTTAGGTTGATGGGGGAAACGAGAGTACTCAGAGGAACATGCAAATTCAAGGCCAACGCTTCTGTGTGCGAGAGTGCTAAATAAAGAGGGGCAGTACTCAGTTACAATTATCTCATACAGTAGTTTTTACATACTGGAGACACTTGAGCAATATTGTTTTGAAGTACTTGAGTCACGCAGGTGGTGTAAGTGACACAAGCTTCAAAATTATCTTGAATTTATCTTAAACTTTTATTAATTTTCCTTGCTATCTTTATTTGGTTCATCTTATTTTTATGGTGCACTCATTGGAATGATCAGTTTTTTGCATTATTGTAACACTCAAACAGTTACAGAAATGCACAAATACCATCGACTGGACTGGGTTGAATGAGCTGAGGTGGTTTCTCCTCTACATCTTCAGACGATTCTTTTCACTCCTGTAGACAGATGTAAAGACTGGTTACCACTACTACTTAAACTCAGGAGGTGAACATTGTACAAGTGAAGGCAAAACCTCCTCCACTTTATCAACCCAGTCCAGTAGACTATATTTGAAAGTCCAGGACAACTTTACGTATTTACTCGAGCCAGGATTTTTTTTTCTCGATTAATTACGATTAATTCATTACATAAGGTTTAGTGCAATTAAAATATTAATCAAAATTAATCACACTTTACTTTAGCGGCACAAGTTTCCTTTTTGCTGCAAGACATTGCTTAGGGACGAACACCACGTGAAGCCAAAAACTGTTTTACTGTCATACTTATATATAAGCTTTTTACCATCTGAAAAACATGGCTAAGATCAGAGGAATAGTGTCAAAACCAGACTTGGAGACACTCATCCATACATTTGTCTCCAGCAGGTTAGACTACTGAAACGGCCTGCTCACTGGCCTTTCTAAACGAGCTGTTAGAGCTGCAGAACATCCAGAACGCTGCTGCTCGAGTCCTGACAAGAACCAGGAAATACGACCATATTAGTCCAGTGCTCCGGTCTCTGCACTGGCTTCCTGTCACTCAGAGAATAGAATTTAAAACAGCTCTGCTTGTGTACAAGTCGTTTCATGGTTTAGCACCAAAGTACATCTCTGACATGTTTGAGCCGCATGAACCATCTCGGGCCCTGAGAACTTCAGGGAGGGGTCTCCTGGTGGTTCCCAGAGTCAGGACTAAACACGGTGAGGCTGCGTTTCAGTTTCATGCAGCTAAAATCTGGAACAGTCTTCATGAGGATGTGAGACAGGCTTCAACTCTGACAATGTTCAAATCCAGGCTGAAAACAGCTCTTTTTACCCGAGCAGATGAAAACTGAAAGTATTTTATCTGCACTCTTGCCTTTTACTGTAATTGATTAATTTTTATGTTGGATGTTTTAATGATTGATTTGATCTGTTTTCTTGTAATTTTATGCAACTGTGAAGCACTTTGAATTGCCTTGTGTATGAATTGTGCTCTACAAATAAACTTGCCTTGCCTATAAACTTATATAACCTCTTAACCCCCACCTGAACTGAGCACATTTTCTCCTTTGGTTTTACCCAAATCTAAATCTTCTTGAAAAATAAAATAAATTAGCGACAAAAAAGAGAATGAAAACAAAACAAAAAGTGACCCAAAAAAAATAAAACATAAAATTGAATAAATTACAAAAAAGCAACGAAAGAGCGACAAAAAGCGAAGAAAACGTATCAGAAATGTGACAAAGACGCAACAAAAAGGGTGACAAATAAAGCAATGAAAAAGAAAAACACATAAAAAGTGACAACAACGTGGCAACAACAAAAGGAAAAAGATCCGTTTAGATGTGTTTTGTTGGTCTTAGCTTTCAAATGAGGCGTTACACTGACCTATAGGCAGTAAGCTCTCCAGTCCAGGATCTTTGAGATTTGGCACTCGGTTGAGGTGGGGGTTAAGAGGTTAAAAAGATAATTCTCCACAATAAATCAAAACTGCTAATTGTCTTTGAAGTGTTTGAAATGATCACACAGGCTTCACATCTCCACTTAAAAGAAGTTAAACGTGTCCAGCATCTGCGTACATTGGTGTGTGAATGAGAGTGTGAATGGGTGACTGGTTCCTTTCTGTGAAGCGCTTTGGGCATGATGAAGGTAGAATAGTGCTATATTAAGACCATTTACCAATTAAAAATATAGGAAAATACAAAGAAGCATCTTAAACCTCTAAAAAACAAATACAACCCCTACATAAATGATGCTTAAACGCGATTAATTACGATTAATTGATTACAAAGGCCATAATTAACCCACTTCTAGTATTTAGTAAAAGGGCACAGCAGTAAAAACAATTTCGTGCGCCCAAAAGAATGAGGTCCGCTGTCCACCTGAATATACGTAATGACCGGGTTATTGCACCAATGTATTTTTTGTCCCTGATGTCACAACAATGTCCAAGATGATAACGCCAGGCTCAAATGGTGACCGCGCTGTCTGGAAAGTCACACCACAACCTCACAGCCATTAGCTTTGATTATGGCAGACTTGGAATAACTTGGCCATTCAGTATATTCAGTCAGCTGATCTCGTTCACTGGCGACATGACATAGTTGCATATCCAGTGAGAGGTTTTGTTGCTGCCTTTAAAACTAGGTGGTCTCTTTTATTAGGTCATGCCGTGTACTATGACTTTTTCATTATGATTATTAAGTAGATGTTACAGGAACGAGTGGTGAGTTCGCCACCCCTTCTGTAAATCGGCTCCAGCAAACCATTTTGCAGTGAGGTCATCAAGTTCGAACCGTTCTTTAACTTGAACCATCACATGCATTTTGCGCTATTACTAAAACTCTCCTTTTCTCAATTCGATTGTCCACAAGTGTATTTTTAGACCACAGAAACACGGCCCATCTGTGGGGTCTGAGAATTAGGTAATGTGTGAGAAACAGCAATAAAAGCAATGTCCAAGTTCGCCGTCCAATGGAAAAAGTCTATTCTTTCCAAGCGCCACATTCCACTCGGCCATGTGAAGTGTGTGCGCTCATACCTGCACTGACCACAACCACTGACCAGAGGCATGCAAACGTCTCTACGCATGACACAGGCTGCAGACAAACAAGAAAATATATCAAAAAGATGTACACGCAAACATAAGAAGGTGCAGGAAGGTCACACGCAACAGGAGGATAGTAGTTCAATCAGTACTTTCCAGATTTGACAATGTTATGTTGTCAGTCAAGAAAGACTACAAGTGATGTCACAGTATAGCAACAGTACGTTAAAACGTGAAATAGCGTTCACATTGCAGGCCCTATATCTGATTTAGTTTAGTTTTGTTCCTTTGCATATTGTAAAAGCAGACATATGTTGAAAAAACATCTTTATCCACATTTGTTACTTATTTACAGGCTTCAAAAAACAGGTAAAAGGCCTTTAAACTTGAATTGTTCTGGTGCAAATTACCCTGCAGTTAAGTTAGCCGATCAGTAATGAAATTGCATGTATCTATCACGTTCATGGATTACAGGTTATGCAGTATGGCTTTAATATACTGTACAGTGACAGTGGTTGATCTGATCTGAAAAGGGAAAGCGAGGACACCAGTTCTGGTAATGGTAAGGAAAGAGTGTGCGTCAAAATGATTAGTATTATCACGTCTATCACACAGTCCATCAAAATACAACACTCTCTCAACAAGTCCAGAGACACAACCTACAGACACAGTCTCCTGCACATCCATTTGAAGGAAATGTTTAAGAATCATTTCATTATATTTCTTTAAATATATTTTTTCAGTCTTTTGACTTGTTTTCTTGCAATGTAGGTCAAGATGTGAAAGTTTCATTTTGTCTTACCTTGCACTTATACAAAGTGTGACATTTCACTCAATTAATACAATAAAATACAAGCACTAATTGTTTTCTCGTGTGGTTTTGTTGATGTGAAAAATATCTTTAAAAAAAACACAAAAAAAGGCCCTAATTGTGAGTGGGCTCCTCAGCCCTCACTCGTAAATTTGCTGTGAGCGGAACATGCTTGCTTTGCTTTGACAGGTGGCCAAACATGAGGTTTAGGTCCACTTCCAGTTTAGTTTAGTTGCTCTGGTGATATACAACGCAGTGTGGCTTTCTTTTTTATAGCCAATTTTACTTCACCCATCTCCTCTTCCCAGTATCAGTTTGAAGTGCACCCATATAGTGTCCATATGCCCACGTAACCAGGGTGTTCCAGAGCCCCCTGATTCCCGTTCATCCGTAATCTCCCATGTCCAAGTTAAAGAATGTCTTCATTAGAGCCATTTTAAGGGAGCAGGTGACGTCTTTTGATGTAACATGGCCATCCGGTCCAATTAGGGCCGGTCCTGTCAGAGGTGCTCAGCGCTGATGCCCCGTGGCTCCTGAACCCTGCACCAAGTCATCTTCCTCCAACACGGGGCACGGGACCACCTGACCTACTTCTGGTAACACTGCAGTCATTGATCCCCTGTCCCACCCGTCAAGAGAATGTCCCACTTTCTCTTAAAGCAGATATGGAAAAGGTTTTTGAGACGAGGGCCACATTTTTTTTTTATTGCCTCGAGGGCCCGACCAGTTGCGAACAATTCTCAAATAGACTGTAATCACCTAAACATATAAAAAGAGCAGCAAAATAGCAGCAGTTATGCATTATCTTTCTTTATGTCAACAATAACATCTTTGGTGTTTTTCCCCCTAACTAGGCAATGCATATGGAGCTTAGTCATGTTTCGAGGGCCGGATGAAGGGCTTGGTGGGCCGCATCTGGCCCCCGCGCCTTAGTTTGCCAATGCCTGTCTGAAAGGCTACATATGTGCCCTGGAGAACTTAGTATGTCATAAACATTGCCCTTTTGTGAGATCTAAACATGATACAGTTTTTAAATGTAGAGATAAAAGTGCTGGCATGTCCAGGTTCGAGCAAATTACTGGGCCTTTTGAGTGTCATATCAGCAAAAAATATGTAGGCTAGCTTAAATATTTTTTCTCAGGAATAAATAGGCTAAATAAACTGTACCTCATTCCCATAGGTAATATACCACTGTTGTGAAGCTGTTGTGACAAAGGCACACGATTATAATTGCTATACTGTCTATGAATAAACTTTCAATGCAATTTTAGTGAAATACTGACATCTAGTGGTCTTTTTATATACAGGTATAGCTTACACTTTGCTTCACTTGTGTATGTCAACCTGGACAGGTTCTGTTTTCTGTTTTTCATTTTGTAAGGGACTACATTTTGTGCAAATTTGAGTTTCTCTGCCCATCATAAGAGAAATGGGGATGTGGGTAACAAAAAGGGGACAAAATGCAAAAAAGTGAAAATGTAAATGCAATGTAACACTTCCATAAAATAATTGATCACAAAAAAAGGTATATAGCTTACCTTCCCCCAAATTGTTTCCTCCTTAATGCACCGTCTCCGACGGTTTGTCAAGTTGCTTTTTCAGTATCAGGCTATAGAGCCATTTCTGTAAAGCTTTACGTATCAAAATCTGACAAAGAATGATATGCCGTTCACCAGCACCACTGTCGATAATACTGCGTTTGAAAGTCTAAAATAGAAAATTAGCTTAACATTTTTGTTCTTTGCTTTTTTTACCTGACAGTAGGCTGATACAGGTTTAATGTTCATAATCCATTCTACACTTACCCCATACCTCATACCTCTCCGGAATCACACGTGTTTGCATCTTTCAGAGATCCTCATCCTCTTCTACAAATGGGAGATTTGGCCCCACTTGATTTTCTATTTTCTTGAGGGAAACCGTCACTAAACAAAGTCTACGGGTGGTACAACAAAGCAAACTAGATGCCCCGTCCCCCCAAATGTTCGACACAGTTGTAAAAGGTTATAATCTTAAAATAACATTTTCTCCTGACCTTAATGATATTTTGTGAACACAGTGCAGTAAAAACAGTAATATTGTCAAACTGGACGTTCCCTGGTCTTGAGAGTTGCTGAACCTCTTAACCCCCACATGAACCGAGCACATTATCTCCAGTTTGGCCCTACCCAAATCTCAAAGCTTCTTGACTGGAGCTTACAGCCTATTAGGCCAGTGTAAGGGCTCATTTGAAAGCTAAGACCTGCAAAACTGATCCTAAACTGGTCTCTTTTTGATTGCTTTTTTTGTTGTTGCTTTTTCATAGCCTTTTTTCATTACGTTTGGTCACTTTCTCATCCCTTTTTTGTGCCACGTTTTTGTCGCTCTTTTGCTGTATTTTCATCCTCGTCTTCACCTAATTTTTGTTGCTAATTTGACACTTTGCCAAACTGGAGAAAATGTTCTGGGTTCCAGGTGGGGGTTAAGACGTTAAATGTTTAGCTTTGTTGACAATCTCCACAGGCTGAAATTCCACGTGAGGGAGCTTATGTAAACATGTGTTGTTGGACCAATCGGGGGTCAGCATCCTCCGACCGGAAGTTACCGTGCCATTGCATTTCCTTCAGCTCAATGCGCTAAAGGCTAAAGGCAGTGCTCGGATATTTTGGGGATTTTTAAGTGACAATTAAAGTCTGCAAAGTCTGACATCATGAAGCACAACTCGAACGTCCCGGCTTTCCTCACCAAGCTGTGGACTTTGGTGGAGGACGCCGATACCAATGAGTTTATTTGCTGGAGCCAGGTAATGCTAATGTTAGCTCTTTCTTGAATGGTGACCAGCAGAGACCCCCAGTGCGTAAAATAATCTGGACAGTGGCCGTAGGTTCATCTTGAGCTACCGATTATGTTGAAGGGATGCAGCAATAAAAGTACATTAGCCATAAGACGACGTGTATGTAGGCTGTGGTCTTATTTGTGCATGGAGTTTTTCTGTGACAGTGTTGTGTGTTGTACTGCGTGTATGAATACTTACCCTGTTAAATGCTAAAATGTGTATTGTTTGCAGGAGGGGAAAAGCTTCATGGTCCTCGATGAGCAACGTTTTGCCAAGGAAATTTAGTTGATCTTAGCGCAGCTATTGTTATGTATAAGGTTCATAACCATAAGCTTCCTGAACGTATTCAAGAATGGTTCAAACCCTGAGAGACTGGCTATAATCTAAGAGGAACGCATATTTATCGGAAAAGTATATTTGGAACAAACACCAAAGCTAGATGTGTTTCAGTCAGAGGAGTAAATATATGGAATAGTCTGAATGACACCTTAAACTCAACATTGTTAAACGCTTAAAAAATCTAATGTAATGTAATTACATTAGATTACAACAGCACTAGAACTAAATCACATATAAACTCTCCTGTGTACAGTATATTTTGTCTTTACAATATAGTTGACTGATTCGAGCCAAATCTATTGATGTATGTGTGACTTGTGTGAATTAAATTTGTAACCAGTTGATACACATGTTTTGTTCTCATCTTGCAGATGGTAAAACTGTTGTATGGCGCTTTAAGTTGTAATTAAGCTGTAATAGGGTTTGGCTTTAGATAAGTGTTTCACTTCAGCCAAAACCCTTTTCAGTCATTGTTTCACGTTTTGTAGTTAATTGTGTCTGTGTGAAGATGCTGACTGAAAAAAATAAACTTAACTAAAGTAAAGAGATGATTGGCCGTCGGGCTCATCATAACTCAAACTTAACCTCACCCATCAGGATGGAGTAGAGTTAAAATAGACCTCTAGCGTGTGTCTTTATTTGGCCTACATTCAATGACAAGAGAGAGATGAAGCTTCCGAAGATGGGAGCAAAACGTTCTTAACTCAACCTACCTACTCCAATCGACAATATTTGAAAATCTCTATTACAATACAGCACAATAAGACCATTGCTCACTCTTCACTTCAAATAACAGCATGTGAACTTTTTTGCATTATTTTGATAAATTACTGTGATCACAGATGGGTTTCGGAAGGTGATGCACATTGATACGGGCATTGTGAAGCAGGAAAGAGATGGACCCGTGGAGTTTCAGCATCCGTACTTCAAACACGGCGAGGACGAGCTGCTGGAGAACATAAAGAGGAAGGTAAATTGAATGTGAATTGCGCAACGTTCTTACCAGCTTCATATGACCATTTGATCTCGTCTGTCGCCTGCACAATTAATTCATCATTTATTGTTATTTACAACTGGTGAATAGCACTGCCACACTGCCTCACTTTTGTTTTAATGACCACAGAGAGTCAAAGTAATGTTAGAAATATTTTGTTTTTAAGGTTTCAAACGCTCGGCCTGAAGAAAACAAAATTCGTCAAACTGACCTGTCTAAGATCCTGGCCACTGTCCAGACTGTCCAGTCCAAGCAGGAAAACATCGATGCGCGCCTGGCTTCGCTCAAGAGGTGAGAGCTTTCTGCGTCAGGGCAACTCTGCAGTGCATATGTTTAACACGGTGTGAATTTTATCATGAAGACGGAATGGTGTTGAACTGAATCTCTTAGCATGACAAATAGATCATAACTGTGGGTTAAGAGACAGAAAGTTTGAAAGAAGTGTGTTTGAAAAAGGTGCTGTTTTTATTATATTCCTCCAATATTTTATCAATCAGAATCAGAATAGGTTTATTGCCATTGTTTCAGAACAGGGTTCACAAACTTGGAATTTGTCTCGGTGCAAACGTGCGACATAGAACATATAACACAGAATTAAGATAAAAAATAAGCTAAAGAACTTAAATGTTTCAGAGAGAACGAAGCTCTGTGGACAGAGATCTCAGAACTTCGGCAGAAGCATGCTCACCAACAGCAGCTGATTAAAAAGGTAGGGACACTGTGGGTCTAGTTTTTTTTTCCACGCAAATGCTGTGATAAACGTGTGTTAGTTATTGCTCCATGTGTGGCTGACACATTCAGTGTGCCAAATATAAATAATGAGTAGCTATGGTTTTTGATTTTTGTGCCTAATTTTAATAGTTTTTTGTTTTGTTTTTTTCAGCTCATACAGTTCCTTGTAACACTGGTTCAAAACAACAGACTCCTTAACTTAAAACGAAAACGGTAAGTTGTGTGTAGACTTCATTGTCATTGCTTAGTGTATGAAGAGCTAGCTTCCCCTCCGTGAGATTAGCAATGTTTAGTCTTTCACATTTTGTATTTCAGTGACAATGTAATAACAAAGCCTCAAAAACCTCAAACTTGTATAGTGTATCAAGGTGGTTCATAAAAATTACTGCATTCACAACTCACTTTTGGTTGAATGGGATCTGGCAACCAAGTGGGGGGCTCATTCTTCCTTCTGATTGAATCATCTTTGAATCGAAACACAAATGTAAACATGAAGTTTTACATCATCCTTTTTTTGTAATTGTTAATTAAATCAATGCTTATGCATTGTTACCAGTAGGGGTGTCAAGATTAACTGGTTTTACAATTACTGTGGTTATATAAGCTTACGGTAGGTTAATCGTGAGAGTTGTTTGACTCACAGTAAACCTCACGTCTCATGAGCCTCAGCGTATTATGCCAAAAGGTGTGCACTCATTGGCAAAGACTAACAAAACACCGTACAGTGTGAAATCCAGAAAATAATAATCCAACGTGCAGAGAGCGATTTTCGCATGATAACTGTGTAACGTTGCTGAGAGAAGAGTCCCAAAAGAACCACGTGCAGCTGCGTTTGGTTGGTCATGATGAAAACGAAAGTGAAACTGTGCGAGTCCCTGGAAATCAATTCTTTACGTCACTCGGAGAGAGAAAATCTTGTAGAAAATCTTTTGAAAACATTCACACCAATTTGCTTCAGTTAGATATTGCTAATAATAATATTCTATTGCCTATTCATTATTTCAAAATAATTTTAATAGGACGATTACATATGGACAGTACAATTCTGTATGTTTTTCCCCCTTGATTTTGATAAATGTGAATAATCGTAAAATCGCAATATTTTTCTTCACAACAATAGCGACTCAAAACTGTAGAATCGTGACATCCCTAGTTATCAGCGAAATCCATATATGGGGAGTCGGGTCATGTTTCTGGAATATGTACAAAAACTCCACGCCAGACCTTTAAAGCTAATTCTTGTGTTTTACAGGCCCTTTATATTGAACAGCAATGGAAAGAAATCTAACTACATTCACGAGTTGCATGATGAGAAAGTGTGTGTGGAGCAGGTGAGTAGCACAGACAGAGTTGGGCTGAACCGACCGAGAGGACATTTTTGTGTTATGATTATTCTCTCCTCTCCTTTAGAACTCTGTGAACAGCGTCTCGAGTTCAGACGTTGCTGAAGACGTCGTCATTTGTGACTTTACGGACATGGAAGTCGGGGCGATGGCAGAGGCCACCCAGGGGTCATCAAAAGGTCATGAGCACAGGTGAGCCTTGGACATTCTGTGTTTGGGTTATTTTTTTAAATTAACTCCTGTGGCATTAGTGCAATTGTGGGTATCTTGGTTTGTGGTATCCTTTGATTGTAAAAAGTTCATTTAAAAATGGATTATGGGGAAATAAACTCATTTTGTGGAATACATATTCAGTCGGCCCAGAAAACAGGTATTCTATGTTTTATGGGATATTTTATTACAGGGGTCGGCAAGTTGTCTTGGCTTCGGGCCAATATTTTTTTACGCTGATATGGCGGGCCAGCCGGTCAATTGATAAAAAATAGATTTATTCATGCATGGATATTCAATACTAGATAACCCCAAACTATACATATTTTTTGTTTAAAAATAAAATATTGTTTGAAACCATACTGTCCCCGAGTCTGTCGGATGTTCGTGGGGTTTACACAACACTGGCATAAAATAAAGTTAGCATCACAAACATGTCGCTTTCCAAAGGACTAAAAAGAAAAGTGGACAGTGAAAACAGGAGTTTCAGGGAGGAAAGGCGACAAACATATGGTTTCATCCTACCTGGATATGTGAATGCCAAACCTCTCTGCCTCATTTGCAACGAGGTCATCTCCGTTTGCAAAGAGTACAATATTCGGCGACATCACGAAACGAAACATGGGTCATTCAGTGCGTCCTTTCCACTTCAATCTGAGTCAAGGCGTCTCAAAATCGATGCTCTTTATGACAGTTATATCTCTGGAGCAACGGGGTCCTAGTTCGAGGCCTGTCCACACAGGAAAAGGTATCCAGTGCCTCGCTTAAAGCGTCCTGGATTTTGGCCCGGTGTTACGCCGAAAACGGCATGACCGCCGAAAAATGTACCCCCTCTTACAGATGAAACAACGGCAGGAAGGTTTCTTGGACTGTCTCTAAACAATTATAGCTCATTTCTGTGTATTTATTTAAGTAAGACTGACTAACCATAGCTCATTTAACCAGAAGAGGTCGTTTTTTTTTTTTAAATGTCTTTAAAAGTCAGGGATATTTTTTGGTTGAGTGTGTGATATGAGGAGTGTGGCGTGAGAGCGTGTGAAGGCACTCATGCGTGTTTAGGCTGCTTAGAGTTAAATTGCAACAGTGGAATGATGTTGTGCCAAACACAAGCAAAGATCTTCGGCAAAACATTTGTGGATAAAGAACAATTAAGTCTCTGTTAGGCTTTTATTTTTTTTTATATCCTCTGGCGGGCCAAAAAATATTGGCAACAGGCCAAAATTGTCCCCCGGGCCGGACGTTGCCGACCACTGTTTTATTACATATTGTAGATGTCAACAAACGGGAATCCTAAGAAGAAGCTGAATCTGATTTTAAACATCTTTGCTTTAATGCTGCTCATAGTTACAGCTTATGGACACCGTCATTTACATAAGCCTTGAATAAGTAACTTGGTTCTTTTTTTTTTGAGTGAGGAAGATCCAATTGCTTTGATTGACCAGACTTTGTAATTAGCAGCTATAATATGTTGCCATGTAAACTAAGTTCACATATGTGCAGAAATGTTCTCATGTGGTTCTGTAAGTATTAATGCTGTTTTAAGTACGGCTTGCATATGATAAAGGGTACTGTAAATCCTTGTGTAGTGACGTGGAGATCGTGGCGGTGGAGCTGGACAGCGGTGCTTCCACTGAGCCCAGCAGCACTCAGAGCCAGCCTCACCCAGAGAAGAGCAGTCCCACCAGCTCCGCACTGCAGCTCAACAAACAGTCCACTTTCATCCATGAGGATCCAGTCAAGCTGATGGACTACATTCTCAAAGAAAATGGAGCCATCTCGCAGAACATCAACCTCCTTGGAAAGTAAGTGCAGAAAATGGCCATATGACAAGGGAAATTGCAGTGCAGTGGTGTTGTTGACTGAGCAGCCAGGCACTCATCTTGAACCCCTCTTGTAAAGTGTCATTTAAATACGGAAGATTTTTTTCTTTCAAATATCCAATTCAAAATAAACGTTCTGTATTCTCTTACCTTCAATTGGTTCGGCAGAGGTTCACACTGTTTCTCGGTCCTATGTTTGGTTTTTGTTTGTGCTTTTTTAGTTGCGTAAACTGGCACATTTGTTTTGTTGCAAATGGACCACATGTTTCTCTGATTGGTTAATCTGTCTATCAATCACATATATTGGAACCCGCCAGGCTATGGCTTTGTATATTAAAATAAGCATCCAATCCACTCTAAATACACTTCCTTTAACTGGGAATAGGAGTTTGATTCTACTCCTTACACTATGTGCATGCTTGTCATTCTTATTTATAGTTTGCCATGTGAATAGACATTTGGAGCTGCCTTGTGAAGCTGCTCATGCTCTTGCTATTGTCTGTGTGCAGGCTGGAGCTGATGGACTATCTGGATAGCATTGAGTGCAGTCTGGAAGACTTTCAGGCTTTGCTGGGAAAACCATTTGGTGTAGATTATGATGTCCTAGAGGTAACTCTTATTAACAATATAACATAGTAAATACTTTGTGGATCTCCACCTAATAATAGCTAAACATTTAAATGTAAATGCTTTGCTTTAAGGAAAGTGTTGCATCTAAACAAAGTACAGGACAACAGAACCAGTCCAAGACAGAGGCCGACACAGGTGAGGAGGAGGAGAACACATTTTAATCCAAAAACGCTCTTCTGCCCTTGTTGTACTAAATCTGTATCTGCTTACAGATAAGCAGCTGATCCAGTACACGTCATGTCCTCTGCTGGCCTTCCTGGATGGATGCACTGCACCTTCAGAGCTAGATCTGGCCAGTGGAATGAGCTCCATTTCCAGCGGCAGCCAGCAGGAGGCGTCTACTGCAACAGCAGGGCAGGAGGAGAAGCTGCCTTCAGAGCTGCTGGATTCTTTGGGCTCCGGCCAGGCCAGCCGTAGCTCCCTGATCCGCCTGGAGCCCCTGACTGAGGCAGAGGCCAGTGAGGAAACGCTCTTCTACCTGTGTGAACTGAGCCCTGGGCTGGAGACAGACTCCACGGAGGTGGACGTGGTGTGAGGAGCACTGCCTCACAGACACTGGCCTGAGCTGAGGATATGCAGACAACAGGCCACATGTTTGTTACAGACCATCGTCCACATGTCTTGAATGCACACAAAAAAAAACTAAACACAGTAGCTTGCTAGTTTCTGCGTCCTGTTTCAAACAGCATTCCACTGTAAATCTCTGGCCAATGGCATTTAATTCGCAGCTTAGGTTTGTGCTCATAAAAATCCAGAGTAATGAATAGCAAAGTCATCTTTTGTCCAGGGTCCAATATTGTATACCATGGCATTTATATTTACTTGTACAGATTCAGGTATCTGTGCTGTTTGTCATAATGGATTTCCTACTCATTTTGTCTGTCCACTCACACATTCAAGTGCCGGGGTTTGGTAATGCAAGGAACAACACATCTGGTGGCATAGCAATCTAATTTATTTCAGAAAAAGAATTTATTTTTAGTCACTTAGTATTTTTTTGTGGGGGTTCATGATTTTTTTTTGTATACCTTACCAGTCCAACATTGGTCACATGAATGTGTCATTTCAACATTTAAATCTATTCCACATGTAGGCATATCTTTGCTATTAGACCGCATTCAAAATGTTTCCTAGACAGATTCATGTCATTCCTCACATAACTGTTATTTTTCAAAGAATTTTTAATATACCTTAATGACAAAGCCTTATATTTCAGTGGAACGTTCTACTTTATGCACACAATTAACAGCTCTTTGCTTCGTTTGAGTTTGCGATGTTTTCATCACAGCTTAAATTGTCACTGCAAAGTAAATTCCCTTTATAATATAAAACAATGTTGTATTTGTTTTTGTTCATTACAATTTAATATGTTTAGTACATGAACCACAAACATAATAATTATTATTTGTAGATACCATAACATGTGGTGAAGTAGTCGCACATTGAAAGCCACTCTCACGCCTGAAGGTTGTGTGATCAAATCCATGCTCTGGTACTTTGCTCAGTGTCGCTTCAATGTGTGTCTCTCTCTCTCCTCTCAATAACCGGACACACTATCTTTTTAATATATATGAAGTTTATACTGTTAAACAACTATCTACTGTCATTATGTTTTCAGTCAACTTGGCGAATATGTGCGAGAAAGCTTCAAAGTCAGAACAGGTCTTCTGAGTGATCTACCAACTGAGCTACTGATATGTAATTAATATGAGCAAAATGCCTTGTGAACATCCTTACAGCCTGAAATAACTGTCAGTCAGTGTGTGCTCCTGTCTCCCTCAATAAAAAATCTGGTTTAGGTTGTGGGTTCGCTTCTGGTCTTGGCAATTGTTCTGTGGGTTGTGGTATTTTTGTAATATAATAATTATGGGGGGGGGGGGGACACACACACACTGTAGTTTCATTTGACCTGCAGTCATGGAAAGGGCGAGGGCCTTTGATGCGTTTGAATTCTTAAGCTCTACTGCCACCAACCTGGAGCCTTCATATGGCATTAATCACACACAAATAACTAAAAGCAGCACATTGAAAGCTGCTGGAGGTTTTGGGTTCAAATCCCAGGTCAGATACTTTGTCTTTATGTTGTTTCTCTCTCACATCATTTTTATGAAATACATCAATATAAACGCACTTAAAGAAAAGCCACTAATGCCATTCTATATCATCAGTGGCTTAGAAGGCAAGGCAACTTTATTTATACCGCGCATTTCGTACACAAGGCAACTCAATGCGCCTAGTAGTGAAGATTGACCTCACAACCTTTACATCACACACAGGCCTTCTAACCATGTGCTTTACCCACTGAGCTACAGCCACCTCTAACCTAAAGTATTTACGTCTAAATAATCTGGGCAAAATTAAGTGAGAAAATACTTCAGGTTAAATAAGCTTCGGCCTATTTCTTTTGAGTTTTTGTTAATTTATTTATTTTCTACTCTGCAACTATGTTAATGTAAATAATCACTAAAATAAATCCAATCAATCAATGGTGTAAATATCCATAGGATGAGGATGAGTGCACGTGCCCATTTTTAGAAACAAGTAGAGTGTAGTTACATGTTTCAGTAGGTTTTTAATCAACCATGTGCAATACAATCGGTAGGATAAGCAACAACTATTAAAAACACAATCTAGTCACTGAGCATCAGTACTCTTCACAATGCATCGTCAATATAACGACAATCGGAAAAAGTTATGTGAAAAATGTGTGAGGTTTGAGCATGCTGCGTGATAAAACCAACAATACATCTACTTTAAAATATAAATACAAGTCACAACCACAAGTGCGAGCTATTTCACAATGTTAACACATATTTAAGCATGCGTCTTCTTCTTGTCCTATTCGGGCTTGTTCAGGAACCACAGAAAGCACACTAGGTCATCAAAACTGGGCAAGGATACAGCAATGACGGTATTTTTTTCTTCTTTTTTATGTGGAAATGGAAATGTTGTTGCATGGGTTAAATTGATTGAAGTCATTCAAAGTCTCTGTTGACCAGGATGAGCGGGGCCGCCAGGGTCCACACATACAGGGCGATGCAGATCCAGCTGGAGCACATCTTCACCCACACTGCGGGCCAGCGGCTGGTCATGGTCTCGTAGGTGGAGTTGGGGCTGGAAAAGGAGTCGATAAAGATTACTGTCGAAGCTAGAACTAAAATAAGAGTAGTTCTCTATACATGAAAAAAAATGACCAAACCTACCTGTACCAGTTGGTGAGGGTCATCATAATGTAGAGAGAGGCCAGAAACAGCATGAAGTGGAAGAAGGAGTACGAGTAGGTGACGCCGTCTTTCTCGTTGTCTACGGCTCTGTTGAAGCTCCCAGACTCCTCCGCACTGCTGCCCTGAGGCCCGTCTTCGATCAGGGCGGACTCGTCAGTGCTGAGGGTCAGCTTGTTCACCTGGGCGTTGGACGAGTTACGGATGCTGCGGGGGGAACACAAAATTTGGTTCCATGTTTTGATCTTTCAACTTTTTCCAACTTGCTAGTGAGTGGGACCAATGTTAAACTACAGCCCTGTGAGTGGTGGTATACAAAATGTATCGGTTTGTATTGTACATTATTTACTGCACAAATACAAGTATTTCAAGTCAATGATTCTTTCCTCTATCTACAGGGTGGAAGGTCAGAAGTCTACATTTCCAAAATGGGAATAACTATAACTTTAGATCTGTGGTCTTACAAGGTTTCTTTTTTTTTTTTTATGTAGAGTGATCTTAATTCTTAACACAGTCTTGCAAGAATGAGTGAATAAAAACGAATTTACCTGGAGTAGAGCACACACATTAGGAACAGGATCAGTCCCACAATTCCCTGGGCATCCCACCACTGCACCACCTGACCCTGGGCAGCAGGGCTGGTGCTGTTCAGACCAATCATGGAAAGAAGACTGGGGTTACACTTCCTGTCTGTGAAGAGAAGAATCAAGACATACTTAAAATGATGTTCTTTTGATTGATGAAATTCTGCAGAAAACAAGTTTCAAAAGCTCACCAGGCTCATTGGTCATCGCAGACCAAGTCACATACATGGTGTACAAAGTAACAAGGGAGGACTGGAGCAGGCCTGACCGAGGCTGGGACTCCTGAGGACCATGCAAGAGGTTTTATTAATGGATGAGTGGAATTATCAAAACGCTTACAGACTAAAGACTCTTAACTATTAAAACTAACTATTTTAAATTGGTTACTTCTCACAATAGCTATAGCCATATGACAAGGCCTAAGAGACTAAGCAGTGCAAGATCTTCCTTGGGTATTTCACTGAATATTTGTATAGACTCTTAACAAACCTGAATCTGCGGCAGGACGGACAGGACCGAGGCTCCGATGCAGAGCAGCATGTTGATGCTGATGAACACTTTGTTCTCAGTACAACCATCCGCATGAGTGTAGTACATGTAGAAGAGCACCAGAGCAGTCAGAGACAGCACGTAGTTCACAGCAGTGGCGGAGAGCAGAGCTGAGCAGACACAATGATCAGTGTCAGGGGGTTAGCAAAAAATATATATATACTATCATTATATACACACACACAAATAAAACAATCTTTTTTCATATATGCACTACCACAACATAGTCATTTATATAAAACTCCAGCTAATTACAAAAACTAGCTGTATACTCAATTAACAGCAGTAAGTAGCATACCATGGCCTTCTGCGAGCAAACAGTAATATGTTGAAGCTATCTTTAGACCATATATCTCCTCCATACCTGCATACCAGCAGCGAGAGTTGCCCTCCTCCATCTTCTCCACCCATGACTCATTCCACGAGTGAGCAAAGTCGATCAGAAGCACCAGCTGAATGAGAATGAAGCAGAAGGCGCCTGCCATGCCCACGTAGAACCACACTGCACAACATTTACAAGAGTGTTAGAAAAGCTCCACTTAGGTTTTGTAAATACCATTCAACATGAATTTTTGGGTTTTGTCTAGTCCTTAATCAACTTAAGTAATAGACAAGTGTAAAACTGACATACCAGTAGTAAAAGGGCCTTCAGAAATGAAAAAGGCACCAACAGTGATAGCGGTAGCTGCAGCAAACTTGAAAAACCAAAATCTGTAAAAAAAAAAGAAAAAAAAAAAGGAAAAGATGTGCATTGTGTAATATTTCTAAAAGATGAAACAATAAACAAGACTGGAAAATTATCCTGTATTAATCATGCTTGCTGTACCCGTTGTGAATGGCGGCACGTGGGTCCTGACTACTCTTCACACGGATCATCAGGATGGAGAAGAGGAGGAAGAACATGGCCATGCCGAAGCACACGCGGTACACAGCCTTGTAACCCACCAGCACATCACAGTTCACATGGCCTTCCACATAGATAGAAGACCCCATTCCGCCCTCACAGAAGCCGGGGATCTGCACAGCCACATTGACAGGGCATTACACATTTTACATTGTAGTACATTGTTCTGCTTAGGATGCTCTGTTGTTCTAGTGTTTCTTTAGTTTGTTTAGAGTCTGGTGTTATATTTATCTGCTCTGCATTAAAGGATTTTCACAGCCAAGATCCACTTTAGACCTTCATGTAGAAAGACAAATTTGGTAGTAGGACTTAGTGTGAAAAAAAAAAAAAAGAAGATCTACAATAGCCTTTGTGCATAATATTGCAATGAAAACTAGAGTGACTGTCCGGTCAAGTTATTTGTGATGTTGCAGATGCAAACCTTCTTCAGGCTGTCCTCCATTCCAGGCATTAGCATAATACAGGCGATGCCCACTCCCATCAGCAGGAAAAAGGCATAGATGAGTCGAGTGACTGTGGAGTTGTTTCCACTGGGACAGCAACTGCACAGCAGGCAAGGGGCGCTGCCACACAGGCAGGGAATCTGCACACACACACATCAGGTATTTAATCTTGTCTGTACAACATGGTGGAGGTTATTTTATTTTAGTTTGCTATTGCTTCACTACATTTTATCGTTGTGCAGGATGATCTACAATAATGTTCTTTTATGGTTTGCACTATTCTAAGATGGGGCCAAAACTTATATATATATATATCAAAAAGGAAAATACTCCTTCAAAATACATTTAAAAATGTGATAAAGTAGAAATAGTACTTTACAGTCTAAACTCAATGTGACTGTGCTCATTATGGAACATATTGTGCCCAATATCACAACACAGTATTGTTATGTGCCATAAGCCTGTGCAGATTGTATGATTCCCCGTCAAGTCAATGAAATCCAGGTCACAAAAACAGATTTTTCATTCTCAGAAAAATGATGCATATCATACAGGTGGACCACTAATACTTAGTAATACCAGTGTCTGCAGACCAATGACCACATGGAATTTGACTAAATGGCTGAAAACAATAGTTTGTGATGAGCAAGTTAATGAGAATAAACCACATTACAACACAGCCAACTCAAAGCTGGAAGAGTGGGTGACAGAGCTCCTCATTGCGTAGTGTTTTTGAGGCTAAGGGTGACGCAATGGCAGCAGCTGCGCAATCCATGTTTACGAACACAAACTGCGGGAGATGCTTTAGTGGAAACAAACTACATTACTGTTAATTTCTTTTACCAACAAATTAACAGCGTGGACTGGGCAAGCATCCTAATCACACAAGGCCAAGGATGTGACGTAAGCTGTCTCGACATCGTTTGCAAAACCAGCCAAACCAAATTCTCTCAAATAGTGACGTTTTATGAACAGAAGTATCTGATTCAAGCGTATTCATGGGCAATGATCACACAGGCTCAGTTAAGGACAATTGCTGCCGATCCGTGGCCTGTTGTTTTTGATGCGCAGTCATCGTCGCCTCGGAGACACCAATCCTCCCGGAGTCTGTCTTTAGACACGATTTCACTAGTGTATACTATACTCACCCAGCTCGCCATGGAGCACAGGCCCAGCACGGCTCCCATCTCTGCGGCCCTAAGCTTGTTTCTGGATCTGACCGATTTTCTTCACAACAACAACACTACCACTACGACCATGTAACGAGTCTACTTCTGCTGCGGCTCAGAAGTGATGTAGCTACATTACCTTTACCGCCCCTGCTGGAACATATCGGAATTACAACGGATTTATAGATTTGGAAGTTCACCATCAGGACACTCTGATAAAGTACTTTGTTTGTGTACTGTTCAGAGATAATGTTGCATTTACTTTAATGTATATGCAGATTAATGGGTTGTAAATTAGTTACAGGTTTAGAGTCAACCCCTAACGCGTCGTTAGACGACCGATTTCACAAATTTAGTTGACGGTTATATTTAACGTTTCAAACTTACTTCGTTTTTCCTGGTTTGATTTTTTGTAATTACCAGATATTTTACACCAATATTTTGAAATATAATTTCCAATTCAATAGTTTGTTGATTAATACATAATTATAACCTGAAATATTCCATCAAACGAAGTAACAATTAGATAAACATAAAACCTGCCAGCTGCACTTTCAAAATAAGTGTTGTTTCTCCATTCCACTTTGGAGATTTCATGGCAGCATGTTTTGAGACCAGTGCTGGAAACTGGAGCAGAAACTGAATCATAAGTTGTTCTTGCACAATTCTGTCACTTGGAGTTAACAGCTTTCCACATGCCTCATACCAAAATTACAAAACAAAGCATGTTTTGATCATCGCGATAGAATATTTAATATACAGACAGTCAACGCTTATCAAATACACAATTATATAGTTTAAAACTCTGGTCTCTCTGCAGTAAAAAAATGAAATTATTATCAACTGATAAAACAGTACAATAAGACTTTGCTTCCTTTTTATTACTTAAATTTTTTTCACATTTGTCAGCTGGTTCCACACAGTGTGCAGAGTCTTCAGATGTGTCTACAGTCTTTTTCTCACGTCCAGTGTAGATTACACTATGACAAAAGGGAGTTCAGAACCAGCTTTGTCACTTTCCTAAACGCTGCTGACAAGCACCGTATCTGTGTAGAGCCGTCAGTAAATCCTCATACGAGATGTTTCTGTGAGACGACAAAGAGCTGTGGACATAAACAGAACAGATTGTTTAGAAACTAGTAAGAATTTAAAGAAGTTTGAATACTGGATCTAGTGAGGGACAGTCACAGACAAAAACTGAACAGAATTATTAAAATAAATGAACTCACATGAACTCCGTGAGTCTGATGTGCCATGGAAGAAATCCCAGTGTACTGTCGACTGGACCCAACTTCAACACCAGGTCAGGGTCAGAAATATTCTTATACTCTGGACTCAGAAGTGCAAAATTCACCCGTTACCACACAAATGAATGCATCAAATACACAGCTGCACATCTTCAGTGTATGCTATGAATAGTGCATGGAGAATTTCCTTACCTCTGAGCAGAGAGTCCAACATGGAGACACTGATGTCTTTGGGGCTCCTCTCCTTGTTCTCCACAGAGCGACAGAGCTGCTGCGCTGCTTGCACAATGCTCTGCTTCCCGTCTTCAGGAGACAGCACGTTGACTGTGGGCCGGCATGAAACCACTGTTCACAGCGCAAGACAAAAAGTGTGCAGACATCAGCTGCTTAGGTATAGACAAAATAAAGGGTATAAAGGGTTTTCATTAGAGTATTTCACAAAGTCATAAAAAAAAAAAAAGAAATACATTATCCTTTATCATTAAAACAGCTGTCATGCAAAAACAGCCGTCGCCCCCCCCCCCCCCCCATTTTAACTATTATTTTCTATCAGTGCTAGTCAGGTTTCAAACAAGAAAATAGCCATGTCTTTTTGCAAACCCGCCAGTAAACAAATGTGGTGTCATGTGACGGACACAGTAATAGGTAGCGTTCACGTGACATCACAACCTTCTAAAGATCCTATAGTTTAACATTGAGGTGGAGGGCAACTGAAAATTCCACGGCCGTAACCATAGTAACGCTCAAAATGCAGATTTATAGTCTTAAATCATTGTTAATATCTCTGTAATTACTGGGCCAATTCACATGAAACAAAAACTGACACAAAGTTCAAAGTCATATCTTCCAGCAGATATGAACATATGTCTAATTATTTCTTCACAAAGGCGTCCAAAAGTGGAGACAATATTCAAAAACATGTGCTTGATGTTGGCCAGTAGAAAGGACTTTCAGCCATAAAATTCACATGTCAGGTTTGTGAATCCAATCACTGTCACATGATGATCAGAGAAAACATTTGGACATTTTCTTTTTGGAAATTTCTTTCAAAAACTGTTTCTCTCCCATAGAGTTGTATTGACACCTGCCCTCCAACTGAAATGGAATTCTAAATCGTGAACGCAACCTATTGCACTGAATGCCTACCATGTCTGTCGGAGCCATTATTCAAGAATTCCACTTTTGACCCCTCTACACCCAAGTGTCTCTGCAGTTGGATTACTTCCTGCATGAGAAGAGCGTTGTTTTTCTGGAGAATACCTGGAACAAATCACAAATACATTTCATTTAGTTTGAACATGGGCCTCTCTTAAATGATTAATCAATATCTCTGCTTATTTGTCGTGTTCTGTGCGTTTTCTGGTTTGGCCAGTGCAAGGTCTAACTTGATTCAGGGAAGGGAATTTTATTTGTATAGCACTTTTTACAGAAACATGTCACCCAAATGACATCACAAGGGAAAACTATTCATTCACTATGTAGCCACAGCTCTCCTGGGATGGACTGACCAAACTACAGTTGCCAAAGTGTACTATGAGCTGTCCGACCACTCACGCACACAGTACTCCTACAACCTTTAATAATCACTCCAATCCGGGTGCAAAACAAGCTCTGCTTGCATTCACAAAGTGGAATGGTTTGATTGAAAATAGCAAAGTAATATTATTGGGGAATACATAACATAAGCCATCTTGTTGACACTGATATAGTCATTGGATTCACCATATAATTAATAAAAAATAGAAAAGATTAAGCCCTGAATCTCTGCTAGAGCAGGTTTCTTGTTAATTACCCCCAAGGCATGTTTATTTATTTGGGGAATTCATGCCTTAAATAATTCACATTGGATTTGCTTCAAAACTTGCCACAGTAGATGTTTATTATTTACTTAACTGTTTAAAGGATTTTAAATGGGGACGTGGACAAAATCAGAACAAGCTGTAAAAGACAAGTTCCCCAAGCCTAGGGCATTACTCACGCATGACACTAATACCAAATGAGTGTGAGTAAACACAGACACTGGAGGGACCCATCGCTCACCGTTATCGTCGTACACACTGACACAAGATATGCCCATTGCCATACACCAAACAATCAAGTTGGCAATGTCCGTGTAGCTGGGCTCCTCGTCCACCAGCAGCAGTCCGATGTGCATGGGGAGTTTCTCCAGAGAATTGCCGTCCCTGAGGAACAGGGCCTGGCGTTCAGCGACATTGTCCGCGGCCAGTGGCATCAAATTCGGGCTGCGCTGCATCTTCTTTTGCTCCTCCGGGGACTCCGTGAAAGCTACCGGGAGCAGAAGAGAGGCCATAGCTCGTTCCCAGAGTCGGCCTTTGAAGCAGCGGGTGCGAACACGGAGCCAACACACAAATGCTCTGTTGATATGAACCAGGAAGAGCAAGAGCCGCCATAGGAGACCGTAGACCAGTGCCATCACCGGTTGCTCGAGCTATTTGATTTAGTTTTTGTGCTATTGGTAATCCGGTTACCGACAACTCACCCAGCCTGCCGCCATGTTTGTATGGGCACCCTCGGCGTGATACACGGAGCTCGCTGATTGGACGGGTTTACGTTTCTTCTCGCCTATTTATAATGTGTTTCGGCAGGTTGTCCTAAGGGGTGCGCAATGCTGCCCCCTACCGACACAAATGGGTCACAAAAAATCACTTAAAAATAAATGCTTATGGCTCTCAGATTGTAAAATAGTTATTAATGTGCATGTCATGCTGCAGGGGCATAGATCTACATAATTGATCTCATATTATGGTAGATCCATGTACACCATACAGTGGTCATAATAGCGTCAGTTGTTAGGCGGGGAGGAGGAGAGCAAATATGTTACTTTGCAGCCTTCTGTCTTCCAGTGGGGGGCAGCACCGCGCAAAAAAAAAAACCTTTGTATCAGCACAGAAGAAGAGTGAAATTTGTGCAGAGCATCATCATGGCGGACACCAGGGAAAAAGCGCTACAAGACTACAGGAAAAAACTCCTGGAACACAAAGAAGTCGATGGGAGATTAAAAGAATGTAAGTAATATCAATTATTTGTAAGATCCTCTTTTTCTTTAGGTCGTGTGATGCCGACACACAAAGCTACTGCCCCTGGTGTTGTTACTTGACAGGCTACCTGCTAGCAAATGCTTTGTCATGCAGCCGCTCAGTCGTTGAAACTAACGTAAGATGTCATCTGTGATTAATTATTTGCCTTACAATTTGTAATCAGTAGTGGTTGAAACAATATCAGGGTGTGTTGTCATTCTATCGTTTATTGTTTAAGACCGTTTACACATGTGCTGTGTTAACCCATGTTAGCTTTAGACCTTTAGCCATGTTCCCAAGTATGTGCTTAACTAACGTTACATGTTTGTGGTTTTGTTGCAGTGAGGGAACAGCTGAGAGAACAAACAAAGCAGTATGAAAAATCTGAAAACGATCTTAAAGCTCTACAGAGTGTTGGGCAGGTAACTACACTGATATACATTTTACTGGGAAAAGGGGTAACAATTAGGGCTGAACGATATGGACAAAATTTCATATCTCGGTGTTCATGCCAGATATCTCGATATCGATACGATATAACTGTGGGTTAGGTGAAAACTAAGCATTTTTCAGAAAAATCAAATCATAATACAAAAGAGTGAAGTTTTATTGATGAAAATTTTAAAATCGATTTTAATATTTTCAATGTTCATATCTCGTATTCACAGACTATCAGTGAAGCACAAAGGCGTTAGTGATGGAACAGACTTGATGCACTAACCCACATTGTATAAAAACCTTTTGGATATACTTTTGCATCCAGTCTTAGTTTTCTGGATTCTGTGATTCTGCTTGCTTAATATTTTTAAAGTTCTAAGTCTTAGTGGATTAATTAAGACATAATTTTTTGAGTGACACCGCTCCCCAGCTCCTCTGTTTTAACATTGCTGGTAGACTTTTTGCCATTGTTACTTCCATGATCCATTTATGTGAACACTGACAACTTTTTGAAAGCCTTTTTCCCACACTCCAGAATGACAGAGCGCTTGCATTAACATGTTCAAATAGTGTAACTGTTGGATTATTGTAGGTTGCTTCTCACACACTTTTTTTTATTGTACGTTCTCCTCTTTTATACAGATTGTTGGTGAGGTGCTGAAACAGCTTACTGAGGAGAAATGTGAGTTCACTGAGGACGCAACAGTTTTTCCCATCCTAACTTCTATATGTCGATGGGAAATCTAATTCATTTTCTGTTTTGCTTATTTCAGTTATTGTTAAAGCCACAAATGGTCCTCGATATGTGGTCGGATGCCGTAGACAGGTAACGAATACAGTGTTGATTTACTGCACATTTCATAGTATAACAACAACAGCTGCAGGTTTAACTAGGGAATATATCGCATATGCAGTATTTTGCATCCCATATTAATAGAAGTCATTTTGTGTACTTTTCAGTTGGACAAGTCTCAGTTAAAGCCAGGGACCAGAGTGGCTTTGGACATGACCACTCTCACAATAATGAGGTGAGCCAGATTGAAATCATGCTCACAGCACTTTATTTTCTATTTACTTTAAACGCAGTACAGCGTGTAAACAATTTCCATATATTAATAATAACTAAATGCTCTCGCTCTTCAGGTATCTGCCCCGGGAGGTGGACCCTCTTGTCTACAACATGTCCCACGAGGACCCTGGTAGCGTTTCCTACTCGGAGATAGGTGGCTTGAGTGAACAAATTCGCGAACTTAGAGAGGTAAGTATGTCCATGTTTAGTATGCTTAAAGAAAAATATCAAGATTTAATTTGGAGAATTTCTGTTTTTAACAGGTCATTGAGCTTCCTTTAACAAACCCAGAGCTGTTCCTGAGAGTTGGCATCATTCCTCCTAAAGGCTGCCTTCTATATGGACCACCAGGTAACTTCTGCACAGTGAAGGACGTTTATGCATTTAAGAGTCGTTGTACTTTGATAATGAGGATGTCTATGCTCACACACTCCTGTGACACTGTTCTAGGCACAGGAAAAACTCTCCTTGCCAGAGCCGTGGCCAGCCAGCTGGACTGCAACTTCCTTAAGGTTAGTTTGCATTCGTTTGTGTCGGGCCTTGTTTCGTGTTGAGGCTCTGACCCACTATGTGCTCTGCAGGTGGTGTCCAGTTCTATTGTTGACAAATATATTGGTGAAAGTGCCAGACTGATCAGAGAGATGTTCAACTATGCCAGAGACCACCAGCCATGTATCATATTTATGGATGAGATTGATGCCATTGGTAAGCCCTGTAGAATTGACTTTTAATTGACTAGACTTGGAAAATGTTTTACTTAAATTGACATGACTTAAATCAGAGTCTAAACTTTGTTACCGTGACTGGACGGGGAACTGTGGTTGAAGTTATTGTAGCTTTGTCTGTAAAATATATTGGTGGATGATTGCAGACGTTGTTCCTGGGTGTTTAAGATTGTCTCAAGCCCTGACTCATGGCTCTTAGTATTTGTTAATTTAAAACCTTGTATTTCTGACTTCCTTTGTGTCTTCTTCACAGGTGGCCGACGTTTTTCTGAAGGCACCTCGGCTGACAGAGAAATCCAGAGAACTCTCATGGAGGTAAAACATGATTACTCTGTATTCCCATTTGGTGGGAAAGCATTGCCGCATTTCTACCATTAAAGTCGGGGGTGCTCTTGCGCAATTCTACCATTGAGGCCGGGAAAGTGTATACGTACATTTTCGAGTATAAGGGTGTTTTTGCACCAATTGTCGGCCTTTGAGCCAATGAAAGGCAACAGAATAGAGGTGCGGGAGCATTAGCATCACAACACTTTTTGTTTTGTGTTATTTGGTGAAATATTTGCGGCCGTTTTCACTTTTTTTGAGTTGCAACCCAGCTGCAGTCCGTTTATAGAGCTTCCACGTAAATGCGGCGCCAACGTTTTTACTCAATGATCAGAAACAGTTCTTATGCTCTTTCTATTACGTAGTTTTATTGAGAAGTCAAGTGCGGGACGAGAGGAGAGCTGTGTCTTTTCCTCTGGCTGAGCAGCAGTGAGGGGAGGGGCTTTCTACTACTTGCTGTGTTTAGAGAAATCTGTTTGGAGCAGGCTACTCTGCCCTTCATCGCCAGCTTTTTATTTATTTATAGCATAATAATTATTATACTTATTTCCCACATGTTTCTATTTAAAACAATTAATTCCATTGTATTTTAAAGAGTGGATATTGTTTTGGGCTTAGAGTTGGCTGCTAGACATTTTTGAAATGACCTCAAAAGACAAATTACAAAAGTTTAACATAAAAAAATATAGGCCTATATTTTAGTATGAATCAAATCAAATCAAATACTTTGCTTTTACATATTTTTGTGACCCACAAGTGTAAGCTCTCAAATACTTTTTGAATTTTGTTCCTATCTGCTGACACAATTGCTGAATTTCCAGAAAACTGGAGTCTTTTCTGAAATCGTTTTTCTGAAATCGTTTCACGGGCATTTTTTCCAGGCGTTTTAGCCTAAATGCGTTAAATTGACACATTGTTAAAATGATATAACTGCCCTATTGTACTTGATCTTTATTTGAGCTGTTTTTTTTCCATCACAATTTACTCTAAAGCTGTAGACCTTTTTAAAGAAATCTTTCAGACCTGGCAGGATCCACAATATAAGCAACTGTGGACAATATTGCAAACAAGGGGTTATCCAAAGTTGCATCACAAGTGCTGTGTTAAGAAATGTTTTTTCTCTTCTGTTTTTACAATAAACTCTTCTGGAAGGGTGCTGCTCACAGAAGCAGCAGGGAAATTAGATAAACCTCATCCAACCTTTTATCAAAAAACGGAACATAAATTAATGGAATCAAAACATGGTAGAAATATATTGTATGTAAATGTATTGGTCATATTGTAATGGTAATGTTTGTCAACAGTTACTGAACCAGATGGATGGCTTCGATACATTGCACAGAGTCAAGATGATCATGGCCACCAACAGACCAGACACTTTGGACCCGGCTCTGCTGCGTCCTGGCAGACTCGACCGCAAAATCCGTAAGCAATTTGTTTTGGTCCATTTAGGTGCATTGTGTGACATATTGGAAGAGTTGAACATGTGTTTGTTCTGTTTCACTTGAGCAGACATAGAGCTACCGAATGAGCAGGCTCGCCTGGACATCCTGAAGATTCACTCCAGTCCCATCACAAAGCATGGGGAGCTTGGTCAGTCAAACTGGCATCATTTATGAAGGACACATCATCTGAACGACTAAATGATTCATGAATCAAATTTAACTTTTGTTTTAGATTATGAAGCCATTGTAAAGCTGTCGGATGGTTTTAATGGAGCTGATCTCAGGAACGTCTGCACTGAAGCAGGTAGGACAGGTTCACTCTCGTGCCATTTAACATTTTACCTGCCCATATAACTTGTTTTTTTGGCAGGTTTATTTGCCATCCGCGCTGACAGGGAATACGTCACACAAGAGGACTTTATGAAGGCCGTGCGGAAAGTGGCTGATTCAAAGAAACTCGAGTCCAAGTTGGACTATAAGCCTGTATAAAATAGTCTATCTACATTTACTCCGTCGCTCCATTTTTGTGAATTTACTACATTGTAAGCCTCAGTTTGTATGTGGGAATATTAAGAGGCTCTTTCCATGTTAAAATTCTATACTCTTGTTATGCTTTCAATTGAATGCATAAATAAAGTAAAACATCACTTTTCTGCTGTTCTTTATTACAAAATATATCTTTTAACATGACATTTACATATTTCAAATGTCTTAACATAAAACATTCACCAAACCTATTAAGAGCAAGCCGTATCCAGATATTTACTCAAGCAAAACAAGAGTAGCATGAACTTTGAAATAAAGTAGTGGCTCAAAGGATTACTCAAAAATAAAAGTACATGGTGAAAATTCTTGAGTAACTGAGTGAAACCAGTTACTCAAGGTTGGTTTTAGATAGCGCTTTTCTGGACACTTGGACGCTTTACATTGCATCATTCATTTACTCCATACTTGGTGGTGGTAAGCTTAAATTGTAGCCACAGCTGCCCTGGGGTAGACTGAAACGAGGCTGCGCCATCAGCCCCTGCGACCACCATCAACCACCCAGACTTCCTGGTGTTCCCAAACAGTCTCCCATCCAAATACTGCCAGACCTTTCCCTGCTTAGCTTCCGGACTGACGGGATCGGGTATGGCAAAGGCTGTATGGCCACATCCGTTTAGTACTTGTAACATAATCCGACAACTAATTAATATACGCTACAAGAAACTCGAGATTTGAAATGCTGCCATATGCCAGTGTGACTATATTTGCATCACGGATTTGAGAGTACGGTTTTAACACTACATGTACTATATGTTACATGTAGTGGAGTTTAAAAAGCTGACTGCAATAAAACTCTTAAGTCACATATGGTTATGGACTACTCTGTGTGAAGAGTAGTCTAAATTTCTGCTCAAGCAAAAGTAGATACTGTAGCTCAAACTCAAGTACTTGAGTAGCAGCTCAGTTATGGAAGAGAGTCCATGCAGAAATTAAATTATAAATGCAACGTCATCGCAAAATATTTAAATCTTTATGAGGCGATGGTTACAGTTGATAATTCTATAAATATCCCATAAAAACAGAATGATGAAAATGAACATAAAAGATCCTTTGACGTACTTGAATATCAAATGTTGCTGTATAAAGTGAAAGACTCCATGATGAAGGCCCTACACACTGGGCAGTGCTGTAAGTGGAGCACACAGCTCTCGCACACACAGGTGTGTCTGCAGGGCAGTAACACTTTGTTCACTCGGGCATTCTGACACACAACACAGTCCCGCTCGCTCCTCTCTGACCACAGCTCCTCCTCTGTGTGCAGCTCAGCTCCGTTTACTGGGCTTCCCTCTGAACTGCTGCTTTCGCCGGGCTCAGCTATCTCCTCCTCGCTGTCTGCAGACATGAAGAGAGGCTGCAACCGAAGGTTATAAAGATGCAGAAATGTTCCAGTAAAATAAATGTGTACATTAAAAGGAAAAAACATCTAGAACAGGTACTGTATGGACAAACGGTTTGATGCAAGTCCTAATTGGGCTTTTGAACTTCCCACGAGGGCTGGACCAGTGGGGTGTTTCAAACGTTACAATTTTCATAGACTATTATCACCTTAACACAGATATCGTGGCAGGTAAGCATTATCTTTCTTTATGTCATTGATGACATTGATTTTCATCCCCTTTAGGCAACGCATATCGAAGCACTAGGTGGGCCACATTTGGCCCCAGGGCCTTAGTTTGCCCAGCTCTGATCTAGTGTGTCAGACTCTACAAAAAGAAATACTTTCTTTCGTGCAGAAGAAAGCAGCCAGACTAGATTATTAGAGAAGAGCATATGGAATGTTCTTTTGCAATTTTAGACTATCCATTTTGATAACATATTTTCATTTATGCTTTAGTAATACAGGATTAGATATAATTTAACCCTCTTTAGGTCTATGTTCGACCTAGTTTTTTCCTGATATAGTCAAATATTTTATTTGGTGGTACAACGTTTGAGAACCACTGGAGGGTTTGTCTGGCAAAGTAAACTTATTACAAGTTCATCTGTTTTGGTGTTTGTTTTATGATTTGTAAAAGAAAAAAGAAAAACTTACCTTTAACTCATACATGCTTCCCAGTGAAGTAAAAAGGTACTGAAAAAGTATTCTTGCTGAGAGAGAGTACTTGTCGTCAGGCACATGTATGACTGTGACACTGGCCACCTGAAAGACAAAGCATATAACAGCAACTTTTTGTTTGTTATACATTGTAAATCAAAATGATAATGGTAAAAAAGAAGTGAGACTTACAATGTTATAGTTTTCTATGACATCCTCTTTGCCCAGAGTCAACACGGCAACCAGGGGATAACGTCTCCGTGGTAGTGACCCAAAGTCTGTGATCTCTTGTTCGGCAGGCAGTTGTGTTAGAAGCTCATTCCACTTTGTATCATTAATTCTGAGAAAACCTTTTAAAGAAACAAAGCAGCAAGCGAAGGGAGAGACATGTACCACGCTGTGGAATTTGGCGTCATTTAAATATCCAAACATACAACGCTGACTGGAATATGGGATAGATTCGCTGATTTATGTGACACTGAAGTGAATTGTTAGAATTTTCAAAACTCAGTATGTTCTGGAAACATAAAGGATACTGAAAATCCTGGATGTGATAGTACTGAAAGGCCAAAGCTTGCTGGAAGCTCTGCAGACCGCTGGGCCCCGGGCTGTGCTGTAGAGCCGTCAGCCCTTCCTGAACAGAATAGACCTCACAACCCCAGAAACAGGTCAGTACAGAGGACTCCAGGCAGCGAAGTCGCAGCCATACTCCATCTACGGGCAAAAATTACAACATTTTAGACACTGGGTAAGGGAAGACAGAAAATCCTAGATTCATACTCTCACCAGCCACTGACGCAGGCTTAGATGCCAGCTCCAGTGTGAAGGGGTTGGTCACCCGCATCATTTGCTTTTCTGGAGTTGGAAGAACCGACTGGATGTCATCAGAGTTTCGAAGAATGGCATGGACATCAAAGCCAACCCTTAAAATAAAAGAATACCTATATCACAGCGTTATCTTCATTGCACATTTTCAGCATCATCTCCTCTTGGGACCAAGAACAGACCAGTATATTTCAGACACTCTCCCAATATTGGACTGTATTATTTATGTAACTTGAAAGGTTTTATGATGTATTGTTTCTGTTCTAGTTTTCAAACAGAGTATGGATCAGATTATATGCTTATAGGGCAGGCTAATCCTTGGTTCAACAATAACCTTACTGACCGCCATAAAGATATTCTTATTAGCAAATCGATACTTCTGGCTTACAACATGGTTACAACATGGTTGTTTGGTTTAAAACACACTTCATTGAAACACATTTGTTTAGTTCATGAAGGACACTAATTCATACTTGGATAGCCTGCTTACTTACTCGCTGTCATTGTGCAAATCAATCACCAAGCTAACTTACCATCCGAGTACCATTGCAGCAGTCACAATGAAGCAGAGAAATACAACAGAAATGTAAAACAGAGGAGAGTATTCATAAAGTGTCACGAGAAAAACCGCTACCATGTTTCCTATGTTGTATTTTGACAGGAAGTCAACAGTAGGTGCTGGTGCTGTTCCCTTGTCGAACACGATAGCGCGGCCGCCATCTTGGGTCGGACTTTCTGACATTAATTTGAGACCTTCAGACCTTCAGTCCAGCACTGTTTGCTGGACAAAAAAGGCGTGCACTGCAATTGAATTGTTCCAAATGGGTTTTGCAGTTGTCATTGTTATGTCATTCAGAAGACTAGCTGCAGATTCTTGCATTTTCACTAGTGTTTATTTATTTATTTTATATAGTGTTACACATTTGCAACTGTGTAATTTGTATCGGTCAAAAACGGAGTGCCACGGAAATCATTGCACTCCACAGCTGACTGGCGTCCTCTGCTAATTTTCTCAACCTGCCCTCCATGGCAGATTTTCCACCTAGGAAACCTATAGAAACGTAGTTTTCGTTCCAAAACGCTACAGCAACGTGTCACTAACAACTGTTCACCTTTTTTCTTACTGCAAATTCTTCTGTTTAGTGGTATAGCTAACGTAAATAATAACTCAACCTCCACAATGGCGCGCTCCTGTGGGTCGAATGCGACATCACAATTGTTTGACCGATTGTGGATCTTTTTTTTGTGCGTTAAATTATGTTATGTATTTGCACCATTCTACTGGAGAAATGCTTTGTTGTGAACTCTTTTCATAATAAAAAGTATTCTGAGTGTTATTAACATTTAGAATAATAAACATTTGTATGATCCTCTTTTGCTTGTAGACTGTTAATGAAGTTATTTTGACCCCAAACCACACGGGGGGGACAAACCTCCGGCAAACGTAGAAAACAACAACGCGAAGAAGACTTGCCTACAAAATTACAGGCGCCTTCACTTTCGGGAACATGCTAAGCTAAAACGAGCTCTGTTACTTCAAATATTAGCTCATATTAACCACGTTTCTGTTATGGATGGTACTGTAGCTAAATACGTGTCTCAGAAAATCAGTAAAACGAAATGGCGACCGATTTCACACTCCACTCTGCAGCAGCCTGAGACTTTTGCAACAGGCTCATGGGACAACGAGGTTAGCTGTCAACACTGTTCGTTCATTCAAACTTATGTTGATGATTTTTGACAACACATCCAAACTGTTACAACAGTCTATTATGGAGAACTACACAAACAATCTAGCTTTTGCATTTGATTTTGATTTAAACTTTTTAAGTCAACCTAGCTTGGTGATTGTTTTGCTGTATAAATGAATAAGGAATATGTCATGTAAGAAATAAGCAAAAAGCAAAATGATGATATTTGGCAACAGTAATTCCAATGCTCAGGAAGCAATTCAGATAGAGGGTGTTGTTATCGAGCGAGTGCTTATAAAAACACAGTTAAACCAATAGTATTGTTGCAAAAAAGAGCTATCCGAGTAATTCATAAAGTTGGGTTTTTGGACCACACAAACTCATTATTTTTAAAATCAAAGATCATAAAGTTTTGTGACATTGTTGAGTTCCAAACTGTACAGATGTTATACAAAGCAAGGTATAAATTGTTACCAAGCCAAATACAAAGAAGGTTCCAAGAACGTACTGGTTGTTATGAATTACGTGATGAATTAAACTTTAGGATTCAGAAACATAGCACAACTTTTGAAAAGTTTTAGTCCAACAGTTAATGGTGAACAATTGTGGAATAAACTGGAGATGGAGTTGAAACAATGTCCAAACATCAACCTGTTCAAATATAAATACAAACAAAAGACTTTTGAAATATACAGACAAGAAGAAATGTGTTGCCTCTAGGGGGGGCTAGGGGGAGCAGTAGGCTCATTTTTCCCTCTATAATCAAGGAAGACTGTTGTCATTCTATTGCTCAAATTTACAAATGGAGAATTAGGGTAGGCAGGTTATGGATCTGTTGTGAGGAATCCTCCCAACGGGCTCTAAACCTTGTCCTTTAATGCACCACTCAGCATAGGAACATAATCTACTAAATCAGCTGTTAGGGCAGCTGGGTGGAGGTTTGTTGATGGGAGCTACTCCCCTCTTCAACTGGCCCGCTCTACACTCTGGCTTTTTAATGCACCACACTATGCAGGGCTATATCATACTTCACATATAACTTAACCCAAATTAAAATTATACTGAGGATGGTAAAGACAACTGGGAAGTATCAAGATCTCTGAGTATAATACCTATTAATGTACCTTTATAACATAAAAGTAACTCTCGGGTAATCACGGGTAACAATCTGAAAGAAATATATTATTGATCACATTTTTTTACTTGCTTTGTACTAGACATCGTACATGAAACAAGATTGTTGTTGTGGTTGTGCTTTGTTTCAATTAATTATATAAACAGTTCAAATATTGTTTTTTAAGTTGGTTTGTGTTAATATAGCGGCTGAAATGTATCAAATTCTCTTTGGATGATGTCTTGTTGATGTTTTGTTCCTTCTGTACCATTATGTAAAATGTACTTTTTTAATTTATTGCACTTGGGGGTGGGCGCTCATATGCTTCTTGCTTCAGCCCACTCCTTTTGAGCAGAATGTATACTGCTCAAATAAACTAAACAAAAAAAATGCACTGCGCATATTTTAATAGTAAAGACATATATTCATTTTTCTTCTACATGTGTAATAGGTTAACAAGATCTCCATTTGGTCTATTGGAAACAATGGAGAGCCTGCTATGGAGGATGGATATGAAGGAGACCCACAGCTTTTATGTGAACTCCAGCACCGCGGAGATGTCCTGGACCTTCAAGTGAGTTTTGAGACATGAGAACATGCAAGATAAATAAGCAGATGGTGTCATGGATTGTTGTTGTCAATGAACTGGTCATACTGCTTTTGTTTCAGTTTTTGGATCAGGAGAGAATTGTCACAGGGTCGTCAACAGGAGCAGTTACCGTTTTTCGTCATCACCAAAATACTCAGGTAAATGGAGTATTTGCTTCTTACTCTCAGACTATCTTGTCTACTTAATAATACAAGTAATCGCATGTGTTAAGGGGGTAGTAGTGAAGCACATACACTACAATTATATTATACACACAAACTGCAAAGATAGATTACAGTATAGCACAGTAATATTCACAATAGCCTATTATTACAAACGCTATTCTCAGAGGCATCACACTGCTCTGTTCTCTTCTCAATTCTACATTTCTTGACTACTTTCATTCTTTGTAGGTAAATTAAACGACACGCATTACAAAGCTACAAGCAGATTTTATTACGTGACTGCTACTTTGACTGGGGAGAGACCTGGATTTGCAGGATGCTTGTAGTCTGGTATGATTTGAATTTGTCTTGAAATGTTTGTTGCTATTATTATTCCAGACAATATCAGTCTCTCGAAGCTGGGCACGAGCACACCATTACCCCAGCGACAACGCTCCCTGCACTGGTGTCGTGTGCAGCAGTCCCGAGATTGTCACTGTGGGTGAAGATGGCAGAATTATCCTCTTCAGAGCCGATCACGAAACAGTCACTCGAGTTATAGGTGCGTCTGATCATATATATTTTTATATGTGTATGTTGTAAATATTTAACAACATTGTAGATGCACTGAGCCTCTAAACCTATTCTGTTTTGATAAATGTGTGTTGAAAGGCTTTTTGTGCTGAGGTTTCTCACCTCTTTAACTCATGAGCGACTTGTGATTAATGCAAACAGCAGCGAGCTAATTAGAGGATAGTTGGGAAAGGCAAAGTTCACCCTGGACAATTAGTTTCCAAGTTCATATTTCAACACAATTAAGGCAAATTACTTTGTTTTCCTCCTGCATCGAAAATGTGTCTCATCCAACTTTAAATGTAAAAAGCAATCTTTGTTTTAGTGAGTGGATTGACTATATTTACATTTTTTTTAATTCTAAATGAATAAAAGAAAACCCATGATTAGTACCGTTTCTGTAACATCATGGAACTACAACATATTCAAACTAAATTGTTTACTGTATTGAGATTGCACTAAACAAACTGTGTTTTACATCATTCAGATAATGCGGATAGCAGCACCATACATGCAGTCACATACTTGAAGATGTCTGAGATACTGACTGTGAACTCCATTGGGCAACTCAAGCTGTGGGACTTGAGGCAACAGGGCAACTCCCCATCCCAGATTCTGTCACTGTACGACACATTCAGAAACTGTAGCCATGATATAGATTTTGGGTTATTGACTAACATTTGCGTCGCAGGACTGGTAACAGAGTTCCTCTCCATTGCGTGGGACGACATCCGAACCAACAGCATATTGTGGCCACCGGTGGACAAGATGGCATGCTCTGTGTTTGGGACGTGAGACAAGGAAACGCACCTTTCTCACTTATGGAGGCTCACACAGCTGAAAGTAAGATGGTCGTTTTATTACTTAAAAAAACGTATTATTCCTGTGAGAATTTTGATTAGTCAAATACTATCTTTAAGGGTTTTTCTTTGTCAAGTTTGACTGAACAAAATGTCTTCTCAATTTAGTCAACATCAGAATCGTGTTTTATATTGTATGTTTTATGTTCACAGACTAGGAATTTCTTGTCATTGAAAGCTGATTGAGTGCATTCATTAATCTTCTCTCACAGTCTCCACTTCCCCCAATTTTTACTCAAAATTTCCATTTCAAAGCAGTATTTAAAAATATATTAAAATTGTACTAATGAATGGACAATTTTACACAAATCCAGTGGTTGGCATCACATTGTCTGTTATTTCTCCTCAGTGTGGGAAGTTCATTTTCATCCAACCAACCCGGACCACTTGTTTACTTGCTCAGAAGATGGATCTCTGCTCCACTGGGAGACCTCCTCCCCAGACACGCCTTCTTTCTTACAAGGCAAGTTAAATCTACTTAAACCAAATATGCCCTATAAAACTAAGAATTTCTTTATCATCTGTCTCCATTGAGTTCATATTCAGTTGATATGTAACACATTTATTCTCTTGTCCGTTATCCAGGTGGCAGGAACAACAGCATGATGTCTCGTAGTGCCATGGCCCCAGCTGGAGGGAACCAGTCCATCATTAGTGCCTGGCTCAATGGCGACTCCAGTAAAGGTCGACTGGAAACGACTCACATGTTGCCGAGCCAAACCCTCTCGGTGAACAGCTTGGACGTCCTGGGACAATTTCTTGTGTGTGGAACAGACGGAGAAGCTATTTTTGTCAATAGGCAGGTGCCAGTTTAATAAAGAAAAAACATTGTAAGAGTGAGTTGAATGTTTTGTACTTTACAGTATGTATTATTTTCTATGCTAAACATGTGCCACAAATTTCTACATAAAAATACTCTGATATGTGAGCATATTACTGTATTATTCAAGTTCAGTATATTTTAAAATTGTTGTTCTCTTTGAAATAAATTCATTATGTAACAAAAACAATAATAAAATAAAGATAACATTTTCATTTCACCAGAGCAAGATTGTTCTAAGGCTTTTTTTATTATGATGTAAAGTACAATGTATTTCAATATCATGTTCTAGTGAGTTACCTTGTGTATGAAATGCGCGGTATAAATAAATATGCCTTGCCTAGGTCACATTAGTAATCCTGATTTTATGCGACAAGTTGTGAACAATAAAAACACAAGTTTTATTTTGAAATGCCATAACCGGAAACTGAATGGCGGAAGCTTGACACTGCTGTACTTGTCATTCAGACATCCCAGGAATTTACCGCGACTTAAAAGCGATCAGCTCGGGATAACACGGGCATTTTGACCCACAGACGGGTTCTTAACCCCGAGACAAACAATGGTCATATAAACGGTGGCGAAATACGTTGGAAGTCGCTGTAAGTATTGTTTTCCAACTGTTGTAGCATTGTCAGTAAACTTTGTCAGTGGATGCTGGAGCTAACCTGTTGTTGATTAGCCTAGCAGCAAATGAAGGCCGCGCTGCTCCGTGTACTATTAGCAAACTAAAGTAGTAACCCCAGTAAGATGGTAAGGTAGTGGAGACGTGTTCTATTCGTATTTAATGTATTAATACTTGGGTTAGGCTGTAAACGCCACAAATTCGGGGCTGGCTACTTCACTCGAATGAACTCCCAATGTAAGCGCCAGCTGCCGATGACACTAACAACTTTTTTTGTCTTTTTTTATTTATTTTTTTATTTTTTATTATTATTAAAATAATGATAATTACTTTTAGTTTTGGGCACGCGATCTATGTCTAATACAGTTATATCACCTGACTCTTTCAGCAGTTTGTATAATATATATAAATGTTTTGTTTGTCTATGCTTTTAATCATGTCAAGTAAGAGTAACAGAAAAATCCCTCTTTATTTTTAGTCACTAATATATTGTACAGACAAACCTGTTTGGTAACTACACAGTCTTAAAATATGTTATTCTTTTCTTTGGCAGAACTATGCAGATGTGCAGTCTTCTCCTTCCCCAATTTGTGTGAAGCGTCGCTGAGTGTCATCCTCCTCCTCTCTCCTTTATTGGTTTCTACATGAGGAAAGGTGACAAACCTGAAGAGTACAGGCAGATGAGACCCAAAATGTTTCCCTCCAACAACCATGGCGGCAACAGCCAACAAATGCTGCAAGAAATCCGCAACAGCCTGCGCAACATGACGAAACCCTCCGACCCACCGAAGGCGGACATGAGCGGCTCGGGGAAAATGCTCGCTGAAGACCCGAGACAGCAGGGGCGAAGCAGTAACCCCAAAAACCCTCACCATAGGGCGCTACAGGAGATCCGCATGTCCCTGCTGCCCTTTGCCAACGAAACCAGTTATTCTTCAGAAAAACACATGCCTTTAGATCAACCATGGGTTAGCCCCGAGGAGGTGAGACTTAATTGGCTTGTGGACCTATGTCATTATGTACATAACTCTATAATTGATCACTTATATAAGAGAACAATTATTTGGAAAATTACAAGTATGTGAAGTTGAAAGACGAGCTTGTTCAGTTCCGCGCTCAAATATTTCCTCTGTTGGCAGCTAGTACATGTTTTGAGCCAACCAGCATTCATCATTTTAAAGAATGGGCTAATTATAGATTCATGTTTCAGATTTATAGTTAATTTTTATGTGTTCGGTTAGTTACATTTGGAAGTCTAATTCTCTTAAATGGACATACAAATCCTTGCTTATGTTTTATTTAACTAGGAAAGTCCCACTGTGATTAGGATCTGTTTTCCAGGGGAGTCCTGGCCCCAAATGGGAACCTATTGTACATATTTTTTGTGGTGTATAACTTGTATATTCATGTTATTTCAGTCTGGCTACAACCCCGGTCTGAAAGTCTCAGGTATGTAAACTGTCCACTGAGAGAAAAGTGTGGGCTTTCCTTTCATCCTTTGTCTATGCATGTTTATTCAAACAATATGCTGCACTGTATAAGATTCAGGACATTTGCTTAGAATGAGACAAGCAGCATCCATAAATAAGTGAAAGCATTTTTTCAACAAATGTTTTTGTTGTTGATGCAGCTGTTTTTTGTTCCATATGGAAGTTCTACTGAACCATGTTAAGATCCAATCATGCAAAATGTAAAAAAATTTCAGCTGGTCTTAAACCTTCGATCAGGACTGTATGATATTTTAATGCGTAGAAATTTATATTTTGTGCTTGGGTCAAGGCTCTTACTGTAATATTGTAAATTGTAGGCTCCACCCATCTGCAGCAGCCAGTCCTGAGGAAGCCGAGCTGGAAAGGCTCACGGGAGTCGCTAACCCCTCGACACGGTCCCGGGTTTCCGGACGGACTTTACCGCTCGGACAGCCCCGGACCTCCGCCTGCCTTCCCACATCCTCATCCCACCAACCAGAGAGTGACCCCTCCTCAGGTCCGCAGTGTCACGCCCCCTCCCAACCGCGGCGCCATGCCTTCCGCGTCGTCCTGGGACAACCCACCCACCAAGCGCAACATCGATTACCCCGTGTCGCGCGTCTCGGCTCCTCAAAATCAAAGAGGGGCCCACCAGCCCATCATCATGCAGAACACTGGCCCCAACAAGTTTACCTTTCCAAACTGGTCCCAGAATAGCAGCCCGCAGTCCGATTACCTCTCGGGAAGCAGACAGCCCCCTCCGCCTTATCCTGTCCAGTCCAGCCGCCATAGTCCCACAGACCAGGCTGGAGGTCCGGCATCATCTCCCTCTTACGTCAACGGGGGCAGCGTTCCTCAGTCTATGATGGTGCCCAATAGGAACAGCCACAACTTGGACATATACGGACTCGGCCTCCCTCAGACGTGGTCCCAAGCACCGTCTAACCAACTGCCGGTGTCATCCGGGAACAGCAGCAACCAGGACCTGTCTCCCTCGTGGCAGAACATCCCGGTCCGCTCCAACTCCTTCACCAACCCGAACATGAACGGTAGAGCGTGCCACCCGGCCAATTCCCAGCCCTCCGCCACCACCGTTACCGCCATAACCCAGGCCCCCATCCTGCAGCCCGTCAAAAGTAAATGCGTCCAGAAGCCGGAGCTGCACACGGCCGTCGCCCCGACCCACCCGCCTTGGGCACAACCGCCGCCGCAACCCCCTCCGCAAGCCGTGCCGGCCTATCCCGAGCCGACACCGCCCACCGTTCCGCAAATATCAGTTGTCCCAGAAGCGCCGAGTTACCAAGGCCCGCCTCCGCCTTACCCCAAACATCTCCTACAACAAACCCCCGCGCCGGGTCCCCCTGCCTACGAACCCGCGGCGGGAAAGGCAAGTGCAGCAGAGGATGAGGCTTCTTCGGGGGAGGCACTGAGGGATAGACCAGCAGAAAACCATGAAACCGCAACAGAAAAGGAGAAAAAGCAGATCACGACTTCCCCCGTTCCCCTAAGGCGCAACAAGGACGCAGAGAGGAGAGGCGAGTCCGGCAGAGTGGCGCTGTACTCCCCACAGGCGTTCAAGTTTTTTATGGAGCAGCACGTGGAAAACATTCTCAAGAACCACCAGATGAGGATCCGCAGGAGGAAGCAGCTCGAGAGTGAGATGAACAGGGTAAGAAAATGACTTTGATTTGCAATTTGGCAAATATTTTAAAGCCGAGTTGCCCTATAGGTTCTAGATGGTTCTGGGTTTTTTCCTCTTCTAGATCACTTGTTGAATGAGTTGACTGATTGTGATATTAGGGTTTACCAAATATAAATATTGATTGATTGATCAAGCCCATGTTCCATTAACCCCTTCAAAAGTTATACTTTTAAAAGAAGAAATTAATGCAAAATTGAGCAAAACATGCACATATCTCTCCATACAGACTGTGATTCAGTTCTAGTTTTTGTGCGCGACTGTATGTAGCTAGTTTAAATAGTCTTCACTTGGCTTTATCTATAATCTTTTCATCCTGTTCTTATTTCTTGTTCCTCTTCTTTCTTTTTCTTTCTTTCTTTCTTTTCCTCCTTGCTTTCAGCTCAACTAAAAGGTAAATGTATTGATGCACTGTCTGTGACACTAACAAACATGTGTTGTCTACTTTAATTTTTGGAACCCTGTGTTATTGTTACCGGAATTTAATGCCTTCTTAATGCCTTCTTAAAATATCATTTGTTTGCAAAGGCAACAAATATCTGGAATGGCTTTGTGATGAAAGCTTGTTTTGGTATAACATTCAGCATTCAATGACCACCAAACATATAATTCTGTTTAAAGTATATATATTTGAAGTCTAAAATGATGTCTTTTGGGCAGGTGGGACTGTCCCCCGAGGCCCAGGAACAGATGCGCATGATGCTCTGCCAGAAAGAATCCAACTACATCCGATTAAAACGCGCCAAGATGGAGAAGTCCATGTTCAAAATAATCAAGACCCTCGGCATCGGTGCGTTTGGTAAAGTTTGTTTGGCCAGGAAAGAGGACACTGGTGCACTGTACGCCATGAAGACTCTTCGGAAAAAGGACGTGTTGTTGAGAAACCAGGTGGCGCATGTCAAAGCCGAGCGGGACATCCTGGCCGAGGCTGACAACGAGTGGGTGGTGCGTCTCTACTACTCTTTTCAGGACAAGGATAACCTGTACTTTGTCATGGAGTACATCCCGGGAGGAGACATGATGAGTTTGTTAATCCGGCTGGGTATCTTCAGAGAGGAGCTGGCCCAGTTCTACATCGCCGAGCTCACCTGCGCCGTGGAGAGCGTGCACAAAATGGGCTTCATCCACAGAGACATTAAGCCAGACAACATCCTCATTGACCGGGACGGACACATCAAGCTCACAGACTTCGGCCTCTGCACAGGCTTCCGCTGGACGCACGACTCAAAGTACTATCAGAGTGGTCAGTATCACCAAGGTTAACACTTTTTTTATTGTGTACTAGCAGTACATGACAATTGTATTTAATATACTGTATATGTGCAGCTCTTGGCAATTGCAATGCATTTTTAATATGTAACTATTATACTGTATACTATTTTTTCTTTTTCTATTATTTTAGTCTTTTGTAGTGTACAAACAAAAGGTGATTGAACTTCTGTACAATGTTTTAATAGTGCAGCACAACTGTGAAGTGTAAAGACAACCATACAAAAAGATATGACTGAGATAAAAATATTTTTGCTCAAACAAAAGAGAAAATGGCGTTTTAAGCCTCGTAAACCACGACAAACATCTGCATTAAAACAGTGTAACTCATGCTTTTCCTCAGGTGACCATGTGCGGCAGGATAGTATGGACTTCAGTAAAGAATGGGAGGATCCCTCGAACTGTCGCTGCACTGACGGGTTAAAGCCACTGGAGAGGAGGAAGGCCCGGCAGCACCAGAGATGTCTGGCTCATTCATTAGTGGGGACGCCCAACTACATCGCTCCGGAGGTTCTGCTAAGGACAGGTATGTTACGGATATGATGTTTACATGAGCTATGAGCGTCAAAGTGGTTTTAACTGTTTTATTTGTTTAGACTAGAAGCAAAATGAGAGTACTTTAACCTAACCTTTTTTTTTCTCCAGTTCAGCTTTACCCAAATCTAAATGCTTCTCACAGCCTTTAAGCCAAACTAACACTTCATATTGAAAGACCTACAAAACTGATCGTGATCGTTTTGTGAAAATGCATTTTTGTCGTGTTTTCATCCCTCAACCCTAGTTATACCTAAAAAAATAAATAATAATAATTGTTGTGGGAAAGAGCGGCTGGGAGAAGTTGGGCCCCCATTAAACGTAAATCTACGTTTGTGCCGTTTTCGTTATTGTATGCCGTGTGTGTTGCCGCCTCTGACACATGCGCGAGCCTCAGAGGAGGACAAGCATAGACGCCTCATGGCTGGAAAGTTTGTAATAGTAACAAACGGAAATCTTAACAGCACAAAACAGTAGATCAAGCGGTTGACACAATTTTTACCCGTTTTTGAGCTTTATAATGCTTAGTCTGACCAGTAAAACGATCATTAATATCTCAAAAACAATAACAGCAAAAAGATGTTTACAGTACAAACGATTAACATACTTTTTATATACATTTGAGCATGATGAGGGGCCAGAGCTGGTTTTAAGGTTCCAAGCTTAAATATAGGTGAGGGGCATGGGTTAAAACTCTACTAAACACACTCAGTTGAAATTGTCCCCGCACTGGCCACCTATCTGTGATGAAAGTTTGGAGACCCCCCTGGTTTACTATAAATGCCTACTGTAACTAGACAACGAATGATGTGAGTTTAACATGACTACACCGCTTAATCATGTAGCAGCATTGTTTTCCGGATTGTGCTCTATGCAGCGCTTGCCTTTTTTGTCACAGTTACTTATCGAATTAGTTTTGGTATTGTATAAAGAAAAACACCTTCTTTGTCATATTGAGTTGTTGTTCCCCACTCGCAGGATACACTCAGCTGTGTGATTGGTGGAGCGTCGGCGTCATCTTGTACGAGATGGTTGTCGGACAGCCTCCGTTCTTTGCCAACACACCCATGGAAACGCAACTCAAGGTATGTCAGGCATCTCTCTGTTAAATCTTGCACCAGACGCCCGTTTAGAGTCGTCGTGTAACGTTTCTGTCCCGTCCCCGGACCAGGTGATCAACTGGAAGAGCGCGCTGCACGTCCCCCCGGCGGCCAAGCTGAGCCCGGAAGCCTCGGACCTCATCATTAAACTGTGCCGCGGACACGAAGACCGGCTCGGCAAAAACGGCACAGACGAAATCAAGGAGCACCCGTTTTTCAAAAGCATCGACTTCTCCAGCGATCTCCGACAGCAGGGCGCCCCCTACGTCCCGACGATCGCCCACTCCACCGACACGTCCAACTTCGACCCCGTGGATCCCGACAAACTGTGGAGCAACGACAGCGACGACGAGGAGAACCACAACGACACGCTCAACGGCTGGTTCAGAAACGGCAAACACCCCGAACACGCGTTTTACGAATTTACCTTTCGGAGGTTTTTCGACGACAACGGCCACCCCTACAGCTGCCCCAAGCCCATCCAGTATGAGGAAGACGAGGCCGAGTCCGACAGGGGCGCTCAGGAGGTGGTCCGTGAGTTGGCAGCTCAGGGGCGGGACTTGGTCTACGTCTAGTCTTGGGAGTTGTTTGTAAATAACATAGGGGAGCTTTGAAGGGGGAGCGTGTGATTGTAGGAAATAAACACAGCACTCAAAGAAAATATCCAGGAAAACACCCAGGACAAACTGTTGTAGAAATATTTTTAAACATCCAGCTTTTTCCACTTGCTCATGTATGATAGTGATGGCAAATATAGACCCTAGCCACGTCATACTTTATGTCGATCCCAGTGGAAAAAAAGAACCGTCTGTCTAAAGTTGTTGAAACTAATATGATTACATTTGGATATGACAATAGCTTTTTTTAGAAATTACAAATGGAACTCTAAGGTCATTAAGGCAACTATTGCTTCACGGGACAGTCTGTTCTGTGGCGTTTCAGTTATGCACTGTTCATTGTGGGAAATGTTCGGCATCTAAAAAGAAGCAGAACAAAATATGAATGTGTGGTAATTTTCAGGCTCTTTTTTGAAGTGTACATTTTTTCACATCTTTAAAGGGTGCTAAATTGAAGGACCACACGAGGGTTAAAATGAAATGTGAGGTGGCTGTCATGTGGTCTTCTAACGTGTCTGTACGGACCACCAGAGAATCCCTTTTCTACGTCATTGTCCAAACTAGTTCCTTCTCCAAATAGAGCAGTGCCTTCACAAATACTCTTGTTTGTGCAGGCTCTCAGTCATACAGGACTTGTCCATCGTAGACAAACGTTCTCGTAGTTGAAGTGTTGGCCTCTTATTTTCTGGGGGGTCACAGTAATGCATTTTGATTTGTTTTACAACTTTCTTCATTGATTTGACTTAAGTATATGTCCATAAGCATGGGCTTAACTACCCACACAACACCTGTCAAATATACTTTATCTTTGCTGTTTAAATGTACTGCATGAAAATCCCTTTTGAGGCTTAATTTATTTAATGTAAATAGTAACAAAATCACAGAACTGTGGAAATCTTTGTAGAAATTATATATTTTTTGGCTAGTTGATTTTATTTATATTTGAATGTTTCAGTTGGGATTTGACTGAAACATTGTAATTGTATATTTTCTAATTGCTTCGTCTTTCTTTATTCTTTTTTTCCCACCAAATATAAAAAGGTAATAATCAGACTGGCATTGGAATAGTTGTAGACAATTAAGCTAGACTTTTTCTTATTTATACTTGAATGTATTTATAAATTATGTTGTAAAGACTTGATGTAAATCTTTTTTCCCCCAAGAGTTTTCTGTTGGCCAGGCCCTCGTCGGTGTCTTCTGCTGCTGCCTCGTCTGCATGTTGGTGAATCGACGTGGCTCTTTCTGTTGGTAATCTGATCGAACTATTTTGAAGTGTTGCTTTGCTTCAAGTTCTTATGGAAAAGTTAAAGGCCTAACATTATTCTTGATCACTGCTTAGTAAGTAGATTACAACTGGACTATTTCCTATTGTTGACAATTGTTGTCACACACATTAAGAGACACTTAAACGGCAATGCCCATTCTGAGGGCTCGCATGTAACACGTGTGGCTTCACCCATTTCTTGGGCCATTGACTTGATTCATTGATTCTTGTAAGTAATTTGGCACATTCCAACTCCATGCCTGTCTTCTCAACCAAAGCACTAAACTGGTGTTGATTTTGTACAGAAAACCACAATTATTTTGAGTCTTTAACCAAGAAAAATGTATCTATTGTTCCAGTTGAATCTTTCTCTTCTTGGTGAATAATGTAAGTGCTGAAGAGTGTACAGTACGAATGGGCTGCTTGCAGATTTTTTTCTGCCTCCACATCTGTATGTATTTGTGTGTTTTGTTGTTGTAGAAGAACTGTTTGAATAGTTGTACAGTAATGGTGACCACTACATCGTGTGCTGATTTTCTGATATGAGAGATGTTTTATTTTTGTGTACATCTGGGAGGTTGAAGACCGGGACAAGGGTGTTGAATAAAGGATGTAGAAACAACGTTTTGCTCAAGCATTCTGTTCTGTTCTTGAATTATTAGAAAACCACAAATGCATTTATTTGGTTTAAAACAAATAAAATTAAAAAATCCGCTAACTGTATTTACCGAGCTGTGGATGTCTAAAACGGGGACAAACCCAGGAGGCACTGCACCGTTTCAGAGGAGACTCGAGGCATGTGAGCCAGGTTTCTTCCGGGTACTACGGACCTTTATGGTGGTCAGGTTGACCCACCGTGGCCGTGGCTCATTGAATCAAATTGATTCAATGGAATCAATTTAGTAAAATTTAGGGCAACACAAGCCATTTTTAAAGCAAGACAAAAAGTGCTTCCAGAAAGTTCACAATTTAGGTTCAACAAAAGAGATGGTGCATATTATTTAAGAGGGAAATGTAAATTTAAATACCCAAAAGTAATTCAACAAAAAAGAGAATGTGTATAACAGTCTGTGGTGTAAAATTATGGAATAGACTGGATGAAAAGTTAAAAGAATGTGCGACTATTCTGCACTTTAAATATATGTACAAACACCTACTTGTTCAAGAATACAATGAGAATTAAAAGTGTCAGTGCTGCAGTGGTTGTTGCCTCATATCTGCTTTTCCATGTGACCATCTTTGTTACCTTTCACACTCCTACTCAAAATAAATATATTACTAAATACATACAAACACAATATTAGGGAGAGCGAGAGGTGATCGATGCTACAGTGGGAACACCATCCTGGTACCAGGTCAACAAATGCTCTTGCTCTTTTAATGCACAGACCATACTATATGTATCTATAAATACGGTAATGTGGCACTATATAGGGCAGAGATAACCTAGTAGTACTTTTGGATGATGATGAATATACAGTACAATGTATTGTAAGACATTATTCTTGTAAACTTTGATTCTATACATCAGAAGACTATGTAAACTGATTTCCATTGTTTGATTATGGTTGTGTATCTATATGCATTGTTTGATTATGGTTGTGTATCTATATGCATTATTTGATTATGGTTGTGTATCTATATGCATTATTTGATTATGGTTGTGTATCTATATGCATTGTTTGATTATGGTTGTGTATCTATATGCATTGTTTGATTATGGTTGTGTATCTATATGCATTGTTTGATTATGGTTGTGTATCTATATGCATTGTTTGATTATGGTTGTGTATCTATATGCATTGTTTGATTATGGTTGTGTATCTATATGCATTGTTTGATTATGGTTGTGTATCTATATGCATTGTTTGATTATGGTTGTGTATCTATATGCATTGTTTGATTATGGTTGTGTATCTATATGCATTGTTTGATTATGGTTGTGTATCTATATGCATTGTTTGATTATGGTTGTGTATCTATATGCATTGTTTGATTATGGTTGTGTATATCTTAAACTATACCATAATAAGTAGGTTTGCTGTAAACAAACCGGAATGTAAACAAACGGCAGCTGTGAAGTTTGTAAATAAGTTGGATGGGGGCATAAATAAGCATTGTTTGCTTCAGCCTACTCCTTTTTGGGCATTGTTGTGTTTATTTTTGTCTAGCATGGAACTTGGAATTGTTCAAATAAACTAAACTTAAAACTTAAAATTTACATGGAGATGGACATTAACTTATGTTTTATTTCGCAATAGTCCTATATAATGCCATGACAATTTTAAATCAAGTGTGTCTAGTAGATAACTGATCTTTTATTTAATCTCAAACCGCTGCCTATTATTATTATTTTTTAAATAGTTCACATGACTGCAGCATTATTCTTTCCTGTGTTATTCTTTGATTTATCCTTAAATTTGATGTTCCATTTCTATTTAGATTTAAACAGAAATAACCAACCCCTGTTGTTGTTTCGTCGTTGATCTCTTCTTCAGCACACAGTTTTGCAGCTTAAGTTTTTCTGTTAAACGTGTAGTTTTAAAGGTCACGATGGCTACACATGATGATAGTCCGGACAATGCTCAGCCACTGTCCCGAAAGGAGCGGGCAATTTCCTTCGTCATCAGAAACAAGTTTGTGATATTCAAGTTCATCAGCGTGGTGATCGGTGAGTCCAAGTTAATGTTAACATTAGCTCTCCTTAAATCTGATGTTTAAGTGCATATGAAGGTTCCTTTTGTTAACTGTGTTAGATTGATAACATATATTGTAAGTAATAATCATAGTTTTATTTTAGTGAAGCTGCAATTTAATGAGGAAACGTTGAGAGGAAATGTTATTTATATTTAAAATTATGCATGTGATGTCATAAGAAAATTTAGTGTGTTATTCTTTGAATTGTCCCTCAGTTTGACGTTCATTTGAGGTTCTATTTCTATTTAGATTTAAATAGAAATAGAACCTTCATAACCTCCCTGTCCTGTGAAAGTGTTCATGTTATGGCCAATAAACATGGTGCGTTCCACTTATGTCGGATAAAACGTTATCTCTGAGTTGTTGCGTTCAGTTGTCCAGGTTGGAAACATCGGAGGTAGACGCGTCCGTAAAAGTTACAACTTGGCTGCTCTTGTTCGAGCATCATAATCAGTTTACATGGAAACTTCATTATAATATTTATTATTATAATCCAGTACAAACTCCTCCTGCTCACATATAAGGCCCTCCATCCTCTGCTGGTCTCCTCTCCATACCCACAGTTTGAATGGTCACTATCGGGGACAGAGCATTCAGCTACTCTGCCCCAAAGCTCTGGAGCACTTTACCTCAGCCCCTCCGTGCACTCTTTAGTTACTTTTAAAACCCAACTCAAGACCTTCTTTTTCAAATCTGCACATGCACTGTGATTTTATATAACTTTGTATTTTTGTCTTCTTAAATTGTAAGGTGTCCTTGGGTGACATGAAAGGCCCCATCAAATAAAATCAATTATTATTATTATTATGAGTGTGTGTGGAGTGTGGACAACCCACATAGGGCAATAGAGCAGTGCAAATGGCTGGAACAGGTTTTTACGTTCATAAGGTCTTGTTTCCTTCACGAGTCTGATGGCGGAGGAGAAAAAACTGTTCTTGTGGCGGGAGGTTTGGGTTCCTATGGACCGTAGCCTCCTGTCTGAGGGGAAAGGGGTCAATAGTCCGTGTCCAGGGTGAGAAGGGTCAGCTGTGATCCGACCTACACGCCTCCGGGCCATGGAGGTGAACAGGTCTAATCAGCTATGCTACCAACTACCACTGCACGGATATTTTATAAGAAAGAAAACACTAAATACTTAAAATACGGCAACATATTTTGTATAACTTTTTAGTTTATAAAGTTTTACATAAATCTTCAATTTAAAATTGCACATGAAAGCACAGAAACTCCTACTCTTAAATTTACTTCAAGTAGGTAGGTGGCAGCAAATGCACCATGTGGATGCCAGGCCAGCCGCCATAAAACTCCAAAAGAAGAAGAAGAAGAAGCACATTACTGACTATCCTGTGGTGTGCTTTTTAACTCTTAATATTTAGATGTATTGAAAAATAAATGCATAAAATGAATAGGACTTTTTACTTTCGGCTCCCAGCAGGTGACTGGAAATGGATGGGACTGTTAAGCTCTATTATATATATTATACTGTAAAGTTTAAACACAATCAAATCATAAAGAATAAAGCATACAGATCTGAATTAAGTAATTAGCTGGATAGGTACCACCAATGATAATCCAGTTTTGCTCAAAGTAAATTTTCATCTTGGGTGTTGCTAAAAAATATTATATCTGGACAATGGTATTAAAGTTGCTTGCATAAACCCTGAATGAAAATGATGCTTTACTTGTGTTCTTGATTTAAAGCTTTTACCTGGTTGGTCTGACATGGATTTATTATTACAGGTGTGATTCTTGGGGTGATCCTCATGAAAACTGTGACGCTCCAGCAGCGTGAGAAAATGCTCCTGGAGATTCCGGGACGCCTACTCATGAATATGCTGCAGTGTGTTGGTGTGCCCCTGATCATCAGCAGCATCATAATCAGTCAGTGCCCCCCTCTCCATTTTGAGCCTTACTACTTACTAATGTACTAACGTAGACAATTGTCAACTGAAACATCAGGGAATACAACAACCACAGGGTACACCACACAAAATGCAACATCTTAAACGAGAAAATAGCTCTATAAGCATCTCTACAGCATATGCATCAGTTTGCAAACACACAATTAGCAGCTAGGACTTCTTCTAACTGAACATTTAATGAAATTATGTAGTACATCACTAAAACACTATTTTAAGTTTGAGATTTAGGAATTTTAGAGCTTAGTAACTGCCTTAGCCCATTATACGTCTGTTATACTGATTACTCTGAATTACTCTGATACATTTGTACCTCAGACCTGCAGACCACTTCAGTGCAGTATCTCCCATGTGATTTCAGGTGTGGCTGGTCAAGACCTGGAGATGTCCATGAAGAAGACTCGTCTCGCCGTGGCGTTTTTCTTTATAACCGCCGTTTCCTCCGTCATTATTGGTCAGTGTGAATACACAATACACATACAGCATGTGCTGGGTTTCCGCAAAATGTATAAAACACATTGATAGTAATTACTTGTAGAGCCATGCGGGCGGGCAGCTCCTTCTGGTTGTAATAACTAAGGCCCACTCAGCCCTTTAAAATGATACAAACACGATATGAGCTGCACATGTTCCCTCATCACTAGAGGCCCACTGGAGGTAATACTGCCATATGAAGCGATACGCGTATGGAGCTTGAAGTGAAACTTGTGGAAAGCTTTTCCGTGAGCAGAACACAGCTGTGACGTTGTTTTCTCTGATGGTCTCAGGTTTGTTCCTGTCTCTCCTCCTTAAGCCGGGAGCGGCTTATGCACGAGATACTGCGTCAATTGCATCTGGTCAAGTGGATGTTTTTGACTATCTTTTCGACTTTATCTCGTAAGTATCACACAGAAAATTCAAACTGAAGGCATCCTGAAGTTAAAGTGCTAAAGCCAGGTTAGACAACACATTTTACCAAACATACATTGAGACACTGGTGAATGGGGAAACTTAAATTTAGAGATCTGGCATTATTATTACTATTGCTGCCATAAATATGAGGAAAAAATGTATTATGTATTCAAAATATTGTTTAGTCCGAGGCTGGAAACTGTGAAGTCTGTAGGTGCTGCTTACATGGAGCTATTGTTGCACCAATGTGAGAAAAATGCAATTTGGCCCAAAACCTGAAAATGTAATTGAAAAAAGAAAGTTTTGTCTGTAGTGTTGCCCCTCAGTACTTACATTTAAGACCTTGCTAAAAATTTACTTGCGTAGCTTTCCTGTGTTTTCGGTGATTTTATCAATTAACTTCCTCATTCCTTCAACAAAGTTGTACAAATTGTGTGTAACCATACTGTACATAAGGGCCATGTGTGTGTAAGAAGAGGCTTTTACTTGATTTCTCAAAAAATATATATTTATTGGTTTACAGAGGAGAAGAAAGCTTGCATTGTATGTGTCTGTATTACAGCTTTTCGCACTGGATCAGACACTAAGTACTAGGGCAGGCCGATATGGCGATATAATTGACATCAAGCCGCCATGAGCACAGTTCCCATAACATTCTTTTGAACACATTTATGATTCATAGCACACATGGTGCTAAAAGTTTACACTTCTTTATTTGCTGTTGCAGTTTCATGCAAAAACAGACGATATGAACAGTGTTTAGTATTTTTGCTGCAATGTTTGTGCAGGTTTTGACCATAATTTTCATTCAATAAAGTCTGATCAGTTGAGTCAGCTGTTTTGCAATTTTAAAATGATTTTGAACAAAGCGTCAGATGTGGGTGTTATAAATTTAACATAAACTAAGGCTCATCAGTTTACGTTGAATTTATAACACCCACATCTGACGCTTGTCTTGCAGTTCCCTGTTTCCTGAGGTCCTAGTAGGAGACCTTTTCTACACGGTGAGTGCTGTGCTCTATCAGGCAGGGAATCTCTAAGTCTCTGAGCACTAACGCCATGACTGTATTTACAGTTTCAAACCGTCCGTGTTTACGTTGACGAGAATGGGGATGAAACGGTGAAGGCGGTGAGTGTTGTCTTTAGTGTAAATAGTTTTGTTTTAATTATAACATTACAAATGTTTTGAGACTTCATTTAGGACTGAAGACTTAATTGCAATCAAATTCAAAACGCCATTCAATTATCAAAACGTGGTATAATATTATCTGCATGAAAACATGTTTTATATCCTCATCTATGTTTCCGCAGAATGCCACGATGCAGATTTTCAAGGGCATCCAAGCGGAAGGCCCCAACGCCGTGGGCCTCATTGTGTGGGCCTTCATTTGGGGTGTCGCTCTGAGGAAGGTCAGCCCCGCTGGAGATGAGATTATCAACCTGTTCAGATATTTAAACGCCAAACTCAAGGACGTGGTGGAGCTCATTTTGTGGTGAGTACCCTAACCCTGCAACCCAACAACCCAACGCTGAAAACCTTCTGACCATCTGACTGGGGTTAGGTACCTGCCTTTCGGAATGGTGTCCCTGATTGCCTCGAGCGTTCTCGACATCACAGACGCTGAGAGCTTTAACAAACTAGGGCTTTTCGTTATCACAGTCATCCTTGGGTGAGTAGAGAGTACGCCCTGCATTTACCCATCAGGAAAATATTATACATGAAACGTTTTTCTTATCATTATCATAATACCGCTTACTGCTGCACATTGCAAAAAGTAATCTAGAAATGAGTCATTTAGTGTGTTAACCATCCATCCATTTTCCACTTGTCCGTTGCTGGGCTAGCTGTTGGAGCAGCCCAAATCACACACATTTGTTTATGTAAATGTTAAATGTAAATGGTATGTTTTTTATTTTTGGGGTGGGCGCTTATAAGCCTTTGGCTTTGGCCCACTCCCTTTGAGCAGGTTAACTGCTCAAACAAATAAATAAACTAAACTAAACCTTTCCTCCAGTGTCTGCGTACATTGGTGTGTGAATGAGTTTTGAGCTTTAATTTAAGTGGGAAAGCACTATATACAGTAAGTTGAGATGGTTTACCAGTATTTGTCTATAGAACTCTCAACCTGTTTGGGCGTGGAAGAAGCTTGGTTATTGTGTGTGATGTCACTCTTAACACCCTATACTAAAAGCTTCCATTCTAAGAAAGTTTGATTTATTTCTAGATTACTTTTTACAGTGCACACAATGACTTCTAAATCACATTTGATTGTTCGCAATTAGTTTCTCCTTGATCTGGAGGATACTGCGCTGGTATTCCACCAATAGTCATAATGATAATAATAATAATGTTTATGTGTTTGTAGGCTAATTCTCCAGACCGCTCTGCTGTTGCTGATATTCTGGTTTAAAGCTAACCAAAATCCGTTCTCCCTGCTCTCTCGGATGGCTCCTGCTCTGTTTACTGCGCTGTTTATCTCCTCCAGGTATCACACACAAATGACTCATTTGTCTAGTATAGTGAACACAACTTTATTCAAGGTACTTGGTCCGTGTATAAAGTATAATTCATTTTTCGTTTCCACGTTTCAGAATGAAAGTGTTCGTGCATATTTCCTTTTATCGATTTTCAAATTAAAATCCAAAACAAATTAACCAAAACACAACGTTTCTCATTTTTGGTAATGAAACGAAATCAGTCCAAATGGCTTCAATTTGGACTTTTGTATATGATGCATACAACGAAAAATGGCATTTTAAATTACTAACGAAGCCTTATTTGATTTTGTTATATTGTTTTATTTGTTTGTGGTCAACCGGAAGCTGAGTTGACTGTACGTTGCATATTATGGTCCGCCTTGACACACCTGAAGGACTTGTCTTCTTTAGCCTATTCTGAGTAGGGATGGGCGATACCAGTGATTTTGGATTCGATCCGATACCAAGTAATACCTGGGGCAAAAGGGTCGATATCGATCCGATACCGATACCGGAAGTAGTTTTATTTTTTATTTTTAATATATATATTGGATCAACAGCTGAACAAAACAGTCTTCTACATGGCTTATATTAAAAAATAAGACACACACAGTCTATCAGTACATCACATCAATAATGTTAACCCTTAATTGCACATTAAGGGGAAATGTGCAATCAAAAAAATATACTTTTATAGAATTAAACACGTATTTGGATGTATACATTAATTAATATTGACATTTGAACTTAAGTGTAGTGGGCAGCTCTTACTAATTGGCAATGGGACTGGCACTAGCACAGATTGGGACTTTTTAGGTAACATACATCAATAAAATGTATCACAGCATTTGACCATTGTTTAATATTGCACATCGACCAGTAATGCTCATGTCTTTTGGTTATCTATCAAACAAGTTTTACCTGGATATACCCTGCCTTTGTGAAACGCCTCTTGTAATGTACTTTGCCTCGGTGCTGCTGCTGTACTGCTTTCTCCTCCCGCTGCCTCAGTCACAGCTCGTTTCTTCTGTAACTCTTCGTGCACCGTCGGATGCACGTTTTTTAAATGTTTCGTTAGATTGGTGGTATTGCCACAATATTTCACAGTCTTGTCACACACATCGCATCTTGCATCGCTGCTGTTAAGCAATCGAAAATGACTCCAAACAAGACTCCTCTTACGCTCGGACGCCATGGCCATGTTGCTTCACCTGCATGCCGTCACTGTGTTTATTTGGAGGTCCGGTGTTAGGGATCAAAGTGGGCGGGATTAATTCGGGTTTGTTTATCGGCGTGTCGCAGGACAGTCCTATAAAGACTCAAGGACACCTCCTTATAAGTCCATTAGATGGCGCCATACACCTCAATAGGCTCACCTCAAGCAGATACACTTTCACGTACGCTACAATAAAGGACGGCTTTAATATTAGGTAATAATGACTAAATTGTGAAAATACATTATAAAAAGTGTCCAGGAAAATATAATAAACAGCAAATGAATAAAACCATGGAGGCAAAAACACACGGGGGATCGAACCACCAACCTCCTGTGCACGAGACGACCCACTCTACCAGCTACGCCACCACGCGTTGAAGATGTTTTACTCTGGCCCCACATAAAATCCCTTCAAATTAAAACACGAGCCCTTGTTCGTTCAAGTTACCAGGGAAAATGTCCATACAGTGACAATATCTCCCGAGCCTCAGTTTCAGGACAAATTATTGACATAAAAAAAAAAAAGTTTCAAAAGCATAACCAGAAACGTCATCAGTTCACAATTCAGGAATTCACTGTGGAGCTGCATGTGTTGAATGGATGGATGTCAGTAAAGTGCGCTGCACCAAGTGAAACATGTTGAAGAATGGATAAGTCCTCGCTAGATAATACAGTATGTTGAACCTGTGCCATTGAAACACTGTATGCGTGGGCCTTCTTTGGTCATACACATGCTATCAGTTACTGTCACTGCCACATGGTTTAGCTTATTCTCAGAATAAACTGACTTACTTCATGGCTTGTCTTGAAGATATACAGTGGGCCACAATAATCCCCTACTTATACCATACAGTGTAACACAATGCAAAGACATCATTTCATTCCGCATTCCTTTATTGTGTTCACGTCATTCAACATAAGTAAATAGTACGAACAGTGAGAGAGAACAATCACATTATTTTGAGGCGCACTTTAGCCTACAGGTAGACACGAATGCTTTAGCTCGATACCCACGAATCACTTTGCATTCAAAGGTAAAGGTAAACATTATTAGCCAAAGTAAAGTTCCAACTCAGGTTAGCCATAGCACAATTAATGAAACAGCCACGACAGCGATACCAAACAATGCTACACCTCAGGAAAAGTTACACCGCAGTCGACAAACCTTACTTTTAATACTTTCCATTTGGCGACAAAAAAAAATCACAGGATAATAGATGCAAATGAGCTTAAAAATAAACTTTCGGCTCGTATCTCCATGGGGCTTGGGGGAGGTGAGGTTAGCTGTGTCCATGCCTGACAACAATGTCTGTCGGACGTCCCGTGAACAATAAAGAACAATGAAATCGCTGTCTTTTCCTCGTCTTATCCACTAAATCGGGAAATCAATGGTAATAAAGCAGTATCAATATGAGTATAATTGCAACGTATATGACGGCAGACATCTAGGCCTATTTTGATGCCTGAGAAATCTGAAACTATCTGGAAAAAAACATTATGGACAGGCATTGACTCAGCCACCTACACCCCTACTCTACCTCTACCCCCACCTGTACCCCTTTGAGGGCGAGAGGGGTACAGGTGGGGGTAGAGGTAGAGTAGGGGTGTAGGTGGCTGAATCAATGCCTGTCCATAATATTGTTCCAGATCATGTTTCAAATTCATCAGGCATCAGAATAGGCCTATATGTGTGCCATCATACAGTGCGATTATATACTCATATTAATACTAATTTACAACCATTGCTTTCCCGATTAAGATGCGAAAAAGTGATTTAATTGTCATTAATTGTTCACTGGACGTCCGAAAGGTGCATTGTTGTCAGGCATGGACACAGCTAACCTCACCTCCCCCAAGCCCCATGGAGATACGAGCCGAAAGTTTATTTTTAAGCTCATTTGCATCTATTATCCTGTGATTTTTTATTTATTTATTTTAAGGGAAATTTAATTTGTATCATCTGTAACTGTTGTCAGGTCATATCAATGAAATAATCATGACGTCTTTCATGAAGTTTTTCCTGCTTCTATCATGTAACGAATTCTGTGGACATTAGAAGAAAAAAAGTATGAGTCCAGACAGTCCAAGAGTTGGAAAATAAAGACTGTAGATACTGTAGCAATGTTTTTAATTTTGACAATAATCACACACAAAATAAGATGGCAGCTGAACAGGGAAACATTTTGATGATGGAAAAAGTAAAAAAACTATCAAAAAATTAAGTTTTTATCTTGTACAGTTTTTAATCCCTGATCAATTACCAATAAATGATCAATAACTCAAAAACGAAGTGCGCACAAACGCTAATTTTGTGTGCACAAACGTGCACAAACGAAGCACAAACGAATGACACCATTTTAAAGCAAATCGGACACTATGGGGGGGCTGATCAATTACCAATAAATGATCAATAACTCAAAAACGAAAAACGAAGTGCGCACAAACTCTAATTTTGCGTGCACAAACGTGCACAAACGAAGCACAAACGAATGACACCATTTTAAAGCAAATCGGACACTATGGGGGGGCTGATCAATTACCAATAAATGATCAATAACTCAAAAACGAAGTGCGCACAAACGCTAATTTTGCGTGCACAAACGTGCACAAACGAAGCACAAACGAATGACACCATTTTAAAGCAAATCGGACACTATGGGGGGGCTAACTTCACACAAGTATCAAAGATGTATCATATGATGGGTTTTCTCTTCACCTGATGCCATCGTTGGGTATTAAACAGATCAAATGACATGTCAGCTAAAGAAAAAACAAGCACATATGAAGTGAATACCTGTAATTCAGTTCAAGTTAATCCACTATGTATTTAATGAGTAGAGTTATTTAGTTCAACAGCGTGTCACCGTGACCGCAAATTCCAGTGCGCCATCTAGTGGGCTGTGGCTCAACCTGCTAATGCAGGCGGGCTGTCTCTGCCTCGTGCGTATCTGATAGTGAAATCCCAGTTAAACATAAAAGCAGCACTGAGCGCGAACTCCTGAAAAAGTGAGTCAAATGTGTGCGGGCCAAGTAAGTCTCGCTCAGAATAGGCTAAAGAAGACAAGTCCTTCAGGTGTGTCAAGGCGGACCATAATATGCAACGTACAGTCAACTCAGCTTCCGGTTGACCACAAACAAATAAAACAATATAACAAAATCAAATAAGGCTTCGTTAGTAATTTAAAATGCCATTTTTCGTTGTATGCATCATATACAAAAGTCCAAATTGAAGCCATTTGGACTGATTTCGTTTCATTACCAAAAATGAGAAACGTTGTGTTTTGGTTAATTTGTTTTGGATTTTAATTTGAAAATCGATAAAAGGAAATATGCACGAACACTTTCATTCTGAAACGTGGAAACGAAAAATGAATTATACTTTATACACGGACCGTACTTACTTTCTTCTGGTTTGACGTTTATCACCGATTCCTGAGCACAAGACCTGCGGTACAATTACAGTGGTACCGTTTCCGTTGTTGCGTTGAGATCATACTGTAACTGTACCAATGAGCCATGAGCGAGATCTATGAAACGGTTCTGTGCTGATAGTAGTTATGTAATACACAGCTATACCACTAGGGGCGGTCTAAGCAAAACCTACCCATCCAGTACAAGAAGCAGCTACAGGTTGTACGTTGTTGTTAGCTGAATACAAGAGCACGAGGTTCAATAAAAGACTAAGCTGGACCCACGTCTATTTTTATGTTTTATTGAAACATAACATGGTACCAGGAGTTGGCCAGTAAAGACGGACAAATGGAAAGTGTGAAGCCGCCAGACTCCGTCAATTGGACTGGAAATGTGGACTGTGAGTGGCGAACTTTTAAACAGCGGTTTATGCTATATCTGCAAGCTGTCGGCCTGGATGGTAAGCCTGATGCACGGAAGATTGCACTGCTTCTTACCGTAGCAGGTCCACAAGCGGTGGAGGTATACAACACGTTTGTTTTCGCTACTGCAGACGATAAAGACAAGTTTGATGTCGTAGTGGGAAAGTTTGATGAACACTGTTCACCCAGAAAGAATGAAACGTTTGAGCGGTACGTCTTTCGCTCACGTTTACAACAACCCGCTGAGAGTTTTGACGCATTTCTGACTGACCTAAAGCTAAAAGCGAGAACATGCAATTATGGACAGCTACAAGAATCCATGATACGAGACCAGATCGTGTTTGGAATACAGGACAGGAAAATTAGAGAGAGACTTCTACGAGAGGCAGATTTAACATTGGAGGGCGCAGTCAAAATATGCCATGCCAGTGAAATTGCTCTACAACACTCTAAAACCTTTAGCAGTTCGGCGAGAGAAACGGTCGCGGAAGGGACAGCGGTGACTGCAGTGAGCACACGGCAGGCGGGACGCTTGTATAAAAAGGTTCAAAACAGAGGATCAAAAGTGGCGGAGACGTTTCATTGCAAAAGATGTGGCACAAAACATGCAAGTCAGCAATGTCCAGCATATGGCAAAATATGCAATAAGTGCAAAGGACAAAACCATTTTGCTAAGCAATGTTTTTCAAAGAACAAACAAAACCAAAAAGACAAAGTTCACACAGTGGAGGAAACTGCTCTCAGTGATACGTTTTTTGTGGGCATGGTGACACAACAGGACATACCCATGGAACAGGTGACGGTCCATACGGTGGAGCAGGACAAATGGACAGAGACATTACCAGTGAATGGAGCCCTGGTCACGTTTAAACTGGACACAGGAGCCAAAGCTAATCTGGTGAACGAGTTGGATGTGAAAGCAATGAAGGTAAAACCACACATTTACCAAAACAACAGCTCGCTCCAGGCATATAATGGACAGCCAATAAACACTAAAGGTAAATGCAGACTCAAAGAAAAAATCACAGTCTGATGTTTATTGTTGTACCAGAAGGACATGAATCACTGTTAGGAGACAAAGCATGTGAGAAGCTAGGCCTAGTCAGACGGGTCTACACAATAAGCAGCTCTGAGCCAAGCAGTGTAAAAGCTATAGTGAACCAGTACCCAGACATATTTAAAGGGTTTGGAGTCTTACCTTTCACCTACAAAATACAGCTGAAAGATGGAGCTCAGCCTGTAATTCATGCACCTCGACGCGTTCCAGCTGCGCTTAAGGACAAGCTTAAAGAGGAACTGGATCGAATGGAGTCACTGGAAGTGATAAGAAAAGTCGAGGAACCCACTGAATGGGTTAACTCTATGGTGTGCATCAACAAACCAACTGGTGCTCTTAGAGTGTGCATGGATCCTAAAGACTTAAATGCTAACATAAAAAGAGAACACTACCAAATACCTACAAGAGATGAAATAACATGTGAAATGGCTGGCGCAAGGTTTTTTAGTAAACTCGATGCATCACAAGGCTTTTGGCAACTCAAGCTCCATGAGGACAGTACAAAATACTGTACATTCAACACGCCATTCGGACGGTACTGCTTCCTGAGGATGCCTTTTGGAATCTCTTCAGCTCCTGAGATTTTCCACAGGACAATGGAGCACATGATTGAAGGCATTGATGGAGTCAGAGTGTATGTGGATGACATCGTTCTATGGGGATCCACACTTGAGCAGCACAATGAACGACTCACTAATGTGTTGCAAAGAGTCCAACAATATGGACTTAAACTGAACAAAGCAAAATGTCAGTTTGGAGTTACCAACATCACCTTTCTTGGGGACAAGCTGACAGCAGAGGGCATCGAGCCGGATAAGGATAAAATAAGGGCTATACTAGAGATGCCTCGTCCTGAGGACAAAAAGGGTGTTCTGAGAGTACTTGGAATGATCAACTTTATTGGAAAATTCATCCCAAATCTGTCTTCAAAAACAGTGCACCTGAGACAACTTCTACACCATGGATGTGAGTTCACATGGAGTGACAAACTTGAAAAGGAATACCAGCAACTAAAAAAACACTGACAACAGAACCAGTCTTGGCATATTTCGATACCAGGAGAAAGACAAAAATATCCACAGACGCATCAAAAGATGGCATTGGAGCCGTGTTATTACAAGCTTATGGAGACAACTGGAGGCCAGTCGCCTATGCCTCGAGAGCAATGACTGCATCAGAATGCCGTTACGCCCAAATTGAAAAAGAGACTTTAGGGCTAGTGTATGGATTTGAGAAGTTCCACAGCTATGTCTACGGGTTACCAACATTTGTGGCAGAGACAGACCACAAGCCGTTGATAGCCATCATCAAGAAAAACTTGAGTGAAATGTCTCCCCGAATTCAGCGGCTCATGATGAAGCTTCACCGATACGATTTCCAATTGATCTACACACCAGGTAAACTCATTGTATTAGCTGACGCTCTCTCTAGGGCCACAACACAAAACAAAGAACAAAGCTCTACAGAGACAGATGTAAAGGTACATGTAAGCCTGGTCGCTAAGTCGCTTCCTATGTCAGACAGGAAATCCAAGCAAATCGCACTTGAGACACAAAAAGACACTTGTCTGCAAAAAGTCATGACACTGGTAAATGGGAAATGGCCAAGAGGTGAATGCCAACCATACTTCAACATAAGAGCAGAGTTAAGTGTTGTGAATGGACTTTTGCTAAGACAAAACAGAGTTGTAATTCCACACTCACTGAGACAGGAAATGCTGAAAAGACTGCATGAGGGACATCTAGGCATAGAGAAATGCAAACGGAGGGCCAGATCAGCGGTCTATTGGCCAGGCATAAATGCGGACATTGAGAGAATCGTTTCGACTTGTGAAACATGTATCAAACACCAGGCAAAACAAACAAAAGAGCCTATGACCATAACAGACATTCCAGAGGAACCATGGCAAAACGTAGGGACGGACATTTTCCACCTGGATGGTAAAAACTACTTGTTAGTTATTGATTATCTGTCAAACTATCCAGAAATGGCACTATTGTCCAACATGTCGGCTACTTGTGTCATAACGCACATGAAATCAATCTTTGCGAGACAGGGAATACCGCAAACTGTTTACAGTGACAATGGACCTTGCTATAGTTGTAGAGAATTCCAACTATTTGCTCAAGAATATGACTTTAAGCATGTGACCTCTAGCCCACTGTATCCTCAGTCCAATGGGAAAGCAGAAAAAGGGGTACACATAGTGAAACAGTTACTTAAAAAAGCACAAGACAGTAAGGCAGATCCTTACTTGGCACTACTGAGCTACAGAGCTTCACCATTAGAACATGGAAAATCTCCTGCCGAGCTACTGATGGGAAGGCAATTACGAACCACTCTTCCTTACACAACGATCAAGAAACACCAACAGGTAAAAGACAAAATGAGACAGTTGCAGAAGAGACAAAAGGTCAACTATGACAAGTCCACAAAAAGCTTAAAACCACTTGCACCCAATGACACAGTCAGAGTGGAAGATGCTAGAGTCTGGACAAAGAAAGCAACTGTACTGGAGGAAGTGAATCCAAGATCATACAATGTGAAAACTGAAGATGGACTAATACTAAGAAGAAACCGGAGGAGTTTACTGCATACGAAAGAGACTTGACTACATGGCTTAAAGTTTTCCGGCACCGTGCCGGAAATCCGGCGTGAGGAAAAAAAATAAAATCACTTTTTTTTTTTTTTTTAAATATATAAATAAATTATGATTGCTGTCATTTGAAAAAGGTTCAAGTGTATTCTATCAATTGTATGAAAGGATTGCGTGTGTATAGCGCAACAAAACACAGCAAATCAGGAGTAGACTGGCGCGGGACTTTTGGCCAAGGTTGTGTTGTGAGCGCGCTCGTGAGCGCTGCACGCGCGGTGTTCAGCCAGCGCAACAGCTAGCACGAAAACTACACGAAACAAGTTCTCCAGCGGAATGGAACGCAACCTTTTGAAAACTGGGGAAAATATCGCCGTAGTAGACGAGGGAGTTAAAAATAAATGGCGCTGGTCGTGGCTGGAGGAAAAGGGCCGAGATGATAAACCTTTTGGCAGCTGGTGCAGAAAATTGAGAGAAGCTGGTGCTAGCTTCTGCGTACTGCGCTCCAGGAAGCTAATCTATGCTACAAGTGGCAAGAAAGTTTTTCATCGCCACGAACTAGACAGTCGTCACATTGCAGCTGTCCGTTCTCTGCCTCACACAACTACGCTACCAGGAGCCACTAGTGATGGGTCGGTCGCGAACGAGTCGGTTAAGTGAACGATGAGAGCCACAAGTGAGCCATTTATTTTTTATTTTTAAAGATTGCATGTTTATCAAGCTCTACATGCACTGCTCTCTGCTAAATTAGAGATGAATAGAGAAGGGCAAAGACTAAAAGAAAAAGAGAGTAAGAGAACTAAACTAAACTAAAATGCGTTCGGGGAGAGAGGCAGAGGGATACTGTAGATAAAACATCTGCAGCTGCTGCCCGTCCACAAGGAACGAACCTGCTGTTTACATAAAATCTAGATCTCTACAAACTTAAACTAATCCATAAATGTAGTCAGTACATCTCTAGCTTTTCGCCACTTCTTATTTGAGAAAGATCCGCCTCATATTTTCGGTTTTATGGTTAGATAAAGTTGCGCTGGGTTTGTGGAGTGAAAAATAAACAATGCGATCACGCGCGGAGGGCGATACACGTCGTAATGTCGACCTTTTCCACATGTGTATGAGCGCATTATTAAAGCCACTAAAGCAGAAGTACAACAGGAGTCCAGGCTAAAGTCTGGACTTCAGTGATGTCTGAAGTCTGTATTCCTCTCTCAGTCTCAGCGTGAGGCTCGAGCAGCTACAGACTGAGCAGGACCACGGGCGGAGCTACAGGCAGAGGGACTGGGGAGACGCTATGGGAGAAACACTAAGGATTTTGACTGCAAATTTAAAAAAAAAGTACATATATGTACCAGCCTTAAAAGTGCGTGTGTTGCTATAATAAACAATGCCTCCACCACCTGGAAAAGTCAACTTTGATTCCTGAAGACAAAACACCACTATAAGCCAATATCACTTCATTATAGCAATGGAAAAGAAATATTATTCTGTTCTTTTTAATTTCTTTCTTAATTATAGTGCAGGGAGTAGTCGAAAAGCTCAGTTTACAAGCCATGAATCAAAACCTCTCCTAAATTTAAGCTGTATTATGTAAAACAAAGAGCCATTTGGGAGCCAAAAGAGCCGAAAATCCCATCACTAGGAGCGACCACTACCAGTGAGACCCCTACTTCAATGACTGACCGCGTCTGATGTCTAGTTTGGATGTTTAATCAGTTTACACATTTATAAAATATTAGTAATAACATTAATAATAATGAAAAAAAGAAAATGGTATATTCACTTACTGTGATGTGGTATGTTTTTTTTTTTTTTTTTACATTATCACACAAATCCAAACTAGGGGTACTTGCAGATGATGTATTTATTGCCAACAAGTGAATAAACATCAGTTGTTGGCATTAAATAGATATAAATAATATGTATGAGCGTATAAAGGCGCTTATAAAAAACACTTATTAGTGATCATTCTATGATTCATAAAAGTTCAGGCTCATGATTTTTTTCAACTTTAACCCATGAGACTATGAATACAGATGAACAGTGTGAGGAAAACAATGAAATACCTGAACTAGTCTCACCTTTAAAGGACAGTGTTGAGCAAAGTGACCAATCACCTGTGCTCAGAAGATCTGCACGCACTGTCAAAACCCCAGATAGACTGAATCTTTAAATGAGTGACCAAAATATAAAAGGTTACATTCAAAGAAAATATACATGCTGTTAAAATGTTTATTGTAAAACATCTGTTGTTGATGTAACTACTTGTATGCAATATGTGATTGCTATGTTACATAATAGTTCCGTTTTCATCTAAAGAAAGAGAGATGTGCTGATAGTAGTTATGTAATACACAGCTATACCACTAGGGGCGGTCTAAGCAAAACCTACCCATCCAGTACAAGAAGCAGCTACAGGTTGTACGTTGTTGTTAGCTGAATACAAGAGCACGAGGTTCAATAAAAGACTAAGCTGGACCCACGTCTATTTTTATGTTTTATTGAAACATAACACGGTTCCACTTTCTTTGTCACTAAGTTGTTATCTAGAAAAGTGGTTCTTAAACTTTTCACATTAATGATGTTTAAGAGGAGCACATTTCCTGCACATTTTACTGCCCTCGTAGCTAATGTTACTTTGCTGGTCTTTTCGGTTCAGTTCGTTTTCTGTAATGCATTGACTGCATGTGTGTTTTCAGCTCAGCCACGCTTCCCGTCACTCTGCACCTGTGTGAGAGTGGCCTCCACATCAGCAAGGATGTGAGCCGCATGATCCTCCCCCTCGGCACCAGCACCAACAAGAACGGCACCGCGGTGTATGAGGTGGTGGCCGTCCTCTTCATCTCACAGCTCAACAATGTTGAGTTCACCCTGACCGAGCTCGTAGTTCTGTGGTAAGCACCAGCGTTGGGGACAATACCTTCAAATTGTATTTAGTTATAGAATACTGAATACTTGCCGTACAATGTATTTTGTAACATATCCCATCTCTTTGCCCAATCAGTGTGTTGTATCCTGCATACTCAGAATACTTCCACAATTATTTGCAATATATTTATCTAAATGCAGCACTCTTACTCTTTCCCTAAGGAAGGAGTAACTTTCAGGAATACAGTTACTCAAAATGAGTATTCTAAATACATATTTAGCTCGTCTCGTCCTGCTCTCGGAGTTGTTCGTTCGGACGGAGTCAGCCCCTCTGCCTTGACACACTGTTGTCTGCCACGCACCCCCTTTTTATCCACTTCTGCTGCTGCGCTCATGTGTTGATTGTCCCTAGGTGTGACTAGCCAATGGCGGTGGTGTGGGCGGGCCCGCACCAATCAACTCAAAATATTTATCAAACATGCAACAAAACTGAAAATTACCAAATAATATCAAACATGTACATAAAGATTCAAAATAAACAATAATAATGGCCATGGGCCCGCACTGCAGCTCCGGCGGAGAGGCCCGTGGCGGACTGAAGTGGAGGTAGTGAGCATTGAGTTTTTTTGTCATGTTATAATCATGCTAAACTCATGCACACCATTAGCCTAGTTTGTAAGTCTACTACACATGTCATCAGGAAATTCTTCCAGCCTTAGAGGCACGGGTTGGATTCCTGGCCAGGAGAAACCTGGCACATGCCATTCGCCCTGTGAAACGAATGAGTTATCTATAGCACGACCCAACACTGTGGTCAGCGCCGTCAGATACGATATGTCCCACTATAAACTGATCTGAGCGTGTTTCTGTCCAGCATCATCGCAGCTATCACCTCGGTTGCGTCGCCTAGTATCCCGGCCTTAGGAGCGGCCAGTACGATGCTGGTGTTGACTTCTGTGGGACTGCCCCCTGGAGACGCCGTGCTGCTGCTGCCAGTGGAGTGGATCCTGTGAGTAAATCTACCTACGCACGTGTCCTTCGCTTTAAATGAAGTTAAGGCCACACTGCGTAACATTGCAGGTTACATTACCATCCGAGCCATTGGTACATTGGGTGGTTCCTAGATGTGAAAGTATTATTTATTATTATTGCCTTAAAAGGCCAAACAAAGTCCACTGTTGTGATATACTGGGGAAACCAGAGCACCCATCTCTAAATAGAATCTCCAACATGAGCAACATGAGCCTTTTACATATGTATTGCAGGTTCAAGAGACCGCTGCTTATTTCTTCACAGTCCCACCAGATTCTACCTTGACTGGCCCCAGATTTGAATGCTCATAAACTGTGTGCACTGTTTGTAAAAGGTTATGGAGGATGAGCCTGTTGTGCATGTTTTGAGTTAACCCCACACACAGAAAGGCTCACACCATCAGGGAATCAAACCCAGGGCCTTCTTTGAGGGACACTGTTTCTGTTTAGGGACCGTCTGAACACTATGGTGAACGTTCTGGGCGACATCATCTGCACTGACCTGATCTATGTGATGATGCTGGACGATGAGGCGGCGGAACAGGCTAAGGCTATACACGACAGCGAGAGCGGACAGGAAGAGGGAGCGGAGGTCATGGTCATGGCGGAGGTCAGGTATTTGGCACGATCGTCCTGCTCAACTGTTCATAGCTCACACTGACATCATTATGACAACGCTTTTACAGTTGACTTTGTTTATGGCCTTGTCACACCCAGTTCGAAGTCATATTTCACTCTCCAAAGCCCATTATCTTTCCAAAATCTATTTATTTAACCAAAGTCTGTCTCTTGCATCATTCTGATTGTGACAGGTGTTAAATACACATGATTGTGCACAGTAGAGTTTTTAAATCACTTTTTGGCTGCAGGTAAGACGAGGGGATGTAGCGTCTTTCGGTTCTGTAAACATCCTTGTCCTGACCTAAATGTACTGTATCAATGCACCTCGGACAATAGACACAGGAGTTGTGAATGCAAGAGACTGACGACTACCCATTTCACCGGAAAATAGTTGCGTAAAATGATTAGAACCATGTTAAAAGATGCACAAAACATTCCACTGCAGAATATTAATATGTTGTTAAGTTAAACCATAAATAGTAATTTTAACTTAACCAAATAAAACAATCTGCCAGGGGAAAAAGCATCTTATTTCAAGTAATTTTTGATTTATTATCAAATTTTAATTGCAATGAGATTTTTGTCAATAGCAGACGTGCAGGTACTTCAACAAAATTGTACTTTCTTGATTACTTTATGCAGTGGTCCAACTTTTCCTAATAAAATTGCTGCTTCTTTTGTGCAAATCTATGATTAATATTTATCTTCTTCATCAGCAAACAAATAAGGAATTTAAATATAATCAACATTTAAATTAATATATTGGGGGAAAAAGGAAGCTTTTTTGCAAAAATACTCAACTTGAAATGGGTGAGTGATAGAAGCAAACAACAGCTAATGAACTTAGTGCTATATAGTCAACATGTCCTTGAAACTTGTCGACAGAAGGTTACAAGTCATATTCCGTTTCTTTCAGTGACCCTGAACGCGGTGATGAGACGGCCTGAGGTCAACGCTTTAGGTCCCCCACTTCTGCCCCTGTTATGTTATTTCAATCATCTTTTATTTGGAAATGTCCTGTTTTCTTGCAGTCAAGTTGTTTGGAATGTTTTTATTTGCTGTTTTGTTTGTTTGTTGTTAAATAGTTATTTGTAATAGATGCTTATATTTAATTTGCCTGGCCAGCCATCCACTCCTGCTTTTGACCTGTTCAAAAGCAGGACCGTCTGGATCTTTGCTAACAGACAAAAGTTTTATGTCGATCCAATCACAGACTAGTTTGTCACAACAGGAAGACGCATTTACCCACAAGTATTTTCTTAAATGTACTTAACAAGAATGTACCTGCATAGATGTTGATCTATTTTTCGTCCCATTCCATATGTACATTGATTGACAAAGCCGTCGTGGTGAATTTTCCTACATTTAAAATCACACACCACGCGTGTACCTGTTCATGAATTACATAATCAACTATACAATCAGTAACATAGACCTTACAATCTGCAGCGTTTGACATGGGAAGAGCTTGTAGCTCTTGAGCCTTCAAGAGAAAAATATGGAAAGAACGTGTTTCTTTGCTATTTGCACCAGAGCTGACCATGGTGCTGAAGCCACATTGGCAAGTTTCGTGGAGACACTGCAGGCAAAAGTCATTTACTTCACTTTAATGATCTGGATTGCTCTCTAATGAAAAAATAGAAAGCCTTTTACACCTGTATTTGTACATGGTTTGATTGTGTCATGTGATAAGAGAGGTCACATGACCCGACATTGTCATTCGACGGATCTTAAAAATATATGTTACATTTTACATGTTTACATTGATCACTTGGAAATTAAGAAATAGTCCAATGTACAATAATTATCTTATTTTAATTATTTTCAACATTTTCCCGATGTTTAATGTGTCGTAACTTTACAGTATAGCGTGACATGTTTTTGTTCTGTTTTTTACAAAGGCAGACGCTAAAGTGTTTGGACCTCCCACCTCATGACATCATCATGTGGAACTAATAAAATATGGCTTTACTAAAATGTTGGCTAAATTGATGGTAATCTAATTACAGAGTGGAGAAAGTGGGAAAGAGAGGTCACATTCATAAATCCGTTTTATAAGGAGTGTTCTCCAGACCTTAACCCCATTGAGAATCTTTGGCATGTGCCGGACAAGTGGTCACACTCTCCCATCATTCATACAAGATCTTGGTGAAAAATCAATGGAACACTGGATCTTTTGACATTGCCAAAGCTTATTGAAACAATATCACACCAACTGCTGCTGTAATTGAAGCTTCAACCGATTTCTGCAGTATTTTGTGTTCGTCCTGAGAATAGTATTGTTATAGTAAAGGCGGTCCCAGATGACATCATTGGGTTGGCAGTTGCTCAACCACTTCATGCTAATGTTGTGTCATTGGGCAAGACACTTCAGCTAAACAAGGTCCGGCCTGGTCAGCTTCAGGATGGGACCATGAGGGGATACTGGGTTTTCTGTGAGGGCTGTCAGTCGATGGTTTGGATTCAGCTCTGGTTTGTGCGATCTGTCAGGACAAAACGCTGTGAGGCTTTGTTTCAACGTAAGCTGAATTCTGGGGCAGTGTTCTTACTGTAGAGTTCTTACTGCAAATAGATTCTAGAAATAAGTACATTTTGCTAATGTAATTGTAGATTTTCTAATTGCTTTGTCTTTCTTTATTCTTTTTTCCCCCCACCAAATATAAAAAGAGTTATAATCAGACTGGCATTTGGAAAAGTTCTAGACAATTAAGCTAGACCTTTTCTTTTATATATACTTAAATATATTTATAAATTATGTTATAAAGACTTGATGTAAATCTTTTTTCCCCTAAGTGTTTTCCGTTGGGCAGGCCCTTGTCGGTGTCTTCTGCTGCTTCCTCGTCTGCATGTTGTGTAATAATAGGAACAACAATGGATCAAGGAATTGTGAGCTGCTTCAGGTGAATCAGCGTGGCTCTTTCTGTTGGCTGATCTATTTTAAAGTGTTGCTTTGCTTTAAATTATTCTTGATCACTGTTTAGTAAGTAGTAGATTACAACTGGACTATTTCATGTTGTAGACAATTGTTGTCACGCACACATAAGAGACACTGCAATGCCCATCCTGAGGGCTACATTACATCATTGTGTTCACAGTAAGTCATTGTTTGGTTCCAGAAAAAAACACCATCTACAATATATAGAACAAATGTTGCTTTAATTTTCAGACAATTAGCAGGAAGGGTTTAAAAAAAAAAACATGTACAATATGGTTCCCAAATGTAACACATGTGGCTTCACCCATTTCTTGGACCATTGACTTTTTGATTAATTGATTCTTGTAAGCACTCGAATGATCCTGGGGGCTCTGTTGTCGGGGGCTTCGTGCCCCTGGTAGGGTCTCCCATGGCAAACAGGTCCTAGGTGACGGGTCAGACAAAGAGCGGTTCAGAAGCCCCTTATGAGAGACCAACAGGCCCCGTTAGAACCATGAGGCCGTCCTTCTGTGGACCCAACACCTGCAGGAGGAGCCATAGGGGCTGGTGCAATGTGATTTGGGCAGCTCCAACAGCTGCCCCCACGACCCGGCAGCGGACAAGTGGAAGAAAATGGATGGATGGATGATTCTTGCAAGTAATTTGGCACATTCCAACTCCATGCCTGTCTTCTTAACCAAAGCACTAAACTGGTGTGTTGATTTTGTACAGAAAACCACAATTATTTTGAGAGTCTTTATTTAACCAAGAAAAATGTATCGATTGTTCTAGTTAAATCTTTCTCTTCTTAGTGAATAATGTAAGTGCTGAAGAGTGTACAGTTCGAATGGGCTGCTTTTTGTCTTCCTCCACATCTGTATGTATTTGTGTGTTTTGTTGGTGTAGAAGAACTGTTTGAATACAGTAATGGTGACCACTGCATCGTGTGCTGATTTTCTGATATGAGAGATTTATTTGTGTACATCTGGGAGGTTGAAGACCGGGACAAAGGTGTTGAATAAAGGATGTAGAAACAAACTTTGCTCAAGCATTCTGTTCTGTTCTTGAATTATTAGAAAACCACAAATGCATTTTTATTAAGGTGAAGGTTCTTTATTTGTCATTATACAACAACCGTAGAACATAATTTGTCCTCTGCATTTGACCCATTCTTCGACGCCGCTGGGACGAGACGCAAGAAGCAGCGGCAGTACTGTGCCCGGGGACCCATCTCCAGATGTGGAGCCAGGCTGATGGTCACAATCGCCTGGCTGGAGGATTCAACCATTGTACATGCAGACACACAGACACGGGGAGAACACGAAAACTTTTTTTTTTATCCAATTGCATTGAATGGTTGGAAATTCTGCTAGATGTCTTACGTTACACAGCAAAATATATATTTTAACATTCTCTACTTTATTGTCACATAAAATTTGCGTTGAACTATCTTGAGTGGTGTCCCATCTTCAGTAAACATATAAGGATATAGTTTGTCCCCAGTGAATGTGTCTGTAAATGTACATAAATGTGTCTGTGTCTCTGCATCACAAAATGACAACTTCCCTTGCTCGATATATAGATTAACTTGAATCTTTTGAGGCTGTTTTTTGAGGGAAAGAAAAGTAAAATGCCCAGTTTTAGTTTCGGCTGAGTAAGAGCCCTCACAGTAGCATAGTCTCCATATTTGTGCAAGACTAGCACCGCCCTGTTGGCCAGACACTGTCGCTACACCCAAGGTCCAGTTCTGATTATTTTTAACCTCTGCTTCCCAGATGTGACTCCCATGTGTAAATCCTTCTGAGCCAAGGACACAGTAGTAGCTCAGCCTCTCGGAATTTTCGGGAAGCTCCTGTGTTGACTTTCCGACGCTTACTGCGGTTAAATTGTCTGACAGGACAAGCCGAGATCCAGCCGTGTTTGGATCCAAAATCACTGGACTGTAAATGACTGTGTCCTTCATTTTCATCCAGACGTTGAAGTCCAGATTGCTCAGATGTTTGGCTTCATCTATAAGAGCTCCCGCGCCTATGTGCGGCTCTTCCCATGGGAGGCAACTGTCCACGCTCTCCACCACAGCCTTGTACTTTTTCAAAAACAAAACATCTCCAGCCACAAGCTCCTTCTCCGTTGCTTTGATTGTCTCCTTTAGAGATTGCATTTCTTTACTTATAAGGCGTATCACTTTGGAAATCTTACTTTTCTTTAGTGCCTTCTCCTCCCTTAACGCTCCTAATCTATCCTTTTCTTCATTGCGTAAAAACTCATGAAGCTTTGCAAACCGCTCTTTTACTTGTGCTTCAGTTTGTGACGCCTGTATTTCAATGTGCTTGTCTAAACAGTCCCACTTTGCATAGAAAAGTGCACACTGCTTTTCTTTCTTTTTCAACTGTGCTATTGCTTTTTTGAGCTCCACTCTGTAGTCCTGCGCAGCCTCATCTATTGGCTTAAATGTGTGGTGGCTGTGCGCTTTTGAGGCCTGACAAATGAGACAAACTGGTTCCTGATGGTCCAAGCAGAAAAGTTTGAGTTTTTCAGAATGTAAACTACACACAGGGGTCGCTGCATCCTTTGCTCTTTGCTGTACAAAAGCCTCACACAGATTTCTCAACACCAGGTTTGATGGCAGTGCTGTTAGGTCTGCTTGGAAATGTTTTTCTTTGCAAACAGGGCACTCCTTGATGGCTTTGCTTATCCACCAGGACCTGAGGCAATCATAGCAGAAGCTGTGGCTACAAGGCAGGATCACCGGGTTTTTAAAGACGTCCAGGCAAATCTGACAGTGAAGCTCCTCCTCCAAACTGGAAGCCATTTTTTTTTTCTTCTGTAAAATAAACAAAGTAGTATTATTTTGTAACTCTAAATAAGTAACAGCTTGAATTACAACATAAATTAATATGTTTTCACAAGTACATACGTGTAATAAATTAATATTTTCACTATACCAAATTAATTGTGATCGACAGACGTAGTATTCCCCAGAATCTCCCTTGTGGACTCTGTAACTTGCACCAAAATCTCCACTCTATTGTTCAAGTCACAGAACGAACATTCAGATGTTATTAATGTATGAATTATATCAACATTTGTTATGCAAGTATGTAGCCTCAACTTTTAAATTGTTTTATGTTTTATAATTGTTGTTGGCATTATACACCTTGCCCAGGGACAACAGTTGAAAACTAGCTTTGCAGCTAATACTGACACATTTACAGAAATGTTCATTAATGTGTAGTGTCCCTGTCAAATACATGTGTTATTTTCCATAGAATCCCAGGCGTAGTCGTCTCTGATCAGGGCTTCTCCTTCCTCACCAAAGCTGTCATGTCTTGAGACATTGTGTAACCTACTTGTCAAAAAAAACATAGGCAACTTACATGCAGTGCTGAGTTGACCAATGTTGGTATCCTTTTCTCCAATGGATATGAGCTGCAACTTTATTCACTAGAAATGAAACCTACTGTCAGCCGGAAGTGTTCAACTTCCTGATATGCCTGATCGAAAGGAGGTGGAGCTTTGTGCTACCCATAATGGCACACAAAGCAATAAAACTGTTCAGTCTTATCTAACAGCATACTGTTAGGCTACTAGTTAAAACCTGTAGCCATTTTAGTTCACTGGCTCTGGTGATTTTCAAGTCTAAAACTATTTTGTATTGCTTTGTCTGGAAAAGTGTAATTGATTATTACCCTAAATCTTTAACTCTGCTGTTATGTTCATTTGTCAAGAACATCAATGGTGTTCCGGGTCAATTTGACCTGGTACATGTTTAATTGTCCAAAAGATGTCTGAAATCAAAACAATCCTAACAAGCAGTCTGAATATTTAATTACAAACCCCATTACTAATTATTTTTTTATTATTAGCTCAAAAGCTGACTTGATGTCAGTATCGCAAGCAATGTGTGCAAAAATGCATCACTTATTTACGCGTCATTCAATAAAAACGCCGCTTTCAAAATAAACGGCTGATGGTATTTGCAAAATATATTGTTTGAAAGTAAATTAACTTTCAATCAAAGGTGCTTACAAAAGGTTAACATGTTAAATGATAAACACAAAGAATTGCAATATGTATCCACGTTGAAGAGAAAAGGCAAAATAAACAACATGCCGCGTCCGAACACACAGATATTTTAGAGACACGTGCTCTGCCCACCACTATCCTCTCATAAGAAATAAATATAGATATTTGAAACTAACGTTTACAACACAGGGGCTATATAATTTTTTGTACAAAATAATAATTATCTTCATACTTAAATTGCATTAACGTATATATTTAATGTAATTATATATTTTCTAGATCAGGGGTTCCCAAACTGGTACGCAAAGAAATTTTGGAGAACAAAATGAAAGTTACTGTGGTGTAATCTATATTACATGTTACCACTAGAGGGCAGACCAGGCATGTGTTACGTCTGAGCCTGCATGAGCAGACAAGAGTGAGAACCACAATGTTGTTGCAGCCTGATAATAAAGCGGCTCCGTGAACACTCTAGGCACAGTCTTTATTTGTAAAAGAACCCAACACAACATGGTGTCAGAAGTTGGTGTGCTTTGAGAAAGAAAAAGCCAGCTTTGCTAGCGGCTATGAGCAACGAAAACCAAGAGCGAGGAGCCTCAGCGGCGGGGGCAGCCGCAGCGGCACCAGGCCATGTAGCTGCGCCGGCAGGTCCAGTAATGGCGGCGGCAATCCCAGCGGCAACCTTCACCATCAAACCACCGGAGCCATTTGATTTTGCAAGGCCCCAAGAGTGGGAAAGGTGGATTAGACGGTTCGAGCGTTTTAGACTGGCAAGTAACCTAAATAGCTCTTCGGAAGCAAACCAAGTCAATACTCTGGTTTATTGCATGGGAGATGAGGCTGACGACGTGCTAAGAGGGCTCGAGCTAACTAGCCTGGAAAAATCCAGACTCACTGCTGTACCAGCCGGTGAGTCTGGTCACCGTTGCGTCGAATCCATTTCCCACAGCGGTAGATACGCAAGCAAACAGGAAGCGGAGTAAACCAATCAGCGAAGGGCGGGCGTCTGCTGTTGATGTGGTGGTATTAGCGGTTTTGCGTTAATATTTGCGCAGGATTATGAATAACGAAACTCACCTACTGTCGATGTGTTTTTTGGTCATTTACCGCCGACTGGAGACACGCTTTCTCTCTTTCGTGCATCGTTCGTAGATTGTTATTGAGGGGACTTCCGCGTCCCGTGAGTGACGTTGCTCGCTAACAACACGTCACGGCAAATAAACGATTCAGATTGGACGTGAACGGATTAATTTTGCGGAAGGCGCGAGCGTTGACTGGGTGACCAGACTGATCCCCCGCTGGATAAAAAAATACAGAGGGGAATCATTCTGGTCTCACCAGGCTACGAGCTAACGGCCGTGCAGCGTCAGCAATACAATGCAGTCAAAACCGCTTTCGACAGACATTTTGTCCCAAGAAAGAACGTGATTTACGAAAGGGCAAAATTCAACAAGAGGGTGCAACAGCCATCAGAACCTGTGGACACGTTTATTACAGCTCTCTATGCACTAGCAGAAAACTGTGAGTATAGTGCACTTCACGATGACCTTTTGAGAGATAGGCTTGTAGTGGGTCTTAAAGATTCGTCTCTGTCAGAAAGAATGCAGCTTGACAAAGATCTTACCCTAGCTAAAGCTATCACAATGGCGAGACAATCGGAAGAAATAAAGAGACAGCAAACTGACCTGAGAGGTGAAGCTATCGCCAGCAAAATGGCTATGGATGCAGTACAAATCAGAAAAGCCAAGCTGAACAAGTTCAAAAGCAGAGAACAAAAACTGTTTAAATCCCCGAAGTTTCAGCAGACCAAACATGACAGTAAAATATGTCCCAAGTGTGGCAAAGCACCTGCACACGCAGCAGTACAGTGCCCAGCGAGAAATGCAGAATGCCATAACTGTGGAAAACGCGGACACTACGGTAGAGTCTGTAGGTCCAGCACATCTGTGAATGAGGTTGCTGACAGCGCGGCTGGACTTTTTCTGGGTGAGGTGGATTCTGGAGAAGAACCATGGCTGGCAGACATAAACGTGAGCGGACATAAGGTGACATTCAAGCTAGATTCCGGGGCAGATGTGTCAGCTATTTCCGAACAAACATTTGTGAGCTTCAAACGCAAAAACAAAACATTGGACGAGGCAGAAAAACCACTGTATGGACCGAGTGGGGCTGCGTTAACTGTTTTGGGGTCTACCACAGAGACTATTGAGTATGGTGACAGGAGCACTACTGAGAAGATCTATGTAGTCAGAAACCTACGCGTGGCACTGCTGAGTAGAACAGCTTCTGTGAGACTGAAGCTTATCGCCAGAGTTGACACTATAGACCAAGAGACAGTGAGGAAAGCATACCCCAAGTTATGCGAAGGACTCGGGCTGGTACAAAAGCCGTACACCATAAAACTGAAACCTGATGCCAAGCCCTTTTCGCTCAAAGTGCCAAGGCGCGTGCCACTGCCGCTCATGGGCAAAGTCAAAGAAGAGCTGGAAAGGATGGTAAAATTGGGAGTTATTAGTCGTGTGGAAGAGCCGACCGACTGGTGTTGTGGCATGGTCGTAGCTCCCAAGAAGGACAAAGAGAAGGTGCGTATCTGTGTGGACATGACACCTTTAAATGAGTCTGTGTGTCGTGAAAGATACATACTTCCTTCTGTAGACCAAACGCTAGGCATGCTCACAGGTGCTCAGTATTTTTCAAAACTCGATGCAAATATGGGCTTTTGGCAAATACCACTATCCAAAGAGTCGGCACTCCTCACCACCTTTATTACGCCATTCGGCAGGTACCACTTCAACCGTTTGCCATTTGGTATTTCCAGCGCACCGGAACATTTTCAAAACATGATGGTGACGGAGGTTACAGCAGATCTCGAGGGAGTCGTCTGTCACATGGACGATATCCTGGTCTGGGGATCGACCGTAGAGGAGCATGACACAAGAGTGCATGCTGTCCTGCAGCGGGCAGAGAAAGCCGGCGTTACATTGAACATGTCAAAATGTGAGTTTAACAAAAGAAAAGTAAAATTCCTTGGATTTATCGTCTCAGCAGATGGAATGAGTCCTGATCCAGAAAAGACTCAAGCTGTTCAGGACATGAAGGAGCCAAGCAACGTGAGTGAGCTCAGGAGCTTTCTCGGAATGGTGAATCAACTCGGGAAGTTTATTCCAAACCTTTCTGAAAAGGACAAACCACTGAGAGACTTACTTTCAACAAAGAACATGTGGTACTGGGGGCACGATCAGCAAGAGGCGTTTTGCAACCTTAAACAAGAACTGTCTTCTGCTCCTGTGTTACAGCTCTACAACCCGAATAAGCCACAGAAAATCTCTGCGGACGCCTCTTCATATGGGCTGGGGGCAGTCATGCTACAGAAAGAGGGAGATGTGTGGTCACCAGTTGCTTATGCTTTGATCATCATTGACACCTACAGAGCAGCGCTACGCTCAGGTGGAAAAGGAAGCGCTGGCTCTTACGTGGGCCTGCGAGAGGTTTAATGACTTTATCCTAGGTCTTCACTTTGAACTCGAAACCGACCACAAGCCACTAGTGAGTCTTCTGGGAGGACAAGCTTTGGATGCGCTTCCGCCGCGGATACAGAGATTCCGTATGCGCTTAATGAGGTACTCGTACACAATAAAGCACATCCCTGGCAAAAGTCTCACCACGGCTGACACACTCTCACGCTTACCGCTTACAAACAGTGTTACTCGCGCAGAGACAGATCTTATGGAGGACACTAATATTTACCTTGAATCTGTGCTAGAGGGTCTCCCTGCAAACAGTAAATACCTGGCAGATCTTCAAGAGCAGCTGATGTCTGACAGCGTCTGTTCTCAAGTCATGAGGTACTGCGCAGAAGGCTGGCCGGATCGTAACCAGCTACAAGGAGCGGTGAAGCACTACTGGCCTGAGAGAGCTGTTCTGAGTGTGCACAATGGACTACTACTTAGGGGCACAAGGTTAGTTATTCCTGCTACCATGAGAAACTCAGTTTTGGACAAAATACATGAGGGTCACCAGGGTGTGGTTAAGTGCAGAGAGCGCGCCCGTCAGGCAGTATGGTGGCCAGGTTTAAGCAACCAGATCAGTGAACTTGTCCTCAAATGCAGACTGTGCATACAGGAAAGAGCCAACGTAAGAGAGCCTTTAATGCCCACAGATTTTCCCGAAAGACCATGGCAGAAGTTAGGTGCTGACTTGTTCACTCTGAAAGATAAAAAACTACCTGTTGCTTGTAGACTACTTCTCTAGGTATATAGAGATTGCCCAGCTCAGCCCAGCTCGCTCTGCCAACGTCATTGTGCATTTGAAATCAATATTTGCACGTCATGGAATACCAGAGATACTGATCACAGACAACGGCCCGCAGTTTGCATGTCAGGAAATGAAAGACTTTGCAAGTGAATACTGTTTTGAGCATGTGACTAGTAGTCCCAGGTACCCCCAAAGCAACGGTGAGGCGGAGAGAGCTGTCCGAACAGTCAAAAATCTCCTCAAGAAAGCCAGTGATCCGTACCGAGCTCTGTTAGCCTACAGGACCACAGCGCTGGCAAATGGCTATAGCCCTGCACAGCTACTCATGGGGCGTCGACTCCGTACCACCTTGCCAATGCTACCAGAGGCTTTACAGCCATGTGTGCCAAATCTTCGACAACTTCGTCATGTGGAGAGGGAGAGAAGGATGAGGCAAACTGAAGGCTTCAACAAAAGACACCGAACAAGAGATCTGGACAAACTGATACCCGGACACCCTGTTTGGATTACAGATGCAAAAGCAAAAGGCACAGTGACATCTGTCCACCCAACTCCACGGTCCTATGTCATCAGTGGACCGCAGGGTACAATCAGAAGGAACCGCAGCCATCTTGTGCCTATGCCGATATCAGAGACTCATACTGAATTACATCCGACCCAGCCTGATGAAAGAAACACTCCTACAGAGACACTGTCTGAGCCACAAGCACAACAAACACCAGGTGTTGTTCGAACCAGGTCCGGTAGAGAAGTGGTAAAACCAAAAAGACTGGATCTGTAAAAGTATGCATTAACATTTCTGTTGTACTTTGAATAAGTTCTGAATATGCCTTAAAATCTAATAAGAGGTTTTGCATAGAAAATGTTCAAATGTCTGCAATAACTGTTTAATAAGGGAAAAGAAAATGTTATGGAAATTGTTAAAATGTTTACGCCCAGATAATTTACAGTTAGCGGACCAATATGACATGTGACATTTTTTTCCAGTTATGCAATGGTTTGAGTTACAGCTAAGAGTAGTCAACCTACCTTCAGTAAGGGGGATGTGGTGTAATCTATATTACATGTTACCACTAGAGGGCAGACCAGGCATGTGTTACGTCTGAGCCTGCATGAGCAGACAAGAGTGAGAACCACAATGTTGTTGCAGCCTGATAATAAAGCGGCTCCGTGAACACTCTAGGCACAGTCTTTATTTGTAAAAGAACCCAACACAACAGTTACAATTACAATCTGATCGATACTGACCCGTTAAAACCGCTGCACGGGGAACGCGCTTATACAGGCTAAAGAGTCTTATAATTCAGACGTGGATGAGCTTGTTCTGGACCTAAACATGTCCACTCCAAAACCGAACCTCAAGAGCCGCTTTGGACCCGAGTGCGTAAAACTCCGCGGAGGCCGGGATCACGGCTGAGGATGCGTCAGCCCTCGCTACAACAGCAGCGCCAAAGATGGAGTTGCAATTTCTGTCATATCTGTCAGGAGCTTGTGCACACGCCGTCAGACTGACGGTGACTTTGATTTGCAACAGGAGTTTTCCTCTCATTCTGATCCGAGGGGAGAAGCGTCTGTGGCTGTCCCCTCCTCTGCCACTAAACCCGTGGCTTTGTATCTGACAAATACATTCAAATGAGCTGATGTGCGGTGGCACGTGCATAGATGGTTATGTCCTGCATATACATTATCTCCGCTTTAACAAAAGCTTAAACCAGCACATTTGAGTCTGTACCGGTGGTTTGACAGTACGACTGAGGGAGACGCAGAGGGGGCGGGGCCAGAGCGCAGAGTCCAAACCAGAGTCTGATGTTCAAAATGAGTGACAAAAGCATCCTGGTCCTGGTCCACTGGGACACAGCAACACACTCAGCTTTATCCATTCACACCAACAGCCTTGTTTCCAAAATAATTAAAAACGGTCATTTTCATTAAATTTGTTTGTATTTACATATTCTTAATAGCCTTAATCACCCAGACAAACAACACATATTGAATGTGGAAAACCTGCTCACTGTAATAATTGAGGAAATAAACATAATATTACATGTGATATTCCCAGTGTTTTCAATCGTGTCAAACTAGGGGGTACGCGACTCGTCACCTAAAGCTTCAGGGGGTACACGGCTCCAAAAAGCTTGGGAACCACTGGTCTAGTTACAATTAAATGCTAATTCGAAAATAAAATAAAGACATTCTGAAAGTGATCTGCCTCTCGTGATCTTTTAGTGAGGTCTTGTCCTTGTATTTACTGATTGGCTGAGCAAAATTTCATAGTATTGGTTAAAATAAATCGCATTATCATAGACGCTGGACGGCGTATCAAGCACGTTTATTTTGAAAATAAAACGCTGTTCGAAACGGCGTTTTAGTTTGAAAAGCGGCGTTTTATTTTAAAAAGTGGCGTTTTATTTAAAAAAAAAAAAGGATTAAATGACTCGTAAATAAGTGATGAATTTTGGCACACATGGCTTGCGATACAAACTGACTGAGGGTGTATTAGGCCGCACACCGCACTCACACCTGGAGCGGCGGAAGAGAAGAGAGTGACGAGCTTCCATTCATTCCCTATGCTGAGTGCGGCCTTAGAGTTCCAAAAAGGTGCAACTACAGATTTATTCCATTAACATATATTGTGATGCCACTAAAACTGAGGGTGCAAACATTTCAAAGTGAGGTTGCACCCTTTTGCACCGCTGTAGATCCGGGCCTGCATCCTGGTGGGCCCTGGCACCGTCTTTATTGTGTTTTTTGCAGACAGTTATGCCTGACACACATTTGGGGATGAAGACCACTGTATTTCACAATTTTTGACATGAATGTTTGCTTGGAGAAATAGGAATACCAATTCCCTCATCTGGTTCAAAGTAATAATCATCATTCATTAATCAGAATTTAGCTCAAGATAGTCTTAATCTTCAGACACATCTTCCTCTATTTCACTGTCATCATCAATGAAGAGTTCCGGAGCCTCCTGGACTTACTTCGGCTGCTCATTTTGTGAAGTCCGCCTGTCAGAATGTAATGTTGTAGGACAACCATGCAGATAATCTTTTATATGTGTTGCCCCTTGTTGAGTGTCCAGTGAATGTGGGTGGAGTTTTCCTGCGAGAACATAAATGGTTCCTGTCAAAAGTCAGAACATCTGCACCTGTGCACCTGTGTGTGCGTGTGTGGGGGGAGGGGGGTGTCTGCGTGTTTGATTGGGGTGAAATATGTCTCACAGTTGCAAAGAAAGAAGTACACTGACATTTTTGACACCCTTTTACCTCCAGTTTGACTGCTGGGTCAAATTGACCCGGACAGCATCTATGTGATATAAACATGCAGGGGGTGGTTACAAATATGTGAGATGAACCATTTTCATATTATATGTTGATTACACTAAATAAGGCAAGCAGAAGAAGTTCCATACTGAAAAAATACTTTTAACTATTTTTCCTAGATCTTCAAACTTTAAAACGGGTCAATTTGACCCGTAACATGAGGGTTAAGAAGCTTTAGCACATAATTTCCATCTTAAATTATATGAATAAAAAAGAACAAGCAATTATCCAATAAAAAATAAATGTAAGAACATTACTTTAAGAGATTAGCTTGGGAACAACAATGACTACTAAACCAAGCCAATAAGAAAACGGCACAGCCTAGGCATGTTTACACTGCTCCTAACTGTGGTTCAGTGGTTGGGACAGGGTATATCATATACACACAGAGTTAAATATCAAGTACTAACAGCTAATCTCATTTGACACGCGCGCCATCTGGTGGGCATTCTGCATGTACCTGCAGTAAATCGTAAATCTCATTAGAGAAAGGAGAAAGAGCTTGACTCTGTGCATACTTACCCCTGGCACAGAAAGACTGCGTTATTAAATGCTGCATAGGTGACATGGTGAGGTATTCCGGCTCCATGCCCACTCTGAAGGGTGCCCCGCGGTGAAACCCGGACTGATGCCCGGTGACGTCGCGCCACCGTCGGCTTTGGAGGTGGTGCGCTTCCTCGGCAAAACCTTTGGCGCAGGCGCGGCACTGACAGCTGCTGTCTACTTGCTCCGCAAAGTCTGTCTAATAATGGCCTGGAAATCTGGAGGAACCAGCCACGCAGAGCTTGTCAACAACCTCCGCAGTAAGTGCCTTTCTTATTCATAAGGTGCATTCAATTTCCCGGTGTTTAACCAAAAGAAAACGCATTTTGCTGCAGACTTGGGCTTGCAGTGCAGCCAGTTAGCTGGTTGCTAAGTGGTGTGTGTTGTTGACCTAGCGTTACCTCTCCTCCCCTTTAGCTGCTAAACAAGAACATGCTGTCAGGCATGTAAACGCATCCAAAATACTAACGAACATTTTAAAACCTTTTTTACATACCCGTTTCCGACAGCTATTAGCTTAGCGTGTTAGCCATATGTGCGTCATTTGCAGCCCCGTGGCTAGCAGCAGCAGCAGCAGCAAGTGCCCAGCCCACATTCATTGATGCTATCTGAGCTGAATATTAGGCTCATGATAAGAGTGAATGACAGAGACAGGTGAAACTCGGGTCTGACAGGGACAGCGGGGCACACACTATGAATGAACAGGAGCAGAGAGCAACTGTTTTAACAGATATCAGTGCTGTGTAAAGGCTATCTGAACTGTCACTGTGTCTATGAAATATCACTATTATCATGACTCTTATATTTTACCCGACAGTCTTCATTACATTGTTTATACGTTTTGCCTCCACATTCTAGAAAATATGTTAAAGCACATTTTTCACAGAAAGAAAAGCAAATCATGGAGACTATGTAGTCTCACTCATTCATTGCTTGACTCTCTGCTGACTAAGCAGAAGCACTTTCTCAACTTTGATTATTAGTTTGCAATAACAGTTAACAATTGAACTTTTAATATCAAATCATACATCCATCCATCCATCCACCCACATTTCCTAGAGCTATTCTGGGGGATCCTGAGGCGGCACCAGTCCAGCTCAGAGTTATAGTCCCTTCAGTATATCCTGACTCCTGGAGCTCCCCAGGGGCCTCCTCCCAATGGGACACGTCCAGAACACCTCCCCAGGAGGCATCTGAAAGATGCCTGAGCTTCCTCAGCTTAGGGATGGGCAAAGTGAAGCTTCATGAAACTCCAAAGCAGTTGAAGCGCCTCGAATCACAGTACGAAACAATCACTCCGCGGTGACATCTAGTGGCAAAGTGTCATGACAACTGCATTTACAGCGTTTCAGGATTCAACCATGTTATTGATTCGTCTGCTTCAAGTGGAGCAAATAAAATCAAAGGAGAGGAGAGGACAAGCCACCATTTTCCAGTGGAGAACCGGAGAACCGGAGAACCATGGCCTCAGATTTGGAGGTGCTGATTTTCATCTCCATCTCTTCACACTTGGCAGCGGACCCCCGCTCAAGAAACAAGGAAATAAGCCCCAGATAGTTTGTTGTTATTTCTATTTGCAGCATGTTGGCCATCTGGCAGTGTGTCGAAGTATTTGTAAATGTATCCTGTCGCGCAGCTCTGGGTCTGAGGTTGAGAGGGATTGGGAGCAGAGCCGACTGTCGCTGCCTCTTCCTGCCTCTCTCACCAGCTGCAGCTCAAACCTGTCCGAAGACACTTGTCGTCTTCACCTGATCATTGGGTCACATTTATTTAGAATATTAAATAAGATTGGAAGTTCTCATTGAATTAGTGTAATTATATCAACTGCACTGTTTGATTTTGTAAGCTACAAGACAATTGGCATGTTCAACAGCGAACATGTTTAGCATGGCATGTTATTCAGTTAACAACAAAATACATTTTCCTCATGAGGACATATTAAGTCTGAATCCTGCAGAATGCATGTGATTCTTGGTTCTAGCAGCTTGTTTGTCTTTTCTCAAGTCTAAATAGTTTGAATGTCATTAGAATGAGCACTAGTCTGAACTTGATCTCGATTGCAAAACATAAAATTGCCAATCTAATGCAATAGTTACCTATTTTATAAAACCATGCAGACCTTGCTGATTGTAATTCTTGAATATGGGTCACAAATATACAATAAATAAACATTACAAACAACAGAACATACATAGTTCTGAATTTTTATTTCCAGCTTCAGGGCATGTTTATGTTTGTAGACAATAATAAAATGCATTATAAACTATACCTCTCACATCGCCATATACTGTAAATCTAGAATGGGCTTCAAGAGTGCAAACTTTCTGTTCGATTGATTCTCTGTGGTGACATCAAAGGAAGGTGTAAGATTTAAAGACTGACCGATCTCTTTTGTATTTTTCAGAAAATGGCATTATTAAATCAGACAAGGTCTTTGAAGTCATGCTGGCAACAGACCGTTCGCATTTCTCAAGGTGTAACCCCTACATGGATTCTCCACAGTCGATAGGTACATCCAAACATACTGAGTTCATAAAATCTAAAATTGATCTACGAAAGGAATTGCTCCCATTCTTATATATGGAATGATGCACTTTTTCTGTGCAGTAAGATGCAAAAAGTTGTGTTTTCTTTGAGGGTACTATATTATCTTTTTGCAAAAATACTATAAGACATATATTTTTTAGCTAAAATTTCAAATTAAATGGATGGAAAATGAGTAAAGATATGAGCTACAAAACATTTGGAGGGGAGTGAAGATAAAAACAAAGACTACCAGTCATTTTCAAGAATTGATTTGTTTTCCAGGTAAATTGAGTGCTAAAATGATCGTAACTGCCTGACTTTATTAGACAGAGGAGAGGGCTGCACCTTTTTGAGCTCTAGACAAAGAAGCAGACTTGTTATGGATTACACCGTTCAAATTTTTGTTTATTATTGAAGGAATGACATAACACTGTCAAAAACAATTTCAGCTATTAAAATATGTTTCTTTGTTCCTGAAGGTTATCAAGCAACCATCAGTGCTCCACATATGGTAAGATTTGGTGGATGTTTGACATCTCAACAGTGTCTGTATCTGTATTTATAAACAAAGAAGCAATTGAGGCATCCCCACTGAATTAAATTTACTTCAATTTGATTATAAAGGGGGCAAAATCATGTTCATGTGTTTATATGCCTAATTTTTTTTCTTTCTTGTTTAAATTTTCGACAATTCCAGCACCCTGATCAATTATGTCTGTAAATGTTGCCATGTGGTACTTTGTTTTCAGTTTGTTTTTTCATTAATTTGATTTATTTTTTCCCCCCAGCATGCCTACGCCTTGGAGCTGCTTCATGACCAGCTGTACGAAGGAGCCAAAGCCCTAGACGTTGGCTCTGGTAGTGGAATTTTATCAGTCTGCTTTGCGCGAATGGTGAGCAACATGTAATGGGTACACAGTACATACAGTAGTGTCCTCTGCTGCTAATCCATTGGTGCTATGCATTTTTCTGGTACTTTTTGAGCACTTTAACAAAATAAACCAATACAAACTGTACTCTAACCAAAACTTGATATAAACCAATAATATTGAGAATGATGAAGGTTTAACAGACATAATCTTGTGGTTTTGCAGGTAGGTCCTAAAGGGAAAGTTATTGGCATTGACCACATCAAAGAGCTGGTAGACGATTCTGTAAATAATGTGAATAAAGACGACACCAGTTTGATAGCGTCGGGAAGAATAAAGCTCATGGGTAAGACCCCTCTAAGGTGATGAATTCCTATTCATTTTACTTGACAGCATGCCAATGTGGGCGAAGAGTTAAGCCAAGGATATTGTACCCTTTTCCTTTTGATTTTGTGCTACTACGATGGATTTAATGTTAGGAAAAGTTGGTTAAATGGTTCAGCTCTCTGCAAACCACACTCAAAGAAACCTTATGAAGTCAAGGCTTGATGAATATTTGATTGACTGTAACGTGACGTGCATTCTAACAACTTGTTTTCAGTGGGAGATGGACGTTTGGGCTTTCCCGAGGAGGCACCCTATGATGCCATCCATGTTGGAGCAGCAGCACCCAACGTTCCCAAGGCCGTGAGTTCGAATTGCAGATGGAGCACAAGCACTCAACAATGTGTTGTCAAATACAATATAATATCAATTTATACTGAATCCTTTATGTTCGTTTTATGCACATCTGCCATAACAATAGACAAACAGGACATACAAAATACACAGTAGATTCAGCATTAAATGAGTTGTTACATTGAGCTTTTGGGCACATAGTTGTAAAGTTAGACTGCTGAGTGAGTGACCTGATATGACTGGTAAATTCACAGAAGACTTTGAACTTCTTGAACAGATAATGCATCAAATCTAATCTGTGGCAATGTAAATGGATGACTCCAGGCTTTGTTTTGTGCCTGTAGCTCTTAGACCAGTTAAAACCGGGCGGGCGGCTCATCCTGCCTGTGGGTCCGGCCGGAGGGAACCAGATGTTGGAACAGTATGACAAGCTGGAGGACGGCAGCACCAAAATGAAGCAGTTGATGGGGGTGATTTATGTGCCTTTAACAGACAAAGACAAGCAGTGGTCCAGGTGGAAGTGACTTCCTCTTGCTCTCCTCCCTCTCTCTCCTTCTCACAGTGGCAAAGGTGAAATGGTGTGGCATGGAGCAGGCAACGGAGAGCCACAAACAGCCGCATTTAGCTGCTTGTTGACTTTTTTTTTGCTTCTTCCATACCATACTGAGTAGCTGCACGTTTATTTAATTTGATTTTCTTCAAATAAACCTAACGTGCCTGCCTAAAAATAACACCCACTTTCACACCCAAATAGCCTCGCTGTAGAACTGAAATGCTTTATTAATAAAGATTGATAAAGCATGGCCTTTACTACTTTTTGGATCAATTTTAAGTTTGAAATTTGAAAGTGTGATCTGCATGGGGAACTTGTGGAAAGATGGTCTATTCATTACCTCTGAATGGGATGTTTTCACACAAACGTATCTAAAATGCTTTAAGTAATATCATATTTAAGATTCAGGACATATTATAATATTGGTTATAATGTTGTCAAATGCACAATATTTAACAAAATGTCCCAGAAGGTTATACATTGATCAAGTCTAGCCACAAGTATCACCTTGTTACAAAATTAATTCAGTTTCTATAACAAAAATAAATATTATAGATTTCTTGCATGAATGTAGTGCAGTGTTTTCTAGCCTTTACCAGTTATTTTCTAATTCACGGGTCAGAAAATGACCTGTTTGGAAACGTTTTGTTGCTGAATGTAGTGTATCTTTGTGCCAGTTAAAGCGTGAATAAATGGAAAGCTGCTGCGAAAGAGTATCCCACATAGAACCTATTCAATTCCCCCTTAACTGATGTGCTACTTTTTATATGCATTATTATTTTTTGATTAACTTCATAAATGATGTTTCTCGCAGGGATGAACTTTGAAGATGCTGACAGCAAGTGACTCCAGTTTGAAGTGGGAAAACCTCGGGACGGGGTTTAACGCGTCTTTTTCGTTCAAACCATAACAAGAAACAGTCCATTTTGTTCAACTATGGGACTCACTGAGAATCCCATCGATGCACAATCTATGCCCGACCAAGGGGCAGCAATGAGAGACTGCTTTCAGCTTGGCGCTGACATTGCAAGAGAGAGAGTTTTTTATTTCATGTTCTGCTTGCATAATTTTTTTGGGGGTTGTGTTTCTTTTAACTGCTGGACTTTTTGTGGTCTTAAAATTGCAAACGGCCATTTTGACAGTATTACATTTCAGCAGCATCAGCGCTGAATGTAGGTGCACCGCTTGACAATGACGAGAGATGCCTGAGCCTTTTAGATAAAAAAAAGAAAGAAAGTTGTAGCTACATAATCGATGCAGTATTATCACACATGCTGAAGTAACCACACATACAGTCTGCAGTGTTGCCCCCTGTGTTTAAAGCCCTGTACTACAAAGCAAGTGTAGTAGACATTGTGGTCTCAATTCTTTAGTCAAATATAATTTAAATATGGATGCATACCAGTAAATTTGTTTAAAGTGATACTTCAAGATTTTTAAGTGTGGTTTTAAGTTGGCTCTTGCATGTCACAAATACCCCGGTTTAGGACAATAGTTAGGTTAACAAGGGCAAACAACAGGTTCACTCTTTCCCTCAAAAGTATTTGAATCCAGCTTGCACTCTTGTGGAACCACAAAGCTGAAGAAGTCCCTGGGAAGAGAAGTGAAATGTCTTCAATTTTACAACAACAAAAAAAAACAGTTCACTATTTTTGCAAACCTTTGGTACGATGAAAAACTCCTGGATGGGCTAGAGCAGCCATTCCCAAAGTCCGGAACATTGCGGCCCCTTTGTCGATCTGAAATTCTCTCGTGGCCCCCCAATAGACAATATTTTACATTACATAAAAAGCAACATCTAACATGGACTGGGGTTTAAAGTAATACATTTTATCGAATAAATGTATTTTCCTTTTTACATTTGAAAAAATATAAATTTTCTTGTTTTCTAGACAAGCTTGGGGGCTGTAGTGTCTCCAAGGCCCCCCAGGGGGCCCAGGACCCCACTTTGGGAAGCACTGAGCTAGAGCATGCACTGGAGGGAGCTCTATGGTGCTTTTCCAAAATGTGATTTGGAAACTTCTTCCATTCAAAATGTCTTCCACTTCGGCTCAAACATTTCTAATTAGATTTCTTTTTTTCCCCAGGAGGCTTCATGCAGTGTGTTGCTATTTTTGAATGATTAGATGTTTCTGGTTGATGTGGTAAATGTTCAAAAACGAACCTTTAACCTGGATGTAGGGGACAATCACAAACTTACTGCAGCGTTGATTCATTCTGCTTTTAATTGTAGTATCCTAAATAACACAATTTGTACTTGTGTACTTGGTTGGTAGTACAGGGTGATTTTTGGAGAGCTGCACTAACCACACTACAAGGCCGCGCACAGGGCTGAGCTTTCTTTCTCACTGTGTGATGTGCTGCAGCTTTCACAGTTACCGCAACAGTTTGTGACAAGAAAGGCACTAAACTAAAAGCTACTCACTACTTTGCCATGGCATAATAAACTCCATATCAAGCAAAAATCTGGTTACGGAATAAAACGACATAAATTCAAGAAGCACATTTGATTTTGGGTGATGGAAGTGTGATGACGTTTGGCTTTCATAGTGTGTGGAATGGCTTGAGAAAATAAATGCCTACATTTTGATCCTGGTTTTGAGTCTTGATATTGAATAGGCTATTGCTCTAATAGAAGTGAAAAGTAATGTGTGAAGATACTACACTTATTTAGTAATTTATCAACCTTCAACCACAACATTGCAACCACATGCATACTTATATGAGTAAGTACTTAAGTGAACATATTATGGCATAATAACACGAACATATTCAAAAACTTTGCAAAATCTTGAAAATATGGCAAAAACGTTAAATACGCCTTTTTGGATCCAAACATTTCAATTTCTTCTAAGGGAAAATAGGGCATATCTGCTGATCAATGCAGATGAAGTGGAGGCGCTATAGATGGCCCACTGTGGCAATTTAACTGGTAGAGCGCGGTGACAGTACGGTGAAGGAATCCAGAGGAGAGGTGTCTTTAGTGAGGTTTATTCATATTGTTGGGTAACGTGTGTGTGTGTGTGTGTGTGTGGTCTGAAAAACATAAGACAGAAGGAATCATGAGTATCTAACTCAGGTAACATAGGTATGCTGTACATATGCTATAACAAGTATGCAGTTAAATGAATCGGAATTAAACACTGAAAACATCTATAAACATACTAATCATTCAGAAAATATTACTAAAAAGGGACATAAAGCAGGAATAAATATAGGATTACATAACTAAATCACATTGCAAAACTGAATATGACTTAACAAAACAAACAGGAAAAATACAGAGGTGCACAGGCCAATTTAGCTTCAAAACACAAAACTAACAACATAAACTTGCACCTACAGAGGTAAAATAAAGACGCATTTACCTTATAATCATTAACGCACGGTAAAACAAAGTGTAAAACGGTAAAGGTCCTTAATTGGTTCAGCATGCGTCTCCTCCATGCCATGCGTCTGCTCTCCCCTGGTGCCACAGCATGAAGATAACGAAACCTAACACCAGGGGGAGCACTGCTCGGCTTGGCTTTCTAACACAGCCGCCCCAAATGTCAGGTCTGACATTTGTATTCACTGAGAAAGGCGAGCAGGGGTGTCCTCCTACTCGGTGATCTTCGGCAGAGGGATCAGCCGGGCCACAGGTCGGATGTATGTCTTGTCCTTGACCTTTATGGACGCTGTGCGAACACGTCCGTCCAGTCCTCTGAATGTCTCTGTCACAGAGCGCACGAGGGAGCTGTGGGTCAACGATGAGAACGACTTGGCTTGTGTCCAGTTCCTTGGACTCAGTTCTCCACTTCTGACGTTCCTGAAGACTTGGGAGGTAGTTCCGAGTGAAGGCCGTCCAGAAGTTATCCGCCAGTATCTGACTATGTCTCCATCTTCTCCTACCCAGTAGATTGTGCTGATCGTAAAACACCTGAGGGAGTGAGGAGTCTCGCCGGCCCATCAGAAGGATGTTCGGGGTGATTGGGTCCGGATCCGCGATGTCCGAGGAGACATAACCCAGAGGCTTGGCATTGAGGATACCTTCAATTTCCACAAGCAGGGTGTACAGGACTGGCTCGGGAAAGGACTGCTCCTTGAGAATAACCTTCAGAGCGGTCTTCACCGATTTCACCTCTCGCTCCCAGGTTCCTCCGAAATGGGGAGCGCTCGGTGGATTGAAACAGAAGCGAATCCTTTGCTTGGCTAACTGCTCCCGTAGTTGCGGGACCATAGCTTCAAACGCTTCCTGTAGCTCTCGACTGGCTCCAACAAAGTTGGTACCGTTGTCACACAAGACTTCATAGGGTTGACCACGCCGGGCGATGAAACGGCGGAGAGATAGCAGAAAGGCGTCTGAGTCCAAACTTTCCAGGAGGTCTAGATGTACACACCTGGTGGTCATGCACTTGTACAAGATCCCCCACCTTTTCTCCTGTCGACGTCCAATCTTGACCAAGAATGGGCCAAAACAGTCCACACCGGTAGAATAGAATGGAGGTTTGTACAGACGTAGTCGGCTGGGTGGCAGGTCTGCCATTTTTGGGATGTTGGGTTTGGCACGCCAATGTTGGCAGTCTCGACAGGAGTGTTGCAGCTTCTTGATGGCTTCTCGTCCTCTAAGCACCCAATATTGGCGCCGAATCTCTGCCAAGACTCTTTCTGGACCCGGATGAAGGAGCTCTTGGTCAAACTTCCGAATTAGTAGTCTGGTAACTGGGTGACTTGGATCGAGAACGATCGGGTGGATAGATTCAGGATCCAGATCTTCTGCCCGTCTCAGTCGTCCACCGACTCTAACTAGACCAGTGACCTCATCATACTCTGGTGCGAGGGATGCAAGACGACTGTCAGCAGGGATAGGTCTTTTGGCTTTTAGAGCCTTTATCTCGTCGGGAAATGAGTGTAGCTGGGACTGAGCTAGAATCAGCTTTTCTGCATTGATGACGTCAGCAGCGTTGTGCGGCTTGTCGGCGTCTGAGTCAGCCGCCCCATCAAGGACCCTGACAGTAGCTTGGACAAGGTCTTGCCAGGACTGGAACTGAGCAGCGTCGGGTATCTGAGTACTGATGTTGGTCATGACTGTTCCGATGAGTGTCGATTTCTTGAACTCACTCGTGTCGGAATCCTCCAATGACACAGGAGTTTTAGGCCATCGGTCTGGTGGTTCCAGCAGGAATGCAGGGCCTGAGATCCATCGATGAGGTTGGGTTAATGCTGCAAGGTTCAAACCTCTAGTCAGGTCGTCTGCCGGGTTCTGTGTGGTGTCCACATACCTCCAATCGGCCACATTGGTCAAGCTCTGAATCTCAGCCACTCTGGTTCCAACGAAAACCTTGTACCTGCAAGATTCGGATTGTAGCCATTGAAGGACAGTAGTGGAGTCCGACCACATGAAGACCTTGTTGACTGGAATGGTCAGCTCAGTGAGGATGACTTGAGCCACTTGAGCACCTGTAAGAGCTGCACTCAGCTCCAAACGTGGGACAGAGAGTTTCTTCCGTGGCGCTACGCGGGACTTGGCCATGACAAAGGCGGTGTGGATATCCCCATTCTGATCGATGGTACGGAGGTAGGCCACTGCTCCATATGCCCTCTCAGATGCATCGCTGAAAACATGAAGCTCTCTGGTGGAGGTATCCGAATCAGCACATGCGGGAGCATACGGTCGCGGGAAGTGCAGTTGTGGGAGATTGGACAGTTCTTGTTGCCATGTGTCCCATTCCTCACGCAGGTGTTCTGGTTCAATTGGATCGTCCCATCCGAGTTCCTCTCTCCAAAGGTCCTGGATTAGAATCTTGGCCCGGGTCGTGAACGGGATCATGAAGCCGAGTGGGTCGTACTGGCTGGCAAGCTTCTTGTACAGGTTGCGGAGCGTGGGAGGAAGTGGCTCTGTGGAACGATGTTTATATCCCAGAGTGTCCATGAGACAATTCCACTGCATGCCGAGGGTCAGCTCTTGAAGATCTGAACTTCCCTTAGAGAGCCACAACTCACTCGCTGTTGACCTGGCTTCAGATGGAAGATGCTCAATGACTGCAGGAAGGTTACACGCCCATTGCCTTAACTCAAATCCTCCTTCGGAGAGTAACTCACGGAGGGTGTCCACCAAGCTCTGTGCCTCAGCTGACGTTTGGGTACTGTGGAGACAATTGTCCACGTAGAAGGACTGCTCAATGGTCTCCAAAGCCGGGATTCCTTTGCTGCTGTTCTCTTTGAGGTGGTGCTGAAGTGCATAGATGGCACAGCACGGACTGCACGTAGTCCCAAACGGCAGCACTTGCCACTCAAAGATGGATGGGTCTTCATCTTTCTGCAGATTCCTCCAGAGAAATCGTAGCAAAGGTCGGTCAGAGGGCAGAGGGCGCACTTGGTGGAACATACCTTTAATGTCTCCACTCACTGCAACGCTGTGCTGGCGAAATCGGAGTAGGACACCAAGGAGAGATGGTCCGAGTGTTGGCCCTGGCAGTAACTGGTCGTTCAGGGACTGTCCCTGGTACTGAAAGGAACAGTTAAAGACGATCCTGTCTTTACCGTTATGGTGTACCATATGGTGCGGAATAAACCATGACTCTTCGGACTGGTCACATTCTTGTGGGGTGATCCGCGCCACATAGCCTGCTTCTTCGAGCTTCTTGACTTCCGCACAGTAGGATTCAGCTCTCTTTGGATCTCTAGCCAGCCTGCGCTCTGTGTTGCGTAGGTTAGGGCGCACCGCTTCTTGAGGAGCATGTAGTTTGACTACTGGAGTGCGTCGGAGCAATGGGGTAGCATAGCGTTCTACTCCTTCCACATTGACTCTGGTAGTTGCTGACTGCAGGAGGTCAAATGCCTGTTGATCTTGTTTAGACCTGGTGTACACTTTCTCGCTCTGGGGGAGGACGTCAAGTTGCCACAAGCGTTCCACATTGCGAGCGAGCTCCTGGCGATCCTCAGCTGTAGCAAGGTGAAGGCACTGTTGTTCCTTGTGGGAACTCTGGAACGGACTCATTGGACCCTGCAATGTCCATCCTAGGAGTGTGCAGACGGCTATGGGTCCACCTTCAGGTCCTTTGCGTGTAGGTTGGATTGGAGTCAACAGGTGAGGTGCGTCCGACCCAATCAGTATCAGCGGCTGGACTTGGTTCAGCGGGAGATCTTTAAGGTGCTTGTAGCGCTGTTGAAGAGCTCCTATGGGGTAGGTCACTTCCGCAAGACTAAGTTCTGAAGCTGTGAAGGCATTGCGGATGTGGTACCTCTCTGAGGGTTTCTCCAGGGACGATATGTCAAAGGAAACAGATGAACCAGTTAGGTGATTTATGCTGTGATGCACAGTCCGTAGAGCTAGTGTCTCTGGGTTGCCCTTGAGGTTCAGCTGTTGGACCACTTGAGGAAGAATGACGGTCCTCTCTGATCCATCATCCAATATAGCATGGACTTCCATTGCTTGGTCGCCATTGTGGACTAGGACACTCACAATCTTTAACATGACCCGTTGAGAGCGGTTTGGGCGGTCAAAGTAGATCTGCGTAGAGGGAACGTTGACCATGAGAACAGCTCCGGAAGTGGCTTGAACGGAGTCATGAAGGCTGGTGAGGTGGGTCTCCTTACAGAGCTTGCATGGGCGCTTCAAGTTACAGGTATCTGCTGAGTGGTTCCTCGCACATTTCCAACATCGCTTGCCATCCTTTATCCACTGCACTATCTCGTTGGTGCTAAGTTTCTTGAACTCATTGCAGGAGTTGAGATAATGATCTCTGTTATCACATCGAGGGCAATACGGCTTTGGCTTAGGAGTGGTTTTAGGTGAAGCGGAGGTTGATGGAGGTGGTTTCTCATTGAGAGTCAGCAGAACTGGTGTGGACTTGTCCTTCACAGGCGTGCTCCGACTGGGTTTAACAGGCTTGTGAGGCTCTGGACTGAAGAGTGAGGCTGCACGACTGGAGATCTGTTTTGCTTGGGACTTAATCTGCAACCATTCAGCAAGATCCGGGAGTGTGTACGTTCTGTCCGTACCTGTCTGCAGGATACTCCGGTTCAGGCAGTATTCCACAAAGCTATCGCGGAGGTTTGGTGGCATCTTGCTCAGTAAACGATCAACGTGTGATCCACACATTAGCTCGTAACCGTTCTGGCCTTCCAGTGTTCTCAGCATCCCAACTAATGACTGTACAGCAAGGGCGAAGGTGTCAAAAGCCGCCGCATCTCCTGGTCTGAAAGCTGACATACTTAGGATGGCGCCTAGTTCAGATTGGACAAGCTGACGTGGCTGACCATACTTGTCTTGGAGTGCTTGGAGTGCACTGGTGTATGGCTGCTGGTGGTACATAAAAGCTTTGGCTAGTTGAAGTGCGCTAGCGTGCTTGAGCTGGCCGAGCAAAACCTGATACTTGTACTGTTCACTAAGGTGAGCGTGAGTACTCAGGAGGTTATCAAGGGCCATCTTGAGCAATGCGAAGTCACTTTCGCGTCCACTTTCGAAGTACGGCAGTGTAGGCCTGGGAATCCCATAAGCTGATGCAATCAGTAGATCTGCTCCGAATGGTGGCACAGAAGTGGGTTGAGGAGCTGCTTGATATGGCTGAGAGAATGTAGCGACGGATGGAGTTTGAAATGGTGGCTGGTATGCAAGCATTGGTGGTGGCTGTTGCACTACATTGAGCGGAGTGGCCATAACAACAGGTGCTGGTGCCGAGGCAGGTAGAAAGCTGTAGCTTGATGGTCCAGCAGGTACACTCACACTGGATGTGGATACAGGTGGAAGAAAGTACTGCGACGGCAAGGTAACTTGAGGAAGGCTAGGAGAGGTAAAGTTATTGGATGGCACAGAAGCAAGCTGCCTCGGTAATGGAAGAGGCGCAGCCGAGGAAACTGTGGAGATATTAGGCACAGTAGTGGGCTGAGCGGTACTCACAGCGGGTTGGGCGAAGACTTGCTGGTTACTCTTTTGCGTTGATGGTTGAGGTGGCTGAAGGTAGCTCTCGGGAGTTAACGGTCGGGAGTCCTGTGAAGCACTTTCCCCATCGGTTGCGAGGAGCGAGGTGACCAGCTTAGCCATCTTTAACTTTTTCTCTGCTTCCTGTATGCGGCGATTTCTATCGAGTTGTTTGTTTAAGGCCTCTTTAGCAAGCAGTGCTTCTTCTTGCGCACGCTGTGCTTCCTTAGCTTGGATTTGTAAACGCTCATACTCCAGTTCAGCCTTGGAGTCCTCTGCAACTTGCTGCTTCAGATCGTCAAGCTCGATTTGTCTAATTCCTTCCTCCAGAAGAGCAGACTGCATAGTGTTGAACTCTGACGATGGATAGTAGCCCTTACTTGATCTTGAGAAAATGCTGCCGGATGTGGTACTACGGGATTTCCTAGATTGGCTTCTGTGGTGGCTGCTAGAGCGATGCGAAGCGACTTTAGGATTGGTGGGTAGCAGTGGATATCCGACTTCATAATCCCCTAGATACTGAGGAAGACGGCGTTCTCGTTGTGGCTTTTCCTGGGGCTCTGTAACATCTGCAGTTGCGTGCTCCATACTGTAGGGGGCGCTCTATCCGGCTCGAAGGACCAAATGAAGTGGAGGCGCTATGGATGGCCCACTGTGGCAATTTAACTGGTAGAGCGCGGTGACAGTACGGTGAAGGAATCCAGAGGAGAGGTGTCTTTAGTGAGGTTTATTCATATTGTTGGGTAACGTGTGTGTGTGTGTGTGTGGTCTGAAAAACATAAGACAGAAGGAATCATGAGTATCTAACTCAGGTAACATAGGTATGCTGTACATATGCTATAACAAGTATGCAGTTAAATGAATCGGAATTAAACACTGAAAACATCTATAAACATACTAATCATTCAGAAAATATTACTAAAAAGGGACATAAAGCAGGAATAAATATAGGATTACATAACTAAATCACATTGCAAAACTGAATATGACTTAACTAAACAAACAGGAAAAATACAGAGGTGCACAGGCCAATTTAGCTTCAAAACACAAAACTAACAACATAAACTTGCACCTACAGAGGTAAAATAAAGACGCATTTACCTTATAATCATTAACGCACGGTAAAACAAAGTGTAAAACGGTAAAGGTCCTTAATTGGTTCAGCATGCGTCTCCTCCATGCCATGCGTCTGCTCTCCCCTGGTGCCACAGCATGAAGATAACGAAACCTAACACCAGGGGGAGCACTGCTCGGCTTGACTTTCTAACAGCAGAAATTTTTGGTCAAAACATTGGCAGCATACAAAAGCATCTAATCTTTCACTTCTTCACAAGATTCATCTGTTTGCTCCATAATATTCATAAACAAAAATTCTGCCTCAGACAGTTCCATGTGTGCAGCCAATTTCGGTTTAGGGAAACCACCCACTTACGCCCTTCTGGCTCTTAAAACTACTGTAGGCTCTTGTATTGTTCAGAGCCATACTTTTATTTTTTAGAGCCAGAAGGGCGTAAGTGGACATACGCCCCTCTGGCTCCAAACAATACTCAAACCTTTGTGTTAGGTCTGTGTTGTTTTGTTGCCTTATTCAATACAGGTTGATTTCTGATACGTCTTTTTGGCACAACTAGATCGAGCTCATCAAGACTTTGATATATAGAACTCATTTTCGCCCAAAATGCCACTTACGCCCCTCTGGTTCCAAGCCCTCGAAAAGTGCAGATGGGAAAGTAACTAGAGAGGAACTGGGGCTGTTTTTCATGGACTGGTTGTCACATTAAAGCATTAAAATTATGTAATTTTAGCTCTTAAAATCTATGTTGGCACCAAAAAACACCATCAATAGCAATCAATAACTAACGGCAACCAACCCCACACATTGTGTCAAACTGCCCTGCACTTTGGGCACGTCACTGTTTTTAACAGTTAATCACTATTGCAGTAAGATGTAAAGAAGAAAGAGGCGCGTCAAGTAATGGGTTCAAGCGTTCATTTAATGTTAGATAGTTTCACGTTAAACTAACATTAAACATTAGTTTAAAGGTCCTATACAGAGACCGTTAAAAAGAATAGACAACTCCTCCTCACTCCTCCCCGTTTACCACAATGACGTTCAAGGGGGAAATCATGGCGGATTTATGATCTCGGAAGTCGGAATTTCCGAGCTACGACTTAAAATTTCAACTGGAATGCGCACCAACTCCGTAATTTCGACTTGGAAACTCGGGACAGAATCAGCTCACCCGACAAGTATGGGGCGCCCCATAGACAAGGAGCACTTAAAGATGGCTGCGCCCGACGTGACATGTAACGCATGTAAAGCTTCATTAAACCGCGTTATTTGGCAGATGTTCCCCAAATAAACTTGTTAGATGTCAACACGAAACGGATAAGCTTTACTGCTCTCAGGCTAGCGTCTTAGTAACGGTAAAGAAAAAAAGAAACTACTAGTGCTTAAATTATCACTGTATTAACAACAATTATAATAAATATTACAATTAAGTTTCTCTGTAAACTGATTATGATGCTCGAACATGAGCAACAAAGTTGTAACTTTTACGGACGTGTCTACCTCCGACGTTTCCGACCTGGACAACTGGAACGCTACAACTCGGAGATAACGTTTTATCCTGGTCGGAATTTCCAACTTCCGACATAAGTGGAACGCACCATTAAAGACTCCTCCTCCCCAGCTCTGACGAAGCATGTTCCTAAAAAGAGCATAAGGGCGGGATCTTCACTGTAGACTCGGCCCTTGCGTGACTGGTGACTTGTAGCTCGTGCAGCTCCAATGCTAACATTAGTTAGTCATTAGTACGAGATTTCAAAAAAAATTATTTCGAAAACCAGCCTGGTTTCTTTAATTGTGACTAACCCAGCGTTATCTCAGGAGGAATATGTAACCGTAGAAAGTGTTTGAAAAATAGAAACCAGGCGTTAAAGTTGTTTTTAACGTGTCTAAAGTCCAATGCTTTTCAATGGGAGACTAGCGGCTATATGGAGGTACTACAGCAATGGCGGAGCAATGGCGGCCTCCAGTGTTGCGGTCATAAAGCAGAGCAGCCAGCGGCCATTGGTCCTATATCATGCCATATTGACTTTTTGGAGTTTTTAACCATGTTGTTATGCGATTTCTTATCAAAAACACCCCCAGTGTTTTTTGGCTTCATTCACAGTTCTAAGCAATCCTCCTGAATCCTGCTCTCTGAGCAGCTGCTCCGTAGTGCTGGACTGAATGAAAAACCTTTTTTTTCTTTTTTTTTTATGTAAAATTTTTATGTAAAATCGACTTTTTCAAGCTTTATATCATGTTATTATGTCATTCCCTCATTAAACACATGCCTGGAGTGTTGCCTTGGCTCATTCACATATTTTTGAGTAATCAGTAAAAACTTAGACGGTGGCCATTTTAGGTGTAGCTATGCCTCAGTCCTCCTAGGAACGCCCCCACCTCCTGGAGACGCCTCTGGACCTTTCGTCACCAGCCAAGCCACCAACCACTGCTCCTCAGCTCAGCAGAGCCCCCTCCCCGCACAGTGCTGTTTTTTAAAGAGCTACTAAACACCCCTTCCAGATCTTACTCCACCCACTCCCAATATTCAAAAAACTCAGAGAAAGAGGCGTGGCGGGAGGCTTTGGGGGGACGCGGGGAGGGGGAGTGTGTGGGCGGTCTCTGCTCTGTTGACAGTCTCAGGGCCAGAGTGACTCCCGTTATGCCGCATTTAGACGATGTGGCGCCACTTTCCCGGACACTTCAGCCTATCGCACCGGCTAGCTTCTCCGGACATGTGGCGTCACTTTCCCGGACACTTCAGCCTCTCGCACCGGCTAGCTTCTCCGGACATGTGGCGCCACTTTCCCGGACTCTCGAGCCCGTCGTACCGGCTACAGGCCGAGCACACGCGGCGGACATTTGGCGCTCGTATCTCCCCGTTCCTCCTCCTGGCTTTAGCGGACACTCAGTCACACACTGCCCGCTCTGAGCCTCCAAGGCAGGGGATGGCTAACCGCTGCCCCGGTGTCTGTGAGCTCTCCCTGGGGGAGATTACAGTAAAAAGCCCTCAGCCCCGTCTCATAAGCACGGACAGCCCTGATGAGCGCTGTCTGCCCGATACAGCTTTATCGTGTCTGTAGTTTCAACGTGAAAACATCCAGCCATGTCACTAAATAAGTGAATCTGGGTATTTTGGGGTTACATTTGTCTTTTTTAAGGAGGAGATGTCGGGGATGTGAGTGCTGTGGTTCACACACGGAGCGGAGCCTGTAGATCAAATCCCCGTCTCGGGTCTTTTCTCCTCATCCTCCCGCTCCCTGGCCGCTTTGTGCGGCCGGTCCCTGGCCGCTCTGTGACCGGCATGTTGGGCTCACGTCACAAAACAGCTACTAAACTACCTGACTAAAGTTACTACACTAGAAGCGCTGCGCTAAAGAACTAACTAAATACTATGCTAATAAATTGCTAACTTGAAAATCGATGTAAAACGCTCGCTCGCTATTCCAACTCCAACTCGCTACGGGGGCGTGTGCGAGATTTGGCTTTTATACCCGAGCAGCAGAGCGACGGACGTCACACACACAACGTGACGTCACACCGCTTGCAGAGCCAATGGGGAGGACAGGCACGAGATTCAAATGTAGTGCAGCCGAAAATGTAGAGAGGGCGCTACACAGACGATTTTAGGCTCAAAAGTGAGATTTTATCTAATTTGCACTAAAATGTCAAAAAATTGACCAGGACATGTAGAGAGCACTATAAGAAACATATTAATGCAGTTTATAAGCTCAAAAAAGTTGATTTGGTGCTTAGTTGTCCTTTAAATGCCACAGTAGTGTGCTGAAGGGGGCGTGTCGGGAAGCTTCTTAAAGAGACAGAGGCCTATTTCAAGACGTTCAGTACAGCCATTTTGAGAGAGCAATTTTATTCAAGGCAGTTATTTTAATTTACTGCATATACAGACCAAAAGAAGGTTACGTCATCATTGTAGTATGCTATAGACTGGTGCTATGTGATTGAAAAAAGCATAATACCCCCTCTTTAAAAAAAAAATACAAAAACACTTCAAATGTGACAAAAAAGTTTGGATCCGTTTTGTAGGCCTTAGCTTTCAAATGACTGTTCACTGTTGCTCTCCAGTCAATAAGCTTTTAGATTTGGGTAAAGCCGAACTGGAGAAACTGTGCCCTGTTAAGGCAGGGGTAAAGAGGTTAAACGTTTAATGCTCCACATTCTGTTGAGCATTGGACTCAAGAAAGAAAAGTCCCTGTGTCCCCTACTAGTCAAATGTTGCTCCAATGAAAGTAAAAATTGCAATCACATTATTATTTGAGTTAAAGTAATGAAAAATGTGTTATTTCAGCCCTAGTTCAGTCCTTAAATTTGCAGTTAACACACAAATAAATAAGTGCAGCGCTAATCAGATGGGAATTTAGCATTGACAAAGAAGTCGTCTTTCAGAAAAATAGGGGGTTGTCCAGGCCAGCAATTCCTGCCATAGCCCCTCAGTCTGGGTTTGCTGCCATTTTGATCTGAAGCAGATGACCCACTGACTCGTTCATCACCATGTGTCCTCCATGTCTGGAAACAGACACACATGTACTGCCTATAAAGATATTATACGAGTAATGGGACTTTGTTGACTGAATACCTGACAGGCTCCATACACTGCCAGCTCACTGAGGCAGTCTGTGATGGTGGGGGGACTGCTGGGTTTCAGCAAAATGTTTGTTTGTTTATTTATTTGTTTATTTATTTATTTGAGCAGTAAGTCTGCTCAAAAGGAGTGGGCCGAAGCAAAAGGCTTATAAGCACCCACCCCAACATTGAAAACAATAGCATTTACATTAACAATCAAAACAAGGAATGTAATACAAGAACAAATCATAAACAAAGGAACATAGGGCAAGGTAACAACAAATAATAAAGAACAATAATTTAAAAAAACACAGCAAAATAAAGAAACAACAGCAAAAGAATATACTACAACACTCACAATATTTGTTGATATTTAAGAAATATAGATTCTTTATAAACCTTTTAAAAATGTGCCAGATTATTACAAATTTTTATGCTTTTGTCTAAATTCTTCCATATTTCTACATCACGTCTGGTGGGACACATGCTTTTTAAGGTTGTTCTGGAGTACTGATATATGAGCCATCTTAAATTCAGTGAGTTTCAGGTCCACGGAAAGGGGCGGGACCTGATCATATACTTTTGAAATCCGTATCTCTCTCTTCTTATTTTACAATCTCACAGATTATCACTGAAAGGTTTATAACAGTATATATATTTATATATTATATTACACAGGCACACATGTAAAGACTTTTTTCCTAACATTCTGCTGTGTACACATCATCCACAGAGGAATTAATAAACATGCTATCAAATCAAGATGACTTTTTCTGGTGAAATATGTTTTATTCACAAGCTCCAAACAAGAACACCAGAACAATAACACAAAACAACTCTTTGTATAAGACGGACAAGACATAACTGAGAATAGTGGACACTGGGCAGAATATCAGGACTTATTAAAAAAGACTCGATTGCACTTCGGCTCAAACAGAGTGAACATCACAAATGAATTACACCGACACTGAATGAGAGCAAAGCAAAAATATTTTATTTAAAATCTACTTTAACAAACTGAAGTTTGAGGAAAAGTACAAATGCATTTACAACAGAAACAAAAAACAAAATAGCCTCTGTTTTGTTAGATATGCTTTTGTAAAACAAAAAGAAATCCAGAATACTTTATACACAGTCTCAAAATGGACCTAAAGTGCACCTGAGCAGGCACTTTCCTTTTCAAACGAAATGAGTACAGTAAAGGTAAATACTGCAATGGAATAGTGCCACCTACTGGTAGAACTATATAAACGGTGGACAATTTAACATGTTAGGCTCTTGGTCAGGAGAGTACCTAGCTGGATGTTCATGGCCATTAGAGTGAATTTTTTTTTAAAGCTAGGCATCAAGAAAGACGCTTAGACTGAATTAAAGCATTTCCAAAAGCTCTTGTGGTATACTCCCAACAATATGCCCCTAATCGTAATATTTTGGTGAAGTGAAAGTCCAAGATCCCTTAACATTTTGGAAGATACGTCTGTTTTTTCCCCATCTCAAATAGAAAAATAAAAGCAATTCCTTAAGACACATTGACATAAATATATAGTTAGGAATATGATATTGTATTCAAAGGCAGCCTTCTTACCTGGATTATGCGCTAAATTGTTCATTCATAAAACAAAATGTCTGAAGCATAAATCAATGTCCTGGTATGCCAAAACAAAGAGTGCAAATTGAATACCAGTTGACAATCAGTATTTGCGACCGCAGTAGGAGAAGTAGCAGCAGTAAGTGGTGGTAGATCTGGGAGCTATAGGTACATGCCGTTGATGAGGTAGTCTGACTCCTCGGTGGTGAGGGGCCGGGCCTTTTTCAGTTTGTGTCGGACCAGTTTGAGACGGCAGCCGATCATGAGCAGCAGCAGAGCGGTGATGAGGATGCCCAGGGCCAGCGGGAGGATGGCGCCTGCACAGAGGAACACAGGAACACACACTTGGATGTAAGGAGCACGTGTAAGGGAATAAAGAAAGACTAATAATAGCAGTTTGCAAACCAACTAAAATGTTTGTGATATGTTTGGAAAGCCCAGTGACATGAAGCGCCATAATATTTGCTGTCTTTTTTGTGTTATGTCTAAGTGGCGCTGATGTCATGAGGGTTAAATGCCCAATGAAGGCTTGGTAGTTTTGTGGGCAAAGTGGACATGCCTGATTCGGGCGCAGGGTGATCTCCTCTGAGTACAGGTTTAGAGATGGCCTTCTCGCTCTCCGTTTGACCCGGCGACTCTTTGGGAGCAGCTTTGACAGAGTAGAAACAGAGAACATTCATGTAAAAAGTGACATTGACCAAATAGAAGACTTACTGTATAGCTAATGTTAGTCTAAGGGCGAGGTTTGTTTACCTATTTCTGTCTGTTTGGTCACTGGTGGAGCCACAGTCGCTGGATTTAAGGATGGAGCTAAAAGACAGAAACATGATATACACTTTAATAATATGTATTCAGAGGAGGCTTCCTTCAAGATGGCGGACGAGACAGACGCATAGTAAATAGCTCCCCGAAGTCGGTGAACTAGAACTCGAAAACCCGATACAGAAAAGCTGGAAAACATAGCATGAGTGGAACAGGATCACGGACAGGCCTGAGAAGTCAAAAAGAAACAACTGGAGTCCCTGAAAACCCAAGCAGTGACCGCGAAGAGACCGAGGAAACTATGAGCCAGGTTGATCCAGACCATGCTAGGCTAATGCTAGAGGGGCTAGCTAAGCTTAGCAGCGAGATTCAAGACTTCAAAACGACCATGAGATGCGAACTAACCTCGTTCAAAACCGATCTTAAAGAAGACATAACATCACTTCGTCAAGATATGGAGCGGAAATTTAGAGAAAGCAGTAATGTACTGGAAGATCAAAAGGCTGGCCTGGTTGAGGCCCAAACCCGCATCGTGGAACTGGAGGAGTGGAATACGGAGGCTAATGTTTCGCTTCAGAACATGCTAACTCACACACGAAGCATGCAAGATAAGATAACGGAGCTTGAAGCAAGGTCAAGGAGAAATAATATCCGAATATTTGGTGTATCGGAAGACAGTGAAAGGGATTCTGTGGTGACGTATCTGGACCAGCTTTTTAAAAAGGAGCTGAAGCTACCGGAAGACACCGAGCTGCATATTCAACGAGCACACAGAACCCCTCCTTTTAAGCCAAAGCCAGGAGAGCGGCCCAGGGCAATAGTGGTCAACTTTTTGCAGTTTGAAACCAAAGAGATGATTCTGAAGAAAGCTTGGGAGAAGAAAATACGAGTTGCAGATAAGCCGATTCAGTTTGACCACGATTACCCCACGGAAATAGTTCAAAAACGGCGTGCTTACGTGGGCATTAAAAAAGTCCTGAAGGAACGAGGCGTCCGCTTCCAGACACCCTACACTAAAATGCGGATTTTCTGGAACGAAGGCACCCAAAGCTACAACAACGCCATGGATGCAGCGGTGGATCTAAGAGCCAGGGGATACGACGTGAATCTGCCAGAGAATGGCGCAGGGAACAACCGCATCAATGCAGCTACAGGATGGGAGCGAGTCGGTCGCGGTGGAGCTACGTTGGAGGAACGCACACGGGACAAGCTACGGGAATATCAGAGACTCCAGCAAGACCAAAGACAGAATCACTGAGGTAACGGTTCCCTTGGGGGACACGGTATAATGCGGAGTCAATTGGGCTAATGTTTAATTTTTAATAATAACTCGATCTGATACAAGAGCCCAGAACTTTCAAAATTGGCACGCCAATGTATACATAAATGCCGACAGAGGGGAGTTATAAAGATTATGTTGGACATTGCTAGACCAGGGAATCCACAAGGATGTTCTAATGTGTCTAGAGGCGGGCCCTCACTTGCAGTGGGGATCTCCTGCCCACCCACCAACAGGGGGAATGGGAGAGGTTTTGAGACATCCCTTTCTTGGAAGTCACTTGTTCAGTGTTTAGTTTTTCATTTATTGTTGATTTGTTATTGTCTGGCTGGGTACACAATTACGCATCTAAAAATAATAAGATGCATATCTTAAATATTGTGTCACTGAATGTGAATGGTCTAACTACCCCAAGAAAAAGAGGGAAGGTAATACAAAAAATACGAAAAGAAAAGGTACAATTTGCTTTACTACAAGAGACGCACCTTCATGATGAGGAACATGAGAAATTAAAAAAAATGGGATTTAGAAATACATATTACAGTTCATTTAAACAGGGTCGCAAAAGAGGTGTGGCAATTTTGGTATCCAATTCTACAAAGTTTAACTTTGAAAAAGAGATTAAAGAAAAGGAAGGCCGATATGTTATAGTAAAAGGAAGGTTGGCAGACGAGATGGTCACAATTGTAAATGTTTACGCTCCTCCTGAAAGTGACAAGCATTTCTTTAAATCAATGTTTAATACTATTGCAACTGAAGCAGAAGGAACTTTAATCTGTGGAGGGGACTTTAACATAATCTTAAACCACAAATTGGATACAACGAGTGTAAGGAAAAATAAAAATTATTTGACCAGATTTGTAAAACTGTCGCTGGAAGAATTAGGATTGACAGATACATGGAGGAATCTAAATCCTTTTAAGAAAGATTTCACCCACTATTCCTCCAGTCACAATGTACATTCGAGGATAGATTATTTTTTTGTCAATAAATCCGATAGATATAAAGTGGATGAATGTAAAATTGGTTGTGCAGACGTATCAGATCACAATGCTCTATATATAAAAATTAACATTTCAAGCAGGAAAAAACAAACTTTGTGGAGATTAAACACAGGTATTTTGAACAACGCGGAAGTAGTACAGGAAATAAAGGAAGAAATCAAACAATATATTGAACAGAACGATAATGGTGAAGTGAACCCGACAGTGGTGTGGGATGCTCTTAAAGCGGTGTTTCGAGGGAAGTTGATATCCAAAACGGCGTGGTTGAAAAAAAAAAAAATTCAATCATATGAGGATTGTTGTGAAAAACTCAAAGAATTGGAGCAGCAATTCCTGAAAACGAAAACATCAGAAATTCATCAGCAGATTTTAGAAACTAAAAGACGCATCGGTAACATATTAGAGGAAGAAGTGGAAAAAAAACACATTTATTTCAAACAGAGCTACTATGAGACGGGACCAAGATCCGTAAAACTCTTAGCCAAAAGATTAAGGAAGCAAAAAGAACTAAGTTCAATTTATAAAATTAAAGATCCACACACTAACACAGTAACTCATAAGCCAGAAGAAATAGAGAACATCTTTAAAACGTTTTATGAAAAACTTTATACACAACCTCCCTCTGCAAGCGAAGAAGAGACAAGAAACTTTCTCCAATCGCTGGATCTTCCTTCAATTGGAGTCAGCCAAAACAATACATTAACAGCTGAGATCTCGCAAGAGGAGATACTTAAAGCTATAAATACATTAAAAAATGGCAAGGCACCAGGAAGCGATGGTTTTCCAGCCGAATGGTACAAAATGTTTAAGAATGATTTAATAACAATTCTACATAAATCTTTGAACTGGACTCTGAGAGAAAATTCAATGCCATTGTCGTGGTCAGAAGCAATAATATCAGTCATTCCCAAACCAGGTAAAAATAGGGAATGCTGTGCTAACTATAGGCCAATTTCAGTACTAAATATTGACTATAAAATATATACATCAATAATTTGCAGAAGAATAAATACCTTTGTATCAGAACTAATTGATGAAGATCAGACGGGGTTTATACGTGGGCGACAGACACATGATAACATTCGAAAAACTTTACATATCACAGAGAGGGCACAGAGGGAGAAAAAGAGTACACTTTTACTCAGTATAGATGCAGAAAAGGCATTTGACTGTGTTAATTGGAACTTTTTGTATCAAGTCTTGGGAAAAATGGGGTTTAATGATAATTCAGTGAGAATGGTTAAAACACTATACAGTCAGCCAAATGCCAGAATTAAAATAAACGGAAATCTTACAGACAACATTTATTTACAAAGATCCACTAGACAGGGATGTGGACTCTCACCTACGCTCTTCTCAATTTTTATCGAACCTCTGGCGCAAGCAGTACGACAAAGTCAAGAAATCAAAGGAGTTATAATAAATGGAGTAGAGCACAAAATTGGGCTTTTTGCAGATGATGTGATAGCATTCCTAGAAGAACCAGAGACATCATTACCTAAATTGATGCATCTCTTGGAATCTTTTGGATATTTATCTGGATATAAAATAAACATTTCAAAAACCCAAATTCTGAGATTTAATTACATACCTTCTCAAAACATGAAAAAATCCTACAAATTTAATTGGAAAATGGAATCAATCAAATACCTTGGAGTAGAAATAACACAGGACTTTTTGGATATCAACAAGAAAAATTATAATCAAGTTCAAGATAGCATACTAAAGGATATAGAGAGATGGGCCACTTTACCCTTAGATTTTAGTTCCAGGATTGAAATAGTAAAAATGAATATTTTACCCAGATATTTATATTTATTCCAAGCACTTCCAGTAGAGGTCACTCAAATGCAATTTACAACTTGGGATAGAATAATATCCAGATTTATTTGGGAAAGTAAGAGGCCTCGGGTGAAGTATGGAACTCTTCAGCTACCCAAAGAGGAAGGAGGGATGGCATTACCAAAGTTAAGAGACTATTATTATGCGGCACAACTGAAATATGTATATTGTTGGTGTAATCCAAATTATGAAGGTAAATGGAAAGCTATTGAAATGGGGACAATGAAACAGCCAATTCAAAACTTCCTTGGAGATAAAGACGCATATGAAAAAAATAAAAGCTGTCTAGATCTAATAACTAAACATACATTTAGTGTCTGGTATAGAATACTTAAGAGGTATAAACTTCAAAAACATGCAGCAAAATTAAAATGGATAGCATATGATAACAAATTCATACCGGCTAAATTAGATCACAGTTATAAACACTGGATAACTAAGGGAGTCACAGCTTGGTGTGTTTTGGAGAACAATGGGAAGTTGGAGAGTTTCCAAAGTCTGACACGGAAATACCTATTTGGCAAACATGATTTTTTTCGTTATCTTCAAATGAGAGACTATTATAGGAGAGAGATTCAGGTGGATCCCTCCATAGAAGAGAGCGGTGTTGTTCAAATAATGGCAAAAGCTTACAAAGACAGTAGTATTAGGATAATTTCTGCATTATATAAAGCCTTAATAAACAACGATAAACACACAACTCAAAAAGTGAAATTAAAATGGGAAAAAGAATTTAACATAGAAATTGATGAAATGGATTGGCTAGACATGTGGAAATTACATCATACAACAACTGGCTCGCGGACATGGAGGGAGTTTGCCTGGAAAAATCTTATAAGATTTTTTATCACACCCAAATTAAAAAGTAAACAATTACAGAGGCAACAGATATGTTGGAGAGAATGTGGGGAGACCGATGTGGACCATTCACACATTTTTTGGAAATGTCCGAAACTTCTAGAGTTCTGGAAAAATACTTGTACTGTCATGTGCCAAGTCTTGGGATATACAATTCCTTTGAAACCTGAAGTTTTATATTTGTGTAATTTTTGTGGTGGTACTATTCATAAATGTGATGAATATTTGGTAAAAATAATGTTGATAGCAGCAAAAAAATCCATCACAAGGAAATGGGGGAAAGCTATGGTGCCATCAAAGGAGCAATGGATAACTACAATTGAAGACATATTCCTAATGGAGAAAATAACATACAGACTAAGACTACAAGAACCACAACTGGAAAAGAAATGGGAAAAATGGTCACTGTACAAGCAAAGTAATTAACAATGATGTAAAACCCAGTCATGTTAATGTTGTTATTGTTCTGTTTTTAAAAAATTCAATAAAATGTAAGTGAAAAAAAAAAAAAAAAAAGGATAATTGTAAACACAAATCAGATTTAGCCAAGTGTTGGGCATTATACAGGTTTTGTTGTTTTTCTTGTGAAGTGAAAAATCATTACCTCGAAATCCTGCACCTCCGAAATCATTAAATTAACATAAGATGTGTGTGTAATAAAAGTAAAAGGTCAACCCAAAAAAAAAAAAAAAAATAAATAAAAAAAAAAAAAAAAAAAAATATATGTATTCAGAGTATAGATACTGACTGAGTTGAGTCATTAAAAAACAAACAAACACGTCTTACATTTCTGGATGCACTCGGTGACACAATCGGACTCCTGCAGGAAATTGTTGTGGTTGCCCTGACAGCCTCCGTACAGGAAGTGCTTGCACTCTCCAGCGTCGCGGTCGTAGTACCAGCGCGGGAACGTGCCTTTACAGGGTCCCACTACAGGGGCTGAGGAGCACGGGTCTGGAATAGAAAGGCAGACGTTCTTACATACTTCTCAATTTAGAGTCATAGTGTTAAACCGCGTGGCGGTCGGGGACAGTGCCTCTGGATTGGCAGACCGGGGTGGTGGTCCCTCTCTTCAAGAAGGGGGATCGGAGGGTGTGCTCCAATTACAGAGAGATCACACTCCTCAGCCTCCCTGGTAAGGTCTATTCCAGGGTGCTGGAGAGGAGGATCCGACCAATAGTCGAACCTTGGATCCAGGAGTGTTAAACTTAGTGAATATTTTCTTTTCATTTCGCAGTTATGCTTCATTAGCTGTAAACACCATTCGAATTCTACACTGCGTCCGATAAAAAAGTATAGCTACTTTGAATGAGAACTACTCAATGGCCTCCTACTAACTACGCCGACTACCTTTTGTGTAAATGTTTCCAAGTATTTAACATACGTAAGAGTCTAGTGAAATGAAAGGCAACCTCCTGGGAATGCAGTCCAGTCTGTTGATGTGTTCACTGACACTGGAAAAAGCCATTTTCCCCTCTGCGTTTCTGATTCAGGATCAGATGGCAGCGACCACAGAAGCCCTTTGTCCAACGCTCACATCTTTTCCCCTGAAACTAAAGAGGCAACAGCGAGGCCAGGACTTGAGCCCAGCTTTGAGCTGGCCTGCAGGGCTCCATCTGTTTTCAATGTGGGGGACTTGTTTCAATAAGACTGTTTACTTCATGTTTGCACAAAAATAGCCAATGGTATTTTATTTTATGCGGACATCAACAAAATACAGTGTTAGTGTATTGTTGAGATTTAAAACAAATACTAGAGTCCACTAATATAAATACTGAATATAAACACTTTTCCTGAGCTGGACTCTGTGGCGCTCGCCTCGCATCCATCATGGACAACATCTCTCACCCACTGCATCAGCCTGAAGACGAGCTGAGCTGCTCCTTAAGTGGCAAACATGACGTGCCACATGACTGTTAACATTTATAATCAAATGGTATTTATTTATATACAATACTGTTATTCTACTATTATTACTTGTTTGCCCATTTACCTTATTCTTCATTTTCTAAATATTGGCACCTCACTGTGTGTTCTGTGCTGCCGTAAGGTGAATTTCCCCATTGTGAGATCAATTAAGTCTCATCTATCTGCCACATAAAACCACATACAACATTTCAACGTTTCTCATCTGGGGCTAGAACTCAAAAGACATTCTAAAACTTCAGTAATAAAAAAAAAAAAAAAAAAAGCACACTAAATGACAGATGACTGGCTGTTACCTTTTGAAAATGAGAATGAATAGGTTTATATTTTTCTAGTAAAACATACATCTTTCTGATAACACGCTTGTATTTATAATATGTTACATTTATTTTGGTCATTTCAAACCGTAACTTCACCTTGACTCTCGGCTGCGTTCTGTTGGTTGTTGGCTGGCACACTCTTGCTCCCGTCCTGAGGTGGGACGATGCTCTCCACAGTTTTCCTCTGTCCCGTCTGCTCCTCTGTGCCTGTCTGGGTCACCATCCGACGTGGGCTAGGCATGTCCATGGAGTGGGACACCGACTTTCTGTTCCCGTCAACTAGAAACAAAAACTTTTTTAGTCCAGATGTTATGTAGCGTGGATATTTAAACTGAGCCGTTTCTCCTCTAATACAAAGAAGACATGTTTTCCCCTCACAGTTGGGGCAGAAGTCTTCGTCAGAGCGGTCAGGACAGTGCTGTTTCCCGTCGCAGGCGTAGGTGATGTCGATACAGCAGCCATCGTCACACTTGAACTGGTAGTTGGAGCAATGGCCCGTGCACACTGTTGTAAACAAAACCAGATGCGTTAGGTCTATGTTGTGGTAAAAAGGAGATTGAGATGTACCTTCAGGCTCGTGTTTGGGGGCCAGCACGGTCACAGAGACGTTATCAGAGCTCTTTTGCCCCACTGTATCCGTCACGGTCATCTGGAATGTGTACACGCCCTCCTGTAGTCCACTGACTTTCAACAGGCCTGGGTGGGTCACCTGCCCATCAAACAGAACACATTTAATCCAATCGAAATGGGCAAGTATAGACTGCTGTAATTTAGGAAGTTACATTTCCTTTGCAAATAACTAAACGCCCATTTACCAGGGGTCTGACTGTGTAACTTGACAAGAGCCAGATTGATGTTACAAGGCGTCACTGATCGTAGCACTGATCTCGTTTGGAAAGAGGCGGGACTTTGAGCTGAGAAACTGTTGCTGATTGGATCAAGCACACCTTGTTTACATGTACGATACTAAAGAAATTAACTAGTTGAAACAATTGTTTAGGTTACATTTATCAGTAAGTAATTTTATCATACGGTACTTTTTACGTCTACTTGAGAGAAATTACAATGAAGTATCTGTACTCTTACTTGAGTAAAAATAATTGTTACTTTTCCACTGTGAGTAAATATGTAATTGACTGATAAAATGGTGGCCCCTTTATCCATTGCAAACAGTTTCAGTGCTATAGTAAATGCTGCGTCTTAGCCTCTAAATGCAGCCTTGTTTGCCCGTAGATCAGATAATGTCATTTGAACAGCCTTTGGTGAACTGTGGCAGGTGCACATGTAATTAGCCCCATCTCATTGAACACAGCGAGGCATTATGGGTACATGAGACCAGCCTCCTACTGACTACACAAACACATGCGTAACCTGAGGCTACTCTATCATGACCGAACCTGTTTGAATGTCTCAGCCTTGGTTTAGCCCCACTCCTGACCTTCATGTTGATGGCCGTCTCCCCTCTGACCAGTGTCCACTCGTAGCGGCTGATCCGATGGTCATCCACACTGTCCCGCCCGTCCAGGACGGCCCAGTCTGTGGGCAGCAGGATCACCACGTCCTGCCCGGCGTCACTGCGCGGGGGCTCGTCTATTTCTGCGAGGGAGGACAATAAACATGACCACTGCGCTGTAATCAAGCACTTTGGTCTTTTAGCTCTACAAGAGGGAGTTACTTTAGATTAACAAACAAGGGGAAACTGAATAATACTTCAATGTAATTTTCAAAGGAAAGTTGATTTGAATGATGATTTGAAGCAAAAGGTTTGAATTCTGAAGTAATTTAGCTCTATTTTGAACACAACACAGTACAATACTAAATGCTAAAAAAAATATGTAAACAACTTAGTTATCACATTCTAAAAATAATGAAGAAACTGGGGGTACATAGAGTGTGAATGAAAGAAACTTGACAAAAGTGGGAACCACAAAGGAGTGTTGCTATAGTTTTTGAGTGTTAGCCTTAAGAGGTAATAATTAACTGGCTGTATATGCTGGAAGGCTACAGACATGAGATATGTCGCTAGTTTTGGTGGAAAATAGTTGGAAAAATCAGCTTAAACGTTTTTGCAACATGCACTTCTTACTGAATCCTTCTGTTCTCAAACTGTGAATACTAAGAAGAAACAGATGCTTGCTGAGCTTTTTCTGTTTGTCCGTTTCATACCGAGATTTACTTTTGAATTAAGTGGCCCCCTTGTCTTGCCCTGAGAAAATAAAACCCGCTCACACATGTTGACTTTCCATGTGTTTCTAAAGCTCGAGATAAGGCTGCACCTACTTGATAAAACGAGAAATGCATTGTGACTTTGTGACAGGGTTAGAATACATTTAAGCAAGAATTGTGGAAGCACATCTATGCAGCTATAGTTCAGTCTAACAGAAGAGTAAACATATTCTTTCTTTGTGGTATGCAACTAAATATTGGTTTTCAATTAAATGTTTATAAATGGCACACAGGCATCTTTTAGTCTTTATCCTACTTGAGTTGTAGGACAGAACCTGTGTCCGCTGGTTTAGACTAAATATTTCAAGTAACAGGCGAGTGGAGCCATCACACTCATATGCACCTGTTAGTTCAACATTTGGGACCGCTCTCTGACTTCTAGGCATACGATCATTTTCTATCTTGCCTTGTGCGTCCTCCTCGTCCTCCCCGGGCCTCCTGGAAGTGCTCCCGGTCAGAGCAGACAGGTGTCCCCGGGTGGTGTTGATGTTTACGCGGGTGTAGGAGGAAAAGCCCTCCTGCGGAGCGAAGGCGCACACATTTCTGCCCCTGTAGGTGCAGTTGAACAGGAAACAGAGGCTCTCTCCGGCCTGGCTCGGGTCCTCCTGCACCACGGCCACAGTGCAGTTTGTCTGGGAGCAACAGGCGTGCAGGCAGTCCCTCCAGGTGTACACCCTGTCCGGGGCGAGCAGGAAGGTGGCGCCCTGCTCGGTGGACTGCCTGGTCCGGATGATGCGCTTCTCTGCGGCGTCGTAGTGCTCCACACAGGAGTCCGTCACATCGCCGCCGCCTCTGACTCGGCTGTCCTCCTGCTCCTGCTGCAACTGCTTACGGAACTCATCCAAAAGCTCCTCTACGCCGGAGATTTTAGATTTGATATCCGAGATTTGCGCAGACCGCGCGTCGACGCGGTGTAGGCCCATCATCAGGAAGAGTCCGGCCAGCGACAGCAGCCGGTGATGCTGAAGCAGGGCCATTTTGTTTACGCACATGAAGCAGCGTGTCCCTCCGCCTCCAGCAAAAGCCCAATACATCAGTTACACACACCTTGCGATCTAAGTTTAAAAAACAAAATAAAAATACCGACTTTTACATAATACATGCCACTGTGTTGCTAATCAGAGCGGAGGAGGCGACTCTTCTTGCGCTGACGATGCTGAAAATCTGAGGTTGTCATGGTGAGGAGGGAGGGGCGCTCTGGAGACGGGCTGCTGACGTCACAGATCGAGATAATAGAGAAAGGAGAACCCCTCCAAATAAACAGAAGGCAATTAAAATTGCTGAGTGCTGTACAGGGTTGAATGTCTTCATTTAAACAGGCTAGGTTCTTATCCAAATCCATTCTTTGATTACCCACTGCAAAAATAGCATTTGCTGTGTTGGGAGCATGTTTTGTATTGATGACAGTATTGTCCAAAATGTTAACATCTTCCAAACCACTCTTTAACAGGAACACGAATATATACTGAATACACCGAATGCAACACGACTTAGTTGGGATGGGCATTTTTTATTTATTTACACGCTTTTCAGTTTGATACCAAACAATGCACAGATCACAATGTGGTCAAGATGTAAAGGCTTCTTCTCCACGATGATCAATATTTTTGCATGACATAAACATGCTCAAATCATGGCATGAGCAACAAATGGCGTAAGTAAAATGGCTTCAACATTTCCATATGATTGAGACAATTTACAAATATTTAATTACACAAATTGATGTTCACATGTTTGTTAATCAGGGCGCATAATCAATACATTGTCAAGAAACAAAAGTTGTTCACATAAAATATTACAGAATACATTTACACAATGCAAAATACAAAATGTTCGTTTTGCATGGTGCATGTGTGACGAAATTAAATACATTGTAAATAAAAGACCATTTGTCAAGACCCTTCAGATTAAATTAAATAAAATAATGTAGTGAAAAGGTAATGACAACATTGATCAGCCATTACATTATGACCTCTGCTAAATACTGATCGTCCCTTCATCATGGCACATGAATTAAGTAGACTTGTGCTTGGAATTGATGAAAAGCGGCTGGCTCAGTATGTACTGCTCTAAACTGTTATATTTGATATGTGGGTCCAAATGCCATGGCTGACCAGTGTGTAAGTCCTATCTCAGGCTTGTTAAATACCGTTAGTCCCACAGTTTTGTAAACATTTTGTAAAGACACGAGTTTGTGCTGTCATTAAATATAGTTCTGTAACAAGAATCTGCCATAACAAAAATACATCGGCACTTTAATATATCTTTAAAATGACCTTTTTTATCTTCTTCTTTAAACAGTAAAATACTCCGAAGCGAGTTCTCAGTAAAGTTAGGAGGCCGCACAGACAAGCTTGTCCAGTCAATGTTTTGTTTAGTTTTTTTTTCCTGATTGCCTCATAAATATTGAGGTAAAGAGGATGAGCTGCTCCGATGGTGTCCCCAACAAAGTAAGGCTTCAGGAGGGTTTCTGTCTGTACTCTGTGATGGCCTTCCACAGTCTACACAGGATCCCGCCTCTGGGAAAGACAGAGAGAGTCGTTATTTCTTCACCCGTGTGTGCCCATAGCATTATGTGTGTGTTTGATTACAGAGCTAATATTGTATAATTTAACTTTAAAGTGATATAACAATTACATTTCAGTATATTCCACCTGCTTCTTCTGTAAAAAAAAATAAATGAATAAATAAAACAATCATTTATGACCACTAGAGGGCAACATTTGCTTAGGTTACAAACAGTAAGTGCAGCGTACACCTGATTAAATTTTCTATATTTATTGCAAGACATCTAGCTATAAGTAAAGAAAATAATCTGATATAACAAATAATCTTTTTTCCCCCTTCCTTTATTTAAGTAACACCATGTGACTTGTGCAATATTTACATTTTCTTCTGAAGGGTAGGAAAGGGGGTGGAGGGGTGGTCAATAATTACCAACAAAAATAACAAAGACGGTATTTTCCTGTCTTGAATATCTGAGTGTGAATGTGGGTGTGTCTGTAAGTATGATATGCAAGTGTGCATAAACTAAAGTGTACTTTCTATCGTTCAGTATCATTGATGCCGTTGCTGCCATCAATACCTGTGGGATAGTATATTATCAATATTAGAATCAACCAATTAGAACCAAAAGGACTAGATGGAAGTTGTCAATTTACACTCACTACTGCCACCTCAGGTCTTACGCGTAACTGCAGTCTCTATATTAAGCTCGTGCATGATGGCACTTCGGACCGAATTAGCTTTTTAACTAAATATTTGAGTGACAGTGCAGGATTTTAGCGGCAGTTGTGGTGAACAGGTCTGGACTTATTCTACTATACTGGAGCATATAGGGGGTGGAAAATACATAATTTAAAATTTTAAACCGCCGTCTAGTCCCTTTAAAAAGAAGCAATATGCTTTGGTGGTCTGTTGCCAGAAGACTCCACCTCCTGCTTTGCCTTTTTAAGTTATTGAGATAGGATTATTTGAGTGTCCTGGTGCATTAAAAGAAGCAAGGCAATCTGTTGCCAGGGGGGAGCACCCCTCAAGCATCAGCTCGCCTCCTGCTTGGCCTGCTCTTATGTATGTTTGTTTGTCAGTCTGAATTTATTGAGGTTAAGGACATTCACAGTATTGGGTTATGGCAATAGCAGCAATGATCAATTCCTTAGTATCTTTTAATTTACATTTGTGTTAATAGGGGCCGAGTGATCATGTGGTCGTAGGTTAACATGTGTATGTGGCTGTTTGTGGGTATGTGGTTGTCTTTGGAGTTATAGGAATGTATGTTTTTATTTTATTTTTATTTTATTAGTTTATTTAAACAGGGACAATGCACATTAATTAACATCACTGTAAATGTGCCAGTGTTAGCTCCAAAGCTAATTTTCAACTGTAGTCCCTGGGCAAGATGTAGATAGCCAACAATATAACAATAACAACCTAAAAAATATAAAACAATTCATTAATATAATCTCACACAAAACCTATGTTAAAATTCGGCACAAACACTACACCATAGACAACTACACACACACAGAATTACAACGGCAGCAGGCATCAGCACAGAAGCAGCAAAAATAAAATACATTAACATTGATGTGCACAAGTTTGATTCTCAAGTAACCAAGATTTTAACTTATTTTTAAAAGACCTTAGTGTATCGACATTGCGTATGTGAGAGGGGACAGTGTTCCAGAGCTGGACCACTCTCACTGAAAAGGCCGACTGGCTGAAGGCACTTTTCCTAAAAGGGACTAACAGGTTATTTGAGGTGGCAGATCTAGTTCGGCTCCTGCTCAGACTTATAAAATTAGAAAGTGGTGGAGGAGCCAAACCACGTAAAATTTTAAAAACCAGATTAGCGTCATGAAATTTTACAAAGTTTTCCCAATTCAGTAAGTTATATTTGTCCAATATACTGCAGTGATGATGACGAAAAGGTTTCTTGTCCAAAACTTTCAGAGCCTGCTTATAGACAGTCTCGATTGATGTGGCATTCATTTTTTTTTATGGACTGTTTATGGTAAAGTACTGAATGAAGAGAGCCCAGGTTCCGTTAAAGGATGTCATGTCATCATAATTGACTGTCGTTTGGGAGAGTGAAGTGTGTTGAAGAAGCGAGCTGTTTATTGAATGTTTTGATTTCCAGTTTTGCAGAATTACCCTGGCAATAGTTGAGATGTCAATAAGCTGATCTTGTGTTTGGGTGGTATGTTCGTTGAGGAAGTGAGTCCAAGTAAGGAAAGGGATGGGATGCGGGGTACTCTGCAGCTCAGGATTGGTGTTTGTGTGACTATGTTCCCATAGTGTGTGCAGGTGAGTGTCAGTGACTCCCATGGTGCATTGTGAGCAAATGTCTGTGTCGGTGATTCCCATTTTATGGTTCCTTCTTTGTGTGATGTGTGTTCTAAGGATGACTTTATACTGAATGACTTGGAGGTTAGCATTAGGTGTCACAAACGTGTGAGTGATGCATTCAAATCTATGTTCTTTTTTTATAACTAATAATTATAATTCAATGGCAAATATGGGTAATGTTATGCACCGTGGTTTTAATACAACCAATTAACCGTTTGAAACATATGCACACATGAAAATGTTGTATATGAAGAGCTGCCATAAAGTTCAATCTTATCTCAACATGTTCCTGTCAATTATCTCAATAAAACATACTCTTACAGAAAACGTTGTACTTCTGTATTTGTGCTGCATGGAGGGGTGTGTCTGCTTTTTATAGACTCAATATGTTGAAGTGAAACTATTGCCACACACACTCATGTCACTGTAGTTTACCTCAGACTTAAACTCTTCAGATCGTCTCTGGTCACATCAAGGAGGATGTCAGTCAGTGTGTACTGCTCGTTTACAATCTGCAACATCAGACCACATTAACAACATTTAAATGGTGTACTGTAGCCACATTTCAAAATAAAGCCCATCTCACCTTGTCTATGGAGTCCTGGTCGGCCCCCGAAAGCCGCAGCCATTTGGTCAGCGCCGTGTCTTCCTGCGTCTCTGCGTTGTGGCTTTTTGGTCCCTCCTGTGGGTCCGAGGATGTGGTCACGTCTGAGAGAGAAGAGCACTTTTAATTTCTGAACCACTTCCTATTTTATAAACCAGACCACAACAACTGTAACTCAATAGTAGAACAACAGAGTGCTGCAATGACCAAACCCTGATGTTCTTTAGTTATGCTGCTTCTAACCCATTCATCTTTTCAATCATATGAATCACATTTTTGAAATTTGATGGATCGTGAATAATTTGCACCTTGATGTAATTATGAATAAGCCTTCAGTGTCTGCGTACATTGGTGTATGAATGGGTGAGAGGTTCCTTGCTGTAAAGCGCTTTGAGTGCCTAATGTAGGTGGAAAAGCGCTATATAAGTTGAGACCATTTACCATTTACCATTTACCTTCATAAAACGCCCTAGGTTAACAACAGGATAACAATACACAGCCTAGCCTTGTGTTGTGTAAAGTAGGTTGTTTTGCTAAATTACTTCCAACTGCACGCTCAGGGTTCAACTTGGCAACTCCTCCACGCTCATTAACATGAAGACAGATTTAGAGTTTCCACAACTATATACTATTAGGCGGCTGAATATATGAAAAAAAAAACACCTAACCCCAAAAAAATTGCTACAAAAGGTTTTTCAATGGTTTTCTGTAGTATCAGGTGTGCTTATTAACATACTAAAAGTCTACCAAAATCTGACCACTGGAAAGGTGTAATTTCCAAGATGGCGTCCAAGATGGTCGCCAAATCCTTAAAATGCCCATTACTCCTTTATTATTCGTCCTAGACAAGTCATTTTGGTGTCTAACCCCATGTTTTAGGTATCTAGGAATCCAATAAGCATGTTCAAATTGTAGTGACATGATCGCATAATTGTTAAATAGAAATGGTGGACAAATACTCTATGCATTAATATTAGCGAGGTTGTCACGGCAACGGCACACATTTTCCCAGAGGCTTAGAGGGACATGGGTGGGCTTATTTTAAAGCCCCGACCCTGTTCTTCCCAACGCAATAAAGAATACGTCTGTACGACATTTACTCCCAGAGATATTCGCTAAAGTCTGCGAGGTGAGCGACCATGTCGGCCCTGACATGGTAGACCTGGATGGGTTTTAACCTCTCTGTTATCTCAGCATATTAGCAATTAGCATATTTACATTATAGTGAAATGATTGCAATTAGAAAGTGATTACAAATCTCTTATTCATTTTTGAAAAGAATGCCTTTGATCTGCACTAGATTTACAAATTGTCACACTCGTCCTCCCGTAAAGGTTGATTATGTGGATTGTCACAATTTTCCACTTAACATGATCCACAAGCAAGTCTGCATGGAGGTCCATATCCTTTGCAACTACACTGTGGTGTTCGGCAGTTGTGCTATTACAGTGGGCTATCTGCAGGAGACTTATCAGGGCAGCAGTTTTATCGGTAAGAACTGGCACGTTTGAATTTCAACCTGCCATTTAGTGAGCGGGTGAAAATGCTAGTGATTGGATAAAATCAGATCCAATCGTTTAAAAGTTTAAAAGGAGTTCACCCCTCCCACCTGAAAACGGAGCTCAATTGTGAAGATCCACAAGAAGAAGACTCTTTGTATGAAATGGGTACGAGGGTATGGTGAGACCAGGCTAGACACGAACCACTTGTCCTCAAATTTCCATCCCCAATCCACCACATTCATGTCCATACCCTTTCATATCCACACCATGATCTGGTAAAACACTCTGAGCAAATGACATTTATGATATTCTTTGCTTGATACGTCATTATGGTAAAGAAACCGTACTTTGTGATGGCTACAGTGAAGGTTTTCAATGCAAAAACTGAGTTTGTGGAAAAAGATGATTTCCTTTCCACACCTTGTTTGTTAGTCCTAACAAACAAGGACTTATTGGTGTTGTGACTGAGGAACTGCAGAAGAAAGACTGCAGTGTTATCAGTGCATCAGGAGATGCAGACGTGGACCTTGTGAAGGCTGCAATCAAGGCGTCAGAACATCAGCCCATAACCTTGATAGGTAAAGATACAGACTTACTCATTCTTCTTCTCTACTATGCTGAGATGAAAAATTGGGATCTCTATTTTCGTTCGGACAAATCCACAGTTCCTCAGGTTTACAACATCAGCGAGATGAAGCAAGTCCTGGGGAGTGACTTGTGTTCTCAGTTGCTGTTGCTTTCACAGGTTGTGACACAACTTCCCAGATTTATAGTGTTCCAGAAGAATGAGCGATAGAATTTTCTACAATTTTTGTTATTACTTATTACAAAACCAAATGTTTACATAGATTTCAATAATATTTGGTAGAATTGCCTTTAAACTGTGACTTTGACTTGGGTCAAACGTTTTGGTTTTCCCTCCACAAGCTTCTCACAATAGTTAGATGAGTTTTGGTCCATTCCTCCAAACAGAAGTGGTGTAACTGAGAAATATTTGTAGGCCGCCTTGCGTGCCTATGCCTTTTCAGCTCTGCCCATACATTTTCAACTGGACTGAGATCAGGACTTTGTGACGACCACTTGAAAACATTGACTTTGTTTTCCTTAAGCCGCTTTGTAACCAGTTTGGCTTTGGGTCATTGTCTAGTTGAAAGACCCATCTGTCCAAGCTTTAACTTCCTGGCTCTTGAGATGTTTGTACAATTTTTCCACATAGTTTTTATATTATTTACAAAACGTGACAATTTATATCATTCAGTTTTGTTGATATTGAGGTTCGTTTTGCAAAAGGGAATCCCAAGAAGCGCAAAGCTTAAGGACAGGGACCCACAATTAAAACATACAATCAAAGTGCAGAAGCAAACAAAATACATAATTACAAATTACAAAAATTGCCTGTTAAATGTACCTATCCAGTCTCTACACATCATGATATTCCTGACATTCCATGCATTCAGGGGCCAGGCCAACATGTGACCAATGTGATTTTTAAGCATAACGTAGCAATACATTTTGCTTAAAAATATTTCTAAACACGTAACATTAATGTGAGTCCTTTCTTCATAATCTATTTTGTGAGGTGCACCAGTTCCTCCCGCAGCAAAACAACCCCAAAACAAGCCTGATACTGACACCCCCGTATTTCACAGTTGGGACGGTGTTGTCAGGCTGCAAGATTACCCCTTTTTCCTCCAAACGTGACCATGGTCATTATGCCCAAAATTTACTTTATTTTTTTCCGTCAGACCACAGGATATGTCTCCAAAAATGTAAATCTTTATCCTTTTTTTATTTGCAAACTCCAATCTGGCTTTTTGATGTTTCCTTTGGAGTCAGAGCTTCTTCCTGGCAGAGTTCCCTCTCAGCCCATGTTGGTACAGGACTCTGGAGAATGACAAACTCTTACCAGGTTCAGGATCTTCTCCAGGTCTTTTGCATTTGTTCTTGGGTTGATATTTACATTTCAGACACAGCACGTTCATCTCTGGGACACAGAACCCGCCTTCGTTCTGATCTGTTTGATGACTGGACATTTCCATCATTGTTTTAACCAATGAACCTGAACCTTCAAGTGTCTGTAAATTACACCCAAGGAGGAACCAGACTTGAGCTTCCAAGGTCATGACATCATCATCTGGGCTTTAAACTTTTTAAAGGTTTAATAATCTTAGTGTATATAAACGTCTGACTGTAAAAAGTGATTAAAAAAAAATTGAGAACATTCTATCTCTCATTCCTCTGGAGTTTGATGAATAGAAATGATAAATAAGTGTATGTAAACATATGGTTCTCAATCTGTGTTTGGTGGCAACAGTACTGATTCACTAGCATCTTTGTGCTATAACCTTTTTAGTAAGAAAATCATTTCCGCCAAATCATTTGTTACCCCCAACGTATCCCTCATACCGAGTTCTCAACTTAATATCATTTGTTCAGAGCGTATTGATAATGTGGATTGGAAAGGGGAGTGACATGAATGCGGTGGATTGGGGATGGAAACTGGAGGACAATCGGTTTGTGCCAGTTCTTACCGATAAAACTGCTGCCCTGATAAGTCTCCTGCAGATAGCCCACTGTAATAGCACAAGTGCCTGCCGAACACCACAGTGTAGTTGCAAAGGATATGGACCTCCATGCAGACTTGCTTGTGGATCATGTTAAGTGGAAAATTGTGACAATCCACATAATCAACCTTTACGGGAGGAAGAGTGTGACAATTACTATTTGTAAATCTAGTGCAGATCAAAGGCATTCTTTTCAAAAATAAATAAGAGATTTGTAATCACTTTCTAATTGCAATCATTTCACTATAATGTAAATATGCTAATTGCTAATATGCTGAGATAACAGAGAGGTTAAAACCCATCCAGGTCTACCATGTCAGGGCCGACATGGTCGCTCACCTCGCAGACTTTAGCGAATATCTCTGGGAGTAAATGTCGTACAGACTTATTCTTTATTGCGTTGGGAAGAACAGGGTCGGGGCTTTAAAATAAGCCCACCCATGTCCCTCTAAGCCTCTGGGAAAATGTGTGCCGTTGCCGTGACAACCTCGCTAATATTAATGCATAGAGTATTTGTCCACCATTTCTATTTAACAATTATGCGATCATGTCACTACAATTTGAACATGCTTATTGGATTCCTAGATACCTAAAACATGGGGTTAGACACCAAAATGACTTGTCTAGGACGAATAATAAAGGAGTAATGGGCATTTTAAGGATTTGGCGACCATCTTGGACGCCATCTTGGAAATTACACCTTTCCAGTGGTCAGATTTTGGTAGACTTTTAGTATGTTAATAAGCACACCTGATACTACAGAAAACCATTGAAAAACCTTTTGTAGCAATTTTTTTGGGGTCAAACCATATTTGCAGCCGACTATATATATACATTAGCTACCTGTGGGCTCCGATTTCAGCTTGAGGAGTCGTATCTCCTGCTCTCTCTCCTCCAGGACCTGTTGAAGGATGGCCTGGTACTCTAGCTCCTTCTCCAGTAACTGCTCCAGCAGCCTGCACAAGTATTGATTATGGATTTACCTTTAAAGGTATTTAAAGGTAAAGCATTTATGTTTCAAAACATAAATGCTCTGCACATAACTATTTCTTTTGTAATACAGCAAGATCCGTTTCCCTCCATAGACATCATTTATATTTCTAAAAACAGAATATGAATGCTGAGTTGCCCAAAAGCAGGTTTCTAAGCCTACTTGTCCACTTTAAGGTTTGTCGTGAGATAGAAAACACATTTTTACCTGTTGGTCTCCAGTTTCATCCGGCCCAGCTCCATGCTGACTGAGCGCTGGGCGGCGTGGGACTCATGTGACATCGTAGAGCTGAGGGTGCTAACTCCAGAGGTCACCACGGTGTCGTCGTTAGGGGCGATGGTGTCGTCGTTGGTGGCGACTGGACCATTGCGGCTCTGGTGGTGGGGATGGGACTGGCCTGGCACAGGGTCATCCTCCATATCGTCCTGATCTGCAGGATCACTCTCTGATGCCAGACTGAAGTGAGGCCTCAGCTCTGTACAGGCAAAAACAAGACTCACGAACATGGACAAGGATTCTTTTTTCGTTTTCTTTATTTACTAGTATTACATTAACTGGGAATTTATTAAGATAATACAGTAGATGAAACAATTCCGATCTCTGTTAGTGGGTTTCAGTCACATGACCTTTGCAAAAGATAGAATAGTTTCATTATAGTAATGTAAAACCCAAAAACAAACAGTCCTATGTTTTGTAATCACTTATTGTAGTTGTAGGTACAGTTCACATTCTGGTATTTGATGCTGTCCAAACCTCCATTGAAAAACGATATGAGTGACATGGTTTTAAATACAGATAATTGTGTTTCAAATGTTTTATCTTCTTCTTTCTTAAGTATTTAGGGACTGTTTTTTGTTTCCTGTCTGCGATTGGATACAAATACTGAGCACATTTTCAAATGAGGACTGTTTCGGCAAATATTCTAAGACTTTTTGATCATTTCTTTATTGAAAGCCTGTTGACCTTTTCTTTTATTTGTTGCTTTGATGGCCTGTCTGTGAAAGATACTAACAGACTGAACCACATAGTGAAAGTTTACAGTGAGATCTGTGGTGTACAATGTCACCCCACCATTTTTTATTTTTATTTTGCTTATGTCTCGATGCACTTACAGTTCATGATGTGTTGAATGTAATGAGCATTTGAATGTACTTATTTGTAATTTTTGGCCAAGATCCATATGACCAGACCTTGCATGTTTTGTCTCATATTATTAACTAAACAGTTTAATACAAATTTGTTTTTAACGGCATCATATGAAGGCCTATTATTAGAACACCCTCCACTCAAATGTGTTTCTTGACGAGAGGATATGGCAACCCACTCTCCACAGACCCATATTGAGCAGCTAATGTGTTTAGCCCCGCTCTGCCCCCGAGGCCTGGACTTTACCTGGCACCAGGATAGTGATGGCGGTCTGCACAGCTTTACGGATGATGTTGTCCAGGGCGAACATCCAGTGAGGCTTGATGTTGTGGTTTCTCAACACTTTGTTCACCTAAAGATCAGAGGAATATCTATCAGGATGCATTTCATAATTTCTGAGCTTGTTTTTGGGGAATCAGCAATGAAAGGATTGTTTATTTGTATATGTGGTATCTACCGGTAGTTATTTATTGTTTGTTGTATGTTGTCTAAGCAACAGGGGACACTCTATTAGGAGCACCTCATAGAAGAGAGCAAATTTCTCTCCTCTTATGCCATCTTCCACCTGCAATTTACTTCCTGATGACTCAATTGTGTCAGAATAGATTGAAATACAAGATTATTTCAATTTCATAACGCCGTCTTTTGTCAAGAGGAAAACATCTTCTTGTTATTTAATTTCTTGTGTTATAAAGTGCTATAAGAGCGGGTATAAAAGCTGAAACTTACAGCGTCCTGGAAGCTGAACAGAACCACCTGCAGCTGACTGATAGCCGTGCTGTCAAAGTCCAGCTCCAGCTTGAGTTGAGACAATGTGCTGGCGATGATTTTCCTGTCCGCCATCCGCACAAAGTCTGCCAAACTGGTCACCAGGGTGGAGATGTTCTGTGGCTTCAGCTTGGTCTCCTCTGATCCCTAAGGATGAGACAACACGTGCTGTTAAAGCATCACGGGTAACTGAACAGAACGCACTGTTGTGTATATGGATGCCGAGCTTGCTCTACCTGTGTGAGCGCGTCCAACAGATTGGCAACCACCTTGTCCCCGTCCTCGGTGAGGATGTGGTGCAGCGTGGCCCTCCTCTCGCTGTCCTTTCGGAGCAGGAAGAAGCCAGAGTCCTTCTCATCAGGAGAGGGAGGGGCGCTGTGGTCCTCGAAATTCTCCACGGGAATGCTGGGCAAAAATGTTTATACACATCATTTCAATGGATCCATGCAAATGCCCGATACGGATTTGATTCAGAATTTCAATCACTATTTGTGCACTCCACACTCTGACCACCACCTACCACTCATTTACACGCCATCTACCATCTTGTCAAGGTAAAGCGACTCTGCATCAGGCTCATGAACAGTAAATGACCCATTACCTGCCATTTGCACTACGTGGTTATTCACCTCATATCTGCAGCTTTTAGTACATTCGTAAATCCACCATTCAGGCCGCTGTTTGCAGCAACGGGTATATTGTGGATATTTAGCCAGTTTGGTTTAGTTTAGTTTAATATTACAAGTTGTAAAACAGCCAACACCAACAACAACAACATCCTAGTTTGTGAATGTACTTTCACTGACAATGGCAATAAAACCTTTTCCGATTCTGAAATTCAGAGCGGGGGTCTTTACTTTTTTCCCCACATGAGATTCTTTTACAAAATAAAAACGGCAGAGAGCTTCTTATGCTTTGAGGACACTTGATTAACTATAGGAATTAGGTACCCTCTACCCTCGATAGATAGTTCAAAGAAATAAATATAAGTTTCCGCTTAATACTTTTCTGGACTCACCTAAACGTTTGCAGATTGTGCTCATAACTGGGATATTTTGGTGCACAAAAAGAAAAGCCATCTTTAACCGAACCGAACAGAATTCAATCCAAAGGGAGCCATCATGTTTTCTCATTTATATGCACTGCCTAGGTCAGAAGAAAAAAGTCACAAAAAAGGTCACAATCGGAATTTGATTGGAACCCCTTTGATGACAGCACTCTTTTACTGTGGCATTGTTTCAATAAGCTTCAGCAAAGTCAAAAAGATCCAGTGTTGCAGTAACTTTCAGTGTGAATGACCACTGCACAAAGCCTTCACCAGCACATCCCAAAGATTCCCAATGGGGACTCTGTGGAATATGCCATCAGGAGAGAAGAAATCCATTGATGGATTTCTTCGGTCGGACCGATTTCAGGGACGGACAAAGCTAGACCAACGCGAAAAAAGTTCTCAAGAATATCAAAATATTCGTTACGAAAATTCAGGCCTGCTGAGAGGGAACAAAATGCCCAAACCGCCGAAAATAGAGGCGAAGCAACAGGCAGATTCAGCGGTGGAAGATGAATACGTAAGCCTCAGTCGAGTCACGGAGCTCATGGAGCAGCAGAGGGTCATGTTCAGGGAATTAATTCAACAACAACAGGAGAACTTCAAAGGATTTATTAAACTCATCATGGAATCAACAAACACCCGCATGGATTTACAGACTAAGGACATTCAAGAACTAAAAACAAGCCTGCAGTTCACGCAAGGTGAGGTAGACACTTTGAAAGAACATAATCTGAAACTCACGGAGCGCACAAACACTTTACAAACGGATTTTTACAAAGTATGTGACAATCTACACATCATCACGGACAAACTGGAGTATCTGGAGGGACAGAGCCGCAGAAATAACCTGGTATTTGAGGGAGTGTTGGAGTCGCCCGGGGAGACTTGGGCCGACGCCGAGGAAAAGGTGAAAGAAATACTGAAGGAGAAGCTACAGCTACATCACGCGGTGGAGGTGGAGAGGGCTCACCGCGTAGGGAAACCGGGCGGCGGGAGAGACTGGCCGAGACCCATCATCGCCAGACTACTGAGGTGGAAGGATCGTGAAGAAATCTTACAGCGCGCCAAACGACTCAAAGGAACAAAAATCTTCATTAACGAGGACTACACCGAATCAATAAAAAGAAAACGTAAAGAACTGATGCCGGAGCTGAGAGCTGCACGAGAAAGGGGGGAGATCGCCTTCTTGAGATATGACAAACTCATTATACGTCCACGCAGCAGTACACCACATCCAGTATAAACACCGGGAAAAGCGTATGGATTTTGGTATGTAAAAGCACATAATTTCACATGTCTAGTAATACATATAGTTCTATAGGAAGCACCGACTTGGACTTTTCAATAAGGAGAATTGCTGAAGCAAACTCCCAGGATTTTACATTCTCTCAATACGACCTACAGAACACTGAGATCGACATCGACCCGGAAAATAACTTCTTTTCTAGAGCTACCAATGACTGTCAATACTACACAGAGGATCTGTACAATAGTAAACTTAAGAACATTAAGGCATTCACTGTAATCCACTTCAATAGTCGAAGCCTCTATGCAAACTTTGACCACATCAAAAGCTTCTTAAAACAGTTTTCCACACCATTCAGTGTCATTTTAATCACAGAAACATGGATCAATAATGACAGAGAATTTGAGTTTTCTATTGAGGGTTATGAATTTATAAGTATGAACAGAAGGAACAAGCATGGAGGGGGCGTAGCTATGTTTATAGACTCCAACTATAGTTACAAAGTAATGGAAAATAAGACAATGGTGGTGGAAGATACACTTGAATGCCTTACTGTTGAAATTACAAGGCAAAAAAAGAAAAATATTATTGTGAGTTCTATCTATAGAACACCTGGCTCTGATATAGATGTTTTTTCTAAGTGGATGGAGGAGCACTTTTCAGGATTAAATCATAAAGTCATGTTTGTGGGGGGAGACCTCAACATCGATTTGTTAAACCCATATAAACATAAAAATACGGACGAATTTATAAATACTTTATTCAGTATAGGTCTGTTTCCTCTAATAACCAAACCAAGTAGAATAACAACCCATAGTGCCACCTTGATTGATAACATTTTCTCAAATGAAATTGAAAGTGATACAGTCAGCGGGTTAATGATAAATGATATTAGTGATCACCTTCCAGTTTTCGTTATGTATAAAAATGGATATGTAAAAGATGAAGAGGAAAACAAGTATTGGTATAGAAGGGTAAAAACAGAGAAAACTATTGATGCATTTAAAAAGGAGCTTTTAGCTCAAGACTGGAGTATTGTGTACAGAGAGAATGACACGAATATGGCTTATGATGAGTTTACGCAAGTATTTCAAAAGGTATACGACAAAAACTGCCCAATGAAGAAATACAGTAAAAACAGAAAGTATAAAGAAACACCATGGATGTCTAAAGGTTTACTAAATGCTTGCAAGAAAAAAATAATCTTTACAAAAACTTTATAAATAACAAAACAAAAGAAGCGGAGGATAAATATAAGAAATATAAAAATAAACTGACAGGTATCATTAGAAAATGTAAACAGGATTATTATAATACATTGTTAGATACTAATAAGAATAATATTAAAGGTTTATGGAACATCTTAAATAGTATAATTAGAAATAAACCAAGAACGATTAATTATCCAAAACATTTCAAAGAAAAGGATAACACGTTAAAAAATATGAATGAAGTTGTCGAAACATTTAATAAATTCTTTGTAGATGTTGGACCAAACCTTGCTGCAAAAATTGCAAACGTTGAGAATTATAATTGTGATCTGATAGAAGCAAATCCTATGTCCCTGTTCCTCAAACCTGTGGAGGAAAAGGAGATACTGGACATTGTTAAAGGGTGTAAAAATAAAACTTCGACCGATTACCATGACATGGACATGAAAACTTTAAAAACTGTTATTGAAAGTATCTCTAAGCCGTTAACTTACATCTGTAACTTATCGTTACAAACTGGAACTTTTCCTGATAGTATGAAAGTAGCAAAAGTGATTCCTCTATTCAAAGCAGGAGATAAACATCTCTTTACAAACTACAGGCCTGTTTCCCTTTTACCGCAATTCTCTAAAATCTTAGAAAAGGTTTTTAACTCTAGACTCGACGGCTTTATCGAAAAGTGTAATTTACTCTCGGACAATCAGTTTGGTTTTAGGAACAATCACTCAACCTCACACGCGCTCTTTGATATAACTGAAGAAATAACTAATGCTGTAGATAACAAGAAATGTGCAATAGGGTTATTTATTGACCTGAGTAAAGCGTTTGATACAATAAACTATGATATATTAATTAATAAACTAGAACATTATGGAATTAGGGGGGTAGCTCTACAGTGGGTTACCAGTTACTTAAAAAATAGAAAACAATGTGTGAAAATCGGTGATTATCAGTCGAGTTGTCGACAAATTGTCTGTGGTTTACCTCAAGGTTCTATTCTGGGCCCAAAATTGTTTAATATGTATATTAATGATATTTGTAAAACATCTGAAGTACTTAAATTTATCTTGTTTGCTGACGATACAAATATTTTTGCATCAGGAGACGACTTACAGCAGCTGTGTCGGATTGTTAACTTGGAACTCAAAAGTGTCAACAAGTGGTTCAAACAAAATAAATTATCTCTAAATCTGAGTAAAAGCAAAATGATGATATTTGGCAACTGTAACTCCAATGCTCAGGAAGCAATTCAGATAGAGGGTGTTGTTATCGAGCAAGTGCATGAAATCAAATTCCTTGGTGTGATTATTGATGACAGAATTACTTGGAAATCTCACATTAAATATATATCTACGAAAATTTCTAGAAGCATTTCAGTAATAGCAAAAGCAAAGCACATTTTAAACATCAAAGCTCTACATACCTTATACTGTTCTCTGATTTTGCCCTACTTATATTATTGTACTGTGGTTTGGGGTAGTACTTATAAAAACACAGTTAAACCAATAATATTGTTGCAAAAAAGAGCTCTCCGAGTAATTCATAAAGTTGGGTTTTTGGACCACACAAACTCATTATTTTTAAAATCAAAGATCATGAAGTTTTGTGACATTGTTGAGTTCCAAACTGTTCAAATGTTATTCAAAGCAAGGTATAAATTGTTACCAAACCAAATACAAAGAAGGTTCCAAGAACGTACTGGTCGTTATGAATTACGTGATGAATTAAACTTTAGGATTCAGAAACATAGCACAACTTTGAAAAGTTTTAGCCCAACAGTTAATGGTGAACAATTGTGGAATAAACTGGAGATGGATTTGAAACGATGTCCAAACATCAACCTGTTCAAATATAAATACAAACAAAAGACTTTTGAAATATACAGACAAGAAGAAATGTGTTGCCACTAAGGGGAGCAGTAGGATGGATTATGTGTATTGTTCCTCTATAATCTGGAAGAGTGTTGCTGCTTGGAACGGTTGTCATTCTATTGCTCAAACTCACAAACGGAGAATTAGGGTTGGCAGGTTATGGATCTGTTGAGAGGAATCCTCCCAACGGGCTCAAAACCTTGTCTTTTAATGCACCACTCAGCATAGGAACATCATCTACAAATCAGCTGTTAGGGGGTTTGTTGAAGGGGAGTTACTGCCCTCTTCAACTGGCTCACTCTCTGGCTTTTTAATGCACCACACTGTGCAGGGCTTTCATCATACTTCACATATAACTCAATTAAATAAATATATAATAATGATGATGATAATTAAACCCAAATTAAAATTATACTGAGAATGGTAATGACAACTGGAAAGTATCAAGATCTCAGATTATAATATCTATTAATGTACCTTTATACCATAAAAGTAACTCTGTAATCACGGGTAAAAATATGCAAGCAATATATTAAGTAACACATTTTTTGACTTGCTTTGTTCTAGACATCGTATATGAAACTAGAGTGTTGTTGTAGCTGTGCGTTGTTTCAATTAATTATATAAAGAGTTAATATATTTTTGTTGTTTGTTGTAAGTTGGTCTGTATGAATGTAGCTGCTTGAAATGTTTTGAAATGTTCTTTTTTTTATTTTATTGCACTTGGGGGTGGGGGCTCATAAGCTTTTTGCTTCAGCCCACTCCTTTTGAGCACAATGTGTATTGCTCAAATAAACAAATAAACTAAAAAAAAAAACTAAACTAAACTAAAAATAACCTGGTCATGTCATTCAGGATGTTCAGGTAGTTTATCTAATCTCATTATTAGTGTTGCTGAGCCAAGACCTGACCAACTGCAATGACCCCAGATCATTAAAGTTAAATCCAGGTGCCTACTTGTACTGGTAAAGTATTTTAAAAGATACAAAGAAAAAGGTTTTGTTTATACACAGCTGTCTGATGCGTTGCGCGCTGCTGGCGTATAACGCACCTGAGAAAAAGGGAGCGCGGGCCCTTGACGTCCCTCTCGCTGAAGCACTTGGCACTGGGTTTGAAGTTGAAAGGGTTGGTGTGGAGGTCGTTGTCAGGGGAGACGGAGCCGTACTCGCTGCTGCTGCTTGTGTCCTCCACCACCACGGGCACCGGCAGAGAGATGCTGCGCAGGTACTCTGAAGCACACAGTATAACTATGATTGACTGCAATGGGATGAGTCTGCTGTTCTTGTGAAGGGTCTGAATAATCATGTCACTGTGTAGTTCGTCTTTTTATTTTAAATGTTTTTCTTTGTGAAAGGAGAGAGTTATCAGTTGTAATAAGTCTGAAAACCTTCACAAGGCAGTTTGGTACAATAGTTCTACATGGGCATAAACCCTGCCTAATGTTGGATAATGATGAAACGGATGAATCTTCCTTTGACAGATAGAGCCGAGTCAGGACATTGAGGAGGACTGACTTTAATCACGCCTTTAATTACGCCTCCCTCTCCGCCACCCTCCCAACTTTTACACAGTACGTAAAGTGCCACACAAGGAACCATAAGACGCTGGACTTACTCTATGCTAATGGAAAGGACGCTTACACCTCCGCCCCCCTCCCCCCGCTCGGATGCTCAGACCACAATCTCGTCTGCCTGCGCCCGCAATACACACCTATGGTATGAAGGGAACCAGCACGGAAGAGGTTGGTGAAAGTGTGGAGTGAAGAGGCTGAAGAGAGACTGAGAGATTGTTTCCAAACCACGGATTGGAACATAATCTGCAGCTCTCATGGGGATGACATCAATGCTCTGACCCACTGCATCACAGACTACATCAACCTCTGTGTGGACAACACTGTACCGACCAGGAAGGTACGGTGGTTCTCCAACAACCACCCCTGGGTGACCCTTGAGCTTAAAGCCCTCCTGAACCAGAAGAAAAGGGCTTTCAACTCAGGAGACAGAGAGGAGCAGAGGAGAGGCCAGCGCGAGCTCCAGTGGAGGATCAGGAAGGACAAGAAGGACTAGGGGGAGAAGCTGGCGCCCCCACCATACGGACTTCCTCCAGCACCTGCCACACCCCCGGCAGTCCCCCCCAGTCCCCCCCTCACTCCCTCCTCTCCATCACATTGGACCAGGCGAGGAGAGAGCTGAGGCGACTGAAGCAGAGGAAAGCTGCAGGACCAGACAGCGTCAGGCTGCTGAGGACCTGTGCAGACCAGCTGTCCGAGGTCCTCAGCCACATCTACAACCTGAGCATCTTCAGCACTGGGGGTCCTCAGGGCACCGTCCTCTCACCGTTTCTCTTCACTATCTACACGTCGGACATCACACACAACACATCTGCAGGAGTTCTCTGACGACTCCGCCATTGTGGGCTGTGTGTCTGAGGGGAAGACCTGGAGTACCGTCGGTTATCATGGACTTTGTGGACTGGTGTGAGCGCAACCACCTGTGCTTGAACACCAGTAAGACGAAGGAGATGGTGATTGACTTCAGGAGGAAGTTACTACCGCACACACCACTGAACATCCAGGGAGAGGACATTGAGGAGGTGGACAGTTTCAAGTACCTGGGTGTTCACCTCAACAATAAACTGGACTGGTCCCACAACACTATAGCCCTGTACATGAACGTCGGAGTGAGCAGGCCTCTGCTCAGGACTTTTTATGACTCTGTGGTAGCCTCTGCTATCGACTACGCAGCCGTGTGCTGGGCCCCGGGCAGCACAAAGCGGGACAAGAACAAGCAGGTCAGGAGGACCAGCTCCGTCCTGGGCTGCCCCCTGGACTCTGTGGAGGAGGTGAGGGACAGGAGGGTATTAGCCAAGCTCACCTCCATCATGGAACACCTTCCACCCACTGCACAGGACTGTACAACAAGACTGTAAAGTAACATGTGCAATAACCCCTTTGCAGAACACATGCAATAATCCCTGTATTTACATCACTTACCTGCGTCACTTTATTTTCCACTTGCACTATGATATAAACCTACGCTGCTAATACTGACAATAACTTTTTTTTGTTATAGTCTGTTTACTTTATTATTATTTACTGTTTACACTTTTTGTCCCCACAAAGTCCTTGGTAGTCATTGTGTTACTAAGAGCTGAATGTAACAAGTAAATTTCTCCATTGTGAGATCAATAAAGGCTATCTTATCTCATCTTATCTTATCTTAAAAAGAGCAAAAACAACACAACAAGCTGTTAAATCCCTGAGCTTTTGGAAGCAGAACCCAGAAAGAGGAAAAAAAGCACAAAGAAACAAACAGAACACTGTAATATCATTTAGCAATCCCATGAAAAGGAAAACGTGCAATACGTTTCTTAGAACAGGCAATGTGTGAGGCAGCAGGTGACTACAGGCAAAAAGAATATGGTGATGATTAGATTAGATTGTTAGTCTGTTCTGTACCTGTCTGAATAAACAGAAAGCATCTTACCTGACCCAGATGAAGGAGCTGGAAAAGGGGCAAAAACAAAAAAAGACATGTGTGAGCAAAGTACAACGTATTGCAACACTTTCGCGGCAGCTCTTTTTTCCAAGTCATTAACATTTAGGCTTTCGCTTTTCTTTTGCAACTAAATCAGGAAATATGCTGGAAATGTGCTATTATTATCAAATATTACTGGATGTGTTCATTTGATTAAAAAAGATAGAAATGTTGCAAAATACAACTTACTGGAAGAACAACTATACAACTTGACTTCCAGCATTTTGATGTCCCAACCTTTCGAGATATGAATAATTTAATGAACTGCCAATTTAACAAGCTGAGGACAAATGAAACCAGATTCACTATATTTGTACTCATGGCGGTTTATACGCACCACTGAGGCTGCTCTTGTTCTTCTTCTTGCGGCTGGTGACTGTGAGGAACTGGTCGCTGAGCAGGTCGGTGGCTGTGGCGCGTCGGTCCGGGTCGGGCTCAAAGCAGCGAAGGATGAAGGCCTTGGCCTCCTGTGACATAGACTCGGGGATCTCCGGGTGGATCTTAAACATGCCCACCTGCACGCAGCACACATATAGATGAGATGGCCTGGATGCTAGTTGACGTTAATTTTATCGCGTTTTTTTATGTTTTATCGCGTTATTTTATGTAGATTTTGAGGTGTGGTTGGCTATATGCAAATACTATATTTTTAACCAATAGAAATTAAAATAGGGCATAGAAGTTAAAGGTTTTCAAATCGGTGACAAGTTTAGATTCGACAGAAAATACAGTGACTTTAGGCAAAAGGGCAGTAGTTCAATTGTCGAAGAACTCCCGATAACAGGTATGTTAGAATTTTGCTCTCTACTTGTGGAGGAATGTTAGCTCAGGATTAGGCAGAGACATGCTTCTCCCAAAGACATTCTTTAGACATGAGTGAAGAGGGAAAATCGCTTTATGAGAACTGAGAATGGTACATTAAAAAACAACCCTAAAAATCTCTTGATTACTAACCCAGATATATTTAGCATGTTTTCAACAGAATCTATTTTCATTTTCACATAAAAAAGGTAAAGAATGAACTCTTATTTGTGTTAATATAAAACTAAATCAAAATTGCTTTCATGAAAATTATCTAATTTCTACATGTTAACTTCATAATGAGGGCACAGATAGGTCATGTTTATGAAATATGGTAAACGAAACAACAACAAAAAACTCCATCATACACTTGCTGCAAACCTACAGTGTTAACAAAACAGTAATTACTCAGTAGAAGACAGGTAATGAACTGTGGCGCCTATCGAATGTAAAGACAAAGCAAAAAATAAATAAAATACAGCATGTATGAATTAACGCCTGTGATCAGTGATTTTGTTCGTCTACAAGGAGGATTTACAATCACCTAAAGTTTGTTTTTAATTTAACACAAGATGGAAACTCACATATCCAACGCTTTCAGACAGGTCCTAATAACATCCCTAATGGCCTTCACATGGCTAAGAGAGCGAAGCAAATAAACAGCGGGACGAGGTAAATAGATCAATTTGCTGACAAACTGGAAAAGCACACAGTCTGGAAAAGGCTGTGTTGTTTTGTGTTGAAATAACTGTGAGTGTGTGTATGGGAAAATGTTTGTAGTCAAAACTGTGCAGCAGCAGGTCAGCAGGTGCATACTTCAATGGTCCACACTTTCAATTTTGCATTTGTACAAAAGAGAAGCAGTTTTGAAGACGGCGAGTGTCCTAATCTAACATGTAATCTGTCGTTTAACATTGGGCGCAGGTAATTGTGCCTTTTGTTATTCTAAGATATGGATTATAAATGGTTCACGCAACATGTACTGGTTTTCTAACACAGAATAATGTAATGCAATATTCATGTGGTGAGCCCGTCTGTACAGACTGCTGACAGCCCTGTACGCGGTGTCCTGGGGTGTAAAAAAAAAAAAAAGACTCGAGAATGGCAAAAAACATGGTTGGCAATTTGTAAAGCGGAGTCTGAGTGTCCTCTCAAACCGATATCACAAACCATCAATCATGAAACAGACAGTTCGACACAATCTGACACTACTTACTAAGATGTTTCTCAAACTTACCCCAACACACCATGGTAGGCTAGGCAAGGGGGTTTGAACTCTGAAGACCGGATGCAGAACAATTGCACAAATTACGAGGGTTTATTACCCCAGATTGTAGCGTAGGAAACTGGCACTTACTCAGCGATGATGTTGCCAAATCAATACAGAAACTATCAGTACAGAAACTACTGGTCAAATATTACTCCAGTAAGTAAAAGTTGCTCAGTCAAATTATTAAGGTACTTAAAGGTGCACTATGTAAGTTTTTAAGTAAAAAAAATAAGGTGTGTTTTTGACCTTTCAGTGACCCAGCAGCTGTATGGCAGGTTAGCTTAGCGCCTTTACTTTCCATCCCGGTGGCTCCTAGGATGCTTCAGGATCAGTTTTATTACAGATTTTTGGGGGATTTCTGGTAGGTAAAAGTACAAAAAAAGTATTGATATTAACCTTTTTTTTTTTTACATAAAAAGTTGCATAGTGCACCTTTAAGTGAAAGTATTCAAAGTAGAAAAAGTACAAATCCATTGAAATAAGTGCTATAAGAACATATGACACTCCCTCTATTGTTTTAGAGTATGCATTGTTTGGCTTTTAAAATAAACAAGGCCAAATTGACCTTTTATTGAAATGTAGTGGAGAAGAAAGTATCATATTGGTCTTTCAAATGCTGTAGAGTAAAAGTAAATAGTTCTCAACAAAAATAATAAAGCAAAGAACAGATCCTCGAATTCAATTTAAATACAGTACCCTCGGTAAATTTACTTTGTTACTGATGATGTCTGCACCTGAGGACACAGAATTTGGAATTCCCAGTTCCACTAGATCCTAACCAGGTCGATAAAAGGCCACTCATTCAGGCAATAGAAAAAGTACTCTGGGTGACCTATTTTAACTGACAGCAGCCAACATATAGAGCAATCCCAGTATATTATTCCTTACTATTTTTCTCCAGTGTACAGAGTGTAAAGAGTCTCACCTTGAACATGGCGGCCTGTGGCTCCCCCAGCTCGTAGAAAGGCGGCCTGCCGGTGGCCATCTCGATGATGGTGCAGCCCAGGGACCAGATGTCTGCAGGTTTGCCGTAGCCCCGAGGACCCTTGTCAATGATTTCAGGAGCCATGTACTGTAATGTGCCTACGGAGACAAGAACACAAGTTAATTTCACGTTTTTCATTGATAAAAAAATAAATAAAATTTAACTATGAGCTATGAAAAAAACACTTTAAACTCAAATACTTCAAACAGCAGGATTTAAAGGACTCAAATCCCTCATCAAAACACAAACATAAACACTAATCCTGCATATTCAGCCTGTTCCCTTCTCATTATCTCAAAACACCAGCCCCCACCTGATAAGTTTGGTCTGATCATTTCAGGGCTCAAACTGCCTCCACTACCAACCATGCTAGAGGCGAGCAACATTGTTCTTTTGTTTCACTTGTTTATACCGCTTCACTTCGGTCTTTGAGTCCAGGGATTTAGTACGCTGAGAAATACTTTTGATTGTTTCCACTCTGCACACTTTATTACGAAATGAAATACAAATACTATGTGTCCAAAGTATTTAGAAGAAACCTGCATGATGCATAACAGGCACAAAAAATATATTGTACTAAAAATAAAAATAAAAAGCTTGAAGAATTATAAAACAAATCTCTTTTTTTTTTCTATTGTGTGTGAGCGCCTAATCTTTGTCGTGGCTTAAGTCTTTAGCAGAGCTGCAGCGGAGGGCCTCCTGTGTCATCAGATAATCTCCACTCAGTCTGCAGGTTTCAGCGCAACACCCAAAGAACCCTTTTGTTCTATAAATAGCCCTCCACTGTGCGTTTCCCAGAGTGCGCTGAACTAAAACAGGAAAGGCGCACATTTATAGCGGGGCTGGGCTATAAAAAGCCCTGGTAGGAGTAGCCTAGTGCTTTCTCTGTCACACACAGAAAGGGTAACTCCCAGCATTAGGCCTAAATGGGTCAGACCGAGACGCCATTGGCTGCGGCGGTGGAGCCATCCAATCTGACCACAAACACACGGGGTAAACCCAGCCACCGTCACAGGGTTTAAAAGAGGAAATGTATAAATGCTCTGAAGGGGACTGCCAAAAGTCAAGTGTTGCGCTGTAAGCTCGTAGACACACAGTAGGTTAGCACTCCTGCCTTTGATTCCCAGAGTCACAATGTAGCCACCGGTTTAAAATATAAAGCTCTCGTGGTTATTCCTATCTGCGGAGCCGCAGTGCTCGCCCAGAGAAGTGTTTACTCTAAATACAGTCTGGACGAATCAAGCCTTGTGTAATTGGAGGCAGTAGGTCAGTGTGTACCTGTGAAGGTCTCCGTGCAGGGGTTGATCCCGGCCAGCCTTTTGGAGGTGCCAAAGTCCGAGATCTTTAGGACGCCGCTGTAGGTGTTGATGAGCACGTTGTCGCCCTGTGGAGAGAGGGCACGGGGTGAAAATTAAAAATGCATTAATCTCGCCTTTGTTCCGGTATGCACACAAGCGGTGCAACGTGTTAGGAAAAAGAGGGAAAGTTTTTGTAGGTTTTGTGCGACCATTATTGGGATTGCAAACAGCTTGTAATTAATTGTCTATTGGGATTTAGATGAGATTTTTAAAACATATTCCAGAACATCTGCTTTTGAGAAAGGACTGAAACATGAAGCGCTAAACCAATACCAAGAATCCCATTGGTAGTGGTCTAACGGTTTTGTACATACAGCGACCCCATGGAGACAGAAAAATATTATCGAAAACAATTGCCACATTGCTAATATTCAAGTTGCAATGTTGATATAAATTTGATACATCTTCTCGGACGTGAGATCAATTGCATATTGACTACTGCATATGATAGCTATCTTAGCAATGAAATTGTGCCAACAGACAGCATGCTGCAAAGTGCAGGAACACAAATCTATATTATGGCACTTGGACTCATTTATTACAGTTTGGCCCTTTTCACTTAGTCACACTAATCTATTACTCTTAAGATGTAAATGAGCATATAAGTATTATTGACAAGGGTTATTTTCGCAAACGTCAACCATGGCCTTGATAAAAATAAAAAATAAAATAAAATTTCAAAATTTCAAAACCAATGACAATGGGCAGATGCAGAGTTTTGTTAATAGGAACGTTTTAGGTCAATACATTGAGTTTTACAAATCCAGCCATTTCCCACTAAAATATACAGTGCCTCTCGAAAGTACTAATACACCTTGAACCTTTGCACATTTTGTCATGTCAAGATATTATTTGGATTTTTTTTACTGAAAGTTCACACACAAGTAACAGGCAACTGTGAAGTGAAAGCAAAATGATACATGATTCTGTTATTTTTCAAAAAATAGAAAAGTGAAAAGTGGGGCGCTAAATTGCATTAAATTGCCTTTATAACATTCCTAATGACTGCAGAAAGTTCACACCTTGCCCTAACCATTAAATAGAGGCCCCCTGTGCGTAATCTACTCTCAGTATAATTCCAGCTGTTCTGTGAGGGCCTCAGGAGAAGTTTAAAGCAGCGTTAAGTTATACAAAGATTTCCCAAGATTTGAACATCTCACGGAGCACTGTTCAATCCATCATTCGGAAATGGAAAGAGTGTAGCACCACTGCAAACTTACCAAGACACGGCTGTCCACCTAAACTAACAGACCGAACAAGGAGAGCACTAATCAGAAATGCAACCAAGTGCCCCAAGATAACTCTGGAGGAGCTGCGACGTACTGCCGCTGAGCTGGAGGAATCTGTACATGGGACAACTATAAGTCGTACTCTACACAAATCCCGTTGAAGTTTGCTAGAAGTCATATGGAGGACACAGCTACCATGTGGAAGAAGGTGCTTTGATCAGATGAGACAAAAATTGAACTTTTTGGTCCAAATGCAAAACGTTATGTATGGAGCAAACCTAACACTGCTCATCGTCCTGAGTGCACCATCTCCAGTGTCAAATATGGTGGGGGGAGCATCATGCTATGGGGCTGCTTTTCCTCAGCGGGGACTGGGAAGATGGTAAGAATAGTTGGGAAGATGGATGGAGCCAAATACAGAGACATTTTGGAGGAAAACCTGCTGGAGTCAGCAAGAGAATTGAGGCTGGGGCGGAGATTCACCTTCCAGCAGGACAATGACCCTAAACACAAAGCTAAATCTACACTGGAATGGTTTAAAAACAAACATATTAATGTGTTAGAATGGCCCAGTCAAAGTCCTGACCTAAATCCTATTGAAAATCTGTGGAAAGACCTGAAAACTGCTGTTCACAAACGCTCTTCTTCTAATTTGACAGAGCTTGAGTTTTTTTCTAAAATGTCAGTCTCTAGATGTGCAAACCTTGTGGAGTCATACCCCAAAAGGCTTGCTGCTGTTATTGCAGAAAAAGGGGGTTCCACAAAGTATTAATTCAGGCTGTATGAATACTTGTTCACGCCCGACCTTTCGGTTTAGTATTTTTTGTAAAATAACAGAATCATGTATCATTTTGCTTTCACTTCACACTTGTCTGTTACTTGTGTGTGAACTTTCAGTAAACAATTCAAAATAAAATCTTTATGTTTATGTTTGTAAACATGACAAAATGTGCGAAAGTTCAAGGTGTATTAGTACTTTCGAGAGGCACTGTAATGCAGCAACTTTCCTTTTGTCTAATAAAATATGGATAGTATTAATATCCGTAATTAACGTCTGAACAATGTATTTTAATGTATTTCCTTTTTTCTGAGAGCCGTCCAAAATATTATTTCAGGTTGCTCCTGACATAGTTATTGCTAATACTTGGTAGTTTATGCAGTCTGGCTCCCTGCGGAGTTCACCTGTCAGTCAAACAGTATGACGGCTTCTCAGGGGTGACACTCTACTTAGTGTTGGGTTTCTGTAGAAGATGTTTTCCTCTTTTCAACTGCAAAAATAGTTTAAGCTACCAGGCTCTCTGTCAGACTCAACGGCACAATTTAAATCATACTTTTAAGAATTCACTTTTTTTTCAATCATGAGACATGAGAGAGAGTAGCAAACGAGAAAAGACCAGGAGGTAGAGATGCAGGTATCAGGGGAAAGATGGTGTGTGGCAGGGATTTTACAAGGGTCATTTAGTTTTCTGTATTAGATCCATCATTTAATGCCACTGGGGAAACCTGGACCGTGGAGAAACAAATGAATAAATGGGCAGACGAATTTTGCGAATCACCTTGATGTCTCTGTGTGCGATCTGGTTGTCGTGCAGGTACTTGAGCCCCTCCAGGATTTGCCGGGTGTAGAAGCCGATGGTGGACTCGTTGTTTTTGAGAGGGCCCCACTTGGAGCGCAGCAGGGCAGAGAGGCTTCCTGTGCAGCAGAGCAAAGTCAAACAATAATCAATACGGCCTCTGTTATCCGAGATTCTTGTGCGATTAGTCTAGTAAAGCCTGGTTTGTTTATGCTGAGAGTGATTTGAACTTCTGTAGGCACTTTAAGATCATATTTGGTATGACCACAACAACTATTACTACAGCTACTAAGCATACTACTGCAGCACATTCAAAGAAAGGCTTAAATGTAAAAAACATGTCTGACCTCCGGGCACTTGCTCCATGAAGATCTTGATGAAGCCGTTCTCACTGATGGAGCCCAGGTACTGCACAATGTTCTTGTGCTTCAAGTGTTTATGGAGAGCGATTTCCTCGTGAAGTGGCTGAGAGTATCTGCCGTGACAACAGAACATCGTGTAAATGCATATCCGGGGGCGTATCCAGACTTTTTGTCACTTGGATGGCAGAGTTTTGCATGAGAGCCAGCCTCAATTTTTATTCTGTATTCTGGTAAACCTTTATGCATAAATGTGTACCTATGACAATTTCCCCGTATTTGTCATTGTTTGGTTATATACAAGTCAAATTGAACTTAACTTGTTACTGTGGATGGGGCATGTCCAGGGGAGAGACTAGGACATGCCACAGCGTAATTGTGCAAACTGTGGTCAAAATTAGGTTGTGTTGCTTTTTATTCTGAATAATTAGTGATATATTTCAGTGGTTCTTAAACAGTGGTACTTTGGTTTCTTCAGGTTGGTTCTTAGAATCATCTGCAATTTAAAATTTCATTTTAATTCATGCTTTAGTAATGCAGACATGGTACCGAATTTAATCTAGTTTTTAATAATCTATTTTTAAAGATCATTTATTTCACCAAGAGGTACTTGGTACGAAATATTTGAGAACCAGTGATATGTAGTTAATTTAAAAGACACAATTATCTCCAGCAACGGGCCATTTATTTCCCCTGGCTCTGAAACAATAGTGAGTACATAAACGGCTGCAGTATGTCAAATCAATACAATGTAATTTACTGTATCTCCCAGTGCATTTCAAGCCTCCACTGGGCCACCTCAGTGCAAAAAATCTGGATACGCTTGTGTGCAGAATTAGTTTTCTTGATTTTTTTTTTTTTTACAAATTCATGGGTTAACACACCGAAGACAGCCAGTCCGAAGCTTGGGTAAAGGGAGGATTATATATAAGAAAGAGCATAAGTGAAACATATCCCAAAGAGTGCATACTGTACATGAAGCAGGCCATTTTGATTTTTACTTTTTTTTTTTACAATGACGGGTTACTTTGTCACCCCTGCAACAATTTACCCGCGTCACTGTCATGCCAGACGCGCTGCTGTTCAACCCACTGGTGCAGTAATTGCACATTTTGCCCACATGCTTCGCTGTGAAGGGCTCTGCTGGGAACAAACTGTGCTGGAGAAGTCCTTGAGCCGGAGACAGCCCGGGGAGGAGTGGGTGGATCCACAAGTGGCTTTGTGTTTTCCCGCCGTCAGCGGTGGGATTTCAAAGACTGGGTGGGGGGGGTGTGTAGGGGGGGACGGGGTGGGGGACGGACAGCAGCATGCACGACAGCACCCCCTCCGCTAACAAGCAGCAATAATGAAGTGCTGACCAGTTTATTTATTTATTTATTACTTTTTGAACAGGGACAGTGTACAATCTACATTAGCCTCAGAAAGGAGAGATGCATTGTACCAGGTCATAGCACTTGTGCTAATTTCCACCTGCAGTCCCTGGGCCTATTGTACATGTTTTTAGTGGTATGGGAAACCGGAGTACCCGGAGGAAACCTACGCAGACACGGGGAGAACATGCAAACTCCACACAGAAAGGCCCCGTCCAGGTGGGAATCGAACCCGGACCTTCTAGCTGTGAAGCACGAGCGCTAACCGCTGTGCTACCGTGCCGCCAGTTCAATGAGCGAGAAAATCCAGTGTATTGATGCTTGTATGGAATTAAAAGTGGCTCTCAAACCGTGACACAGGGCCCAGAAGTGGCTCATGCAAGGCTCGCATTTAGTTCTGCATGTGTTTTTTTAGACTCTGACCTGCTGTCTCTCTCGGGGATCTCCTTGATGGCCAGTCGGACCTGGTTACTGAGGTCCCGTCCAGCGTAGACCACTCCGAATGTGCCTTTCCCCAGGACCACGCGCTCGCCATGCTCATCATACTCATAATCATACTGAAAAAAATCATTAGAAATACACCTAAGCAGGGAAAATGTAGCCCATTGGTGCAGTGTAATAAACGCTGCAGAAGAACAGTGGGATTTTCTGCTTTCTCCTGCGGGACCTCCTTTACTCACGGGCAAAACGAGTAGCACGTGCAACAATGGAGCAGCAGCACAGTCATGTGTGCATGTTTTACTCCCATGGCATTTTCTTATTTACATATTTGATTTGTCGACATATTGCGGTAAATACACAAAATAGCATATCTTAGTTTTCAACTATTTAGAACCTCTTGATAAATGACCCCCCACATATTCTATGCAATACAAATTTAATTAAAACCTAATAGAGCTTCAGCAGCCAATAGTGGTTAAGGCTGCTGCAAATATGGCAACACCGTCATGGGTTTGGGTCCATGGTCTGACAACTTGCTGAATGTGTTTTATTTTACTCAATGTCTCTTCATGCTGTTCACCCCCTTTCACCCTGGACTGTACTGTCTAATAAAGTCTCTCTCTGTATTGTTTCACATTTTACTCTGAGTTCTAACTTCTTTGTAACTGAGTGCAGCACAAAACTGACTCCATCACCTATAGAAACTGGAAAGGGCAAGGCAAACGGAGATGGAGTTTGTTATTGCATCAAAGCTTCACACAAAAAGCCACCTGCGTCGTGAACCTGTTCGACACCTGACGGGAGCTACAGTGTTGGCAGTAAAAATAGGGCGCGGCGCGGGTCTGGGTAATAGCTGTTCCTTTTTCAGCAGAGGGAGGGCCAACGCAGCGGCAGGTGTCGCAGGTGGCTCCCTAATGCAGAGGCACTCTTATGATGCTGGCTGTGATGAATGGGATTGAAAAGGCTTCAAATCACCATCAAAGAAAAGCAGCGAGTGCTGATCAGCTGGATTTGCTCAAAAAACAACAACAACACAATTCAGCTCAAATCCGCAATCAGTGGTTTTGATTGTGAGGTGAATAATGGGTCATAATTAATGAAGAGACGGAATTATAAGCAATCAAAATAGTTTGTTTAATAGTATAGTATCATTATTTCTTTTACCTTTATCATCCCACTGAGATTTAGAGTCTCTTTTTCACTGGATCCCAGAAGGCAACCTATTGTACATGTTTTTAGTGGTAGGGGAAACCGGAGTACCCGGAGGAAACCTACGCAGACATGGGGGGAACATGCAAACTCCACACACACTGGGAATCAAACCTGGGACCTATCTGTGAAGCACAAGCGCTAACCGCTGCGCCATCGTCAAACACCAGAAACCTTCTTGCTGTGAGGTGAGAAAACTAACCACTGTGCCACCGCGCTGTTTCATTGTTCAAAATAATACCAACAACATTCTTAAAGTCATCACAGTTACCGCGGAGAATCCCTGTACCCTGGTTGGGTCGATTGCATTCAGAGAGAGACTGTGGCCGAAGAATCTAGAAGTCCAAGCATTTTTCAGCCTACAGTACCGTATGTCGCGCTGCCAAATGTAATGAATGCTGTGTTTAGTGTTCTCACCTCCAAGGCGTCACCGTCACAGTCCCCTTCCTCAGGACCTCTCCAAGCCTCCTCCGCGATGCTGTTAACCAGGTCACAGAATCTGCAATGGAAGCCACAGACGTATTATTACACTAGTGTGCATCAATAATTGCTGCACGTGATTCCTCATTTTAATGGGAGATAATTGACTTTATACTTGAGTACAGTGGGTCTCAACTGGTGGGTCAGGACCCGAAAGTGGGTCACGACCCGAAAGTGGGTCACGGAACCGTTTTTCAGTGGGTTTGCGAGCCTTTCCCAGAAAACATTTCTATTAATATTTATGTACAGAAAAAGCACAATCACTACTTGAGTCTTTAAAAATGACTGTTATCGGGTTGTTTTTAATCATAATTCAGCTTTTTTTGCTTATTCAACACATTTATTTGAGAAAAAGATATTTCGCATCATATTTTTCAAGTCCAAGTCGTATTCGGGTCGCGGCTTGTCATCCAAGGGTGACTGTGGGTCCCGACGCCGTACCAGTTGAGAACCGCTGCTTTAGTATATTTAAGTTAGATGTTGTAAAGTTAAGAGGAGAGAATCAAAGACAACAGAATTCAGTGCGACTTGAAATAGTTTCCCAGTGTTTTACCCACTTGGGTACACATGCTGGATATTGATAAAACTTCAAATCCAATTTTTTGTCGGACATATTAAAGTAGATTTTACAAACGAAATGTTCCGTGTGGCCTGAGTATTGAGTATTAATAGTCCCATAGTCAACGCAGACGTGCACTACAACTTACCTGACAAAAAGCCATGACTCGACTGGACCGACCGTCATGACCAGTTAACTTATTTGACCTAGACCTGGTGGTATTTTTTTATTTTATTTTGAAAAACCACTGACATAAAGTACACAACCAAGTTCAGAGATAATGGATCGAACATGATGCCACAAGACTACGAGTCACCTTTAAAAAAAATTAAAAAAAAATAAAAAGTGAAATGTTCTGCCTGTACTTTTGTGACATTATGAACTGTGTGAGCTACTTGAAATGCTAAAATGTCAGACGATAAAGATCAGTTTTAAGTTTGTGTTTTGGTACAAAAGACTTCAGTGCCATTAGCTTGTTTATGCGGGTGCCTCCCACGCTCCTGTCTACAATATGTGACCTTTACCACTGCTGCCTCGCTCTCAGGGGGAATCACAGTTTGTCCTCGTCCAACACACTGCATTCCTCTGTTTGCTGCTGCTGCTGAGACTAGACTGGCCATGCAGCTTTTTGCACTTGATTGTCTCCGAACAATGTCTAATAATAATATATATGTATTTGAATTAAAGACCACACACTGTCTTGAATGTTAAAGTACGTGCATTGCTCCTCCCTATGCACATGCTTCAAGAATAATCCTGTGCTTTGTGTCCTTGGGCAAGACACTTCACCTACAAAACACTCCTACCTCTGACTGAGTGAGTCAGGTCATGGGACTCTGAGAAGAGGGTCGTGAGAGAGTTTCAAGTCAATATTATCAACATGATAATATTGCATTTCATGTATTTTAGACTGAAAACAATATATTTACGGAAAAATATGCCAAGTAACAACAGATTTTATTTTAAAATTATTATTTCTTAACCTCTTAACCCCCACCTTAACCGAGCGCATTTTCTCCAGTTCGACCAGGCCTTTTTTTTTTTTTTTTTACTTTTTTTTTGCTTTTGTTGTCCCACTTTCGTCCCACTTTATGTCGCTATTTTTACGCTTTTTCCATTAAGTTTTTAGATTTGGGTAATGACAAACTGGAGAAAATGTGTTAACAGGCTCAATACTGTTCTTTTGCCAAGTTAATCTTCCAAACAACAATTTTTGACATCATTTTGCAGGTATGAACCGACAGCACATTCAAACAGTTGTCGCTCAATACGGCTCTGTCAGAAAAACATCCGGCATCCATCCTGAACCTTCTCCGTCACCTTTCTCCCTCCTCTCCGGAGCATTCAAAAGGTGAAATTGCAGGGCATTGGCAGTTGGGATGAGTCATGTCTATGCTCATTCTCCGCATAATAGGACCAGAAGTGCTCGGCGGCTCAGATGTGTCACGTTCCGCACAGGAGAGAGGCGTACAGGGGTAGGAGTGTGCACGTGTGTGTGCGTGTTCCCAATGAAGTGAAGGTGCAAAATTTCACAGCTGTGTGATGGAGGCGAGTTTAAGTGGAGAGGGAAACAAGAAGAAGTCAAAAAACATGAGGTTCTGCAAAAAGCTTCCGATTACAGGCAGGACAACTTTCTGCTTTCAGCTCGCAACCTTTTCCATCAGGGGTTACTGCGTAATTTGTGGCCCTTCAAATCTCATCGCACACATTGAAGTGTTTTCTCGGGAATAGGCCAACTATGATGTATAAAAGTACAGTTCTAAAATGCATATTCCAGCGCTTGAGTGGTCAGGTGTAAAACTGACTTTCCAGACTTTAGTTTCATGATACATACAGTGCCTTGCGAAAGTATTCGGCCCCCTTGAACTTTTCGACCTTTTGCCACATTTCAGGCTTCAAACATAAAGATATAAAACTGTAATTTTTTGTGAAGAACCAACAACAAGTGGGACACAATCATGAAGTGAAACGAAATTTATAGGATATTTCAATTTTTTAAAATAATAAACAACTGAAAAATTGGGCGTGCAAAATTATTCAGCCCCTTAACTTTCAGTGCAGCAAACTGTAGAAATGTACAGCTGAGGTGGGACACTCTGTCCATTGGACAACAATCAGTCGTATACTGCACAACTCTGGCCTTTATGGAAGAGTGGCAAGAAGAAAGCCATTTCTTAAAGATATCCATAAAAAGTGTCGTTTAAAGTTTGCCACAAGCCACCTGGGAGACACACCAAACATGTGGAAGAAGGTGCTCTGGTCAGATGAAACCAAAATCGAACTTTTTTGGCAACAATGCAAAACGTTTGGCGTAAAAGCAACACAGCTCATCACCCTGAACACACCATCCCCACTGTCAAACATGGTGGTGGCAGCATCATGGTTTGGGCCTGCTTTTCTTCAGCAGGGACAGGGAAGATGGTTAAAATTGATGGGAAGATGGATGGAGCCAAATACAGGACCATTCTGGAAGAAAACCTGATGGAGTCTGCAAAAGACCTGAGACTGGGACGGAGATTTGTCTTCCAACAAGACAATGATCCAAAACATAAAGCAAAATCTACAATATAGTGGTTCACAAATAAACATATCCAGGTGTTAGAATGGCCAAGTCAAAGTCCAGACCTGAATCCAATCGAGAATCTGTGGAAAGAACTGAAAACTGCTGTTCACAAACGCTGTCCATCCAACTTCACTGAGCTCGAGCTGTTTTGCAAGGAGGAATGGGCAAATATTTCAGTCTCTCAATGTGCAAAACTGATAGAGACATACCCCAAGCGACTTACAGCAGTAATCGCAGCAAAAGGTGGCGCTACAAAGTATTAACTTAAGGGGGCTGAATCATTTTGCACGCCCAATTTTTCAGTTGTTTATTTGTTAAATTTTTATGAAATATCCAATACATTTCGTTTCACTTCATGATTGTGTCCCACTTGTTGTTGGTTCTTCACAAAAAATTACAGTTTTATATCTTTATGTTTGAAGCCTGAAATGTGGCAAAAGGTCGAAAAGTTCAAGGGGGCCGAATACTTTCGCAAAGCACTGTAGTTTCCCTCATTATCAGCAGTTTTTACAATCGAGACAAGGGTACCGTTACATTTCTTTTGATGCCAGTACTTTAACGATACTTAGTTTCCAATACCTATACTAAAATATTTGTTGTCTAGAGCCAGAAAACAGAACAATAATGTGTGGAAGATCTGCACATTTACAATATCGGATTCACCTCCAATGTCAACAAATGTGTGAAAAATGGGGAATAATTTAGGGAACAAATTGAGAAAACTGGGAGAAAATGGAGCAAAAATATAGAAGAAAAAAAAATGGGGGGAAATAGGGAAAATATGAGTTTAAAAAAAGAGCAGAAATGAGGAAAAAATTGGAAAGACAAGAAAAAATAGGGGAAAAAACATAATTCATTTGAGATTAAACTTTAATTCTGTCCCTGGACCAACAGCATCAAAACGTGGGTCTAATGATATGAGGTTTTTTTGGTACCTGTTTTTTATACTAAAAGTATAAAAAACACGTTTTAGTTTTTTATACTAAAAGTATAAAAAACAGGTACCAAAAAAACCTTTTATCGATACCGGTAGTACCTAAACTTTATTTTTTCCATACTGGTATCGTTTACTGGTACCCAGCCCTAATCAAGACACGCATTTATTTATTCGGGTAAAAGAGCTGACGCTGCCGAGGTGAAAGCAAAAGTGAATTTGAGAGATCCGCAATTAAAATAATCACTCACGAGCTTCCAAAGAACAGATATTTCACTCTGATGATGCAGGTCTTAAGCTGTATCTATAAACCAATTCATTAATCTTAATACATACATTTTTTTGTATGTCTGTATTACCTAAGCATAATTCACAATCTCAAACTAACGTTTATGAACAGCTCTTAAAACGTTCAGCACTTCTTTAGAGCTGTGTAATGTTAAAACAAAAAGTCACTGTCCCGTAATATTTATTATCATTAGAAATTATGCAAAATGATGTCCTGGTGCTCCAAAATGAAAACAGATGCCACCAACCCAAAACGTTAGCCTGGTGTCCTGATATTCTTGCAGCACATATTTCATCCTCCAGATGCTAACGTTTCTGATCTGGGCATGTATACCGCATAACTAACCACTCTGCCATAAATGCAGCCTGAACGCTCTTGTTTTCTGAGGAGAAAACTTCTACAACTGCACAGAAACTTTGCATTCAGGCCGCTCTGCCGACTAAAAGCCTGCAGCATTAGACGTACCGGTGTCACGGACTGTAAAGTGTTTCATAATGGCACAGCAGAGGGATGACTAACCTTTTGCAGTGCATTTCAGTGCAGAAGTAGATCTGGAAGTCCTCGGCATTATGAAGGACGTATAGGAAGGCACTGCGCTCATCGAACTTGGAGATACTGTAAAACAATTACGAGGGATTGAGTTAAACATTGACATTATAGCAGAAACACAACCACAGGGATTCAGTGTACTGTTTGTGCCAGCTCCCAGCCTGGAAATACAGAGACGCTGGATTCAGGAAAGTGATCTGACATCAAAGCAAAGTGGCAAATTCTGTTTAGTTTGACAGGAAGTAAACAGATTTTCACACAGACTGACTTCAGCAGACTCCAGACAATAGATGGAAAAGAATTAAATAAATGAAATGTCAGCCGTACTCTCGAAGGACACATCTGCTGTAACGGCAATTGAATTTGAATCAAAAGTTATCTAACTGTGGTGCCTGAAACACAATAGACAATCAAAACTTGTATTTGTGGACAAGCCGAGGCCGTGGCTGTGGACGCAGACGGGAAAAGCATTGGTCGGCCCGGCTCATGTTTGTAATTGTGTCGGGAAGCATTGTGTCCCGCTGACTGTGTGCAGCTGAGTGGGAGAATAGACCAGAGTGGTTCCCATGGAAACGCCTGAGCACAACCCTCCAGCTCTGAGCCTGAAGTCCTCCAAGACACGAGGGGAGACAGGGGAGAGCGGAGCAGTGGTGCTTGTGCAATAACGACCGCCTTATGCAACCAAGAGAGCTAGTTTAGTGAAAGTAGCTGGAGACAATATTCCACACAACTTGAAAAGCATGAAATATTGATCAATATTCTTTGGTGGGCCGGCGTAGTCGTCACCAATGATCGTGAAGAACAGTCTCAAGTTTTTCTACAGTTTATACGACGCAGATGGTCATGGATTACGTAGTAGTGTAAGTGCTATATTGTAAGAATTGCATCGCGTGGACTAAATGTGAGCAGTTCTTTTCCTCCCAGCTGTCCTTGATAAATGTTGCATGTGTCCTGGTGCATATTCAAAGGCCTGCCTGTGCGGTTTGATGATACAGCGACAGAGAGCCCTGGATGACGTTAAATATTTATATATATATATATATATATATATACTGTATGTGTAGTTTTAAGATGAAAAAGAGAGCTTGGGCTGTGAATGGAACTTTACTTTATCTCCCATCCTGTGTAGTGCTTATTTTCAAGGTGGAGTAACATAATTTGCAATAATGAAAACGGCAATATCGTATATCTAGACATTTCCACACAAAAGACACGGCCCAGACGTACACGGGACGTTTTTAGTACTCTCTTTTGTTTTCAGCTTGACAATGCTATGATTGTCATAAAGTAAAACAGGTTCCCTATTGGTGTATTCTTGTCAATACCGTAGCATCATTATGGGTCTGCATTTTTGATATCCAAAAAGAAACCAACCACTTAAACTGTTTGTGTGGGCTACTAACCGTGCCCCCTCCAAAGTCAAAGTGACATTACCGAGTGATTAAACACACAGCACTGACCTGACGCCTCGCACCGAAGTGGCACTGAAGTTCCACTCATGGATCCCTTTGTGCTGCAGCAAGAACAAACACAACCAGTCACAACATTTAGAGGGGGGGGGTTAGGGTTAGGGTTAGGGGTTATCAAAGCAATGTAAAGATAATTAAAAATAGTGGGGGGGAAATGTGTGTGGTAGTTGTAGAAATATTAGGCTAGTGATGGTAAATATTCAACAAAAAAAGCATGGCAACAATACGGCATCAACACAAGGAAAAAGATCAGTTTCAATCAGTTTTGTAGGCCCTAGTGTTCAAATTGAGGCATTACTCTGGCCTATAGGCTGCTTTTACATTTGGGTAAAGCTGAACAGGAGAAAATGCGTTAGGTTAAAAAAAAAACCTGCACACATATTTCTTAAGATTTGCAAACACTGAATCAAACGGAGGAAACAGACGAGTACATTTCAGCCAAAACTGCAGCTAAACATGTTATAGACCATCATTTTGGTATTTTCGATTAACTTAAACAGTCAAAATTGTTGAGCAATGTCATAAATTTTCAATAAAGTTAGATTTAATGCAAGGTTCAATTAAATGTAATGCTTTTTAATGACATTTAAGGTATTGATTTAGGCAAAATCCATTTAAAGGTCCTATATCATGCAAAATCGACTTTTTGCAGCGATATTTATATTTATAATACTGCAAATGTGGAATGAGCGGAGAGAGGGGCGGAGTTAACTGAATCGAAGCGTCTCGTCTTCCGGGTTTGGAAAATTCCCCAGAAAATACTTATATTTCTCTCAAAAATGAGTACTCCATAGTGATAGAGGTTCAATATATCAAATAAATGCCTATAGTTTACTTTGGAATGGCTAAAATAGCATGATTCAGATCCTTTAATGACATTTCACGTTTGTTAATGCCCCTGCTTACAGTCGTCTAGTAAAAGTCCATATTTTGAGTATGCTCTTTGTCAGCCCATAGCGCTGATGTTACACATTTATAAGGATCCATTTCCAGTGAGTAACCACAACCTTTTATGTGTGGGTAAGCATCAAAGTACTTAGGAGAGGAAAAGATCAATACTGTGTGATACAGGGAGGAAACAAGAAACCACTAATGCTAGAAAAGAGAGTGTGGCAGATGAGAAAAAAATCTGTATCTTAGCAATACATAAAACTAATTCTGCAGCTCAAGAGTTAGTCTTACCTTATCATCAGGAGCTACATGCCAGATGGACACAGTGTTGTCCTCGACGTCTTTGTTAATGGACAGATAAGAGGGCTGGTACACCTTAGTGGGCTCCAATATTAGCACCTGGACACATCCAAAAAGGTTACCACTGGGTTGACGTGCAATAATGTATGAAATGTTGGTGTTATAGAAGGCTCATACAGGAAATCTGACAGAGGAGATGTCCTTTTTTGTGGCCTCCACTAAAAAGTCCATCCAGAAGTCCACCATTTCTTGTTTGGGCGGTGGCTGCTCTGTGCCCGGCTTTTTGAAATGTTGGTAAATCAGGATGGTCTCGACCAGAGAGCGCAGATACCTGGACAATTGAAATAAAAAAAATAGTTTTCACACAAAACACTAAAATTGTTAAATTAGAATTGTTTCAGTTTTGTTTTTAAGATTTAAATGTGTAATTTCTCAAACTGATCTTGCCTTTGAGGACTTTCTCATATTTTTCGATCATTCTTTTCAAAATCTGTTTGGCATCTGTTTTGTGCAGTTAATTGCGAGATTTCCCGTCACAATGTAAAATGATCTCGTAATAGTTTTGTTCTCCTTTTATTTATTTTTTATGGGCGGAAATTTAGATATAGACTTTCTTCCTGTAGACTGCTTATAGGACTCATGGGAATATTTAGGCAATAGTTCTCTAATAATGTGTACTATATATTGATTGGAACTTAAAAAAGAAAGAAAACGTTGATGTTTTTAAGGTCAGTCGCTTGAACCACCGCCTCGGTGTTCAAACCTGCAGACTGGAGCCGCTGCAGATCCACACCCGCACCTCGTTACTTTCTCTTTTATTTACGAACTAAAGGCTCTGCTGTTGGAAGCTACGTCTTATCCGTCGTCTATTTTGTGATTGTACGCGCGTATCTACCGCGCACGGAAAAGCAAAACAACGCGGATATGACATGCGCGGGCGGACAACGAGGGAGAGGGCAGGCGAGCGCGCAGAATATGAAGGCATGATTACAGCGGGCCATTTAAGGAAGAAAGAAGTCGGTCTAACTACAGAATCACTCTCTGTTTAATGTTTAAAGCCTCCTGTGCGTCAGTGTCTGGCACAGACTGTTTAGATACTAAATCTAAACCTGTCTCCTCCTCCTCCACCTGAAATCAACTTTTAAGCTTCAAATTATATCTAATTTTTATTTATAATTTGGAAATGTAATCAGAATACACCTGTCAAAAGAGCCAAATGTATTAGCCTTGTTCTAATATTAAATTGTATGCACACAAATAGAGCCTGTTGGTAAAATCTTACCAATTTCCATCCTTATTAGTTTGTTAATTTTGTTACAAACAATACAATACAATGGCTCCATACAAAGGAAACATAATTGCTAAATATGATTTATTATTGCAAATTATGTCAAAATCTCATCTCGTCTCGTGTCTCGTCTCGTGGGATTTGTATCTCGGCCCAGTTAACATGCAAATCTGAAATCAACAACAATAAAGAGTGCATTTGTGAGTCAGTGTCAGGTCTGGAAAACACGGTGCAGCTAACTGGATGATTTGCATGATTTGTCAGGTTATAAACCTCAAATAAGAATCAAAGGGGATTATGCAAACAAACAAATATTGTACAATTGTGTTTCCACGCTGGGCACCGTTCGTCAGAGTGACTTTAATTTGTTTTTCACAGCTGCAGTAACCGCAACCAACAGCTGGGGCACAGATGTGTCATAAACGGAACAATCTGTTTTAGCAGCACAGTCTCTACATGACATTAACTCTAAACAAATAAAGTCAGTCGGGATTCAAATAACTAAACTTGATGAGGAAAACTGTGGAGTGAATTGACGCGTCTGATGTGTTTATGGGCGTAACGTTGGCGTCAGATATCCCGAGTGTAACAAGAGTAACATAAAGGCTGTTTTACAAAGAAACAAAGGTTACAATTTCAATGCGCCAACCCTCACCAAATTGGAGCTTTGAGTTTGAAGAGTTTCTCCGAGGCCTGGATGACCCTGGTGTTGTCACAGGCCAAAATACTGGCCCCCAGGAAGAAGCCCACGTCCCTATAACTCTGCAGCTTATCCAGGCTGCCCTTCTTACCCAGCAGGCTGCTCAGCTTCACCCCTGCAACACCACACAGCGCAGAATCAACATCGGCAGGTGCAGGGGAGGAACAAGGCCCTTATTATGGGTTAGTTTTGGAGACTTCTGACCTAAGGTCATAGTTGAGAGTTTTGAAAGATAAACATGTTCTTTTCCAGAACGGAGTTTAAAAATATGCCAGCAGAATATTTTGCTTTAAATTCTGAATGAAGGACATTGTATCTACTTGTTTTGCTTGGGTGCCTTTATTAGGGCACTATAAAAGAATAATAGAGACAGGAGATTATGAAGGAGAGGAGGCCCACAGGGACAGAGGTGAACCTAAAGAGCTGCCGGCAGATTCCAAGAAGTCTTTGCTCTATTTCCCACATTCTTCAGCCTCACTGAGGCTCAAATTTCAGATAAGAACACGGCGAGCTTAACAGCGACATTTAAAGTTTGAGAAATCCGGATCTGAATCTGGACAGTTGGCCAACATGCAATATGTAGAATGTATAATTATGCATAGATAGGTCTACATTATTGCATTGGAATTGAAGATGCAATTTTAACGGTCATTATTACCAGATTGCAAAGACTATTTACAGTAAAATATGCTTAACATTATTCTGTACTCTTGTGTTTAACACCTGCTAACCCAGTAGTTTACGCTTCTACAAACATTTTGAAATACAATTATGTAAATTATACTAATTTGTGAACATGCAATCATATAAAATATAAAGTTACCTTCATACTATACAATCACAACCACATCCATAACTTAATGATTCACAAAAAACTTTTCATAAATCTGTATTGCCAGTAAACGGCCTCCTCTCACTATTTGCATGTAACAAGTGCTACAGCTCATATTTCCATAACTTTGTGCACTGTTGCTCGCAGCAAAATGCACGTCTGAATCGCTGCCGTTGTACTTTAGTCTAGATCTAATCAATCAGTAATAATCCACTCACCGACTTTGCGAAGCTCGAAGGATGTGTCAAACTGGTGTCCCGCCGCCAGGAGCAGAACGGCATAGTTGATACCAGAGTGTAGCGTTGGCTCAGACTCTAAACCTTTTTTGAACCTTCAATAGAAAAGATCGAGATTTTTAACATTTTAACATTAGACATTAGAGGAAAAAAACTAGTTGTAACGGTTTTAGTAGAAGTAGTAATACCAGTAGAAGTAGCAGCAGTGGTACGTAGCAGTAGTTCTAATTGTGAATGTAGTTTCAGTTACATATGTCCCAAACTTAACCCAAGTGCTGTAGACTTGAGTTGATCAAAACAGCCATATTGAGTTGGAAATTTGCGACCACGAACCACACGCAACACTCAAAATTACATTTATTTCATGAGCAATCTGTTGAGCTGAGCAGAGAGGGAGTGCTTCTTATTAGCCCTGTGGAGTCTTGGACATGAAAATCTCCGGCAGATGGGAGACGATTATACAGGCAGCATACTCCATCTAAGCAAGCAATCAATTGAAATCCCCAAAAACAATTTCCACCAGACGCCAATCAGAAGACTCACTTCACCGCTAGCATTATTGTTTTGTAATTTCCCTTCCTGCCTCAGAGAACACAAACAACCAAAGTACATGAAGATCCTGAATTGAGACTTTAGGGCTGGAGGGGGTGCTTTTATGGAAGAACACTTCTCAACATCGACGTCTCAAACCCGCAGCCTTTGACTTAAATTACAACTGTCCTGCCAATAAACTTCATATTTCTAAGGTGTTAGAATTACACTTCTCGTAAGCCCCTGGGCAGTGGTAGCGCCGATGAAGCAGCCATTAATGAGCACTATATGAATCAATTATTAGCCAACATGAGATGTATTACAAAAAACACTAATTGTACGTTTGTGTGAGTTTGTAGCCCATGAGTAATGATCAATAATCAGATTTTTGTGCATTTTTCCATTTGTGTTAAAATACTTGTCAACCGTTCTCACGTTTATCAAGCCATAACTAGAATGGCTGCATGGTGTTGGCAGATTATGATGGGTGAGCAGATATAATCGGCTTTAGTGCGTGATGCAAATCCCCATTTTCTCAATGCCTTTACCTCTAAATGGTGACAGATTGCCAGTTTCTGAATATGAAGTTGAAACACTGATGTGCCCCCTCCTGGGACCGCCACCTTAACGTGGTGGAGGGGTTTGAGCGCCCGAATGATCCTGGGGGCTCTGTGGCAAACAGGTCCTAGGTAACGGGTCAGACAAAGAGCGGTTCAGAAGCCCCTTATGAGAGACCAACAGGCCCGGTTAGAATCATGAGGCCGTCCTTCTGTGGACCCACCACCTGCAGGAGGAGCCATAGGGGCTGGTGCAATGTGATTTGGGCGGCTGTAATGGCTGCCCCCACGACCCGGCAACGGACAAGTGGAAGAAAATGGATGGATGGATGGATGGACACTGAGGTGCTACAGAGCTGTGAGTCAGTCCACACTCATCCGTCACACTTGTTAACCTTTTCAACCAACATCATTTGAGTCACTGGACAAGCCAACTGTTTTCACTAGATGGCTGCACAATATTAAAAATAGGCTTTTCTGGATCAATCAGTTTTATAATGTATGTTTATAATATGTCCAACACCATGATGGGTTTCTGAGAGGCAGTGGCTCACAACTCGACTTTAGGTCCAGGCTAGATGACTCAGACTTCCCTCATTTAGCCCTCTGGCACTTTAAAAAACAAGCTTTTAAATGGTAGTTTGAAGTTTAAAGTTTGGTGTAAGGTGGATCTGATCATGTTTTTTTGTGTTTATTTCTATTACAAAGTGCATCCCTTTCCCGCACTTGCTGTTTTTACCAGCGCGTGCTGCTGTCGCGGCTCTCCGTGTCGGTGAAATGCGTCTCGAGGAACTTGTCCTTGTAGATGCGTCCCACCAGGCAGTAGATGTCCGAGGCCACCTGCTCCTCACCCTCCACCAGCGGCAGCATGATGTCCAGCGCCTTCTGCCTGTCGCCTGGAAGGTTCCTCCTGCATTGCCACACAAAGCCAGAATGAAAAATCAAGGTTTTTTGGGGAGGAAATCATAAAAATGCATGCACTTTTCTCCATCACACACGGATGGCATGGTATGGTATGTTTTTAATTTAGGGACAGAGCACAATTTAACATTGACCAAAAGAAAAGATGCATGGTACCAGATTATAGCAAAAATGCTAATTTCCACCTACATTTCTTTGTTAAATGCGCAAATCCATCCATCCATCAGGTAGGGCTGTGCAATTGTTACACATTCCATTATGATTATTATACTAAGTGTTTACAAAAATAAAATAATTCATTCAATCTTTATTAAGGACACAAGTGCGGACATTCAAATAAAAGAGAAGGTAGAAAAATAACATTGTTAATAAAAAAGATAAATAACAAAAACTTTGCTCTGTGTTTAATGCGTTCCCAGGCAGGCATTCCTTTAAAGAATAGGTTATTATTGTGTCAATGTCTTAATCCATGATGGGACACACAAGCACTACCATCATCTAAGGAATCAGGCCTATCATGCAATACTAAATAAATGGGAGGAAAAAAAACCTGCAAACTGCCACTGGTCATGTGAGACTCCAGCTGCGACCACAACACGTTTATGTTTTACTCAGTTTGCCATAACAAGATATGTACATTTGCAACAGGCAAAGGAAGGCATGCTTGCTTTCTTACGTGAAAGACAGAGGTGGGCTGTAACTATGCAAATTAACTGTACTTAAGTAGTTTTTGAGGAACTGTTCTTGAGTAGTATTTTTGTAGTAAACATATTTTTAATCCACAACATTTGAAAGATAAATAACACCTTCTACTCCACTATGGAGGTTGAGTAAAAAGTAAAACTTGGCTGTGTTTTGCCCTATTTAACCTCTTAACCCCAGCCTTTACCGACTGTGTTTTCCTAGTTCGACTTTTCCCCAATCCAAAAGCTTAGGCTTAGGCTAAGAACTACAAAACCCATCTAAGCTTCTTCCTCGTTATGATTGTCAGGTTTTCGTCCTCTTTGGTTGTGTTTTCATCACGTTTTATGACACAATTTGGTAACATTTTTTGTGGCTTAACCAGTTACATTACACTAAAAAAATGCGACTTAAAAGCAACAAAAACATGATTAAAAATGCAACAAAATGACTATAACGTGATAACAAAGACAAGCAAGAAACTTAGATGAGTTTTTGCAGGTCTTGGCTTTCAAATAAGGCGTTACACTGGTCTATAGTCTGTAAGCTTCAGTTGAGAAGCTTTTTGGGTAAAACTGCCGAAAATGTGCTCGATGAAGGTGGGGTAAAGCCCTTCTGATGAACACTCCAGAACAATAGGTGGCACTGTCCAGACTTACTGTCAATATCACTGACTTGAGTCACAACAAACTGCCCTACGGGTGGTGAATTTGGGCGTCATTATTATGTTTTTGAATCCGCAAAGTTATTACTCGCAATACTTTCTGCATGCACTTTAGTCTCAGTTATAATTTGAATGAGCGACGTCTACTTTTATTGCAGTAATATTTGACCAGTAGTATCTCATTCGTTTACTCAAGTAACATAATCAAGTACTTTGAGGCATCAGTGAAAGGAAACAATGCTAACCACTCTGCCACAGATAATCAGATGAAATGAATATAGTTTGCATAAAACAAAAATGCTAATAATTCAAGACTTTTCAACATCAGAGAGAGTGAGAGCTGAGTGTATATTTGCCAAAGCGCATTTCATTTCCGATTATCATTTGCTGCTCTGAATGTATTTATTTATTTTATTTATTTGAACAGGGACAGTGTACAATATACATTAGCCTCAGAAAGGAGAGATGCATTGTACCAGGTTATAGCACTTGTGCTAATTTCCACCTGCAGTCCCTGGGCCTATTGTACATGTTTTTAGTGGTAGGGGAAACCGGAGCACCCGGAGGAAACCTACGCAGACACGGGGAGAACATGCAAACTCCACACAGAAAGGCCCCGTCCAGGTGGGAATCGAACCCGGACCTTCTAGCTGTGAAGCACGAGCGCTAACCGCTGTACAACCGTGCTATAATCCCATTAGCCACTGAAAATGAATATCTAAAGCCAGTCTGTTTGGAAATGTCGTGAGCTCTGTTTATCGTTGAAATGTAGCATAAAGCACTCTGAATACATCAAACTAACATCAGCCACGAGCGCATTACATAACAGCTTCTTATTATCACCGTTTCCCCACAAACCTGTCAAGTTACATAAAATATAATTAGGCATGTTTCCTTGTTATCGCGCTGGCTTCCATGTGTTAGCACACACACACACACACACACACACACACACACACGCACACACACACACACACACACACACACTGCAGGTTTATGGATCACTCAGCATCCTCATTTCTTTGTAAAAGGCTCCAAAGATAGAGAAGAGAGAAATGTGTTTTTTGTATCACTGATGTACATTTGCAGGGAGCCAATTAATATCTACAATTTATAGTTATCATTTTTTACAGATCCGCTTGTATTGAAAGGCAAGCCACTTTTGGGAATAAGTGGATTTTTATATTCATGGTAGTACCACTTTCACCCGTTGATGTGCGTGTAAGGCGCATTGAGTTGCCTATATTCCCACTGTACTAGGAAGAGAAAAAAAGAAGCTCTCCAACTTTCCTGCACATGGGAAACAAATCTCCAAAGACAAATCAGTCGGCTTGTCCTGCTTATTTGTCTGATACAAAAGAATATTGAACGTAAAAAAGTCCTTAACATTTTTGATTTATTCATACTGAAGCATAATTATGATTCTGAAATGATAACTCCCCTCTGTAGATGTGGAGAAAAGTACTGGCACCTGTGAACACAAAAGCATCGGCACTATTCGTCATGAAGTTAACTCTTTTAGTGTCTTGTTATAGGTAACTTCCATTAGGGCTGCACGATTTTGGAAAATGCTATTTTTTGGACAGGTTTTGCGATTAACTGCGGCCCGTGGGCCAGATCCGGCCCCCAAGCAACGTTGTCTGGCCCTCGACTCTGTTTCCATAATTTATATATTTTTTCTGAATTTTCCACAGCGCAGTTGCGGCTATCTCGTTTTGCACTGAATTGCATAGCAGTGGATCAGAGGCACCATGACAGTCCTGACAGTGTGGGCTCAAACGGCTCTACATAATCTAGTGCATTTTGCGATGGGAGAAAGTTGAGCAGAATTAAGTTCAAGGTATGGTTGGTGCGGCCCTTTGACTCAATTCAGGTTACTTATTAAGGCACAGCATCCTTTACCACTTAACAGATATTGCACCACCTAAATCACTGGTTCCCAACCTTTTCAGGCCACGACCCCCAAAATCTTAGTTCTTGAATGTGTAAAACATTAAAAATACGATAGCCTAGTTTGGCAACCATAGTTTGACATTTGGCTTAATTTGTCATGGTTGTGGTGGAGTGAGGAAAATAAAACCCAAAATGCAGAACTGCAACAAAACTGGTGATATTTAATGATTAACATGCAGGCTAGTTTTTGTTAGCATTTATGTGAGAGTGAGTGACCCCAAAAAGTTGTGAAACATGTTTAGAAACTGATTCCTGTGAAGAGTTGGGATGTTAGAAATGAGTGCAGAAAGTTTAAAAATGTGTTTGGACCACAACAAACTGTTTAATTTACTTGCTCCCCCTTTCATAAAAAAATGAAAATAAAACAAAAATTAAAAAATCAGGTACAGGGCCTTTAACTGCGAAGCTCCCTTCTCCACATCATTTTCTCTCCTACTCTCTGTCTAATGTGTCAAGACGAGGGCCCAAACGGCTGGTGTTGTTTGGCAAAGTCTCGCACCAGCACAATGTGTCACAGCTCCGGCACCGGGAAAAAAAAGGTGATGAACATAACGCTTCGACTTTTTCGCCCGAGCGCCAGGGTTGAATAAAACATATGAGCTGACAGCTATTACCATGGAGACGGTCCAAAGGGAGGCGAGACCTGATCGAGCCCGCTGTTTGTGCGGTCGATGGGGAGTTGGACGGATGGTTTTGCAAAGCTATCAGAGCTAACGGCGGTGTGTGCAGCCAAAGCCAAATCATGATCTTATGGGGATTGTTCATAACGTGGAGGCTTTCAGCTGCTCAGATAAATGTCAGGTTTCTAGATCCCAAGCTGAAGGATTAGCCTGCTGCTGTGTATATTTTGGGGTAAGAAAACTGGCTTGTTTGGAGGCAACCCACCCAAATAACATTCAAACTCAGAGAATGCCATTAGCAGCCACTTGTAGGGCGGCCTCCTCTATTGTCAATTTCAAGTCGCTGTTGAAAACGTATCTTTTTGCACTGGCATTTTAATTCAAGCTGAGCTAGACATTTTTATACTGCAGTTTTATTTTTAATCTTCTGTTTATCATTTGTGGTACCAAGTATGTTGTATGTTGTTTATATGTTTGCTCTGAATATGGAAAGCACTTTGGGGCAGTATTGTGTTTTTAAAATGTGCTATACAAATAAACCTTGACCTTGACCTTGACTTGTGCACAAAAACGAGACAGATTTCTGATACAAAAAGCTTCCGCCAATTAGTGCCTGACTCTCGGAAGCTAAATCCATGTAACCAATGAGAGCCCACTTCTGATCAATCAAGTGTTTTTTACAACCCAACATTGCTCAACAATAGGAAGTGAGTCAGCGTCAGAAAAGATGCAACAACACTAATAAAGATAATGATAATGCGACTTTAGCAGGAAGTTTGGGGCGGACGTTTTTTTGTGTTGGTTTCAGTGATATTTTTTAACCGTAGCGGCTTACCGGTTGAGCGCGAAGGCGTAGTGGAACTTGACGTGGGGATGAACCATGGGGTCAAAGGTCGGTAGCTTCTCCAGTGTCTCCACCAGCTTCACAATGGACTCATAATCCTGGACATCCCAGGAACAATGACAGCGAAAGAGAGACAGAGAGAGAGAGCTTGGGTTTCAATATGGCCACTGCAGCAAAACCATCGTGCTATTCATTGAAATTGTACATTCACTATGACAGATTTTGACTTTATTAATAGTCATTCATTTGCGAGTTTTGTAGCTACAATCGTTTTTATTTCCCTGCTCTTCACCCGTTCATTATAAACAGTCTTTCTCCTCCTTGTCTGCATACCGCTGTCAGCGCCGCACCTGCTGAATTATGCATGACATCTTCCACACTTGTTGTCCGCATAAATGATTTATGGACCAGCCTGTGGCGAGCGGGACAGCGTAAGGGCAATGAGAGGATGTTTTAGGACGCCGAGACCAAATGACCAGCCCAGAGCGGTCCGCGGGAGGTCAGCTCCGGCCTTAATATGAGCACACACGAGTACGGACAAGAATGATGAGGCAAGCAAGAAGCACAGGGAGAAAAAAAAGTGGCCTTGATTCGACTTTATGACAGTTATAGAGAGAATGCAGTATTATTTTTTCATGTACGTCATGGTCATATTTTCAGTAAAGGTAGGAGACAAATTCAAACAGCAATTTGGTACAACTAAAGAATGCCAAATTGATTGGACCTAGGACCTTGGGTTGAGGCTGTAAAGTGACGCATTTTTGCTTTTCATGGAGTAAAAAAAAACGTGGCATATTTAAAAATGTCGTTTGGAGCATCTCCATCTGGGCAGTGTTTAGTTTGAGCTGCATGAGGATGTTGTTACCTGTATGTCTCTGTACGTGAGCAGCAGGTTGATGACTATATCGTCGGAAAGGCACTCCACGTTGTCCAGTCTCTGCTGTATTCTGCTCAGCTCTGCGGCCAGCTCGGTCCCCGTGTACAGCTCCCGCGCCTTCCGGATGTCACTCAGCATGGTCTCGCGGAAATACTGACTGTATATGTGCAAAAAAAAAAGAACGAAAAAAATTACAAACCTCATTACTGAAACTACGGATGAGCAGGGATGCCAAAGTTTGTTTTGACATTCATAATTATGATTAATTTATTTTTATTTTAAAAGGACACAAGCTCCTTGTTCCCCTCTGCTGCACAGCTGTTTCAATAAAAAATAGTTTTTACCTGGTAATGCATGAATTAAGCTTAGTAAGACATGGAGAGGTGAGGAAAGCCTATCCTGGGTACGTAGGACCTCATGGAGGTGCATTTTGGAAGCTGCTGTTGCGACGCAAAGAATAGCCACTGGTGAAGATCTAAAGATTTCACAAAGATGCGCAGCTCCAAACACAACTTTGTAACCAAGTGAAAAAGCTCAGAAAAGTACATTTTGTGTAATAAGCCCATTTAAGTTCAAGCGAACAGGGTGTAACATCCGGAAGAGCATCTGCTGCAGAATCGAAGCAAAGTACATGGTATTACTGTCAGTCCGACAGTTAAATAAACAGGTGAGGACACTGTAGATGTGTTTCTACATTTACAGGCTCACGTTGCCGGGGGCATGAAAAAATCTGAGTCACTATTCCTGGAGCTGAGCTGGCACTTGGCACAAAGCTCCACCTCAGCATCAGAGGCAGGCGAAATGTTTGTTTATTTCCAAATGCGGATAATCCCCACGCAAGGTCAAAGTTCAGCTCTAACACAAAGATAATGAACGAGGAGGAAACGGAAGAGAGGTTCAGTAAATTACCAGAAGGTTCTGCAACAAATGACAAATGATCCGCTATAACTTCCTCAAAAAAAAAATTATACTGTAACTTTTTATGCAAAAGTTTATACCTGTATAAATCTATATCATCTACTGTTCATTCTGGTAGAAATGAAAGAAAAATAATGCATTCGTACACAAAACAAACAGATAAAGCAATTAATAAAGGCTAAAACAACAACGAAATCTTTAGATATGTTTGATAACTTACAAAAACAAAGCAAAAAAAATTAACAGAAGGGAAAAATTTAATAAAGATTTTACTTACCCCTGTATGTGTACAGAAGAGGGGGAAAAAAGACTCTGATGTGAATAATATAAAACAAATTTGAAGGCAAAGTTGTGTACAATTTTCTTAAAGGTGCAACCAAAGCCAAGTTATTCTCAAAATAAGCAATACTTTGGAATGAAAACTATGTAACCTTTGCAGGGGTTTTAGAAAATATATTGTTATACCACTTTTAACATTATTTATCTTATTTCAAGAATGACTTCAGTTTCCTAAATTAAGTACAATAAAAAAGGTTGCTTAATTTTCCACCAACCAATTTTCTCCCAGTGAAAAGTCTGGTCCCCTGTAATTTGCTAAAAAGTCCCGGAAGACATTACGATTTGTTCACTTTTGTGATCTACCAAACTCTAGATTTCATTGACTAAACTAAGGACAGAAACACTTTCTCCACCCGGCTGTCGTTATGCGCAATAAAGCAATAACTGAAGTGACCTGAAGCGCTGACTTACCATGAGTTGGCCTGGGACTCCTTGAGCAGCTGGATGAAGCGGTCCAGCAGGGGCATGCAGATGGGGCCGAGCAGCATCTCGAAGCTGGGCTGCATCAGCTCCGTCAGGCCCTTCATCAGGCTGCTCTCACAACAGTACACCTTACCCTGGGGCGTCACCATGTACGGGATGAAGGTGTAGTTGGCCGAGCACGTCTGCACGGAGAGACTTTGCATTAGTGCAAAGAGACCAGAGCACTTAAACGGTGTAAATGCTAGTCCATGCTAACATCCAACAGAACGTACTGCGTGTAAAATATCGTAGAAAATATCTCATCTAATTTTGCTCGACGTGTCATTTACGCCCGCTGGATGGTTCATCAGAGGGATCTATTTTGCTCAACAGCGTGGGCCAGCAGGAGAGAGGCTAAAACAAATGTGGGTGTATCATTGGGATTTTAACATGGAGTGCAAGTCATGGAGTGTTTCCTTTTAGTGAATTTTATTGGAAACCTTAAAAGCTCATTTGAAAACACGTCTACGATTGATTTTTTTAAATTGCTTTTAGTAAGCAAGAAATTATCTTGTCCAAATGTGGTCAGGAGGATGGTTCCAGTGGTCGGAAAATATCCATAACTTACTGAAGAACTGATGGATTTTGGGCAAAAGAACATCTTAAAAACGACAACACTAATTTCCCTCAATCAATATAGATTCCATCAGTTGTGCCAATATATATGGAGACACCCGGCACTGAATGTACGGAGCTGTTGCAGTATAAACAACAGTGCGCAGAGGAAGCAGACCGGCTGGAGGAAGTCTATACACTAACAGCCCTGTGATCTTTCTGCAGACAATAAGCTGGATGTTCCTTGGTCCAAATGGTCTGAACAGGGGAAACGGCTGTGGTGGAGACATGAATGGCGATGTACTGTACTTGTTTTTTTTGCTAACCAACCGTTTCCTAGCCAATATTGCAATGCAAGCACAGAGACGATCTTCCATCGCGTGCCCCTTTGTCTTTCCAAAGTGAAGGTCATTTCAGTTCAAGATCCAAAAACCTTGCTCTTAGCAGTGACAATAGACGTCCCTTTGCACTTGAGCTTAATAGGTTGGCTCACTAAGAAAAGGTTGGTGCAGTGTAAGCAAGGGGATTTAGCTAAGTGAGCGCAAAGATCCAAAGGTTGGCGAGACGATCTTTCTTTGTCTCGGAGTCCATGGAGAATTTGGAAGAGTTTGTGTTTCTCTTAATACTGTATGAAGTCATATTTAACTTCTTCAGTATCACTTGGAAGTCAATCTACAATACTCTCGTACACTCCGGCACACACTTATTTTACTTCAATACAATCCTACTCGTTTTGTGCTCAAATCCCACACTGGAGAGAGCAATATTTGTTTCTTTCGCTTGCAAAAAACGCATCTCCAGCTGCATCCTTTCTATGGCTTTCACTTTCATAAATCACTCAACTGCCACACATCAAAGCCTGCACAGAAAAAGGAAGTGGAGGGAGGCGCGGCAAGCGAACTATGAAAGGCATCTAAAGATTTTGTCAACTTCCTCGTGTCCTGGGATGACATCACCCGCCCTCGTCAAACGTGCCGCTGGCTGGCTGGCTGTAAACCGGCGAAACGAGCGTCTAAATTTATCTTTCCTGTGTGACTCGTGGTGCGGTTATGGGGGCGATCACATGGCGCTGGATGGTGTCCCCTTTTACAATCAAATGCGTGTTTACCAATAGCAGCAGGCTGAGTGCGTGCACCCGCCTGGACACGGGACACACGAGCAGTGGGGCTGAAGCGCACGAGGAGCGCGAGGAGGACATGTGGCTATGTACAGCATGTAAGCATGTGCTTGTACTGTGTGTGATACGTACTCTAAAGAGCTTTGCAAACTATCTATAATGACCCAAGTTTAAAGGTTTTTTTTTCAGTTTAATCAGAGAATGCTTAACCGAGCGCATTTTCTTCAGTTCAGTTTTTCCCTAATCTAAAAGCTTCTTGACTGGCCTCATCTGAACACAAAGACCTTCATGGATTATGACCTTTTTTTTTGGGTTGTCGCCGCGTTTATGTCACATTTTTTGTTGTGTTTTTGTAGGGTTTTTTGTTGTTGCTTTTTTTTTACATGTTTTTTATGTGTGCGTCACTTTTTAGTTGTGTTGTGTCATTGTTGCTTTTCCGGCACGTTTTCTTGTCGCTCTTTTGATGCTTTTTTGTAGCGTCGCTTTTTTCAAGAAGCTTTTAGGATTTAGGTAAAGATGCACAGTCAATCTCTGCACTTCTGAGTGAACACTACAGAACTCTTGTCCCTATTGGTGACTGAGTGATGGATGAATCTTAATTCGTTTCGCTAATTGTAACATTCTTCAATCCAAGAAGGTAAACAATTTGCGCTGCATGGAACATGTTGTCATTCAGACACAGGGATTTAAAACGGACGTCTCAACACTGAGGTGCATTGTGCTGCAATACAATTGTTCAGTATTTACTTTACAAGGACACCTTTTATAACCTGTCTAGTTCGTATTTATCCTTAAGATTCCACATTATTTGAAAATGAGAAGAAAGTAGTTCATACTGTATATTATACTTAGAACATACTTTTAGAACATTTTTATTCACCTCAGTATTCAAGTATAATTTCACCATCCATTTGAAATATTAAATTGCTGGCAGAGCATGTTGTCCTCAAAGATGATGCATTCAAAACAGGGAAAATGTGCCAGACTTTGATCCGTATCTATCGACAAAGATTCAAGAATTAACTGCACTGACAAAAACTGATGTTACTACTTCGATAGGCTACTACTGTTACTGTCAGAATAATGCTTGCTCTGACCATCAATGCCATTGAAAAGCGGCATTGCTCACTCTTATGATTTGAGTCAGATCAGTTTCTCTGATCTGACTCAGATCATAAGAGCGAGCCTTCAGGGTGATAATTGGCTCTGTCCATCTCCTGCAGCCTTTTCAATCTGCACCTCAAGGCTGTATCCGGGTCAGTCACAGCTCCACAGGAGCCCTTACTCAATGATTAGGCCTGCTTTCATTAAGTCCACAGCACAGACGCTGATGACCTCGCTGACACGGACTGCAATGAAGACACATTCATTGAAAAAGTTCTTTATAAAACTTAGCGGCAGCACTTGAGTCTGTTATCTATTTCTTTGGATTTTGTATTACTCTCGATTTGATTATTTGTAATCTTAAGTGTAGCTTTCTGCTTTTTGAGGGAATGTGGTGTTGCTTTTTGCATTTTAAAGCTCAATGAATGGGTATGAGGTAGGGATACACGATATTAAAGTAACATGCGATATGCGATGCAATATCGCGATAACGATATTATTGCGATATTTCACTAAACCATGGTTTCAACATATGTTCCATTCTAATTAAACACAAATTGTAAGTAACTAAATTAGAAAATGTGTCACTAAAACACTAACATTTACAAATGTATAAATTCAGTGCATTTGTTGGCTGAGTTTGCAATAAAATTTGTTGATCTCAGTCAGATGAAGACTTTCGTGATGTTGCGATATATCGTGGCTTCTCGCGATATGGATATTGCATCACCTAATACCGCGATACGATATGTTTTACGATATATTGTGCAGCCCTAGTAGGACGAGTTAGAAATTCCTCTGATAAAACCCTCATGATATTGTATGACTGAAATTAGGTAATCACATAGAAAGTCGTGAACCCAAACAATTTGATCAAGCTACTGTATATCTTACATCTAGTCCCCATGTCTGTAATCTTTGGTATAATTTATCTGACTTCCTTACAGCCTATGTCACCACCATAACCCTTAGCTCAGAACTCACCCAAATCAGACAGCATTATATAACTGATCTGCATCTACAATAACAGTAGCAGACATACTGCCCTGTACAGATCTGGATCTTTTGCTGAGAACTCCTCCATCGCCGTGTAAAACGACCCAACTGGGACACACCCCAGGAGAGCTTATTTGCCTGCTGGGTCGTTTTTTTGCAAGTCAAATCCTTCCGTCTAAAGCAAGAGTGCAATGCAGTCACTCCCGCTCCTATAGCAACTTTACAAAACATGATCTTTTTATAAAGCAAGCTTGTGGAAGTTGACATACGGTTTCGCAGCCCTTTTAACAGTGCAAAAGCAGGTGCCAGGCGTTAGACAGTTTCAGCGGCGGTTTGTGCTATGTGTGAATATTGGGTGACTACGTGAGAAAGATGGAGGCTGAGAGGGTACTTACAGTGTTCTTCTGGAAGATGATCTCCTACAAACAACAAGGGGGAAAAAACAGGCAATCAGTTCACACGAGAATGGTATCTTCAGCAGGCAATTTAGTTTTTCATCTTTTGTTCTTAAAAAAAGAAAATGCATGCTGTTCTTGCCTTGTCAAGCTGCACTGGTAAATGCTAGGCTGATGTATTGTTGTGAGCACAGAGCGCACTTAAAGGCCCTATACCTGATTTCTTTGTTCACTTTATTTGGTTTTAAATGGTTGGTTGTGTCCAAACTGCTCCTTAACGTCCCTAACACATTTCTAACATCCCAGTTCTTGAAGTTTATAAGAATGTTTCACAACTTGGCTGCGAGTTCTTGAGCCAATAAAAAAAGAAGCTTCATCATTAGACGCACAGTGCCTTTTTTACAAATGCCTACCTTGATAATAACCAACTTCATTCCACTACCAGGAGATGTGAACCCATAATTGCAGGAGTTAAAATAGTCAGATAAACATTTTGGTACACCTAAAACTGAATAAAAACTATATAGAATTGTGTCATTTTTATCTCATAAAATGGCATTCAAGTGTAGTATTGTATTTTGTGCTACCTGTAACTGAGCGATATTGTTGACTGATTTCAATCAAACCGCAGAGACATGTGACGTAAGTGCAGCTCATTAGTCAGAGCTGACATTTGTCTTACAGCAGAACACGGGTCTGTGCTCTGCATGCATTAACCTTGCCACGCGACACAAACACTCTAAAGATCCGAGCTAACATTTGTTTTGAAAGAAATGTTGCCGGAGTGGCACAGGAGCAGGACCGTTTGGAGATCTATTTGTAGAAAACCTCCTTTGAACTACTTTGAGCCTGATAGAGATCTGGCCAAACCACCAGAGCACAGTGCTTCTTTAGCAGAAGGCAGACCACAAATAGAGGGTGAAAAAAGAAGCCAATCTTTCCCATTAAAAGGGTAAAAATTGGCAACAGGAACTATAATGAAAGTACAATAATCTAAAGACTGTTTAAAGTCATGTCTGCCCCCGTGGTTTCACTGGCTTTGCATAATGCTGTGTAAACTGTGTGGTCGTTGGTGGAGGATTCCTGTCGCCATAAAAGTGCTATGCCCCAACCTAAATAAAGACTACCATGGTTCCATACACTGTGGATAAATGTGGCCTCATAGGAGCTGTTTAAATGGCGTCGACTCCGCCTCGTCTGCGCACAGCTGCCGACCGTGTGGACATATGCTGACCGCACAGGCGAAATCACACTTACTGGAAACCTAATGAGCGCATAAGCTTTTCTGTAAATGTCCTCTTTTATGGGAAGTTAAATGAAGCCGATTATGTTTCTCATTCGTGCCTGCAATGGCATAGAGTTTTGTTACTTTATGATGACAACTAGTAAGGAATTTGACTGTGGCCGACTGTTAATGGCTTAATTATGACCATTTTAAAGGGGGACATATCTTATATCATGGATCGCTTTTTGTCGTCTATCATTATTTCCTTTAGAAATGACGCACTGGTCAGTTTAATCACGTTTTTTTTCTTTTTTCTTTATTTCATTCACTAAATAAATTACATTAAAATAAAACTGCCCAGTCAGTGCAATTTCAATAAAAAAAAGGAGCTGAAAAGAAGATCATGCTCATGACATCGGTCTCTTCTTCCTCCACAATCACTTTACATAGTTCAGTTATTTAGTCTTTTTAACAATATTTTCCATTTCCATCAAGCGAGGTACAAAATTTTTTTTCGGTACCAGGAGTACCCAAGCTTTTTTTCCCATACCAAACTGGTATCCTTTAACGGTACCCAGCCCTCTTCATAAGCAATATTTTTATTAGCTTTATCCAAAACCTGAATAATATTATAATCCACTATGCCATTTTTTGTGACTTACATTTCATAGTGAGTTTGATGGATCTCTATATCTAATATTATATATAGTTTTCAGTGGCTGGCTGTGTAAAGGTTTTACAGGTCGAGCCCAAACTTAAATATGGTATATTCATTGCGTTGTATAAAGTGAGTAAAGCACTTCATGTAAACGTGCTACATGTGTTTCTGGACTGTGGGAGACAGCCACACTTCCTTCACCCAAGCAACCTTTCACTCAATACTGAATGAATGTCCTTTTCTTCCACATTCATGTTGTCACCTTTGACATTAATGTGAACAGCGTCAAAGGCACATATAGATGTAATATTCCACTTGATCTTCTTTGATTCCACTTTGAAATAGCACTGAAGATTCACAAAGTAGGTCAAGGATGTACAAAGTATCCACTCCAGTTGTATATACATCTTTATAGCCGCAATAAATTACCGTAATTTTAATGGCCATTAGTTTCTATTATAAACATAACTATTGTGTCTCTCCTGATCTTTTTTGCCTTTGTCCACATAAATTATATTTTATTATTTTTATTATATACAGTTACTGACTATAAAAAGCTGTCCCTGAAAAAAAAAAAAATCAATCTCCACTGCCCTCTGTCTCCTTCTAAAGCGCCCTCTAATCGCCCCCGTTACGAGAGCCTTTGTGATTGCATTGGCTTGTATAACACGGGGAGGGCTGGCCTACTTTACCTGTAGGGATTGGAGGGAATCGGAGTTGGTGTCGCAGTAGAGGACGATGTTATTGGCCATGCTGAAGCTCTCTCGGACGCCCAGGTGGTAGAAGAGTGAGGGCTGGCGGAACGCGTCGGTCATCTCCACCACGGCGATGTCTGGAAAAGGTCAAAAAGCAAAGAAAAACATGAATAGATAAACTAGCATTGTCAAATTGATGAGAGCAGAGTTTACGGACCGCACAGCGAACATCTTTAGTCACTTAATGGAATACTCCTAACTACAGACTTGTTCCCTCGGTCGACCACAGTGATCAGTCTTTATCAGCTAAAGATTCCTCGCTCAATACAGGACAAGACGCGCTAATCCAAAGGTGGGGATTAGACATAATATTTCCCGCGCTGAAGGAGCTATCGATTTGCCTTTCAAACCTCATTTAATCACAGTGTCGCCAGATGGAGTAAACCTGTGTGAAGTAAATCGATTGGTCAATACCAGTAATTAAAGCCAAGTGCCAGTCAAGTCAGCAAGGGGACAGCGGCTCCTGGAGTGAGGAGATACTGACACGAGGCGAGGTGTAACATTAAGATAGACATCAGACACAATTGTAATAATGTCCCTTTTTCGGATGGAACAAACGAACGAAAGTGAAAACAGCATTATGGACTCTCTGTAGTTTATTCACTACTACAGTATATTGACCTCAGATGGGAGCCACCCATCACCGTGTGGTATCCCGGCGCTACAGACCGGGACAAGCACCGACTGCAGCGCATTGTGCTGCTGCAGAGAAGGTGATTGGCTGTGAGCTCCCATCTCTCCAGGACCTGTTCACCTCCAGGACCCGGAGGCTTGTGGGTCGGATCACAGCTGACCCTTCTCACCCTGGACACGGACTATTCACCCCTCTCCCCTCAGGCAGGAGGCTACGGTCTATCCAGACTCATAAATCCCACCACTTGAACAGTTTTTTCCCCTCCGCCATCAGACTCATGAACAAAAACAAGTCTCTGTAACTTAGTTACAGTTTCACGGATGTATCTGCACTTGCAGTGTGTGGTGTGTCCACACTTAGACCCGCTGCTATCACTTTATAACACTTAATACCACTTTATACGCCTACACATCTGTAAATACAATCCCGCTGTTGTTCAATGTCAAATTGTTGTTGTCTTACCATATGTCACTTTTATTTTATCTTATTTATTTAATATTTTTTATGCATGCCCCTATAGCCTTATAGTTTAACGTTTTTTAGCTTATTTTTATCTTAACTCTGTGTTATATGTTTTATGTCGCACGTTTCCACCGAGAAAAATTCCTAGTTTGTGAACCTGTTCTCAAACCATGGCAATAAAACCTATTCTGATTCTGATAGTTAAATATTTATTATTATAGTAAAGGTTAGAATCATATCTCATAGAGGTTTTTTTTAAATCTACTGGGATTTTGATACTGTTGCACTGCTGATATTTTTGCAAAATGTCTCGTCTATAATCCTGTGTAAACACTTCAGTGTTGAACTCTGACAGCAGGGGGCGCGGTATATTCATATTTAGTAAGTACTTCAAAGGGAGCTTGTTTGAAAGAAAAACATCAGTCAAGTCCAAAACTAAACAACGGTAAGTCTCTATCTCTTATGGTTCCGAAATGATACACAAAGGTCCACATCATAAAATAGGTGCCCGCGGATTCGGTCAGATTGGGTACCTCAAAAATACGGCAAACTTTGGGTTTGTCCTTACATTTTTAATATGTGCGGATTCGGATCGGGGCGGCAAACTGAGACACTTTTCTTCGGATCGGGTGGTTCCAGTTTGATTTCCAGCGGGTCGGGTTGGTGCGGGTCAGAATAAAAGCTGACCCGCGCATCTCTAGTGCACAAACTTGTAACTGATTTTCACCGCGATGTTTCGTCGCTACCCTGAGGCGTAGGAGGTTGTGGGAGGGCTCATTTTATAGCTCTTTTAGAGCTCTTTAAAAAGGGAAGTTGTTATCACTTTCAGCTGATATCGGCCCATGGCTGATAATGTATAATACCTCATATCAACCTGATATATCGGCTGGTCGATATATTGGTCGGGCCCTAAAACATACTGTGGAAATATTTATATACATTTTTTTTTATCATACTAGGCTTTAGTGATTATATATAAAACTGTGTTGATGTAATCTGATTCTTTAAGGTTCATTTGAATTTGGCGGACATTTTATTACTCCATTGTTATTGTCTTGCTGTTGGAGCCACTGGGGGGCTGTGCGTTAAAAGGAGGAGTCAGATTGTGCAGAGGAAGTGCCGACAAGAACAGTCCAAGAGCACTGATTGGTTCGACAAGGAGACGCCTACTTCCTGTAACTATAAATTACTCACACACAGAAGGTGCGGCCTCTCTCCTTGCTGGATCGACCAAGATGTAGCGCTCAGATGACTTGTGTTTAGGTTGTAATATAGGAAATAAAACCATGATTAATTTTAATAGAACGAGTCTCCGTCTTCTGTCCATATAGTAAAAAATACGCCAACAATACATACAAATGTTAGATTTTTGCTAACCTAAGCTTATATGAGCGATTCCACAGATGCCATCTGTATCTATTGGAACCCGCCTTTTATCTGACATAAGGCATTATACCGCGCATTTCACACACAAGGCAACTCAATGCAGCTATTTTACATTATGCCCTTATCACATTCTAAAATGTGAACACAACCTATTTTGACAATTTTAAGATATTGCTGGGTTGCAGGTGACATCACAGCATTCTAAAGGCCAATACTATTATATAGAGGAAACATTATTCTGTTTTTGAGGAAATTTTTGGTCTTGTACAGAGAGATCTTGGACCCAGTGACTGATACTAATGATCATTTTTGTAATTCATACATTTTCTGTTGAGCTACGACTTGTGAAAGTGTAATGCAGTTAATAGGAAAAACTGGCTCCTGCCCCCCGCTGGGTCCGGTGACATCATCACATTCTAGAACCTGCAACCCAGCAATAGAGTTCGGAAAAATCCACTGTTACCATGGAGATCCGCCATGTTTGTGGCTGTTAGCATGCATTTTTCATTGACTACCTAAAAACTCTATTAGATTTATTTACCAGTAGAGACTCAGCAGCTAAATCACTGTGGTGTAAATGTGAACAATAACTCCAGTACTTTACCTTTTAAAATCTCCATTAGTTTATTTAAAATCTTGAATCTTGAATCTTGAATTATTGCTGCAAATCCCATGATGCTAAGCGATATGACATCACATTCCTGAACTCTAATGGTACCTTGTAACCAAGCAACAGTTACATGGGGAGTGTTCCGTTTACACTGTAGAGTTCTAACCCAAGACAGAACTTTATAAGCATATGGACATTCTGCCAAAGCACATTCAACCAGGATCACTTGAACCGTTCGCAAAGTCGCTTTGGACCAGACTGATCGTTTGACAAACCAGTTTTTCTTACTGACCAACTTCTGTTCAAATAGGAACAATGGAAAAAATCTTTGACGCATTCTTTGAGGCCAAACGCGCCCTACGGCAGGAGAGAGAGGTACACCTCGCAGAAACCTTTCAGGACAGAGAGATGCAATGGGCAAAGGAGAGGCGTGTCCTACAAGAGAGAGAGATGGCGTCTGCACAGACCCTCCAGGACAGAGAGATGCTATGGGCAGAGGAGAGATGTGTCCTACAAGAGAGAGAGATGAAGTCTGCACAGACCCTCCAGGACAGAGAGATGTTATGGGCAGAGGAGAGGCGTGACCTACAAGAAAGAGGGATGGAGTTGGCAGAGTTCCTCCAGGACAGGGACAAGCAATTGGCAGAGCAGAACGGTGCACAAAAGGGGAGAGAAGAAGCTTGGAAACAGAAATTTGATGAGCAGACAAAAGCCACTCATGAGAAGCAGCTAGAGTTTGTCAGAGCTGCTGAGGAGTGGAGCGCCAAGGAGCAGCTCTTGTTGCAACTGTTGAAAAATAAGGAAATTCCAGAGCTTTTTTTCAATATCGATGAAAGCTCCAATGGTTTAATCCCTGAGCCTAAAATCACACGTGTGACCGGGGAGGACCAGACAGAGGTAGAGAGGCAAAAGGTCAGTGAAGCTTCCCTGGCTGAAACGTCCAGCACCAACATAGGGAAGAGAAAAAGGAGAAAAAATCTGGCACAGAAGCAAGCTGCCGAAGTGCCTGATGAACAGGAGTTTTCAGCAGAGTTCCAGAGCATTGCCAATGATACTCAAGTGGTGGAGGATAACACTGCACTGCTCCAGTCTGATGGCCAGGCGGACTGTAGTAACACAGCAACTGTAGAGTCCCAAACAGAAGATTCAAAAGATGAAGACACAACTGATGAGGATCGAGGTGTTTCAGTCATGGAGGACCAGAGTACGGAGGTCCAGTCATCATGGGAAGTTGCAGAGCACAGCTTAGAAATAACAGTGGCCGAGGTTGCTGACGCTGCACATTTTCAGATTGACGAGCAAGATCATTCTTGTGGCACATCCGCAAATGCTGCATCGGAGTCCCAAGAAGTACCCATCATAGAGGGGCTAGGTGTTTTAAACATGGATAATGTGATGGATGAGGTTCAGGACCGTGATGAGGCTTCAGAGGAAGCAACAGAATCCAATTCAGCAAAGCCCAAGAAAACCATAACAGAACCAGTTATGGAAGATGGAACTCCCTGCCCCTACAAAGGAAAGAAAAAGAGGCGACAAAAGCAGACACACAAACAAGCAGTGGACACACAGGAAATTAAAGCAGGGCCCCAAGACACAGCTATAGGTGCTGAATTTGAGGAGGATTATACTGTAATGCTACAGTCTGGTGTTCAGGGTAAGTCCCAAACAGAAGCTCCAAAAGCTGAAGACACTATTGATGAGGACCAAGATGTTATAAACATGGAAGACCAGACTACAGAGATCCTTCCAGAGACACTGCCTACCAATAGCACAAAGAAAGACAAGAAAAAGAAGCGACAAAACAAGAAGGGAGACTTTCAAGAAATCAATGTTGACTTCAGAGTTGCAGAATATGAACTGTTAAATGATCCAAAGTCCAGGCCCAGGAAAGATTGTGACTACAGCATCCCAGCAGAGGAGAAAGTGGCAACAAAGGCCAACACCAAAGCTCAGAGACAGGATAACAAACAACACGTCAAAGCTGAGAAGAAGAAAGGCAGGAGACAGGGCGATTTTGAGTTTGCCCAGGAATCAGACGACGATGATTTTACCCCCCAGATCACCAACAAGAAGGGAAGGAGAAAAAAGCATTAAGGTGGCAAGGCCCAGACTTTCTTAAGGCACTGAAATCATCTTCCCTTCAGTGATATTACTTATCACCTTTCACCACTTTTGATGAGCCTCCTACAATTCCATTTTAAAATGAGAAATAAAGCTATTTGCATCATATTAGAATCTTGTTGGATTATTCATTATGGCATTCAAAATATCGGTCTTTCTTGTTAAGCCATCATCTATACCTGATAGTTTAAAGTGTTGTGGACGTTTCGCCTCTTGCACAAGAAGAAGAATCTAATGATCTTCCTTAGGCAGCGGGATGAATAGTTGCTGACAAAGCTTCACAACACTTTTACTACAAAGAATAGATGAGTTTAAGAACATTTGTCTGCAATGGAAAACTCCTCTAAAAAAAAAACTCGACTGAGAGCTTTCTTTTTAAGTTTATTTAGTTTTGTTGTCTTAATGTTATTGTTGTAAGTAATAATTGGAGTAATAACTGTTACATAAAAAAAAACATTGAGGTGTGAAATTTATCTACACTATGAACACTGGGGCGGTGCCTTTCATCTCTATGTTAATCTACACATGGGTGCATTTTGTGCGTGTTGGATAACACTAATTCTGAGGAGGGAAAAATGTGGTTTGTTACTATGGAAAAGTGTTTCACTCATCAAAGAAAGCGTAAAACGTCCATTTATGTGAATTTATTGAGTAAATTGATACAACTGGACCTTCTTGACTCAAAAAACCCAATGTTTTGTGAACCAACTTCATCAGGGATGTGCTGGTAACTGAAAGTCCACACGATGTGTCTGTGGACAGTGACACGACTGTGTGGTTTAAAATGTCTGTGCTTTTACTGAATCTTCCAAGGGATTTTAGCCAAATGTGCTGATTTGGTGACTGTAGACACTAGGGATGGGACGAAATATCGTTTGGCAAAATATCGCGATACAAAACGTGACGAAACGCATCGAGTAAAAAAAAAATGGATCGCAAATTTTTATTTTTTCATGTAAAGCGTCTTTGAGTGTCCAAAAAGCGCTATACAAGTTCGATGTATTATTATTATTATTAAATGAAAAAAATATATATATATCCGGGGAATGGTGCAGTGCGTCGTCAAGTCACAGGTATGATATGTTAGTTTTTTTGAAGAAGAACCAGTCCTGAGATACATTAACCTAGGGTTAGAGCAGCACTAAGGGAGTGTTCTTGTTGTGTTTGGCCTGTTAGGCCTTGTGTTTCTCTGTGTTCAACTGAAACAAAAATAAACAAGTTGTTATTATACAGTAATATTTTTTTCTTTTTTGATATCGTATCGTGACGTATCGTTTCGTGACTCTGACATATCGAGGTGCATCGTATCGTGAGTTTAAGTGTATCGTCCTATCCCTAGTAGACACATATCCAAATTATTAAAAACTGCCACACCTGACCAAGATTTCTTCATTTTCTTGGTGTTCAAAAATTATAATACAGATTGTCAAAAAATCCGACCTTAGTGAAAGTTACAGCCAAACTTCAGCAGCTTGTTTTTACAAAACTGCACTGTGTGAAAAATCCGTTCTTTCTGGGTCCAAGGAGATTTTCTGCTGCAGTACCACAGCGCGGCCTCTGAGCAGACAGAACCATGGTAAAAGCTTGTTTTTGCTGTTTTATAATATGTCCTTCCACTGCTGCCTGCAGAGGGTGCTCCAGGCCTTGACATAATGACTTGTAGCAGTCACAGTCTCTTCTGCTGAAGCTAAAATTCTCAATATTCCATTCAAAAGGCTCCTGGTCTTTCTCCTGAGAGTCCTAGCATATGAGTGCTTACCCTTCTCTCATACTTGCTTGTGCCTCACAACTAGAAGGTCCCAAGTTCGATTCCCACATTGGTCTGAGAGTGTGAATGGGTGAGGGGATCCTTGCTGTAAAGCACGTTGAGTGCCTAATGTACGTAGGTGGAAAAGCGCTACTTACAGAAAGTTGATACCATTTACCATGTTCATTAGCATGCACTGTCCCAACCTAATGAATAAAGTTAAAGGAGTCTTTTAAAGCAGGGGTTTGATGGACAGCTGAGCCAGTACCAGGGGGAGTCCACACAATACATCAGAGGAGAAATGCTACTGATCATCCCAGGATGTTAGCGCATACAGAGCAGCAGGAAATGATTGTTTGGCGGTTCGTATATCATTCAGAAAACCCAATTCAGCTCTCTGCTTTGTGAACAGAGCAAAGATAATCACTGACAAAAGAGACATGAAGTTATAAGAAGAGGCAGTAAGAATGTTGTGTCCCTGTGGGAAAATGTCTTGTCTTTTGCATTTGACCCATCCAACTTGCCTGGAGATTAGATGGGCATCCACTGTGCAATAACCGGGGAACTGTCTCCAGACCTTGAACTAGGCTCAGTCAGGATTACCTATAGCTGGAGCATTATTTTAGCTTGATAAGGGAAACATAGAAACCGAAAAACCTGCCCTAAGATTTGAGTTTTGAACCGCACTATTACCGTGTTTCCTGCACCCGGCTCTTCACACAAATTGGTTGAAATTGGTTGGAAATGTGCAGTTTTTCGTCAGAAATCAAGAAGAAACTAGGTGGAATGCTGTAAATCCAGACTTTCACTTCCGTGTTAGCGATTGACACAAATGTGCTAAATTTAGACAGAGACATTGATACAGCGTGCATCGATCTGCTTTTTACTCGCATTTCTGCATTTAACTTAACTTGTCGTGGGTTGAAAATAGCGGCCCGCGGACCAGAAGTTACCTTGTGTGATGAGAAAAAAAGTGTTACAGTGAAAATTCGTAGTGGTTTGTGATCACAAACCATAGCCTTCTGAAAACTGAAATAATGTAAGAAAATTAAGCTAACGTGCAGAGAAACATGACATTTCAACTAAACATTAACCACGAGATTTCCCAAGCTGGAGCCTACTCTAAAAACCATTTGCTTTTTATGAAGTGGGAATAGGCCATAACAACGGTGAGTGTCTGCAAATGAGCCTCACACACGGATGATAAAATTGATTTCATTTTCCTTCTTTGAGAGTGGTCTGTAATTAGGAAGGGCTCTGGATTCCCTCCAGCACCCAGATATTACTGTCATTTGTCATATGCTTTCACAGCGTTCTCAGCTCTTATTGAACCATTTCCTTAATCCAAATGTCACTCTTCTACGACAGTTTCACCCACTGGGAAATCAACTACCGTCATTATTTTTAATCACATTGAGGCACTGGAAGAAGGAGCAGTTCAGCAACAGAGTCAAAAATGCGGTGAAGAAGCACTGTACCTAAATACACAAACCCACGCTACGCCTGGAGTAGTCTCTGGAGTAGTTAAATACAGTCCCCATTACAATCAATTACATAAGAGCCACAGGAAGAGAGGTAACCATGGAGACAATCACTCGGGGAGACGGATGTGAACCATGCAGCCAGACTGGACCAAAAGGGCGTCTGGCGGTGGATGATAGACCATGTAAATAATATATGACAACTGGAAGTATTGTGGTTTAGTAGGACTTTAATGCACCAAACTTACAGTATATATGGATTAGAGGCATAGCCCATGTTTTTACCTAACTAACGTGAGCCTGAATGTGTCCTTGTTTTAGTTATAATCTTGTTTTAGTCCTGTTTTTTTTGAGTGGTTTAATAATCCTGGCTTATAGATTGTTTTAAAATTGAAAGTGGCTCCAGAAAAGTGGCACACTGAAGCTAGCCTTAAGATGTCTAGCCTGTTGGTCATGGGCAGGTCACAGAGCACAGTTGAAAAGTTACTGTGGTTCAACCTGTAAGATTGTTGATTTTAAAAGTAAAATGGGTGTTTTATTCTCAAATTGTACTTTGATTTTTGTCAAGCATACGGAATTGGTAGGAGGTCCTACTTTAGGTTTGGCAAAGGACAATGGCTAGATTTTAGTATAATATAAGTCTTTATGATTATGATAATAGTGATGGTTTTGAGGAACCTTAAAGCTTGAAGTTCTTAGTCTAGACCAGTGGTTCTCAACTGGGATGCTGTCAGGACCCACCATAAGCGTGACCCAAATAAGTATTTAATTTCTTATATATCATATAAAGTATTGTATTTTCCTCACAAATTAACATTGAATAAACATTACAAAAACCTATATACAACAGTCATTTTTACAGATTCAGATACTGTATTTCTATCCTTTTAGTAAAGATAAATATTGTAAGAAATGTGCCCTGGAAAAGGTTCACAACCCACCAGTTGAGACCCACTGGTCTAGACTTTGTTTTCCTTACATTAACACTACATTAGTCAAAACAACACCATCTTTGTCTCCAAACCTACAGGCTATACACATACACCCCTTATGGGAGAGTCTATTCAGGATGCACAGTATATCCCATGGAAACACCTCCTCCACAAACTCGTCCCAGAGACGCACGACAGTGTTTCCTAAAAAGCGGAACCTTCCTTAGTGGGCAAGATTCCCGTTGACTCTGCCAAATTTCCAGGAACACAGTGATTGGTTTTCATGCAGCGGCAGTTATAGGGTGACCATAGTTTGTATACTCATGTCAGTTATGAGCCTGATGCTGGATAGATGAGATAAAAGCGAAGGCATTTTAAGACATGCTGTACTTGCCGAGGCAGCGCCTCGAGTAAACACGAATGTTTACATAGAAGCTTCTTGTGACACAGTACAGTAGGTTTATTTCCGATCGGCTGCTTGCTCTACACAAAAACAGGGGTGCTATAACTACCACTACTTACTACTACGTTTAAAATATCAATACACAAGAGCTAGTTTATAGAGATATAAAGGAAACGAAACTCCAACTACTAGTGCAGTACAAATAACTTACTATTGTGTGTGTTTCAGTGCATGTTGTGCAAGGCAAATAACTCCTCATAACCTACAACAATTACTAACAAAATAGACATTATAATGGTAACACCACGTACGTGGTAATGCTGGTAATAGTTGTACTAGTCTAATAGTAGTGAGCTTGTGTAATCATTATGATGGTCCAAAGTACACGCAAAATGAAAACTAATGTGACTCAGCTGAATAGCATTAGCCATGTTCGACAAAATTTTAATGCAACAAAGGAAGGCAGAGCAAAGTGTCGTAACGTATTCCGATCAGGTTTGTCTGCATGAGAGGGCTAGAGGCCACACAATAGCTGCACGCACACAAAAAAACACAATTTGTCAGAGGTGAATAAAAGACAAGGAGGAGGTGTATTTTTTTGGAAACAGCTGGAAGAGGAGACTAGTGGAAAATTCAATCTACACGTTTTGCTTCGTCAGATTTGCCACAACCAACCAGTTGCAGAGGGATTTGCAACATCTTTGCACTGAATGCCCTTCCTGGGTGTTAAGTGTGTTTTGAGAGGGCATATTATATCATTAGCTTCACGCAGAGATCGACGAACTCTCACTGCACTACCGTCACCCCTTGCGCTTCTCCACTTTACTCCTACTGCTGCTGCTTCTGTAGAATTTTTCACTTTCAACACCTGCTAATAAAACTTCTAATAGTACATGATTACAGTGTGATGAGAGCATTTATACCGCTCTGTTTATTCCGTTTTGTAATATAAAATTCTGACGCTTAACAACACTCCAAATTCTGTTTTTATCCTCTTAAAAATATACACTCAGGCCAATAAAAGGCACTTTACGGGAAAAGGCAGACAATGATCAGATGCCCTGCCCTGCGCACTGTTAAATGCTGTCTTTATTTATAGACTTGCCACCCAAGCGCTGAGCACACAACCCTTCTGGAAGTCAGCCTGGACCTGCCAGTCCTGCACCACTCCCCTGGCCCTGGCAGTCTGCCCTCTTCCTCTGCACCGGCACCACTTTGTTTCTCCTCCTCACAGCGGGGCAGTTTACAACCTGCAGTGGGGAGGAGGAGGGGAACGGCATGTGAACTGACAAAAGTGCGCCGCACGGGACAAATACACGTGGCTGTCTCATTCACGTCACCGCTTTCTTTTCTCGGTATAACACCAGCGGTTCGAGACTGTCGGCAAGAACACATGATTCAAAATATCAGATACGAGAAAGAGCCAGTGGAGGTAAAATGTGGCCAGAGGGAAATGAATCAAACGCAGCATTAAGTAATTTAATGTGGCCGTAATTTGAGATGTGTGGTAGCTCGGACTTCCTGCTACTAAATATCACCTACCAGGAACCATCTTAAAGTGACAATTATTACTTACTGTACATGGCCATAGACTTTTGAATACAATAGAAGTGGAAATATTATATCTCCTATCTTCATTCGTGATCAATATTACCATGTCACACCAATAGCTCTTATACTAGGAAACATCCCTACTGCCCCTGGACTGTAGACACACTAATTGCTTCCAACCTTGTGCTCTTTGACCTCTGGAGCAGCCGGGCGTGCAGTAAACACAGGGATCATCATCTTAGTGCAGACCCAGCTGACAAGAGCAACGTGGCTCTCGGCTCAGCTCTGTTACGTGAGTGCGCTGTCGTGAGTGCGCTGCCTCACATATGAGATGCCTTTGATACGAAAGCCGCCGCCGCACGGTCCGCCTGTGTTGATATAGACACAGCAGGACTTAACATGCACCAGCACAGCACATATTTTGTCTGTACACTGTCACCCAAACTCTCATTTCATTCATGCTGGCGTCTCCATTAGGCGTGTAGTGAAACTGTGATTGTAAGCGCACAACAAATAGTCACGTAACATGGTAAACACACAGGTTTACCTTGCCAGGAAACGTTGTATAGTGTGTACTCTCTATACTGTTAATCAAATATGTTGTTTTTGCAGAACTGGATCCACGATTGTCAACCTCTTAGTTTAAAATAATAGAGTTCGACATGTGCAGCACAAGCCAGTGTCACACCTGAGTAACTGTGCACAGCAGCAAACGCTCAGCCACGGCACAAAGCGGCTTTTCAGCCCGTCAACGTGCCCGGGGATTGTTCAAAAAACCCATTGTTCCCTGAGCAAACGACATGGTAATGCCATGTAATGATCGACAGGCTGATAAACCCAGCATATCACAGCTGTGAGGGCCTGGGCGAAACGAAAAACACACAAAGTAACGCATTCTTGGAGAGAAACTGCAAACAGACAAAAAAAAAAACAACTCAACTTTCAAAGGCTTTCAGCATGTTCGAAAAATATGCCGTCTTCTCGGTATTAGCGGCCTTTGTTTGAAGGAGTTTGTTGTGTCAGGAAGAGAGAGGAGCGCGTGCAGCCGAGATACACATTCTGGGAAAATGCCTCCGTCTGTCCCATGTGAATTGTGGGAAAATTCCACTGTTGCAGACAGACAGACAACGCCAAATAAGAACGCATGATGGGTTTGTTTGTGCGAGTTAAGGATGTCAAAATGTCCGATTTTTGTGTCCGAATCATTGTTGTTGTTTTTTTTATCTAGAATCAACACAATGAATATAAAAGAGAGAAACCCATGTGACAATTTATACTACTTAACTGTACCACCTGATAAAAAACAACAAGTTCAAATTCAAAATACTAATAGGCCTAGATCAAAATCAAATCCAGACTAAACGGAGGCTATATAAACCACGCTCATCCAAACTTCAGTGTATTACTGCAGCGTAATAGATTTTTTTTTTTTTATGAATTGAGTCTAAAATCACAGATGACAGAGTATCACAGAACAAAGCCCATGTACTACCACAGTTTGAGAGTCACTAGTCTAAGTTATCGTGCTGGGTAAGGCTGGGTACCATTTTCAATACCAGTACTTTAACAATACTTGGTTTAAGATACCGATATCTGAACAATACTTTCTCACTACTTTCTTTATCCCTATACTAATTAATTGTGAACTAGAACCATAAAACAGAACAGCAATGTTGGTTTATTCCATTAAAAACTGAACTTTTAAATTTGTATAATTTATTTAAACAGAAACTACTCAAAATCTCAATGTCTTTAGTGATGTCTCTGGACCCAACGGCATCAAAACTTGGTTTCTAAAAGGAAGGGAAAACAATCGGTACCTGTTTTTGATACATTTTTTTCTTGATATTGGTAGAACCTAAACTTCTTTCCGATACCTTACTAGTATAATTTAATGGTATCCAACACTAGCTAGCTCGGAGTAGAGCTGCTGCTCCTGCTTCTACGATGGGCCCTGTATCACTGGGAGAAGGCCCCAGAAAAGAAGAGTCATACCAGAGGGTTCATTGTGTGTCCTGTAAATGTGTCTGGGAAGAGGGAAAGTGCTTCCAGATAGGAAAACGGACGGACGTCTGTTTAGACACATGTATGACATAACTCATATTAACAGTGAAAGTGTATGCTGCTGTTGCTATAGAGACTTTCCTCAAGTGCAAAAACAACAAACCTGCAAATGTTATTCTGATGTTCCTGGTTCTAGGAAAGGCTCGGGTGTTTAATAGCAAATGCCAGCTCCATGCATCATAGCTCCTTGTAATGCAAACATTGGCTGCTGTTGCCACTTCTGGCTCCAAATGACTATACATCACATCTGCTCCCATTTGACCACACCATCCGCCAGAGGCCTGTTTTTTTAAGCATATTCTCTGTTAATATAAACAATGCGATATCTGGCAGGAAAAACATAAAAGCAGGTTCGGTGAGCTGATGTGGGAGACAATGTAGTAATACTTGAAAACAATGACACAATTACGTCAGAAAAATAAAGTATTCCATTGTACGCCTAGCAAAAAAAGCAGGAGTACTACTGTTACTTTCAAGATGATTTTTACTAAACCCACAAATGTCAAAAAGTACTTCTGTGATTAGACACACACACCTGGGGTATTGTAAATGTTAAAACTGATAAGTATTCTGCTATTGGGCTAGTTGCATATTCCATCAATATAAACCAGTGGGGATTTTAAAATGTAAAATATCATTCATCATTGTTGGCATTCACATGAAAGTATTGGGACACGACTGTATGTTATTCACTAGTATTGCCGGGTTGCAGGTTCTAGAATGTGATGATGTCACCAGACCCAGCGGGAGGCAGGACCCAGTTTTTCCTATTAACAACATTACACTTTCACAAGTCGTAGCTCAAAAGAAAGAGTATGAATTACAAAAATGATCATTAATATCAGTCACTGGGTCCATGATCTCTCTGTACAAGACCAACAATGTCCTCAAAAACAAAATATTTGTTCCTCCATATAATAATAGTATTGGCCTTTGGAATGCTGTGATGTCACCTGCAACCCAGCAATTTACCAGTTGAGCAAGTTATTTCACGACTCTCCTCCTGACTTTTCATTTTGGCGGCCTTATGTAATCCTGCAGAAAACAAGTGATCTACTTTTGTTGTAAGCATCAAAATTGAGTTTGAAGTTTTAGTACCATTTCAGTTCCAGTGGAATGCTCAGCTCAGCCTCTCCACAATCGGCACAATGACGGAGGTGCCCAGTGGAATGGGAAAACCTTGTGTGGGGGAAAATCTAACAATTCAATCACCCCCAGATTTTGTGGTGCACGCTGATTGCTCATTCTCTTCAATGGGTTGCAGCCTGATTCCATGCAATACGTCAATACGGAAACAACAGCAGTCATGTGTACTATATTACAGGTTTACTAATGTTTATGGAGTATTATCCGAACCGATCATGTGAATTCCTTTTTCTTTCTCCACTAACCCCACATGCAAACAAGTACTACAGCTAAGGTGATGGTGACCTTTGCAGTTGGAGATGAAAAGGGCGTTTGGGTTCAATGCAGATGGGAAAGCACAGCAATGATCAGCCACTGCCAAGAATGTTTCAGTCAGTATTAGTAAGGTCAAGCAAATCATCACAGACGTCTTATAACAACAAATAGAGATTAGTTTCAGAAATTGTTGCACAAATATGGAGTTGATGCATATTGTAAACCACGTGGTCATTAGGGCGATATCATGTGGTTTTGCAAAATGCACAACAAACACATGAAGCACTCACTAGTAATATGTGAATAATAACCTCCTGTGTCTACAGCAGCTGAGACGCAGAAGCCCAGACCCCTTTACTAACCTGCGTTATAGAAGTGGTCCAGCACCGTAGTCTCCCCAAAGTCCAGTTTGCCAAAGTTGACCGTGTCGAGTTTGCTCCCCACCGCGTCACACGCGTCTTTCAGACACTGGAGCGCGAGGATCTCTGCACCGCTGTTCTGCTGGTTTGCTTCACTGTTCATCACATAGGCCACGGTCACCGGCCTTTTACTGGGCTTCCCCGTGGTCAGCAAGCCCATCGTCTCCAGGGGGCACGCACCCAGAGTGGGCTCAGTCCCTTCGTTATTCGCTGAGGGGTCCTGCCAGAAACTTCCCGCCGCGGGTACAGAGAAGACCCCGGCCTCAGCGTTGGTGCCACTGCTCTGGTTCTCCCCCGGGTGACCGTCTCTGCCGCCACCGGACCCGAAGCAGGGCACCGCAAGAGAGATCCCCTCTTGATACAGGCTCATGTTTACTGCGTTAAACTTCCGCTGCTGCTTGCCGTGCTCTCCAACTCTGCTCCATGGACACTCGTCGTTACGCACGGCAGTTTCCCATGCAGCCCACACGCAAACCCGACGTGCAGCCTCCTTCTTCTTCTGCGGGTCTAACCCAGGTAAACGCACGGTTGAAGCCTTCCCTGCAACTCCGCATCATGCTACATGCTTCCTGTCGAGTGCACGCATAAAAGGCGGATATTCGCTGCAGATCGTTTCAAGTCACGACAATGTTTTGGCACGAGCGACAGCAACTCACACGGTGGAGGAGACTAGAGCCAGGTCCCCGCGTTCCTTCTCAGCTCGAGCGAACAAATCCACATAGTTTCCCAAAGTTGTGCAAGAGTGGCAGCGTCAGGGCAACGCAGCGACGCCCACAGGGGTCAGAAATGTCAGAGCGCGCAGTCAAATCCAGTCGTGGCGTCTCGGGTCCGCCTCGACTCCTATGTGGCGAGAAAGAAAGTGCTGCTCGCTTTCATGTGCGGCAGTCTGACAGAGAGACCCAGCCCAGTTTCCTCTGTTATCTTCCCGTCCAGCCTCAGGCACCGAGTGGGAGGGGCTACAACAACAACAACAACAACAACAGAGGGAGTACAGTGTGATGGGGCGTGGCCTCTGTGACCAAATTTGGGGCAGATGGAAAAGGCGCAGGGCAAAGACCACAGGCGCACAGTTGCCGTCGGCGTAAAAGATGGTGATGTCACTTTCTCCATACTTTATCAGATGACCTGAATACGCCAGTCAAAGCACTGCTGGGAGAGTCCGAACTCAGTCAGTTAACGTTGCTAGCTTTTTACACATGTTTGTTTTTGTAGCTTCTTAAAACGTATTTTTGATAGGCCTTTGTGGAGATGGCTTTGGGTCATTAAACCACCCTGATGTCAGAAGCCTTTCTCATCATTGACAACATGCTACAAACACTAGTAGTAACTACACTTACAGGCAGTTACTTACCTCTGAACAGAACCTTCCATTTTATTGTATAGTGGGCCCTCCTGTGGTTGAGCCTTGTTATTACAGCAATAAAGTAATCGAAGCCACACACACACAAAAAAAGGAAAATGAAGAGGTGTTCTGATTGGTGAAAAGTGCCTCTTGAATTATCCTTGGGTCATTTTGACCCGAAAGCCACTGGAGCCGCAGCCCATCCAAATGGCCCAAAAGCCACTCTAGGATTTTTGTAAAAAGAAGCAGAAAAAAATATGAATGTGTGGTAATTTTCAGGCTCTTTTTTGAAGTGTACATTTTTTGACATTAGGGTCTTTAAAGGGTGCAAAAAATAAAAAAATAAATAAATTTGCTGCTCTTTCAGATGCTTTGATTTGATACTTTGCAAAAATAGTTTTTTGTCAGGCAACGTTTTGTATCCCAGGCTGTTTGACCTCATCTTAAACATATAAAGCAGCTTTTTCTTCGCCCAAAAGCCAATAGTTAGTTGGTAGATCATAAATATTAGTCAATATCTGAAGACACATTTGGATGAGACAATTGTACTTTGGTTTTATCATATAACTTAAATGTAACCTCAAAATAGAAGCTTAATTAAATTCTATTATTCAGGTAGTATTTTATCGAGGTGAATAGATGCTTGGGGTGAAAATGTTTTAATTGTGTCTTTGGACTATGGACATTGAACACTTTGAGAGTTACTAACCCCCCCCCCCCCTTGCACAGCCTCAGCCAGAGCATCAGATTTGAAAATCTCAACAGAAGAGAGGCGTTGCCTGGAGGACTAAGGGGAGCGGGGGGAGGGGTCTGGGTCTGTGATTGACAGGCCTGAGTCATCTGACTTCGACGTGGCACCTGCAGCGCTACTCTTAAACAAGTCCGAGCATGGAGATTGTTAGGACTTGGTTCTTTTGTATCACGCGAGAACACATATTTGGATATAGCCAAAGCATACACTCGAGATAGAAGTTGTCTCAAAGAAAAGGCTTTTATTGCCACTGTTCCTAGTTACAAAGCAGTTTAACCAGCTGGTGACTTCAGAGAGAGAGAGAAGTCCCGTCCAGACCTCCGTTGACAGTTGTCTTATATCCTAGTCTTGCACTTCTCTAGGCCGAGAGGGTGACTGCCTATCTGTGAATCCGATTGTTTGTGTCTATGTGCTTGTACTTTAGCTGTACTTCACGTTATGTTCAGAATGATTATGGTGTTGACCGTTTTTTATCAGCTTCTTGTTCTGTAGCGTGTAAGCAAAGCATAAGTCCGGAGCTTGTTCAGATTTCATTACCACCCCCTGTTACTTACTCGCTAAGAGTACGTATAATAATACGTTCTAAAACTAAGAGATCTAAATATGATACATTAAATCTAAACTAACTAACTTTCAGCTTGTGTGGTGTGTGATCCTATGTGTAGTGACATTCCACCTTCACCTCCATAGCTAGGCGTGGCTTTAACGTGATCAAATCAAATCAAATCAAATTTATTTATATAGCACATTTAAAACAACTGTTGTTGACCAAAGTACTTCACAAAAAATTCTATAGTACAAAAATAATAATAATAAAATAATAATAAACAAAACATAATATACAAGTAGCAAAGCACTAACAGCTCCGATTTTGGCCATGATGCTAGACAGTGTTAAAAGCTTTTGCATAAAAATGTGTCTTAAGCAACGATTTAAAGTGGTCAAGTGTCTGTGCAGCTCTTATGTGGAGAGGCAGGTCATTCCACAGTTTGGGAGCTGCAACAGAGAAAGCCCTGTCCCCTTTGGTCACACGCTTGGAGCGAGGAACCTCCAAAAGCAGCTGATCAGCTGATCTCAGAGCCCTAGCAGGGGCGTGGCGTACAAGAAGCTCAGACAAATACAGAGGAGCAGTGCCATGGAGACATTTGAAAACAACAAGTAGAAGCTTAAACCTTATCCTGTAATACACAGGAAGCCAATGTAGAGCAGCTAACACAGGGGTGATATGCTGTCGCTACAGGGGTGATATGCTGTCGCTATGCTGTGATGCTGACCACCTCCAAATCAGCTCTGCCACCCTTTCCGTTCCAGTCAATGCCAGCATGTAGCGTTTTTTAAACCTTTTTTTGTGTGTGCAAAGCACAGTGTATTATTTTTATTACTAAACATTGTGTACCTGTCAATAATCTAGATAAGCAGACCTATAACTATTTCTAGCAAAGCACAGCCTTTAACATGTATGATTAACTTTAGCAACATTGTGTATCAGTAATGTAGACCCTAAACTATCACGTCCGAGGTTTCCAGCCTCACGACCTCCATCTCTATCTCACCAACACCTGTAACAGAATCAACAACCGGGGAAGTTACCCCCATGTCTAACTTTGTTATTTTCCAATTGGCTCACCTGGTCATTTTGAGGTTCGTGTCCTATACTTTGATAAATGACTGCGTCTATCGCCGTTTCTAATTCAATTCAATTCAAAACATTTATTGTCAATTCTTACCAGAATCGAAAAATTAATTTCTCTTATGGTCAATCCCCTTAACAGAAATATGAGATGAAGCCTCATTATTTGTTATTTTATCTAAATTAATACTGAATATAATTTCCTATCTTCCAAAGTTTAATCGAAATGACAAATTTTTATTTTTTTAATTTTAACTATAAGCAAGAAACCACCATTAAACCTCCCTTTTTGACCTAAACAAACCTGCAATGAGCAGCACCCACAAAGCCTAAACTGAAAGTACATCACCACAAGAAAACCAAGCATGAAATAAGCACTAAAAATTAAAATACAAAATGACAACGAAGAGGCTCTTACCACTTGCAATGATCCAATGTTTTTTAAGTTTGTCCCACCTTGGGCTGTTCTGTCTTCTCATCACCCAGTCTCCTTCCTTTATTTACTCCAGGACCCAGTCCTTGGGTTCCTCGACAAGCGTTTCCTGTGCATTTTGGGATAAAACGTCACAGCAGAGTTCAGTTATTTATTGGTGTTGCTTTTTCAACAAAATTGTTTTGGCCCTTGGCCCTACAGTCAGGGGACATGACATTTTTGACCTGTGAGAACCTCATGGGCCATTAGTCCATGGGCCTCATCAAGGTGAGATCTCATTCCAAATAGCACTATAGTGCAGTTAGCCACTTAAGTTTAGTTTGTGCACATACCCCCTGTTGATTTACACCGTCCCCCTGTTCATATTTCATATAATTATATCATTATTTTCATTTTATTATATATATATATATATATATATATATATATATATATATATATATATATATTTATATATATTTTTTTGCGCGTTTACTTAGTTTTCTCGACGTGTTTACGCACGGGCAAATAGTGGCGCCAAATTCAAAACTCAAATGCAGTAAAGACTGTAGAAGGCGCCTCACTGACGGTTTTAGGTAAAAAGTTGATCTTTCAACTAATTTGCACATCTCACAATGGAATTAAACTTTAAAGATAGATTATGTAGGTATTACCCATCTGTGTCCCCAATTATGAAGTAAACATGTTTAAATTACATTTTGATTTTACAGATCAATTGCAGTGTTATTTATTCAGGCTTTGGGATGCCAGACATAAATATATGGCAACCCAGCAAGTCTGTATTTTCATGGTTCCATTTTAACCTCTTACCCCCTGAACCGAGGGCAATTTCTCTACTTCGGCTTTACCCAAATCTAAAAGCTTCTCGACTGGAGAGCAACAGTGTAACGACTCATTTGAAAGCTAAGACCTACAAAAGTGATTGTAACTTTTTTGTCGCATCCTCACCGTGTTTTGTCACATTTTTTAAGCAATTTTTTTTCATATTTTTGTCATGTTTTTGCTGCTCTTTTGCTTCATAAGGCAACTATTTGTTGTGCTTTGTTCGAAATAATTTGCCACAAAGAGACATGTAGACTCATGTTAACAAATAATCCATGTATTACTAACTCATGACACAGTGACCTGCATCAGAATGGGTATTTCATCAGATGATGGGACATGTATTTCAATTCAAGTTAGTAATCCCTCTGGGCCGGAGTTTGACATGTATGGGCATGTCCGGCACATTTTTGTTGCTTCTTTGTGGCTCTTTTTTTGCGTTTTTAACACTTTTTAATTGTGTTTTTGCCACTCTTTTGTTGCTTTTTCTGGTAACTTTTTTGTTGTACTTTCATCCTTGTTTTTGTCACTGTTTTGGCGCTTTGTTCGTGGAGCTTTTAGATTTAGGTAAATAGGTGTACGTACGTGCATGCCATACATACCCCTTTAAGTTTGGAATTTCTTGAAAAGATGTATTTCACATCTTCTCCACTAGATGTCCTACTGTCCCCATAGATCCACCTCTATCCTATGATGAGTCTCCCGGGTAGTGAGCAGTGGGCTGCAGGTGTAGGTGCTGCATTCTCCCGCAGGGCTGTGTGCTTTCCCCGTGGTGCACCAGCACTGTTGTTATTTCACTGTGGACCAATCGCACATCTCCATGGCTGTTATTTATGCACCAGCACCTCTCTGCTTCTTCTTCTTCAAATTAAGTGCTATGACTGCCAGGTGAAATCATTTGGAGTCGGTTTTCTTTTTAGTGAGCACAAAGACAATAGTATTTTTTTCATCTCATCTATTACAGGCAGAAACAGTACTGCCGCAATACGCTGTAATTATTTATTGCCTTTAATAGGAATAGGACAATAAGGAAAAGACAATTGATGGGTAAAGTGTCTTGCCCAACTAATGTGGCCCCATAAAATGATAAACCAAGAAGCCTGTTGTGCCACATATCCTGAAGTGAACATAATGTATAATGCGAGCAAACAAATTCACGTTATCAGTTCGTAGCATTTGAATATACAGTACTCTAGTAGGAAACAAATAGCTTATTAATTTGTACTTATATACAATGGGTAATGTATCTTTAGCCTATTGAACAAAAGTACTTAACCATTGTTTAACTTGGAAGCATACGAGGCACCAGAATTTTGCACATGGATGGAATGTAAAAGGCAAATCTCCACTGTTACTATAGAGGGGCATTATCCATTACAATGTAAACAAAGTAAACATTAGAGCCACAAGAACAGCTGCTGTAACAGCTGCGTTATTTACACCTGACACACAATGGCATTAATATACTTGGGTGTACGCACTAGTATTGTTTGTAGTATTGCAGTACTGTATTTTGTAAGACATTCCATGGAAAAAGTTGTTCATGTTGTCATTGGGCCAAGTAAAACAACAGACATAAATGGAGATACAAACTGATATTGTCAAAGTGGTGAAAACATTTGTTTGAGTGACTTAGTGGTCTTAATGGGCAAAAGTTTAACTCTCAGATCATATTTAGGGACTAAATTATGTGTAACATTCATTATGAGGAGCATTAGTTGTTTACAAGGGAAGAATAATAATGATGATAGCAATGCGGGCTCATTAGCCACTTTAGTGTTTTAGGATGACTAGAAATTTGACCAAGCATTTCATTTTAAGGGTGATTTAACATATGATTTATAAATTAAGCAACAAAATTCAAAACAATTATCTGAAGTTTGTTTTGCATTAATCTAAAACAAAGTTTCATGTGAGTGAAAATACTATAAGACACATTTATTTGCTGTTAACGACATTGACTCCCAGTCAGAGCCACAACCTGTCAGAGCAGCGGGGGGATCTATACTATTCTGTAAGCTTTTGGTTGATGTGGGAGCACTGATAAGAAATATAGGAGGAGAGACACGCACATCCTAAGTTCTAAACCAGTGTGCTGGATCCAAAAAGTACAATGGAAAAGTGGAAAAAAAGATCCACACAACTGAAGAATGCGCAACAGTTTTTATTGTTCACAACAGAGTTACGTTTCGGGTCTTAGCCCCCAAGTCTGATGAAGAGCTAAGACCCCGAAACATAACTCGGGTGTAAACAATAAAAACTGGTGAGCGCTGATAAAAAAACCTACTCAGACGCATGAACAACATGCAACGTTTACATTAAAACAAGGACCTTCTTGCTATGACGTAAGAGTGCTAACCTTTGCCAGTAGTGTGCATCATTGTGATTAAGTTACATGGCATATGGGCAGGGCTGTCACGATAATTATAATGTCAATTTATCATTCACACAGACAGATGGGTTCAATATTTATTGTCTGGACATTGTTTTGCCTTTTAACCCCCTTTAAAAAAAAAAAAATAATAATTATACCAAAGTAAGTGATGCTTAATTGTATTTTACGATTATTGTAAAATATCGATTTGAACAAAACTTTATTGTCGTTTTTACGCTTTACAGCTATATTTGCTGTGGCATTAAAAAGTTTTCAATAATATCGTTTATCGCATTATTTTCCTGTCTCAGTAACGAACTTCAGATTTTGTCATCGTCAGGCCTAGCATACGGCATAATGATATTCCAATTACACACACCTTTTTAGACCATCTATAGAAATTTGATGGAATTATTATGTGTGTTATGTTCAGTTATTTCTATTATAGTGACTTTAAGTTTAGAGAATAAACCTAAACATTATCTCAGCTTAAAATGCTAATAGAGATAAACTGTAGAGCGCAAAGACATAAACATTCTGAAACACTGAAAAGCGATCCCACAACCTCCCTGCTATGTGGCATATGCACTTAACTTCTTTCTCTTTGTCGTGCATCTGCCTCCAGTGCATGTTAAACACATAATGTGGCTTGTCAATTTTTTATGTCAGATGCCCTCCCTAATGCCACCCTTTTCATGTGTCCAAGCCTTGAATTAGTAAAGCTGTTTGGAACTATAGATCCTAAATCCGTTGCCATACCTGCAAACAACTTGCAGAATTAAAACGATTTATGTGGCTGTTAAGGACTAGGCTAAGTATCCCCAAATGAATAGCACAATTACAATAAAAGCAAATGGCCCTTGTTAGCGTCTCCAATTGTAAGCTCTGTAATGGTGCGCTGCATAGTTAACCATCACTACTGGGTCCTGTCCAAGCTGCAGCCTGCAAATAAACCCTTCCCATTCTCGCTCTGCCACGGACCATGAAATAGTCCCTTAGCTCCGAAATGGAGAGTATCAGTCACTTGGCGAAACGGTGCGAAGTTCCGTTAGTTCTGCTATACAGGTGGGAGATAGATACTCGCAGGCATGGACTTATTGCAGCCCCCTCCATAGATATCTGCCAAAGCTTACACCAACATTAGCGGGTGGAAGGGGGGGTGGGGGGGAACGACCAAACAAAATTACAGAAATCTGCTAAGTTTGACAAATGGTGAGCGCGGGCTTTGCCACTAGCTATTAGCCTGCAATGATTAATAAGTGAGAAAATAATTGCACTTCATTGAGATTGATGACGCCCCATTTAACCTCCCCGCTCATCCATAGTGGCAGTGGTGTGTCCGGGCGCCGCTACCCGATAACGCTGCTGCTATGCTGGCCTCATTGCCGCCAAACACAGGCGTTTTATAGCTTTGTAATGATCCTACGGGGCATTTAGAACAAGCCCGGAGGTGCTGTGATCATAAGTTCATTGTTAGTAAGTGAAAAACAATGAGCTAGCGCTGGGAGGCCGCTGGGAAACTGGTGCAACTACACCAATATAGAAGCATTTAAGGCACACACTGGGGGAATTAATGGCACTGGAGCTGCCATTAGCCACAATGCTAACGAGTTTTTGAGCTAGTCTTGCTAGGCGTGTAAAACTGGGTATTGTTCTTTTAAAATACAGTTGGGTTGCAACTAGTTGATGTATTAAAATATATTTATCAAAATTTCAATTAAATATTGGGAATGAATGGTTGCCTCTCCCTGCTATCTCTACAGCTTTCCTTTGAAGGCGTTGCAAGAGATCAGCACACGATTCATACAGCGTGGCGTGGTTGCGTTCCACCAGGAAGTGCTGCTACTTGGAGTTAACCAATAGATATGATAAATTATCAAGCATTTTCTTAAAAATAATATATATAATACACATATTGGTAGTACAGTATAAATAATCACCATGGTATTATTATGCTGTTAAGTGCAACTGCAATATGTATCATATTCAGTTTTACTCAGGGGTAAAGGGAACTTGTTCTAACAACTTTGATCCTCAAGTGGGGTACACACTAGACATAGAGCTGACATGTGGTCAACCATTAAAAAATATTTCCACAGATATTATCATTATTTTTCACACAATCTAAAAGCACATAATAATTGATTTGCATATTGGCTAATTGGCATTACAACAATTCAAACTGGTGCCGCTAATTTCACATGCCCTACAGTGACGAGCCTTAAACACTCAAACGTGGCCCGATCTGAATAGCATTTTCAACAGTTTAAGATGCAAACCAAACAAGCAGCGACAGGGCTATAGGAGTGCGCGGCCCCTTATCCGCTCAGTCTGCACAGAGACGTGGCCAAGGTTATTAAAGAAGGATGTAGCCGATGCAAGATGGCCGCTGCGCGCTCGTGTCCAGAGGCGCTGTGTGGAGATAAATGGTTGACCCAGCCCGGTGTCAGGTTAGGATTGATGCCACTATCAGCCCCACTGCTTTCCCAATGATTTTCTCAAATCTCTGATAGAGTGTGTTATCTAGTTACTGGCATGAGGGCAACGGCCTGCAGGCACTGAGAAGGTCAATCTACGAGGACAATCTTTGTTGGACTAAATGAGAAAAAAAGGGCTCACAAAAAAGAATCAAAAGCAAGCTGCTAGGTCTCGGGGATAAGATAAGCCAAATTACTTCTCTTTAGTAGGATAGGCCCCGGGCGAAACATCAGGGGAAAAAAAAATTAAGTGAGGCACAGGCTGTGTTCTCTAACTTTAGAGTCGTAGATTTTACCTGGATGCTCTTCCCGGAACTAATGTTGATTTGGGGAAAGCATTTCGAGTGATGGTAAGTGCATTTGTGTTTTTTATACTCCGCAGGGGCTAAGTAACAAGTGGCTTTGACAAATAGATTTATGGCGTACAGCAAAAACGCTTGTGGGATTGGATTCAGTAAAAAGTATCGAGTATTTTTGCCCAAACCTGTCATTTGAAAGGATATGGGATGTATGGAATCATCCGAGTAGTATTAGCAGCACCACTGGTTTTAATCCATGAGCTTTTGTTTTCTCCAAATTTAGTGTTAATTTTCTCTACTCTCATCTCAGGTTTGTTTTTTCTTAACCTAAAACATGGCCTATCGGATTATCTTTCCGGCCAAGATCCTAGTTAAGGATCGTGGAGACGCATGTGCTACGGTTAGCCACTTCTTGTAACAGGTGACTGCAGAAGTTATTGAATGGGGCAAATTTATGCACAAAGCCAAATTTTCCAACCATTTAATTCAACTTAACAATGTCTCAAGCTTGCCATCCAATGAGCTTTGACTGAAACAGCTAAAAAATAGAAAACATTTGAAACAAGCACAGCTACTTCTACTCCACTACTACAACAATGGCTGTGCACTAAAACTTTACATTTCATCAGAACGCAATCTCCACCACAGTCAAGTGTCGAGTTTCTTCTTAATCGTCAGGTCTATGGCTGATTTCATGGCAGTAACAGCACGTGGTTCGAGTTTGGATGAGTAAATGTAAGGTGTTTGAATGCTAAATGATATTGGAGTGGAAAGCATTCATAATTCCTCACAGTTTATGTTCATAAACCATGTTAGTAAAAGCTGGATTCATTTATTTTTTTGAAAGAGTACAACTATATTAACCTCTTACTTAACCAAGCGCATTTTCCCCAGTTCAGCTTTACATCAATCTTAAAAGCTTTTTTACCGGAGAGTTTATAGACTATAGGTCAGTGTGACGCCTCATTTGTAAGCTAAGACCTACAAAACGAATCGAAACCTTTGTGTTGTGTTTTTATATTTTGTTGTTGTTGTGTTTTTGACTTTGACAATTTTTTTGTCGTGTTTTCGACACTTATTTGTTGTGTTTTTGTCGCTTTTTTATTGTGGTATTGTTGTGTTATTGGTTTTCATCCTTGTTTCTTTTGCAATTTTGACGCCTTTTTCAAGAAGACTTTTTGGGTAAACTTAGTTCAGGTGGGGGTCAATATTGATTGATAATAAAGTGAAAGTAAAAAAAAAAAGAAGTGTTTTACTACATTGCTGTGAACAAATGTGAGCCAAACCTTCCAGAAGCACATCTTTTACTTTTTCTTTGTCAAAAATGTTGACTCTTTTCTAAATCGCTACTTTGTTACTGTCTGTCTCCGCACTTTTAACTTCTCTTAGAAAAAACTAAGTGCAGACGTTTGACTAATAGGTTGTAATTTGCGGTCTGTGGACTAACCTGGATCAATAATTTGGTGTCAATACTGATGGAGAGCGCGCGAAGGGCCAATGATTTACTCCCGTATGAGAAAAATGGCGGCGCGGACATGACCGGGGGGACTGGGCAGATGTCCACACAGTATCAAGTCGATGAGCTAGAAGACAAATAACACAAGAAAACACATTTGTGAAAAGATGTCTGTGTCCTCCCTGGTGGTGCATACGATCAAAAGTTTACAAATCTTTCCCACACTCACTCACAGCACGTCCCTCACGGAGCCCCTTTTCCATTTCAATTCATCATGACAGTCCAATTCTGAAATCCCGACAGAAATATTGACCGAAATGCTACAAATGATCCGGAAAATTGCAAAAATGTTACAGAGGAAATAATAAATTGCTCCGTATGGATTGTCTTTCAAATCTAATGAATGTCTAATAAAGTGCATCACGGAAACAGACACAAAATGGAAGGTTTTCATTATGAATATGAAAAAAATGCACGCTACTTACCGCCAATATTAGATCAGCCGTTACTGTAATGCCCGGGCTACACGCATATGCAAAGTGACAGCTCCTATAGGAAGATTAATGGGAGATTTTTGAGCAACAATCATAAATCTGTTATGCACAAAAGCACTTGAAATTGATATACAGTAGTGATACAGTGATTCATCATGCACCCACAGCATATTTGATTTTATTTATTAATGTCATGATACAAGTGTATGTAATATGCCAAAATGTATAAATCGGTTTTGAAAATGTGTGTAGCCTGCTCGAATAATAAAGTAATGAAATAAGCAATAGATTGACTCTAGGGGGCGCTAGTGTAGATTATGATGATGATTGCCGGGCGTTTAGCAAATCAACAAAATCATAACCAGACACTTTTTGGACACAAAGAATCTCAGCATCGCAATTGGTCGCTAAAAATGGTAAGTTATTATGTACTCTGGCAAACCTTAAATTATATTTTTTTTATATGGAGAAGTGGAAGATGTTGACATGCACTGAATTAGCAAACAAGCTAGTGGTTTTACTCATCGCCTTTGCATCAAACAACCTGACCTTTTAGGCTATATTTCAGAAATGATAAAGACAATGTTTTCTTACCTTTTCCCCTGTTCTTTCATAATCCTGATACAAGTTCACAGCAGCTACTGTTCAAGAAAGCGCTTTGATAAACATGAGGCCCACGTGGCTTTTTCGTACTGGGCAGCTGCCACAAACATGGCGCAGGGAAAGTAGGTCAGTGTTAATTTCCTCGACTAAAACATTTTAGTCATAATTTAAGTCAAAGTAATATTTTGGCTGACTGCAATTGGACTAAAACTAAATTTAAAAGTTTTTTTATGAGACTAAAACTATGACTAAAATGTTCAGATATTTTTTTCGACTAATATGACTAAATAAAAATTAGAGAAGAAGAGACTAATCATTGAAACTTCCAATGAGCCTCAGATCATTTCAATTCTCTGCCAAATGAACAGCTCTGAGCTTTGTCTACGTGGGAGAAGCTCCATGAAGCAGAGGACATGAATAATTATGTAAGTAAAGTAAAGTTGACTAAATTTGTCTTTAATTTAGTCGACTAAATTTACATGCAATTTTAGTCGACTAAATCTCGACATTTTCGTCAAAAGACTAAGACTTAAACTAAATTAAAATATGTTGTCAAAATTAACACTGATGTAGATGTGGACATAAAATTAGCTTTAAAATCTTATACCGTAAGTGGAATATTACAGTTTTTGTGGACGTTCTAATAAATTGCATTTCATGTTCTGCAGTAGATTGCGTTCACATCGTAATATTCTAAAGAGCCTACATTTTAAAATTGAGCGGGTGGGTTTGTCGTTGCTTGGAGAATCTACATGAAACAAAAACTGTCTCAAAGTTCAATGTCTTCTTTGTCTCTTTGTCAGGGCATGTAAGCGACGGTCCAATTGTTTTCTCTGAAAGGCGTCCGAAAGTGGTGACAATAATTTAAAAAATATGAGCGCGATGTTGGCCAGTAGAAAGGACTTTCTGCCAAAAAAAGAATATGGCTGGTTTGTTAATCCAATCACAACCAAATACTGATGAGGGACAACGTTTGTCAATTTTCTATTGGAGATTTCTTACAAAAACTGTCTTTCTCCAAAAGTGTTGTATATGACCCTGCCCTCCATCATCATGTTCTATTATTAATATTATTATTATTATTATTAGTCAATTTTGCTGATCTCCCCCAAAACTATTATCCTGCATCTTGATAGGTAAAAGAACAAATGTATATCATAAAACTGACACAACAATGATTATGCCTAATAGGCCCTGCTTTAACTTGCTTTTGAAGTGTATCTTCCAATGTGGCTTATATGGCCAACTTACTATGAGTCGTATTATGTCGGGGGACCAACAATGTGACAACAGAGTCTCCCTTTAGTGAGTGCTGTATTTGAATATTCTCTTTGGTCTCATGCTCCGTTTACAAGGCTATTTGGTTTACCACGCATTTGTCAGGACATTCTGTTGTACCATCTTCACATATCCTGCTGTAGTCCCACGCTGAGCAAGACGCAGCCCAACTTTGATGTGCCAGTCAAAGGAAATGCTACTGTTTCCTCTCAACACAAGAGTCTGCACTCTCTGAGAGCTGTTCAAATATTCTGAAACACTCTTAAGCAAAGCACCAGTCGTCCTCAAAGAAAAGGAGTAAGGAAATATGTCATGGCAATAAACCGAATGTCTGTCAGATTCTAGGTGAATGATGAATGATCCAGGCTTTTTATGGCGGGAAAGAAGACCACACTATAGGCCAAGTGTTTAGCGCGTGCGCCTTACAACAAGAAGGGCAGGTTTAATTCCTTCCGGATCATCTGGGCCATCCTGAGTTTAGTTGACCTGTTATCTGTTATCTGTGTCTAGATTGATTTACAATGTGTTCTCTGGTTCTCAGTTAAGTTATTTTACTTGTATGTTGTGCATCACTTTTATTGATTGTGCTCTATAGATAAAGTTGGATTGGATTAGCTAAATTTCCCGCTAAGAAATCCTGGCCAGGTTCATGAGATCTGGAGATGGGTCCCGAAGTCATAGCACTGCCAATCAGCCACTGTGCAGGTCGTGAAGGTTGGGTCAAATGCAGCGGTAAAAGTCTCCAAATACACATTTTTAAAAGTCAACCACCCCATCTCATGTCATCTTTCTCTCAGGCCTTCCCGAACCGCCGCCTGTTTTCTGAACTCGCCCAGCGCTCCGAACGCTAGACTCTAAGTGGATTGGGTTGCTGTCAGGGCGCAGCATTTGGACATTGATAAATTTCTTACGTGCGCGATCGATACCCCTCACCTCTCCGCCCTAGGCCCCTCTACTGCGGGACGTCATAATTACTCTGTCAAACCAAATGCCCCGTCCCATCAGACAGTGTCTCAGACAGTGTGAGAATGATGTCCTACCTGTTTGTGGAAAGCGTTTTTCATCAAATGACTGCCTTGCCTTTTTTTCCTGAGCTTTTCTATGGAGATGTATGGATTACTGCGTGTTTGACTTGAGAAATGCTTTGTGTTCTATGCCAGGCTGGATGAAATGGATTCGAGTGTGGCAGTGACTGACAGCTGGGCAGCCCGCCTCCTCCCCTCTCCCTCCCATGGCGCTCTTTGATGCCTGTCATGTCGGCCAATCAGGTGAGTGATCTGACAGCTTGTCCCCATGTGAATGGGAATTTCACCCAAGCACTGGAAAGCACATAGACACGTGTAGTCAAGTATTAGAACAAACAGAAGAATGAAGAGAAGTCACCCAGGCCATGTTCAATTAAATTGGTCTATGCCTCAATGTTTTAGGATCGAAAGCCCATTTTCATGGACTGTTACTATGTAATTAATAAATTGATAATTTAGATCTACTTACTACATTTTGCTTTTACTACATTTTGACAGTACTGATTTATCTTTCTGTTCTTATCTTTACAAAGGTTTCATCTTATAAGTTGAGACACAGTTGTAGTTGTTGTAGTTGTTGTGTTATCACATTATTCACAACATTATTGTATATTTATTTCTCATGTAAGTAAGAGTCTTGTAGTATCTGAAAAAACACCAGACAGGTTTGATTTATGCTTGAAAGACTGCTTATTTTCCAAAGTTACCAGAGTAAGTGGGCTAGTTTTGAACAATAAGGCACCAAACTGTAAAACAACTTGTGTGTGAAACGCTCATTCTCTCCTCTGTATCTCCAGATTGAATCAGTAGTGTTTACTCACCGATTAGCGTCGTCGATTAGCTCCTAAAACAACGCGGTGGGGATGGAGGCGCCGCACGTCCATCATGTTAAGTGAATTAACATATGCCACGTTCCTCTCGGCACCTTCCTCAGATCACTTCTCTGTCCAGATGTGCCAATGATTTATTTATTCTGTTTGAGGGAAAACGGAGAATTAGCTCCATCTGCTTCATTAGACTTTTCCACCGCGGCGACAGAGACTGCAGCCATCCTCCAGGTCACTGCCACCGCGTGCACTGATGACTGATTTTGAATGTTTTTACACTTTTACATGTCTTTATAGGCATCCAGACAGGGAGGAAATTAACCTGATTTAATCAAGTAAATATATTAGGATCCCAGGAAGATAAGCAAATAAATAACAACAAAAAAATATAACAAAACAAAATTGGGAATCAAATCTCAGACTTCATGCTGTGAGCACTTTGTTTTGTGTTTCCTATTGAGTTGAAGGCCAGGCCAGAGATTATATGGTTGAATTTGTCTTTAATCTGTCAAAATAACCTTTTAAATAAAAACGTGAAACAAAAAACGACATGAGGTTTGATGTTATCTCTAAAGTAGTGAAATGTATATGTTAGTATATTAAAGAAAGTGATGGCCGTATTTGAATGTATAGGTGCGATTGCTGGCAGTTGAAAGGCTTTTGCCATGGGTACCCAAATGTTTTTATACAACTGTATTTAACCCATTCAACCACTTTTAATGTTGTTTTTTGTATTTCCCCATGTCCGCAGAGAAGCATGCCTCCACTGGCTCTCTGTGTGACATGTAACTGGGCCACACATATGTTCTTTATTAGATTGAGTTACGCACATGTGGCAGCCTGTGGAATTAAAAGTGAATGAAGCGGAGATGAACAGGGCTTCCCACAATAATAATAATAACAATAATAATAATAGTTATCATGGCAATATTAACCTCGGTGCTCATTTAGACATCAATACTAATCACTCTCATTTGGAGGACAATAATCCTAATCAGCTCATTTGCGTGGCTCTGTGGAGGCTGGCTCTGCCTTTGGGGTTGGCTGGTGCTTAACCTAATGATAATAGTCATGATTCATGGCCCAAGCCTTCCTGGCTGCATGTCGCGGAGCGCTGCGTGAGCCAGACAAAAAGAGCTTTGGAAAATCCTGGATGTAGTCTAAAGTGAATTGTAAACAGTGCCACATATTAGTTTATTTCCTATACTTTTTAAACTAATGTTAAGATTGAGTGTAGCTACATTATCCATGTAGAAACAAAGTATATTGGCAGCTAAAGCATGTCAATAGTAGTCAGTAGTTATTGTTTTATTTAAAATTTGAACAGATTTTTGTTTGGTCAGGACAGAACAGGTTAATTTACACACATGTAAAAAGGGCTGTACTCAATGTATCGAATCAGCAATATATCATAACAGGAGTACATGACATTACGCGTATCAAATTGAGGCACCTATATTGTGATAAAAAATTGTGAAAAATGTTTTAAGATTGACCCCAGGCTTCAAAGGCCTTATACCTGATTTTTTTGTACAAACAATGAAAGAGGAAGGAGGTCCAAACTCATTGCTAACATATTGGTTGCATCCCAATTCTTCATAGGGATGAGTTTAGATGCATGTTTGACTTGCAGGGTCGTTTTATAAATGATGAAACGTCGACATGGTGCCGGTTAGTGCTCGTGCCTCACAGCTAGAAGGTCCCGGATTTTGATCCCCAAGTCTAGAAAAAAAAATCAGGTATAGTGCCTTTAATCAGAACTCATCACAACACGTACACACTGCATTATTAGGCTTAACTTGCTGAGCATATTCTGCTTTTAAAAAGCTTGATTTAATGCGCCTATAAGATAATTTTTGTTCATCACAATAGTATTATCTGTGGGATACTCTTGCGTGGTGATACATATTACATCGTGCACTCTGTATCTGGACACGTATTGTAATGTTGAGTTGCTGTTAGTGCACATCCCTAATGTAAACATACCTCGCTGAATTATAGCCATGGGCTTACTTCCATTCAATGTCCTGCATTTGCACTCACAAACACATACTTATTTATTCTTGCCTGTAAATGTGTTTCGTAGTAGCACCCAGAGGAACCTCCCATAAAGAACATGCACACTTCTTGCTTCGAGGCAATGTGCTAATCGCTGCACCTCCATTTCAACCGTCTTTTCGAGTTTGCATGTCCTTCTGGTGTTATTTCGCTATTGTTTGAAATTAATTGAAATTTTAAATGGATTTAAGAGGTCATTTTTCTGTCAGTGAATTTCTGTGAACGTAAATTGGCCCTGTCTAGAATGGACTCAACAGCAGCCCCCATTTGTTTGTATTTTAATCACTCGTTTAGGCAGCATTTAGTAATCATGGAGGTTAGCATGTACTTTATAGTACGTACATTCGTTCACTGCATTTGATCCACAGTGCAGAACAGAGTCCATCTCCAGATCTTGAGTACGGTTTGGTTTAGCTCAACAACTAATTGTTTGTGATCACCAACAAATGGTAAATGATAAATGGTCTCAAGTTAAATAGCCAAGGCGCTTTACAGCAAGGAACCATTCACCCATTCGCTCTCTCATTCATACACCAATGTGTGCAGACACTGGAGGCAAGGAGGGTGAAGTGTCTTGCCCAAGGACACAACGACAGTGTGCACCTTCAGGAGCTGGGATTCAAACCCCCGATTTTCCGATCATGAGGCGACCCGCTCTTAACAACTGCGCCACCAACTAAGATTCAAGACGATTTGAAACCCTCTTTTATGCGGCTCTTTGCGGTCATCCTCCAACCTCAGAAATATCCTCTTTCCTGATAAAGCATGTATAGCGCGCTTGTGGGACTGAGCCGGAGCAATAATGTAATTCCTTCTGAGTGGCGCTCATCTCATCTCTCCAAGCTTTGAACTTTTGGCTCGGCTGCTCTTTATTTTTTTCTTCCAGAAGGAGACAGAAAATGGAGACGGAGGAAAGAAGAGAGAATTGTCCGGCACTGATTTGCTGTAAAAAGTCGGACAGATCAAAAGGCTGGGTTTGGCGGAGAGCGAACGCGAGGGGAGATGGTATCTGCGGCTTTCATTTCATTCACAGAAACCAGTGTGAAATGACTTCATCTGCTGCGTGCGCCCATACTACACAGCATTATATACTACTGTACTCTGGCCCACCTTCTCTCTCTCATGTCCTGCTACTACCAGACACCTACGGGCCAAAACTGACTACAGCTTTTGCTAGATTATCAGCAGAGTTAGTGCACTGGTAGCAAATTGTGTATTAAAAACAAGCTAACTCACATAAGATTGTAGGATGTTTCTTCCTCTGCAGTGTAGGCATTGTTACACAACAGATGCACAGTGCAAAAAAAATATACAATATCTTTGTAACAAACAATTCATATTTATAAAAATTGCACAATCTGTAGATACCTCTCCAAACATTTTCATAATTCATACAATTCTTGGATTAGTTTAGCTGTTCCTGCAATCTTCTCTCACATGTTAAAGCCCCATGACTGTGTTTTAACCTTTTAACCCCCACCTGAACCGAGCACCTTTTCTCCGGTTTGGCTTTACCCAAATCTAAAAGCTTCTTGAAAAAAGCGTCAAAACAGTGACAAAAATGAGGATGAAAATACAATAAAAAACGCGACAAAAAGCAACAAAAACGTGCCGGAAAAACGACAATCACACAATAAAAAAGCGACAAAAACAAAACTATTAAGTGAAAAAAAGCGTCAAAAAGCAAAGGAAAAAGCGATGAACAATGCACATTTTTTTTTTACAATAACAAGACAAAAAACTGTGAAAACAAGACAAAAATGTGACAAAAACACGGCGAAAAAGTCACGATCAGTTTTGTACGTCTTAGCCTTTAAATGAGGCGTTACACTGGCCTAGAGGCTGTAAACTCCAGTCGAGAAGCTTTTACATTTGGAAAAAATGCGCTTGGTTTAAGGTAAGAGGTTAAAGGTGGATACCGAAACTTGATTTGAAAACGATGTTCAAATCCAGTCACAAAAATCCAAATTATTATTATTGTACTTCATCCAAAATCTTGCAGCTCCTATTTCAAAGGTCAATAAAATAACCATCATCAACCTGTAGTTTGTTCTGTTCTACTATTGTGCATGGTTTTAACATGATTGTGGAAACCAGAGCACCCTGAGGAAACTCACTCAGAGCCCCACATGTTCTATTTTACCCTGTACCTTCTTGCTGTGAGGAAAGAGTGCTCACCACTTCGCCATAATGAATCTTGGTATAGTTTCTTAAAAACATTCACTTGGACTCTTCCTATAATCCCATGTGAAACCTCATGCCCAGCCCAACAGTGTTGTATTTTTCTCCCTAGCGGTGCACATCATTACCACTCTGTTCCTTTCACTCTTTAACAGGAGCTGAGGCAAGAAAACGTTGCAATTTACCCCAACTTCTGAGCCTTTAGCGCTTGAATAATTTAGCAACCCCGTATTATATATTATTATTTCAGTATAACAACAAGCGGAGTTCTTCTCCGCTTTTCTCTCTGGCATCGCCGCTAATGGAGATCCGAGCGCTCCCAAAGTCAAAGCCAAGAAATAATCAGAGTCGACTTAACACGCGGATTTCCATGTCTTTTGGGTTCCTTCATCCGCAGCCCCCGATTTCCTTGTCTTGTCTCACGCCTGAGCTCTGTGTTTAGCCGTTTAAGCCGATGACAGGGAGAATATTGCATGTTGAAAAGGCGGCACAATAGACACGCAGCTCCGTGCACAAACACACACCGGAGTTAGACACTCTTGCCCAGAGCGAAAGGCCCCAGGCATTTTCTATCCCGCTAGCCAGAGGCGATCGTTCTGCCGCTATGATACTTTAACTGTGCGATGTCAGGAAACATTAGGCCCCTTTAAAAACATGGCGCTATGATGCTATGCACAGCCGCGCACACGCACGCACATACACTTTACTGCAGTTACAAATCACACAAAGATAATACCTCAGCTTCAATGATGAGGAAGCATTGGTGATTCAAGATAAAACCAGCAAAGAGCAAGTTTATAAATGAAGTTGAAATAGTCTAGTGTCTATATATCCCAAAATGGACTGGGAACATACTGTTGTCATACTTTTTACCAGAAGAAAATAATTGGTTTAGTACTTAGCTGATCAATTCAAAGAGTTTAAAGTAAAACTATCAGCAAATTTCAATGAGGGGTACACTTATACTGTGCCAAACTATGTTGCATTTTTTATATAAAAAATGACAATCATTTTGACAGTAAAGTCTTTCCCCATTGTGTTTCCTCCATGCGTCCCTGTGCCCTGCCCTCGTTCTGTAAGCCTCGCGTTTTAATAAAAAAACATCTGACATCCGGATTTAGAGGGCTCTCCGCCGAAATACTTCTTGTATCCGGCAATAAGTCTCATACTTTTCCATTCTGAGAGGGAGAGAGAGAAGGGACTATTCGTGGGCAGAGACAAAACCATCGAGATTTCGCTCCGATATTAGGATTTAATGAAATGCACATTATTTTTTTTTCTTTTATTTAGTTTGAAGTTTTTCCAAATCTGGGGGGATTGTACGGTGACTTGTGTTTTGATATGTGCTTTATTAGTTTGCTTTCTTTTCATTCATTGCCTTTTGTTTTCCTAAAGGTTCAGTACATCCAGTTCAAGATGCTGCGTGAGAAGCTGCGGAGAGGAACACGACTGGACAATAAGGGTTAGTATTGACTGGTCGCACTAGATAAACTTCGAGCCACGAAACATGTTACGAATAACTTTATGACTGGCTTATAATAGTGGATTTACAATAGTAGGTGATAGTACGTGTATCACCTGTTGCCGCTTTGAAACTGACGGACCCACACTTTAACCTCTTATCCCACGCCTGAACCGAGCACATGTTCTCTATTTTCTGGAGAGTCCACAACCTATAGGCCTATACGCCTCATTTGAAAGCTAAGACCGCGTTGCTACCGCGTCGTCACTTTTTTGCCATGTTTTCGCTGCATTTTTTTGTAACTGTTCTAATGCCTTCTTGTAACTTTTTTGTTGCATTTTCATCTTCGTTTACGTCTCGTTTTCATTGCCCTTTTGGCGCTTATTTTCAGGAAGCTTTTAGAAGAGGCCAAACTGGAGAAAATGTGCTTGGTTTAGGTTTAAGAAGTTATTTCCTTGGACCGCTTCTTAGAGCTGAAGTTTTGGAGATATGGAGCCATAAATGTTTTTCTATCCATCTATATTCTATCTTTCTTATTCTATCTATCTTTACTCCATTGCTTCAAATTTGTAATGCGTGACACGGCGGAAGAATGACTCCCGCTCGTGTCAGGAAGAAGGTCCTGGATTAAGTAACCACATTACACTGGTCTCCGGGTAGATTCCTGAACCGGTTGGGGCTTTTTTTGGGTGTGGAATTTTCTCCGTGTCTGCATACGGTTTCCACTGAGAGCTCCACCTATTAGCCTTATGAAAAAAGGCCCTCTGAATCTTATGGGGACTGTCCAATAACAGTGATCTAACTATATATGTGTATTCTTGCTTGTTCTCCCCGTATCTGGGTTGGCTTCCTTATGGTGTTCTGATTTTCCTCATCAATCTAAAACATATATAATAGGCCACTCCCCCTCCACGTTTAAGATCAGTCTTGGTGGTAATGTGCAAGTCAAGTGTGGACCAAATCAACAACTTTACCCTAATTATACATCCCTCCTTCTTTGTCACTACATAATATTTTTTATTTGATGAAACGAGTAGTGGCTAAAATGACTCTACTCTAAATCAATCTACTCTAAATCTACTAAGAATATAAGTTTAAAAAAGTGTAAGGTGTGACATCGAACTACATTCCAAATAATTAAAGTCTCTTCTAATGTGCCCAGGCCCGTTATGAATTTCAAATAAGCAAGTTTCCGGTATTAGCAGCTGGCAGCTAGGTTAAAAGTTTCCCTGTAAGATTTTCTATTAGTTGTAGCCCATATATTAAAGTGCAGAGCCAGGCGCGGGGGTCCGGCGTGTGCGTTTCTCTTTGCCCGCTGGCCCGTTCGCTGTTAATTGGATAATGAGGTACAATGACAAATCCCCGTTGCTGCTACAATAAGGTGTATCCAGCCAGGTTTAATATCGCCGGCCCCGGCTGTAATGCTGTTTGGACACACACGCACAGTTCAGGTGGCCGGTCCCAATCTAATCTGACTCCCTTCCAGCAGCCAATCACACGCCGTCGCCCCTTGCCCCAGCAACCAATCAATTATCTCTCATTCTTGCATTACTACTTTACTCTTCGGCCATGCCCCAGACTTTTTCCTATATAATTCTTTTTCTATATTATTTGCCGTTTAAGAAATATGATTTCCCCATTAACCACATACTATTTAACTATTTATTTAATTTATTATGCATTACTTCATTTATTGGGAGTTATTCAGAATCTGTGGACCCACTGGATTTCCTAACCCTCACCTTATCTGTTTTACTTAACACACTTTTTCTTTTTTTTTGTTATGGCTATGTAACTTGTTTATTTAGCACCCTTCTTTACAAACCCTTTCAATCACTTCTAAGCTAAAATATTTTGTTAAAATGTAGTATGATGTCAAAAAAACAAAACAGTTGCTGTTAGCTAACAAGTTGCTTACGCAGAAACTCCCAAGAAAATGAAAAAAAAAAATCTAAGATATGACAGTAAGTTAACTAGGGCCGGGAATCAGTACTTTAATGATAGTTAGTTTACAATACTGATATCTGAACAATACCTTTTTTAAATACCTACACTCAAATATTTGGTAACACTTTATAATAACTAAACCTTATTTATCCGTAATAAATGATGAGTTAACACTTAATTCATCATGAACTTTTCATTAGTTAAGTGTCACTAACACTTAATTAACTACTTAACTACTAATGTCAACTCAAGATGAATAGTTCTTCACATACTTCAGTTATTCATTGTTAAGTAGTTATTAAGTGTTAGTCACGCTTAACTGATGAATTATTCATTATGATTTAAGTGTTAACTCATCATTTGTTAAGGCTAAATAAGGTGTAGTTATTATAAACAGAACAATTCCATTAAATGTATTTGAGCCATAACTTTATTTAGAGCTGTCCCGGGACCCAATAGGCATCAAAACATGGGAACTAGAAATATATTTTTTTCTAAGTTTTGCTAATTACTTTTCTAGTAGTAGTATCTTAACTTTTCTTTTTCTATATTTTTTTTTAAATATCCTCCTGGTATCGTTTAATGGTACCCAGTCCAAAAGTTAACATCATTATCAACATCAGTTTTTACCAGTGTCGCCAAATGAAACTCACTGGTAAAACTTTTACCAACATGGCCACTTAAAACATCAAATCAAATCAAATCAAACTTTATTTATAGAGCGCTTTTCATACAAAATGTAACACAAAGTGCTTTACAGTGCTTAAAAATCATTAAAAATAATAAAAATCGTCCCCACCAGTAAATATACATAAATAACTACAACACCACCACCCACCACCCGCACGCACAGACACACAGACACATATACGTACAGACAGCCCAGCAGTTAAAAGTCTTAAATAAAAATGGACATAGAGTTGAGTATGTAAGGCTGGGTACAGATAGACCGAAAGAGGAAACATCATCCAAGGAGCCGTCTGCACCAGGAGCAGCCCATCGGCCACAGCCACAGAGCGCCAACCCAGGGGGCCCGGAGTAGGTGTAGGAGAGACGTCCTACCTCCATCCAGGCACCCCCAGGAGAGCGCCCGCACGGCCACAGCCAACCAGCACTCCCGGGGCAGAGGGCTCCCTCAGAGGAACCACTAGGAGAACATAAAAAATAAATGAATAAAATAAATAAAAATAAATAAATAAATATTTAATAAGAGATACATTAAAAACAGCTAAAACTGTGCGTGAAATAGCACAGGATAAAAGAGGGAAAATAAAGAAATAATAGAACTAAAACCGGTAAATAAGGTTAATATAAGTAAATATTAATTAAAAGATAAACTAAAAAGGTGGGTCTTGAGCCTGCTCTTAAAAACATGAACGTTCTCTGCGGTCCTGAGCTCCTCCGGCAGGTCGTTCCAGAGGCGAGGGCCATAGTATTGGAAAGACGCCTCGCCGTGAGTCTTTCTGTTGACTTTAGGAATAACTAGGAGACCCCTGCCAGAGGAGCGAAGGGACCGCGAAGGCTCATATGGTAAAATCAATTCTGAAAGATAAGAAGGACCAAGACCATTAAGACATTTAAAAACCATTAAAAGAACTTTAAAATGGATCCTGAAACACACGGGGAGCCAATGCAGCGACTCTAAAACCGGTGTAATGTGGTCCCGCCTCCTGGTCTTCGTCAGGACACGAGCTGCTGAATTTTGTAAAAGTTGTAAACCTGAGATACTCTTTTTGGGAAGACCAGAAAGCAGGGCATTACAGTAGTCAATAGGACTGGTGATAAAAGCATGCATTAGCGTCTCCGTGTTGGCCCGAGAGAGAATGGGGCGGACTCTGGCTATGTTCTTTAGATGGTAAAAACCTATCTTTGTGATATTCTTATTCTTTGTGATATTCTGCCCAAATATGTCCGGTTAAAAAATATTATTCAATAAATACATTTTCATCCAAGTAGAGACATTTGGCACACTGTCTGGGCCAGGCCTCAAACTCCTGATTGACGATGTTGTGGGTGAGTTTCCCTGCGCGTGTGCCACAGTTAGTTTGTTTATTTGTTTATTTGAGCAATACACATTGTGCTCAAAAGGAGTGGGCTGAAGCAAAAAGCTTATGAGCCCCCACCCCCAAGTGCAATAAAATAAAAAAAAGAACATTTCAAAACATTTCAAGCAGCTACATTCATACAGACCAACTTACAACAAACAACAAAAATATATTAACTCTTTATATAATTAATTGAAACAACGCACAGCTACAACAACAATCTAGTTTCATATACGATGTCTAGAACAAAGCAAGTAAAAAAAAAAATGTGTTACTTAATATATTGCTTGCATATTTTTACCCGTGATTACATAGTTACTTTTATGGTATAAAGGTACATTAATAGATATTATAATCTGAGATCTTGATACTTTCCAGTTGTCATTACCATTCTCAGTATAATTTTAATTTGGGTTTAATTATCATCATCATTATTATATATTTATTTAATTGAGTTATATGTGAAGTATGCTGTAGCCCTGCATAGTGTGGTGCATTAAAAAGCCAGAGAGTGAGCCAGTTGAAGAGGGCAGTAACTCCCCTTCAACAAACCCCCTAACAGCTGATTTGTAGATGTTCCTATGCTGAGTGGTGCATTAAAAGACAAGGTTTTGAGCCCGTTGGGAGGATCCCTCTCAACAGATCCATAACCTGCCAACCCTAATTCTCCGTTTGTGAATTTGAGCAATAGAATGACAACCGTTCCAAGCAGCAACACTCTTCCTTGATTATAGAGGAAAAATACACATAATCCATCCTACTGCTCCCCCTAGTGGCAACACATTTCTTCTTGTCTGTATATTTCAAAAGTCTTTTGTTTGTATTTAAATTTGAACAGGTTGATGTTTGGACATCGTTTCAAATCCATCTCCAGTTTATTCCACAATTGTACACCATTAACTGTTGGACTAAAACTTTTCAAAGTTGTGCTATGTTTCTGAATCCTAAAGTTTAATTCATCACGTAATTCATAACGACCAGTACGTTCTTGGAACCTTCTTTGTATTTGGTTTGGTAACAATTTATACCTTGCTTTGTATAACATTTGTACAGTTTGGAACTCAACAATGTCACAAAACTTCATGATCTTTGATTTGAAAAATAATGAGTTTGTGTGGTCCAAAAACCCAACTTTATGAATTACTCGGATAGCTCTTTTTTGCAACAATATTATTGGTTTAACTGTGTTTTTATAAGTACTACCCCAAACCACAGTACAATAATATAAGTAGGGCAAAATCAGAGAACAGTATAAGGTATGTAGAGCTTTGATGTTTAAAATGTGCTTTGCTTTTGCAATTACTGAAATGCTTCTAGAAATTTTCGTAGATATATATTTAATATGAGATTTCCAAGTAATTCTGTCATCAATAATCACACCAAGGAATTTGATTTCATGCACTTGCTCGATAACAACACCCTCTATCTGAATTGCTTCCTGAGCATTGCAATTACAGTTGCCAAATATCATCATTTTGCTTTTACTCAGATTTAAAGATAATTTATTTTGTTTGAACCACTTATTGACACTTTTGAGTTCCAAGTTAACAATCCGACACAGCTGTTGCAAGTCGTCTCCTGATGCAAAAATATTTGTATCGTCAGCAAACAAGATAAATTTAAGTATTTCAGACGTTTTACAAATGTCGTTAATATACATATTAAACAATTTTGGGCCCAGAATAGAACCTTGAGGTAAACCACAGACAATTTGTCGACAACTCGACTGATAATCACCGATTTTCACACATTGTTTTCTATTTTTTAAGTAACTGGTAACCCACTGTAGAGCTACCCCCCTAATTCCATAATGTTCTAGTTTATTAATTAATATATCATAGTTTATTGTATCAAACGCTTTACTCAGGTCAATAAATAACCCTATTGCATATTTCTTGTTATCTACAGCATTAGTTATTTCTTCAGTTATATCAAAGAGCGCGTGTGAGGTTGAGTGATTGTTCCTGAAACCAAACTGATTGTCCGAGAGTAAATTACACTTTTCGATAAAGCCGTCAAGTCTAGAGTTAAAAACCTTTTCTAAGATTTTAGAGAATTGCGGTAAAAGGGAAACAGGCCTGTAGTTTGTAAAGAGATGTTTATCTCCTGCCTTGAACAGAGGAATCACTTTTGCTACTTTCATACTGTCAGGAAATTGTCCAGTTTGCAACGATAAGTTACAAATGTAAGTTAACGGCTTAGAGATACTTTCAATAACAGTTTTTAAAGTTTTCATGTCCATGTCATGGTAATCGGTCGAAGTTTTATTTTTACACCCTTTAACAATGTCCAGTATCTCCTTTTCCTCCACAGGTTTGAGGAACAGGGACATAGGATTTGTGTCTATCAGTTCACAATTATAGTTCTCAACGTTTGCAATTTTTGCAGCAAGGTTCGGTCCAACATCTACAAAGAATTTATTAAATGTTTCGACGACTTCATTCATATTATTTAAAGTGTTATCCTCATCTTTGAAATATTTTGGATAATTAATCGTTCTTGGTTTATTTCTAATTATACTATTTAAGATGTTCCATAAACCTTTAATATTATTCTTATTGCTATCTAACAATGTATTATAATAATCCTGTTTACATTTTCTAATGATACCTGTCAGTTTATTTTTATATTTCTTATATTTATCCTCAGCTTCTTTTGTTTTGTTATTTATAAAGTTTTTGTAAAGATAATTTTTTTTCTTGCAAGCATTTAGTAAACCCTTAGACATCCATGGTGTTTCTTTACACTTTCTGTTTTTACAGTATTTCTTCATTGGGCAGTTTTTGTCGTATACCTTTTGAAATACTCGCGTAAACTCATCATATGCCATATTCGTGTCATTCTCTCTGTACACAATACTCCAGTCTTGAGCTAAAAGCTCCTTTTTAAATGCATCAATAGTTTTCTCTGTTTTTACCCTTCTAAACCAATACTTGTTTTCCTCTTCATCTTTTACATATCCATTTTTATACATAACGAAAACTGGAAGGTGATCACTAATATCATTTATAATTAACCCGCTGACTGTGTCACTTTCTATTTCATTTGAGAAAATGTTATCAATCAAGGTGGCACTATGGGTTGTAATTCTACTAGGTTTGGTTATTAGAGGAAACAGACCTATACTGAATAAAGTATTTATAAATTCGTCCGTCTTTTTATGTTTATATGGGTTTAAAAGATCGATGTTGAGGTCTCCCCCCACAAACATGACTTTATGACTTAATCCTGAAAAGTGCTCCTCCATCCACTTAGAAAAAACATCTATATCAGAGCCAGGTGTTCTATAGATAGAACTCACAATAATATTTTTCTTTTTTTGCCTTGTAATTTCAACAGTAATGCATTCAAGTGTATCATCCACCACCATTGTCTTATTTTCCATTACTTTGTAACTATAGTTGGAGTCTATAAACATAGCTACGCCCCCTCCATGCTTGTTCCTTCTGTTCATACTTATAAATTCATAACCCTCAATAGAAAACTCAAATTCTCTGTCATTATTGATCCATGTTTCTGTGATTAAAATGACACTGAATGGTGTGGAAAACTGTTTTAAGAAGCTTTTGATGTGGTCAAAGTTTGCATAGAGGCTTCGACTATTGAAGTGGATTACAGTGAATGCCTTAATGTTCTTAAGTTTACTATTGTACAGATCCTCTGTGTAGTATTGACAGTCATTGGTAGCTCTAGAAAAGAAGTTATTTTCCGGGTCGATGTCGATCTCAGTGTTCTGTAGGTCGTACTGAGAGAATGTAAAATCCTGGGAGTTTGCTTCAGCAATTCTCCTTATTGAAAAATCCAAGTCGGTGCTTCCTATAGAACTGTATGTATTACTAGACATGTGAGATTATGTGCTTTTACATACCAAAATCCATACGTTTTTCTCGGTGTTTATACTGGATGTGGTGTACTGCTGCGTGGACGTATAATGAGTTTGTCATATCTCAAGAAGGCGATCTCCCCCCTTTCTCGTGCAGCTCTCAGCTCCGGCATCAGTTCTTTGCGTTTTCTTTTTATGGATTCGGTGTAGTCCTCGTTAATGAAGATTTTTGTTCCTTTGAGTCGTTTGGCGCGCTGTAAGATTTCTTCACGATCCTTCCACCTCAGTAGTCTGGCGATGATGGGTCTCGGCCAGTCTCTCCCTCCGTCGTGTTTCCCTACGCGGTGAGCCCTCTCCACCTCCACCGCGTGATTTAGCTGGAGCTTCTCCTTCAGTATTTCTTTCACCTTTTCCTCGGCGTCGGCCCAAGTCTCCCCAGGCGACTCCAACACTCCCTCAAATACCAGGTTATTTCTGCGGCTCTGCCCCTCCAGATACTCCAGTTTGTCCGTGATGATGTGTAAATTGTCACATACTTTGTAAAAGTCCGTTTGTAAGGTGTTTGTGCGCTCCGTGAGTTTCAGATTTTGCTCTTTCAAAGTGTCCACCTCACCTTGCGTGAACTGCAGGCTTGTTTTTAGTTCTTGAATGTCCTTAGTCTGTAAATCCATGCGGGTGTTTGTTGATTCCATGATGAGTTTAATAAATCCTTTGAAGTTCTCCTGTTGTTGTTGAATTAATTCCCTGAACATGACCCTCTGCTGCTCCATGAGCTCCGTGACTCGACTGAGGCTTACGTATTCTTCTTCCACCGCCGAATCTGCCTGTTGCTTCGCCTCTATTTTCGGCGGTTTTGGCATTTTGCTCCCTCTCAGCAGGCCTGAATTTTCTTAACGAATATTTTAATATTCTTGAGAACTTTTTTCGCGTTGGTCTAGCTTTGTCCGTCCCTGAAATCGGGCCAGTTATAACAGTTATAACGGCATTCCATTCAAACACGTTTGCACATTGTCTTACTAAATCTCACACCTCCCAAAAAAGTCCCAGCCTATACCTTTCTAAAAACCAGTGCAGTTTTAAATTCCGCACTTTTGGGTTTCCCGTCTCGCGCTCCCTCGCCTCACCTCGCCGCCGCCATAACTGTGCGGCTGATGGGCTGTAACTCACGGGGACAGACAGGCTCACATTAATTGGATGTCCATATTAAATGCAGAACGAGCTTCGCGCTGAGGGGAGACTGGATGACTGACTCTTTTGGCAGCTATTGACCTATGAGGGAGAAGACGGGTGCCCTTTACCGCGCCGCCGCACCTCGCCCGGGTTTTCTCTGCTCCCGTCGGCGTGATGGATCTGCCGCGCATTCATTTTGTGACCCTTCACCTGGAAGCAGATTAAGCGCTCTGATTCAATATGGCCGTTAATGGGGGCGCCAAAAGTTTATGAGGATTTCTGCAAAAGGCCAGGGAAATTAGATTGTAAGATAACAGATTTATTGCTCTGTTTCAACACATTGTAAAAAGATTATAGGACCTCCAGGCGGGTTAGAGGGACCGCGGGGCGACGATGGGGTGTATGGTGTGAAGGAGAGGTATAGGGGATACGAGACGTCTGCTGCTGTTTTACACTGACGGGGCTAAGACACCCATGTCACACACGGCTTTAGGACATTCAGGGCATCCGAGGGCAAGAAACATTAGCAAACAGTTGTGACCATTGCCACTTGTACACTGAAATGTAGTATTCAAATGAGTTCCTGTGCCTTAGTAATTTACCCAACCTTTTGTACACCTTAAGCAGTGTTCATTTAAAGCCACACCGCGTAAAATTTTACCCAATAAATAATACTGAAATACAAGCATTTATTTTATGACAGATATTTTGTATAATTGAAAAAATACCTCATAAATGAACAAACATGTGCTTTCCTAAGACATGACTGTAACTTTACCGGGAGTGGGGACGTCTCCTTCTCGTCTCCATGGAGATGTCAACTTAAGTTAGCAGAATTTGAGATTAAAACACCTTAGGTCCATCCAAATCCATTCTTTGATTACCCACTGCGGAAATATAATTTTCTGTGTCGAGCATGTTTTGTACTGATGGCAACACTATAGTCCAAAATGTGACGCAGTGTGCCTTTAAAGTGCTGTATAAATGTATTTTCAGTTGCACCACTTCTTAAATGGTATCTTAACTTTATGATTAATACTGTAAAACTAAATGTTGTGCAAAGGTTTTAACGTCTTAACCCTCAACTAAACCGAGCACATTATCTACAGTTTGCTTTTACCCAAAACCTAAAAGCTTAAAAAAAAGCATAAAAATTGCGACAAACGAAGAAGAAAACACAGCATAAAAATGACAAAAACGAGGCGAAAACCAGACAAGAAAAGCGATGAAAAAGTAATCAAAACGCTTTAAAAATGTGACAAAGACGCGGTGACAATGTGACAATAAAGTTACGATCACTTTTGTAGGCCTTAGCTTTCAAATGAGGCATTACACTGTTGCTCTCCAGTTTAGAAGCTTTTAAATTTGGGTAATACTGAACTAGAAAAAATGCACTCGGTTCAGGTAAGAGGTTAAAGAGATTACGTCAATCTACACTCAGTCAGTCAGTTTATCCATTGAGTGTGTAATATGTCATTGAACATAAATTGTGGATCGAGCCATAATCTTTCTTATGAAATGTTCTCCACAGATCTATTCTAGATCACAGATACAACAAATACAAATGCAGCTTTTTTCACTCCAGTTCAGAACAATGATGAGGTTAATAAGTGAATCTAGCTTTGAGAAAACTGCTACAGGGCCATTGTAACTCCTGCGGACCGTACAAAGCCTCAGGGAATCGGAGCGGATCTATAGGGGTGAAAAGCGTGCGACCTCATTTTAAAATGAACCACAATAGACATGTCACAATAGACATGTGTGACAAGGATTTCTTTTTACACCCCTTTAAAACGCTGATGCACCTTAAGTCACTTTGTTCTGGGGCCGTCGCTGCCGGGAAGAGAGGCGTAACATCTCATCTCAACCCAAACGGCCCAGTCCAGTTGGATGACTTTGAAAACCTTACACAAACTTGAGCAAGACACTACACCGATTTGGCAGAATCTGTGGCGCTCCATGACTGCCGGTCTTGTGCTTTGTTGTTTTCCGATAAACCTTAGGCTCTCCAGGACTGCCTCTATTCTGCCACGCCGCCCCGGGCCATGAGCCGATGTACCCTTCTGTACAGGATTGCATCAGACGAGACACCCAGCGATAAAACCATGGCCAAATCTACAGTTACACTGCTGGATTCAGATGTTAAGTCAGGTGCTGGCTCATTCTTAAAGTTTGTGGCTGCAGCTATGATTTTTTTTTTAGTTGGCGTCCAGGGGGGATTATCCATATGTACCATGAAATACATCAACCCAAGTTCAGCGCTAAACGTCCTGTCAGCTATAAACCTCTAAAGCAAAAATGTCTGCTTACATCTGCGAAAAGCTCACTCCTAATTTAAGGCTTCAGATCCCTTCTAGACATCTTCAGTAATGATTGGTGGCACTTGCAAAGCCCTTGCATATTTAGAATGAAGACAAATTTGGTCACGCGTGTTACTCTGCTTGTTGACTGGGGACCTCCGCCGTCCACGTTACCCGATTTAGTTTGGATTTAACCCCTTGATGTCTGCGGTCGGGCTGCACACCACCACCGCCACCGCCTGGGGAACCTTTTCTGCAGTAAATTAATTTACATTTGGAGGATTTTCTAAAGATGCGGGCTTCCTGTGGAGGCCGCGCAGATCAAAGTGTCTGCTTCTGTGTGTTTGATGATGTTTGATGTTTGCTCTGAGTTTGAATGTTGCTGACTTTTCGCTGTCTTTCTCCCCAGCGCGGTGGGGGGTGCAACTTCCTGCCTGCCGTCTGCATTTTGGCCCCTTCCTCGCGCGAAATTTGGTAAGTTGGCTTTTACTTTTTACCCCCCGCCCCCGTCTTATTCCTGATTCCCTTTGCTGACGCGTTCCTAATCACCCCTGCCCAGCAAACATCTGATGGAGGATGCTGGATCAGGGCCAGTTCATTTCTAGTTCAAAGTGCTGAACATCTTTGGATCAGTGAAAATCACGTTTCAGCCACTTGTACTTTCAAGTAGATTTAACCCCCTAATATACTAACTAAAAGTCAAATGAATGAGTTGCAATGAGTATGTAGTTTACCGAATAGGAATATCGCCTTGGCTCCACTGGGCTCTAGAAGGCGCACATCTTTTGCCCAATTGACCCCCCTTTTTTCTTTTCAGTACCCCCTTGCCCCGTTGGTTCAAGCTTTAGTGAGGTTAGCCAGGGGTGAACAATAAAAAAACGTGACGTCAACAGACTGCCAGCTTTTTGTTTGAACGCTCTGTTAAAAAAACAATCCCAATAGCGTCCCACAAAAGTTGATCAATCGTACCCCAGATGCGGGTTTGTAACACGTCACTCAAATGCCGAAGACTCTCTTAAATCCTGTATCACTCAAAGCAAACATTAAAACTCTCACTTGTAATTAAAGGAGTAGTTTAGCAGTTCGCCTGTTAATTTTGAATCTTCAGAGTGATTTTATTAGTTATTTTTCATGTCTTTGCACTTGGGTGGCCCGTGTTTCTCTGATTGGTTCATCTTGCATGTCAATCTCGCCCCTCATCGTTGTCTGGCCGACCAGGCTAGTTTATTTGTTTTGCAAACACAATGAGCTGGACGGATCTTAAGTTGCAGGTGAGGTGAAGAGTTTGTTTATACAGGGTTTCTGCGAGACATTGAAAAGCATTAAAAATACTTAAATTAATTTAGCCAAAATTAAGGCCTTAAATGTCATTAAAAAACTTTAAACTGGATTAAAACTGGCATTAAATCTAAATCTAAAGTTCATTGAAATTACCAAAATTATGGTCTCGAACATATTCAGCTGCAGTTTGGGCTGAAATTGACCACATTGTTTTAGCCTATTTCGTTCAATTCTCCGTTTTATGAAATGTTTGTTAATCATTCTTAATAAATGATGCTTCTGCCGATATAAAGCCTGTTACAAGTCACGGCATAAATGTGGTCAGACAAAAATGTGTTACAGCTATTCCTTACTACATATAAGCTGATTGTTCATCTTAGCTTAATGTCAGCATAGCTCAAACAGCAGTTATCTGAATTCGATTGTAACTGCAAGCATCCGCGTTATGCCCAGAGAAACTCGAGTGGATGAAAGCGCGGTTATCTGAGGCCGACTAAAGTAAATCTCCATAAAACTGGTCTTTTATAACCATCCATCCCCTTAATGCCCTGGCGACGTGTTTACTTCCTGGTTCGGTTTTATGAGCTATATGCAAACAACGACTGCGCTCCCCTCTGACTCTGCTCCTTATGAGGCCCTCAGGCAACACGGGGCCCCCCCCTTTCACACTTGAGGGGCCCCCATACGCCCACTCCGTTTGTATGTATATCCTTTCAGAGTGTGTGCAGAAGTGCGCGAGCTGCGGCTATTGTTGCTAATCTGATTTGGTTAAACGTCCCCGGGGCAAAACACAAAAACCCAGCCTCGTGAACTTTGGCCCCCGTGTCTTCATCCTCCTTTCTCCTCGCTCAGAGATCATAATCCCAGACCGTTTGACTCATTTGAAGAGGCTAATCACTGTGGCACATGCATTGTGCTTTCACGCCGCAAAAGTATACTGTGTGCCAACAGTTTTCCTTTCTGCCCGTGTTTTGGCTAAGGCTGCGTTCCTCGTCGAGATAATCGATTTGCAGTAAAGAATTGGAGCGGTACATTATTTTGTTAACTTTTTTAAGGGACAATGTGCAGAGACGTGAAGCTTAGACGTAGATATATAGTGCGCCAGACTACAGCAAAATAGATATTTTTAATTACAGAGAAACGTTTAGGCAAAGAAAACCCAACCAAAATGCGCTACAAACATTTGCTACTGACAGGCTCAACTTCCAATGATTTTCGATTCAAATGTATTTTTGCTCGTAAACATTTCTTTGACAGTACCTCATTTTGTGAGATTGCCATTAAAAATTCAGGATTTAAATTTCCGTATCCAGTGTGAAGCGATTTGGGTGATTTGTGTCTTGTGAAAAGCGCTTTACCGGAGTGTCCAAACTTTTTTCATGGAGGGCGGCATATTGAAGCATACACGGGGTGAAGGATCACTGATCGGTGGTCAGTCCCGTGAAACCTTAGGCTGGGTGTATTTAACCTTTTAACCCCCACCTTAACCAAGCACATTTTCTCCAGTTCGACTCTAAGCAAATCTAAATGTTTCTTGACAAAAGGGGGAAAAAACGGCAAAAACAAGACGGAACTGAGGATGAAAACGCAGTGAAGAAAATCATCAAAAGAACGAGAAAAACTTAACAAAACAGGTGATGAAAAAGCAACAAAACAGCACCAAAATCACGACGAAAAAGTGAAGACAACGCGCCAACAACGTAAGAAGAAGCTCAGTTTTATAGGCCTTAGCTTTCATATGAGGTGTTACACTGGCCCAGTTGAGAAGCTTTTAGATTTGGGTAAAGCTGAATCAGAGAAAATATCCTAGGTTAAGGCGGCGGGTAAGAGGATAAACAGTAGTTTTAACCCTCGTGTTGTCCTTCAATTTTGCAGCCTTTAAAGATCCTAATGTAAAAAAGAGCCTGAAAATTACCACACATTCATATTTTTGTCTGCTTCATTTTACAAAAATCCTTCAGTGGCTTTGAGCCATTTGGATGGGCCAGCCCAGCTCCAGTGGCTTTTGGGTCAAAATGACCCAAGGGCACCATGAGGGTTAAAGAGGTTTAAAGGTTTAAACCGTGCCCCACACCTTCTATTTATGCTGAAAACCCCAATGCTCGCTCTGTCTCACAATAAAATGTTAGTCATTGAGTTAGAATTATGTAGAATCATGAAATTTGAAATAAACTGGACCTTCTCTGGTGATGGTCCTGTTTTCCACGAGGGCCTCCAAAAATTGGCCTGAGGGCCACATTTGGCCCCCGGGCTGCACTTTGGCCACCCCTGCGCTATACAAATAAGGTTCCATTCAGTGCTGCTTTGTTTAATGCAGCTCAATACGCAAATGTAGACACCTTTTACCACCCACTCCTCCTATTGGTCAGTGTCATGCTCTGAGTGAGTGACAGGTGAATGTAACCAATCATAATGAAGTGTGAACTTTCAGAAGCAGCAGGTATCTTTAATTAAAGGAAATACTAAGTGCACATGTTTGGCATATCACCCTCTCCAAATGGTTAGCCCTAATTCTTCTGTTGAATGCTGAGGTTTGTAATTAAGGTAAGTTCTTATTGCAGGAGTTGGTGTCCTCCTTTTTCCCTCACTGTGATGTAAGCCTTGACAAGACGCTGACAGCTCGTATAGAAACTCTTCCTCATATCTGTATACCATTGTCTTATGGCTGGAGGCTTTTGACGTCATCTGTGGACATTTTCTAAAGTGATCGGCCGAGTTGGTTTTCAGCCCTATTAGTACAGCACATGTCACGCAACTGTTTGGATATTTACTCTCCTCTATCTCCTCTCATGTATTTCAACTAACAAACCCCTCATTTTCATTTCACTCCTGCCTCGCTCTAGCTGCAGAACCAGACTCGCCCTATGCCTCCCTCTATCCCTTCTACCTGGGGCAAAGTCTTATGTAAAACACATTTATTTTTAATAGGTTTTTTAATGAATTTTTTAGCTGCCTATTAATAATGCCATTAGTGGTGGCAGAGCGGCGTCAGACAGCAGCCCGGCCTCCCTAATCCTGCCCCCCAGCCCTGGCAAACGCAACTAATCCAGGCCCCTGCTTCCAAGTAGGCCTCATACACATGTACACACAAGTACACAAAATATACTGTGTGTAAAATACAGACAAGGCCACTGGTTAATCCTCATGATGTGTTCAAACATTCTCTATCGCCTCCTCATGGTAATTATGTTTTTATGCGTTGTTTTGTTTGCATTTTGATGATGCAGTGGAGGTTAATGGAATTTGTACGTTTTTGGGAAGGAAAATAATTGATAATTTTGTTAGCTGGATTAATTATTTTACATAATTCTTAAATTAACCAACTCTGGTGACAATATGAAATACTTAGACCTTCGCCATACTTTTTAATCCCCTATACAGTAATGCAGTTGAATCTCTTATTTTTAAGTTTATTATAGCCTTACTATAATAATAATCTCATAATATCAAATTTCTTCACTAGTATGACCTAATCTGTCTTGAGTTTGGATGTCCGATTCTACTAATACCGCTTTTACGACCGCTTTTGCTCAGGAGACACATCCAACCTCTTTATTTGCTATTTTCGGAGGCATACCTTGTTCATATTGCGGTCCAACATGACATAAGCGCCTGGGCAAAGATGATGTAAGAGGATGAAAGAGAGCAGAAGAGTGTCATAAGAATTCAATTAGTGGAAAGGGACGGCAGCAAAAACCACACCAGTAAAATTAGGATTTTTCTTTTACTTTTCACTTGAACGTGCTGGATCCGAAACGTTTGTGTCAAACAGCTTTTTATTTGGCAAGATGAACGTTATATATATTAGTTTCGGAGCACGACAACTGAACAAATAATTAGGCAAAGGTAAATAGGAAATGTTAGTCCATCAGTTGACCCCAATGGTATTTTTTTTTTTCATGAACATTACTTATCTCTGTCCTATTAGAAGGCAAATATGTGCAAATGAATTCCACTTCCAAACATTTTACCTGTTGCATAACAGTTGTTACGGGTGGAAAATAAATACTATTTGAAGATGCTTTTAACCCCCCCTTTACCCAAATCTAAAAGCTTCTCAACTGGAGCTCACACCCTCTAAGCCAGAGTAACGCCTCATTTGAAAGCTAAGACCTACAAAACAGATTGTGACTTTTTTTGTTGCGTTGTAGCTGCGTTTATGTTTTTGTCGGGTTTTCCGAGGGTTTTTTGTTGTGTTTTTGTTGCTTCTCCGGCACATTTTTGTCGCTCTTTTGTGCTTTTTTGTCATTGTTTTTCGCCACGTTTTAGTCACTTTTTAGTCGTGTTTTTGTCGCTTTTTATTGTGTTATTGGTGCTTTTCCGGCACATTTTGGTTGCTCTTTTGTTACCTTTTTTCATCCTTGTTGTCGTCGCTGTTTCCAAGAACCTTTTGGATCTGGGTAAGGCAAAACTGGAGAAAAAGTGCTCAGTTCAGGTGGGGGTTAAGAAGTTAAATAATATCTTGCAGTCATATGAAGGAATTTTGCGCTTTACATGGACACAAAACACTGCCTTTTTATTAATGAAAAGTAGATGATCACTTTCCAAATATTCAAAATATTCAACATATTCTTGTGGTGCTCACTGCTGTCTAGCTTCTCATAAACTACAAAGCCATATCCGACCATGGGCTAATAACCTCTTTTAACGAATGCTTACATTTCAACACTTTATCTCCTCTCTTCTCTTTGTATAAGGATCTCCGATGTATTTCACTTTTGTATGCCCCCCCTTTCTCCCCCCTTTCTCTTTCTCCTCCCCAGTGTGCGCATTTCTCCTCTTCTACTCCTGTCTCTGCACCTCCCTCACCACCCCTCAGCGTTTCTTCTTCTTCTACTGCTCCCCTGGGCACCCAGCGGGTCCGGCCTTGGTGCTCCTATAGTCCTCCAGATCCTCTTTCACCCGCGGCCCTCAGTGCATAATATAAACACGCACACACACGCACACGCATATAAGGACACACATGCGTAGATTTCTCCAGGTGGAAGAGCTCCAGAAGCTGTGTAGAATTCGCAGGGAAAAAAAGAAAACTCTCGTTAATTACCGCTGGTTTGAATGCTGATTAAATGTTTCAATTAATAGCGCGTCTGTTGCCAAAAAATAATTGACGGAGGGAAGGTGTGTGAAGGCATTAAAGCCAAAGAGACAAAAAGAGAGAGAGAGTCTACCTCATGTGCCAGAGGAGCCCCGAGCAGTGGGAAATTTCATTCATGAGATGGAGGGGCTGGAACAGATTCAATACAGCTGTTTTCCATAAAAGAGCTCATAGCCCCGTCAAATATAGGGCTTCTATGTGTGTCTGCTGCGGCGTTATTGTGAACTGTGTAGGGGACTGAAGGCACAACATGGTGGGCAGTGTAAATAAGGAGTCAGGCCGCGAGTTAGTGTAACAAGTGAGAGAATATTGGTGATATAGAAAGCAGTGTGTAATGAAATAATGGATTATGTACAGTTTTGAGATATTGAGATAGTCTGTCACCTCATACGGCAATAACAAAAAGGATATGTAGGCATTTGGAGGTGAAAATATCATGTTATCATCAAGAGTTTTCCAAGAGTAGAATAATATTAACTCCGGCAGACAATGTAAAACTTGTCATGTATATCGCCAAATTAACTACATAATTATGGACATCTTATAATTATCCATACACTCACCACTCGTACATTTTCTACAGAGAAATTAGTACATGGCACTGGATTCAAATGTTTTATTGAATATACAGTAATTAGAATTGCTGCAGCTCGAGGCTCAATTGTAGATGTTAATTTTTTCTAATTTGTCACTCATGTTGGACCAGAACTTGGAGAAATTAATAAAAATATAGCATTATGTAACATATTGTGAATAAAAATAATCAACTCTAGCATAAAACACAACTGTCAAACCATTTTACAATTGGTAAAAGCATAATTTAATGTACTTCTTGAGCAGCCAGGCCCTATGTAAAAGTATGGCGAGGTATGACATGTCCGTTTCATGGCATTATTATAATTTTCTCCAGTTTTACAATAATGTCCATTGTTAACATATTATAAGATAATGTTTTGTGGCCATTGGATGTGTATTCAACCCCACAAAAAGCAGAAAGTTAACAGAATATGATTTAGCATTTAACTCATTTAAAAATCTCAAAAGATCTGCACAATCATTACTGATTTCTCACTTAAATGTGGTTGATGGTTTTGTCAACAACTGAAAACATCTGTATTTTTCATAATTTGCAAACATGCTAATAGACTCTGAAAATGTTCCTGGACTAGCTGGCTGGCTAACTGTCTGCATACGTAACGGTTCACCTTTTATTTCCATGTTCCAAAGTTTGTGTGTTTTAGAAATTAATGAGCCTCATGGACACATGATATTGTATTTGCAAAGGAGTCTTTTTATTTAGTCAATTGCGATCGATAGTACAGCAGCTTGTTCACCAGATTTGTTGTTCATTCATGCTTTTGTATCCACATGAATTGCAAGAATATTACCTCTAGTGCTAAAAACAATCCACTAAACCCAGGCTTTCTGTCTGCGTGTGTTCCCCAGGCCGATGTTCTCCCTCCTCTCGTTCGTCGTCGTCGTGACCCCAGGTGTGTGCGCGGGCCTTTGGGTGCTTCTACGACACACACCCTCCATCACCCTGAGTTACGACCTCCGCGCGGGACACGGTGACGCAGCCCTCCGCGGCTTTACTGGTGCACTTTCTTTCTCTTCCTCTTTAGCCTGTCACACTTGCTGCTGATATGAATTCCGTTTGACTGCTATGCAAATGAAAAGGCTGTAGGTAAGCTAGTGCTAATCGCCCCGTGGCTAATGGGCAGTGGGGTGGGCGCGCGTTTGGTGAGTCTTGCATGTTTTTGTCCCGGAGCGCTCGGGATAAGGATGTGAAATTCCAGATCAGCGTTTCGGAGCTAAGGCCCGTAGGCTCCTGTCAATCCCACTGACACACATATGCACACACACCGCTAGGTTTCCTCGCCGGATTTGCATAATTAAGTCATTTGTTGTGGTTGAACCCGATAAAATCATTGAATTATTCACTGGCAACATTATCACAGGATGGATAAACGTGTGGGTAAATGTGTGTCCAGAGAGCAGAGGGTGCTGACATAATAAGAGATCAGGATATAAACAACACATTATAGCCACGTGGTTAATGGTCGGTCTGCCAAGAGAAAGTGGCGACACAGGCTTGTAAAGCGCAATGTGTAAACCATTATTATTATTTATTAGGCTTCCTGCTTATCAAGAGTACAGACGTATCCCTGCTTGCTGCTGCTGCTTGCCTCTTTATTTGCTTTTTAATCATTCTATTTTTGGCCACATGTCTTGGATATGATTTTAGTCTCTTCTTTTAAGTGAACCAAGGCTTTTTAATCATTTGTATGCCTTTTTTACAACTCATTTGATGAACCAACGACAATCTTGTCAACATGGCTGAGTAACACAAACATCTCCTTGTGAATGCTGTCGGATGTATCAAACAAGAAACAAGAAATTTGCCTACTATAGGGGACAAGATTTGTGCCTTAGAGACAGAAAAAGGACTTAATGACACGCTCCCTGTGGAACCCGGTAAGAAGACTGGACAAACTGATATTTGCAACCTAAAGCTAAACAATACCATAACATTCCCAAAACTTAACAGAAAACTTGGTGCTAGGCCAAAGCAAAGACAACATGCTGGTAAAAATGCACCTGGAGTAAAGGAATAGGCCACCGTTTTTACATACTGAGATATGTTCTTACCTTAGCTTGGACGAGTTCATTTGTACCTGTCTGGTCTCCGTAACGTAAACACGGCACAGATGGCGTTAGCATTTAGCCTCTCTCTTCTCCTCTATAGCTCCAAACGAGGTGAAGATAGAAGCTACCAAACTCTTCCTCGTTTTCTCTATTTAAATATGGTTACGTGAATTGTTACACTATAAAGTATAATTACACAAAAAAAGTAAAGTGAAGACATCACTGCGCGGATGCCGAATTACTCCTGGTATTATTACGCCACAATATAGTTCCCCTTTTTATCCGCTTAGAAAATCCACATTGTTTAATTTTGTGTAATTATACTTTATAGTGTAACACTTCACTTCCCTTTTGAATAAATAAACTAAACTAAATGTGAATGTTGTTGATGTTGCTTTATCTGATCATTTTTGTGTCTTCTTTGACCTGTCTGTTGCACACAAACCAGTGGTTTGGCCTGGAGTTATTCAAAGAAGACACATAAATGATACAACAAGGACACAGTTTATGGAAATGATCAGTTTTGAAAATCCTCCATGTTCTAATGCTGATAATCTGTTGGACTCTTATATATCAAGCGTCTTAAATGTTTTGGATACTATTGCTCCTGTCAAGGTTAAAATGGTTAACAATAGACAAAAGGCACCTTGGAGAAGTGAAGATTCGGTCAGGGCACAGAAAAGGGAGTGACGAAAAGCTGAACGGAAATGGCGCAAGTCAAAGCTCCAGGTTAATTTTGAGATATACAAAGAAGTGCTTTGTGAGTTCAACCAGATTTTGCGTGGAGAAAGGGAGAAGTACTTCTCTAAAATCATCGCAAACTGCAGAAACAATTCTCGTGTTCTGTTTTCCACAGTAAACAGATTAACTAACCCTCCAGTTTCACTGCCCTTAGAACTAATCTCTACATCTAAGTGCAATAAGTTTGCAATATTTTTTTATGACAAAGTCCAAGGCATTAAAAATGCCATAATTTCAACAACACGAATGGCAACCCTGCCACCAGATAAACACCTTGAGCTGACACATTTCACAGCTGTTACTGACAAAACAATCGAAGAGGTAATCTCCGGTCTGAGTTCATGCACATGCTGCCCTCATGAATTACCCACTAGATTTCTGAAGTCTGTGCTGACCAGCTTGTTACCACAACTTGTTCAGTTAGTTAACATATCATTTGAGACTGGAGCATTTCCAAAGGCCTTGAAAACCGCGGTCATTAAGCCTCTTCTAAAGAAGAGCAACGTCCTATCTGGAGGATAGGACGTACTTTATCGAAATTGGCAACTGTGTCTCAGACAACATTTTCATGACCTGTGGAGTCCCCCAGGGGTCAATCTTGGGACCCCTCTTATTCAACTTGTACATGCTTTCATTGGGTCAGCTAATAAACAGCAACAATGTGTCGTACCACAACTACGCAGATGACACTCAGATCTACGTGTCACTGACGGCAGGTGAACAGGGGCCTGTAGATACTCTCTGTCACTGCATCGAACAGATCAGTTTGTGGATGCAAAACAACTTTCTCCAACTAAACTCAGACTAAACTGAGATCAGTGTTTTGGCCCACAGACACAAAGACAAAGTGTTATCAGTCACCTTGAGTCTCTCTCTCTAAAACCAAAAAAACAGGTTAGAAATCTAGGAGTAATCATGGACTCAAACCTGCACTTAAACATCAAAGCAATAACATCATCAGCTTTTTACCATCTGAAAAACATTGCTAAGATCAGAGGAATAGTGTCAAAACCAGACTTAGAGAGACTCATCCATGCATTTGTCTCCAGCAGGTTAGACTACTGTAACGGCTGCTCACTGGCCTTTCTAAACGAGCTGTTAGAGCTGCAGTACATCCAGAACGCTGCTGCTCGAGTCCTGACAAGAACCAGGAAATACGACCATATTAGTCCAGTGCTCCGGTCTCTGCACTGGCTTCCTGTCGCTCAGAGAATAGAATTTAAAACAGCTCTGTATTTGTGTACAAGCACAAATACATCTCTGACATGTTAGAGCCATATGAACCATCTCGGGCCCTGGGAACTTCAGGGAGGGGTCTCCTGGTGGTTCCCAGAGTTAATAATAAACACGGTGAGGCTGCGTTTCAGTTTCATGCAGCTAAAATATGGAACAGTCTTCATGAGGATGTGAGACAGGCCTCAACTCTGAAAACAGCTCGTTTTACACGCGCATATAAAAACTATAAAAAGATAAAGTATTTTATCTACACTCTTGCCTTTTACTGTAATTGATTAACTTTATGTTGATGTTTTATTGATTGACATGATCTGTTTTCTTGTAATTTTATGCAACTGTGAAGCACTTTGAATTGCCTTGTGTATGAATTGTGCCCTACAAATAAAATTGCCTTGCCTTACAGTCCTGTCGGGCTTTTTCCACGTTGTAAGTAAGTAAGTAAGTAAGTAAAGTTTATTTATAAAGCTCTTATTGTGTAATACTGTAAAGCAGGGGTGCCCAAACGTTTTGTCTCCGAGGGCCAAAATGAAAAAGTGCCTGTGGGTCGCGGGCCAAACACGGCGATGTCAAGCATGAAACACACATAACTGCAAATAATAATAGTTACTTTATTTTATTTTTCAGTATTTGCATTTGGTTATATCTATGCAAATAACATGCTATAGTAAAACAAATGTTAACTATGTCAAAAGCCTAGTTTTAGTAGAACAAAACCAACAATTGTAGCAATATGTAAAATGTAAACAACAACACCTTTATCTACAGTACATGCAATGACTTTACCTCATTCATTTGTTAACAAAGACAATGCCACATTAGATCATTTTGAAAGTGTCAGTTCAGCATAAATTCTTTTATAAGTAAATTTTTAACATGACCTATGTTGATGTCAACAAACTTTGCCATAAAAGTTGGAAAACTGGGAAAGTTGATGCTACAACGCCAAGACACCACAACAGTGTTTCCTTAACTTTGCGAAAGGAGTGAAACGGCGCCCCCAATTTGACACTGGTGGCCAGAAAGTGTACTGCATCCATATTTACCATTGAGAATGAATAGGAGAGAGTTGGGCCGCGGGCCCCACTTTGCGCACCCCTGCTGTAAAGGGTTCCACAATACACAACATAAGACCCTGAATCATACGCATTGGCAAAACCTTAAAACTTGGCAGGCAGAAGAGGTAACCAGTATTGGTTCGTTTTGCTTCTACAGAGGTTGTGAGAGCTAGAAATGAGTTGACATTAATCTTTGTCCCTCTTCCCTGTTTTAGAATGGGGGAAATACTTTGTGTGTGCATTTTATTTTAGTGTAGCTTTAAAGTAAATTTGACTAATCACTGAAAACAACTGCTACTAATAAGAATCATCCTACTGTATGTCTGGTGGAGGATGTCAACCCCAGAGCAGCTGTGGACAGATCACGACCACTAAGCTTGTAAACTGCAAATTGTTGCCATCATTATTAGTACATATAGTTGGTTCACTCGTACTTTTTTCTATTCTTTGATATTTTTTTCCCTGCAGATTTTCCTTCAAGATCCAAAACATGGAATTAACTCGCTTACCCCTTGTTTGTTATAATGTTTTTTTGCCGAAACAGAGCAGAAAGCTCACCCTAAATTAGCGTCAGCATCTCGCGCAAGTTCTTTTTAGTGAACAACGACACGCAGCTAAACAGCGGAATTGTGGGTAAAGCAGGGGAGGGGAGGTGGGGTTGGGGATGCTTTGAAGTGTAGCGCACCCAGGACAATAGAAGAGCTTGATGACAGAGGGGAAATGGCGTAATTGTGGCGGTGGAAGAAATGAAACAATGCTGCGGAATTATAAAGCGAGGTGTGGGAGCTCGGTACACACGAAATAATGAGATACAGTGTTTTGGTCGCGGGTGTTAGCGTTTCATCATCTTCCTCTTTCACAGATGAGATTACTGTATTTTAACGCTGTTGTTGCGAGATGAATTCCGACTCTCAAAGATTTGTGGTTTGACGAAGTGTAGGCGGCTGTAACCTTGATGTTTTTATTACAGTATAACATTGTGTCTAACTAAATATTTTGGGTGCCATGGCATGAAGTTTTATGAAAAAAAAAATGCACCTTGTAGCATTCATTAAGCAGCACTCTGGTTGTGCCAGTTCCAAACTCCACAAATATGGATGCTTCTAAAGAAACTGACTCTTTTTGTATCATGATACTAAAATGTCAAACTTGTCACTAGAGGTCGACCGATATAGCCGGTCAATATATCGGGCCGAAATGTGGGGATTTTACAATATCGGCCGATCTAGTGCCGATATCTCCGGGACCGAAAGTGAGATAGACTTCTCTTTGCTAAGTCAGGGCTTTAAAACGTGTACTAAACCTCAGTCAATATGGACATGTTGCATGTCATTGTGAAGAACAGAACCTGGAGAATTCAATTGTTGAGCTAGTTTTAACCTTGTATTTGTACACATTTTTAAATTTATTTTTTACAAAATGTTATGCTAGCAACAGTATGCCAATGCTAGCAGCATCAAGAAGAAGAGATTCATTTGTATAGCAGCATTCCGCTAGAAACTAATCAAAGCTGGGTCAGAAACTATGATTGTATAACCTAAATATTATTATAAACATAAATACTTGGCCACTGCTGGAGTGGCCAAGTATTTATGTTTTCACAGGATCATAGAGCAAACATTTGAAAAAATCTGCCAAAAACATCGGTCAAAACTATTGGCAGAGCATATCGGCATTGGTTAATAAAAACCCCCGAAAATTGGCATCGGCCTGAGAAAACCCATATCTGTCGACCTCTACTTGTTACCGCAGTGGAAATGAAAATCCACTTTTAAAATGAACATTTTGCACATTGATGTGCCAGTCCCATTATGTGAACGTCTGTTGCTATTGCAGTATTCATAGGATTAAACTTGTTGTATTTTTTTGTTGTTTTTCTGGTAGTGGAGTAGAATCCTTTATGTCTCTTGGAGTATTATAAAAGCAGTATTTTGTGGAAAATTTACATCTTTATGATGTCTGCTTTGTTTTATGAACCTCTTTACTGTAAACCCAGGGGTAACCAAACTAAAAAGAATCAGCGTATGTGTAACGGTTTGTGAGAGCTAGAAACGAGTTGGTGCTGCAGCTAAAAGTTAATTTAAACTGTTGCTGTTTAAAAATGTCAGAAAATTGGGTAGCATTGTGATAAAGAACAATTCTCAACATTGCATAAATACACATTCACCAAAGTTTTACCAGAGTCCTTGAGTGAAAACAATAATTCTAATGACTATTTCTGAAAATAAGCCTCCTTTTTTCCCTCCATTGTGGATCGCTTCTCAATACAAGCACACAACAGTAAACCAAGGACATAGCCAAAGGTGATTGAGATTGCAGCCAAAGTTTCTCGTTCCCACAGAGTCACTAACCTTAGGCAAAGTTTGACTCAGAAAGTTTGCATTTTAATTATGAATTGCCTCGGTGCTCTCGGATATCTACTGTATTCCCAACTGTAGCTATAGTTCTGGCTGTTCTGGTTTGGAGATGCAGGTGATGCAAATATACAAGGTCAGATTTAGGTGTCACATGCTGTTCGTGTTGTTAGTTCTCAAATGACTTATGTTTTGATCGTTTCAAAACATATGTCACACGTATGTTTTGAAACGATCAAACTGAGCCACATGAGTCATGCCAGTGCCAATTTTCTACAACTGCTGCTTGCTGTAAAACCAACAATAAAATCAACATGATAGGCCTGAAGGGTTTTAGTGAGATGGGCTGAGGTGAATACAACATAATACAAAAAACGATCTTACTGTATCTTCATCAAACCTGTTCCTGTAAGCGACGCTCAAGCGTTTTTTTCAAATTGTCATCTGTACTGGGATGTTTTTAAATTGAAGACGTTTCTTCTCCCGTTCGAAAGCTGCTTAGTCTTTCTGTTTCCTGCACATTCAATAATTTCACTTATCAGAATATCTATTACGTAAACCACTCCTTTCAACTAAGCAGCAAAATGATAGTGCTGTCAAGGTTTAGTTTGGCAAAATACTCTAATTTCGATGTAATGAAATTATATCAGTAAGTTAAGTATCACAATATCTCGGAATCTCAACATTTTGTTGCATTCATTATAGCAGGATGATGAATAGTATGAAAGTATATGACAACTAAGCATTTCTTGAATATTTGAAATACTACATATATTATCAATTACAAGACTCTTCCCCATTTGAGAGAAGGACATTTGCATGATATCAGGATAAAATAAGAAGAAAAATGCAATATTTATATGCAAACAGCATATAAAGTAGTATAAGAAGCAATAACGTTTTGCATCGGGGGTCCCGGGTTGTTTGAGTGCCACTTTTGGGTGTTTGGGAACCCCCTGCTCTAGAGGTAAATGGAGGTGATTATGGAGATTGGAGCCAGGCCTTCCTATGCTCGTGTCTGTGTTTGTAAATTAGTTCAAACTCATTATTCTCTTCATCACCTTGTCCTTTACACTGTGCTGAGAGGGAGGCCAGAGGGGGCAACCGGAGGGTGCAAAAAATTATGTTATTCTGGGAGACAGATTAAAAGATTTTAAACTTTTAATCCATTGCATTGCATTTTAGGAAAATGTGTGAGTAGTACAAATATTTACAATACATCATCACATCCTGGACATTCAAGTTTGAATTATACACATATTGTTTTGTCTGTAACCTTTAGTCTACAGCTGCAGATGATGTGTAATATCTGAACAATAGTTAAGTCATTGTCGTAGTTGTCAGAAGTGGAGAAGTCACAAGTTCACAGTGACTGAGCCGGTGTTTGATCCTAAAGCAGGGAGGGTGAATGTGAAGCAGAATGAGGCCGGTGAAGCACAGTGAATCAGACAGAATAGGAATAATGCAGCCACACAGTAGACGGGTAAGAGAGGAGAGGAAGAGAAAGAGCAGCATTGGACATCCTCCAGTGTGTGAAATCTCCCACAGACTCACAAAAGTCCTGTGTAACACGGAGACACAAGTTTCCTCAGCCGCCCGAGCAGAGTGAATCGGAATCTCATATCACATGGAGCACGTCGTCCAATCAGAGCCGGCGTGGCGAGAGCTGGGACTGCAGGTGCAGAAACAGCCAAATAAAACCTTGTTGTGAGCTGCCACTTTAAGGAAACAGTAACAGTAAAGTATGAAAAAAACTTTAGCAGCAAAACTAATAATTGCAAAGCAGCCAATTAAATTGTGCGGGAGAGATGAAACCGCTCATATTTCCCCTGGTAATTTCATGCTCTAAACTCGCTTCCATGCGCACATAAAAAGAGCAGAGAAAATATCATTTCAGAAGCTGACAGAACTCATTGTTCGTGGAATTTTAAATTCAAAAAAGTTAATAAAGGCGAGTGCGAGATGAAGGGAATTTGCATTTCTCAGATTAACAGCATGTAGAGCAGCGGCGGCGCGCGCAGCCTCGGGTCATCATTTAAGAAACCTTTGCATATTTTATTTAAGAGTGGCCCGGTTTGGAGCGTAATAAGACAGACAGATAATGATTAGAAGGTCGGGCCTGCAGGGCAGAGCCGGGCTGGGCCTGCCGCTCTAATGCCCAACACACACGTGCACACGCACACACACGTGCACACACACCCACACATGCGGGCCGCGCCGCCTCTAATTGGCTGCTGATGGTTTATGAAATGTTTTCCAAAGCTTTTATTATTGTTGTTGTTGTGGTTGCCTTTATTGCTTTCATTATTTGAATGGAGGCTTGTGCTGCTCAGCTCAAAGCCACCTGCCTCTGCTGTTCTGCTGCTCCTCTTTAATCAATGCACTAAGAGGTTTTAAAGTCAGCGCTCCATGCTAACAGCCTGAGCGCGGGTCCATCCACACACCGAAGCATGTCAGGTGTGGACTTAAAAACATCTAACAACACAAATGAGAGACACATCCAAACGTGCAGCACGTGTTGCTCTGTTCTGTCAGCTGATAGAGTCTGATGAATGTGAAGATCCTGTGCTCCGTGCAGCACATGTCAGCTGTCACACACTGTACAGTGTTATGACAGAGCGGAGTCTACTGTATCTACAAAGCGCTCTCATTACTCAGACAGACACGCGCCGGGTTCGTTGTGTACTATTGCCTTTTGTATAAATCTTTTTTGCTATGGACGGGGGGGGTGCTTGTGAGCCTTTGGGGGTGTCTCTCTGTAATGATCCAATCTCTTAGACCCTTCATGGCTTTTAGGGCGCATTATCGTCGCAGGTAAAGTCATTTCTCAGTCGGACCAACACTAATGCGTCCTCTGTTTGTGTGTGCGCACATCAAAGCCTCTCTGTGAGATGAGCAGATAGCGCTTCTCTGATTAATTTAGTCATTTGGGATACTGTGTTAACTGGATTACACTGCGATGCGTTGATATGACCACATGGCCCAGGGAGCTGTGACTGTGTTGAATCACGAAGAGCAAACACTTATCCAAGATGGCTGTTTTTTATCTCCATGTGAGGTCTAACGGCTTCTGAAGATGTGTGTTTGGACACGAAATGGCTCAAGTGTAAAAAAAAATAAATGGCAGAGCACTCTACACTTCGAGGATGCTAAAGTACAGAGTGCATCCTGGATAGTTAGGAGTCAAGATCTTCACTAAATGTATTAAATGTTTGCAGATTGTGTTCAGTTTGCTCATAAACTCGCTTATCGCACAAAGTGACCATGCATCTGTAATATCGACCTAATCATTTGGACGGCATGATGTAAGGAGAAAATTGCCATATTCGATAACGGTTTTGAGTTTTGAACACTTTTATGCCTTTTTTTGGTTTTAGATTAGAAAAGGTTTTTGCGATATGGATCTTGCGTCACTTTATTTTGCCCTACCTTTAATTTGGTGAATAATTGTGGAGCCCTTTGTAGAAATATAGAAACTTTTTTTAAGATACAGTATATCGACGATAAACCAAAAGAGAGAGAGATTCAAAGTTGTCATCTGTACAATGTTAATTTCGTCGACTAAAATATATCGTCATAATTGCTGTCAACGCGATATTTTTGCAGACTAAATCAAAAGTTGTTAATGTCACTAAAACTACCACTACAATCTCTTGACATTTTGGTCGGCAAATAAAAACTAAATCAAAATGAAAAGAAGGGACCACTAAAACAATAAAAGTTATTTATATTTAAATTCACTGGTCTGCGCTTTGTTTATGCAGGTAAAGCTCCATTAAGCAGATCGCTATGATTAATCATGAAGAAAAAAAATTAAAAGTGAAGTAGACTATGAGAGTTGGGTTAAGAAAGAGAGGAACCCTGATGGAAAGCAGAAAGCGCCCGCGAGGGAAGGGTCAGGGAGTAAGAGTGAGACCTGGGCTAAGGAGTGTGTGAGAGAGGGACGCAGAGAAAAAGATGAAGAGAGAAAGGGGAGATGATGGAGAGAGGAAGACACAGAGAGTGAGATGGTATAGGGAGGGAGACGGGGAAGAGAGAAAGACAGACATGGAGGGACGGCGTATAGACTTAGAGATAGCGTAGAGAGAGAGAGAGGTAGTGAAGTGGCCAGAGGGTAGTGTGGTGCGCATGGAGTCAGATGGTGATTGGCTGTGACCTTCCTCTCAGCTGTCAGCCCCTCTCTCTCCCTCTCTCTCTCTCTCGCTCTCTCTCTCTCTCTCTCTCTCTGCTCCGGCCTGCAGGCTGCCATTACCATATCAGCAGCGCAGTGCATTTGCATAAATCCCAGCACTCTTAATTAGGCTGCATCTTTCTCTCTCCCTCCCTTCCTCTGTACCTCTCACCCGTTCTTCACTCCTTTCCCCACAACTTCTCCTTCCAGATACGAGCCAGGGTTTAGGGTTAGAATTAGCAGATAGGGAGGGTCCATGACTCCCAATTAGTTTAGTGCCGATTAGCCTAATGACAATTTCTCTTCATCTCCATGTATTAGCTCACCGCTTCCCTTCAACAAAACACGGTGTCTGCGAGGGACGTTCGCTTTCAACTTCTCTCCCGTGGCCTTTGCCTGTGCTTTAGCTTTATTTTACAGGTGTTACGGTCAGAAAGGACAATCGGCTAATTATGGCTAGGAGTAAACTCTGGGGCTGGCGCTAAATTAATGTGTGCACGGCCTTTATGCCGCAGCCACACTTAGCAGAGGTAATTCGTGCTATTACAACTTCATGGTTTGTTTGGAAGGCCCCAAGACACTCATTTGTGGCGCGTTTTTATTTAGAGGTGGCAGATGTGATGCAGAGCTGTGACACAAAAGCTACAACCATAAAGGTGATTTTAATCACTTTATCTTATGCATTTTAGCCATTGCATTAAGAAATATAATTGACTCTAACTTAGCAAATAATTGGACTTCAGCCTGAGAAGAAATCAAGCATCAAGCTAACAACAGGTCGAAGTAGCAACTGATGAATAGCGTGTAATAATCTGAAACCTTGACTGCGTGTGCGTAATGCTAACCAAAAGGGTCATTTGGATTATCTATGTCATTTTGGACTTTTAGAGCGAGCTCCATATTTACAGTACCAGTGTCTGCCCATAAGTCTATGTAAAGCTGCCACTTATGGTTTAGAACGGTGCGTGACTGTCCTGTGTAGATTAGCATTAACCAGGGAATTGTAGAATATTACAATAACAAAATATATATATATATATATAATGTATTTTTTATTAAGCCATTAACTAATTAAATGGCGCCTTAACCAAGTGCTGCGTTGTTGTCACTTTTTTGTTGCGTTTTTGTCACTTTTTAATTTAGCCATTGTTGCTTTTCTGGCACTTTTGGCTGATCTTTTGTCACTTTTTTTCCGCTTTCTTGTCAAATTTTTTGAACTTTTTTTGTGGTCATTTTTGTTGCGTTTTTGTTTCTTATTCATCACTTTTTTGTCATGTTTTTGTTGCATTTTCATCGTTGTTGTGTTTTTGTTGTTGACTATTAGCAAAACACATCTAAGTCTGACCTCTTTGATTTTGATCTATTTGTTGCTATATAGATATTGTCACTTAATATTACGATAACAATAATTTAGTGATATTTTTGTGCAGTCCCATGTGATCGCACCATTAAGTCCCTGACTGGTCTCGGATTGGGTTTTACAATGGCTGTAACAAGGCCGTATTACTCTGAACTATGGGGGCACTCCACCATCTGGTTCAGGGCGGTTCGGTTTTGGGTCTGGGGGCCATACTGGACGCTCCAAACACCCCACCCCCCACCTCACCCTCTCTGCCCTATGTGTGTGTAGCAGGGAGGTGTGTGCATGTGGGGGGGTTAAACACAGCTATATTCTGTAGATAACAGGATTAGCTGGGAAGCGGATAATAAGTTAGCATTTCCTCCCCGCGGCACTCTCTCCTCTCTCTTCTCTCTAATCCCGCAGCTTTGATGTCCCTGCTCCCCATCAGGTATCTGGGCTTGCTCTGGCCCCGGGCCCCTGGGCTACTGTTGTGCGCACGGGTGTGTGTGTATGTGTTCAGTGTCCTCATTAGTTCTGCCTGTTTACTAAAGTTGGCTTCTCGGGATGAAATGTGCTGCCAGAGATGTGCTCACTGTTTACAAGCCCTGCTCTCTCTCTCTCTCTCAATCGCTCTTTCTCTCTCGCTCCTTTTTCTGCTGTGCGCCAGGGCCTGACCCTACACTAAACTGATGAGGAGGCATCTTATTCTGGGCTTCAAACACCTCAGCAACAACAGCCAGTCAACAGGAAGGAGCAGGTCGACTGGGAACCGGTGAGAAAATGTAAAGATGCAAGATATGGATGCGATTTGAGAGAGTGCCATTTTCAGGAGTGTTACACCGGGAATGACGGTACTTTTTGAGCTCGCTAGTTCAACCTGTTTAAGGACAATTTAAGCTACGCAGCGGATCATTCCAAGTTAACCTCTTAACCTCCACCTGAACCAAGTTTTATCCCCAGTTTGGCATCACCCAAATCTAAACGCTTCTTGAAAAAAGCGCAAAAATAGCGAAGAAAACGCACATGTGCCGGAGAAGCAACAACAACACAATAAAATAAAAGTGACAAAACTAAAAGTGATGAAAAAGCCACAAAAAAGTGACAAAAGAGCGACAAAAACGTGCCTGAGAAGCAACATTAACACAATACAAAAAAAACACGACCAAAAAGTGACGAAAACACTTTAAGAAATGCTTAAAAATAAAAGTTACACAAATGCAGCGGCAATGCGACAAAAAAGTTGCGATCAGTTTTGTAGTTTCTTAGCTTTCAAATGAGGCGTTACACTGGCCTACATGCTGTAAACCAGAGGTGTCCAAACTTTTTTCATGGGGGGCCGCATATTAAAGCATACACGGGGTGAAGGGCCACAGGTCACTGGTCACTGGTGTGGAACCTTCAACTAAAGTGTATTAAGCAGAGATTGAAATTGTGCACCACAGCTTTATTTATGCATAAAACCGTAATGCCAGCTCTGTCTCACAATAAAATGTTAGTTGTTGGGTTAGAATTGTGTAAAATTATTAAACTTGAAATAAAAAGGACCATCTCTGGTGACGTGTGCCGATTCAGCAAGAAGGCCGAGGGCCACCAAAGAATTGTCTGAGGGTCGCATTTGGCCCTTGGACCGCACTTTGGACACCCCTGCTGTAAACTCTCCAGTCGAGAAGCTTTTAGATTTGGATAAAGCTGAACTGGTGAAAATACGCTCGGTTATGGTGTGGGGTAAGAGGTTAATGTTGCCGCTGAGCTGTTGTAAAACACAGATAAATCAACGGATATGTCAGGGATACCAAAGTGCTCTGAACAATTGACTAATAATGCTACTGTGGCAGTGAGTTGGCAAAATAAAACATCTAGACGAGGATGTAAAGTATACAGTGCCTTGCGAAAGTATTCGGCCCCCTTGAACTTTTTGACCTTTTGCCACATTTCAGGCTTCAAGCATAAAGATATAAAACTGTAATTTTTTGTGAAGAACCAACGAAATTTATTGGATATTTCAAACATTTTTAACAAATAAAAAACTGAAAAATTGGGCGTGCAAAATTATTCAGCCCCCTTAAGTTAATACTTTGTAGCGCCACCTTTTGCTGCGATTACTGCTGTAAGTCGCTTGGGGTTTGTCTCTATCAGTTTTGCACATTGAGAGACTGAAATATTTGCCCATTCCTCCTTGCAAAACAGCTCGAGCTCAGTGAAGTTGGATGGACAGCGTTTGTGAACAGCAGTTTTCAGTTCTTTCCACAGATTCTCGATTGGATTCAGGTCTGGACTTTGACTTGGCCATTCTAACACCTGGATATGTTTTTTTTATTTATTTTTTTTTATTTTTATTTTATTTGAGCAGAAACTTATTTAAAACATTTTACAGAAGAAAACAAAACAAGACTATTGTGCTCAAAAGGAGTAGGAAGAAGTTCAAAGAACTTATAATAAACCTACCCCTTATCTCTCATTCAAGTAACACAAAATATCACAAAGGATTTATCATTTACAGTCGTACAAAATAAATAAAGGATTTATCATTTACAGTTTTACAAAAATAAATACACCATATGGTATTTAATATGTATAGCAATTATATTGCAACATCACTTCATCTGACTGAAATCGACACATTTTTTACAAACTCAATGCATTGAACTTATGCATGTGTAAACGTTCGGTTTTAGTGAAACTTTTTTTTTTTTCTCATCCCTCTCTACAATACCTCAATCCTCATATACGGGCAAACCCCATAACAACAACAAAAAAGCGCGAGTGTGTGCCTGTCTGTGAAAATAATAGTAATTATGATACTTCACTAGCATAATTTTTAAAGATAATGTCTTTACATGTTTTTTTAAAGTGTACTAGTGTTTTGCTCTGTTTTGTCTCTTTATTTAGGTCATTCCACAATGTTATTCCTGCTTGTGAGATACACATACTTTTGAGGGTGGTGTGAACACAGTTTCCTCATCACAAATTCTCCTCTTAAATTATAAGTTCCTTCTCTACTGCTGAACAATTTCTGAGTGTTCCTAGGGAGAAGGTCACGACTTGCTTTGTATAATACAACAAGAGTTTTAAATTTAATTAAGTCTTCAATTTTCATTATACGAGATGCTAAGAACAACTCATTTGTATGGTCCCTAAAACCAACGTTATGAACGATTCTTATGGCTTTTTTCTGAAGTTTTAAAAGTGGATCTAAATGAGTTTTATAAGTGTTACCCCAAACCTCCGCACAGTAGCTGATATATGGGAGAATTAAAGAACTATATATAATATGTAAGGCTCTATATTTTAGCAGATGTCTAGCTCTGTACATTACCGATATACTCTTTGCCATTTTTGTGTTGTTTATTTGTGAACCACTCTATTGTAGATTTTGCTTTATGTTTTGGATCATTGTCTTGTTGGAAGACAAATCTCCGTCCCAGTCTCAGGTCTTTTGCAGACTCCATCAGGGTTTCTTCCAGAATGGTCCTGTATTTGGCTCCATCCATCTTCCCATCAATTTTAACCATCTTCCCTGTCCCTGCTGAAGAAAAGCAGGCCCAAACCATGATGCTGCCACCACCATGTTTGACAGTGGGGATGGTGTGTTCAGGGTGATGAGCTGTGTTGCTTTTACGCCAAACATAACGTTTTGCATTGTTGCCAAAAAGTTTGATTTTGGTTTCATTTGACCAGAGCACCTTCTTCCACATGTTTGGTGTGTCTCCCAGGTGGCTTGTGGCAAACTTTAAACAACACTTTGTATGGATATCTTTAAGAAAAGGCTTTCTTCTTGCCACTCTTCCATAAAGGCCAGAGTTGTGCAGTATACGACTGATTGTTGTCCTATGGACAGAGTCTCCCACCTCAGCTGTACATTTCTGCAGTTCATCCAGAGTGATCATGGGCCTCTTGGCAGCATCTCTGATCAGTTTTCTCCTTGTATGAGCTGAAAGTTTAGAGGAACGGCCGGGTCTTTGTAGATTTGCAGTGGTCTGATACTCCTTCCATTTCAATATTATCGCTTGCACAGTGCTCCTTGGGATGCTTAAAGCTTGGGAAATCCTTTTGTATCCAAATCCGGCTTTAAACTTCTCCACAACAGTATCTCGGACCTGCCTGGTGTGTTCCTTGTTCTTCATGATGTCTCTACTTTCTCGGCAAGTTAAGAAGAGCTAGTGTCCCAGCCTCTGTTATGTGCAACTTCTACAGAGGGACTATAGAGAGCATCCTGACCAGCTCCATAACTGTGTGGCACGGCGCCAGCACTGCCTCATGCCGAAGGAGCCTCCAGCGCATCGTGAGAGCAGCGGAGAAAATCTGTGGAGCTCCTCTCCCCACCATTAAGGACATGTACTCCACCCGTCTCACCCGCAAAGCCGTCAGAATCACCGGGGACCCTACGCACCCATCACACAGTCTCTTCAAGGTAATGCCTTCAGGGAGGAGACTGCGGAATCTACGTGCCAGGTCGAGTCGACTTAAGAACAGTTTCGTACACAGGGCCATCGGGAAGCTGAACTCCCTGACCTCCCTCCCACCCCTCTTCCCCCACCCCCCGCTCCACAATCAAGGATGAGAGAAATATAATTTCAAATCAGTCACATGGTTTGACAAATAAAACAATCTTGAATCTTTAAACTGACCCCTGAGACTATCACAGAGCAGGTGCATTTATACGGAGACTTGTTTACACACAGGTGGATTCTATTTATCATCATTAGTCATTTAGGTCAACATTGGATCATTCAGAGATCCTCACTGAACTTCTGGAGAGTTTGCTGCACTGAAAGTAAAGGACCTGAATAATTTTGCACGCCCAATTTTTCAGTTGTTTATTTGTTAAAAATGTTTGAAATATCCAATAAATTTCGTTTCACTTCATGATTGTGTCCCACTTGTTGTTGGTTCTTCAAAAAATTACAGTTTTATATCTTTATGTTTGAAGCCTGAAATGTGGCAAAAGGTCGAAAAGTTCAAGGGGGCCGAATACTTTTGCAAGACACTGTACAGTATAAACCTTACCTTTAGTCAAAGAAAAGCGGCAACACCACCACAGGTTTGAGGAGAGGCGAACCCACACACAGTAAAGACAACAATTCATTGGGTCAAATGTTATGCAGCTTCTGTGGCTTAAAGGTAGGACAATGAGTTGAGTGAGATGAGATGCCTTTGACGCATAGATCATGGTAGGTAGAGTTGTTAGCGATTAGATAAAGATACCTTGGTTAATAAACAAAAACATTTCACACACTCTATTTGGTTGCACAGCGTTTCGCTTTGATCATAACGTGCATTGGCTGTGGCATCGTTTCAATAAGCTTCTGGGACGTCAAAAGATCCAGCGTTAAATTCATTTTTCACCAAGAACTTATAATAAGGATGGGAGAGTGTGACCACTGTGTAGAGCCTCCTCCAGCACATCCTGGAATATGCCCGTGCCATCAAGGGAGAAAAAAAATCCATGAACCTGGTCATTCAGACAGATTTGCATAGAAATTATGCTTCAACTGCTATGAATTCATTCTGTAAACTTAAAGTTCTCAAATAATGTATCTTTTGTCTACGCCAGTTTGACCCCGGCATCGGTAAGTCTCTGAGGGTGATGGCAAAGAACGTGCCAGCAAACATCAAACACAAAAAAGACATTTAAGTATAATGTTATATGAATGAATATAGTTCATATTTACTAGCAATTCAGTCGATACGAGCTCTGGGTGTCAGCTGTATGGTAGCCCTTCTGCCAAATAAAGACCAAGTTTCCTATTTACAGGCCCGGGAGCATCTCTTCATTAGGAGTAGCACAAGTTTGACATGCACAAAAGGGTTAAATGAACTGTAAAGCCCGGTTGGATTTCAAAGGATGCTATTTTCACACCACATTACAGCGACAGAACATAACGTCTAGTTTTTATTAGCGAGTCAGTTGTTTATTGGGCTTCATGTATTCTCTAATGACTTTTCCACAAAGCCTTACATTATGTTTGGAGTGAAGAAACATCCGATACATTTGGTTTGTTATTGAGTTTGAAGCAGAGACCTTTCAGTATTCAGTGTAACTCCCATATATTTTTTTTTTTACAAACCACCATCAAGCTTTATTTCTTTTCACCTCAGAAAATTGTGACTTTAAAGTGCCATCGTCAGTTAACTTAAAGGTATAGTATGTAAAAAGAAAAAAATTCAGAGATAAACATTTTCAAATCGCATGTTGGTATTACTAATCATTTCTTTTGCACAATAGACCGACACATAAACACACAAGACTCAATACAGATACGTCAAGTAGAGAAAAAATACATTTTGCTTTTGAATTATTGAGAATTCCTTTTAAGCTTAACCCGTATGGATTTAGGCTTATAATACGTTGACCTGACAAGAGCTCTTTGTTATTTTGTGAATTTCGTTGACCTTTATTTAACCTCTTAACCCCCGCCTGAACTGAGTACTGGCATTTCAAAAAATACCAGTAAATATAAATATAAAATTTACTTTCATTGCTTTGCAGACGACCTGCACATGTATCTGCCTTTGAAGTCAGGCACAGACAGTGTTCAAGTTTTATTTGTATTTATTTTTTATTGGTTTATTTGGTCGGGGTTAATACATGGGTCTCATGCATGTAAACAAGCCACACCAGATTGTAGCCTTGGGCTAATTTCCATCCGTCGTCCCCCATGCGCACTCTCAAACACACTTTCATTCATCCTGGCCTATTGTACATGTTTTTAGTGGTAGGGGAAATCTACGCAGACACGGGGAGAACATGCAAACTCCACACAGAAAGGCCCCGTCCAGGTGGGAATCGAACCCGGACCTTCTAGCTGTGAAGCACGAGCACTAACCGCTGTACTACCGTGCCGCCCTTTTGTTTAATTGTTTAAAGGAAGTGAAGGGCTGGATGGCTCAAAATGTTTAAAGCTAATTGACTCCAAAACTGAAATTGTGGTATTTGGAAACTTATGTGATGCCACTGCTCTGGGCCCTTTTGAGTATCTATTGCCACGAGTCTGCTCGGAATCTTGGGGTTGTTTTGGACAGTTCATTTAAATTTGACAGACAAATAAGTTTAGTATCTAATATCTTTTTTCAACTGCGTTTGCTCAGCAAAGTCAAACCCTATTTGACTCATGCCGACCTGGAGCATGAATGACATAAAAGCATGTCATTCATGCTTTTATTACGTGTCGCTTATTATTGTAACTCTCTGTAGTGTGGGCTCGATCAAACTTCCATCCGTCGCCTGCAGTTAGTCCAAAACGCAGCGGCGCGTTTGCTCATGGGCACAAGAAAACGTGAACACATAACTCCTGTGTTGGCTTCCCCTCATTGGATTCCAGTCATCTTTAGGATTAAATTCAAGATACTGTTGATGGTTTTAAAATGTCTGAATGGGTTGGCTCCATCCTACCTTTCAGAGCTTTAGTTGATCTGTGATCCACATCGAACATTGAGATCCTCCAATCAAAGGACTCTGGACGTTCCAAACTCTAAGCGTAAAACCAGAGGAGACCGGGCTTTTGCTGTCGAGGCTCCGAGACTCTGGAACAGCCTTCCGCTGAATGTCAAAATGGCCCAGTCCATTCATGTTTTTAAATCGTTGTTGAAAACCCATCTTATGCTTTGGCCTTCAACACAAGCTGAGCAGGTCCCATGTATTTTATTATTATTGTTTCATGTTGTATATTTTGTGACTGTTTTTTACTTATCAATTGCACTTTATAATGTTTGTTGTACAGCACTTTGGGCAGATGTAGCTGTTTTTAAACGTGCTATATACATAAAGTTGACATTGACATTGACATTTTCTACAGTTCAGCTTTACCCAAAAGCTTCTCAACTGGAGGGCAACAATGTAATGCCTCATTTGAAAGCTAAGACGTACAAAAGTGATCGTCATGTGGTCAGCGTGTTTTTGTGTGTGTTTTCGTCTCGTTTTTGTTGCTCTTTTGTCGCTTTTTTGTTGCATTTCTGTCGTGTTTTTGTGGCTTGTTTGTGGCTTTTTTGTTACTTTTTCATTCCTTTTTTTAAATTGCTTTTTTGTCGTGTTTTAGTCGTGTCTTTGTCACTTTTTTGTCGTGCTTTCGTCCTCGTTTTTGTCGCTATTTTTATGCTTTTTTTTTAAGCTCTTAGATTTGGGTAAAGCGAAACTGGAGAAAATGTACTTGGTTCACGTGGGGGTTAAGAGGTTAAACTTAACCTAGATGGATTTATATTACGATGATCTGACGAGAGCTCTTTGTTATTTTGTTCATTTCATCGACCTTTATTTAACCAGGCAAGTTCCCCTGAGATTTCAGAATCTTTTTGAGGGGGAGTCTTGGTTCCATAGGCAATCCCTATTGTACATGTTTTTAATGGTAGGGAAAACCAGAAACCTACGCAGGCTACTGTCTACAGGCTTAGAGACTACAGCACGCGCCTACTCCCTATAGTTTTATAATCACTAATGTTCAATTTAGCGTTATTTCTTAGCTATTGCCAGTGCAGAGACTTTCCCCCCCATCTTTCTTTGCATGTGTGCGGTGGGAGTGCAGAAATGTGTGAGTCTAATTAAAACGATGAAAATAATTACTGATACAAGCTGACAGACAGGCTCGCCCTCAGACATCCACAGTAATTAGTTAATTAACCAAACGCAAATTAGCAGCAAGAATTAGTCAGCCAGGCTTAACGGAGGAGATGGTGAGCTCCTCTCCGCTCCGCCTTTGCTATCAGGCCCTGCATTTAAAACACTGCGAGTTGGAAATGGGGCACACTTTGGCACTTATCACTTGCGTAACATATAGGTTTTTGGGTGTGTAAGTAATTGTGTTCAATTTAAAAAACAGTGATGTGAGGATAATGTGGCCTGAAACATTGACACGTAGGGGGAAAGTCGCATCTGTTCCTCTGAAATGCTCATTTGATCAAGTGTGGCTCCGTATGGGCGTAACCCGGTCTGAAATCTAGATATAAAACGAGGATGAAAGCAGTTTGGTGGCAGGGCAAATTTAAATCAGGACTAAGAGAAAAAGGAGTAAACAAGGCCAGGATTAACCTCTTACCTTAACCTTAACTGAACACGTTTTCTCCAGTTTGGCATTGCCCAAATTTCAAAGTTTCCCGCAGAGCTTACAGTGTAATGCCTCATTTGAAAGCTAAGACCTACAGAACTGATCTAAATGGATCTTTTGCCTTGTGTCACTTTTTTCAAGTTCTTCTCATTTTGTCACTTTTAGCAACACCTTTAGCTCTATTGTGGGGTTTTGTGTCAAATTTCGCCACTTTTTTGTTGAGTTTTTGTCACTTTTTTGTTGCACTTTCCTCGCTTTTTTGTCATTCTTTTTTACCATTTTTGTCACACTTTTGTCGCTCTTTTGTGGGGTGTTTTTTTTACGCTTTTGTTCTTCATCCTCGCTTTTTACTTGTCACTATTTGGACACTTTTTTTTTAAGAAGCTTTTAGATTTGGGTGAAGTCAAACTGGAGAAAATGTGCTCGGTTCAGTTGGGGGTTAAGCGGTTAAACAAGGAGAAATCTGATCTAAACCAAGGCTGAATCCGGACTAGTTATCCCTGACTATACCAGGACTTGCCAAAGATAGACCGTGGCATCAAAAATAAATAAATAAAAGGGGACCTAAACCACATCCTTGTCCCTGTCATGAAATCTCAAGTTTTCACAGACGGCCCCTCCTGATGGTCTACTATCTAGCACTAACCTTGAATAAATACATACAAATAAAAATAAAAACAACAACAAAAACCTAACTTGCAGCGATCATACGTTTTCACGCCTGATTGTGATGAAGCCTACACGATTTTGAAAATACATGTATAAACCTTTGCAGTAATGTTGTGATCATATAGAAAGGTATTTATTGATACTATTCAAAGTATGGTGTTCCATAAAATGTTGCATCTAAACCGATTTTTCAAGGACAAGAACTGCGTCTCCGATGTCAGGAGATTGTTATTGGCTGCTAGAGTGACCCTCACAGGCCTCTGTAGCGTCTCTGTGGACCTGAAGGTCAGAGTAGCCGGGCCCCTGGGAGCCTCCACACTGCAGTCAGAGCGATTAGATGCCCGGGCTGAAGACTGACCCGACGGCGGCTCTCCGTCTCGTTCACACTCACTTTGACTGGCCCGTGGCTCTTTTAAAGGAGATCTGAAAACAATGCTCCACAGCCCCCAGTGCACACTCTGTCAAGACCTATACGGGACCCGCGTGCGCGCACAAAGGAGCTGTGGAGGGGCAACGATTCAGGATTGTTACAAAATCTGAATATGTGTGAGAAGTGCCGTTGTTGGATAGAGCCCATAAGCCTTGCTCTCATGCTGCATTTAAATAGGAGTGTAAACATCCATCCATCCATTTTCTTCCACTTTTCAGTTGCCGGGTCGTGGGGGCAGCTGTTGGAGCTGCCCAAATCACATTGCACCAGCCCCTATGGCTCCTCCTGCTGTTGACGAGTCAGACAAAGAGAGGTTCAGAAGACTCTTATGAGAGACCAACAGGCCCGGTTAGAACCATGAGGCCATCCTTCCGTGGAGTATAAACATTAGTCCCAAAATCAGGATAGATATTAGTGGTTAACCTGGTAAATCCCACCTGAACGGAGCACATTTTCTTCAGTTTGGCATTTCCCAAATCTAAAAGCATATAAAAAAAAAAGCATCCAAATAGTGACAAAAAAACGAGACATAAATGAGGATGAAAATCCACTAAAATGCCGCGAAAAAACTAGAAAAATGTGACATCAACGCAACAAAAAGCAATTAATAAAGTCAAAAAAGTTACGGCAACAACGCAAGGAAAAAGAGATAAGTCTTCCAAATGAGGTGGCCTATAGGCTCCAGTCGAGAAGCTTTTAGATTGAGGTAATGAGGCGGGGAGTAAGAAGACCTTCATAATCAGCCATAACTGTTTCAGGACAAACTAAAACTGAAATAGGACGTAGCTAAAGATTAAGATGATGAATTTAACTAGAATATCAACAACAAAATGTGTGCTCTAATCTGTGGCATTGTTTCAATAAGCTTCAGCAATGTCAAAAGATCCAGTGGTGCATTACTTTTTCACCAAGATCTTGTATCGATGACGCAATACGTATACAATATGGGACCACTACGCAAAGCCTTCTCTAGCACATCCCAAAGACTCAATGGGGTTAAGATCTGGACTTGAACATGACATGACAATGTTGTGCGATTGTCATTAAAGAACAATTACTCAAAGATAACCTAATTTCTGTCTATTTAAACTTATCACTGTGGTTATCAGGTGATTGCACACAAACACATACAGTAAATATCTCCTAGTGCAGTTTACATATTATGCACATAGGGGATCGCCGCGCTCCGCTGCTGTGTCTACATGCACATGCAGACACGTGTGCGCAGTGTTGTGTGTGTGAAGGGTGGCTGGTGGCTGCAGGGAATATGTGCACATTCAGGTCAGAGCTGTCAGTCAGAGTGGGGCGAGGTGTGGGGATGCAGTGGCTCAGAAAATACGGGGGGGAACATGCAATGTCATTTTTTTTTATCACTGAGTGTCTCAACAAATAGTTATTGCAGCTATAACTGAGGATGGCAAGGTTAATCAATTTCTATATGTATGGATCATTTTAGTGACAAAAACAGATTGAAACATATAATCTACTAATCTAAGCGAAATAATATAAAAAAGTTGATTCAGCGAGTTATTATTGCTCATTGTGAAATGAAATTGACTAAGGAATACTACCTTTTCCTCCATCCATCCATCCATTTTCTTCCGCTTTATCCGGGGCCGGGTCGCGGGGGCAGCAGTCTCAGCAGAGATGCCCAGACTCCCAGATCCACGCACACCTCCTCCAGCTGTTCTGGGGGGACCCCGAGACGACACCAGGCCAGCTCAGAGACATAGTCCCACCAGCGTGTCCTGGGCCTTCCACGAGGCCTCCTCCCAATAGGACATGCCTGGAGCACCTCCCGAGGGAGGCGACCGGGAGGCATCCGGAACAGATGCCCTAGCCACCTCCTTTCGACGTGAAGGAGCAGCGACTCGACTCCGAGCTCCTCCCGGGTAACTGAGCTCCTCACCCGTTCTCGGAGGGTGCGCCCAGCCACCCTGCGAAGGAAACTCATTTCGGCTGCTTGTATTCGCGATCTTGCCCTTTCGGTCATTACCCAAATAAATCGAGAGCTTTGCCCCCTGACTCAGCTCCCTCTTCACCACAACACTCCGATACAGCGACCGCATCACTGCTGACGCCGCACCGATCCGTCTATCGATCTCACGCTCCATCCGTCCCTCACTCGTGAACATGACCCCGAGATACTTGAACTCCTCCACTTGGGGCAAGGACTCCCCACCGACCTGAAGCGGGGAAACCACCTTTTTCCGGTGGAGAACCATGGCCTCAGATTTGGAGGTGCTGATCCTCATCCCGGCCGCTTCACACTGGGCTGCAAACCGCCCCAGTGCGCACTGAAGGTCCTGATTTGATGAAGCCAACAGAACAACATCATCTGCAAATAGCAGAGATGAGATTCTGAGGTTCCCAAACCGGACACCCTCCGGCCCCTGGCTGCGCCTAGAAATTCTGTCCATATAGGTAATGAACAGAACCGGTGACAAAGGGCAGCCCTGGTAGAGACCAACACGCACCGGGAACAGGTCTGACTTACTGCCGGCAATGCGAACCAAGCTCCTGCTGCAGTCATACAGGGAACGGACAGCCCTTAGCAGAGGGCCCCGGACCTTTTCCTCACTTCTGAAATACATGCGATACGTTGTGATGGGACATAAACACATAAGCCTCTTTCAACGCCACAGCAGTGGCAACAGATGCAGATTTATAACTCTCACTGTGACGGACTCATGCTGTTTTTGTCCTATTAGGCCATTTGGGTCTAAAGGCCATCCCAGTTCTATTGTATATTATTTTTGAAGGTCTGACTCACACTCGGAGCACATGGCTACTTAATATTAATAAACAAAAGGATGCACTTTACCGCAGTGGTTCTCAACTGGTGGGTTGGACCCAAAAGTGGGTCGCGAGCCTTTCCCAGGCAACATTTCTTTTCATATATTTATGTATGGAATCACTAGGTGACTTGATTCTGTTAAAATGACTGTTATTCAATCAATCAATCTTTATTTATATAGCGCTTTTCATACATTTATTGGGTTGGTTATCCTATAATTTCAACAACATGTTTTGAGGGAAAGACACTATTAGGTCTAAGCTGTATTTGGGTCGCGGCCTGTCATCCCAAGGTGATTGTGTGTCCCGATGCCATACCAGTTCTCTAGAGGACATGAAAGCACTGAAATGGTAATTCTTTCCTTGCAACAATTATGTTTTAACAAGCATGTTGCAATTAGTTCATTTATTTATTAAGGAACCAAGGTGTACTGTACTACAGAGATTGTATGGCCGCACAGTGTAACCCTATATGATAAATAAGTTAAACTCATTTAAATTAGTTAGGTGTATTTATCCTTAATTTGCTAGCTCTACTACTGCTATTACAACGAGAACTGCTGCAAACGTGGCTACAATGAAGATTAGTGCTAATTTGCAGTTTGATTGAGATTCTGAAAAATACTTTTGTGGTAAAAAGTATTATGCCGTTATTTATAATTGACCATAGATTTAATAACAATTCAAATATGATTAACTGCAGGGTGCTGCCCGCCTGAGAATTCCCAGAAGATCGTTATGTTTTGTTATGTTATTGAAAGTTAGTAGATATGCCATCTTTAACCTTCTTTGCTTTGACAACATGAAACACTCATTTAAGAGAACCTAAAATAATCATTTGGCAACGCTGTCTATTGCACTCGTAGCTCAAATCTCACTTGCATCTGTGTTTGTTTCCCCTCGCTCTCAAACCCACACTTGCCACAGCTTACTGGAGTCCTACCATCATGTCTCTAAACATCTTCTTTCTGAGGCGCCAATGTCTCGCTGCGTTTTCCATTCGCTAAGCAGCCAGCAGCTACAGCTCAGGCGCAGTGGGATCCTAACTGTGTCTCCAGGGACTGACTAGGAGCTCATCATCTACCAAAAACACAACACCCAAATAAAAAGTCATCACTCTTGACAGCAGCTAAAAATATGGGAAACAACCCAAGGGAAGCATATGTGTGTCAATATTTTCTTCAGAGCCCAATGATTTATTTTGTCTTCTGTTTTGTAAAGTCTAATTTGTTGTAACTTTTAGACAGGAGGCGGAGACGGGATCGGAAAGTTTCAGGGCTGTGTGCAATAAACAAAGATAAAAATTACTAAAATAACCATGGGACGGTAGGGAGAAAACCTCTTAAGAGACTCACCTGCTGAAATGTTTGCCATGTTTTTAGAAGTAGTGGCAACCTCGTGCCCAAAATATCTAAAAACTAAACTGCACTTCCGAAATCAGCCATTGCTTGTGGCCCAAGCCTACGAAGCACATATCTGTTTTTTATCTGTTCACTACCTTGTGAATGCCCAATCTTGTCAGATCTCGGGAGCTACGCTCGGTTGGGCTGGGTTAGTACCTGGATGGCCTGTGTAGGACAGAGATTTCCAACCAGTAGCTCAGGAGCTACCAGTGGATCTTTAGCCCTTTCTTGGTAGCTCGCCAAAGACTTTATATATTTATACACACAGTTGATACATCAAAATTTAGATGCATGTATTCTTGCATACCTGATACTGTTGGGGTTGTCTTAAAGAAACTTAAAATGTTGCACAATCAACTTCGATATCTTCTCCTCAGAGTTGTCCAGCTGTTTGGATTACCTGGCTTTGCTTAATTAAACTACCTGGATGACTGAGAGTTCCTGTTTAATTATGCCAATACTGTAAAAAAAGAAAAGAAAACAATCTCATAAATAAGATGACACTGTTTTGTCTGTGCTGTCGAAGTCTCTGCTCTATTGCCTGCAGTGCTATTTCCTGAAAGGCATCTGTTTGTCCCTCTTTGGAAGCCCCTCACTCTCCCACCCACACACACACACACCCCTGTCTCGTGGTGTTTCTCTGCCGACCCGGGACCCTACGCCTTCCGTCCAGTGGCGCGTATACCGTTGTAGAATATCGGTTTGCTTCATGGCGGGCGACGCGCACAAGGACTGCTGGGGCTAAGCGAATGTGAGCACTGTCAGCTCGCGTTAGCATTGTGTGCGATACGTGTGGCGTTGTGTATGTTTGTGTACGGGCGAGCTTACTGGTGGGGGACACCCGTACAGATGGGCGCTTCAGAAGGGATAAGCGTCACGCCAGGGTGTCCTCATGTCCGGTTGTCTTAGTGTCAAGGCTAAAAATCCACACCAGCAGCACCCATGGGCCACTCTACTGTCCCCGTTGTCCGCTTGGGTCTGTTTCATGAACCAGCTTATAGATTAGTGGTGCTGGTATAGGCTTCGGAAACATAATTAGCCATGGTTAAGCGTAACATGACATTTTGCCTACTGTGGGGGCCATTTTTAGGACTTTTTGCCTTTCAGAAGCTAGCGTATTTTGTTTTTGACTCTTAAAAGCTATGGCAACTTTGTCAAACTGTCGCTTTGGATTCTTGGATAGAGTCTCAGTGACACGCAAAAAAAAAAACGAACAGGTCACCGGACTGTGGTGTAAGTCCGGTGACCTGTTAACTACTCAGAATGTTCGAATGGAAAGAGAATTAATATTGCTCCAAAATAACAGATATACAGTACATTAAATCATTATAAAACGTGAAATAGGCTACTAATTCCAAAGACGTCAACGAATTTAAACGGCACGACAAAGTCAGTAGTTAATGTGAAAGTACTTTACAACAGTGCACCAAAGAAGTATTGCAGAATTGGTCTGCATCATAAGCTGATCAGACATTCCGATCTGTCTCACTTCCATAGTCATGTACAGTACAGTGTGTATCTTCTCCTCTCCCACACACGCAGCATTAGGCGGGTTGCCACGGGGCTGGATCCTGGTTCATGGCCTCGCTCACTCCATCAGACCGGGCATTTTGTTCAGACGCTGCGCACAGACCTCCATCACCCCCAGGCGCCTCTCCTCTCTGTCTGTCTCTGCCTCTCTGTGGACATACACCCAATTTCTATTATATCTGCACAAACAGCACGCCAACAGCAGTCTATCTTCACTTGTAGGCAGATTTTAGCAGAGCCGAGGCGGTGTTGAGCATTCATAATTATTGTTACAAAACAATTGGTGGCAAGAAAAATATGTTTTTGTACCTGCCCATTCCATGTTAATAACTACTGTCATGCTGATGTATATCCTGTCCCAATGTTCATCTGACGGGAAGGGCATCTGACTTAAACATAACAGATGAACGTGCGACTTGTGGTACTCTGGCTTTTGCGATTGAATAAGATATAACACCCTATTGTCAAAATCGAGCTTGGTATTTTGTACAAATGGAATCACATAAGTTAACTCCCTGTCCAGTATTTTTGAGTTGACGGAACTTGGAGGGTTTTGTTTTTGTCCGAGTTACTATTGTATGCTAGTTTTGTATTAAAAGGTGAAAAGGAGGCAAGTTGAGTCAACTCAATAATGCAGCACAGCCAGTTGTTTTACCTTTTTAAGTTAAGTCAACTATATATTTTCTACAGTGTACCCCAGAGTATTTGTGCTGCTTATAGCATTCAATACTTTTCAAAAAATTAAAATAAACATTATTGTGATTGTAAGGTTAAACTTGTCAAATTATGTCTTCGCTCAGCCCAAACCCCATGGACTTTTCTTTCTTTCGCCCATGGATTTAATATAGTAAGTCTAAAACCTTCTATCTATTAGAATGCCGCTGATTTGTGTACTCCGTCTCTTTCTCCTCACGCCTGACCCTGTGTGGCATACAGTGCATGAGGTCCGCTGTTTATCTGTCTAAGCGGTCTGACCCAGCAGCCCTGCAACAATAAAACACTGCTAATAACAAGCTCTTCTCCAGAGACCGCAGTAAATGGAGAGTTATTAAAGGAGTTCAATACAGATGCACTAAATGTTACGCTCTGAACCCCCACAACGGCCCACCAATATCGTACTATATACTCCACTGTGATAGATGTGAAAAACACCTTTACGTTTGCACCATGCAATTTTGGTGGTTTTGAATGGAGTTCCTCAATGGCACACAATTTTAGCAACACACGCAAATAAGGAGGGCAAGGATTTGTCTTCTGTTCTAGATTGCTGTGAAACCCAAAGACTCTGTTTACATTGGGTTGTGGATGGATTTGTTTCGCAAAGTGCAGTTTTGCATGACCTTTGGAGCTTTTAGACTGTCAATCTTGCCTGTTTAGGTCTTTTTTCCCTCCCCATGACATCTAGACCTTTTTGTGGGATGAAACAGTATCTAAATCTCGTAGGACGGTATTGTTGAAAAACTCATCAACAATACCGTTGCCCCATCACCCAATGTTTAGGACCATCGGCTAAGGCTGCAAGATCCCAATGTGAATTGTCACAATTAAAAAATGTCAAAGGCTGTAATTATATAGGTCAGCACCGGTGCAAACAACAAAGTGTTCGATTCCTATTGGGCATTGTTTGAACCTGCTCACACTGAAGACCTCTACAAACCTCTAGAGCTCTACAAACGTATTATGAAAGGCACATAGTTCAGTCCATATTTCAGCCTTCTCTCAAATGATCCGAATCTTGATTTTGAAACTGAAAATTGCGATGGGATACTTTGTCCAGAATCGTGTAGCCCTATCGAATCTCGACATGGACTAACTTTTGATAAACCCTAGAATAATACAACCACGTGTGAGTTGAGCACTTCTCCTCTGTGCCCTTGACCCGTTTCGCAGACACACGGCAGACTCGCCTCAGCGCCGGCCCTGTGTCACTCAAGCTCAGCGTCTTCCACTCCAACCTTAAGGGACCCTCGACCCCCACCCCCACCCCACCCCACCCCTGTCCCTACAAGAACCAAGCAGACCTCCAGCAACATGCTCCCTCCGCTCTTCCCATCACTGATAAACAGGTTCCGTATCGGGGGGTGGGGGGGGGGGGGGGTGGGGGTGGGTTTGGTGGGTTTGGCTGCCTTGGCTGGATGGCTATGGCTGTTTGACTGGTGGGATGTTTTCGCTTGCTCTGTTTCGGCCCCTCCAGTCAGAAGAACAGCAGCGGAGACAGCACTGGCCCGCAGACACTCCCAGTCAGCTCTGCATATGTCACATGTTAATGACATCAAGTCCAAGGCCACCCACAGACCGCAGCACACTTCAGGGTAAATACGCACACACGGACACACACACACAAGCGCTATTTTTCGCCACCGCTGCAAGGGAATGGACACACAGACCAAGTGTCTTCCGCGGATGTTGGCACTCTTGATAAATAAGGTTGTAGAGGTGATAATAAACGGATTGATTTAAAATGTGCTTCTTTGATTCAGTAAAGATACAAATCTACTTCACTGATCAAAATATATATATATATAAATATGTTTTATAATATATTAAAAAAGGTAAGTAATATATGTAAGTAATTCTTCTTTTGCTGGGACTTTTCTAACATTGGGTCAACAAGTTTGAAAGAGTCTGAAGTGAACTATGAATAGAATAGTAGAAAAACTAGTGAGTTATTTTCGAATGGTTATTTATGACTCATGCATACATTATTAACCAAAAATCATTTTACATAACAATCTTTATACTATTACAATTAAAGAAGTGGGAATTTTGGCTACTCCGCCCAACTTGGCAGGCATCAACTCTTAATTAATTTGGGGAGCCAAGCAAAAACAATTATAGTAGTAGGTCTTAAGCATTTCAAAAAAATCTTTACCTCATGAGACCCACCAACCAAGATATTTGGTTGTTTGAAAAAAAAAAATACTGTGCAGCCTAAATAACAACAGCTAATTGCGACCATTCATGTGATTTTGATTGCAGTTAGTTAATCCTCAGCCCAAACAGTGCTCTCTCCTTTCAGCTCTGCCTCAGTCTCCTGCCGCTGAAAGGGGCAAGTGAGCATCTTTTGTCAAAAAACTAAAAAACTTGCCTGTGATTCAGCGCGAGGCCTTTGTGTCGGAGGAGCTTTGCCCCGGTATCGATCGCGCCTGTGCCAACTGTTTGTTTTGTCTTCTTTTTTTTTCTTCTATATAACGCGGTGCGCGGCCCGGGGTGAGGTCTCTCGCTAAGGGGCTTTTTGTCAGACGCTGTCACGCTCCCCTCATTCTGCTCCTTCTGCGCTTCTTATTATTCATGCTCCTGTGCGCATTTTTTATTTATTTATTTTTTGCGTAGAAATCAAGCGGGCCCATTCGCCACGCCTCGCCCTCCCGCCGCTGCCATGCGCTCGCCCTCAGTGTGTGTGTGTGTGTGTGTGTGTGTGTGTGTGTGTGGATACGTGTGTGAACTTGGCTCAGTAATGACAGGATTTGTTAAACAGTAAATTAATGAATAATGAAATATCCTGTGCCTTTGCCTGGAGTGGCCTGGAGCGCCGTGGTGCCCCCAAGCAGGAATTAACCACCACAGGCCTGGCGTCTGCAGCGGGACGTCCTGAGTGTGGGATAAGAGGACCAGGACAGAGAGACTGAGGGGTGAGAAAATAAAATACTGGTTCTACTCTGTTGTAAATTTATTGTTATTGCTGTGTATTGGTAATTAAAAAAGAACAAGTAGCAGCAATAATTATATGATTCAAATGTTTTTTTTTTTTTTTATTTTGATAAAAATATAAAATATAAGATATTGGATTTTTTTTTTTTCTCTTTACCCATTACCAGCTGAAAAAGGCAAAGCAAGGCAACTTTATTTATCCCGCTCATTTCGCACACAAGGCAACTCAATGCGCCTTGTGTATTCTTTTTATAAAGAAAAAATGAAACCTGCAAACTAAAAATCTAAATTTGTACTGTCTATGTTACAAGATGTTTACATTTAAATGAAGAAAAAACACTAACACAATCTCATTTCAGGTAATTTAGGATTTTAGTTTTTCTAATCTAAAGTACAATGAGATTACTTTTCTACATTTAAGAGTGCAAAATGTACCCGATGGACAGATTTCCTGAAATTAGTTTCTTAAATCAAGGACAAATGTACCAATTTCAAGCAAATGTTACCAAGTTCTAGATTACTTATGCAGTGTACAGAGTAAAAATAAAACGTATCCCCAAAATAAATAAATATACAACAATGTGCATTCAGAATATGCAGATAAATACCCCATAAACTTATTAAAATCACTAGTTTTATTGTTATTGTATTACTAAACAAACTTTACAATACAGACAACGGTTTCAATTAGCGTATTGTCAACTCCTCATTGTGTGTGTGTGTGTGTAACAAGCTTATTTGCTGGAAAACATTTAAAGAGGCCCTGGGCTAAAGGGATGGTTTACAGTGGTTTGCAGTATGCACGCATACAATACGTTGTTATTATGCAAAAAGGTACAATGAAAAGTTCAACAGCTTTGAGATGGACAAATTTACTGCCAAAATGGTATGCATAGCAATATTTTTGTTGCAAATACAATATGATGAAAACAGCAGAAATGATACACAAATAGTCCTATGTTGAACTTGAGTCTATGTTTTCATTTAAAGACATTGACAAAAAGTTGTTTCAGAAAGGACTGGTCTGAACTATTGTACTTCCTGTTTGGTGGACCATGTGACCCTTCTTTTGCTCCCATGCACCGTAAGCAATGCATTGCAGTTAACTTGCCTTATTTGTATGATGCCCAAAGACTCAAGTAGTTTTTCACCTGCTGATGTCATGTTGCGCTTCTCAGTGTTTTTAAACTGCACACTGCTTCATTGGACGTGTTTTTATCATTTCAGCCCTCAAATCACCTCCCCTACTAATTCTTCCTTGCTAGCAGCTGGCAGCAATTGCTTTTTGCTATATCAACATGGAGAAGCTCGAGTCCCCTTGTCTTGTGACTAGAAAAAAACAATCTTGCTTTCCCCTGATATAAACCATCCCAATGAATGATTTTGTCATTGTCAAATCGTTTGAACCATCCTTCAAAATCACTGGAGCAACCCGCCTTGACCAGCTGGTCACCACCGGTCCATCTCCAGAGCTGAGTTAAGATCTTCATCAGGAGCAGTATACCAAGCTGGAGGGTTAGCCCGACGTGCATGTTTTAGGTTGGTAAGGGAAACCAAAACACTGTGAGGCAGGGATGTAGAATTGGACTGACAAAGTAAAGGACTTTCACTCTGACTTGCTTCTGGACTTGGATCTGCAAATTGATGACCTCAACTTGGACTTGAACTCGAACAATGACAACGTGAGGGTGGCTTGTGACTACGTCTGCTATAAGAAAAACTATTTCACACAGAAAGGTGTGATATCCAAAACCATGATGTTCTTGGGAAATTCACATCACTTCTTTTCCTCTCCTACATTCCAAATTAGATTGAGCGATCCTTCCCTATCATGTAGGGGTGGGCAATACTTCCCAGACCTCAGACACACAAGATAAGATGTAACAAGATAGTCGCTGCTGCTCTCTGAATCTGGGAAAAAATAATGAGTATATTTGACAAAAACAAACAAAACAACTGCTAGTCCAATGAAAAATGATGTTAAAATCATTTGTAAATTCATCTTTCAATGGAGGATTCATAATATGTCTGCACTTTGTGTAGCTTTTGAAGAGTCAATTGTCTTTTCACATTAACGTAAACTAAGACATTTAAATGCATAGTTTTGGCACATTCCCGATGGTTTACCAAAAATATTGCCTGATGTACGTGTATTTGTCAGGCAGGTACCAAAATATTGATATGTAATATTTTTTGGCGATAAAAAAGAATGGATCTTCTTTTATCTCCGAGTTGGGTGGGGGCAGGATGGACTATGCGGGGATAGCTCCGGGACATACCGGTGCTGAACTCTGCACCTGCGTCACACCGCGTTCCCCTCCACGGGTCGCCCTCCGCCTGTGGGAGCCTTCTCTTTCTCCTCTTTCTCCTTTCCCATCCCGCCTTCTCCTGCTTATTATCTTTCCATGGAGCCGCTCTCCCCTGGTGTAGCTCCCTGGTCATTAGCGTGTACCCGCAGTGGATCCCAGCACATGAGCGGCCCGCGAGGCAACACTCAGTTCCCTTCTGTATCTCTGTGTATGTGTGTGTGTGTGTGTGTGTGTGTGTGTGTGTGTGTGTCTGTATGAGAGGGAGAAAAAAAGGTCTCCTCTCTTAAACCAGGTTAGATGTACAGGCAATTATCTGCAGCAATGAGACACCAGATGACCGTGTGCATGATAACGAGTTTGAACATTTTTACCTGCAATTTGTAGTGCGGGATTTGCTATTGGCTGGTGGTGGTGGGGGTGGGGGGGTTGAGTCCTAGATCTATCATTAGAATAGATCCATCGGGCTTGCACAAAACATAGCTTTAAGAAAAGTTTTTTTTTTCACATTCACAGGACAATCTGTTTAATTTTATAATGCAATGATAAATGCACCAAACCAGACTAAAGACTGTATTGGTGTGGTGCGTTTCATTTCATAGGAGCTGAGTCATTTACTAAGAGATAAGTCAATATCTTTAGATTTTGCATATTTTTATAATTTATTTAATTAGTTTATTTTGCTGGGACAGGGCATGTTAATGAACACATGAGACTGTCTTGTTGGATTGTAGCCATGGGATAGTTACAATTTGGGTTTTATAGCTTTACTATCATTATTTAGATGGATTCTTTTCAGCCTCATGGGCCAATAAACATTGCCTGTACAGATATAGTCATTATAAAATAGGCTATGCAGGCCACCATGGTGCTCTCCTCTAACTTAAAAAAAAGAATTGGATTCTCTGTGTCTGCTTTACATGTAGTACATGTAGAATGGACAATAAAGCTGATTGGATTGAATTGCGAAATATAAATATTATTAAATACAAGACCATATGTTCCAGTTATCAAAACACATGATCAAAAATGAAACTTACTCAAAGTTTGTTATTGAAAAGTTTTCCTGGGGGAGGTACCCCGGAACCCCCATTTGGTCAATTTATTTCTATTAGACATATGCTCACATACAAGTTTAAGCTCCAAATTTCTATAAACACAACGTCTCTGGCTTAGACTGCATTATTCAATCATGTGCCAAAAGACAGGAGGAACCTTTAGAGGCACAAACTTAGCGCTGCATTAGAGGGCGGGCTGGAGTGGACGGGTATTTGCAGACGTATTGAGTTTGTTTTTTTCTTTTTTCGCGCTTTCAAATGACATGGAAAATCCCGGAAACGACCTGGAAAAATATCTCAAGTCAAAGAGTGGGAACCCTGAAAAATTATTAATTCCAACTCTCTATATTTGTTATACCCCGATAGAAAAGGCGCTGTGGGCACTCCTGTCGTTATAAAACACATGGTTTATTATCAATGTGATAGAAATGAAATCACTGGACAATTAGAAGCATGTCTACCCATCATCATCACCATGACAACAGCTCTAGAAGAACAGAAAGACACCACGATCCTGTCCCCCAAAGGTCACAAAGGTCAAATCACAGATAAATAGGTCTACTCCAAAAATAGCTGGCGCACCTATTTACACACCCACCCATTTAAATTAATATAAATAATATTTACAGACATAAATTAACATTGCGGTTCCTTGTTCCATTTGGAGAACCGGTTCCACATCACCCGTCCTACCCGCAATGCATTTCTGTGTGGGAAGAGGCAGACACAGTAGAAAGGAATGGACCATTAGCTATCAAAACAGTGAAAGAGTAAAGCGTGGGTAATAATGGACATCCTTGGTCAGCCATTTTGACTGATACGGCATATCAGTCCATATTTTCCGTGGGCTTTGGTCATGATACAAAACACATCACAATATATAGGGGGCTAACACTATTCAAATTATAATTCCAACATATTGCAATACAATAGGTAAGGAGATATTTGACCGTGATATAATTATGTACAGTGCTGCCTTCTCCTGAATTCTTGACTATTTTAGACAACTGTTGACTGGGAAAGTGGAGCACTGTTTACTCTTGATAATACAATTTAAATATTGCAATATAGGCTTTCAAAAATATATATCATCCCAGCCCTAATTTGCTGTTATATTTCAGTAGATATAGATTTGATCTTTTCCAAATTTTAAAATGGAAATTGAACAATATTGAACCAGATTACTTCTGTCAATATCAAAGTCTATTGCCTCTCTGTTTTTAAGAAACCACACAACAAAATGTACATGATACATTTTAACCTATGAAATATGCTTACTGAAACTCTTTCCGTTTCCTGTCTGACAAAACACTTCTAAAGTTCTAACCCTATTGAAATTGAGGCCCAGCTGTTGTGTCTCTCTACCTCTTGGTCGTACTTCAGAGTACTTATAATTTCTGCAGTCTACAGTATGCTTTAAGGCCCTCACTCTTTCTTCCACATGACATTACCCATAAGCCCCTGGTCCTTTTGTCCATTTACTTTCTACTGTCTCTCCGGCTTAGACACACACACAAATGTCAAGAAACACACACACTCACTCTCTCTCTCACTCCTCATGCACACACATAGAAAGCTGTTATCGGCCGATCAAGCCTCAGTCTCTCAGGATGCAGGCAGAGGGAGGACGGGGCGGTGGGGGTGGGGGGGTTGGGGAGGTTAGGAGGGGGGGGTCAAAAAATGATGGACCACAGTAAGCACCATGTCCTCGGGGGGAAACCGAAAGAACGTAACGCAGATGAAAAATCCCTCTGTGCGCGCTGACACTTGCCCGGGGCTGTCTCCAGCCATCCTTCCCACCTCTTTCGCCCCCTTTTTGTGGTCAGTTTTGTGGTGTAAAGCTAGAAGTATCCCGCCTTCGCTGCCATCTTGGAACTCTCTCTCATTTCCGCTGTTTGTCGTCCTTGTCCGCGCCCTTGCTGTCGTGGCGACTGTTGGGCGGGTTGTTGAGGAACATCTTGTCGAGTCCTTTGAGCGCCTCGGTGAGGTAGTTCTGCAGGGCGGTCAGGGCGGCACAGATGGCGGGGGAACCGAAGCCGTGCGTGATGAAGGAGAAGTGGGACAGGCAGCTCTGGATGCCCGGCTCCAGGATGGGGGAGGGCCGCGAGTTGCCCAGGGGAGTCCTGTCCTGGGCTAGCAGGTCGGTGAACTCCTTGCACAGCTGTCTGCAGGGGACAAGATACAGGGCAGTCAGGAAGATGATCTATATGCACAAGTCTATGTAGAACACATAGGCCTGGGATCGCCAACCAGTCACGCTCCAACCTTCTCCAAGCTGCTCCCCAAAGGAATTCTACATTTCTACAGATACTTCATGAATCACTTTTACTTGTGCTTGAATTACATTTTGACTATAGCTCTTCATTGTGAACTCCATGAATGTCATCTCGTTTCACAAGTGTGAAACGAGATTTTGATCTTTCCTTTTTGATACATGTACAAGAGTAGCACTACCAAGACCCTCAAGATGGACCTATAGATGCTGCACTGCCGTCACTCATTTCTTTTGAGTTGTTGCCCATCAGAACTAGTTTATGTTTGGGTAAAGTATTGACAAGTAATTTCCTTTACCGTACCCTCAAATACAATGGCTCTAGTACTTCTAATGCTAGTTGAAAAACTTGATTTTATTATCTCATCATGGGTAAGATGAATTAGGAAAAAGACTGGGACAGTTTTAGTACAATAAAAGTATTTTCTTTAAAGATTTGCTAAATGGTAATGAACAAACTAAACGGGACATACAGTATAAAGATTGTGTCAAAAAGGCCGTATTGTTCCCCATAGATTAGTTACTGTGTGATGTTTTGAAAGTGAGACAGTGCCTGCTATAAATTTAGAAAAATGACATTCAGTGTGAATTCTTTTTTTCTTTTTTTTTACCTTTACCATTTGCATGCCTTTGTTTCTGTGTGCATAACAGGAGTGGTTTGTTGATTTAAAGCTAATTTGGGAAAGAATACTTTTCCTACATTGCAATTCATTCATACAGTTTTTTTTTTCAGCAGATGTAGCAGTATTCAGCAGATGACATGACAAAAAACAAAGATATGACGCCCTAAAGTAATAGGCAGAAGCAAAGAGCTTGTAAGCTCTTCTTCAACAGGCTCTATTTCATGAACAGCAGGTTTCTGTGAAAACATTTTTTGTTTGCACAACTGTGAGATAATTATACTTTTTGTGCAAGTAGATCAAATTAGTCACTTAACGTGCAGTTCCCAAGCTTTTCAGGCTGCGACCCTCAAAATCACCACCTCCACTATGAAAAGTGACTGCCACTTTGATCAAAGCAAAATATAAAAAAAAGTTCAATAATATAAATGTGTTCTTTTTACATTAGACCTTAACCTTAGGGCTTTAGAGAATATCACCAAAAAAAAAAACGATTGTAATTATTATTGGATCTTTGGATCTTTGGAGGTGATGACTAAAATGACATTGTTACGACACGTGCACCGGACACTTGCTTATTTTACTAACAGCATGATTTTGTGTGCCCGGTTGATAAGCACAGAAAACTAATACAGTTCACATTTTTCAGCCCTGTTTTATTCAAATGTGCCTTTTCCTGGTTAGATTTCCCCAGAACGCTCGCGGTCTTAGGCCCGTGTACTTTATATTCATACGCACCCCCTCCCCTCTCTGCTCGCGGCCTTAGGCTAGAGCTGCGGCGCATGAGTGACAGGCTGCGCGGGACAGGCCCAGCTGGGGTGGGGGTGAGGTGGGTGCGCGTAGAGGGCCACCGCCGGCTACACCCAGGGCCTCATGGCTGTTGTTTCGCCCCTGACTTGAAACACTCCAGTGCTAAATAATGAATTTCTAACAGGCGCGCTATTGGAACAGGTTTTGGGGATGTGAGCTTCAAACGGGCGCCAAGCGAACGCGCCGTGCATATCGAGCGAACGCGCGCACAAACACACACACTCACACACACACACACACACACACACACACACACACACACACGGACTGATTATGCAGCGAAGGCCGGCAGACTGCACTGTTTATGCACGCTAAAAATACAAGCTTGCTCAAGGTGCATTCGCCAGGTGCACGGCTAGTGCGCAGGCTTCATTACTACCAAACAAAAATAATTGGGCAGAGAAAGATAGTCGTGAAAAACAAGGCAAACGGTGCAAACAAAACATTTTACAGTGGCTGAACATGGATAAGGCTCAATGAACCGTGGGAAAAATGACAATTAACCCTCATGTAATTATGAAAACTACAGGAGCTTTGACAGGAATGTGAAGCTGGAAGGTTGTAGTATCTTTTGTGATTATTGGCATGAACATTTGAGGGATAGGCTTTATGCCCGATGCCCTTCTGTTTTCTGATATGACATGACTTGAATTCTTTATACATTATTTCCTCATCTGCCGTTGTGGCATTCTTTGATTGTTTTCGATGTGTGCGATATTGGCCAAACATATTAGTATAGCGTTGTCCCTCGGGGCCCTCAGCAAAAAAAAAAAAAAAAGCAACAGTGTTTAATTTCCTATGATTTAATTTGGTTCCCGTTTGGGGAATATAAATGGGCCACATTTCACCCCATAAGTGTAGCCATTATGCAATTCATATTCAAATGTCATTGTCTTTATTGAAAATGTGGGGCAGAGACGAATGGATTGGAGGAACGCCATTATTTTTCAACAGAAGTGCAATTGAGCCCTTAATCAACCCTCCTCTTTCATTATTATTATGGGGATAAATTTTTTATCCATCTGTCAGAGTGATTGGAATCACACCGAACGCTGTGACCTATAGTGGAGCAGAGGCCCATTCATTTTAACTACAGGCAAGCTAAAAGAATATGTTTTACATGGTAAAAATGAATGGTTGGAAAGCATGGAGCAAGTGGAAGGTCGGTGGTTTGGATCCCACTATCTCTGGGCCATAACAGCAGTAACCCTAACCCTAACCTTTTTATGCTTTTTGTTATGTACATTGTTACAAAACCATTGGCACAGCAACGTGTTAATGTTTTCTCTGTGAAAGCAGGCAAAGCCAATTTTTTGAGACACGATGTCGAGGCCATCGGTGGCCTGAGCATATGTGCCGTAGCCCAAACCTCTAGGCTATCAGGCAGCACCTGCTGATGTCTTACAGCCAGGTTGGCATAGACTGATTGTCTTATCACTATATTGTGTGAAGCAATAACCATATCGCAAAAAGAGCCACGTTCTTGCAAAATGTTCTTATTCAGTTCCTTTGAAGATTTATTTGGCACTGATTTTGTCCTTTTTCAGTCTTGTTTTTACTCAGTTTGACGAATGAACCAATTCTTATGATTGTTTTTGTTTAGATTTAATGGAACGTTTTGCGTTAAAACTGTATTTTTATCGCAAAATTCTATTCTCCAGCCCTTCATAATTCACTATAATGGTTGACTAATATTGTTTATGAAAAGCTGTATTATTATTATTTTTTTTAAGTCCTAGGTTTACATTTCACGTATGAAAAGATATTCAATTACGAGCTATTTTCTTTTATTAATGCTGTCTAGAATTTGTTTTGTTTTTTATATACAATAATTGCATGATCATTTCACATCGGGACATCCCTGTAGCCCTGAGCCTGTCCTGGGGTCTTCGCAGATGATTGCCCCATTTCAGCATTTCCATAGATCCTCTTTATTGCCTTCCTATACTTCTTATGGTCCCTTACAATGGTGCCTGTTGTTGAGCTTCAGGTGGATCCCGTCGAGTTTGTGATTTGGTTATTGTAATCGCCAGTGATTTCTTTTTTTTTACCTTCTGGATAATTCGATAGAGAAATACCGGTGTCTCAAAAACAGTTCCATCGTGGCGTACGGCACTCACTTGGTGGCGAGCAGCATGTTCTTGCGGGTGTGCAGCTCGTTGGGGTCGGTGTGCTGTCGGTTCAAGTACTCGCTCACTGCTTTGGTGGGGAACTCCGTCTCGCAGATGTAGCCGAAGTCCCGCGCCAAGTGCACCGCCTCGCCTGCGGGAAAAAAAAGGAGGACGCCGTATCGACATCATTCAGACTCACGACAGCACGTGACAGACATCCCTGCGTTTCTAACAATTAACTGATCCGATGGGGTAATGCCGGAGGTAAGTCGTCGAACCTTTACACCCGCAATAGGAAGAGTGACATAGGAAGAGTGCTATATCAAAACCAGACAAAAGTTAACTATGAGTAAAAAGTATTGAAACTGAAATAACCAATTCCATGCACATTTTAGTTTTCGCTGTGTGAGAAAATATCGCATGCAGGCTTTAAATGTGACCAACTGAAAGGCTTTTGCTGTTGCCTGCTGGGTTAAAAAAAAATAATGACCTTGTTTTACAGAAAGCAATTGTGCCGTGGAAGGGCCGCAATTGTTAATTGAACTATTAAGTTAATTATCTCTCCTCTTCCGTTGTGAGAGTCATTGTCCTAAAGTACCTGTAATATAAAAAGCCATATGGAGCTGTATAGGGAGCACTGATGAAGGAATTAAACCAAATGAATTACCTTCGACTAGAGAGGTGAGTAGTGTGACGTTGGCGGCCTTGCGTCTCCCGGCAGGTAAATTCAGCCCGATCTTCTCCAGCTTCTCTCTCAGGCATTTGCCGCCATTTTTAGACTTTGCTCTAAAGAAGTAGAAGAAGAAAAAAGCACAGGAAATAATGTGTAATGTTGCATGTTAGACGATACCGTTTCATTGCTAAATTCTTCTTAATGTTGAAGAGGTTTTGTCTTGCTAAATGTTCACACCATGTGAGTATTTGAATGCTGAGATTTTCTTGTGGCTAAATTAGAAATCATGTGATAGAATCGTCTTATTACTATTTGCTGGGGGTTGTTTGTCATGGATATTTGGTCGCAGCTCATAGCCAAGCAGATGCCTTGTTTAGAGAGAACAAAACCGATATCCTATTTGAAGTGAATTAATTATAGGCCTACCAATATTTACCTTCTCAGCACGCCCCCCAGCAGCGAGGCATTGAGGCACTCTGGAGGGGACAGTCTCCTCTGGACCTCCCCCACGGTCACTTTGTATTTGGAGGTGGAGCTGAGCAGAGACAGGCGGCCCGGGACCGAACAGAACACCTCGTTGATGTTGACAGTGATTCCGCCAATCAGGCCGTCCTTCCCCAGCATTAGTGAGCCCACGTTCTTGGGCGGCATGGGCACTGCAGGGCACAGGGCAGTAGTTAGAGGGCGGCATGGAGTTGTCGATGTGTTTTCTTTGATTATTGAGATTACCTAGTTGTGCGCTACTTGAGGTGAATGCCCTCCCCTGGTTTTATGTCATTTTCTCAGCCCGTGGCGCACCCTGTGGGCGGCCCTCGTGGCCTAATGGAGCGCCCACGCGCCGGGCATTTACTGTTATTTAATGTCGCGCGACATCCTGATTACCACGTCATTGATTGTTGATTGGCTCGTGCTCCTAAATCGCATTAACCCCCTCTTGTCATTTCTCCACGGCCGGTTTGCTTCTCCATCCCGGGCCCTGTGTGGCGTTGGCAGCCGAGCCAGGACTGTGCGCGTGGCTCCTGATGGCTCCACGGGGGATAATACTCCAGATTAGCTCTAAACGAGCTCACGAGATTCTCTGTGAGCGGTGCCATTTATTACATCAGCGGCTAAATGCCCCGCGGGGAGCGCAGTCACTCAACGTCCCGGAACTAAATCAACGCGCTTCACGGGAGCGAGGCCTGTCAAGCGCGCCTGCCACCGCCGCGTCTAAACCCAGCTAACCGGCTTCAGCCTTCAGAGAGAGCAGCCCTGCTCCAGCGCATTTAACAGTGTCTGTGCGCGCTGTACGCTTCTTTTACGCACAGCCGCAAACAGCGTTCATTACTGATGTCTTACTAAATATCGCGTATTCAGAGCCATCTAATGGCTAAATGTCAAGTATCTTCATGCATAACATTATTCATTTCACTGTAGTGTTTTTCAATTCCCAAATAAAAAAAGAAAGTCAAAATAGAAATGTGCTGCTTATTTTGGAATATTGTATTGTATGCAGCAAATGTCAAATAAGCAGGATCTAAAGCTAAAAATGATGCGCGTATGCTTTTATTGTCCATACCTTTCTTGATGACTGACTGGTCCAGCATGTTTCCGTTGGTGTCGTCAATGGTCTGGATCAAAAACAGACACAAGCCATGCTTTTCAACTGCGTTTATCAAATACACATCATTAAAGATGAACATGCCTTATGTCAATTTGACTGTAATATACTGCAATGTTTCATAATGGTAGAATGGCTCGACCTACGCCTTTAGTGTTTAGAGAGGTTTTGTAGTTTCCTGTCTCCCGAAAGGCCAAAAGGTGCCATAAATCATTTTTTGGCACAATAAAAATAATACATTTTGACATATATGGCCCTTTTTAAACCACCTGCGTAACCTTCCTGCGTAAAACATCCCCATCGAAAGCAACTTCAAATCCCTATCCATCATCTCCCCAAATAAACGGCTTGTTAAATTGATCTTCATTTCTCCACACAAGAGAGAATAAAAGGAGAAGAACGCTTTATACAGGGGTTAATAAAAGCGTGACACAAATGCGCAAAGCTGGAATGAGGCGAGGTTAAATGGCAAACAATTCGGGATGGCTGTGCCCCGGGGCGGACGCAGAGAAGATGGAATCCATAAAGTCCGTTTGAGTGGTCACCCTATATTCCTCTCTATAATCTGCACCGGCTCCTCGGGAACATTTATCCGTGCGAGCTGAGCGGCGCTGCGTAAAGGCGGGTGTTTGTTTCCATGCGTGCATGATCATAAAATAAATGTTTATACTTGTGTTGCATATGTCATAGAGGTATAGCCTAATGTAAAATGTGTCTATTGTTACTAGTTGGTTTAAAAGGGAAACTAGTCTTGGTCTAATAGAAATTGAGTAATGTTGGAGTGTCTTCGAGTGTCGCATCTGGTTGTGCGCCTCTGTCTCGAGGCCCTTGTCCCTTCGGCTGTGGGTCATTCGTCTTTACTGCAGGGTAGCCCAGAGGGATCAGGGCTTCACCCACCCACTGGCTTCAACCCGGTTTGAAAACTGTGAGTTTGCATATTTTACATTCTCGAAGAAAAGAAGACAAAAGTAAAGAAATGTAAATAAAATGTAAGAAAAAAAATATCTAAACGAAAAACTAAATGTGATAAAACATATTAATAAAGCCAAGTTTAGTCTAAAAACAGCGTTTGTGAGTGGCACTTATAGCCTATATATCAAGATAAAACCTTTATTATTAGTAGTATTGTTATTAGATCTTTTTGTTGTCACAGGAGTGAAATTATGCAAAAAAACTAAACAAAAAACATTTCATTTAGGTAGGCTAATATTAAGTAGGCTATATTGACGAGTTTCAGAAGCATGACCGTTTAAAAGGCAACACTAAGTCTATATGAAAACATGATTGTAAATCAAAATATGTATTACATGTCCGTAAGCTGTGGTAGATCCCGTGCGTCTCACCTGGACGTCCTCAAGGCCGTGCAGTCCGTGGAGCATGTCTCCCATCCCGGGCTCCAGTCCCGGGTGAGCGTGCAGGAGGACATCGGGTCGCCTCATGTGTCCATAGTCCCGGCGCGGGTCCAGCCCAATCTGTGGCAGCGACGCCCGGGGCTGGGCAAGTAGTGACGAGCTATCCACGCGCTCTCCTGCGTCTTGCCGCTGCCGCGTACCCCACGCGCCTTGCTGGCTCTGGTGAAGTGAGTTGAGCGAATACGGGTCGCTCACGTGCGAATATGGATCCTGGCTCTGATAGTGAGCGAGAGGCTGGTACGGCGGGGGAAAATACGGAGGCTGGAAGTCCGATGAGGGCGCGTGGGACAGAGGCGGTGCGCTGGAGTAGGGTGTCGCGTGCGACACCGAACCCAGCTGTGACAGGCGCGAGCCGTGGCTCGAGACGCCGTCATGCCGGTCCTTGTGTTAAGAAAGGCACAGAGAAAGAGAACATTGAAATGAGAAAGGAGCTAAAAACATTGAAATAAACCCAAACTCCCCTGTCACACGACTAAACCCCAGATCTTTAGACTCTCTTCTCCTACAAGGACTCACCGTGGAATAGGAGTGGACTAACATCCGGTGGACTGTAGCGCAGATCACGCTACTGTCTATCTGGGTCTACAAAGGTTTAAAGCTGCTGATTGTGCCGCTCGTCCCGCTCTTAGCTCCGCTTCTGCGCGTCCTGCCCCGGAGCTGCCACCGCACTGAGTGTGTGCGCGCCCCTAGCCCCGGTATATGCTGTAATTGTTATTCATGACTGAGACTTACAGGAATATTAATGCGCGCGAGGCAGGGGACTGGCGACACGCGGAGCGTGAAGCCTCTCTCTCGCGCCACCGTCAGTGACGTTAAATTCCGTTGAGAGCAGCAACGAGCTCAAGCTGCAGGAGACAGACGAGTCTCAAACAGAATCCAGAACCCAGAGGTTTCCCCTGCGCAAAGCCCTTCACCTCAAGGCCATTTGGCGCGCAAGATGCGGCACATTCGAGGCTTTCATTACGCAAACGTATTTAGCGTTTCAGACCAATGGCAGCCCAATATTAGGCTTTTGAAACATTAGGAGGATACATTTTCACTTAGGGTTAGGCTACTAAAATACTATAGGATTTTTTGGGAACCTTACCTATGAATAAACTCGGGAGAGTTGTAAATTCCAGTGCGCAAACACTCTGCGAAACAACATTAAAGCAACTAATGCCATGACTTGTGATTTAATTTATTTTAGAAACGTAAAAATCCCCCTTCTTCACATCTTTACGCATTTTCTTTTCTTGATTTATGGTCACCGCTGACACACTAGGCCTACATAGAATCGTATAACTCTCGAGGCTTCACTGAAGCGCGCGTAAAAGCGCAGCGTTGGCTCTGGGACCATCGCCCCTTTGGATGAGTTGTTGAACTGCCTCCATCCTCTCCCCACACCGTGGGAGAAAAGCCATGTGCTGCGGCACAAGACAACGACTTCCCACCGAGCAACGGCCTCGGAGCTCGCCTTCTCACCCCAGCCCCTGCAGCTCGATTATGTGTCTGCGTCTGCACACTCACACCTCATGCTCTGTCTCCTGTCTCCTTTCAACTGGCCTTGACCCAGGTCAAATGACTTTCATTTTTTACACACAACACAAGTTCTGTTTATACATTTTGTGTCTATTAATCAATGCTTTTAATTACAACGGCATTATTATCATTAACGTAAAAATAATAATTATCATAGTAATCATAATCATTATAATAATAATAATAATATACAACTTTATGATATGTTTGAGTCAAATGACAATAACTGACACAAATATCAGTACGTATAACAAGATTTAAAAAAAATAAAACACACACATGCAACCAATGGGATTTCTATTTCTATTATAATGTTCACTTTTACTGTAAAAGTCAACAATTCTCACTGTCCATTCCAGGCCAATATAATTCTACCCAGGTCTTAAAAACAACTGCTATAACTGCACCGAGCAAAATTTAAAGTGCAAATGTCCAATATTATCAGAGCGTCAGGAATTTGCCTTACCTCATAAATATCCTCGTACTTGACATTCTCCACTAGTTTCCACAGCATGGTCGCGTCTCCAGTGTTGTAAAGCGAATGCAGCCGAGTGAGGACGAATGGATGGCTCAAGTGCACGTCCCTCCTCCCCCCTCCCTCGCTCCGTCTCCCCGCCCCCTGCACTCCCTTGCACTCCCAAGGATCGGGACTTTTTGGAGGTGCCAATGGGGGAACCCCTCTGGATAAATATCTGGTATAACACATACTTATCATTAATAAAAGAGCCATGTAACAAAGCACGACCTCGATGATAGATTTTAGGCTAATGGGATCCGTGCAATTGGACTTTTATTTGGGGATTTCTCATATATAAAATCTGCAGAAATCTATAGACCTCTGCAAACAAACGCATGTGAATCTGTCACGTCAAAAGTATAGCTAAAATATCCACCCAAGTGTGAGTATCATTATAATTAGTGTCGGATTTATGGCTCTTTACTGGGAGTCTTTGGGATCTGTTCTTTTCAAACATCCATTCAAGAGACTCTTTTTGATAATAATTTTTAAGAACACTCATTATCTAAGACGTGATCACTTACAGGCACACCCTTTGATCATTTTTAACTGTCACATCAGTAGATATAATCTTTTTTTAGTTGGTTAGTTTACATTCATTTTTCTTTCATAATTCATAACTATACAATTGTGGATGTTCCAAATGGAGTAGGCTGAAGCAATAAAGCTTATATGTGCCTACCTCATATTCAATTCAATATACATTTATGTAACATAATAAATTACATTATACGGTCTACATTGCATTGACTTTGGATATAAACTATTTATTTCTGAAGTTAACTCACTGACAATTGTCAGTGAGGGACGGATGGAGCGTGAGATCGATAGACGGATCGGTGCGGCGTCAGCAGTGATGCGGTCGCTGTATCGGACCGTTGTGGTGAAGAGGGAGCTGAGTCAGGGGGCGAAGCTCTTAATTTACCGATCGATCTACGTTCCCACCCTCACCTATGGTCATGAGATTTGGGTAATGACCGAAAGGACAAGATCGTGAATACAAGCGGCCGAAATGAGTTTCCTTCGCAGGGTGGCTGGGCGCACCCTCCGAGATTGGGTGAGGAGCTCAGTTACCCGGGAGGAGCTCGGACTCGAGCCGCTACTCCTCCACATCGAAAGGAGCTAGCTGAGGTGGCTAGGGCATCTGTTCCTGATGCCTCCTGGTCGCCTCCCTCGGGAGGTGCTCCAGGCATGTCCCACTGGGAGGAGGCCTCGTGGAAGGCCCAGGACACGCTGGTGGGACTATGTCTCCGAGCTGGCCTGGTGTCGTCTCGGGGTCCCCCCAGAACAGCTGGAGGAGGTGTGCGTGGATCGGGAAGTCTGGGCATCTCTGCTGAGACTGCTGCCCCCGCGACCCGGCCCCGGATAAAGCGGAAGAAAATGGATGGATGGATGGATGGACAATTGTCAGTTTTAAACTTTAGACTTTGCAACATTGACCAAGAAGATCATTTAAATGCACATCACAGCAGCTTGTTACATGTTACAGTTGTTTTATAGAATGAACCAAAAGAAAAAACAGTACATAGGACGAAGTATGCCTAAAAAGCATTACTACGTCGTTATCTTACTTTGAAGAGGTAATAAGAGAGTAATCCCAGGTTTGCACTGTAGTTCCAATACCAATCTAGTGTTGTTTCTAATTATTAAATTCAAAACAATTGATATTATTATCAGGGCTTTGCATTGCGTAGGGACAGGCATATTATATGCTTTTCATTATAATGCTCTTTTACCTTATGATATTTCCTTCTTTTTCAGGTAGAAATAAAAGATCATGACCCAAATACGCAATTAAAAGAAAACAAAACAAAAGCAAACAAAACACCATGAAATGAGAAAGAACTATTATGACGAGATCATTTCCTATGGCAACATGCAGCTTTTGGGCACAGATTTACTCACAGTGGAACGGGTAACCAAATGTTTTACTCAACTGAGAGTACCATTGCTCTAAAATATATCAAGTAGAAGCAAGACAAAGACGTATTTCCATTGTAGCCACAGCTGCCCTGGAGAAGAAAGTGAGGTTCTCAATCGGCTCCTTTGACCACCAGTAACCACTTACTCACCCACACACAGCATTCACACAGGCAAGATGGGTGAAGTGTTTTGCCCAAGGACACAACCTTGGCCTGTAGGGCTTTGAGAATCTTGTCAGACTTGCAAAGCACAATCAGGTCCAATGCCCCATTCAACATAACTAGTCTCAATGAAATCATGTTTGAGATATGTGTTGTACATTCTGTGATGTGCTATAGCTCCGAGTATATTCCAGGGTGAGAAAGAATAAGCTGTACCAGTTGTTTTCCAGAGAATCGCATCTCACTTAGCTGGTCCTCTTCAGATGGTGGTCCAATAGCATTGTGCGTACTATTCTACAACAATAACTACAGATATTATAACATCATTACCTTGTGTGAATGCCAGACATGATACAATGTTGCTGATGTTGCCAGTTTTGCTAAACATTCCATCAACACTGAATTCACTTCTTTCTTATATTTATTTGCGACTCATAGCATACCAAACGCTCCTTTATCAGTGTGTTCGAACAAATGTTCACTGATCAATCTGTGTAGCCACTAAACAGCCCCACTTTGCCAACCGCGAAGGCACAACTGCTCCCTCTAGTGTCCAAACGTGATCAGCACAGCCATTATTGGTATTATGCCTAAAAGTCCTTTCGAATGAGAGCAAGGAGAAGTAGAAAACAATATATATTTTACTGTCAGTTATCCCCCATTTATTTTTTTACATTGAATTTTGTGCTGGGGAAAAAAAATCAGCTTTGCTCCATGAATCAAGTGACCATACTTTAATACGAGACAATGAATAGACAGATATTAGGTAGGGCCTAGTAGTAGTAGTAGAAGCACTCATACTCAAGTTTTGCCATCACAGTTTTTAGTATTTAAGAAACAACATGACTTACCTCCGTGTGTGCAGGTTAGCCTCACAATCACAAAGGTTAGATACACTACAAATGTGTAATACTTTATTGGCGTGCCTTCCCTTGCTCATGAGAACTAAAAATTATACCTCAGGTTAAAGTGTGCTTCATTGTCTTTATTGTCAATGCCATAGTACTATTCTGTCAGGAGCAGTGAGCAGTGTCCGGGAACCCATCTCCAGATCTCGAGAAAGGGGACTCTCCGCCCTCCTGTCGTGCACATTTTGGGTTGAGAAACGATCCACCTCTCGTTTGTTGCCGCTGTTCCCATATTGTCTTTGATGTCGTCAGTAAAAGCCCATGCGTGGGACACATACGGCATGAATGTTTAAGGGGACTTCTGTTGTCATGTGTTCGGTGGGACGTCCGTGTGCCAGATCTTCTCCTCGGCCCCTCTGTTTGGAGCCCTCTCTCACCCCTAATGCCTCCCCCTTCCCCATAACCCAACCACCCACACATAGAACACATGACCGTCAGCCATGACAGATGTCCCACAGCCTGTACGTCCCGGGGCTGGACGGAGTGAGGACTGTGCTTGCGCTCCTGCAGGGCTTTTGACACTCCATGTATCAGCATACATTACCCACGATGCTCTTCTGCTCACACTGACTGCTCTTTTGTTTGCTATCAATGCAAAATAGAGTAAAGCTTTTGTTTATTTTAATTGTATTCACTTTTGAGAAGAGCGGGGGAAAAACCACGCAACTTTACAAATTTGACTGCTTATAACGTGAGTTGCTTCAAAATTTAACTTCTTAATCCCCGCCTTAACCAAGCACATACATTTTTCTCCAGTTCGGCTTTAACCGAATCTAAACGCTTCTGGACTGGACCTTATGGGCTATAGGCCAGTGTAACGCCTCATTTGAAAACTAAGACCCACAAAACTGATCTAAATTGATCTGTTTCCTCACGTTTCCTCACGCATTTGTCTTCACTCTTTTTCACATTATTTTTCATCTCATTTAATGCCACTTTCTTTGCTGCATTTATAACTTTTTTGTAACTTGTTTGTCGCTTTTTGAAAATTTATTTTTTGTGCTCTTTTGGTCACTTTTTAATGCTTTTTGTTGATCCTTTGCTGCCTTTTTTGTCACAGTTTAGTTGCCTTTTTGTTACTTCTCATCGCTTTTTTTTTTAACACATTTTTGTTGCTTTTTTTTGGAGGTTGGTGGTCACTTTTTCACACTTATTTGTTGGTCCTTTGTTGCCTTTTGGTGCTGCATTTTCATTTTATTTGTTTTTTATTTATTTTTTTGCGTCTTCCTCGTTTTCTTCTCGTTGTTGTTGCTATTTTAACACTTTTTTCAAGACGCTTTTTCGGACAACATGTGCTCGGTTCAGGCCGGGGGTCAACAGGTTAAATGTTCTACTCTGTTCTTCTTGCTCAAGCTGGTGATGAGTTGCCTCGCAGATTTCACGGCTGCAGTACAGAGGTTGACCGCTAGGCGCCAGTAGAGCTCCACAGTTGTACCGTATTGGACTCACGTTGCCACAGAGGTTTTATGAGGTTGCTTTCATTCAGCTTCTCCAACATGTCTAAGCATGGCACCCGCGTATTAGGACTTCTCCATAATCTCGGCTCACTAAATTGCATAGAATATGTTTGAAATGTGTAATTTTGACTGAACCGCTCAAATCAGTAATTCATTTTTTTTTTAATCCATTCATTATTAAGCATACACATACAGACACACATACAAAAATACACGTGCAACGTATCCAAACTTTTGATATTGGTAATATGCAGAAGTCATCAAGTCTTGCTTTCAATCCATAAAGGGAAGCTTTTGCACGTTGGACACAGAGCTGGAGACAGACGTGCAAAGACTGTTCATGAGAGGTGTCGTAGGAGGAGGGGAAGGCAAAGATGACATTATTAAGATTATTGTTATATTACTATGAATGATATACAAAGAAAAAGATGCTATTGGAACTGCACAATGAGCAAAGACCGCCATTATTTAGGCAGTACAATATCTTTCAAACAGCCTTAAATGCTATTAATCTGCTGCCCTCTTGCATGCACTGTAACTGTGGTGCTTGTGCTAAAACAAACACAGATTTGGTTCCAGATATGTTTTTGATAAGACACATGACCTCTTTGCTGAGACGTCTTAAAGCTCGGTGCGTGTAGGGGGATGGCAGTGGCAGGGGACAGACGGGGGGCCGAGGACTGCACTGTTCCTGGATGGATCAGGGCTGGAGAGAAAAAGCGAGATTTGAGCAGACTAACTGGGGAGACGCAGGATCACAACTTCACTAAAAAGATACACCGGAGAGAGACAGAAGAACCCGAGCGCCGAGACGGGTTTAGCCTCTCGGAACACAGTACTAGTAGTAATAGTAGTCGTAATGTGGTGGACGAAACCAGAAAAAGTGCTGCCACTTGTGCATTAGCGATACTAGAGTACAGTAGGGGCAGTTTGTGATAATGTCTAAGAGCCAGTAATAGTTTTGGTGAAAATTATGGTTATTGCAGTACTATCAAATACCTTTTCTATCTATGAAGTGTTTTATATACTTCAGTGATTGTGCCCTTCTATATTTACATCTTACTCATACACAGTAACTTTTAACTGCTTGTACTTTCTGATTTAGCTTCTTTTGCATGGGATTTCAAAGTATTTACATATTCAAAGAGGATGAAGTATTTGAAATCACCAAAGAGAGTAGCCATACTGTGATGCCTACTATGAGGCCTATGCGCACTATGATAGATCAATATCCTTCATAATGAACAGGCAGCCAAGCTACATTATGCATATATACATATATACAATGTCAAACCTGTGATTCATTCTTGTCTGTTTGTCAATTTTGTTTCTTTTTCTCTTTCTCCCACAGAGGCGAGGTATCGATCGCAACTTCAGCGCAATTTGATCGGCGCTCCTTCTTATTCCAGCGCCGGGGTCGGCCGGGACGTCTTTCACGGGGGGTTTTCATGTTTATCACGCCAGTAATACTCGTAAACAAAAACGTGATTAAGCAGGCGTCTATGCGCGCGTGTGGGTGGCAGTATACGAGGCGAGAACGCATACCTCTAGTGAGATGCCAGTTCCATCAAAGAGCCAATTTAGCAGACGGCGCATCTTCTCATATTTTTTTAAATGTATACCTCCCGCATCCACGCTTGATATGATTGAAGTCCCTGCCAGCGCCTGACACTGATTAGAACACGTATATTTTAAATTAAATGCCAACTTTTTTCAACCTTCTCTCCTTATCAGCATTAATCAACAAAGTGTCCAAAGCCGATGTTACTCCGACATAAACCCCATTAGCTTCTTAAAATGGCCTAGCGCGCGCTCCGATCTGTCAAAGCTGTTTGGAAATCAGCCGTCAAGTGGAAGTAAATATCACGTGATGTTTTTCATTGTCATGGGTTTGATAGGTCTTTGAATACAGCTGATGTCTGCCACAGTCAGTCAGTGTCAGCCGCGTGTCAAAATGCCCCGTTATTGACACCGGTGATGTAGTGAAATGGGAGCGTTTTCTTCAGGTCGGCTGCTGGTGGAAACACTCCATGCTGTGGTGGTTCGCGTACCATTGGTAGCACATGGGTTGATTCAGTGTTTCATGTATCTCTTCCTCTTTCTTTTTTTTTTTTATTGAGGTTTGGTTCAGGTTAGGTCTGGAGGCGGTACTTTGTGTAGAAAAGTCCTTAATTTACCCTTCATTTCCTGTGGCGTGGATAACATTGTTGAGCCCAAAATCCAAGTAACTCCTGCCATTCTCCTGGAGTGGTTCAAGGGGGTGGCAATTCCGGTTTTATATATTATGCCGCATACTTTTGTATTATATCAACTGGTATTGGTCAACTTTTGTTTTCAGTACTGAAGCATTTTTTCTGAATGTTCTTTTTTGAGCCAAAACACATTTGATACAGCCTTCTTTGCTCATAATTGCCAAAGTCTACAATTGGAGCTCGGGTTATGATCAATCCAGAGCAATAACTGTTTTTACATTATACATTTTGGTCGATGGATATAAAACCGAATGGATGAGCAGGTGTGTCCCGCTGTATCACCTAGATCAGGGGTGTCAAACGTACGGCCCGCGGGCCAGAACCGGCCCGCCAGTGGGTTCAGTCCGGCCCACGGGATAAATATGCATTATTAAAAAAAGGGCGCCTTGTAACGGTGCGTTTAGTGCATGTGCGCAAACGCACCGAGTAAAATTCCTAGTTGTGAACCTGTTCATAACAATGGCAATAAAAAACGATTCAGTTCTTATATTGTCCGCTAGGGGCGCTGTGTTTGAGTCTGTTCTATCGCTTTACCTGCTTTTTCTGTTGACTCTGGCACCCTCTTCAGTGAAATGTCTTTGTCAAAAAAGAGAAAAGTGGATCAAAGAGTGTCGGATTTTTCAAGAAAAATTGACCTCTTCCTATATGTATACAGTGATCCTTGTTGAATGTTTTTACATTATTTTATCGATTGATATAATTGATAAATGTTGACATCTCTTTTGCAAGAAAAAAATAAGACTTGAAAAGAGGACAATTCACTCTAATGAATACTATGTAGCACTTTGAGAAACTTGTAAAGTGTAAGCTGTTGTTATTATTATTCATTTATTGGAAAAATGTTTTATTTTCCTGTTTACATTATATGTGGCCCGCGACCCGCCGTGGCAGCTGAATTTCGGCCCACGACCCAGAATGAGTTTGACACCCCTGACCTAGATCAAACTTGTTGAAATACTAAACCTTTTAGACTATGATCAAAGGAACTTGGCACCAGTCATTTTAGCAGATTCAGGAGCTTTTTCGGTCGATAAGAAAGTAAAAATGTTCTCTGGGAGAGGGGTTGCGACCCACTAGAAATGTTCCCGCGGCAGTTGAGAACCACTGACCCCGTGGTGAACCCAGGACCCTCTTGCTGTGAGGCTTTCAACTTTTGTTTACTGTACATTTCGATAGGGAAACAAAAAAAAGCGAGTCAAATGCCAATCTCAACAGATCCAGTTGGTGGGTAAACGCTTAACCGACTGAACACCTGATATGCACATTTATGGACACGACGCAATCCTTCCACGGCCTGTGTGGATGTACTATCACCATCACGCGCCTGGAATCACCAAATATTCCCACCGATCGGAGATTTTTTGTCACTTGGCCGTCAGCGACGCCGCTCCGCTCCTCTCTGCCGCCTGAGTGTGACAAAAACCTCTCACTGTAAACGCCATTTCCCTCACTCATTTACGTGCGCCTTTGTGCGTGCGCGGGGAACGTGACCTCTTTTTTAAATCACTGCCGTATTAAAGCGTAAACAGCCTACGGAGCTCAATGGAGGCGCCAGCAGGCAGATGCAACATTTTCTTCTTGGAGGTTTTTTTTTTTTTCTTTTTTGTTGAAATATAAATAAGCATAAGAGCTGATAGAAGTCGCGTAAACTAAGGAAGGGGAAGAAGAAAACCTGCACAAAGGGCATCTTTTCAACTCCGACTTTTGTAATAGAGATGGCAAAGCTATGTGTCCCGTCTTCATATACAGGCGCGTGAGTAGAAATGAGGCTGTTATGGAAAAGACGGCGTGTTGCAATTCAAAGTGAAACATGAATTCTATCCAGGGCTACTGTTACTACTGATGGGCAACCTTGTCGTATATGAGAAAAGAATACACTGGCTGTTGGATCCGCTTTGCCTTTGGTTGCAGCCAGAGCCACGGGAAGACATTTAGGGGGTGCTGAGGGAAAAAATGTACCCCAAAAACGCTGTTTCTGTGCATATTTCCTATTTATTAATATTGCCTGGAGTTCACAAACCATCCACTAGGGGGTGCTGCATTGCTCTCAGCACCCTGGGTTCCCATGGCCTTGGTTACAGTATTCTTGCCATTCATTCACAAGATTGATTTGGTCCAGTGTTGCATAGGGTAAAAAAATAATAATTGTCAAATGTGTAAGGTTAACCCCCACCAGAACCGAGACATTTTCTCCGGTTGGGCATTACCCAAATCTAAAAGGTTCTGCCAAAAAAAGCGTCAAAATAGCGTCGAAAAACGAGGATGAAAACGCGGCAAAAATGTGACGAAAACGCAACAATACTGCAATGTTAAAGGGAAAGAGCGTCAAAAAATGTGACGAAATCACAACAGAAAAGCAAGAAAAAAAAACGATGAAAATGCAACAAAAACACAACAAAGATGCTACAAAAACACGCGACATAAAAGAGACAAAAACATGACAAAAATGCTTAAAAAATGTGACAAACACACAGCAATCAGTTTTGTAGGCCTTAGATTTGTAATGAGGCCTCACACTGTTGCTCTCCAGTTCAGAAGCGTAGCAGAATTTGGGTACTTCCGAACTAGAGAAAATGTGCTCGGTTTAGGGCGGGGGGAAAGAGGTTCAGAAAGATTTTTTTCATTGAAGGAATAACTGGACTTGTTCTGAATCAGTTCAAGATGGGATGGTTCGAATTATATAAAAGGTCTTCATGAATCACTGCGAGAGAAAACTACCAATAGGTTATCTGTTTAATCTCTAACTAAAGGAAATGTGTGACTGAGACTTACAGCCACACTTCCAGCAGCAACACTAGGAACTCCCTGGTTAAAGACAATGATAAAAAAATAAAAAAAAAGGTTTACACAAATTTACGACAAAGCCAAAAGTAGCAGAACACAACCGTCTTTATTCAACACCAGCATTTTAGAAGGAAGGGTTTTTCCACATATATATAGTTGAAAGCCTACAAGAAAAGTAATTTAAATATTTATATATATCTTTACAAATGTTCATGTCGGAGAGCTTTGTGGCCGGCTAAAACTGGAAAGTGTACAAAGAGAGGCATGCACGGGGATGTCGCTGCCTTTACAAAATGGCTGAGTTTGGACCCTTGATCCTCCACGTCCCACACAAATAACGCACACACACACACACTCTCCCCACAGACAGGGACGCCCCATGATAGGACTCAGAATGTTGCTACAAAAATAAGTATGAGAGTGAACTTTAGGGCATGTAATAATATGTCTTGAAATCCAGTTCAAAGCTTTAATCTTCATAATTTACTTGGCCACTTTTCCCACACAAGTTCAGAATTTTGAGACAGATGTGAAAAACGGGCAGGGCATTAAAAAAGTTGACAGATTGTGTGCGTACAAAATGGCATGGCAGTAGGTTCGCATTTGTGATACTAAAGTCCATAAATAAACAAAACAAGACCTCAGCTTCTCCCATAGGCACAAGTCTAAAAAAAATGTGAAAACGTATTTAGCTGTTCATTTCAAAGTGAAATCAATTCGGTAAACACTCTATGGTAACGTGTATGTGATAGTTATTAATCACAGTTACTGAAAGTCAAAAGTCAGTTTCCTCATAAGAAGTTTATCTGAATGCAACTGTTAGCCACGTTTGAAGCCACAACGCGGAACATTGTTGCTACATCCATAGAAATCATAGAAATGCCTTTAGCAATCTGAGGCTTTGCCCACAGACGCCTACTTCTGTTAGCTAACGGCTTCCCGGACTTGTTAGAAATCAGCTTTCTACTCCCATACAAATGAACGGTGAAAGCAAGCCCTATATCAAAGTATGACGAGGTATGACGTGTCCGTTTCATGGCATTTATATCATGTCTGTAGTTTCTCCATTATTAACATCTTATAAGATAATGTTTAGCGGCAACTGGACGTGTATGTGACCCCACAGAAAGCAGAAACCCAACTGAATATGATTTAGCATTTAGCTTTGTGGCTAATTTTATACGCTAACTCTTATCTAAAGTATAAATAATTTGTCACTAGGCTTTGTCCTCAACCAAATGGATCGGTGGGTTGACACGGGCTGAAAACATCTGGATCGTTCATAATTTGCGAAGTTTGATGGCTAAAGGCTAACGGCTGTAGGGCAAATACACTAAGCAGGCTAACGGACTCAGAAAAGTTTCCCGGATTAGCCGTCTTGCTAGCTGTCCGCACATGTTAGGATCGAACACCGCTTCTCCTTTTTATTTCTATGGCGACGTCACGGCCGTGGAGCTGACGTTGCTAACCGCAGGCAAAGCAAAGCAGATAAAGATATTTTCACCCATAATGAAATAAATACTTTAATTTATTCTGTTAATGGGGTGGAATGTTCCGCAGTGTGGCTTTAAATGATACATTTTAAATTGAATGCATTAAAACTTTGAAATATGATGTCCTTCAGATTGAACAACTGAAATGATCTGAAATGATGTGCACCTATATAATCCCCGGGTGCAATAGGAAAGTCAGTGTACATTAAACCTAAACAATATGTAAAACAATAAATACAAATCATAAATAAAGTCAGTTGAATGCATTGAAATAACACAACCACTCTCTCTCTCTTTCTTTCTTTCTTTCTTTCTGTCTCTCACACACACACGCACAACCTGACAGTCCAGTTAAATGCAGCGCTCCAAGGCACGGGGCGGGGACGGGGGGGCGGTGCTACTCAGTCTTTTCCGTTTTGCCGTCTTTGCTGGGGTTGTCGGCTGTTTTCCGGAGCTGTGATTTTTCCGAGTTGCCGGTGCTGATCTGGTCGCCGGCGGACTGGCTGGTTTTGCCGCTGCCGGAGTTTTTGTCCAGGTAGTTGAGCATCTCACTCAGGACTGTCTGGAAGGTGCTGAGGGCCGCACACACGGCCGGGGTGCCGAAACCGTGGGTGATTAGACTGTGGAGGAGAGGGGAAATCATCGTTATTATTACGCTTGTTAAAGTGCGTTAAACGTGCATATGAAAACACACAGTAGATGAAGTGTTTTCCATATTTTAAGGATAGAACAGGGACTCGCTCACGGCCCTTATGTACAGTATGGTTGCAAGGCGACAGTTAGTTGACCTCTTCTTAAGTTATTACACCGCTCAAGGCATGTGGAAGTGAAGTAGCAAACATCACAAAAATGTCACTCCAGAGACAAAACTATATATTTTTAGCTGAATTTGATAACTTTACTATGCGCTAGTGCAAAACCCAGTGTTTCCCAACCGGAGGTAACAGGACCCCCTGAGGATACGCAGGCACTTAATGGGGAGTACTCGGAATTATTTCAGTTTAACCTCTTAATCCCCGCCTTATCTCACATTATCTCCAGTTCAGCTTTGCCCAAATGTAAACGCTTTTTGACTGTAGGCCAGAGTAACGGCTCACTGATCTAAGATTTGTCTTTGTGTTGGTGCTTTTGGTGCTTTTTTGTTGCTTTTTCATCACCCTTTTGTTTTTGTCACTGTTTAAAAATGTTTTTCTATTAGAAGCTTTTAGATTTGGTTTAGGTCGAACTGCATAAAATGTGCTCTGTTAAAGGCGGGGGTTAAGAGATTAAATGATAGTTTAATGTACGTATTTATCATTCTTTTAGCCTTATTTCGAACAGAACGCATTGTTTTTTTACAAATAATCTGAGTTTAGTTGTTTATCCTCTGATGAATTGGTCACAGTCTCGACATATGAGGCTCTTAAAGCATAAAAGAAACGTCCAAGGGGTACGTGAGACCAAAACTACGGTACATACTAGGGCTGGGGAAAAAATCGTTTCGAATTAAAAATTGAGTTGGTCAAATCGATTCATATTTTAAAAAATATATATATATATTTTTTTAGATATTTATTTCTTTTATAATTTCTTTTATTTTATATAATTTCTTTTTTTTCTCTGCCCCCCTCTCCGAAGAAGGTCCTGCTGTATAAATGTGCCAAAAAGATTAGAGCCCACCTCAGGATTTTTTGTTTTATTAGCTCAATCAAAATACAGCAATAGGCGCCTTTGCTCTGCCCAATCCCGTCAGACCTTGGAAGCTAAGCAGGGAAGGGCCTGGTCGGTACTTGGATGGGAGATCGTTTGGTAACACCAGGATGCCTGGCGAATGTGTTGAGTGAGTGAGTGGCCGATGGCACTGACTGGTTGCCTCGCTTCCGTCAATCTACCCCAGGGCAGCTGTGGCTACAACAGTAGCGAACCACCGCCGAGTCTGGAGTGAATTAATAATGACGACAGTGTAGCGTTTTGAGAAACTTGGTAATACAGGCTTGTAAAGCGCAATAGAAGTGCAAGGCATCATTATTATTATTAATACAGTATAAATAATTTGGATGTTTAACAATCTTTGTTGCACACTGCACAGTGACTTTTCAGTTAGAGAGAGTTGCAATTATTTTTATTTTGATGCACTTTCACTAAATACAATAAATATATATATTTCAAATATATTTACAGTTCGCCGTTATTTTCGGGGGGGAAAATCGCCCAGCTCTAGTACATACTAAATCGTATTTATAATTCTGTTGCTTTATCACGTAGTCTTGTTTTCAAACAAACCAAATCGAGCAAAATAAAAACCACCAAAACAATGCAAAGATTTTTTTTTTTTTATGCTTAATGCATTCCTTTCTCGCAGCAGGATGTCCAACATGCCAAAATGAAGTTGGACACAAGGCCGTTGACTTTCTCTTTCTTAATTGCCCGTAGCTTGTTGCAAAAGGTAAATATGAGTGCGGTAATTCTGTAAGTCCGTTATCTTTTCGTCTCCATTCTCCACTCCTCAATTACTCTACAAAGGTGCACAAGCTCCTGCAAATCCAACTAGTCGCCATCGCACATTTGTTTCTGCCTGTCTATTAGTGAATGCGCTGGCCTGCCTGAGCGCGCGGAGGACTCTCGCCGTGACACCGTTGTCCGACCTGAGCCCGTAGATTTGCACCGCCGGGAGAAAGGGCTGTCTCGCCTGCCATTACCGTTTATGCACCCACTTACACGTATCGTTTCCTCTGTTGAAAACAAATAAATAAAGAAATCGTATATGCTGCAGTAGATGATGCCATAGATGTGACATTTCGGTTAACAAGCCTCTCCTTCCACCTCCTCATCCCAGATTAGAGCCGAATAACAAACTGCCGCAAGATGGGGAGACAACAGGAGAGTACGACACAGCCAGGAGGCCCCATTATCAGCCCTGTGGACACGCTGCAGATCGTCTAAACCTCTTAACCCCCACCTGAACCGAGCGCATTCTCTCCAGTTTGGCTTTACCCAAATCTAAAAGCTCCCTGAAAAAGGTGTCAATTAAAGCAACGAAAATGAGGATGGAAACGCAAAGTAAGCGACAAAGAAGAAATAAAGGCGATAATACATCGAGAAAGTGACCAAAGACCAAAAACACAACAAAAAAAAGCAACAAAAATGTGTTGAAACCGTGTAAAAGAAAGTGATGAAAACACGACAAAAATGTGACCAAAAAACGCGGCAACAACAAAAAAGTTAGGATCAGTTTTGTAGGCCTTAGCTTTCAAATGAGGCATTACACCTGTTGCTCTCCAGGCGAGCGGCTTTTAGATTTAGGTAAAGCCGAACTGGAGTAAATGCACTCGGTTAAGGCGGAGAGTAGATTCTCTCCATAGAATGATGTGATATTTCACTAAGGTGGCATTGTTGCCCTTGATTAAGTCCAAAACATGTGCACTATGTCCGAACAGCAAAGAGGATCAAGAGTGTTTTACATCAAATAATGCTATACATGTAAAAGTCATTAACGCGCGACGCTCAAGGTGAATAAGTGGGGGGGAAAATTACATTTAGAGATATCAATTTCAAACCTTTGCTGTAAACTACTGAAATAAATATGAGAAAAAAAGGATTGCACGTTTTCATGAGGCATTTTATATATAGGATTACATTACATTTTCAGCGACAAAATCTAAATATTGGATTGAGCCGGATGCAAATTTGTGTTTTTATTTTGATGTTGCAAAGATTAAAAATGTCACTTTTTTGTGCGGTTCACAGCTCAATAAATCAGACTACGAATTAAATGGTGAATGGTTGTATTCTTACTGTATATAGCGCTTTTCCACCTACATTAGGCACTGAAAAGCGCTTTACAGCTAGGAACCTCTCACCCATTCATACACCAATGTACGCAGACACTGGAATTAGATACCAACAGATCCCGCTGGAAAAAAAAACCCTCAAAATTATTAAGTACAAGACTGAAAGGTTTAAAGCGGAGACATCCTTGCAAGAGAGGAATGAAAACCTCATTTTGAGGGGTTTTGAGGTGCCGAAATGTTGTCGTGATTTCCTCAAGAACTCCAAAGCAATACTCAACAAATTGTCATCAAATACGCATCGCAATGGGTGAGTTTGGTCTAATTATTGCTCTGACATCAAAACTAAGATGGTAAGAGAGAAAGAGAGTTAAATATCTCTAAATATGTCAATGTGTTCACCTGTCGTAGCCTTATAAGACGCTTCAAGCTTAATTGCTAATCGTGAGAGAACGTGCAAACTCCACACAAGAGAAGAGCTTGACCTTGGACCTCCAGCACTTCTACTTACCTAAAGTGTGTGAGGTGTCTCTGTATGTCCAGGTCCAGGATGGGGGTCGGTCTGGAGGAGCCCAGGGGTGACCGGTCTTGGCTCATCAAGTCCTGGAACTCCTTGCAGATCTGCCTGAGAGACACCAGAGAAGAAGGGGGGAGAGAGCGGGTTTAGCCTCGGTCCGCGTGACAAACCCGACTGCACGTTACGCGTCGACGCTTAAGTCTCACTTTGTGGCTAGGACCATTTTCTTGCGTGCGCTCGTTTCTTTCGGCTCGTTATGCTGCCGCGCCAAATGCTCGCCCACTGCTTTGCTGGGGAATTCTGTCTCGCACGTGTAGCCGAAGTCCCTCGCCAGGTGGAGCGCCTCTCCTGTTCCCACACAAAAATGAAAGAAGCCCATTGAATCATTTTGTGAAAAGCGCTGTTTTCAAACCGTCAAATAAATGTACGACGTTTACCTTCGACTAAAGATGTGAGCAGCGTGACGTTGGCAGCTTTCCTCCGTCCTGCCGGTAAATTCAGGCCTAAGCGGTCTAATTTCTCTCGAAGACACCGGCCGCCATTTTTTGACTTTGCTCTATGAAAAAAAAGAAAATAAATAATATATAAGTGATCATACAGTTACAGTGGTACTTCAGGCAAAGTGTCTGACGCATTGACCAAGAACACACTGATAGTACTGAGCTACTATGCCGCCCCAATTAAAACATTACTTCATCACCGAATCAAAGCCATCTGAAATGATGGCGATCATTGTCATCACGCTGATGTGTCTAATTAAAACTAATATAGATTTATTTTCAAAGCCACTAAAATCAAACATATTAAAACATCTTATAGTTCTGAAGCCACTTCCCCCTGAGTTTCCTTCTTTAGTGCCACTCACTCCATTTATCTCCATATGCCCGAAGTGGCATGTACTATTTTGGAAACGCAAAAGGTTATTCCTGACATTTTTGATAACCAAAATGTATCTGTATTGCATTTTTTCTTTATATCCCTCCGTACAATGGGCACACAATAGGTTGCACATATGTTTGATAAAATTCCATGTACTTAAAGATAAAACTATAACCTTAAATGTCGGTCCAAACTTAATTGCCTTTTGAAAAATAAAAAATTATAAAGTACCTTAGGAAGCAATGTTCAATGTGCAACAATGTCTAGACGAGTGATAATTTTCCAGACATTGTGTCCTTTGCATTTAACGCATCAGTCTACCCATACCCTTAAAGGTCCTATATCATGCAAAATTGACAAACCATGTTGTTATGCTATTTCCTTATCAACAACATTCCCAGAGTGGTTTTTGGCTTCATTCACGCAGTTCTAAGTAATCCTCCTGAATCCTGCTCTCTGAGCAGCTGCTCCGCCCTCTCCTGGAAAACGACTGAGTTGTGACACTCTGACGTGTTTTACGTCATAGTGTCAAACTGGAAGGGCCAGACCTCTGTAATGTAATGCCTTACGGCCTTACTTTAATTTATAAAACAGTTATTAAAAATTATTTCTATTGTAAGAAATAAATAAAAAATAAAGAAAAAAGGAAGTCCCAGACGAGTCTGTGTGGTCCCGGGAGGGTAAACAAACGCACCCCCGGAGGATCCGAACAGAAGTCATGTTTGTGAAGACGGAGCTCTTTCTAACCTAGTCCGGACACCGCCTGTTCTTTTTTCTTACCCAACGATAATGTCACAGATGCGCGTTTGGCTACGAGAGGAACAGGACTATTCAACCTTCCTAAAGAAGAGTGCACTCGCCAGAAGTTGGAATTTCTTTCCGGGATTCAGCGACTATATCAACCAACCTGATGGCTGCTTGGTGAACCTTGACCAGAATCAAAGTGGATTAACTTTTATAACCAACGCGAGTCCCATAACGTAAACACACGATGATGGGAGACCAGGCTGAGTGTAAGTCGATCAAAACGCGTGTTAGCGTGTGTGTTAGTCATTTATGAAACTGTGTTGCACATGTTAACTCCTTATAATTGCATTGTGTGAAGTAACTTCACTTTTTGCACCGATATTTCTAATATTGCATGAGCGGAGAGAGGGGCGGAGTTAACTGAATCGAAGCGTCTTGTCTTTCGGGTTTGGAAAAACTCAGAAAATACTTATATTTCTCTCAAAAATGAGTACTCCATAGTGATAGAGGTACAATATATCATATAAATAGCTATACTTTACTTTGGAATGGCTAATACAGATCCTTTAAGGCAATCCGTCAAAAGCAGTGAGAAACAATGGATCTTGGGCAATATTTTTCTAGTTAATCTTCTCCACAACGACAACCAATCAAGATACGGTAATTTGGGGAGTTTTATGCTGGATGTGCGACTGTAACCCGCGACTGAAGTAGGCAATGTGCTCTCTTGGCCCAAGAACTTTAGGCACAATGATCAGACAAGAGAATCCACACCAACCATCTGCTCAGAAGCCTATACACCACCTCCAGTGACACTTTTCACCCTGATAGTATATGTTTTGTTTTAACATTGCACGCACGCATTTTTCCTACGTCTCTAGACTTTGACCAAACCCATTGCAATTCACTATTTATGTGGCATTGTTGATTCATCTTACACGCCGCCATGTTCTCTGTTCCCCTTCGTCCCGCTTCCCCCCCTTCTCCCTCCAACCTCATCAATAATACAGATCTGGCAACCCATGCGTTCCTGCCTTTTCTGTCTGATCTGGCGCGCCTTGGCTTGGCCCTCTCCTCCCTCCGGCCCTCTGGGTGATGGTGGCCTCCTTTCGCCTACAATTCTCTTTTATAGATCTGATTGGACTGTAATGTTTCATCTCAAGGCCATGCAGAGATAAGGACTGCAGGGACCAATATTTATGATTAGGAATATTCTACGAAAATACAGCGCATTGAACCAGGAAGTGCGCTGGTCCGACGCTTCTCGATATAACTTCTTGCAATTAGCTGAATATTCCCTTTTTGTTCTTGTTCACACACAGTGTTTCACAAACTTGCCATTCTAATGATTAAAACACATGATATTATATAAACTAAACAGGCCTCCCCATATGATTCCAGACGTGTTGGACTGACCTACGGAGGATGCCCCCCAGTAGTGAGGCGTTGAGGCACTCCGGAGGAGACAGGCGTCGCTTCACTTCGGCGATGGTCACTTTGTATTTGGAGGTGGAGCTGAGGAGAGACAACCGTCCCGGGACCGAGCAGAACAGGTCTGTAGGATTCACCACACACGTTCCCCCTGTGCAAATGCATTTGAGAAAGCTGTCACTGAAGATGCAGGTTATGTCAGTTTGTAATACATACAGCATGAGATTGAAGCCTGTTATAAGTACAGCATGAGATTGAAGCCAAGATGTATTCAGTACGATATGAGTTCAATCTTGTGTGTTGAAAAGCTCCTTGTATTCGTGTACCCACCAAAATGTAATACAACGTGGTCATTGTATCACTTGGTCACAGGGATTACAGAGCAGTGCTGTAATTGTGTCTAATTGGAGTTAGTGAATAAAATCTATTATTGCACAATATTGACTTTGTGTATTTAAGGCAAGGCAAGTTTATTTATACTGCACATTTCATGTCAGAGACAACTCAATGTGCCTCACATAAACACAAAAATACAATGAAAATACAATAAAAACAAATCACACCATTATTCGTTAAAATACGTTCACTTGCCATAGGCAACAGTAAATAGGCATGCTTTCAGCCTGGACTTAAAGATTGTCAGAGTAGAGGCCTGTCTACTCTGACATGAAACTGAAATGCAGCTTCACTGTGTTTAGTCGTGACTCTAGGAACCACCAAAAGCCCCCTTCCTGAGGTCTTCAAGGCCCGAGGTGGTTCATACTTAAAGAGATATAGACCCTGCCAGTCCATATTTAAGTTCTTAAATAGTTTGTCATGTTGCTGTATTTGTTTAAACATGTTATTGATCTAAATTAGCTCTAATTAGCTGTCGACTGTAGCCTGTTTAACCCTTTCCTCGCCGATAGCTGGCGTGGCACTGATGGAATGAGGAGCAGCTTTATGTTGAATGGTTTTGAGCTGAGGCTGCAGCATGAGGACGTCCTATGGGACAACATGGCCATGGCCAAGTGCAGTTCTGTCTGCCACATATCTATAATTCAGCACCGCAGAAGAGCTCCAGTTTCCTTCTGTTCTCCAAATGAGCTTGAGCTCAATGTCAGACCTGTAGCTTCACTAATGCACAGAACACTAGGCCTATGTGTTACATGTGCCCTGTACTCTTATGATGCACTCTGTGAGGACAGAACACTAGGCCTATATGTTACATGTGCCCTATACTCTTATGATGCACTCTGTGAGGACAGAACACTAGGCCTATGTGTTACATGTGCCCTATACTCTTATGATGCTCTCTGTGAGGACAGAACACTAGGCCTATGTGTTACATGTGCCCTATACTCTTATGATGCACTCTGTGAGGACAGAACACTAGGCCTATGTGTTACATGTGCCCTATACTCTTATGATGCTCTCTGTGAGGACAGAACACTAGGCCTATGTGTTACATGTGCCCTATACTCTTATGATGCACTCTGTGAGGACAGAACACTAGGCCTATGTGTTACATGTGCCCTATACTCTTATGATGCTCTCTGTGAGGACAGAACACTAGGCCTATGTGTTACATGTGCCCTATACTCTTATGATGCACTCTGTGAGGACAGAACACTAGGCCTATGTGTTACATGTGCCCTATACTCTTATGATGCTCTCTGTGAGGACAGAACTGTAGTAGTAGTGTGTAACAAGTGCAGTATACTCTTATACTTATGCTCTCAAAACATTTGGACAGAACAGTAGTAGTGTGTCACAAGGTACGGCTATATTTGTACAGCAGGTTGACTATGAGCCTCAGAACATGGCTCCAGCCTGCTGTTGGTCGCTGTGAGAGCCCTGAATAGCCAGTATTGGTCTTATCAGACCCACTGGACACAGACCTGATGAACTAATGCCCTCCATTATCCTCACCCAGTCTGGGTAATGTGCGGCGTGTGCTCCACGTGCTCAGTCCGTTAGTGACGAAACAGGCCCAGTCTGTCTTTCAGCCTCACGCACACTGACAGGGTGCGCGCCTCTGAAAGCTGTGGGTTCACATCACATTAATTCCCCTAAAAATGTTTTGATTCAAAGTAGTTTGTATTTTATGTTGCCAAGGGCAATCGAAAAGAGCTATTGCCGGTAGTGCAGTCAGTGGAGCACGCGGGCCCAGAGGCGATAACGGTATTTAAGCAACGGAGAGTAGCCTGGGGCTGCGGCGCGAGCGGCGGGCGGATCACACGCCGAATCAAGCGCCTTTTACCAGTTTGCCATGAAAATTAAAGAAAAAGAGACACGGGCCAAATGTCATCCTCCTCATATTTTAACAACAATGTTTAGAGCTCCTAAAAAGCTGCAATGTCTTGACAGAGAAGACAGAGGCGTGTGCACGGGAGCTTGGGGCGGGAGCGCGCCTGACAGATCACTGAGCTGAAGTGGAAGAGGGATAGCAGGGTGATTAAAACACAGACGACTCCTCCTAAGTAGGATCCGCGTTTCTTGAGTGATTTTCTTTTGAAAAAGGTTGTGTGAATATTCATGGCGCCAAAGCCGCAGTCAGAAAGAACAACATTAATATGATCTCGGCTGAATCCGGCCCCGCGCAGCATTAGCATATCAAAGCGTGCGCCTGAGGCGAGAGAAGCTATCGATACGCGAGCGGGAGGTAAAGCAAAGATTATTGGTTGTGATGGTTGCAGCGGCTGAGCTCAGGGCCAAATACGGCGCACCATTAACCGAAAGTGATAGCGCAGGGATTCCCGCGTCAATCTGAGAGAAAGCCCCAACACCAACCAGAGCTGATGAAAAATTAAACCTGAGACACAGCCTTCCCCTTTGCACATGAGCCCTCTGCACAGAGTCTTCTGCACAGAGACACAGCCATATACACTGACGCAGACTTCCCCTCTGCACATGAGCCCTCTGTTTAGTCTTCTGCACAGAGAAACAACTCCATATACAGACACAGCCCTCTGCCCAAAGAAACAACCCTACACTGACTTCCACTCTGCACATGAGACACAGCGCTCTACACAGTGACACAGAGACAGTCTTCTGCACAGAGGACACAGGCTTCAGAACACTGCTGCTGGCAGGCTGTCCACACTGCTACACCAGAGCACTCTCACATGCATCAGAACAGAAAACATTGACCAAGGACACACAGCTCTACCATACAGCCCCCACAAATGCCTGCCTTTTTCTCCTTCAGTAACATTGTGCATAAACGCAGGGCTTCGCTTACTGTAAAAATGATTTACTTCTCTCTCTTCCTTTGATTTCTTTGAGCCGGTAAAAAACACAATCAATGAATCTGTGTCTTATGGATCTGAGTCATGTTTCCTAGTTCCACCGTTCACCATCATCAACAACATTACAGGATTCATCGGGCCTGTGCAGTGATGGAAAAGTACCAGATTGTAATTTCTATTTTCTTTCCCCTTTTTTTTTTATTTACTTCACAGAGCACATTTTAGACCCATTCGGAAGAATTAATATTTGAGCGAAAACGGAAATAAATATGAGATGGTCATTTTGGAACATTGTGTAAAGGTCTTAACTGTATACTCAGCATTTTAAACACATAAGGCCTATGGTACAGGATATATTGATGTTTGCAGTGGATATTACCCCAGTGCAGCGTTTTTGATTTGCTACTTGTGACAATTCAGACAGCCATTTCCATTCCATTGCGATCAATATCCCAAGCCAAATAACAATGATATATCTTGCGTTTGTGCCATGAAACGGGGCATATAAACCAATATATGACTTCTTGTTACTATGGTTACATCTTGTCAGAGTTGCAGTGCTTTTTCTACATTTAATTTCTTTGCTGTAATGTGAAGTAACCAAAAACAATTGTTTTAGTTTTTTTTAGTTCTCTTTAGGTTCCATGTACATATGTTTGCGTGTCTGAACCTCCAGCCGCCACACCCGCACATCCTCAGGTGTTTGGCAGTCAGTTTGAAAAGTCTTGCATTAGTCATATGCCTTCCCCTTTAATAGTACATGCTCCTATTGTCATTTTAATGCCGCGCGATAATCAAGAACAATGTTTGTCTACCCGATCAATTGTGCGCCCTTCTAAACAGCATAAATATTCCATCAGACGTGTGCGCGCGCTTGCTTTGCCGGCTGCGGCGGAGAGACGTCGCCTACAGGTTTGTGTTTTTTTTTTTTTCTCCTCCTCCCCCCCCCCCCCCCTCCTCGCTTCAAAAGGAGGAAATGTTGGCGCTAATGTAAACTCCTACATACAGGCTGCTAACACGGCTGTCGCAAAACTGCTGACACCGGTGACATGGCGCCGAGCGGAGCGCCTAAATGAGTGACAGTGTTTCCGGGAGGACGAGGAGAAGCGGTGGGCCGGGTGCCGCTGTCGTAACATGTTGACAGAGACGACAGCGGCGCGTTGTTGAGGGGCCCACTGCGCTCAGTTTTTCTGTGTTTTTTGTTGTGGAGAGTAAAGGTGAGAGAAGGTACAGGTGGGTGTGGGACGGGGGAGGACAGGGGGTCGTAAGGGGAGGTACGGGGGGGGCGGGGCTTACCTCTGCGGATGACCCCTCCCTGGCCGTTGAGCACGAGACCACACTGCGCCTCCACTGAGCCCTGTGGACACAAACGTGGAGTTGTTAGTCACAGGTGGTTTCGCTTGACTTTACCGAGAAGGAATAACATACTGGGATGAAAACGGAAGATAATGCGTTTTTGCAGCACTGTTTCTGTTATTGTGAAGAAAATAGAATCTTTGTCACAAATTTAGAACAATGTGACATGCAATGGGTACCTATGTAGTTCATACACAATGGAATAATAGTTTGGAGGTATAATGTAATAAGACATAAAACTCTAGGCGTTAGGATTAGGGCCTTATGTCTTATTACATTACACACCTACAAGCTACTACACATTTTCCCATTGTTTATGTATAACAACAGAGCATAGGTACAGGTTAATACTGATCGTGAAATAGCACATTTTTATATACATTTGGAAGGTGCTATCAAGGGTTGTGTAAAATAAAGTTACGTTACGTTTACCGTGATGTCATCATGTGTGTTCTGCAATCACTGTACTTATTGTGCTTGGTTCTTTTAGCAGAGGTAGGACCCATTCAAGCTCTAGAATATAACAATCAGAACAGCATTCCCCCCCCCCCCCTCCACCATTATACCTTCGGATGCCAATATTTCTGTTCATAAGGAAATAATTGGAAGAAAGTAGGCCTATGTCTTATAAGTTAAAATCATATAAAATCATAAAATGAACTATTTCCATGTACACAAAACTCAAGCTTTCTTTGTTTAGACACATTTAAACACATTTGATTTAAAGTGATATTGTTACAGCTTGAAATGCAACTATTTGCGAGACCTTTTTCTTAATATGGAGGCCACTGTAATCGCCACTGGGCCATGCACACTCACTCACTAATCTGCATTACTCTGTCATGTTTAATTCTGCCATTTATTGAGACAAAATGAATTTCCAGCATATGACTGAAGGGTTAGACGATTAAATATAAATTGCTATACACAATTTGGTAAGAATAATATTACTGTATTAGTACGTTGTTCATTTAGACATTTACATTTTAACTCCATATTTGCCAAATGTTTATTCTATATCCAGTAAGTGTTTTTATTATTATTTAATATGATAAATGTCAGAAGGCAAACTATCACACGTTCTTTTTGACTATTGAGCATTTACATAATGGGGCAAAAATGACAGCAACAATAGAGGAAAAAAAAATAAAAATCGATTTCCATGTTAACCTTTTCCTCAAAGGAAGCTCCTGTGCCATTTGCCATATTGTGCTACCTTCTCATTGTTAAATGTGTTGACATAGCTCCTCTCCATGACTGGCTGTGCCCCTCGTCCTCAGAACTGTTTCTAGTATCGCCTTTTTGTTCGAAAGTGCAGATCACTTAAAGGGCTTTGAGGAATATTGAGGGCACAGTGAAAATAAAGGATGCGCCTCACGGCTGGAGCAGAAACGAGTCTAATTTGAAAAGCTGGAGGCGATGGCGCAGCGGGCCTCACCCACTCTGAGAAGAGAACGGTGTCCGGAGCAAGAGGGACAGTCGGCAACCTGTTGGGACCCTCTCCAGACAGTGTAGGGGGGGATATATACGGTGCTATAGGTGTGCGTAAAACCGCCACCATCTTGCTCGCGCGTCTGGCCGTGCTTTATCAACAATGTCATCAAGAGGGAGAACACACGCTTTTTATTCAGAAAACAGTTAATCCCCCGTGCGCGCCGCAGGCCTGGCCCACGCACCCTGATTAAAACGGGGTGTAAAAAGCAGCGTGTTTTAGCTCTTTTTAAGCAGCCCTGGCCCGGTTCGTTTCGGGGGCCGCAGCTAAAGTGATTATAGAATCAATATACAAAACGCACAGAGGTCCTGCATGAATTAGCCCCGCGCCGAGGAAAGGTGTGGCAGCTGCCTTTGTTCACCATGAAAATCTCTTTAACGCGCTCAAAGATGCGCCCGGGCTGCACGAGGCCGTGGTCACATCTGTTCCATGTCCACGTCCAGACAGGTTCACGCGCCCCTCTCTGCTCTCTCTCTCCCCAAACTAACCCTAACTGCTTCTCACAATAATAATAATGAGCTTTTCAAGAGCTGCATCCGCAAGTATCCCAACAAGTAAAGGAAGCCAAACCTGGGGGATTGTTTTGGTTTGAGACAATAGAAACACACACACATTTGTAAAGGCTACAATGTGGAGCGTAAAGCCTATAAAAGATTGGTCTTCAAAATATTTTCAAGACAAATGTTTTTGTCTAAATAAGACAAAAATATTTAATTTGGAAATGTTTCCAATACATTAAAATAGGCTAACCCCTTTTTACAGAATAAAAAACAATAATAATAGCCAAATAGGCATTTAGCATTATTCTACATTGTTATTATTATTAAGGATGTATATTATTTAGTCTATTGGCAGTTACTGCCTATTTTTAAAAAACTAAAACGACACCAGCAAATACCACAAAAATAGCATAATAATAATAATACATCTACAGTAATCCTTTTGAGCAGAATTGTAACTGCTCAAATAAACTAATAAAACAAATAATAATAGCAATAATAATGATAATATTATTATTATTAATAATAATAATAATAAATCTACACAAATAAACAATTATTATCAGTAATAATAATTGTATTTAAATAGTCTTGATATTACTACATAGCCCAACAGGCTAGCAGTACATTTTTAAATGTATGATTTATTTTTGTTCATAATGGGGGAAAAGTAGCAAACATTTTATTTTTGCCTTAGACTAAATTTAACAGATTGTACTAGCTGCTAAAATAATTTGGATGACGTCGCAGCCTGAACGCTTGTTAGTAAACAAATAAACGGCTGAAGTGATTAGTGAGTGTGTTAACGTGTGTTTAACCAGAGCCGCGTCTTAAGGCGCTCAGATGTCGCTGCGTAAGACCCAAAGTTGATTGACGTTAAGTCTGTAATTGGATAAACTACGGTGCTTTGTGGCGCTCGAGCGGCCTATTGTGCCCGCAGCCCGATCCGTTAATCCGGCCTTTACCGCAGTCTCAGCCGGACACACACCGCACACAAGCCGCGCTCTGCTTCATCTCGCCATTTCTTTACATCCACAAGATTTATGTAAAGTCTGGGTCACGTGTGTTTTTCAGAAATAAAGGGCGCATTGGACAAAAGGCTTGAATAGACTCTAGTCAATTAACCTTTAGAAACGCGCTGCCGTGCACTTGACACGGGCTTAGCCTGCGCCTTGTTGCCTCACGTTTGCTTGTGCTCAACAAATCTATCTGAATGTGTTTTAGATTTAGTCCACAGCAGGACGGGACAGCCCAAAGGGTGGCCTGTCAGCGTCCAGACTGGCACTCTGACCAGACTTAGACATATGGCGCTGTTCAATATTTTGGAAATGCTGCTGAACAAAAGGGGGGTTTGACTGGGCTTTGTGCGGCTGTAACGGGTCGGGGCCGGGGCTAAAGGGAGGCCGGTACCTGCAGGTCGTCAGCAGAACCCGGAGGTAGACCCAGACCGGCTGCGGGCAGCAGCCTTTGGTCCGGATGGTGCATGCCGACGCCGTAGGCCTGGGAGCCGTGTGACGTCATCAGCGATAGGTCATGGCGGCGGTAGGCATCGAGACAGCCGAGCTCGCGCCGTTGCTGCTCGTCCAGGCACGAGGACTTGAGAGCCGACCGTGCACTGTGGAGGTTGATGAAGTCCGCCGGCTCGCCGTGGTGCAGCTGCTGGTAGTACTGGCCCGAGTGGAGCGAGTTGAGCCCGTAGGCCTCGGGGGCCACGGGATGTGAGTGCTGGAACTCGTAGTGGAAGGACTGGTGGTGCAGGGGCGTGTACTGGTGGTTGGCGGAGAAGTAGGGCGAAGCGAACTCCGTGCCCGCCGGGGCAGGGTAGGTGAGCGGTGAAGAAGACGAGTAGGCGACCGAAGAGTTGGCCACGGACTCCAGGCAACCGAGCTGCATGAGCCGGTAGCTGTTTGATCCGTCGTGACGTATCTAGGAGACAATAAAGACATGGTGTCGTTTAGCATCAGCTCTGCTCTGCGCCAAAAACACTCTCCAAAACACACTCAAAGCGTTTTTTCACGCTACTCCACCTGAAGGAGATGTCACTTCCACGCGACGCGGCAACAGGAGCCGTCGGTATTTTTCCCCTCCCTTTGGCATGCCTGTCACTCTGCTCGCAGCGTTTTAAAGGCATGCTGTTAGATATTATTATTATTAGCGCCGCTGGTGCAAAGTGGTGCCGCTCAGACGGAGGGAGGTAAGCCGTGCGGAGAAGGGACTGTTCCGCTTCAAAAACGTACTAATCACAACAGTAGCTTCCACTTCACAAATAAAATAAATCTGTAGCTTTAAGACTGCCTGCATTACCCCCTACATTTGCCACGCATTTTCCCATTCCAAATCACGGAGACGCTTTCTTAAAACAGCCGAAAGACAAGAATCTCCTACTCTTATTGAAAGTATTTTTCAATTAAAAGGAATGAATTACCTCGGCGTCGTGGACAAGCCCGGGGAAGGTCGCTGACATTGTGCTTTCTGCAAAGTAACCCGTGTTTGTCTTCGCTCTCTTTCTGGCTCCGGGGTCGAATAATAAAAACCGCGTTAAAATCCTCTGAAAAGGCGAGTGAAAAATGAAAAATCCCCCTTTTGCTGCGCGCGTAAAAGGCAAACGGCACAGAAAGCTGGCGGAGCGTCTCCCCTCTGCACGGACGGGGCTGGCGCACGGATTTTGTACTTGCAGGGTATTTCTCGGCTGATGTCGTAGGTCCCTTGGTAATATAGAAGTTTTGAAAATTAAGCATCAGCACTGAGGAATGGGAGGACAATAGACGGAGCGGAGCATCCCAGGAGACACGGAATAAATATTGTATCTTCGCCTTAATAAGGAACCGACTGCTTCTTTCAACATTTTCCACGCTTTTTCTGGACATTTGCCTTTTTTAACCCGTTTGTCTTTTCACCGGGTCGACTGCTCCTTTTTTATGTCTTGTTTTCATTTGAGTTGCTTTGCTTTTTTTTTTTTTAACGAATGAATTATTGTCTGTGTCTGGATTTTCAACGACAAATGTAAGTTCTTTTCCCACAAATATTAAATAGGTTTTATCATCATTTGTCTCATGTTGATATGTTTCTTTATTATGAGCGTGTTTTTGGCTTTTTATTCTAAAACAAAAATGGATGCATGGCGTGAGAGCATTTTAATTTCAGTTGGATTTATTTTTGTTTTGATGATTTTGAAAGAAACCATTACGCACGCGTATATGGCGCTTTTACGCATAGCTTTCCAACACCACAAACGTCGAGTCCATGCCGAGATTTCTATATGATTTAATATAATTTACACTTTCCTAAAAAACAAAAATGAAAGGATACAAAAACAAAGCACAATTTTATATTTTTAAATCTATATATATATATTTGTAATTGTTAAATGTTATTCTTTCTTTGCTTGCATATTATTGTTAATAGAATCAATTACATTTGGGTAAACATTTTCACAGATACCTTTTTTTTTCGCCCCCCAAAAATAAGTCTATCTTCCTGTTTATTATTTGTCTGTGAATGAGTTCGTTTTTTCGGTCAGTCGGTCATCCTCGTGACCCCGCTCGTCTTTTTCTCTCTCTTTCCTCCTCGAGCAGTAACTCACCTGAACACGCGCCCTCGGGGTGGTCCTGCTCACGCTGCACGAGCGAGCTGAAGAGTGAGATACGCTACTGTTTTAAATGCTTTATTTAAACTTTTTCGCGTCCTTTCACTTACAGTAATCACATTAGGGAAGATGATAACAGGGGAAGAGCTCTGCTGCACGCTTCAATCTAAATCCCACATCTAATGACACAAATGTGGAGTGATGCACTTAGAGCTGGCGTGCCCTAAGGCCACAAGGGAAAGCAACAAAAGCAGGAAAAGCTTGTGGTCACAGCCTGAAGAGGGAGACGCTGTAGATGGAGATGGGAGGAGAGCTGCCTATCACGTCTTAGCGCTCACACGAGGAGAGAGAGAGACCAATAGCCTGTTAATTCCGAGCAGCAATAATCACTGCTGTTGTGGATGTTTTTTAACTGTTTCCAACGCGACCCGCTGGTGTTGGTAAAGCTGCAGTGTGACGCCAGGACGCGGATTGACTCTAGATTTTAATTAAGGAATATTTCCCTTCCCATCTGTTCTCGCATCTCACAAAATCCACTTAATAACAACAACAATATTTTTTTTTAACTTAGGTGCCCCCTCTGTTGTGCGTATAAAAAAAAACACTGTAAACACTCTTTGTTTTGATCAGTAATAAGAATTATACTCTTTAAAACAGTTCTCTCAGAAATTAGGAGGAGGAGAAGGGGTCCTGCCTAAAAACTTCCCAAGGCCTTTTATATTTTAATTACTGATTATTTTGCCTCGGGCTCAGGACGTGGATGCTCTGCGCGACCGAGGGGCCGATGAAGGCCGCTTGTCGCACGTCAGGTGAGAGGGGGGAAAAAAAACTGCGTGAGACATGGAAAAAAAGGAGGAGGGATGAATAGGAAGGCCACCGGGCAACGAGAAAAAGCGCCTTTGTGTCAATTAACCGAGTGATTCCAATGCGTAATTGTGGGGTTCAGTCTCATTCTGGGGGTTTATATCGCCAATCTGAAGTGAATGCCAGCCAGGAGCATGGATTTAAAGGTGGGGAGGGGGGGCGAGCTGGATCACACGAAGACAGGTAATGGTCTTGACGCGGGCCTGGAGTGGAATATGAGCCGCTTAACCCGCTTCCTCTGATGGGCCGCTTGATCAAAAAGGGCATTTATGAAAGCTTTGGCGTGAACGTTGAGTGGGGAGTCTTGGTTCCGTGGGTGAACCTGTGCGTCTCTCACACCGTCGAGTTTGTACATGTTGCAACTGTAAGCACCAGTTGCACTATAGACGGTCTAATATCGCGCGCGGGCTCAAAGCAGGGCACCAGCGGCTGAGCTTTTACCGGGGGCTGCGCGGGGGAGAGACGGGCCGCGCAGTACCAGATGCGCACTGATGTCCCGGACAGGAGCCAGTCCATCTGCCGCCTGACGAGGCAGGGAGCGAGGGGAAAGGCCCCGGAAGCCCCGCAGCCCAGAGGCGAGAATTTAGAGCAGCCCCAAAGGTTTCTGAGAGATGAAGCCTGTTAGACACTTTTTTTATGGCCAAAAAAAAAAAAAAACAAGAAAGAAGAGGAGACAGGCTTTCCATGCGTAATTTGAGATTTACAGGCGTGAAGGGAAACATAACAACTACTGTTTACGGTTGAATAAGAGGAACCTCAAACATAACCAAATCAAAAATCCATACCACATGACTGTAAACACGCGTGGTTTGGATATACAGCAAACAAGCTAAAAAATAACGTCCTTTTGTTTCACGTTTAATAACGTAATAATATGCATTTACACCGCCAAAGGATTTGACTCATAGTTGTTTGGACTTCGTTCCCATTGGTCAACTAACTTTGTCAGTACTAATAATAAGTAGGCTGATCATAATGGATCAATATAATCTCTGACACATTATAATAATCCTCGGTTTACTCGTGAAGTGCGCTTTGTACATAACAGCGCTGTTTGTTTTTGACCTCATTTAACGAGATTTAGCGCAAACTCGTTCAAAGATCAAAAACACTCTTGTGTCTCGGTATTAACCAGAACTAATACGAAAATCCCAATCCCAGATCTAATCCAGACTTAAAACGCCGGTTGCGGGAGACACAAGGCGGATGTCAGATCTTTTTAGTCTCTCCTCGTGTGCTTCCTCTGCGCGCCGACTGGTTTAATGGTGGGCCACACTTTATTTATAATAGATCAGTCCATAGCCTGCAGTCATGTGGCCTATTGCTACCACAGTAAACAGAGCGCCTGTGATAGGCACTTCAACACTGCGGCGCGGGGTGATCGCATGTTATGACGCGTTTAGTGCAAGCCGGGGTATCTGTGCCGGGCTATAATGAGCCTATGGACACGCATAATATTGTTTACCGAGACACTTTATTAGGAGCTAACAGCGCACAATGCTGTCTGCTAACCCAGCCGTCTAGTGCGCATGTGTTGGCCTTGTTAAGTCTGAGTCTGTTGTGGCTGTTGTGTCCGTTAAGTCGCTCCGTCTTTTTTTTTCCTTTTTTTTTTATGGACAAGTCTGCAACTTCTTCAGCCAAAATAATAACGACTGGCATAATGGAGAGGCCGGCCCATGACTTAAGCAGCAAACGCACCATATACACAGCGAAAAGCAATTAAGAAAATGGCTACTGTGACCTAGATATGGATGCGCCTCGGAAAAGAAAGCACAGGTTAATATGCTAATATGGATCTGCTAATTGTAGGGATTTACTTGTCGGTTTGACGGGGGAAGGGGGGTGGGGGGATAGAAGGGAGGGGAGGGGGGCCCCGGGGCGTCAGTGGCTTGTTTAAGCCTTCAAGATCTGCAGAAAATTAATTTGTGTCCAATGCGGTGCGTGAGGTGAGCAGGAAACAGGTGGTGGATCTTTGGATGCAAGATATGAAAACAAATGTAATGCCTGTGTTTCTTTTTATGAAATTAAGAATGTATCCCCAATGCGATGTTATATGCATCAATAATCTATACACATATGTAATAACAAATGATTTCAACCAATCCATCCTCAAAATCATGTTTATTAATAGGCTTCCACCCCCTCTTTTACAAACCTATTTTGGTGTATGACTTCTATTATAGCCCAGAATAATAATTTGAGAAGAAGTATTTGCCCTAAACAATATGAAAAAAAGAGTGCGCCGGTCTATGTGAGCATTTTGTTTCAGTCAGCTAATCTGGAATGATTTAGTCAAGGGGGCATGGTAAAAAAAAATCTGCATAGAGCTATATGATTTTATTCCAATCCTATATGGCCACCCTCTATACAGTGTCCTAATTTTACGCATCATTGGTTCACCCCCCTTTTTGCGCGCAATGGACATACTTTGACGCTTTCCCCATACCTTTAAAGCCTAAAAGTATTCCCCCCCAAACGCACCTCGATACTTGGGAAGTGCACACATCATATTAATTATTACCGCCCCAGGGTGACACCCCCATCTCACCCACAGCCGCAGGACATAGTGTGGCTACTTCAAGGCCTTCCACCGGCTCTCCTGGAAACAATAACACAAACCAAAACATCCCCTCCTTTTAAAAATGCGCACTCACTGTGTGTGTGTATATATATATATATATATATATATATATATATATATATATATATATATATATATATATATATATATATAGCCCCCTCATACCTGTGACAATGTAAAGAGCGAGGCCACCAGCAACAACGGGTATCATCGCCAGTTTGTGCTGCCAATTAGCGCTTTTAATTGTTGTTCTTTGTTGCACTAATTACTCGCTGAAGTCAAACCGGGGGGCAGCGGAGGCCCTAGTATGGCGCAGACACGTGTCATATGGCTGCGCAAACCAGGGGAAGAAAAGGCCAATCTGCCGCCAACGGACGGGACAACCAGCAGCATATTGTTACGTATAATCCTTTTTTACGCCATTACGCAGGCAGGCAGCGGTATTAATCAAAACAAGCCTTATGCGTAACGGGGGATCACAGCTTCACGTCTGGGTCGGTAAAAACATGTCCTTAAAAAAAAAAAAAAAAAAAAACTCTTTTCTACGGCGACTTTTCAAACCGATCAATTAAAGTTAAGGCTTTACTGTTATACAAGCTCAACTCATGCGTAAAAAAAATTGATCTGATAACTTAGTAACTTCTGCAGCTGTCTCCTGTGCGTGCGTGCGTGAGTGTGCGTCCAAGAGCAAATCGATGTTCATTAACTTTTCTTACACAGAGATCACACACATACACACACACAAGATAATAAAAAGTCTTCATGGACTCGCCTCCCCCGGTCGTGTTTGTTGATTGAAAAGGGCAAAATGTTCTCTCCAAATTTTCATCATCAAGCCTTCTGAATGTGTTATTTATACACACACACACACACACACACACACACACACACACACACACACACATATATATATATATATATATATATATATATATATATATAAAATCCTAGTTGCAAAAGGCATTTAAGAAATTTGAAGTAGTTATGTCCGTTTATTGTTGCATCTAAGTAACCGTCTATAATAAAAGCACAGTGTTTTTTGTTTTGTTTTTGTTACCTGTCAGATGTTAATAGAAGTGTTACAGAATGGACATAAAAGACGATGTGCTGTGATTGGGCCGGACATGGCTGCAGGCTCTATATTAAACCACTGTATGTTCCTCACTGCCAGGAGTCAAGTGGGTTTGTTTTGTTTTTTGCATTGTTTTTTTGCAGATAACCTTATCGGTGTGTGATAAAATGTAACCCCACCCCCCAAATAAACAAATACATCAATAAATGTGAAAAGTTGTTTTGGCATTTATAATATAGAATTAGTATAACATGTCAGTTTCATTCATGCTTTAGTAATGAAATGTATTGAACTTTAATGGATCTTGATGTTTTAAAGAAGACTGCAATTAAGAAATCCAGAATCTAACGTCAAACTAATTCTAAATGGTACAAAAATCGACCAAGAAAATAAGGATTTTGGTTTTAAGTCACATGGAATTTTTAAGCGGAATACACAATTTGATTAGATGTTTAGGCGCAATAAGAGGCAAAAAAGAAGAAGAAAGAAAACGTATTCCATTGGCAGATCATTTTATTTACCCACTCAAATTAAGGTCCATTATTATCATTTCAAAAATGTATTTTTAGTTTTCTTTTTGCAGGAATATATTTATTTATTGGTTTATTTGGTCGGGACAGTGCATGTTAATGAACATACATGGTTCTCATGCATCTCATATATGCTTTGTCTGGTATAGACATGCATGGTTTTCACCCAATTCTGACATAATTGAGTCCAGTTTTGATCAGATTTGATCTTTATCAAGGCACTTTGGAAATATATATATATATATATATTTTTTTTTTAGGTGAAAAGTTTGACAATTGCTGTGCTACATGGCCCATTCATTGTTGGTCTGGATATTTACAACAATGTAACGTCACCTATGTAATTATGTAATAGTAAACAAAGTAAACCAAATGTAATAGAACTGTAAATATGTGAATAAACTATAATACAATTATAGTCATGTGAATGAGGCAACAGCCAAGTATTTGAATTTATCTGCAAGGTTAGCATATGTTTCACAATGTTCCAGTAGTATCTAAGAAGATACTGTGTGGTATCAAAAGTACGTAAGTACGTAAGTACTGGTAGCAGGTTGACCATGGGTAGTGAGACAACGAGTGAACTGGACAAACGTGAATCAAGGGGGGGTGGCCGGACTGTGCAGGTCAGACTGAGTATCACTAACATCAGGTGTCCTTGTACAGGCCGGGCCTCCCGATCGGATAAGTATAGTGTGATTCATGTTTTAAGATATGGTGTGATACATGTGTTTTGAGAGGTGACAAGCAATATCTGTAACTCCACCTCTATGTGTAATATGCTGTGGAAAACCAAACAAAAGGCTATACCAAAAACAACTCTTTGAGAATGGGTGCAGGAGAACCACTCTGCGTAGCTGTGGTGAACTACGATTCTCCCTTGCAAGCCAACCAAAGTATTGATCTCTGTGTCGTTTTCTTCTAGTTGAAGTGTTCTCCAGAATTGGAAAACAAAGGTATTAACCCGACGGGCGACGGTGGCGCAGATGGTAGAGCGGGTCGTCTCATGATCGGAAGGTCAGGGGTTTGAATCCCGCCTCCTGAAGGTGCACATTGTCGTTGTGTCCTTGGGCAAGACACTTCACCCACCTTGCCTCCAGTGTCTGCGTACACTGGTGTATGAATGTGAGTGTGAATGGGTGAAGCCCCTATGAGAGACCAACAGGCCCGTTTGGATCCATGAGGCCGTCCTTCTGTGGACCCACCACCTGCAGAAGGAGCCATAGGAGCCTGGTGCTATGTGACTTGGGCAGCTCCTACAGCTGCCCCCACGACCCGGCAACGGACAAGTGGGAGAAAATGGATGGATGGATGGAGGTATTAACCCTAATTTTCTGACACCATGTTGTGCTAATACGTCTAAGAAATCAATTATATCAGATTAATCTGCTATATTTACATGTCTCCAAGTGGATTCATGTGCAATACCATGATCATCTATATAGCTGGTTTTAGTGGTCTTTTTTAATAGTTTCATCACTGCTCATAAGCACTATGCACCATAACTTGCATAGTGGACTTATTATGTGTGTGTCAAGAGTGCAAAAATATACTTTCCACAGTCAATATGCTTCTTGTAAGCCCAAGTTTGTTTGTTTTTCCCCTGTATTTTATTTTTATATAATGTTATGTTGCAAGGTGTTATCTTGTATTTGGACACTCAACAAGATCATTTCAAGGACATTTGAACTTTCAGACATTTTAAGACAAAACCTATGACGCTTCACGTGGTTTTGTGTTTATAAACTCCTTTTGCAGCATTTGAGTGCATAATTTCTCTGCAACTTCACTGAACCTTTTTTGCACTAATGTTAAATAATGATGTTCTGTACTGTGAAAAGTAAATAACTGATCAATACTACTGCTTTTGGTTCTTCTCATGCCAGTTTTTGAAATAAACTGGACTCTGTTTAAACACCTGTGCCTTGGTGGATCTGTAATGTTTTTTTTTTAATTCTATCATACAGGTTATATCACCTCTTTTAATTTTTCGCATAAGTAGTGCACGTCACTGGGTTGAATAATCTTAAGTCTTGTGTTGTTCCTGTCCCGGCCAGCAGAGTGCGCCTGTCTGGAGGTGCAGCCAGAGGGGGTATTAACACCAGGTCACAGTGATAAACAGGCGCCTTCACTTTGTACTAGCTCCGCAGTCTCCTCTCTCTCTTTCTCTCTCTGTGTGTCTCTCTTTCTCACTCATGGAGGAGGAGAATGGGGCGAGGCAGGTTCAATGGCTTTGATCGCGTAATCCAAGTGTAATCGCAGTAATCTTGACGTAATGTATGGATATGAGAGGGACAACGGGCCGGTAATGTACACGGGATTATCCAGATGAAGAGGCCGACACTGACACCGCTGCAGGGAAATCTCTAACTATCAAACGATACACGCTTTCCTAAAGACTCTCAGTCCAAATGCAATTTACTACTCTAATGCACGTTCGTATATATCGTCAACTCATTGAAGTTTTATAACATTACGCTTCTATTTCTCTCTGTTTGGTTTTAAATATGCAGTAAAAAATATACACCTTTTGTCAAGATGTTTTGTAATCCATGTAGTTGCTGGTTTGTTTGTTTTTTCACGAAAGAAATATTTGTGAGACGGGCAGGAATGAAGTTGATACTTTTCGTGGTAGTTGAAAAGCAGTTTATTTGCAGTACTGTGGGAGCATATTAGAGAAGTAGTAGTAGTAGCAGTCCAACATGTGGCGCTAGTGCATTCTACGTTGGTGAATATTTCAGTGAAGTTTCAACCTCTCTAAGGCTGACTCCCCTTTGCATCACCATCTAAGGTACCACCAGCGGACGAGGTGGCCGACCCGTTACCCCTAGATTACTGAGGAAAAGTTGGCCGAACAGTAATGTTTCACAACAAGAAGGTCTCGAGCTTGATCCCTCTGTCTTTGTTGGCGGTTGCTTGTGCCTTCCTCATGTCGGGTCGGTTTCCTTCCAAATCCGACAGTTAACGAACCCTGCTGCCTCGAGCGGGTGGTCATGTTGGTGGGACATGGAGGTTTACTTTCAAGGTGTGACTTGGGAGTAAAGATTTGTATGTAACTGATCTCCGATAGATAAAGGCTGCTGTGACGCCTGACCCCAGAACACTCACGTAGTTAATCCAAAACGTGGGATAGCTTTGAAACAGGTGAAATGGCTGCGACCAAAAGAGGGACAGGAGGTCACTCTATCCGTTACTCTTTTGACAGGCTGCTTTCAAGGATGGGTTAAGACTGGCATGGGTAAACATTTGGATGAGGGCCACAGTGGGATTTTGAATTTGTCAGAAGGGTTGTCGTTTAGGGCATGTCAAGCAATACTACAATTCTCCAATAAATGTGCCTAAACGCTCAACAAAATCCATTATCGTTCTCCATGTCAGTGACAATATTGATGTTGTTCACCCTTTATTGCTAGTGCATATCGAGGTTGGTCATGTTTTGAGGGCTGGATTTAAGGTCTATGTGGGCCACATTTGGCCCTCGGGCCTTAGTTTTCCCACCTCTGGTTTAGGGTGTACTAGAACCTCCCCAAGATGATTTTGAGAAAACCATTCCTCACACCTGAGATCAAATACCTGTTTAAGTTATATGAGTATAATGAAAATACTGTCACGTCCTTTAAATTTTCTCTGGGGTGCACCCCCCACCCCCCTGTTCGTTCATATATGTTGTCAAATGTTACCGTATTCTAATGGCCTCCTACTTACCCTTACATGTTCTGCCAGTCTCCCTGTCAGGCCACCATTAGCCCCATTGATTTCCCCCTGCTGTCTGACTCACAGCCCTGTCTCCAAAGCTTTTGTTTACTTTCAGATGCGGCGGAGAGGCAGCGAGCGCTATGCAAGGCAAGACAAACCTGCCGACAGAACAACAAACAGTGGGCCCCAAACCGGAGTTGAAAGATGGTCAATTATAAGAGACTTCCATGGGCTTTTGAGCCTTTTTGAGCTACCATACCGTGTTGCCTTAAGTCGCTGGAAATCCTGTTTACAATCAGCGTGGATGCAGCGTACCTTTCTACCGCTACCACTCGAGATCATAGGCTGGGGGAAGCTTTATGGCGAAGGCAATTTAAATAACACAACCGCATGCACCGCAACAACACGGTGCACGGGGTGGGGGGTGTGGGGTGGAACTGTATGGGGAAAAAGGGCGCTGCGTATATCTGACTGCTGTGTAATTACCGGGGAGTGCTCCTTTTGCTGTGTGCACAATGATCTCATTTAAAGAGTGCAAGCCATCAAAAGCATGCCTGCACACACACACACACACACACACACACACACACACACACACACACACACACACACACACACACACACGTACGGCTCGCAAACCTTTTCAAACAGATGCAGGGAAGTAAACAGGAGCCCCTACCAAAGCCGCTGGGAATTTTACTATTCCACAGTATTCCACGTTGCGTTCCCATTCTGGCTCTTTTTTCCTTTATTTTCCCTCTCCGTTTTTCCCGCTCGCTCCCATCTCTTCCTCCTTTGTCTGCCTGATTATGCGCTGGATCCCTGGGTGCGCTCCTGACTGAGATCATCCACCTGTCAATCAGATCTTTTTCTTTCCCCCTCTTTTTTTTTTTTTTTCTCTTCTTTTTTTTCATACGCACACCGTTCCACCAGTGATATTGATACAGAGAAAATATTAATGACTTCACTCACCTGCAATACACTCGCGGAGCTTGCACTTCCAAAAAATAAAAAATAAAACACACAGGGCCCATGCAATTCATCAAGCAAGGCACACTTGGTGAGTGGAAACTTCCCAGGCAAAAAAATAAAAAATAGAAAACAAGAAAAAAATGGTGAAATAACATATGCTTTTGCTTTGGTTTGGAATATATCAAAGAATGCGACACGTAAGACACTATGTCAATGAATATGAATGGGGCTGAGTAGTATTTCAGTGCTTCAATAATAAAACTGGCTATACAGAAGTTGAGGCACAAGTCAGTGTAAACTCTGTGCCGCTCCCAGGCCCGGATAAATACGTAGTTTTGTGTCAGGGAGGGCATCTGATGTGACGCTATATGTCAAGTCAGCGTGTCATAGAAGGCAGAGGATTAAGGGCGCAGTAAAGATGTATAGTTTTCACTGCATTCACTTGGAGGGCAGTAACCACGGTGACGCACTGTAAATATATAATAACTGCTAGCAGATAAAGTAATAGACATTTCAATAACAATAATGGCTTACACTGGGGGGGCGGAGCCAGGATTTGAACCGCCGATCTTCCAATCATAAGACTCCATTCAGTTAGCGAACACTTGCTTCTAGGTCAGTTCTTTATGACGAAAGTGTGCAAAAACTTACTTGGCCAAACTGTGCTTCAGACAGTGCAGGAACATATTAGTCAGGCAAGGCAAGTTTATTTGTAGAGCACACAAGGTAATTCAAAGTGCTTCACAGTTGCAAACAGTAAGAAGGCAGATCAAATCAATCCATAAAACATCAATATAATGATTAATTAATTACATTAAAAGATTGCAGATAAAAAGTGTTCAGAGTCATACGCACAGCTAAAAAGAACTGTTTTCAGCCTGGATTTGAACATTGTCACAGTTGAGGCCTGTCTCACATCTTCTTCATTAAAGGACTTTAGCTGCATAATACTGAAACGCAGCCTCATCGCGTTTAGTCTGGACTCTGGGAACCAGCAGGAGACCTCTCCCCGAGGTTCTCAGAGATGATTCATACGGCTCTAACATGAATGAGATGTACTTTGGTGCTAAACAGTGTAGAGACACCAGTAGAGCAACAGGAGGCCAGAGCAGGGACCTGAGCACTGGACTAATGTGGTCGTATTTCCTGGTTCCGGCCCATAAGAAAGTTGCATGAAAACTAGTGTTAGCGCTGACTATCCCAATATTTATTTATTTAGGCCATGGCATCCAATGTTTACTAAGTCAATATGTGAAATCACTTACATTTATTTTCTTTTCATTGGCTGAGAAAACATGTTGGATAGAGCGTTGCATCTCTTACCATTTTGTCTCACTCGCTCATCACTCTAGCGGTTTTCTCATACCGCGAGTAGGGGTCGATGTGCTTAACTAAAGATGAAGTCGAAACACTCGTGTCGTATTTTTTATTCAGGAAGTGGAGGTCTTCTGTGTTGCTGTGCTGGTTGTTTGCGCTCATATTATTCTGAAGGCTCCTCAAAGTGCATGGCAATTTTAGCTGGCGTGGCTCCTTTTGCCTACATTTATCTAACTTGCTACTGTTTCAAATTTGATTTATTTTTGCTTTCTTGGCCGTTCTCTTTGTATTTAACAGGAGACGTGATGGATTTTTACACAACTGGAAGGTAGCTGTGTCAAACCTCGGCCAAGAGAATGACCGTACTTCAGTCATAGTAATGAGGCTGTAGTTTTCACGGGGCGGGACGGCATCCTGCAAAGAAACCTGACAATTTATGTTATGACTGACTTGCTGCTCCAACCATATAGACAAATACATAAGATTATGGATTCAGTTAGCAAAACTAGTTCTGCAAGATGTTTTTATATGTAAAAATATGGGTCAATGGCAGTAATAACACTTTGAGCAGATCCTTGGAATTTGCACTGCGGTCACTCACTGCCCCAGTGGCACTTAAGGATGATTTAGTTCATTTTATGTATTGATTTATTTTTGTAATTACCACACATTTAGTTTTGTCCATTACAGATTATACATGGCTCCACTTTCTCACAATAACCCCACAATGTGGCTCTGCCACGCTATTACCCCACAGGCACTTCTCTTGTCAAATGAAAGGGCTTTGAGCCTAAATAGTACTGCTTCTTAACAAATAATGCCCTTCTAGGGTTTCCTGGCCCCATGCTCTCTGCCTGAGATTGTGACCTCGAATCATCATTCTTCTGGATAGTGCATGTTTCCCCTTCAGTCCGGGCCTCTCCCTCTCCCAGGCTGAATAATAGGCCCGCTGGAGTGATGTGTATATTGCGATTCCACTTGCACATTGTTGGTGTCAGTTTGTGCGGGCAGGTAGGTACTATCTTGTCCATCCAGCTCATTTCATTCGCCCCATCACTCCGCCTGACGTCCCGGGCCGTAGCCTTGTGTGCTCTGAGGTTACCATGGCAACCCCCCCCCCCCCCCCCCCCGGTCTCATGGCTGCCAAAAGCGCACACACACACGCGCGCGCACACTTCCTTCCGCTGCCGATGTCTCTCCTCCTGCATACATATTCGCGAGCTACAGGTGCCCATAGTAAGCACCGGCCGCTTACCTGATTTTGATTGACGCGCTCGGGAGGCAGGAAGCAGCCCGGATCACAATTAGTGATGCAGCTAATTTCCCACAATGCCCTGCAGCCACGGGGCGACCCAATGGCGGCCCGTAACCGGGTCATCAATATTCAGGAGATGGAGAGTATGAATATGCAAATGACACGGCAGAGTCCAGGTGAAGAGGAGCCGGCAGACCAATCGGAGCCGGCGGTCGGCTTGACAAACCAGGAAGTGGCATCTCGGGGCATCAAAGGGAGGATGATTAGCATTAACTTAGCATGGCACGCCGTCTTAATGTAGGCAGAGATCTAAATTAAGTGCAACCACAGCATGAGCAATTAGTCCAAGATGTGCTCTTAATTCAGTGATGTTTGAAGAAGAAGAAGGAAAAAAAAAAACGCTTTCAAGTTGGAGTTTCCACTTGCACTGAACCAGTATTTCAAATGAGTGCAGCGCTATCAAAGTCAATGTGCTCGATGTGGATAAATCTGGGAGCGCATCTGATGAAAAAAACAACTTGTGACACACATTATAAAGCAAAAATAAATAAATAACGAAATCACATTACAACAGTCCAACAAGTATTGCTTCTTTGTGTGTGTTGTGGATTGATGAGGGAATATTTGACTCTATTGGACCACTGAAGTATCAACAAGAATGCTGTTTTTGCGTATGTACTACCAATAGCCCTGGAGAACATGTAAACTCCACATAAGCCCCGGCCACCCCAGGGATTGAAACTGGGACCTTCTTGTTGTTCTTATTGTGGGGTTGACTTCAAAGTTGAGTGGGCGTTGTATAAAAGTCTTGGTCTGGTGTTTTGTCGAACAGAAAGGTTAAGTTGTTCCTTCATTAGCCATAGGCCTATAAGATCAGTGCACGTGGCTGCACTATCATTATCTCATTATCCATCTTTGAAATTAAGTGTGTTGGATTCACTAAATGTCCTTTTTTGTCCTAAAAGTTAATCTAAATGTCTTTAAATGTGTCAAAAAATAGCACTGGTTTGTAGCATATGAGGCTGAGAAAACATGTTAACAATATATATATAGATATATCTTTAGAGACCAAGTTTTGACACCTTTTGGGTCCGGGGACAACATTAAAGGCAAGGCAAGTTTATTTGTAGAGCACAATTCATACACAAGGCAATTCAAAGTGCTTTCACATATGCATAAAGTTACAAGAAAACAGATAAAATCAATAAAACATCAACATAAAAATGTATCAATTACAGTAAAAGGCAGTTTTCATATGCTCGGGTAAAAAGAGCTGTTTTCAGCCTGGATTTGAACATTGTCAGAGTTGAGGCCTGTCTCACATCCTCATGAAGACTGTTCCAGATTTTAGCTGCATGAAACTGAAACGCAGCCTCACCGTGTTTAGTCCTGACTCTGGGAACCACCAGGAGACCCCTCCCTGAAGTTCTCAGGGCCCGAGATGGTTCATACGGCTCTAACATGTCAGAGATGTACTTTGGTGCTAAACCATGAAACGACTTGTACACAAGCAGAGCTGTTTTAAATTCTATTCTCTGAGTGACAGGAAGCCAGTGCAGAGACCGGAGCACTGGACTAATATGGTCGTATTTCCTGGTTCTTGTCAGGACTCGAGCAGCAGCGTTCTGGATGTACTGCAGCTAAGGAAGTTGCCTGGTTGATAATACAAATAGTCTTTTATCGAACACATTAACATTATTGTTCTGTTTTCTGGATACATAGGACAAATATTTTAGTATAGGCAGTGTTGTTTAATAACAAAATCATTATGTGGACGCACCTTTTTTTAAATGACAATAACGTAACGGCTAAAAATAGCTCTTTGGTGACTAAAACATGACGAGAGGCTTATGAGTTTACGTTGACGAGACTTATTTTTTCTCAGGATAGTTTTTTCCCTAGTTAATTACAGTAGCGTTTGAATGCAGAAAAAATCTCGAAGAGATGATCAAAGGATGAGGAGAACGGCCACTTTTGGGAAAAGCCATTTAACACTTATGTGTATTGTGGTGTAATCTGTCTATCAAAAGCTCAGTGGGTTACAGCCCGTCAACCTTCATCCCAAATTCCAATACTTACTTTCAGTACTTATCGACCTAAATTAATTTGTTGAAATAGGCTACTGATACTTGATTACTTTTTAAAATAATGAAACAGACGAAAACTTGACTAAAACCTTTGTGAGTTTTCGTCGACTAAAACCAGACTTTTTTGTCCGAAAGACCAAGACTGAAAAAAAGTACTGTTCAGGTATCATATGTTAAACCAAGTATCAGGGAAAAAATGGTACCCAGCCCTACAGTCATAATGTTTTGCCCAAACTATTCTCAATAATGTGTGCTACTGAAAAAACTCGGCTAATCAACCTGAAGCTTTTACCCTAAACCATAAAAATTTACCTTGGTTTGTGGCCAGGGCGCGAATATATTTTTCATAGGTATGTTCGGCCATCAACCAATCACGAATGATTGACTCAAAGTCATGAATGTGAAACGTCATACATACAGTGCCTCTCGAAAGTACTCATACACCTTGAACATGTGCACATTGTGTCATGTTTACAACCCTAAACATAAAGATTGTATTTTGAATATTTTACTGAAAGTTCACACACAAGTAACAGACAACTGTGAAGTGAAAGCAAAATGATACATGATTCTGTTATTTTACAAAAAATAGAAAAGTGGGGTGTGCATAATTATTCATAAAGCATTTTCTGAGTGCATTAAATTGCCTTTATAACATTCCTAATGACTGCAGAAAGTTCACACCTTGCCCTAACCATTAAATAGAGGCCCCCAGTGTGTAATCTACTCTCAGTATAATTCCAGCTGTTCTGTGAGGGCCTCAGAGCTATGGTCAGAGTGTATTGGTCACTAAGCAACACCATGAAGGCCAAGGAGCTCACCAAAGAGGTCAGGGATAAAGCTGTGGAGAAGTTTAAAGCAGCGTTAAGTTATACAAAGATTTCCCAAGATTTGAACATCTCACGGAGCACTGTTCAATCCATCATTCAGAAATGGAAAGAGTATAGCACCACTGAGAACTTACCAAGACACGGCCGTCCACCTAAACTAACAGACCGAACAAGGAGAGCACTGGTCAGAAATGCAACCAAGTGCCCCAAGATAACTCTGGAGGAGATGCGACGTACTGCCGCTGAGCTGGGGGAATCTGTACATGGGACAACTATAAGTCGTACTCTACACAAATCTGGCCTTCATGGACGAGTGGCAAGAAGAAAGCCATTATTGAAAGGAGGCCATAAGAAAACCCGTTTGAAGTTTGCTAGAAGTCATATGGAGGACACAGCTACCATGTGTGATTTAAAAACAAAGATATTAATGTGTTAGAATGGCCCAGTCAAAGTCCTGATCTAAATCCTACTAAAAATCTGTGGAAAGACCTGAAAACTGCTGTTCACAAACGCTCTCCTTCTAATTTGACAGAGCTTGAGTTGTTTTGTAAAGAGGAATGGGCTAAAATGTCAGTCTCTAGATGTGCAAATCTTGTAGAGTCAAACCCCAGAAGACTTGCTGCTGTTATTGCAGAAAAAGGTTGTTCTACAAAGTATTCATTCAGGCTGTATGAATACTTGTGCACGCCCCACTTTTCGGTTTTCTATTTTTTGAAAAATAACAGAATCATGTATCATTTTGCTTTCACTTTACAGTTGTCTGTTACTTGTGTGTAAACTTTCAATAAAAAATTCAAAATAACATCTTTATGTTTGTAAACATGACAAAATGTGCAAAAGCTCAAGGTGTATTAGTACTTTCGAGAGGCACTGTATATCAACCAATCAGCTTAACCCTAACCTGTTCCCTAGCCACTAACCTTAAGGATAGTGGGCTTAATACATCTCTGATTGGATGAGAAATGTACACAGTGGCAGAACATACCTAAAAAAAATAATTTTGCGGCCAGGGCTGTATTTCAGTCAATTACCCTAGTGTGCATAGTGTCAGACCTGAACTTAAACAGCTACATTAAAGCAATAACATCATCAGCTTTTTACCATCTGAAAAACATTGCTAAGATCAGAGGAATAGTGTCAAAACCAGACTTGGAGACACTCATCCATGCATTTGTCTCCAGCAGGTTAGACTACTGTAACGGCTGCTCACTGGCCTTTCTAAATGAGCTGTTAGACAGCTGCAGAACATCCAGAACACTGCTGCTCGAGTCCTGACAAGAACCAGGAAATATGACCATATTAGTCCAGTGCTCCGGTCTCTGCACTGGCTTCCTGTCACTCAGAGAATAGAATTTAAAACAGCTCTGCTTGTGTACAAGTCGTTTCATGGTTTAGCACCAAAGTACATCTCTGACATGTTAGAGCCGTATGAACCATCTCGGGCCCTGAGAACTTCAGGGAGGGGTCTCCTGGTGGTTCCCAGAGTCAGGACTAAACACGGTGAGGCTGCGTTTCAGTTTCATGCAGCTAAAATCTGGAACAGTCTTCATGAGGATGTGAGACAGGCCTCAACTCTGACAATGTTCAAATCCAGGCTGAAAACAGCTCTTTTTACCCGAGCATATGAAAACTGAAAGTATTTTATCTGCACTCTTGCCTTTTACTGTAATTGATTAATTTTGATGTTGATGTTTTAATGATTGATTTGATCTGTTGTCTTGTAATTGTATGCAACTGTGAAGCACTTTGAATTGCCTTGTGTATGAATTGTGCTCTACAAATAAACTTGCCTTGCCTTGCCTTGCCTTGCATGTTTTAGGTTGATGGGGGAAACGGGAGCACGTGCACTCGAACGCCTCCATGGGGAGAAGGTGAAGAGAAAGAAAGACCCCACACTGATCCGGAATCATACTTGGCGCCTTCTTGCTATGAGGTAAGCTCTAACCACTATGCCACCTTTGCTGCCTGCAAGACAGCATTTTTGGCGTCTGCGCACCACTTTGATCTGGCATCTGAACACATCAACAGCAGTTCTCAAATGGGACTATTAATCTTTCTACACGGGCTGCCTGTGTTTGGCCGCCCTGCACTGGCCATCATTACTGTATATACCCGCAGTAGTCCGTGCTTTTGGGGAGACCCTTACCTCGGCCCGGGCAGAGCTGTATACTTCTTTATTCTCGTGTTGTAAAAAAGACGCTTTGAACGTAAAATCTTCAAAGCGCGAGGCAGACAGCCAGCTGTCAGTCACGCCGGCCAATCATCCCCCACACAATATGTAACAGGACAGTAGGCAGTTTCACAGCCGCTGTATGGAGAGGTGAACCATAAGTCAATGAGTGTAACTGTAATATAGAAATAGTAATGCATTGGATTGATTGATTAATTGATTGATGGATGGAAAGAGGTAGAATGATTATTGCTTAGGGATTGGCGATTAAAAAGCCAGATAATTGCAATTGGCCATAGATTTAGCCACAATTTGATTATAATCTCTTTAACCACACCCCCCACTATTCCATTGGAGCAATACATCACGTTTATTTGAGTGTTATTGTTGTTCTCTGGGAGGGTATACTATGGAGGCCCCTGGTTTGGGCCCAAAGCCAATGCTGGAGTATTCGGGGCTCACGAGGAGCAACTCGGGAGCAGAGTTCAGATGGTTTACTGCTACTGCCGCCTCAGTGTATGGGTGTGTGTGTATGTAGGTGTTATTGAGAAGCAGGGCTTTCCCCAGAGACATCTTCCATTAATTGTGAAGTGAAGGAGCCTGAGGGCGACACCGGGGACCTCCATTAAACACAGACAGGCAACTGACAAGCTCTCTCTCTTTTCTGCCTCTGTCTCTCTCTCTATCCCCCCCCCCCCCCTCCTTCTCATTTATCTTCTAAAATTCAAATTCACATTCAAATTTAAACAAGGCTCATTGCCATGAAAGGAGCAACCTTCCTAATGTTCACAAAGCAAGAACAACACACAAAAGAAAATAGTTCTGTTGATTCAGGGGAAGGCTGCAAACAAGGGGTAGATCACCTAAATGCAGCGTGCATGCATAAAACATCAGATTTTTGCAAATTTCCAAGGTGCAATTACAATTGTTAAACAGGCTTTGTTGTGCCGGAATCTGAATCTGTTTTTGTCTTTGACTTTATGAGCGAAGTTGGGCGCGGGTTGTTAATTTACTTTGCCACACTTTTAACTCGGGGCTAATTATACTTGTAAAGCATCTCACTATTTTTTTTTTTAAAACACACTTTTCACGGCTCATTTCGGTCCGCCATGCATGTGCGGATAAGTCTGGCGATAAAAACTTCAGTCCAAAACTTGCTAATAGGGGCGTGTGGCATCCTGGGAGAACAGCGCCCGTGCCGTATGCTGTGCTTTGGGTGCCTTCTGTAGCCCGGCCCCGTGTGTCCCATATGAACTTATTTCCAGAGAAGGATAATTATGGCAGGTACAACGCCTCAGGACCAGCTACCGATTCCCAAAAGGACCTTGGCGCACGGACTCGGAATGTTGAGTCCGAACACTGCGAGTCAGCTACATCTCCTCCATCTCATCTCGGCTCATATCCTCAGTGGCTTTCCGAATTCCCACTTGTGATATGGCTAATTTTAAAGACAAAACTAGCCTACAATGCTCAGGCCCATTTCTTCCCTTCTTTTCTTTTTTTTTCATATGGCAGTGTTCCTCACCCGCCACTAGAGGGAGCAGCAGTCGTGTAAAAATGTCAGTCCTTACTCACCCCCCTGCCTTGACTTTGACCGTCTCTTACCAGCAGTGAATGTCCAGGCATTGCGCTCTAGGCAAATGCCAATGAACGTAATGGAGTCCACCTTACCTGTGATTATCAATAAACAGAAGTTCACGCACACACTCGACTACTACTGCTACTACCACAACTACACACCATGCATGCACAAAGTACACAAAGATACGCATACGCCGCAGCAGATGTTGCAGATTAGTGTGTGTCTATAGCTGTGTGTGTGTGTGCGCGTGTGCGTGTGTGTGTGTAGCATAGCCTCGGGCACTCTTCAACAATGCATTATTCCTGAGTGCACCGGTTAAGAGGGGCACTCCGTCTCCATGGAAACCGCCCCGGCTTGATGTAAACTTGGGGGTAGGAGAATAAAAGTGAAAGCAATTGCCCCCACCACAGTAACTCCTATAGCCTTTAGGATTGATGAGCGAGACAATGGGAGACGATCACAACAAACAATGCCAGGGGAAGTTGGGGTGAAAATTCCGCAAAAAGTGGATTTGCTCAAAAAGAGGCTAATATTGATAGATTTATTGATTTTGTATTATTTCTATATTTTGAATTTTGAAAAAAAAGCAACCAAGTCTATGTGAACAGGGTAAAAAAAAAAAAATTCAAAAATGAAGAATTTGCCATTGCACTTGTTATGAATGGGCATGCATTAACAAGCTAAATCACCTAAGCTAACATTTCTTAAAAGTTCAAATTTAAAAATAACGACTTTTATCGTCCACCTGTGGCCATGCTTTTGCGAGACATTGTTAATTTCGGGTCAATTTCAATATTTCATTTTTGGCTGTTTGCTGTATTGTTTACCTACTGGCGTCCCACGGGCAGACCGCAATTGCCCCACAATTCCACATGTTTCCCCCTCAATTGTGTGTCTGTTGCCCGACAACATTTCATTAGCTTCTCTTCTGAGTGTGTGTGTGTAAGTGTTTCTGTGTGTGTTTCACTCCCATAGACTCAAACCAGCCTGCCCTGCTGCTTTCCATGTCCTAGATGAAGGGGCATTATCATCTGAGGAGCACACAAGCAGAAAAGGCGGAACGACGGCGGCGGTAATGTTAGTGGCAAGACTAAACCCGCTCTCCCCCACGTCTCCCTTCCTTCCTCCCTTTCTCTCTCACCCTGTCACCCCATCTCTTCCTCCCTCTCTCTCCCTCTCCATTGGAATGGCTGGTGTGTTACTGTACATGTGACAGCTCAGATGAGGACTGGCTGCAGGCAGATGCTTTGCCCAGGGCACATCCACTGGAGCGTCGCGCCGCATTAGTCCCCGACCAACCTGTCACCCCCAGCAAGAGACTGATCGCGGGCGCGCGCCTTTAAACACTGCCAACGCGCCGTGTTCTTATGCGCAAAGCTGCTGACAACATAGGCCGGGGTGAGGTTACTTATCGGGGAGAAGTGTGGAGAGTTTTTGTAAACAATATGTCTGCCCAGGTGTCATTAACTAAATAGGTGACAATATATACTTTTAGCCGGAGTGTAACTATATGTTCATAATAGATATTTTGGAACTGTCAGCCAAATCTGTAATGTCATAAGTCTTAGTATAAGCCTAGATGAAGATAGTATATCTTGGATCACAGCAAAGGCCATAAACCTGTTTTTTTTTTTTTTTACAGACGGCGTGTGTAAATGAAATTGCGAGTTGTGTCCAAACTCATTCCTAACGTTCTTAACTCATTACTAACTTCCAAATTCAGGGTCACCTTTCAGGATCGGGGTCACAGAAATGCTAACAAACTAGCCTGCGAGTTTATCAAATCGATACACATGCTTTACGTTTAAATGCACAGTAGCCTATGTTTTTCTATACATTTCTGAGTTTAAAATACACTGAAGTAGGACAACACATATTTTGTTCCAATAATATAAAACAATAACAATAATCTGGTATTGGGCCTATTTTCGACGAAATCAACTTTTTTGATCCTTGACCCATGCTATGTTTTATATCCTCATCAAAAACATACCATAAGTGTTGCATTGTTTCATTGTTGCACGCTTCAGAGTCCCATATATTTAGTTTATCTCTCTCTCCAGCGCTCAAGACGCCAGCCCACACTCCAAAACACGTCATACGGAGGAATCGATGTTCTGACGCTGTTAGGTCAAACTCTTCCTAAGTGAGATTTTATTTGAGAATATGGCACTTTGGCCAAACTGTTGCGCTTCTTGGACCTAAAGAAATAAGAGAGAAACCCCCGAAACCATCATTGACTAGTTGCAATTTAGGAAAGAATGAAATGGACCATCCTTTTCATATACATGCCCCATAGACTCAATATAAGAGCATGGATGCCTCTACTTACACCCTTCATGCCACTCGCTGAATTGAGTCGCCAGCTTGTCACCTATTGACAACCGTAGTGTTCCTAAACGGTGCATCGGCGTGTGTTTGTGGCTTTTTTTGTGTGTGTGCCCCGCCGCAGTCCGTCAGTGCTGATATGCCTGCGCGGGCGACTAACCGGAGTTGAGTGGAGTCTTTTGTAGCGCAGGCGAGGCCCTCAGGCACAGCCCCAGACCTAGAACACCCCCCAACTCCCCACCACCATCACCACTACTGCTACTACTTCTTTCCCCTCCCAACATGCATATATGCCCCTGCAAAAGATGTGATGTGACAACTGCAGCTAAGGGCTAAGGCTCTTTTTTTTTCCTCCTTCCTACCGTCAGGCAGCGAGATATGGACCGCTGGTGCGTGTGTGTGTGTGTGTGTGTGTGTGTGTGTACGTGTGTGTGGTGGAGGGTGGTGGGGTGTTCAAGAGCAGGGCGGGGTTAGCTTATGGTCTCGTAATGAGGTTTGCTGGGACAGATGTTGGGATTCAGAGTGGAGACATGGCAAGTGATGGTTCATTAGAAAGTCTCGCTCTCTATCTCTTCCCCCTCTCTTGGTTTTCGTCTTGTGTTTTTTTTCTGTCTCTATCACTGCCTCCTCTCGCCTCCACTATGATTTCCGATGCCCCAAGCCACTGACAGAAGCAATTCTTCCCCACTCGGCCGCAATGGTGCATCTCCGATTAACTTTTAATGACTTCAATAGAGCCGCACACACACACACGCTGGAATATAAGGCGCCAATCGAGATGGATCAAGCCAGAAGTTTGCTCTTTGACTCAGGCTAATAGTCCGTAATGGAAGTGATCCATCGCAGCAATCACGGATGAAACATAGGCCGTGTTTTGTTTTTTGGTATTTTTGTTTTGTTTAGACTGGCGTGGAGTGCGCAAAAGCAACAGTGCTCAAGTAGTTGCCTCAGCTAAATTTCAATCGTCAACCTCAGGATCAAAAGTAGATCAACTTTTACTTAGCCAGGTGCTAAATTGCAAGTACTTCTGAAAATTAGCCCACTGGTATTTAAGGCCGTGTTGTACCTGATTTAACATTAGAAACCTAGCGCATTATGAGTGCCGCAAATCGTACATGTAAATGAGTTTGAGATGCAAATCTCAACTGGACCGGCTTTTGCACACAGATGTACATACATGCATGTGTGTACATCCGTAAGTGTGCGGTGCATTTTCTTGATTATGAGCTGTACCAAAGCCCTCCATACACTTGTCCTGAGCATGGGCGTCGGAACCATTCATTGTGAGGGGGACGTGTCCCCCCCACTTTTGAAAAGTGGTTGATTGGTCCCCCCCACTTTCACAACGTGAATTTCCATTGACTTTACATTTACTAGTTTAGACTGGACCTTTTCAATAGGCTCCCCGAGGCCAAACAATTAAATATGACCCGTGCCTTATTTTCCATACATTTAAAGAATATGTATTGGCATTATCCCATTATCCGCGCCAGTGTCGCGTCGCTCCGCTTTGCGTAGCTGTGTTCATGCGGCTCCTCACCTCAGAGCAGCTGAAATGTAAACATGTCTCTGTAAACCGCTGAAAAACGGCTAAAGTGAGAAAACTGGAGGATTATTGTTGGACAGATTTGACCACACCGAAGCACAAGGACACTCGTGCATCGTGTTTCCGGAGTTTTTTACGGATTCTCACATGGAGGAGCAGGGCTTTTCGCGTCCTCGGCAGGTGGACAGCGTGTCTTCATCGGTACAAAGGGCCTGAGCAGTAACTTTAAGGTGAGGAACATCAGTTTTGGATGTGTTTGTGAAGCGAGTGATGAAACTGATGTAGCGTGAGTTTGGGGAAACTGCGCCGGGCTAGCACGAGTGTTCAACCGGTCAATACGCCGTTAAACCTCGCTGTCTGGACTCTAACTTAACCAGATAACATCTGAATTATTCATTTGACGGATAAATGTTTGCTTCCTTTACCCCTTGACTAAATTTTATCTGCGTTTGTGGGAAATGTGAAGATACAAGCGTTGAGATGTTTCTTTGCGATGGCGGGAGTTAACGGGTGTGGCTGAAGCTAAATGTGGATGCAAACACGAGCGCCGTCTCATAAGAGTTTCATTCACTGAGTTTTTTTCACAAAACGCCATAAAGCCAGGGCTGGACAGGAGAACAGCGGCTCCACAGGTGTTTGGTTATCCGTCCTATATGTCCACCCAGCTGCCAGGAGGAGAGGCGCTGCTGAGCCGATCGAGTCTCTCACGTATTCTTGAAGTAGCGCCCGATTTGGATGTAGTCCCGCTAAAGCAATAACATTGCTCTGTGTCCTGACCGTGTCCCACTGTAGTTCTTAATGTTAAGAAGTCGACCCCCTCCATTTTTGAAATGTGTCCCCCCCACTTTCCAAACGCTTCCGACGCCGCTGGTCCTGAGCATAGACTGTAGAATGGTGATGGACCGAGGGAGGGTTCGGCTTCCTCCATATCATTCAGCGCGGGCTAACTGAAGCTTGTTCATGCTAGCAATTTGGCTGTTTTTTGAAGCCAACTCCTATATTTAGAATAGGGCATAAAAAGATGTAGCTCCTGTTATGACAAACACGTGGAGATAAAAAATGACATAGCTACCTGTGTTCAACAATGACTTATAGAGGGGCAAAAAAGTTTAAATGGAAAGTGCTGTTAGGATAGGAACTTCCAGTGCCTGCCCCCATTTCCATTAGGCTTCAGCAGCTAATAGGGATGCTATGTCACGTGCTATGTTTTTCACAGTCTGTGGTCCTGAGCCTTAACAGTTGATACCAATAGTAGAATAATGGTGCGTTCCAGGCAACTGGTAACTTGTATTTTTCACACTTATTATGATTTTTGACATCAGAGCGTTGAGAAACTTGTTCGTAAAAAAAACGGCTAATGCTACAGCAGTGAGCTAATAAGACGCTAACAATATATGAGCTTTTCTCCACACTAGATATAATTCAAACTATGCTAAATAATGTTATACTGAAGGATTTGGCCAAAATTAATGTTCACTTCACTGGTGCTGTGGTTTTGTTAAAGTTTTATCATTAGCTGCACTCCTCCACTAGGGGCGCCATTGTGATCTTCATTTCCTATCCGAACTTGGAGCATTCAGGTCATCTCCAAGTTTTAAGCTGTAATTACCACTTCCAGAAGCATTCCATGGCATTTTTCCAAGTGGGGGTCGGACATTTATCAGTTACCAGTCGCCTGCAACATTTCCTTTTTATAATGTTTTTTTTAACACTGTTGAAATTGAAAGTATGCCAGAAATAACACTTACTTACACTCTCTAGTCTATAATCAATTTCTCGTGATCTAATTTTTTTGTGCAGTGACCCACCTCCAGATGTGAGCCAGGAGAAAAGCCACACAATCATGGGGACACCATGCAAAATCCAAAAAGTGCTACCACTGATCGGCAATCAAACCTGACCCCTAATGTTTTGCTCTCAAACAAAAAAGAGCTGCGAAACGTTCCTCTCAAACTCACTCCTTTTTCAAAAGGCGGATGATTGACAGTGAATTTATATAGTGGCAAAAATATTGTCTTATCAACTCTTCGTTTTGTTGAGTTGAATTGTTATGTGCAATCCAAAAGGGTAATGTGGGATCTTACTGTTCCCCAAAACACACAAGCTGCAGACAATTTTACACATTTACACCATAAAACAAGACTGACATTTGTTTTTCCCGAATCGCAAAGATCCCTTTCAGAGACAATCTTGCTCCTATCAATCATCATTGTACTCCTCACGTTCTGATAACACTTTTTTCTTTTCTTCTTTTTTTTCTCCGATAAAGCCGGCTCCCACATCCGCTGTTGTTTCTTCCTGGGGGCAGAACATAAAAAAAGACACATAATCATAAAGCCGCTCGTAAAAGAATAAAAACTAAACAAATGAAGAGGGATATTGGCCATTAAAATGAAAAATGTCCTTATGAAGTTTGGCGGCGGCTGTCTCCCTGGCGCGCTCGTACCTGCTGAATAGGCAGACAAGTGTATTGATGAGTTCAGCCATTTTGTTTTTTCTCGGGGCAAAACTCTCCCTTTCATGTTTGCGATCAGAAAGGAGGAAAACAGCGATGAATTAAACATGCCGTCGTCGTGATCGCTCCGCCGGATCCATACCTTGCGAGATGTACTGTATGTGTGTGTGTGTGTTGATAGATGTTTTTTTTTGTGTGAAGATTTTGGCCTTCGCCGCCGCTCTCTGACCAACAGGTAGCGCGAGCAGACAGGGGCTTGCCTCGTCTAACAGGTTGTTTACCGTAGGATGAGGACGAAGGAGTTATTCTGGCATTTGTCGTGGTGTGTTGATAAGCTCTAAAACGTCATTCATTTGTCTCCATAAATAAATACCTCAGATTACCTTGATCGCTATATTCCCCGTTAAATCCATTTGCCCATCGCAGCACCGACGTTTCCCCCGTTCGATACACTATTTAAAGCGTGCCCCGGTTGAAATACTGCACACGCGGCTTTACCTTGACACGTCGGATTGTGTCAGGCGGTTCGACGCTTCATGCCTTTTGTTGCTATGTGCTAATGAGGCCTAGGGGCTGTCACCGCTGTCACTCTCCGCCCGTCCTCAAGGCCTCGTCTGCCTGCTCTCCGGGCGATGCGCGCCAGAGGTTAGCCGATACCCGATACAGGGGGCACAGGCTTCCAAAGAGCAGTCACGGAGAAGTTTGCCACGTGATATCGGGTTAGTGGAGGGCAGGGAGGTTTCTGAAATTGTTGACAGCCGCCGAACGTGATTGTTTTGTCGATTCAGTCGGCCACGCAAAGCCTTGACGGGTTTGAAATGTAAACAGGCCTCTTTTTTTTTTTTTTTTTTTTTTGCTACATTGTGATGTTTGCTAAATCGTCAGTTCACTTTTGCTGATGGAGAAGACATTGAGGATTACCGAGATATTACCTCTTAACCCCCACCTTAACCAATTTAGTTGGGCTTTACCCAAAATCTAAAAGCTGCTTGACTGGAGTTTACGACCTCTAAGCCAATAACGCCTCATTTGAAAGCTAAGACCTACAAAACTGATCTTTTTGCCATGTTTTTGTCGCTTTTTCTATCCAAAAATTTTTCTTTTTGTTTCTACTTGGACGCTTTTTTGTAAAAGCTTTTAGATTTGGGTAATGAGAAAATGTGCTTGATTCAGGTGGGGGTTTTAACCACAAACCACATAGAAACATGTGTATTTTTATAGTTCAATGGTGCCTTCAACCATAAAGTTCTGACCAGTCGTTCATCTTTACCATCCAGAGGCACTAGTTTTTGTATTTTTTGTAATTGCAAACATGAAAATCAGGTCGACAACCGGGTCTTTTAGGGTCTTTTGCAAAGGCCTCTTCAGAATCTTACTATAGACAGAGAACACACATTTACTTAAAGATTTCTCGAGTTGTTAAAAGTGGTTGATTCCACCGTGGTTCCAAACATTTACAAATTCATAAAAAAGTCATTGAAGCTGCTGCCTTTATTATGAAAACAACATGAGTCTCAAAGCCAACTTCTTTGGGGAGTGTATGTTGTCGGCGGCAGTTCTGGCTGAGTCCACTCGCCATTGCAGGAGCTCACCGTAAATATTTAACGGTGCCGAGCCGTATTTAGTCTTGCGCGCGTCTTCCCGGTGGACAGGCGGCGTTATGGAGGAACGCTGTAGCAGCCAGTGGCACGTCACTAAGTCTGGCCGACAGAACCAGTTTGCACATGAGCTTTAAAAGGCGTTGCGCTGTTTTCCTCTCGCTGTGGCGCTGTGTGTTTATGTGTGGGTGAGGGATTGAGAGAGGGGAAGTGTCTGGGACTGATGATTTCTAATTTAAGAGTTTTTTCCTCCGAGTTTGCGAGAATCTCGGGCGTCTAAACTTCTGAGTAGAGCTGGCTCTCTTTATTAGATGCTAGCAGACGGGAGGGGATGCATCAAACACTGGAAAAAGGCATTTGTTTTATTGGTAATGAGGTAGCCCTTTAAGATGAAGATCTTATGGTGATATGATATATATACCAAAATCTAGTATAAAGACTGCAAAGGACCTGGAAATATGGTCAGTATTTTCTAATAACATGGAGACAGGGCTGTAGATTGCATCATTTTAGTCCTTTTTTTTTTTCAAATTGGTTATTAATGTCCCACAGTCTCACATACAAACAGACACGTTCTCATGATTTTAGTGGAATGAGCCGGAGCACCTGGAGCAGGCACAGAAAGAACATGCAAACTCCACACAGAAAGGCCCAGGGACCTTCTTGTTCCACAGCTTTTGTTCTCCTACTTTCTGAATTGGGGCGTAAATGTAGGTACGGATCAAATAAGTTCTACAGTGTCAACCAAAACAAATTAGAGATTAAAACAGAACTTTTTGGCCGGAAGGAGCAAAGGTCATAGAATTCCATGAAAATAACTTCTGTCCATCTGTAAAGTCTCCTGACCTAAACATCATTTAAAAGTGCGTGGAAGACACCCCGGAATCTCCTGTTTCTGGAAGACTTTTGCGAGGAAGAAAGGGTAAAAATCTCTCAAACTCGGATTGAAAGACTCTTGGACCCCACTGGATCTCCTTTTAATCCGTGGTAAATATGTTCTTGTTCCCTCTAACATGGACAAGAGGTGCAAGCAAATACAGGGGGTGGATTACTATAGTATTGTTGAATTTACAACATTTGATCCCGAACTTCATTGGTTAAAACTGTCCGGAAACGGCACGTGACATTGAATAGGTCCAAAAGGCTAAATGCCCTGACGAAGACCTTTGACGGTCGAAACGCGTAGGCTGGTCCATTTCCCAATAAAGGACTTTTAATTTTTCTACTTTGACTCGAGTGCCTCGGACTTTATTTTGCTTTTTAGATTGCTTTCGTTACTCTGCACAAGCTCCTCCACCCAGCAATCTCTGCAAATTTATCCATACTTGCTCATGGTTGTTGTATTCAGCGTTGGTCCTTTTGTAAAATCACTCAAGGAAGAAGTCCATGCTGAGTTCCAGAACATTTGCTAAGGCAAAACATTCACTTATTGTAAGTTCCCTCTCTTTTTTCTGCAGGAATGTTGGAGAGAGTTCGGGAATCCCAGGCAGGAAGTGGAGGGTGGGTTGGAAGTGGCCTCTCTCCACCTCTGACCTCTTGAACAACAGCCATTGTCGAGCGCCGAACAAAAGCGTTTAGTTCCTAGGTAAGTGACCCCCCTCCCACCCATGTTCTCTGTGACAATTTTGCTAATTTGTATTGTTTACATTAAGATCGACTCGAATTTTGCTTGAGCGTAGTTACAGTGTGGGCAATTTTAGAGAAGGGAAATTCCTGCTGCTTAACTTTCTGTATCTGGAATTCATCTTTCAACCCTTACAATCAAAACACACTTCGAAACGTCACATAGAGACAGAACCATAGCACCGTAACGAAGTAGGACATGTCATTTCATGGCTATACTGTACCTAAATACCAATTTGTGTCACGTTCAAGGTCGGTGGCTCTGGTAAAATGTAATTAGCAGATCCGGATTTCGCGTTTGGCGGCTGAGCGTGTGTGTCTGTGCGTGATCTGATGGGATCAATAGTGGTCCGGGGGCGCAGTTGGCAGATGCTCCGCGCGGAGACAGGTGCACAAATGACTGCCTCCAAGTACAAGACGACCGGAACGCCACCAAACCACTTGACCCGCACAAGAAGCAATTAATTACAACAAATCAGCAAACCGACGACTTTGAGACGAGTGCATCTACAGGTCACCCCGTGCTAAAGAGTGGATTCATGGGTTTCAAGTGATGTGACATTAGGACCATTGACATAGCAACTTACAATTAACAATTCAAAACAAAGGTTAGGGCAGGTCAAGTTAATCTGCAATTCTGCTGTTCTAGGCCATTCAAAAGGCCGATTTGTCCTGGTTTTAACCGCAAGAAACAAAAAGGTTTAGTGTCTTCTCTGTCAGTACAAATTAACTGATAGTTTTTCACTTCATAGCTTTATAGCGTTGGTGTAATATTTAAAGTCACATTTCGGAAAATTGCAAGCCATGTAACAAGATAAACTTAAAGCTGGGTACCTGATTTTTGTTGGTGTTGTAGAATAAATGTATTTTTGCCACCTCAGAGTAAGTTGTAAACGCAGAGAAACACAGACCTTGCTGTATTGTCTTCACCTAAAGTTTTATTGAGCAATGGATGATAGAAGTCGAATCTAAATTTGTGGAATTTATCTTGGGGGTGGCCCCCCCTGCTTCATTTTGCCACTGCTCAATGCTGTATACTGGTGTGAAATGTGCATATAATTGAATTCTTTGAACAATTCAAATACACTGGAGGGATTGTGAAAGCTAGAAACAAGTTTTGGCCAAAACAAAAAATGTCACTGTTTGAACAGGAAAAAACAGTTACCCCAGCTTTAACCGGTAAAACTGTGATACATTTGCAAAACCTTCCTTCTGTATCACATGTGTTGTCAAGGCTAATGCTAACACCGACAATGCTATATTTGAAATGTATTTTCAAAACAAAGCATTTGAACGAGGCCTTACTGTAATGTGTTTAAAAAAAATATCATGTTTGGCAAAATCTGTAAAGTAGCAACATCTCGGACCACGGATAAGCGCTGGTGACTATTTCTTGAGCCTCACCCACAGAATAATAGCCTACAGCTTGACTTTTGTCATCATCAAATTCAATAACATCAATGCAACCTATTGTGTAAATTCTCAAAGCCAATGGAGAAAAAAGATTTGATTTAATATAACGTAACTGCAAAAAAAAAAGCTCACATTTACAGAAAGGGATAATTGCTTCTCTGACAATTAGCTATATTTGATGCCAAGTGGTGAAAAGGCTCTATGGAAGGGAGCGGTGCATGAGGGAGAGGTGAGCAGAGATAGAGATTGACAGATCTGGGCAGCGTTTTCAGGCGGCCTCCTCAGAGTATAATACAGCAGCGTGTACATGTAAGGGATGCTAATGCTACCGCTAATTATGCGACTACAGTATGAAAATGGCCCAGTGCAAAAAAACAACAAACCATAAAAACATATATGGTTCACATCAGAGACAAGGATAGAGTACAAGCTACAGCAGATGCATATTCAGTCACTGTAGTGTAACATGAGCTTAGTTATATTATCAAAAACTAAATATTCATTGACTCAAGCCATAGAGAAATTTATATATTTAGATACTTAGATTCGCTGGTAATAATTTCAAAAACTTTGTTGCAAAATAGATCAAATCGGGAATGGGTTTAAAAATTGAACACGTTTAACGTCTTATTTGAGAAGCCACTTCATTTCAGGTTCAGCCCAGCGCCGGTTGATCTTTTAAAAGCATTAATACGATGGAAAACTCCTGGGCGACTGAGAGCTTATTAAAAAAATAATAATAATCTAACAATGAAATTGGGTAGTCTAATTTACATTTTAAGTGGTCCAATGTTACTCTAATACAAGTAATAGTTGTTCAGTGAAATTATTACTGAAGTGAAAGTTCTGAAGTATTTGCTGCAGACAATTAACTATGCTATTCAAAGTAGTTCAAGTGCAAGTTGGTTCACTACACCCAGTTTTATGAAAAGTAACTTTACGGCTTCAAAAACCAAACCATCTTACTTGTTGACAGTACTTGTGCACAGCGCCATCTATTGTTCTGGAGTGAGTATCATTTGGCTTTTAAAATGGACCAAAAAAAAGTATTATATTATTCATCTTTCAAATGTTGTGGAGGAAAAGTAAAATGGTCTCAACACAAAAGCTACTCAAGTAAAGTACAGATCCTCAGAAACTGTACCTTAAGTTCAATTTACTTTGTTACTGACCACTTCTGGTCCAGATATGAGTGTACATCTCCAAAAACTAGCAATGTAAAATCAATTGGTTGACTTTTTCATTCATGACTCTCAACAGCTTTTATTTTTAAGATTCTGTCCTGACATTGACAGACAAGGGGCTATAATTCAACCGTTTGCATCTATTACCTTTAAACCTTCCCCATATTAGTATAGCCCATGATGGTGCCATCAATGTTCTACATTGGTTTTAATGTGAGTCTGGGGTTTTGTCTTTTCCGTTTGTCCAGTTGACCTCTTTGTACATTTTATTTCTTGTTGACTGCTCTGGCACTAATTCAATTGTAATCCTATTAAACGAGCACTCAAGTGGAAATTCAGCAGACACCATTATTATTACTGGTTTGTCTAATCGTATGTGTGATGCCTCTGGGTTAAAGTAAAGCCCTGTCATGGTTGAAGTTGGTGATACTCGCAAAGCCAAATGATTTAAGTGGTACTTGGTGTGAATATAAGAACCACTGCTCTAGTCAAAGATTTGGACTGATTTCTTGGCATTCAAGTGGTGTGTGTCGAAACGGTCAGAGATGGCCAACCAAAACGATTACAATAAAAGTATTCTATTCAAGTACAAGTGAAAGTGAAAGCATTGCTTGAAATAGTTACTTGAGTGAAAATAGAAAAACTGCACAGAGAAAATACAATTTGTGTATTGAGTAAACTGATTGAGACGGATTCAATCTGACAAACAAAAAGGTGTAAATCCTGAAGATGTCATTACGTTTGTCCACATGACGCTTTTGTCAGTTTTACAATTACAATGATAAACAGTGCCACAAACCTTTGCTCAAGTATCAGTGTTTTCCCATCAAAGTTATGTTACTCAAGAAGAAATAAACTATTAAGTAGAGTAATGTCATCTGTGCTCAACTAAATGGATTCCCCATCTCTGGATACAGTGCAGAAATAGGATGAGCAGCTTGTTGACTATTGTGCTGACAGTGCTGTGACATTTCGTAACGTAACCAGCGAAAGATATTCATTTATGTTTAGTGTGGTTTATAGATGGAAATGTTACCTTAATACTACAACAGCACAAATATGAAAATAACACACCACTGATATAATGTTTTAACTACTTTTTCCACTTAAAGTCCTTTATAAAAATCGTTTCATACCATTTAAAAATTGACACTTTGACTTTGTTTTACGTAAGTTGATTTTTGTGTGATTTTAGTGCACTGTGTATATCATTTTAAAGCATTTTTATTCATTGTGATCTGAAGCGTGCTCATAAACTGATCCATGTGAAGAATTGGGATGTTAGAAATGCGTTAGCAAATGCTAGGACCACAGCTAGCAATTTGAAATGGATGAGTTCACTCTTTCATTGTCTGTAAACCAAAAAATCTGGTCCAGGGCCTTTTGGTACAGTATGCTGACCACCACTGGTTGAGACCATGATAACCAGGCACTGGCCCTTTTCGGGCCGAGTGACATCAGTCGAAAACAACCACCAGCTGAGTGAAATGAAGCGTTACATAACTGAATATGAGTGGATGTGTTCAATGCCGCAGCCCGTCAGTGATGTTGATTTTGGGGGTTTTCCAAGGGGGGCCGAGGTGTGTAGGTATCAGGTGGCCTCACTTCTAACACTGCAGCCTTACTATTTTAATTGTGCGCCCCTCCCTCACACACACGGGCTGGTGCGGGGCCTCGCGGGGCCCGGGGACCGCAGTGTGGGTCTGGGGGGGCCTGACCCCGGCACAGCGCCTGAGGCGTTGGCTGCACCGGGCCGACCCCCCTCGCCTCGCCCCTCTCTCCGCGCTCTCTGAAGCTGTGCCCCTCACTCCCTCTCTCCTGGCTCTGAGCTGCAGACTTCTGTTGTCTGTCCTCATTAGAATACTCATCCACACCCGCTCCGCACTAATTGCAGGATCATTAGTCGGTGGCAGGCCAGATGGTAAACAAAGGAATCTCAGCACCAGCATGATAAAGACACGAGTGTCATTGTCAGCACAGGCCTCAAATGGGAAAGTTAAAATAATAGAGGCCACAAATGTTTTCACTTGTAAGTCAGGCAGGCACACTGCAGTATGATAAACTTTATGATGAGTAGGCTTTGCCATGTGCAGGACTTAGGAAACGGCTTTTTAGGATGAGCTGCATTGAAGTTTGAACTTATAGGTTGCTGCATAGAGGGTTTTCTTCATGTTTTATTTCCTGTGGCAAATGTCTTGTTATTGTGAATGCATAGTCAGATTGGTAGATATGTGAATAAGAGATCATTTATGTGAGACCAGTTGGTGTTTTTCTTTTAATCATTTTCATTGAAGTCGGCGTCCACAATATCAAAATACAATAATAAGAACAGATTAAAGAAAATGCAGAAGAATTATGTCAAAAATTCCAGCGTGAAATTTGTGATTTTTTTTAGTACTATTTTTTAATTATTTTGAAGTGACAGTATTCTTACTTGAGTTAACCTCTTTGGCACTATACTTCTATAGTGTACACTAAAAAATGTTGACTTTAATGGTACTGTATAGGGATGGGCGATACTGTTGGAGTCATTTTTGTCGATACCGATACCGATACTGGTCATTTTAAATAGGTGAATGTATTTCAATTAATACACATTTCTAAAACTGGTTATTTTATATAATTAATAGGTACATTCAAATTACATTACTTTAACTGGTTAATTAAACAATGTTAATGTGAAATTAATTAAATTAATGCTTTAATGACAAACAGAACCTAAACCAGATCTGGCTGGCTCAGTTAAATCCTCTGCTCAAGGCGCATTAAGTTGCCTTGTGTCTGAAATGTGCGGTATAAATAAAGGTGCCTTGCCTGCTGTGGACTGTTTTTGGCTCAGAACAAAGATCTAAATAATCCTTTTGTGTTTAAAATTGCTGCCGTGCCTTCTTTTTACATTATTAGTATTGACACTTTTTGCCCAATATCGATACTTAAAAAAGTAGCCATTTGGTATTGATATATCAATACTGTGGTTTCGATCCGCCCATCCCTAGTACTGTATCATTTTTTTCTTGGGTAAAATCTCCTGTTTGTGTCAGAGGAATCCATTTTTATTGACAACATACCTGAATGTCATCTTTTGAAAATGGCAAAGATTGGGTACAGGGATTTTAATTACATTTATATTGTGGGCTTATTGTTTTATGTTGATTGAAGGCAACCATGTAAATTTAAACTAGACTTCAATTACACAGTTTATGTTGTCATCCAATCAGGCACAACACCCTCCATCGATGCAGTGCGATAAATATGAAGATCTTTTTCCTAGATGAAGCGCTCCAGCTCTGCTCCAGCTGCACCCGTCCGTCAGCGTGATTGGCAGCTCAGAGGAGGAGCTTTGACGGACACATGAGAGACACGGACCGCTCTCTGCCTCCCAGCAAACAGCAGCAGCCCCGTGTTCTGCCCCTGCCCCCTCCACTGCCCCCGCTGTGAGCCCGCCCACCCGCCGAGGAGCGTCCAATCACAGCCGGAAGGGGAGACAACCAGCATTTACCGCCGTCAAAAAGGGCCTGTTAGGAAGATACACTAATCAGGTAGCACGCCAGGACCGCTGGCAGGTGACATCTCAACCTTGCATATGAACGTGCACGTGTCCCTGTCTCAGATATACATGAGCAGATTCACAAATGTTGAATCTAATCATTTACAAGGTCCAAAAGATTACATCAACCAGATTAATATACAGTACTTGCCCCATAAGCACTACAGGACTCTAAATAATACAATATATTGCAGAAGCCACTTTAATAACTTGGTAAACTACCCATTCCATACTATTTATAAGTGCAGTGAAATCTTTTGAAAGTTGATTCTCAACTGGTGTGTCGAGGCTTTTTACAGAGCACCTTTTTAAAATATGTTATCTACTTAACACACTACGCTATACCCTCCCTATTAAAATTTATATTTGTGATCATGATTTCAGCTTCATAGATTTATCCACAAAATTTTGCTTGGAAATGTACAATATTGTTAACAGATTCAAACTGAAAAGCATTTTATGGTTTATAATAAATATTCTTATTTGGGCCGCAACTTGTGGTCGTAGGGTGACGGTGAGTCCTGACATCACATCAGTAAACTCGTTAAACTATAGCTGTACTTCTTTACAGATGTTTATTTTTATATATATATATATATTTAATACAATATTTATTGTACAATCATTTAATCTCGGCCTGCTATATGCCACTTCCTGATTTTATTTTCCAATAGATGGCAACCCTCAGCCAGTTTCACTGACTGTTTTTCTAAATCATAACTTTGCCCCTTCACGCATGTGAAACTATTATACTTGCTACCTTCATTTTCCATCAAACTGAGGTTTGAATAGAAAATATGAAAGCCAGTCATATGCAAGCTTAGTAAAGTTAATTGTGTCTACTTGTGTGACTAGTATAACTTTCAAGGTTCATTTGGTCAGACATTAGGATTAGAGATGTTGAAATCTTTACCAATACGTACATGTTTCATGTACGTATTGAAACGACCTGCCATCTGCAGGTCGGTGATGGCGGCTGAAACATGCATAGGTAAAGATTTCAACATCTATAATCCTAGTGACCAAATGAATTTTGAAAGTTATACCAGTCATATGTATCTTAAACATTTAAAAACAATGCATAAGAACAATATCATAACATCGTTTTTGGAGATTGTGCCATAATAGAGGTAAATGAATATTTTTTTGAGCCCTTATGTCCAAACTTGATTAGACATTTACTCACTAGTTTTAGCTGCATCTACAAAACCCACCTTTTTCTTCCTACTTCTTCACCCGTGGAGCCTGTATCTATGTACCAGGCTCATTGTGTTTTCATAGATCCGCGGGTGCACCAGGCGGGCCGAGACCACCTTCTGGTTTGTGCCTCTTTGGACCGGCAGACCCGGCTCCCCGGGCTCACCTCAAACCCACTGCTCCGAGCTCCGCAGACTCTCTCTCCCTCCTGCCTTCTCTCTTTCTGGTCTCTGGGTTCCCAATGCCCACAGCTAGAGTCTGTTTGAAGTTGCCCTCCTGGCAGACAACACAGGGGCTTGCTTGGATGAAGATAGAGAAAGAAATATATATATATAAGGGCTCATTGGTGTGTCCCGAGCCTTACTGGAGTACACCCCTCCTTTCTAGTTCATACGCAAACAGGGAAAAAAAGAAGACATAAAAAGGACTGAGTTATGAGTGGCTGACAGGAGCGCGCGCCTGACTGTATCGGATCGGCTCGGGTGGATCGCGGTGGGCGGGACTTCAGCCGCTGATTGACACGTGTCACTCCCAATAAGGCGTCAAGCTGTCACATGTTAGGCGACGCTTACCTGACTTTCAGTTTCGGTGATCAAAGGAAAAGAGAGTGGAGAAGTCATTATTTAGGGACATTTGATGCTGATGAATTTGATGGTTAATTATGGGTCATGGTGGTTGCGACTACGGCCTAGTCATTGATGCGTATTGTTTGTTGCGTGCCTATTTACATTTTAAACTCTGCAGTCTAATGAAACTGAACTACTGTCTTAAAAGGAGGCTATAACTTTTTTATTTGGAAATAATGCATCGTTGCATATTCATAATGCACAAATTGATTTTGAGTCCATAAAGTATCACATGTTGAAGAAATAGCTTGCACATGAATTAATTTTCACTCTATTTCAGCAATAATTCCTGAACACTGAGGTAAGGGGCTAATTATCTCCTGCCCATCCGTATGTGTTTTGTGAAGTCACTTGTGGAGTCCTCCAGAGGTGGGTATCTCTGCACTTCTGTAGATCAGATCATTAGCATGAGCGCTAACGAGCTAACCCTCAGTGCTGAGGTCAGTGCTGTCTGAACACTGGCTGACATTTACTGAGAGTTGAGTGGAACTCGTTCTCTGAGCTGTGTCTGTGGAGAGCCTCATTCTGTCTTTAAAGTAACATTTTGCTCCACTTAGTGCTCTTCAAGGGACCAGGCTTTTTATAGTGCAATCGTCTCCCCCTCCTCCTCCAGGGGTACCACCTAAATGTCAGTTTGTCAGGCTTCGACGCAAACTTTAGACTTGTTATTAACTGTGGCATGTCACAGCCCATCAGCCTTGATGTGCAGCACAACATTAGACAGAGGCGTGATCAAATGTACTTTTGATTTGGGAGAGACAACAGTGTCAGAGGAGAAGTGGTGTCTTTAGCTGGCGGTTGTAGCTGGATGTAGGGCCTATGGCTGGCAGGCTGCTGCTAGCGCTCTGCCAGGCAGATGAGAGCAGGGTTAATGTTGGGATTTGTTCCCTAAAGCTCCCACACACAGGAAATACTGATCAGGCGCCGCCAGCGTCAAGATGGCTAATCGCTAATCAGCGCTAACACTCTGCTAACACACTTCTGTCTGACGCCATAAGAAACAACTAGGGCTGAGGCTCATAGCCCAAATACAGAGCAGAAACAATACAGCGTGTAGGCAATACAAAATCTAATATAACATGTTTTTATATTGTTATCAAATTATATGGCTTTATATTTTCATCAGTTAGATGACAATAGTAATTAGTAACTACGTAATACAATACACTCCTCCAATATAGTGAATATAGTGTAGAAAACCTCCTCAAATGTCATCACTCAAGAGTTGGTAATATGTTGTGCATAAAGTTCATTAAAGCAATAGATTGATAGATCAACCTTTAATTTTTTTTTTATTCATTATTTTGGCCAGAGCACAAACTTTGTATTTGTAAATACTTTCTGATGCAAAAACAAGGCAGTTATTTAGGCAGGTATGAATCAATAGGATGAATACACGACAACAGGTAAAGTCAATCTACCATTTCACACCCCTGAAAATATTTGCAAACAAACTCATCAACTCCACCCTGTTTCCCCCTCCCCTATAAGCCCCTCCCTCTCTTCCTTCCCTTCACAGCGGTCATTGTTCTGGTCCGGGCCGGGCCTCGGCTGGGCTGCGGCTGGGCTGCGGCTTCTCCCTCCACAGGAACACGGTTATTCTGTTTGAAGTGGTGATCCGGCACGACCGCCTCACCTGCAAGATCAATACGCCGCGGTTCAAAGCTGCCCAGGCTTCACAGAGAACACACTCTTATTAATTTATAGAAACTTCTAGAAAGTTTGTCTGAAGGGAAGGGGGGGGGGGGGGGACGTCCAACTCTGCGCGGCGGTGCTGGAGACAGGCGGAATTATTAATACACCTGGAAAAGGAGAGGAGAGACGACCAATCTTCTAAAACCTTATATGAATATTTAAATGAGCTGGCGTTTGATGTGGATTGATCATAACCAAAAGAGAGACGGATACGAAAGACGGTTTAAAGACATCAATTGTGCGCGCGCGAGTGTGTGTGTGAGTAACTCATTAAGCTCGTCCATTTGAGGCTTCCTTTGTTGTCAGATTTGATGATTTGGGGGGAAATTTCCTGCCGCCGATTCAAAGCGTTTGCCGTGGAGCCGCGTTGCAGACCCGCCGGCGCCAGAGAATGAACCGCCATTTATATTTAATGATATCAATTTATCAACAGGAACAATCTCAGGATGTAGGCGCAGATTCCACTCCGTGTTCGCCCCTGTTTTACCTGAGGGACACAAGCGTGCACGGCTCATGATATTTCCATAGACTCATGAAGCTGGAAGAGTCGGGGAGCGCTGAAATCTCTTCAGGTTCAAGCTATTAGAGAACAGCTTGTTCCTTGTGTGGTGGAACGGAGACATGCTCCAGCACATGCTTGAGAAGTCGTGAGAAATGTTGTTGCATAGAGAATGGGTTTACAAATTGATCCGGTGGCTAAAAATCATGCCCGGGGTCGGGGGTGGGAAAAATTACCAAAGTTGTTTTGCACTTAGATGAGACTTTCAAGCTTTTCCCACACAATTACAACCAAGATATTGTTCAAACCAGGCCAAAACATTTGCATTCAGAAAGATTACCAATAGCAATGCAGCTTTTTCAGCATTTTAATCTATGCATAGGCCGTTTAAAATGTCATGTGAATGCAAATAATATACAAGATCAAATATACTAAATTGAGTGTAAGGGCCAAACTCCGCCATATGTTGTGACGTCTATATATAGTATAGGAATAACTATTTAAATGTCATTGTAGCACAGTACGTTTTTATTTTATTTTAGAGTCTTCATTTGATATATTAAGGAATGTGCCACTATCCCAGAATTTGTGGTCCGGATGACACAAACGCTGTATAAGTTGGATTCATGATGTTCCTGATTGGACGGGCGGAGACCTAAAGCTGTGACTTCATAGTAATATATAACTCTGAAAAAAAAAAATAATCTGCACTAATTTTGAACCTTATTATTTACCAGTTTAATCCAGTTCCAAAATGTGTTAGTGTAGAAAGTACAGATGCCTGCTCTGAAATGTAGAAATTATAAAAAGTTTCATCATGAAATGTACTTAAAGTGATAGTCTGTAAGTTTGCAAAGCGAGGTGAGATAGAGTCAATTTTAAAGTAAACAATCAAATTCCTCTTTAACCAGAAAGCCCTTCTTAGTTTGCAAAATGAGGAGGAACAGAATAAACAATCAGGCTCCTCCCTCTCCCCTCCTGATTGGACCTGACCGGCTGGTTCACAGGAAAGCTTGTCTCGTTGGTTAACGCGGGAGGATGCTAGACTCCGATTAGTTGCTGAGATTCTGGAAGGAGGGACTTTACACATAATATTATGTACAGTATATATGTTATTACTTACTTTATATCAAAATGCAAGACCAGGTGGTTGACTTTGCACATTTTATAAAATCGGTAAAAAACATTTAGACTTACAGACTATCGCTTTAAGTAAAGTACCTAAAATGTGTACTTTTTATGTACTACATTGAGCCTGTGCTATAACACTACTTTTTAATGCTCAAGTTAAAAAAAATGACAATAAAAAAGTTCACCTTAGTTTATTCGTGCTGACAGAAGCCCATTATTGTTTAATGAGGATTATGTCCGGTAATAATAGAGGCACACCAGATCAAAACATGTGCACATTTGGACTGTAAAAAGACAATTCTATCATAGTATTCTGGTCATAGCTGTTACGCTTTATAGAAAGTTCCTATATCATGTAACTGCAACCTTTTGGATCAGCTTGGCAAAGCTTAACTCACCATAAGATATACCCACTTAAAGCCCACAGCTGATGAGAACACACAAACTAAAGATTATTGTTTACTCTCAGGTATTTTATTCATCGCGTTGGTCAGTATTGTTTCCCAGTTTCAACTAAAACTCACGGCAAAGTCTTTTTTTTGTGCTTTCAAAGTAGTTAAAACCCGAGCCCTCTCCGCGGCACGTCCGGTCAAGTGCATAATACATTACCATTGTCTTCACGTATTACAGGAAAAAGCGTCCGGAAAGGCTCGCTGAAAGAAAAAACAGGGGGAGAAACAGACAGAATTATTGCGCAGAAAATATAAATTGTCAAGAAATAATGTCCCGAACTTTTTATTTTATTTTTGCTGTGATGACAGTAACAGTTGTTCGCGCTCCCAAAGGGTTGCTGTGTTTCTAAAAGTCTACCCCCACCGCCACACTTACAACATGCGACGAGCCGCAACTGTCTGGTGCAATCCGCCTTCTTCCTCCTGGCACTTGTCACTCTGTCTGACAAATTTGCTTAGACAAACAGGTTTTTAAATGTTTGTCTGAGCGAGTGAGGCCCATTGTATTAAATCATCATTGTTAAACCTGGAATCTGCTGTTCTGTACAAGCAACTATGCATTTTTAGGAGAAGTTTAACTTTGTGAGGTTTCACTGCTTGGATTTTAGTTTTTTTCTGACTTTTTTTTTTACAGCGCAAAATTAAAGGTAGGGTTTGTAGGATGTGTTGTTGTAAATATTTCCTAAACAATAGCTAGCATATGCATATGAAAATCCCAAGCATCTCATTGTAAGGCTCCTCATGGTGCAACACTGTTCTATCACCAGCATTGTAGGTTTAAGTACAAGCTTTGACAATTTGCTGCATTTCTCTCCCCGCTCTTCGCCTCCCTCCCACCCTAATTCATGTTGATATATTCACAACTAAAACAAATAAGAGCACATCTAACACACTCTTCCTCAGCAGTCACGTCTCCCAAGGAAAGGATTTGCATCAATAAACGAATTAAAGTGATAGTCTGAAAGGTTGCGAAATGAGGAATGTAGATTTTAAAAGTCAACAGTCAAGCCTCCTCCCTTTCCCCTCCCGACTCAACCCGAAAGCCACTCCTCGTCCCGTACACGTGAAGGACAGAATGGTTCACAGCTCTCATTGGTCAAAGTGATGGCACCATGGATTCTGATTAGTGTTCGAGATCAGCAAAGGGAAGGACTTATTTAAATAAAACTTTGCAAAGGTTGAGCCACTCATCTAATAAGAACTCTATGTCAAATTTAAAATGTAAATGTTTTTTATTTCAATATTTTTAACAATTATACTATAACTTGTTTATTTGTATATTTATACATTTGGGCGGCACGGTGGCACAGCGGTTAGTGCGTGTGCTTCACAGCTAGAAGGCCCTGGACTCGATTCCCACCTGGACGGGGCCCTTCTGTGTGGAGTTTGCATGTTCTCCCCATGTCTGTGTAGGTTTCCCCCTACCACTAAAAACATGTACAATAGCCAGGTGATTCTGACCATTAGCCTGGCTTCATATCTGGAGATGGGTCCCCGAACGCTGGCCAATGCTGACTGCTCACTGCTCTACAGGTTATAATTTTGTTTTAAATTTGGGGTTTTTACAAGCTGAGCCATAATCATCAAATTGATAACAAATAAAGGCTCTACATATCTTACTTTGTATGTAATGAGTCTATCATATATTAGTTTCACAGTTTAAGTTGAATAACAGAAGTGAATGCACCTTTTCATGATATTGTAATTATATGACGAGCACCTGTATATGCCTCACAAAATATTTGACCTTCCAAGTTCCAGCAGGCCTAGATCAAGATCGAACCAGATCTAAACCAGCCCTAAAACGGTCTCAAATGGACCTACATGTAAATAGGACCAAATATGTGTTTTTTTGTTTGTTTTTTAGTGTGAACCTGAACAAGACCAAACTTAAATGCATTACTGAAGCATAAATTCAGTTGCCTGACCAAAAAAAATGCTACAATATTTGGTTGGACCGTCTTTAACTTTGATAACAAGTTTCAGCAATGTCACAAGATCTTTTCAACGTGATCTTTTATTGATGATGGGAGAGTGCGACCACTGTGCAAAGCCTTCTCCAGCACATCCCAGATTCTCAATGGGGTTAAGACGTGACACACATTTTCATTAGGTTTTCTACACATACCTTTAATTCAAAACAAAAAAGAAATAAACTCACATCCCAATGGGATGCAGCAAAGTTGTACCAGAGAGCTCTCAAAGTCCAGCATTGGCCGCATTAATCTGCCCTCTCTCCCCTCGCCTCTCTCCGCCTGAATGTGCCAGACTTTCAGAAGTGGAGTGATGGCGAGTGTACCAGGCATATAAAACGGCTTTGTCAAACTGAACTTCGGCACATTTTGTCTAAAAGAAATCGGGGGGGGGGGGGGGGGGGGGGGGGGGGGGGTTCAGGAGTGCAGGGTGAAGATGGAGATGTGGTAAACTCCAGGGAGCGTGAGAGAGAGGGAGAGAGAGGTCTTTCTTTCAACTGGAACTCCTCTGGATTCAGAAAAGACTGTCCGGAAACTCACATGAGACACTGGACTCTGGGCTTTGGGGTTTATGCTTCTGTAGAGGGGATATTTTAATTTAGGACCATGTGTGTTACCATGGCAGTACTTGGCAGTTCTCGTCATGAAAATGCACATTGTACAAGCCAAATACTCACTTTCAATGATTTAAACATTTCCTCGATCACAAAGGAGCAGATAGATGAATTAAATGTTAGTCTGTGCCCACTTTATTAACACAATAATAAAGTGCTATATCAGCATCCATGGCATTCTAAATTACAGTCATGAATCAAGTTGCTAGGATCAAAATCATATTTCTCAACAAACTATCTGACTATATGCTTTTAAAATGATTTTGTTGATTATGGTTTCAGCTTTACACTATAATATTTTCTTGTTTAGTCAATAATTTTTTTATATTTTCACCACTGATCTAAATCCAAATACTAATTGGCCAAACTCAAGTTAGGAAAAACAAAACGACAGTTAAGCGAAGAAGTTTTTAGGGAAGATTTGCAAAATCTGCAAACTTCAACAGTAACTTGGAACACACTCACACCATTCCCCTTATTACTGGCCACTACTACTACTGTTATCACTCAGTATGTTGACTTTAAATACATTTTCATTCACAACTGTTATTTATCGAAATGTACACAAAATATGAGATCTATTTCTCAATTAATGTTTTGATTCTTACTTTGCTTTCTTTAACCAACAAGTCACACTGGCATATATAATGTAATTTGCATTGGAGTCATGGCTTCAGAGGGACCCCATCGTACATGTTTTAGTGGTAGGGGAAAGTGGAGGACCCGGAGCTGGCCCGAGGAGAGAAAACAAACTCAACACAGAACAGCTCCACTTTTTCTGTCTCTTCTATATCACTAATGTATCGCTTAAACATAAAATCCATACATTTATTTTGTTTGACCTTTTTTGTACAACATTGAGACAATGGTCAACTTTACTGTCACCTTGTTGTTTATTGCCTGCCATAGAGTGTACAGTACACATGAGAGAGAGCACCCTTAAATCACTCCTGACTGTAGTGACACCGTACGCAGTATAAGTACACACTGGGGAGTACAGATACACACTGGTACTGCGTCACTCTCTCTCTCAGTACCTCTCCACGTGTTTCATCTGACAGCTTATTCCCCGCATGCACTGCTCTGCATTCACCATGGATCCTGCCCCTGCTCCCATGGGCCGGGAGGGGGGAAGGTCACCCCGTACTGCTAAAAGTACACACAAGTACACAGTACCAATCCTTCACATTACCATAGGACTACTTTGTCATTTACTACAAGGAGGCACACGGCGCGGTGGAGCTAGCGCACAATGCTATCTGGATTTGCATACTGTTTCATATGTCAGATGTTTTATGTGTCAGCGGTGACGACGAGCCGTCTCTGTCAGGTCGGGAGATGTGCCGTGACATTTGCGGCGGTGTGAGAGGGGAGCGAGCGAGCCGAGGAAGACGTCGTACAGTAGAGGGAAGTCTATCACCATTTTAGCCCTAAATTATGACTTTGGCTTTAACTCCGCCAGTCAAAAGTTTGGTAAAGCTAGGGATCCATGCAAGACGTCGGAACTACACATTCCGACATTTGCAGAACAATATTATGGATGAAATATTATGAAAGTTAAACAGTGGTATTATTACATGCACTGGAAAAAATGTGTAGGTTTGGACTAGCCAAAAATGAAAACCAGCATGCCAACAAACCATAAAATCTGAATTAAGGAAAAACTGTTGTCTCATTGGTTATCACGCAATCTTTCTTAATTCAAGTGATTTCATGTAACTTATCTGATGAAGTATAGTCATTTTTCCAGCTTAATAGATCATGTCCCTTGTAAAATTGTGGAAATACAATTATGTTGAGTTATATTAGGCCTATTTTCTGCTTGAGAGAGTGTATTCAAATGCAAAATTCTCATTTAAATAATGTAAAAATTGTATAATGACATGTCTTATTCATAGGTTCATACTGTACATTTCTTTTGAATGGTCAAAAGTTCTAAAAATGTCTCATTAGGACAGTGTGGGTCTTAAGAGGTCAGAAAATCACATCACCGTAAGTTTGATAAGGTTTTCCGATATTATTTATACTTTTTAAAAAGCCTCAATAAACGAGTGTCCACACAAGTCCCATTCCTCGGTCCGCTGGTCTCGCGGTCTCTCTCTCTCTGTGTGGGTTTCCCCTGAAGCACTTCGGGAAGAATTCCAATGTCAGGGCCAAACCGCGGTATCCCTGGAGACCGGTGACATTCTCGGACCTGCTCTGCACTGTGTGCGCGGTGCATCCCATAATATTATACAACTGGGACACAGAGAGAGGAGGAAATTGTCAGTTCAGAGAGAGTAGAAGCAGTGGACATAGAGTAGGATTGGGATATCAATCTTGTGGCTAACAACCTTTTTTACCTTTGTAATTCAATGACGTCAGCGCCAAGAAAGTCTCCCTTAGATTCAGATTCATTATTTTTTTCCAGAGTGGACCCCATTGCACATGCTTTTAGTGAGAGAGGAAACCTATGCAGACACAGGGCGACCATGCGCTGGGAAAAATGATCGTTAAGAGAATTTATGCTGATTTTGAGACTAACTTGAAATAAAACTGCCAATGGAACAAACAACTCTTGAATTGCGACGGGGGAAAAAAAGTGTGCTTGTTCCATTCTTATTTTATTACGTCCAAATATACTAAAAGAACTGCTCAAAAGATATTAATTCAAGCGCTTTTAAGTCATTTTCTTCTCTCAGACTAAGATGATTTTTACGCTGTCCAAACGCTACACTGTGCCTTACATTCACCTGGGAATCAAACCTTCTTCCTGGGAGGTGTTGATGCTAAATATTGCCTTGGCCGTTGTTCTTGCAGGCGAATTAGTCTCTTGCAAAGGGCCCCTCCAGCCAGCCCTTTCATTCGGAGGTTGCGCTGACCTGCGTTAATAGACAGCGTCCTGGTCCGGAGTGCCTTTTTAGCCGCAGTGGACCAAGCTTTTCTTCGGCCATAATAACTAGGACGTGTCCAGATGCACATACAAATGCCTGGGAGTGAATACATGGACAGGTGAAACAGGTGGAGATACTTCTAGCTCCGAAAAAAAACCCAATGCGTGGCGCTGAATACAGATGGCGTTTGTTGGGGTTGAAATGTGCGGGGAAAGTGAATGATATAATTTCAAAAAACGGTCAAATGAGCCTGGTCTCTATACCTCTCCATCGCGCCATCTCCTCCTCTCTCTCTGTGTCTCTCTCTCTCTCTCTCTGGTTGTGCTGCAGGCTTGATTGGGGGTTTTGTCACGGCTGCTTTGACAGGCCGGTGCAGAGCTCAGGTCCCAGCGGTTTGGCAATTATCCTCTAACCCAGCAGCCTACTACTCCACAAATGCACACGTGGCCCGCATGTCAATAATATACACAGCCGCCATGGGTTAGACAGGCTCACTCCTCTCCCTCTCTCCGTCCCTCTCATTAGCCCGCTGCTTTTTAGAGAAGAGGAAGGTGTGCAAACTCCCAAGACTTTTAGCATTCAAGTCTAATATACAGTCCATCTTAAGCTAGCGGCGCACACATACATCGCACCGAGTAAATCCCTGGGAGATTCGCAGACCCCATACTCTTCCTCTCCGCTAAAGCTACCGGCGGCGCCCCATATCCAGCGCAATGTACCGCGGCTTGTCAAGCACAGGAACTGTAGCTTATAGGCCCAGGAGTTGAGTTAATATGCACTTTTAAGGAAGACGCAGGAAGACGGGGAGAAGCGAGAGAGAAGGCATCCGGACTTCGGCGTTAAATCGCCACGGCAATTTGTGGAGAATCGATAGGACACGGTGTAGCGCACTTGACCGGTCTAATATCCTAAAGAAGAGTCCATTAGAGCTTAAGAGTTGGGGGTCCAGAGAAGGCAGGGTTCAGGCGCTCTTAATGAATGGGGCGTAGAGGATGTCATGTATGGAGGATTGAAAGTGCCACAATTAAATAAATAAATGCACCATTAAATAATTAAATAAATGTGTCATTAATTAAATAAATGTGTCATTAATTAAATAAATGTGTCATTAATTAATTAAATTACCAATGATTCTGTGTAAAAAATATATATAATTATTTATCTATTTAATTAATTATTTCATGGTCCTGTGTTGCAGTGTTTCATGAATTAATTTTATCTGTCAAACTCGCCCATCAAAAGTTGTGGGCGGGCTAAAGCCTGGTTAACTCAAATCTAGTCTAACCATTGCTTTGGCCTGAAGTGTTTTTTGGAAACATGCCGGCTACGCTGATGGAGGACCTTCATGAGGTTTCAAGGGAGTTGGTGCGAGATATTTTCGACCTTGCTGAGTATGTGGAAGCAGGACCTGCAGACCCCGAGCATATACAGAATAAAGCGGAGGAATTTATTGAAGTTCTTGGAGTTATTTCCACACTTTCTGACCAAGGCATTGACTGTAGAGTGACCGAAATTTTAGAAGAAGTACTCTACAGGGGTGCTAGTCGGAATGTGCCGTTGCCTCAATGCCCCGGTCGCAATGTACCGCATCCATTGGTTTTACCGCCACCTACCGGGCGGATGAGTGCTCTTTACGATTATTGAGAAACAGCAGATATTAATTTAAAAAAAGTTATTTCTTGACATCCCTTGATAGAGTGATCGAGGCTTGTGTTTAGTTGTTTTTGCTTGAGTATTCAAACATACGTAAGGGAGAATAGCGCCACCCAGCGTATCGGAGTATGTTCACTAGTCTGCATCAATCCATTATTCTGGAATTGATTTGCCTTGACTCGATGAGCAGGATGACCAATCAGGTGTTAGGACCCACCCCTCAAACTTTGATGGGCGAGTTTGACAGATAAAATTAATTCATGAAACACTGCAACACAGGACCATGAAATAATTAATTAAATAGATAAATAATTATATATATTTTTTTACACAGAATCATTGGTAATTTAATTAATTAATGACACATTTAATTAATTAATGACACATTTATTTAATTATTTAATGGTGTATTTATTTATTTAATTGTGGCACTTTCAATCCTCCATAGTCATGGGGAGAATCAAAGGGAAGATGTTTGGCGGGGAAGTATTTTAGAATTGTGCAGCTTGGCAGAACTTTGGATTTGTCTTTGATTTTTGACCGTTAGCTTTAGCCACTGTTAGCTTCCAATCATTTTGGGCTTTTTGAAAAGTGTCTCAAAAAGCGCTGTGCATCCATGTGGTTCATCTTGTGACTTCTGAGGCGTAGTTTTTTTAAGGTGATACAGACCAAAGTGAGCATTAAAATAATCCCCCCATCCTTGTTGTAGCAGTTAGGGGTCGAGAACACTGCTTTTATATGCAGTTTCCTCACGTGACTTCTTCCTGGACAATTAGCCATGCGCTGTACTTCCTGTCGCCGATCATTTACATTCACAATTAGCAGGGTCCCACACAAATATAAAGAGATAGCTCAGGATTTGGTTAAGGACAAGGAGTTACTGACGGACAGTCACTTCAGCGTGTTACAAACATCATGTTCGCTGTGAATCCAGCCAGCACTTAAACAGTATTTACATCCAAGTTTGAGTGAAAAACATGATCTCCATTGTGTAATTGGCTGTACAATATCCCTCTCTCCCTTTGTCTTTTCTGTCAGCGTAGTATTTACTCTCACGGACAATTAATGAGTAAAAAAAACCCGCAAAATGCTATGACACCTGCAGTGGCGCTTATGGCCTCATGAGACTTAGTGCTGCTTTAACAATGATAATATAACATATAAACAATTAACTATAGTTTAAACTACTTACAGGCCGATTCCTTTTTGCGCAGGCTTCTTCAATACTTTGCGCTAGTTTTAATTTTTATTGTGTTTCCCTCAAGCCAAATCCTAGCCCATAGGATTAAGATTAAGATTGCATTTTGAGCGCAGTCCAGCGACAAATCCAGTCCAGCGACAAGCTATCGGCTGTGTGGAGGTCATTTTCAATCTATGACCCAACAAATACAGATCAGAGCACTTTTGCTGTAAAAGCGTAAATTATTTAAGTAAACAGGATTACTCAGAATTGTGTGAACGACACATTATACTATTATGACAGTTTTTCACAAGGGAAGATTATAATTTACACAAAAGCTCAAAACATTGATTTAGCATGAAAAGTTTCCTTTAAATCTTCATGGTTCACTTAACTTCCTGGGCATTGACACATTAAACAACTTGCAAAATTGAATCGTTGGCATCTTTGCCGTCTAGAAAAACTTACTTTAGGATTCACGTTAGGTAGAATAGTTTCACTGGTACAATATTGGGTGCAATATAAAATGTAGGTAAGGTAAGTTTTCGGTTTTTGAGCTAGGTGTTTCCAGCAGCAGGTGCTGACAGAGCTGGATCATCTCCAGTTCATCAGAATTACATCAACATAAGTGACAAGTGCAGAGGAGGATTTAGAGGCTGTTACGGTGCAGGGAGGGAGACTGTATCTGAATAGTTTTGGCAAATTTTACAGCCTAGTCATACGTTTTGTTAGATGATAGTGAACACTTGCTTTGCTTTGTCCTATAATGTGTCATTCCCACTAATGCCTGCAGGGGGCACTCCGGGCCAATTCGAAAACCTGACCAGTTTCTCACTATTTTAATTATAAAATATCAATGTGTGCACAAAATATATTTTTTTAAGCCTCATTTATGCAGAATACATCCATAGAAGTCACTTCTTGAACTCACGCGTGGTTTGAAATACAGCAAATACAGTACAGCAATGGCCAGAGCCTAAAGCATGAACTTGTTATAACTGATAGAATCATTATTATTAGATTAGGACCAGTTTTTGATATGAAAAAATAACATTGTTTTTGTGACTTTGGGCCAGCCTGTATGACTGATGGTGTGATTGGTGGAGAAAGTAGAACGGGATCCTTGCTTCCATTGTGTGAGAATGAGTTAACGTTAGACTTATCTGTATATGTTTCTGACCATTAGCCTGGCTCTACATCAGGAGATGGCGCCCCGAGCGCCGGCCTACGCTGCTCCTACAGGTTTCCCCAGCAACATCAAAGGATGGGTCAAATGCAGAGAATGAATTTCCCTATGGAGATTAATAAAGGATACCTTAACCTTATGCAATTTTTCCAGGTAAAGGTTTTTATGTTAAGAGAGAAAACACACCTGATAATTGACCTGCAGATGAACTTATCCAATTTTAAAAAGGCCAAGTAAAATACACAAATACCCCTATGATCCTCAAGTTACTTCAGACTTCTTCTGAACTCGTCTAATCAAGTTGTTCCTCCTGCTCTTGTGTCAGGTTTGGAGCGTGCCACAGCACAGGTGTTCCCCTCTCCACGGCCCGCTGGGTCTCTAGGCTTAATCGCCCGATCCATGCGCACTTCAGATCAGCGTGCCCCGCTCTTTTGAAGGAGATGGATGCTGTAGCTTTATCAAACAGACAAAACAGTGATCTTCCCTTCCGGCACAAAGCGGCTACATAGCGCTTACAGCAACAAACGCCCGCGTATCTGTATGCGTGCGTGCGTGTGTGTGTATGTGTGTGTGTGTGTGTGTGAGTGGACAGAACAAGTAGATGGGGTAATTTCGAAGGTGTGTGCGTGTATAGGCGGACCTTGCCTCCAGCTAAAGTCATTGAGCAGTTAAGGAGTTCCTGCTACACTCCAGGCTAGAGCCGAGATGCAACTGTCTGACCACGCGTGAAATTACCAGACGCTTTAGAAGAGGGGCCGCACACACATCGGACAGAATTGGACCACAGAGACGGGGTACAATGTGGATTACGCAATACCAAATGCTCTGTGAGATTAAGACTGAGAGATATCCTGACACGTGGTGGAAATGAATTTGTAGATTATTTTGTCTGACTAGATTTGAGAAAGTAAACGATTGTTGACCACTAGTATCTGTACTTTTAATCCATTGAAACCAACTTCGACCACCACTGCACCTAACCCTAGTTGTAGTGGTAGTAATAGTGTTAATAGCTGTTGTAAGAAGCAGTGGTAGTACAGGGTATGTTGTCAGCAGCGAGTTAAATGTAATACTATACTTACAAATGCAATTTCATAATATTTGTAACCTTTCCCCGACCTAACTAGATCAACGAGGGGACAGTAGGACACAGGGGGAACCTTTTGTCATGTCATCGAATGCTTTTTGGTTCACAATTTTCAGATTTTGGAGGTAATGAAGTTGAGCAATGTACATTTTTTTCTTTAATTTAAAAACAAAATGTAGATACGGACATTTCGGGTGCAGAACAAACAAAGTGCAGCGGTAGAAACAGCAATCCCGTAGTGAGGGCTAGTAGTGTGTAAGTTAATGTGACATAACACTTTAAACAATGCATCTGGTTCGTCCAATGTAATTGCTGTGTCCATATTAAATAAATAAATGAATAAATGAAAAGTTACGCTAGAGATTCCTTTATAAAGTACGAGTGTTGGTCGTTATAGAGACTTTTATAGTTAAATTAAGGTAATGTAATGCTTCACTATGGCCCTCTGCTTCATCAAGAACAGTTGATCTCAGCATTATGGAAAGCTCTTCATTTGCGGTTACAGAGAAATGTGTTTAAAAAAAAAAAAGCCGGGATGGTGCAAACACAGCGAAAGTAAGGCACAGAATAACAAAAGAGACGATTAAAGCGGGAGTTAGTCAGTTACCGCTACAGGATCCCGGCGTTGGCCCGCACATCACCTGCACCTTCACTCACCTTTCACTCCCTTGGACAGATCGCATGACGGCGACGTGTTTACTTTGTACTTGGGAGTATCAAAGTTTCAATGCCTTGTACTTAGCGTTAATCTTTCAGCCGGAGCAGCGGTGTATGAAATGAACATGTTTGTAGATTTAATCAGGAGGAGCGCTGTCCTCTGAGTGTGAGGAAGCACACGAGACATTAATTATGTCCGGAACAATAAGAACATCAGTGAATGAGTGAAAGCGCAAATAAGTTTACGGGTACATTTTTTTTAATACTTCAAAATAACTGCACACAATCAGTTCATTTTTTTATTTTTTTTATTAAGCTCCCTTAACATCTTTGTTTTCGTGTCAGAGTAAAACAATAGACCAAACTCACCCTTTACGATGCCTATTTCATTCAATTTTGTAAATATCTAATTCCTGCCTGATTTATTGAGCTCTGAACTGCAAACAAACAAGGTGAAATTCATTTTTTTATTTGTTTTACTTTTAACCCCTTAAGGCAGGGGTTCTGCCTTAACCGAGTACATTTGAAAGCTAAGAACCACAAAAACGTCTTCCTCATTTTGTTTGTCATGTTTTCGGTTGCTTTTTTTATCAAATTTTTTTGTTGCTTTTTTGACATGGTTTGGTCAGATTTTTGTGGCTGGTTCACAGTTACAGTCCATTACACAAAAACAAAACGCAAGGCAGCCAAAACCTGACAAAAAAGCAATGAAAACGGGATGAATATATTTTGCTCAAATGTGACCCCAAAAAACTACGAAAACGTGATAACAAAAACAAGGAAGAAGCTTAGATGAGTTTTGTAGGCCTTAGCTTTCAAATGAGGCGTTACACTGCCCTTAATGCTGTAAACTCTCCAGTCGAGAAGCTTTTAGAGTGGAGAAAATGTGCTCAGTTAAGGGGTTAAATCAGCTTAAAATCCCCTCTGAAAACATCCTTGTAACTAATATATCAACAAAATAAAAGCGTAAATTCAAACATGGCTCGATTAATTAGTTAGATTTTGTCGCCTTTTTTTATGCGTAAAAGGCCTTATTCTAATTTGAAATAATACAATGGCAGAAAACTTGCTGTCCTTTCTTTCCCCTCATATTTATGTCAGTAATCTACACTCATGTATATTTCCCAGAGTGGTTCACGGGGCTAATGCGGTCTCCTGTCTGCGCTGTGTCACCGCGCGTCGGCCCAATAGCGGATCACAGCCGGGCGCGCCGCTCCGCTCCGCTGCTTACCCACGTCTCCACGCGCTCACCGGGAGCCTTCACACCAGGCGTCACTTCGATTCAGTGCGTTTGAAGAGGAGCAGAAGTGTGCTAATGTCACAGCCTTGGGCGACATACTACAGGCAACCCTGACACCCCCCGCGCCCCTTCGCCGGCCCACCCGCCTGTCCCGTCTTCACTGTGCCGTGGAAGTCTCCAAAACCCACACGCATTCACCGGGACATGTCACAGCCGATCTGCCTCCAACGCGCCCACAATAACTCCGTCGAAAAGCCATGTGCTTCACAGAGAGCCGAGTCCTGTTCATCAGCGCGCGGAGACGGGGGGATGGGGGGGGGGGGGGTGGGGGGGCAGAGAACTTCTCGGCATTGCGATGTCGTTACACTTAAGTTTGAACAAGTCGTAATATTCGGTTCGACACTGCTTTTTTTTTTTTTCTCCAAACTTATACCGTGTAATAAGTCCTTAAGCATATATTTCTCACGGAATACGAGGCATCGAAATCATCAAAACAAGAAAGGATCGAGTTGTATTTTACAATAATAAGCAAAAGAATTAAGCTTTATGTAAAATCTTTGAACCTAAAACATTGATTGAGCTGTTCGGCGTCACCATACTGCTATAAAACCCTGCTTACTTTTGATGCACTAATCCAGATGGATTCAACTTTTGCTAAGTTATCATGACAATCGATGGTTACGTACCTCTTTGTTATGTGTTTGTTCGTGATCTTGCCCTGTCCCTCTCAAGTAAATAAATAAATAGAAAGGAAATGGAAGTCATCCGCCTTTTCACCTCTTTACCCCCACCTAAACCAAGTCAAGTTTTTCCAGTTCAGTTGTAAGTCTAAAAGGTTCTTGACTTAGTCTATTGTGTAACGCCTCAATTGAAAGCTAAGACCTACAAAACAGATCCAAGATTTCTCCTTTTTTTTTGCTAATTTTGTCGGCCGTTTTGTTGCGTTTTTGGTGGATGATTTTTTTTTTAATTAGTGGATACGAATTTCCAAGCAAGACTTATTGAGAGAAATAGAGAACCGAACGTTGTTGCAAAAGATGGCATATCATTTTTTTTTTTTTTTACACTTAGTATTTTACCTGACGAGCGTGCACTGCACCTCTCCGGATCACAACTTTCTCGGGCTCCGACCCCGTGCATTAGCCGACTATAAGCGCGCCTGTCTCCTGTGTGGTTCAGAGAGAGAGAGAGATAGACCATGGCCTGGGGTTATAACTCCGCCGGTCTGCTCCTGCTACAGCTCATAGTGCCAAAGCATGATCCCCTCCGCTTTTAATTAGACACATTAACATACACACACACACACACTCCCCTCTTCTAGCGCTCTCCACCTCCCACAATAGGCCTGTTGCATGGCTCGGGGCTATGCCGACCACACCATTAAAACCAGGACTAATCAACTTCATATTCTCATGGACACTTACCCACCGCATCGCGAGATATTCACCATCCCGACCACCAGGGAGAGCAAACGCACGCACACACACACACACACACACACACACTTTGCTAATTCTCCGAGAGTTTCGAGGTGGTGGCAGGATGGAAGAGAGAGAAGAAGAAGAAGAAAAAAAACATTGAATAAATAAGTATCTCGATTTGGGGATAAAGAAGGATGCACGGATCATTCGATATGTCCCCTTAAGCTTTTTCACTGTACGCAGAGAAGGGAAATCAATGCGCCTGCCCGTGGTCAAACCGGAGCAATAACCCGTGGAGTAAGTGTTTAATTACGCCACTAAAGGCTATGCGAGCTCACACGGAGGTGTTTTAGCGGCGTGGGTGTTTATGACTTTGAATCGGACAGGATAAAATAAAATAAGAATGATGCCGCAACAGATTTTTATTCAAACCAGACCCGGGGCTATACGACATATGGATGGGTAAAAAAAAAAATCACAGCAAATGCATTATCATGAGGTTGATCAAACAAAAGCATAATGCGAGGAAATTATGGGGAATGGCGCATAGGATCGCTCACCCGGCGGGGAAGTGCGGAATTTGTGTGACTAATGCGTGAAAAGTGCAACTGCAACTGCTAAGTGTTTAGAAGTGGCTTATTATGGTGGAGTTATTTGGAAAGCATTGCGCGATAGGGCCAAATGTTACTATATTGTAACTATACCTGGTCATGTGACTACTCACGTAACCGTATTTAAATAGGGAAAACGTTTGGCCCCATAGAGGAGAGGGAGGCTACATGCTAACATCATCGTTGACAGGTACGCATCAGCTCGTCTAAGCTAAGGTAAGAACAGATCTCAGTATGGAAAAACGGTGGCCTGTTCCTTTAAATAACACTGTTTACCTAGTCCATTTCTGATCTGTGCCTCCCGGATTGTGTTGCGTCGTACAGAGAACTCGAAACTGGCCTCCGCATTTGTAAAGCACATATTCTACCACCTGACCCATTCTGAGCAGATCTGCGCTCAAAATGTGTTAATCACAATGCTGTTGATTTGCTAGCATGCCGTTAGGTAAAAAATTTAAACTTGTTTTCATTATTTTGTGTCATTCCTAACGGCTGCTTGCAGAGGCCGCTCCGGGTCGATTAAAAAAACCCTGATCAGGCCAGTCCACATTTTGAACATCAACAATGCCGCGCTAAATAATGTTTTCAAGCCTCAATAAAGGGTGATGTGTCCACTTAAAGAGGCTGGCAATTATCAGCTCGGAGAAGACTTATAAGTGGCTAATAGCGATTACATAAATTCAGATTAATGGCTTTTATGAAATCAACTTTGAATTGTAAGTCATTATGTGCTCAATATATGCCCCGCCTGATTCTGGTTCGATGCTTTTGCTCCAGGTCATACTTGGACAGATACTTGGCCGTTAAATATATCAATACTGGGAAGTCCTCATCTACATATCCTCAACAAGTCAACAAGATGTAAAAAAAAAAAGAATAAATAAAATCTGCCATGGTGTACATGCGACACTGTGTGGCCGAAGTCCCCATTTTTTCAGAAGGGAAGACAAATAAAGTAATTTTTGGAGAGGTTTTGTCGTATCAGCGAACTTGGAACATCAGGATGTTTTCGTGCGGGCTAGTTGCTGGAGCGTGGACGTAACACTAGCCTGGGGGTGTGGAGCTGGGGATCCTTGAGGCTGACATAAGGAAGCATTGTGGGTAATAGAGGCGCGCGCTGGCCGCTAACCTCCAGCTAAATGCAGTCATGATCCATAAGCGCCAGTGACCAAGCTCCCACCGCACAAAGAGGAGCATGCGGGTGGGGTCAGACGGTGGTTGAAAGAGTCGGAATATCAACCAAACTATTCTGGGGTTTGTGTCTGTCAAACTCAATTGATAGAAGTGGACAAATAAGTTCATTTATTGTTGACTTCGTGCAGCGAATTGCATTTAGCGTCTCATCAGTTGTGAAAAACTGGGAAGGTTGGTGGTTCGATCCCATCTCAACAACAGCTCTTGTTTTTAGGCAAGACACTTCACCCACCCGATAAATGTGGTGTGTGAATGAGTGATCGGTGGTGACTGGTTTAAGGAGATGTTGGCGCAGAATTTGCCTCTCTGTCGGTCAGCCCCAGGGCAGAGAGAGAGTCTCACATTTAGTTTACAATTACAATTTAGTATAGGTACAAACTAAATTACAATTCAAAACATAAATCTAAACCTAACTCAAGATTAGATTTTGTTGCTGTTTTTTTTTTTTTTTTTTTTTGCATTAAATGCCATTTTTTTGTGAAAACATAAAACGACTTGTAATATGTTTTTTTCTCATATTTATGTCTGTAATCTACAGCAAAAGCTTCAAAGTGACAAATATTCACTATTCACCTTCAGTATCTGGCCTCAATGATAATGTTCTTACTCAATCAATCAATCAATGGTTTTGTATAGCCCAATATCACAACAGGAGTTGCCTCATAGGGCTGCAACAAACATTAAGGCAATAAAACAGAGCAGTAAATAAGACAGTGTGAAGTTCCGGTGAATCAAATATCCAGGCAAACATAATGTCCAAATAAGCGTCAGCCCCTCCCCGACAAGTTACTCTTATCAAAACCAGTTGTATTTATCATTCATTACATACAGTAACTTTCTTTAATGCAGTCTCAGAATTTACCTATGAGCTTCATATATCATTTGATTTATTTACTCAACTACACACTCCCCCTCCTGGAACCGCCACCTTAACGTGGTGGAGGGGTTTGAGCACTTGAAGGATCCTGGTCGCTCTGTTGTCGGGGGCTTCGTGCCCCTGGTAGGGTCTCCCATGGCAAACGGGTCCTAGGTGACGGGTCAGACAAAGAGCGGTTCAGAAGCCCCTTATGAGAGACCAACAGGCCCGTTTAATTGTGAGGCCGTCCTTCTGTGGACCCACCACCTGCAGGAGGAGCCATAGGGGCTGGTGCAATGTGATTTGGGAAGCTCCAACAGCTGCCCCCACGACCCGGCAACGGACAAGTGGAAGAAAATGGATGGAACTACACATTCTGACTGAAATGATTTTGACTGTAGTATAGCAAAACAGCAAAACGTCCCTCTGGTCTAAACACACTTGACGCACCCTACAAATCGTTGCTTTGTGAAGACCCATGTTAACTGTCAGAAATGTTACCAACCGCGGCCGCTTTGATGGAGGAAATTAAAAATACCCGCTGATTGACAGACATGCGGTTTGTTGTGTATGAAGCTATTGAGTGATGTGAGGTTGTTGCTCCCTGTCTGCCGCGCCCGTCTCCGGTTTTTGTGGCTGTATTCGGCACGTCAGCGCAGCCAGAGGAGGGTCCCCGTAACTGACAGATGTGTTAAAGCCAAAAACAAGTGCCCGCCACCTCCGCCACGCACTGTCAGCCCCTCCCCGACAACTTAGCGTCAACTCGAAAGCACCTGTCACTTCTCTCTGTCGTTCAATGATTTGGCTAATTAAGAATTTTTGACAAGAATATTTATTTATCCAGAATCACAGCAATATTTTTTAGTTGATTGAGTTCTACTAAAATGTCACCAGCTTACAACAAAAGAAGTAAAACAAATTTACTTGATTAAAAAAAAAAATGGCACTGCATGACACTAGCACTAACTTAAGATATTAATGATATTTTGGTACTGGTTTTGTTGTTATTATTAATCATCAAAATTGGGGCAGTGGGATCATTTTATTGAAAGGTAATATGAGGACAAACGCAGCAATGTCTGTGAAAGTTACCTTAATACAGACAGTAAATTAGATGGGCTTATACAGTATGTACATTACACAATATGAAAATGCAGTGAAAAAACTTATAAACAGAATTTTGAGCAAATACAGATGGTATGGAGATTTTTATAATGGGCTTATGTCCCGCTGAAACAAAGACTTCTCCTGTATTCCAGTGATGTGTCTTGATTTGTCTGTTTTGTGGCGATTCTTGGTCAGACCGAAACCGCAGTGATCCGGCGTTGGCCGCTTGGCGCCCGCGCGTCTCTTGTTGTCGGGCGTCATTACTGAGCTGTGAAAATGAAGAGTATGTGGAAGGACCGGGCCACACTTTGACTGTTTTAATTCTGCTGCAGAGAGAGCTGGTTAACCCGTAAGTGTTTCGCCCTCAGGACATCCATGAAAAGTTAATCGCACCCACCTGGGACAGCCCCCTTCAACAATGACTGCTGCTGCTGCTGCTGCATGCATGGGCAGGCCGGGGCACCCATGCTATATGTGGCCCTACTGTATGTGTTATTGATGAGCGGCTGGCGGTGGAGGTGGTGGGCACGGGGCGGAGCAACGGTGCAGAGGAGGTGGAGAGAGGAGGGGGACAGTGGCTGTGTAGAGACTAGAAGATGAAGAGAAGAAAGAACATGGAAGAGATTGGTTCACAAACTTCAGTCCATCCGAGATCTGTACATGTTTACTCTTTTTCCACAAATGATAAGACACTAAATGCTATTGACTACACCAACCGCTTAAACTGATTTGTCAATCACATCACACTGAATAGAAGAAAGCGAACACATCTTTATTTGCAATTGCCGTTTCACGTGAAGACGGCCGTAACCATAGTAACGCTCAAAATGCAGATTTATTGTCTTAAATCATTGCTAATATCTCTGTAATTACTGGGCCAATTCACATGAAACAAAAACTGACACAAAGTTCAAGGTCATATCTTCCAGCACATATGAACATATGTCTAATTATTTCTTCACAAAGGCGTCCAGAAGTGGAGACAATATTCAGAAACATGTGCTTGATGTTGGCCAGTAGAAAGGACTTTCAGCCATAAAATTCACATGTCAGGTTTGTGAATCCAATCACTATCACATGATGATCAGAGAAAACATTTGGACATTTTATTTTTGGAAATTTCTTTCAAAAACTGTTTCTCTCCCATAGAGTTGTATTGACACCTGCCCTCCAACTGAAATGGAATTCTAAATCGTGAACGCAACCTATTAAAGCCTGTAAATTAAGAATGGACTAGTTATAGCCTCCCACTTCCTGAAGCCGTGAGGAAATCGAGGCAGGCTCCGGACGTTCCTTGCTCTAATGGACTTTCCATTGAAACTTTTTTCCCCGTCTTAAAGCCATTATTGAACAAAGGCACACGCACAACATTGTCCTATTTTTTTCCCTTTCTCCCTCTTCTAAATAACGATACCGGCTTTAAAAACCAAGCGAAATTGCTAGCATTAAAGAGCTTCGGTTAACGCTGAACGCTTTAGGGGAAAAGTATTAGTAAATTTTAAGTTTTGTGTGCAATGAATGACTTGTTGCCTGCAAAAGTCAATAATACATTTAGCCTCTGTTAGCTGCAAAATCCATAGAATTTCATAGAATTTAACCAGTGTTGGTAAGTATTATATCTGGCTCTACGCATCGCCTTTGATGACTCCTAAAATAATTGTTGCTGTTAATGAACCTGCCCTAGACGTTAAGTACATTGAGAGATGGAAAATGCTGTGGGGCGCGAGTTCGCCGGTTAGAGGCCCCTGGCGTAGAGGGCGAGGACACAGAGAGAGAAAATGAAGAGAAGAAAGAGGGTGAGAAGAGAGAGAGGATGAGGAGGAGCATATGCCCGCCCTCATATGAGCGAGGCGCCCAAAGGCAGAGGGCTTTCATGTGGAGGTGTCACTCCTGAAAGGCCCGCCGTAGCTGCAGGTCAGCAGGCTTTGTACTGTCTACTACTGTCTGTGTGGCTGAAGGAGCGATACTTTACAAAACAACATTTATTATGGAATCTAAATGGGTTGTGCCGTCACAATATTCCCAATGACTTTTTGGTTACGATATCTGAAATGACTGTAAATGTAACATATCTTGTATTCTAAATATGTAACATGTTTGGAAAATGAATGCAAGTCGATAGCGTCTCCCTAAACACAGAAGTCAAGGTGCGCCAGTGCAGTGATCGATATGTCCTGTGTCCACCGCTCCTATCAATGCTATTGATCACACGTTAGCTTATCTATTCTTTATGCTAATGCGCCGGCGCTAATAAGACACCCCCGTACACACACGTTCCGCCTGAGAGGTAGCACAACAAAATATTCATTTATTATTCACAAATATATTATTCATCCCCTTCAATTAGCCACTGTTCTCCTCCGCAAAACCTAAAGAATCAATGTGGGCTGGATCTGATATGCGCGGCCCATCGTCCGACACACATGCAGAGGTCAGAGCAGCAGTGAGGGGAATCTCTAATCAAATCTCAACCAGAAGCACAAACTCTACGACTACGGGAAAAACACTGGCGCTCGTTGACACCTACTATTTATGTCTCTTTAGTCTGTTTAGTAAAATCTGTGTAACAGTAAGACCTTATCTCTGGGTCTGGGTTTATTTCTGACATGACCTTCTGTGAACCCAAAGAAGGCCCTATGGGTTAGATTCCCTGTCTGTGAGGAGTGGCATGCTCTCGCTGTGTTTGGGTCTGGGAGGGTTTTCATTCTGATTTCTCCCATCTTCTTCTTAAAATGATTGCACTTTCCCAAGATTGACCCCAGGGGTCAATCTTGGGACCCCTCTTATTCTTATTCAACTTGTACATGCTTCCACTGAGTCAGCTAATAAACAGCAACAATGTGTCGTACCACAACTACGCAGATGACACTCAGATCTACATGTCACTGACGGCAGGTGAACAGGGGCCTGTAGATACTCTCAGTCACTGCATCGAACAGATCAGTTTGTGGATGCAAAACAACTTTCTCCAACTAAACTCAGACAAAACTGAGATCATTGTTTTTGGTCCACAGACACAAAGACAAAGTGTTATCAGTCACCTTGAGTCTCTCTCTCTAAAACCAAAAAATCAGGTTAGAAATCTAGGAGTAATCATGACCTGAACTTAAACAGCCACATTAAAGCAATAACATCATCAGCTTTTTACCATCTGAAAAACATTGCTAAGATCAGAGGAATAGTGTCAAAACCAGACTTAGAGAGACCCATCCATGCATTTGTCTCCAGCAGGTTAGACGACTGTAACGGCTGCTCACTGGCCTTTCTAAACGAGCTGTTAGAGCTGCAGTACATCCAGAACGCTGCTGCTCGAGTCCTGACAAGAACCAGGAAATACGACCATATTAGTCCAGTGCTCCGGTCTCTGCACTGGCTTCCTGTCACTCAGAGAATAGAATTTAAAACAGCTCTGCTTGTGTACAAGTCTTTTCATGGTTTAGCACCAAAGTACATCTCTGACATGTTAGAGCCGTATGAACCATCTCGGGCCTGAGAACTTCAGGGAGGGGTCTCCTGGTGGTTCCCAGAGTCAGGACTAAACATGGTGAGGCTGCGTTTCAGTTTCATGCAGCAAAAATCTGGAACAGTCTTCATGAGGATGTGAGACAGGCCTCAACTCTGAAAACAGCTCTTTTTACCCGAGCATATGAAAACTGAAAGTATTTTATTTGCACTCTTGCCTTTTACTGTCATTGATTAATTTTTATGTTGATGTTTTATTGATGTTTTGATCTGTTTTCTTGTAATTTTATGCAACTGTGAAGCACTTTGAATTGCCTTGTGTTTGAATTGTGCTCTACAAATAAACTTGCCTTGCCTGTGTTGCCAAGTTTCTCAAAGCGCTATAAACCTCTAATCTTTGAATGATATGATTTGAGACCATTTTACTTATGTTTTAGTCCGCTTTTGGGTTTTTCCTTGTTGAGAAGTACTCGATTTAGCACAATTTTAGACCAACCTGGTAAAGTTTATTTTATTGATTGGGTATTATGCTTGTTCTCAGAGAGGTCATTTTTTTCCGGGGACAATAATGTCTTCCTTAACCAACAGACACATTCAGAACGAGCACAAAGAGTTACCTGGCGTGTGACCTTTTATGCTTTTCAGAGTAGAACTATTTTTTAAACGCTCTGTCACTTCCCAAACTTTGGTGAATCCTAGTTTACTGATCCTGGGGCTGTTTTGAACATACAACTTTTCAACTGCTTGGCGGATTAGAGAAACAAACACTCATCACCGCGGCGCTGACCCGCATGTCAGCCGAAACACATGTCATTCTCCACTGCACTCTGGGATCAAGACTTAACAAAACACAGCCTCCGCCATTTTGGATTAGCCAGAGGACATATCCCCCACTCATCACATGTGTCAACTCCAAAACGCATACTCATTTTGTACAGTGCATCGCTTAGGGCCACCCATCATCACAATGTAATGTTAAAAGGTAGAGAAAGTCAAAAAAATGTGACAGATAAAACCAGCTGGAATAAAGAGCAGAGGTATGTGTGGAATGAGAGGCCATTTGTGTCCCTTCTCAAAGGAAATCATCAGCATTTGTATATTAATTTATGCAAAAAACATGAATAATTCTTTCCCACCACCTCCCTCTGCCTCTCTCTAAAGGTTAGCTCGTTAATTAAGGCCCAACAATTAGCAGATCATATTTTTTATAATTAATTATTTGGTGTTTTTTGTAGGCCCCTCTGCATGCATAAGTTATAACTGGGTCAGAGACCAGTCATGACTCGTGAGTGAATGTCATCGTGACAGGCGTCCAAGTGGGGCTGATCGTGTTTACGTTATGTTGGGGGTTAAGCAGGGAATAGTACCTTTAACGTTTTACATTTAGGTAATAGTTACTCAGTGGACCCAAATAAGTAAAGTACGCTACAAAATAGCATTGCACATCCACCTTCCCGATGGCCTGTAGGACGCTCCAGGATCAATTGTTCTTTTACGTTTTCACGGCTGATTGAACCTTATCCATAGTTACATATTCATTCCATTCCAAAAACCTACCAGAAATCCTAAAAAACGTGAAATAAAATGTATCCTGAAGCATCCTAGGAGGCGCCACCGGGATGGAAAGCGAAGGCGCCAAGCTGACAACCCATACAGCTGCTGGGACACTGAACGGTCAAATACGCTCTAATATCAACTTTCTTTTTACACAGAAAGTTGCATAGTGCAACTTTAAAGGCACTATACCTCACATTTTTTCTTTTCAGAGGGTAACATACTTTTTGCCCGTTTGTTGTAACAGTAGATAATGTATGGGGTAAAAGATGCGTGCAGTCTGCATTGCATGATGATTTAAAAATATTCTGACACCAAAGGACGACATGACGCTAACAATATCTATTTTGTCAGATTTTGACTAAAGAGGAATTTTGTCCAACTTTTTTAGCATCAGTGATTAAAGGACTTGATTTCATTACTTGAGTAAAAGTACAGGTATAAGTAAAAGTTGCTATGTCAAAATGAAAGTACTGAATTATTTGCTGTGGAAAATACTTCTTTGTTGTGAGTCGGTGGCATTTGACAATACAGCTGCACAGCACCACCTACTGTTCTGGAATGTGCATTATAAGACTTTTAGAATAAAAAACACATTGTTAAATGTCTTCAATAAAGGTTCTTGAGTCATCTTCTGACTCTGTCATTGAAGTGTCGAACGTTTCGCCTCTCATCCAAAAGGCTTCTTCAGCAACACTAAGGTTCAGCTCAGATATAGACAGTATAGACAGAGCAGTGAGCTGAGCTGAACCTTAGTGTCGCTGACGAAGCCCTTTGGATGAGAGGCAAAACGTTCGAGTACAGAAGATGACTCAAGAACTTTCATTGAAGATGGACAACTCCTATGCGACTGAGAGCCTACAGAGACTTTTATTAAATGTATTTTTATTATCTTTTTTTATTTTTTTTACTTTTGAGCCTATATTGAAATGTAATGGGGTTAAATTTAGTGGAGTAAAAGTAATGCATTCTCTCTTAAGTAAATTTACTTTGTCACTGACCTCCTATGCCTCAAAGCGACCACCATCATTCCGGTGCCAAAGAAGTCACCACCCTCCTGCTTTAATGACTACCGCCCAGTAGCACTCACTCCAATTCTTATGAAGTGCTTCGAGTGGCTCGTCATGGACCACATCAAGTCTGTTCTCCCTCCCACCCTGGACCCATACCAGTTTGCTTACCGGTCCAGTCGCTCAACTGAAGATGCCATCTCCACTGCGCTTCATTCAGCCCTCACTCACCTTGAAACAAAGTACTCTTACGTTAGAATGCTGTTTTTAGACTTTAGCTCAGCATTCAACACTATAATCCCACAGCAGCTAATACACAAACTGCTCCACCTGGGGATCAACACATCACTGTGCAACTGGCTGCTGGACTTTCTGACGGGGAGACCACAGGCTGTACGTGTCGGCGGAAAGTCCTCCAGAACCATCACACTGAACACGGGAGCTCCCCAAGGCTGTGTGCTGAGCCCCCTCCTGTTCACTCTGCTGACCCATGACTGTGCTCCAAAGTACGACTCAAACCTCTTCATCAACTTTGCAGACGACACAACAGTGGTGGGTCTCATCAACAACAGAGACGAGTCAAACTACAGGAGTGAGGTGAGCAGTCTGGCCATGTGGTGCACACAGAACAATCTCTCTCTAAATGTGGAGAAGACAAAAAAGATTGTTGTGGACTTTCGAAGAGCGCGGGTCCAGCATGCTCCTCTAACAATCAACGGTGCTGCAGTGGAGAGGGTGACCAGCACTAAGTTCCTGGGTGTGCACATCACAGAGAACCTTTCCTGGACCATGCACACTACATCTCTGGTCAAGAAAAGTAATCAGCGTCTACTTTCTCCGCAAGTTAAGAAGAGCTAGAGTCCCAGCCTCTGTTATGTGCAACTTCTACAGAGGGACTATAGAGAGCATCCTGACAGCTCCATCTCTGTGTGGCACGGCGCCAGCACTGCCTCCTGCCGAGGGAGCCTCCAGCGCATCGTGAGAGCAGCGGGGAGGAGATCTGCGGAGACCCTTTCCCCACCATTAAGGACATGTACTCCACCCGTCTCACCCGCAAAGCCGTCAGAATCACCAGGGACCCTACGCACCCATCACACAGTCTCTTCAAGGTAATGCCTTCAGGGAGGAGACTGCGGAATCCACGGGCCAGCTCCAGTCGCCTTAAGAACAGTTTCATACACAAGGCCATCGGGAAGCTGAACTCCCTGACCTCCCTCCCACCCCCCGCTGCACAATCAAGGATGAGAGAAATATAATTTCAAATCATTCACATGGTTTGACAAATAAAAAAATCTTGAATCTTGGACTCCTTAGTTAACTAAAAATAGAGCTTTATGACTATCATACCTCAATACACCCCAACATTTGGCCTTATGAGTTCCCAAATAAATAAAGTTCAAAATGAGTGCCCATCACAACTGAACCTCACAAGTTTACAAGCAAATCAGCACGTGTTGGGCCTACACGATGCACAAACACACACACGCGCGCACACACACCCTCACACACTCCCACACGGTCTGGGAACTAGCTTTAGCCTGTGGGCCTGTAGTCTTTGAACTGCCTCTCACACTCCGGTCTATCCAAATTCAGTATGAGAGATCCTGCGCCTGTCTGCCTAAACTACTGTGCCTCAAAAACACACACATACAGTATCCACACGCACATGCACGGGACGAAGACAGACAGATAGACTGGCAACCTCAAACTCACTGCACCCAATTTACTGCTTCATGACTTCTCGGGCGCGTTGAAGTTCTTGAAAAGTCCACTTTGGTTTCTACCTCAAGGGCTTGAAAGGAATAGGCCAGCAAGATGTATTGTTTCAACTCTCTGGTACGTACGATTTTATGAAGATTCAGTCCAACTTTTACTTTCTCATAACTTAATTTGCAGAGCACAAGAATATTGATAATGGCAAAGGAAATTAACCATTGCTGTACTGCAAATTATTTAATTTACGTTTTAAGAGTTATCAAATTGAAGACAAACACAAGCCATTAATGCAAAAAAAAGTGGATAGGGTAGGGGGAAAAGATATATGTATTTTTAAAGCTAAGAACCCATTAAGGAGGGGGTAATTACGTTTAAACTGTTCGCTGCTGCCCGCATCATTTCTAGCTCTCACAATACCTCCTGCACATAAAGACTGAATTAAGTATATGCACGTTTCTGTGCACAGTTTTGGTATGATGGTGGAAAAAGCAAGGCATTGTGTTAGCGATCAATGAAAATGTACTATGTAGACAGCGTCCGGTGGTTAGTTTTGTTTTTTACCTGAATTGCTGCGTTTCAATACTGCCTGACCAAACAAAAAGTGTCCACCTGGATTTAAATAACTGTTATGATCTGAAGTTAGACCTGGTCAGGTCTAGGTTCATCAACACTATGTTCCCAAAGAATGAGATCAGCTGAACATCCTGAATGGTCAGGCTATTCAATCAATGATGACGATGCCAGGATTCATTGGGCTCAGATTGTGAAAGAGTGGTTCAGGGAGTATGAGACATTTTGGCCTCCACAGAGTCCAGATTATAACCCCATTGAGAATCTTCTGCATGTGCTGAAGAGGGCTTTGCGCCATGGTCACACTCGGAGCCGCCCGTCATTTGTCTGAAAAAGACCAGTTGAGAAATGCCCCCACTACATGCCCCTCAAATGGAGGGGTGACGTCTGCGAGCAGAGGGTGACCACAAAAATGCTGCACTCAAGGTCCCTTCTCCACATTTTGTGCTTCAATAATGGTCACTGTCATGCTAACATGCAGGTTGCTTTTGTAATATGCACTATTGTGGTGAAGATTGAAATGCCAGTCTCCTGATCTTGAAAGCACACAAGCTTTACAAGCCCCGTACTTCTGATCTAACAAGTGCCGGTGGGATAAAAGCCACCATTTTTCTCACAGTAATATGAACAATGCAACATGACAGTAAAGCACATTCCTTTGGTCAAGATTAGACTTAATGCTGCTGCAGAAGTTCATTTATCCCTTTTTCTCTTCTCGCAGAGGCCTGGCATCTTTTCTTCACTTTGATCCACACCCACTCCTCGCGCTGAGAAACAAGGCGATGTGACTGTGTGTGTACATCTCTAAAAGAAGCAACCTGTCCCGATCGCTTTCTCCTGAAGGCTAATTTACTCGTTTGCCTCTCATGTCTCCCGCTTAGGAAATTTGTTGACTTCCTTCCAAGGTGCGCGCGTGCAGCCGTCGTTAGCGTTCGTGCGCCGGGGTGAGGGTGGAATCGCGGTTCGAGATGACGTGTGGGCGCATTTGAAAGGCTGCAAGGAAACATTCCCGCTGCACTCTCCTCCCTTTAAACATATTTGTACATTTCAAACGCAATGAAAACAAATCAATCTTATCCAGTCTTTGAAGTCCCAGCAAATAACCTCCCACCTTTTCAATCCAGCAACCCCCCAAAAAAAGGAAAAAGAAAAGTCTAGTGCAATATTTATCTCACTTCACAAAATTTTTACGTTTTTTTTTTTTTTTTTTGTAGCGGAATATCCTTGAAAATTTCATCAAAAGCATTCTAATCAGGCACTCCTCAGGTCAGCTAATGATTTGGCAGGAGAGGAGGGGGCCTCGCCGGGCGGTTAGCTCTTCAAAGGGTTAGCTCATTAGCGTTAGCGCCTCTGATTATGCTTTACTTTATTGCTGCTGTACTTGGCCATGCGCACTTCCGTACAAATGCACACACACACGCACACACACACACGCGCGCAAAGAGCGAGGGCTGTCTTTAGCACAGTTAGCATCATTAGCGGCCAAGGTCAGCGTTTGAAGACTGGATACAGACAAGCGACCTCCATGCTTCCTTCCAACGTGTATTTCAAAATGTCTCCCGGCTAGCGGCGACACAGAAGAAGAAGTTTCCTCCAATGAAGTAACAGGAAATTGGGGGAAATGGGGGCGACAGCAAAGGAAATGCATTCAAGAAAATTGGCAAGTAGAAGGTAATAAGGAAATGTGTGACGCTGTACCTTAGTCACCTCTTTAGCTTTTTGGTTTTCAGAAGTCGGTTTCTCATCATTTTGTGCTGCATGTGATTTGGAACAACTCCGCAGAGAGTTAATTAAAATGGAAGGGGGGGGAAAGATGTCACCCCTTCAAAGATCACTCATACTTTTAGCTTATGATAAGACCAAACCTCTTCACCTTTGCACATCATAATAACGCATAATTACGGTAAAAGTGTTAGCTTCTCGTTATTCCCATCTTAATTACCCAGGTCCATTATGTAAATGCTAAATGCACAGCATTTTGAACAACTTAAAGTGATTTATTTTTCACTTAAAGCTCTGTTGCCTATTTCCTTCCATTTTTGCTCCTACTTTAGCCTGGTTTCACCATACCCTCGTACTCATTTCGTTTCGTACAAGGGTCTGGATCTTCACAATTGAGCTCCGTTATCAGGTGGGAGGGGTGAACTCCTTTGAAACGATTGGATCTGATTTTGACGTACATCTGATGACGTATGTAATGCGCCCGAGTGAGTGAAGCAAGCGATCATAACTCTTGGGAGCATTCCTTGCGCATTCTAAGGCTTCAGTTATAATTTCTGGATATTTGGGAGCCGAGCCAGAATGGATTGAAGAGCTTCCATTACTTTAGTATCCGCCGCCATTGCCAAACTACAACCAGCAACTGCGGCGCAAATTCTTGACGTCACCTACAACACCCGCCTCCTCCGCTCGCTGAGTGGTAGGTTGAAATTCAACCGATGAAACGTGGCCACTGAGCTCAATCCCAGACGTACATGTAGGGAAAAGATAATTGACCGGAGTTTACGGATAGCTAAGGCCAGGCTACTCATGCCGACTGCTTTATTCCTGTTCTCTGATATTGTTATATGGCCATGAATATTGCAGCTTGATGGTGGTAAGTTGTAACATCATTGTTTGTAAAGCAGTTCCTCAGTTACATGACTTCTTTCATTCAGATTCAGGCGGGAGAATTGTTTTTTAGCAAACAAAAAAAAATGCTTCATGTATATGGCTTGTAAAGAGGGGAAGACCTTTTTCAAGATGAAAATTACATTTTCCTTTAGCCTTAGAACGATGCCAGACTTGCAAATGGTGCACCAGACAATGTTTAATAATAACATGAGTGTTGTTATTGCAGCTTCCGCCACAGGAGTGGTCTTTTGTAGAATGGCGTGGAGGAGACTGAGGCAGTTGATTTAAGCACTTTGGAGAGGGCCCTTTCTGCCTCTCGTTATGGCCCCTGTCTCCAGTCACTCTGTGTGGTCACTGACAGCGGCCCCCGGGCTGACTAATGGCTGTGGGCGAGATGTCTCTAACTCACTGCTGCTGGACACGCGGCACATTGAAGAAAGAGACTGTTCCAGTCAGTGTTAATGTGTTTGTTAGACCGCAAGTACAAATATGCAAAACTAGCATCTCCACCATGTGCAACAAGTTTGTACAGGAATCAAACTCATAAGGCTCATGTTGATTTATAATCATGCCTTATATGACATCTTTCAAGGTATACTTTTCATTACATTAGGGCAGGACAAATTACATTGAAATTGTAATTTCAATGGTTGCAATAAGCAAAACAAATATGTATTTCTCCATAAGGATTTCTCCAAACTTGTAAACCCTGTGCTTTAGTCCAGAGGTTTCCAAACGTTTCGGTCCGTGACCCCAAAAATCACCACACCAACAACAACAACAACAACAATAATAATATAATAGGGCTATAAATTCATTGTTGCAGCAACAGCTATAACTAACTTTATTCTTCCAGTCTGCGGCAATGTCTGTCGAATCAATCGATCATTTACCACATTCACCTGAAAAAAGGGGAGATAACCTATACATTTTAAATGTGTGACATGTTTAGAAGAATCAATTTACAAGAATCAATTTAAGTCACTAGAGTGTATATATGTGTGATCAGCCAAAGCCAATTGAAAGAGCTCTCTCCACTCTATCAGATTAGCTCTATTAGTGGATTAGCCGGATTAGCGGGTTAATTGCAGTCTGCTGCTGCGTTGGAGCACAGAGGCTAATGAAGGCTAACGCTAGTTAATCTCACACACAGCCCCGTTAACCAGATACTACTACGTCTGGCAACATGGCACTCACATTGGGGAAGCCAGCATTCACCAGCTTCCCATGAGGATTAGGAGCAGGGCATTTGGACTGCTCATCTCTGCAAACCTCAAGCATATATCACAATTACGCAATTATCAAAAAAGGTGGCAACTCTTTTCTCTTTGTTCTTTATTCCTTTGTACGTGTCACAACACAAAGCCTAATAGGCGACCGATGACACTGGATTATGTGACAATGTCAGTCGACACACACTGTTTTATGGACCTTTATGCCAGTGCAAAAAGTAAGTCATTGAGATGGGTCGTAGTTGCGAAGTTTTATATTGTGGGAATTCTAGGAATTCTCACAATATAAAACTTTGCAGCCGGTCGATATTGTGTGTATTTGTATATTTGAATCTATTGAGAAGCACACAGTGTTGCCCCGGACCGGATGATAAAGCCAGGACACAGTGTGAATCCATTTGCGCTACAAGGTGAATAGTGCCTTCATCCTGCCTCAGACGGCCCCCCACATGCTGTTTATTTTATTATGGACAAGAATCAGACAGTAAATATAAATGCATGCACAGTCGAACCGCATGTGTCTGCCTGTGAGTGAAACTTTGGAACAAATATCATTAATATTTACATCACGTGGCAGCACAACTCAACAACACAGATAATTGTTTATGTCTAAACTCACTTTTCCAAACTCTGGGGCTACCTGTGGGTTTCGCAAAATAAAGAAATACATAAAACACAATTGTTTGGCTTAAAGGCCTTGTACCCATGTTTTTAAGTGAAAACAATGGAAGTTAATTGAATTTTAAACTAATTTTGTCCTGTATATTGAATGCAGTGGTTTGTGAAAAAAGATTGTCCGTGAAATTGAAACGCATTTTATCGATTCTTAGCTTTCTAGGTTAGTTTTTGTTAGCATTACTGTGACAGTGAGCCTGAAAAGTGACCCTTTGAAAGTTGTGAAATGTGCTTGTAAACACACCCATCTGCAGAAGTGTGATGTTAGAAGTAGAATGTTGGGTATAAGTTTGGACCTTTTCTCAAAAAAAACATATTCACTCACTGTTTGATTGTTGTAAATCAGTGATAGTGCCTTTAAACAATGAGTGTCAAGCCAAAACTGAAATAATTGACATTGACAGGCCTGTATACCACTTTTGCTTTATTTTTTGCACGCAAATACGTAAGCCGACGTGTGCGAGACTTTCCCCTCACTTATACTGCGGCCTCATTACAGGGAAGTGCGGACTCCGGCTCATATTTTAAAGATAAAACAAAGTGCTTGTGATGTCATAGCTCATCAGCCTTCACCGGGAAGACAGGATCCACTTTAGCAGAAGAAGCGAGAACGGCTGAACGCACAGGACCCTGCCGCTGCACTCCGCGGCCTCACACACACACACATAGACACACACACACACACACACACACACACCGGCCCGCGCGCACACACACACGTCTATGGCGAATGAGGGATGCATGTTGGTTTGGGGCTAAACATGATATTGGCTTTCCCCAGGGCCGGCCAATCAGAAGTGCCTGCCAGGGAAAAACGGCAAAAGCACTCAGGCCACACAGGGAGGCAAACAACACGGTCCCACAATGCACTGCTTCACAAACACACGCACACGTTTTATGGGGTCTAGCAGTCATCCTGAGAAAACATTGTGTTGGAGTTTCCCTTTGGCGTCCATTGTTTATAATAGTGCATAACATTTTGATGGTGGTAATACATGCAACAGCTCAATACACATACATAAATATGCATAGAGAGTTTATTATTTTCTCAGACAGAGTACACTCCAGGACAGTAACCCGGTTGTGCAAATGTGTATGTGTATAAGTGACCAAAGATTAGCTATAATGGGGAACCACTTTGAGCATCCTTAGCAAAAAGAAAATTAATAAATATGCATTCAAGCTGCTTGCGTTACAATCTTGTTCAAAGCGAGCGAGTGTTCTTGAATTGCCCCGGCGCCTGTGGGGAGGGACCTCGGGGTAGGCGCTCTGAGGTGTTTTCCGTGTAGGAAGTGAGTACCTGGAGGGAGCAGGCGTCACACAAGTAATAGTAGTAGTCGTCAAGGGGAAGCGCCTACAGGTCCAAACCCAGGGAAAAGAAATGAAAAAGTCACCGCTATTGGCTGTTTTACTTGGGGGGGTCGTCGCAGCTACGGGCGGTGTTAGGAGGCGAAGTTGTTTCTGGGGGGAAGTGTAATAGTAGATCAAATGTTGTCAGCGGCGGGAAACCACAAGGAAAATGGGTGAGTGGGGAAGCTCGGCAAAGAAATCGCACGGCAAAAGAAATTGGCTCTGTCAAATTTCGGGTCGTAATAGGCCTGCATACTGCTGGAGAAAGTGATTGTGTTTTTTTCTTATTAAGCATACTATTATTACTATTCATAATCACAAAACAAGTAGAACTACGGAAACTACTACTTCTGTTGCTGTGACAAGGCAACACGTTGGCAATTTTGAAATACTTACTGCTTATACTTTGAATCACACAGAGCACTTAGGCCAATCAGTCATTTTTATGGTACATTGAGATGAGGCGCCAGTCAATACTACTACTAGAAATACTAATACTACTAATACTAGTACTTCTATTGCTACTACTGCTATTAGTACTACAACAAATATGACTGCGTATACTATATATTTGTATTACAGCTCATTTGGAGCAAACCGTTTTGATTTGCATCTCTGGCAGGGCCATTACCATGGTGCATGATCAAATTGAGCTATTACTGCTATTCTTACTACTACTACTACTACTGCTAGTACTTCTCTTACTACTACACTTTCACTATTGTACTCTACTTTTACTACGTGTACACATTTGGAGCAAACCTTGATTATCATCAGAAGAGGCAGCTGATATAAGAGCTATAACTTCTTAAACTAGTTTAGTTGAAATTTATTTCAAACAATGAAAAAGTGTACAGTATGTATGTACAACATTAGACAATAATTCAAAAAACACTGAAAATTCACCGCTGCTTGAAAAGGAGTGGGATGAAGTTTAACACTTATCAATTCCCACCCCCTCTTCCAAAGTCTTCATACAATAGTTTACTTCCTTTGGTTTTATCAATTTTCTTACAAAAACACAAGCACATATATCTTCATACATTTATACAATATCTTAGGAACACAATTTCCGGCTAAACAACACATTTTCCTTCATTTTTCTAACGTTCAAAAATAATTTATTTAAATCTTGTCCTGAATTGTTTTATATTTGGACATTCCTTGAGCTGCTCATTTAAGCTGTCCCACAGTTTCACCCCTTGTACGGATACACACAAACTACTAACCACTCTTACTACAATACTTTAATCACAATTATTACTCCTTACACATTTGGAGCGATCCTTGAGGATTGGCTGCCACGGCAGGGTCATTACCGCTGAGCAGAATCAGACGGGGCACCAGGGGCAGTGAGGAGCCTGGATGAGGCGGGCCGGCGTGGGGTGAAGTCCGAGGGGGTGGGGTGGGGGGGGGGGTAAGAGGGTTGAGGGGTGTGTGTGTAGGGGGGGGTACGTGGGGTATCAGTGGGGAATGGTGTCAGCTGCACAGGCAGAAGGGAAAGCCGACATCTTAATAAAACCGCCTCGGGCTAAATCCCATTAAAGGGCTCAGAGCCTGTTACCACTGCTGCCCAGGTAACACACAGGAATACATTATATGGATCCGTGTGTCCGTCGCTCTGTCTGCTGCTGTCTGTCCGTCCGCGTGTGCGCATGTGTGGGGGGCTTTCCTTTGTGTTGCCGTAGAGTTTTGCCATCTGACCCAAAATAACACATAATACACCGGTTTCTTAGCGATGCATTTCGACTCATTTTCGGCGGGTCAATCTCCGTCCAAAAGGTCTTTCTTATAAAATGACAATGTACCACAATCATAACATTCTTCTTCATAACCAAAGCGAGATCGGAAGGCATGCAGACGATGTCACGGCATGGCAACAGAAAAGTATTTGTTTCGATTCACTGTTCGGAATCTTCTAGCATGAAAACAAAGCAAGCCGATGTTTCACCCCCATCCAAGGAGCTTCCTCATGGCTGAAGTTTGTTACTAATATGAAATATGCACCTGGATGACTGAGAAATTACATCGAGGGTTCGGTTCAAGATTTTAATTTTATGAAGCGCTTACCCTCTGTAATTATGTTTTGTATATTGCCTTGGTCATATTAAAGTAAAAAAAAAAAAATTTTTAAATATATAATAATATTAAATAATAATAATAATTTATTTAAATACCAATAATGAAAATTGCTATTAAACTGTTGGGGAAAATTTAAAATGATTTGATGCCATTGATCTTCGTACCAGATACAGCGCTATCATCACCCCATTTAAGAGCACCCCCTAATGGCTGTGCATGTGTGTGCTGCCTATATTCCACTGGAGTGTAGTCAGCCTGGGCCTTGTTAACAGAACATCTAGAAAATTCCACTCATTGAACGTAGAATTGCGAGGATGACAAGATTATTGACTTTTTGATATCAAACAGGGCCACCGTCACGTTGAAACCAAACATTCTGACCATGAATAGGCCATAGGTGAAGATCTGGAGAAGGGTTCCTGGGTTAGCGGTGGCTGCTGCACAAAAGTTGCCCCATCTGCAGAGAAAGGTTGATCCATGGACTTTTTGTGTGTGTCTTCCTACGGGTATAAAAGCCTTCTTTAACCTCGTTCTGTTGCTTTTCTCAAATGTGTCCCATATAGATGCTGCATGAAAAGCCCGGGACAACAGGAAGGCTACAGCTATAGCAGTTCTAAGATGGACTATGGCAAGAGTAAGTCAAGTGGTTAAGGCCTGGTAGAAGGGGAGCAAAAGCCCTCTTATGTTATGCACAGTGCAGAGGGGCTGCTTGCTGTGAGCTGGAGGAGTTTTGTGAGCGATGGCGCACCTCCCTGGAGCACTACACGCGCCTGTATGTCGAACACTATCTAAACTGTCCTCTGAGTTTCCATCCACTCGCTTCTATAATAACGTTAGTGCACCGGCCCCAAAATGAAACGCACACTCTGGCACACCCCCTCTTAAAAAAAATAATACAAAATAGAGGGGGTAGTTTGATATAAAAGAGCAATCTATATGTCCCAAAGTTGAAGTTGAGCCCGTTGTCTGACAGAACACATAAGTTGCGGTTGTAGTAAACTATTGTTTTGACAGGATGTCACTTCAGTTGTGCCGGGTGTGTGTGAGAGCTCCAGTGCCGCGCGCCGCCTCTTTATCTCAGGCCTAAGGCTACTGTCACTGAGCCGGGGGGAAGCGGGCGAGCCAGGCAGACGCGCACGCAGGGAGAGAGGGGAGAGAGAGGGAGGCGCAGGGAAATAGGCAGGAAAAAGCACCGGGTAATTCACTTGTCAGCTGCCTGATGAAATGCCATTTTAAGTGAAGCTGCTAATAGGAGCATTACGGGGTTCGGCAGGCGCAGACAGCTCCGGAGCACAGTGGAGGAGTGTGTGTGTTACCGCGCTCTCCTCTCTCCTCCGCACTGAGACAAACTCTTCCTACACTTCCCTCTGACTGCGCCATCGCCGAGCCCACTCCCACCTGCTGCATGTGCCGCGCTAATGAGCCCTAATGTGTCAACATGCGAGTGCAGGGAACTTTGTACGAGTCCACGGGTCGACATCTGGACAAGACAAACTTCATCTGTAATAAGGAGAAAGTGGAGAGACTATTTTGGGGGGAAACTATATCAGAACGTCTCAAAGGCTAAACAAAAAGTCTATTCAACTAGTCACAGGAAAAGTTATTTGATTTGCAGAACAAAGACCACACACACACAAAAAAAGGGCAATGCAACAATATCAGGCGAAAACAAGAACCCTGAGGCGTTAACTGGTTCAACTTACAGTAATATCCTCAGATCCAGTGGAAAAAGATCTTCACAAATAAGTTACTTCATAATCATAGAAGTACAAGAATAAAGAAAGTATTGAGTGAAGTATCTAAACAAGTTGTAAATGACTTTTTGTTAGTCGCTCCTCACTTTGCCAGTCAAGTTATAGTACATGTAGACACCTTTCAAATCCAATTAAAGTACTTCAAATACATTTACATAAAGGTTTGAAGTAGCAATCAACCGTCTTCATTTGAGAAAAGTCTAATTTTCGTCTCCTAATTCGAATGGTATTATCAGTGTTCAATGTTTCTCAGGCTAAGGCCCAAACTGACCGTAAAGATGGACTGGTGATGAGGGAAGAACTTTGACTCAGTATGAAAGTGCATCTTTGCTTAATCGTGCAACCTATAGTCGCATTGAGTTGCCTTGCCCTGCCTACAGTTGATGATACATAATTATTGATCGCATGTACATTTTATCATGAAGTTGGGTTTCGGCACAAATTTGGGTTGGGACCAATGCGTTGGAGAGCCAGCTTCTACACAGTGTTATATTGCCAAAAACAAAAAGTAGGAGGTAGAATGGGTTGATTTTGTGATATTAATCTTGATATAAATATAGTTTTGACTAGTTTAGAGTAGATGTGCTTCTTATAAGTATTGGGCCAAAGTAAATCAGTCTGAATGTCGGTCATCGCTGTATGATAAAGTTTAGGATCAAAAAGTCAAGTCCTTTCACCTAACGGGCTGTTCCTCCTGTTGTGCGCGCAGATGAGACATTTCTCAGCACCTGCTTGTATGAATACGTCAGTTTGTGTACATTTCCGGGTGCATGCGATTGCCTGCCCGCGTGGTGAGCTAATGCAGTCTCATGCATGAGCTGTGAGCGCTGTCCACACGCATTAGTTGTGTTCAAAGGGACATCTGAGACGGACGGAGTCAGACGCTCGCGCAGACACTCACTCAGAGGAGAGGGTTAAGAGAGCCCCCAGGCCAAGTCATTTACGCTACAATAACCACAAATCTACTGTCTGCAATACTGCCACTGCTACTTCTACTGCTGTCGGAGTACGCTGACCATTACTGTGGCAACTGCCTAAATACTGCAGTGCTTTACTTCTACTGTAACTTTTTTTGGTCAATTCGGACTACTGCTAATGTTTGGATTTCTATTGAACACAAATGTCTGAGAACCACGACTACAGCTTTTAATGTTGCTATTGTTAAAATAGCAAAGTGGGAATAGTACAGTCACTGCAGTCAATATGGAATCAGAAAACTGTCTAAAGACTTATGTAAATGCCGTTTAAAAAGTAAAGCTAAAGTTTCTAAACACTACTTTTAAAATACTGTTCCACTAATGGAACCACTATATGCAACAAGTACAACTATGCAAAAGCTACTGCTACCATCAGAGTACTGCAGTCGGACTACTTCTATGGCAGGCCGAATACCTCAGTCTGAATAGTACAACTGTCTATTTATTCCCAATACTGCAGCGATTACCGTCAAGTATATACTGCTGTGTAAATATTACTACAACTGTGAGTACTTTGAATGCTACTGCAGTCTAAAATACTATAGAACTATAACTATTCCCTTTCTTTTGCCCTCTTTAAAGCAAAGTATAGAAAGAAAGTAGAAATTGCATACAGGAAATACAAATGATACTGTTAAGTTGATTCCTTGTTTAAGTGTCATTGTTGGACTTATTAAATGTTGTCCATATGTTTACCAAATGATTTACAACATACAATTGCCAAAAACTTCGTGCAAAATGTATGTCAAGTAACATAAATTACTTTGAGTAACTTTTTTTTAATGTATTTTTTATTTTTTTAATGAATTTATAAGTTAATAAAATCGCTTTATTTCGTGGGTCAACTCGCCCTTTAACCGAGTTGCAATTGTACATCCATCCATCTATCAAAATGGCTCTGACCCATTACATGAAGGTAATTGTGGCGACTGCACGCGTGATGAAGAGCCTGAACGCCATCTAGCGGCAGCAGCGGGGTGCAGGGGAGAGCGCGAGGGCAATGGAGGTGCGACTGCCATGTCAACAGCACCCCCTGCAGGTGAAGGGGGCAAAACCAGAACTCGGTCTGTGTGCTTGATCGCGAAGGTTTCAAGAATGAATGGGAAACCAACTTAGTAATAATATGTTATCACTGAAATGAAAATAAACCCTCACATCTTTTTCTAAGTATGATGTTTATTTTGAATGCAGGCTGTATCATGACATTTTTTTTATTGATATTAATTTGTAAGAGCACTTTTTTTTCAGTAAATGAAAGGAGAGATTGATTCCCGCAGGAAGTACATTTGAACTGTAGTATTTTTCGTCTGTGTTTTTTGTGTATCTATATTTGTTGCTGTATGTCAGATGATGAGCATGTGTCCACTCAATTAGTTTACCATTCCAGTCCTGCACATTGGCTTGGTGGAATACGAGTCCAAATGAAATCATATAGTGTTAATACAATCATCACTTATTCCACGTTATCTTCGCACTGAAAGCTTACGAATTGCAGTCTTCATGCTGTCACATATGGAAATTGAAGCATATGGCTCCTTCGGCAAATGACTGACAAACCGCTGGCATACAAGGTGGAGGTGTATTGCTCATGGACACAAGGACAGTTTGCATTACCAGTAACTAAACAATATTTTTTGTTGTATTTTATAGATCTGCATTATAATATGAATAATCAGTATTGGATTATGGTCTTGAATATGTTGTACGATATTATTGCGATATTTTACTTCTACTTAGCACATTCTATTTAGCAATTGGATTCCCTTTTTTATCAAATTGTGTCAAATCAAAATGACTGAACTGAGTCCAAAACAAGGCCACAAGGGAAGTAAATGAGGAAAATTATGACTTGAACTAAACGTTTGCACATTTTTAAGTGTATTTCAGTCATGTGGAGGATCTCCACATGACTGAAATACATTTTGCGCTGTATTGTAGCTTCTTGCTATATGGCTATTGGGGTCACCTGATGTTGCAATATCTATTATTTGGCGATACATTGTGGAGTATATATACAACTATAAATGGCTAATGACCAGTTCAACTGCAGCAGGTAAACATTTGTTTTATTTTTTATTAATGTTAAGCCCTGTTCATTACCTAAACCTAAGACCTGTATTGTTTGATTGTGACAGATGTCGACGAAGTTGAACAATCAACAAGCCAATTCTCAAAATCTCACAGTAACTTTACGAATTATGTCTTCTTTCTGCAGAATTTCAAAATGGCCGAGTCGGTGACTGCTGCTCTATATTGTCCCTAGCTGGCTCCGCGGTGATGTCCCAGTGGTCATCAGCATTCGGGCGGATTCGGGAGAGGAAGAGGAGATGGCAGCAGCAGCAAACATGGCACGGGCCCTTCAGTTTCTGCCAGTGTGAGAGTGTGGGGGCCCCTGGAGACTGACAAGTGCACATACCCCCATACACACACACACACACACACGCGCGCGCGTGCGCGCCGGGGTAGAAGAAGCCTAGTGTGTGTCTGTCAGCGCCATGGATCTCCTAATTTAGCCTCTAGAGAGCTGAGACGTGGCGCTGTCAATCTCCACCTGGCTGCTTTTTTCCCCACTTAACTTTTTAACCGACTTTCCGCCACTTTGCAATCCGCTGTATTTATAGCCCGCCAAGCCCGGAGCATCCGAGTCGTCTGCCTGCCTGTCTGTCTGTCTGTCTGTCTGATGTATGTGTGAGTGTGCGCATGTATTTAGCAAACATTAAAAGTCTTTGTAGCTGTGGGGTTTTTTTTTTGGGGGGGGGGGGGGGGGGGGGGATAGGCAGCCACAGATGTTGGTATTATTGTTTGTCAGTCCTTTTCCACGGAGACTACGATGAATGGGTAGCGTCGGAGGGCAGGGTGGGGGTAAGAGTGCGGAAAGAGAGGAAAGAAAGTTGGGGTGCTTGGGCTGCTCTGAGACTAATTAGGTTGAGGGCAGCGGTGCGCGATGATGAAGAACAAGGATGTACCACCTCCGCGCGTTTTGGACTCGCAGCAGGTAACGGCACAGTCAGTCAGCGGCTCGCCCCTATCCCCTGCCGGCCCCCGTAAAGCTGCCTTCCACGTCCTGTTCTCCTGCTAGTTTGCTTTTGTGGCACTGAACTTGATCGCTCAACATACCGGCAGACTTCATGGGTTTCACTCCTGATATCAGTCATGACCTTTTCCAGATCATGGATACCATTAGTTAGGGCTTATGCTATGGGGTAACCTGTCACCATCTATGGTATAGGCTAGCTTAGCTTAGCGGTGGGCCGATTTACTTCCTTATTAAAAGTTCAGGGGCCGAACCTCCCAATCGTGGCCCAAAGTGAAGCCCCACTTTCTCCAAATCCCAGTGTCTGTTCTAATATGGGCGTTGGGGACATCCTCAAGGAAAGTTGGAAGTTCATCCTTTTTAGGGCACTTCACCAAGTGTATCATCATGGGGGCCAGTGCTGTGGGGCCGGGCCTGACGTTGTCTATACCCCTGATCTATGGGCACCAACAGTAGAGGGCCCGTCTCGATATCTTGCTCACCAATCTTCCTCTTCCTGGAGGATTATGCTGCCTTCATGTGGTCTCGTAATGATGGTAAATACCACTTGCCGAGAAGAAAATTGCACATGAACGCCACCTCACCTCGTATTTTCCACTGGGACATTGGGAGGTGATTTTGATGCCCGAGCTCCCGAGATGAGAAAACCTTTGACCTTTCAACACAACAGAGAGCAGCGATAATACATTTGTATGTCTTTTAGCTAATTTTTATGAAGCCGACACTATGCATTTAGCTATTTAGCTGCTCAATTGTAATATCGTCTCTATTTTCCAAACTTATCATCCAGGAGCGCGCGCGGGTGTGTGCGTGTGTGTGTGTGTGTGTGTGTGTGTGTGTGTGTGTGTGTTTAATGTTTCACTTTTCTTTGACACAAAAGCACTTTAACACAATGCATTCGTAATTTCCACTTCCCATGAAAGTGAAGCGCGGTGAGAATAGTGGAGAATGACATCCAGCTAATGGTTCGGGCAGCCGAGGCCCGGGCCAGAGACTTGGTGCTGAGGGCGCTGGAGCCCATGTGGTCCCCTCCCTAACCACTGGGCTGTCAGGCAAACCCTCAGCCTCACAGCGTATCCCATAATAGTCCTTATAGGTCCTTTAAGCTATAATTCAGGGGTGTCGGAGCTACAGGCGCTTGTCACGTTGAGCCACTTGATGTGAAGAGACAGCACCAAACGAAAGGTCGATCTGATCAGCCGTAACATTATGACTCCACTGTCAGGGAGAGGACTTGTGCTGATGTTGACGTGTAAGAATGAGAGGCAGGAAAATAGAACTGAAAAAGATAAACAATTGATATGAGACTCGACAGCTTTTGGACCACAGGAGACTTTTGTAAATTTATTTTACCTTTATTTTACCAGAAAAGTCCCAAGGAACTTCGGAAGCTCTTTTCCCCAGAAGGGAACCTATTTTACGTGTTTTGTTTTTTTATTTTGTTTTGTTTTATGGTAGGGGAAACCGAATCACCCAGTGGATACCTATGTAAACAGGAGACCATGCAAACCCCACTCTGCTATGAGGCGAGAGCACTACTGAACCAGCCAATCAATTCTGATGGAACATTCTGTCAGGAACCCAGAGAATCCTCTCCATATTGAGGTTTGCTCCTGGATGATAAGCTATAACCCACTGCGCATCAGGATCAGCTCCTACAGACAAAATATTACAAACAAGGAGAAATTGCACACACAAAAATTGCCCAAGCCCATGCATATTCAGTTTACATGAATGCTGAAATTTAAGTGCAGTTCCTAATTTGATTTTACATAAAGGGTAAAAGCAGAGGTGGACAACCTAAGGCCCGGAGCAGGACTTCTTAAATAAATTGGATCCTCATGCTTTGATTACTCAGTGCAAAATGAGCATTTTTTGTATTCAGCTGGTCATTGGGAGAATGTTTTGTATCGCTGGTAACAGCATAATCCAAAATGTTACGCAGTAGGCCTTTAAATAACTGATATAGAACGATAATGCACATTGTAATAGCTGTTTTAAGTCTGACCTCCCAAATTAAGAAAGCTGTGCATATTTTTAGTTAAGGAAGTTTACAGAATACTATAGAAAAGACACTCACTCTGACTTAACAAAAACATGCAAACTTCACATTATCCTAATTCTCCTTATAAATCAAGCGTAAAATGCTGAAGACAACATGCCAAAACTACGTAAGCGAATTGGACTTGCTTCACGTGGGCCACAATCCGCTTCCGAATCGTCTCCTAACAAACTTGTGTTGGGAAGTTGCCCCATAACCAAACTTTGGGTTCCTGGACTACCCAAAAGTCCCTTGTTGATTGATTATTGTGCTTGCTCAGCAGAGTGTCAGCCGCTGCCTGCTGCCCACCCATCTCCACTCAGCTGTCTGCTTCTCAGTGAAGGCCATTTTGAGCAATGGACAAGTTTTGTCAATCATGTTTTACCCCAACCTAGAAGTGCTACCAACAACAGCTCATGAAACAAACTGTTGGGATTTGATTGTTTTAGAAATTTAGACCTAAGTATAAAATGACGCTAACATTTATTTTACTGCTAACCAAACAGCAGAGGTACATGCATTTTATAACTTTCTGAACAAGTTATTTTAAAAGTACTTTTAATATGAGCAAAGCTATACAACATACATTTGTGTTCATTAAGAAAACCACCAAGAGACCTAGATTTAAAATAAATGTAATAAAATGAAACAAAGATATAATTATTGTTTGTTTACATGCCAAACATTAAATGGTCAATCTTGTTCCAACGCCATTGGAAATGTCATGTAAACAATAGACAGACTACAGGCAGTGATGGTCCAAGGACTTGATTTCATTACCTGAGAAAAAGTACAGACACGACAGATACTCCAAAATAAGTCATGGTTTTCATCTCAAATTATTATTTAAGTAAAAGTACTGAAGTATTTGCTGTAGAAATGACTTATTATTCAAAGTACAAAAGTGCAAATCTGTTTTAAAAAAAGTGTCATGAAAAACAACTTTGCAGCTTCAAAAACACAAACATTGTGTCTAGATTCACCCTCTGTACGGCAACACAAGGGGGACACAGCGCCACCTACTGTTAGGCTTTTAAAATTAACAAAACACTTTGCCGAATTTACTTTTTACTTTGGGGCCTTTAAAGAAATGTAGTGGAGTTGAAAGTATTAAATTTATCTTTCAAATGTAGTGGAGTAAAAGTTCTCAACAAAAGTACATTTCAAGTAAAGTCCAAAACTCTACTTAAGTACAGTACTTAAGTAAATACATTTTGTTACAAACAACCATTTACTACAGGTTACTTTTACGTTCAATCTGCTTGATTTGTTATTTATTGTCTTGCCAGAGGAAGCTTGAGAGACAAAAAACTACCTCCACAAAATACATTTAATTTAATTTTTTACTTTACTTTACTTAAACTGTTTTGTAGAAATAAGATCATATAGATGTGTTTGTGTAAGCTCTTAGTCGTACAGGAGTCTTCTATCGTAGAAAAGGGTCCTGTCAATCATCTGTACTTGCTCTACTGACGTTTTGCCCATCTCTCCAAGAGGCTTTGTCAGCAACAGACATAATTTTAGCATCAGACTATATAAATATTGATCTAGTAGAGATTTGTTTAATCCAACAACAAGATCCATTTTCTAATAATATAGATTTATCTTTCAAGATACACATTTCATTACATTGCCCAAAACCACAATCACTGAAAGCCTAAAGATTAGTCAGAGCTGAGTTCGAACCCCCATCCTTCAGGTTTGTGGGTGACGGCTCTCCCACCACCACCTCATAATCAGAGCATTAACATGTTTACTCATTCTGCAGGCAGGCACATCTGTCTCCATAGGCTCCAGCTATTTGTTGCAGGAACAGTCCCCGACAAAACGAAACACTTCGGCAAAACAAGCCACTTTCAAACTTTAACCTTCCTGTTTTGCAGCTCCGGGGGGGGGGGGGGGGGGGGGGGGGGGGCGACTCAGCGGGCGCTCTCATTGGACAAGCCCGTCGGACGCTCTCTCTCCGCGGGGGGACGGGATGCAGGTGAGAACAAGAGGCATCAGCCCAGCGTTTCGCCACATATAGCGGGTAGTGGCAGTGGAGGGGGTTTGCTCTCCTCACACCCCAGCGGGACACAGCCGCGGCGGAGAGAGAGTGTGTGTTTGAGTGTGTACATAAGCCCGGATAGCAGGAGTGTCAGGAGTCCTGTCAGTCACTCATCCATCCAGCTGGCTAATTGGCTCCTTACCCTCTTCCCTGCTCCCTCGCTCGCTCTCTTTCCTCCTCTCTTGCCCTCTCTCGCTCCCCCCTTTTCTGTCCGCCGGTGCTCCTAACTGCGCGCCGGAGGCCAAAATGCAGATGAGCTGGAAGCCTGGCGTCATGGGGGGAGCTTCGGCGCCGCTTAATTATCTCAGTGTGGAGAGAGAAGGAGAGAGAGTTAGCTGATCAGGTTAGCAGCCCACACACATACGTATATACACACCGCTGCGGCTGCTGCTGCTGCTATGCTAAACAGCAAGGCATCCTGGGAATTGCAGTGACAGCTCATTTTGGTTTTTTGGCGGTCTGTGTGAAAGCTGCGGAGAGACAACACACCTCCCGTACCTGTCTCACCCCCTCAATCACTCCTCCCCCTTTAAAACACACACACACACACACCTACTTGTTTCGTTATTGTTGGGAGGACGATATAGGGAGATGTAATAGTGGAAGAAGAATATCTATATCGTGCCTTTCACAGACATAGTCACAAAGCACTTTACATGAGAGCATTTTACATTCACTCCATACTCGGTGATGGTAAGCTACATTAGTAGAACAGAAGTGCTGACCACCAGCATACTTTCACTCACACACATCATTCATTCTGGCCTATTGTTCATGTTTTTAGTGGTAGGGGAAACCAGTGGAAACCTACGCAGACACGGGGAGAACATGCAAACTCCACACAGAAAGGCCCCGTCCTGGTGGGAATCGAACCCTGGACCTTCTAGCTGTGAAGCAAATGTAAGGGTCAGTCGATATATATTTACGATGACAGCTCATGCAAAGTTATTACATTAGTCACTTCTTCAATAACCCTCGCTTCGTTCATGCACTTTGGACTAATCTTGTTTTCTTTAGTTGCATCTTCTTTTACTGTCTTCTGCATTCTGGATTTCCTGGATTTGGTAGCATGACAAGTGTTATCACGGCTGCATCGATTCGTCAGCATGCCGCTATAGCTAAAAACGATGGCTTGTATCTTGTGCTTACTATGGTTAATTCTCATTGCTGCCAGCGGAGGGCACACCAAGCAAGACACCTTGGACCAAACACCTTGGAATGTGTAAAAAGGGCATTAAGTGATAGTGGTTGAGTGTTTGACAGAGATGGGCCCGTGTAAGTTGCCCGTCTAGTAAAGGGGAACGTATGGGATGACAATGTGTTTTTATTAGGATCGATGCATGAGTCACAAGAACTCTGTGGGGAAATACTGTATATTGTTACGATATATATATGTTGAACTGCAAATCTTTTCATCACAAATTGAAATGCATTTATTTTCATTTTGGTTGAGGCTTGTAATGTGTAAGGTGGATCTTGAACAGTGTTGCTGCAATTAGTTTACTTTTAACTAACAGAGTAATGTTTGGGGACTGGTAATTACATGATTAAGAAACTATGTATTACTTTTTGACAATGGAAATATCTTAATACTCATAAAATGTTTATCCCGTCTAAAGCAAAGAATATTGTCCATTTTCTGTTCTGCGGTGAACCAGACGTTTTCAACTGTGAATAACTAAGTGGGGCAGACCTGAACAGCCCAGCTTGATTGGCTTTTAAAACTAAAGTAGTAGTCATCAGTAATCACATTACTTTTGAAATAAAGTAATCAACGAAGTAACTAGGGCACTTTTAGAAGGAGTAATCCGTAATCAGTAGTTGTATTACTTTTGTGGAGTAATCCCAACAACACTGGTTGTGATATTTGCACACTGCATTCTAGGATACAGCTCGCTCTTGCACTGTAATGTAAAGCTGGGATCTGACCGTCTCGAGACACGGGTTAGTTTTACCCTATGATGTTGTGTCGGTGCAATAGTATCTGAGTGCGTAGCTCTCTTGTCACACAGCAAAAAGGTCCTGGGTTTGATTCTCGGACACTTCAGGCCTTTTGTTGTGGAGTTTGTTTGTTTGAGTAATTTGTATGATCCTCAAAAAGCTTAAAAGTCCTTGCCGTTATGGTAAAGCACTTGCCGTCCTCAGTTTGTCTGGAGCCTAAGAACACAATCCACACATTCTCTCGTTTCCCCCAGTGCTCATGGGAACAGGTCCGGGGCCTGTCATTGTCTCTCTCGCTCTCTCCCTCTCTCTCCCTCCCTCTCACCTTCTTCCCCCTTCCCTCCTCCCCCCTATCCTCGCTCCTCCATCCTACCTTCCCCTCATCGCCGCGGTGACAGGGCTTGTTGACAAACGCCAGCAGTCATCAGGGCACCATGGGAAATCTTCTGCCACCATTTTGTCAGCAGAATGACAGAAGCTGTTAATGTCTCGCCTCTCGCCCTGACACGAGACGCAGGGGCTGACAGACTGACGCGCACACACACACACACATACACACACGCACACACAGAGGTTGTACACACTGCTGCCAAGTGCACGAATGCCACACAAAACACACACTTCTTGTCCACAGTCTGTAGTGTGCACCCTTCACTCTGCAATAACACTGTGGGCTAATATGCATGCCTTAAGACTGCTAATGAGGCAGCCCAGTATCCATCACGGATTAAATAGGCCCATATAATGTGTCTAAATCCTCCCTCACGCTGTAATAATGATAATAAAGCATTTTTAAACAGAAAAGCGTTGAATAGTTCACCCATTCGCATGCACAGGGGTCTTCAACATGGGGGTCGTGCTCCATGGTGGGGTCATGGAGGTCACCAAATCATTCGAAATATTTTTACCTGATTTAATTGGTCCCAAAACGTATTTCATTCTCAAAAATAGAGTATGAAAACATTTTTTCAAAATGTTTCATGAACGTGATCTGAATTAAGCATGTTCAAATCAACAATTGTAAAGTTAATTTATTTGCCACAATCCTACAGTATTTTACATGACAGAGTTGTTTCTGTTTTTTAGTTTTTGTTGTTCCAATGAGAAAGCAGAATGAGCCTCGCCCTCGGGTTGCCAGATCATATGGTTAAAACTAGTTTGGAAATGAACATAATCCCTTCCATGAGCCCAGCACTCGTCCTCCATCAAACCCAAATTAGTGCAGGTGTAGCCTCTAGTCTAGTTAACGCTCAGGGACTGAATTCCTGGAGGTTCTGAGCTTTCAAATGAGAAATGGCATGTTAACTTAAAAGTTGTACTTAAAAGGCAACCCAAGTTCAGTTATTTATTTTTTCAAACCATTAACAACAACAAAATTTATAAGAGCACAATGTCGTTCTTAACAACTATAGTCCAGCGGATGTAGAAACACAAGTATACACTGAATGACATGTCTCCACTCTCACACTCAGTTTGCACATTCATTCATCAGCATAGGGAGACGTTAAAGGCAGGTGCTTGAAGTGTCTTGCCCCAAGGCACAATAACAGCGTGTGTTGCCAGTAGTGAGAATTCACTCTCACTTTCCCTGGTAATTTAGAATGCGACTCTCTCAGAGCGCTATTCAGTGGACAATCATTCTTTCACTCTTCACATTCACTGGTCGGAGTTGGCAAAAGTGGGTGAAGCCCAAGGACACAACGGCAGTCTGCACCGACTGGAGCTGGGATTTCACTCTCAACTTTTGGCTCTGTGGACACATGCTTCATCTAACCACTGAGCCACTGTCGCCCGAGTCAATCAAAGCCTGTGGACAAAATATGCTCATGTGCATTTTCTTTGGCAAGCTACATCTGTAGCCACGGGGCAGACCGCCCTGAGGCAGATAGACAGGGACATGGCTGCCTTTTCTGGACATATTATACAATCACACATAATTCCATGAAGGCAAGTAAAAACACAAGAACCTTTCCGTAGTTAATAAGCTTTGGGTAACGACTATACCCACTATATTGTGTACCTCTGTGCAACATTCATGCATTATATTTGAGCTGAGGTTTCTCTGAAAGGTCCTATTTGCCTGTTCATAAACCACATTAGTAAAGCTATGTGTATTTGTTTTTTGAATCCAAAATCACCCATCCCCGTGACCTGTTACATAATTGTACCAATTTCACATTTAATTTAGCCATGTGTCCTATAACGTAAGACTTTGTAATGCAATCACACTTCGAAATTACTACTTGTAATTCCCCCCCTCACTTCAGGCCTATCTGCTGCTTCCCCATCACCGCAGTAAGGCTATATGTGAGTGTGTGTTGCTGCTAATGAGGAGACAGGGGCCGAGAGTGTGTGTGTGTGTGTGTGTATGTGTGTATGAGAGGGAGAGAGCAGTGGCCGGGCCCTCGTTATGGATGTCAGATCAATAACATTTACAATCCCGACAGGAGAGGCAGCCGGCCCGACAAGCCTAACTGACCGTTATGAGAGCATGATGGACTCCGGACACACGCTCGCACACACACACACACACCCAAGAACATCCCAATATCCAAGCTGCTCCTCTGGACAGCCAATTACCGTAACTCATAATCCGCTTGCTCCAAACATCCACCTGTGTACAGTCGCGGTGTCTTGAATCGGCAAAAAGGTGCACCCTCCAACCGCAGGAAGGCACCATGCCAGATCGCCAGTGGAACTTGTTAGCTTTGCTGTTGTGAGGTGGATTATATATGATATGTTTGCTTTCGCGTTTTAGAATTTACTATATATTATTGTGCCTTCTGTGCCGTGTTTTAGTTTAGTTTGGATATAAGTCCAGTCATTTCAGAGATAATGGCATGCATTTTGACATACATTGCTGGCTGTCCTCATTATAAATGTTATCCTCACACAACGGTATGTGATATAGCTGTGATGCTCTATACATTTCCAAATGACAGGAGTGAATACATGGCTGTATCTGACCGTGAACACCGATCACCCTACAATAACATAAATAGAATTTGTTAAAGTTTTGGAACAGTGCGACAAAGACATATACTGAATCTTCTGCTTGAATTATATTTTTGAAGATTCATTCAAGTTTATGTCTGTGGCGAATTCCATTCTTTGCCCATGACTCAAAGAAGTAAAGCCTACATAAGCATGAGTGTAGATCAATGGCCGGTGGCTGCTCTGCTTTACGACTGCAACACTGGAGGCCGCCATTGCTGTAGTACCGCCATATAGCCGATAGTCTCCCATTGAAAAGCATTGGACTTTAGACACGTTAAAAACAACTTTAACGCCTGGTTTCTATTTTTTAAACACTTTCTACGGTTACATATTCCTCCTGAGATAACGCTGGGTTAGTCACAATTATAGAAACCAGGATGGTTTTCTAAATATTTTTTTTTTAAATCTCGTACTAATGACTAACTAATGTTAGCATTGGAGCTGCACGGGCTACACGTCAGACAAAGGCCGAGTCTACAGTGAAGATCCCGCCCTTATGCTCTTTTTAGGAACATGCTTCGTCAGGGCTGGGGAGGAGGAGTCTGTAAATCTGCCATGATTTCCCCCTTGAACGTGGTCATTATGGTAAACGTGGAAGAGTGAGGAGGAGTTGTCTATTATTTTGTACAGGCTATGGTGTAGATGTAGCTATATCAGACTTTAATAGGTGTATAGAGAGCTACTTCCTGAACCGACTATAACTGCAACTGCAACATTTCAGAAATCCACAGCACTCTTTACTGGATAAGGAACATTTTTAAGATATAGCCCAATATCACAACATCAGTGATGTCGTAGAGCCTCAAAATTGTTCGCTGAATAAACAGAACCAGTCTGAAATCAGGCTTATAAACGACCACACTTACACACTTACAGGACACTTCCTAATATTTTTGTCCATATAAAATAACAGGAAATACATCTGAGAGTTCTTTAGCCAATCAGAGGCCTGGGTTTACATGTGCCATGGCCTTCTCGCAGAGCTATAATGACATCAAAATGTTTAACGCATTTCATCCTAGCAGCTGTCAGGCAAACACACAGACAGAGCCAGTGAGCTGTGTTTGAGCAAAAAACTAACAAAGTTGTATTATTCTCTTGCAGGTTAAGAAATATTCTGACAAAATCAGAGCTCATATAGGCCTGCACAGCCAGAGCCGTGGGAAGAACTTTTAATTAGAGGGTGCTGAGGGATAAAGTTGACACCCAAAACCACTTTTTCTGTGCATATTTCCTATTTAATAATATTGCCTGCAATTTGCAAACTATCCACCAGGGGGTGCTGCAGCACCCTCAGCACCCTGGGTGATTTGCTGATGCTTGAATTGTTGATGGGGAATTATTGTCTGTAGTTTAACTTTATGGACAGCGTAATTGTAAATGAAGGCACCTTAATATTTGTCTGCAGCATGTGTGCCGTGCCTTCAGTGCGTCTCCACTGGTGTCTCAGGGCAGCTACGACTGAGCGTGCCGCCATGGGGCCAACCTGAGCAGCATGGTTTTGGAGGAAGGCCTTCAGGTAACCTGGCTGGCTGCCTTCAGTGCACCTCTAAAGTGGTGCAGCGCCTCCTAGGTTTGTCCCTGTTTCAGAGTGTGTCCTGGTCAGCTCCTCCTTCCTCTTCTCCCTCCCTCCACCTCTTGATGCCTCTTCAGTGTCTCAGAGGAAGAAATGTCTCTAGTTCATGAGCTGCTGTTTGTTTCACAATTATTATTTTTTTAGGGTCCTGCATGTACTCTCTGCAGTAAAAAATCCACTGAACCTCACAAAAACACAGCAAAGATGCATCCAGTGAAACAAAATGGAACACAAAAACTACAAATGCAGTTTGCAGAAAAAGGCGAAAGACGCCTCTGAGAAAGGGAGGTTGCTGCTAGTTTACACTATTATGAAGAATAGGCAGTATTTTGGTCTGTTTGAATTAGAATTTTTGAGAAATCTGCCTTTTCTCTGCTCTCCAGGTGATCTTTGCCTCTAGAATTACGCTTGTCTGAGTTGTAGCTGGTATTGGAAGCATGGTGAGTGGAGATGTTGACTACTGTTTGTATTTTGTTTTTAGTGAGATGTGCATCCTCTGTTGGTTGTAAGAGCTGGATAGCACTGATGTCATGAGGGCCCCAGGGTCGTATACCTTGCTTATAGGGAGAAAATTGTCACATGACATCTCACCTTCTTGATTGGCAAGGAAAAACCTGATTAGACCCATAGCCATATAGGGTTTCAGGTCTGTCATCTAAACTACAATATATATCCACAATTTTGTTACAGTTAAAAAAAACATACAGAGCACACAGTAGGTCTATATAAACTTGCCAAACACACAGCTGCACAGTGGAGCATCGCGCACAGCTGGAACAGGAGTCAAGTGCGCCTTTGAGCAGGTGGCGCCCCGCAAGAGGCGCGCAGGGCGAGATGAAAGCGCGCTCTGCACAGCTCTCCTTCCCCTCTATACCCAGCCTCACCCACCCACCTCTCTCTCCCTCTCTTTCTCTCTCTCTCTCTCCACGCGCTCCTCTCCCGTTCGCTGAGGTAGATTTGTACTGACAGCAGCGGGTGCATTCGCCAGTCATTCCCCATAAAAGCTCTGGCGTGATCAAAGGCGCGCAGAGGCGGTGGAGAGGCGCGCCCGCTATGTCGGCTGCCGCGTGTGTCGCTGCGTGTCTGCGTGTCTCCGGCGTCTCACAGGGTTGACTTTACCCTTTTTTTCAGAAGCTTTAAAAACACAAAAAACCCTCTCTGTCTCCCGTCTCTCCCCGATATTTACATTTGAGCGCCGTTTTGCCTCGGCACCGAAACATTGGTTTGTATTCCCTGCGCCTGCAGCCCTGTGACAGGCTCGGCTGCATTAATCACACATTCAAGGATTTTTTTTCCTTCTCCCACCCCCCCCTTCCTAAACTGGGAGAATTAAATCTTTAAATACACTTTAAACGCGAGTGTCTGACTGAAGTTATGTTAACAAGCCCCTAAACCTGCAGCGTGTGAATCCCCGGTGTGCGCTGAGGGGATCCCAGACACCAAAGAGCGCAGAAGAAAAGGCGGCGTGTTGATATAAATTTACCCATTTCCTCCTCTCAATTACTAAACTGCGGTAAAAAAATAAAGAATAAAGTTTGTCTTCTGACGACGGGAATGCTGAAATTAGGCACAGCACCACAGTCTTAAGTCACCTGCCAGTCATGCTTCTCCATATTCATAGCCCCATCACCGGGAAGCCCAGGTATCCATCTTTACGCACTCAATTAACTTCAGTCGCCCCGTCACCGCCAGACAGTGATGTTCACCATCAATTAAAGGCATAAAGCAAGACTACCGCTGACACATCTGCATACAGGATGTAGATCCGCAAAAAAATATTTGGCAATGCAAATGTCCCAATAAAGACTGTTATAGGCTGAGCTCCCCCTCGTTTCACCCCAGCAGTGTTTTTATTATCTGCCAGCAGCACAAAGCTCACTATACATCCATGTTTTTTTCTTCTTTCTTTTGTTTTAACTGTGTCCCCTCTGGATTACGTCTGGCCCATCAACAGTTCTTGAAGTTCTGCAAAAAGGATTTTATTTTTATCAGCACAGGGTAGATTTACCCCCAAAAAGAGCAACAACAAATACTTAGAATTTAATACCTGTAAGAAAACGTTTGGGCTTGCAGTCGGCTGTATGCCTTTTCTTATTCCATTCAAATTCACGACACATCAACTATATATATATTTTAAAAAGCCTCATATATATATATATATATAAAAATAACGTACCATAACGTTATGACTTTCCTATGGCAAGTTATATAGCATTTTCCACCAAAGTTGTAGTTGTGTCCTTGGGTAAGACACTTCACACAACGTGCCTGTGGGAATGTAGTCAGTGAGTGATTGGTGGTGGTTGATGGCGCTGATTAGCAGGTTGTTTTCACCCCCTGCAGCTGTAGCTACATGTTCATAGTTGCTTTATCATCTCCACAATAAAAATCTGCAGGCCTTCTCAAACGTCATGCTCTAGCAGTTTACGCTTCCATATAAAATAAAACACTGGTGTAATTATCCTTATTTAATTTGAGTTTGTAAGAAAAACATTTTACAGCATATAAACATTCTCCTCAAGTGCTTTAACTTTGTTACATCAGACCTGACACGTGTCAATCGTCCTCAAAATCGAAGGCAACATCCTTAAAAACAGCTATAATTTAACAGCTTCTTATATCTAAGTTACATCATTTTTGCACATGTTTACATTAGTTTTGCACGCGCGTTTTCTGTCCCAGTTGTTTTCCAAGGCAAAGATGGGGTTTTATATACATACGGATGAAAAAACATTAGCGTGTGTGTCTTAGTATGTCAAAAACAGATATTCCCATTATTCACGAATGCTTCACTGAGGGTAGGCTTCAATTAGCATCCCATGGCCCTGAAAGAAAAAAAAACAATATAATAGTTGATGTAATTTTTTTTTATAGATTTGAGGAATACTAACATTTAGAATTTTTTTTTTTTTTCTACAAATGTAAACCTAGTATACCTGTCCTCCTGCTGCACAGGCTGCTACAAGCCCAAACTGGCCACCCTCTTTCTGGAGCCGGTGTGCTACTGTTGTGACCAATCTGCAGCCAGTGGCACCGAATGGATGGCCCAGAGACAGAGATCCTCCCCAAAGGTTGAACTTCTCCATGGGAGGAGTTCCCACCTACAAAAAGAGTGTTACACTATTGTACAAGAATTTAAAGAAAAGGGACCAACAGAATGTCTTTACCTTTGCTTTTCTGCCCATGTAGGTCTGTGCGAACCAGTCAGAGTCCATTGCCTTGAGATTTGCCATGATCTGACCCTAAAAGTCAATACATAGATAAAGTCACCAAATTTATACTGCAACCAGACACCAACAATATTGCATGTTTGTTTTCAGTCTAGGGCTGAACGATTTTGAGAAATAATCTAATTGCGATTTTTTTCTTCAATATTGCGATTGCGATTAAATATGCGATTATTGTTGCAAGGTCCTCTTCTCATGTATTTTTCACCTAACACAAGCAATAAATCAGCCTGTTTCATAATAAACAATATTTGAAGTGACCTATTCAAAATTTGTGTGGACTGACCTTCTTAAACTGTCTGAACTTAACAGTACAGTCTATAAATAAATGCTTGATTATATAGATATAAAAAAAAAAATCCTCACTGATCCAGTCAGTAACATCACCCATACTAAAGTGCAGGAAAGTAAGAACAAACGTCTGCTTTAACTAGTTGGAAAAGTTTTAGGAAATCAAACTCCCAATTAATACAAAATAAGCTATTTAATTTATTAAATAGTACTTTATTATTTCGGCCAATCAAATCCCTGTCTGAGTTGCTTCAGGTGCGCGTTATTGAAGGACACGGAGAGGCCAGATGGAGCACACGCCAAAACACAGTGGAATTAAGAGCAGCATTTTGGTTTTGGGACGTAACTTTGGACAATGAAGAAAGAAAAGAACACTGACACAAGGAGACGGCGACATGAGGTGCCAGACACAGACGCTATCTTTGACTCGCAGCCATTTAGTGACATTTCAGCTTAAAATAAGCAAAATAAGACATGACACGGACTCCTGCCTCGGATCCTAGTTACCAACTCTTTTCATACTGCAGTTTAGTGTTTATATCTTGCGTCTGTACGACCTACGGAGCGGATATGCGGTAGATGCAAAGGTAAATAAAGTCACATCGCCTCCGCGGATACTTAATGGTCATGAACCGTCATTATGCTTTTGAGATAAGTTCTTTATCCACAACATTCCCAAACATAAGCCCCCTAAACTGAGCCACAAACGACTCTTTACTTTTTACAATCAGCACAGACTCACCTATATATGTCTGTGGAGGCAGAGGCGTAGAATCCGGAGGTGAGGGAGTTTCTGTGATCACCAGAGCGCGTAGTAGCGGCGACGGAATGGCGTGATTAGCGCTGTGGCTAACGCAATGCTAACGGAGAAAAGCAATATTCCTTCGCGGTGGCTGCATGATAAACGCTGATATTTTCACTGTACATCCACAATCTACCGCGCACCTTAACTAGACTGAGACGTAAACAAAAGCACGCGACGGAGCGGACTTTGCTGACATATCTCGTTGCTCTATTTACTTCCCAAATCGCGTGCCCTGCGATTACGAAATCGCGTTGTGTAATATCGCGATAAAATTGCAAATGCAATTAATCGTTCAGCCCTATTTCAGTCATTGGCCATATTTACACTAGCTTTGAAATCTGTCAAATTCACATTTACTAACGCACAAATGAACAGAATTGCTTTATTTATGTTTTTCCATCTATGGCTAAAATACAATTTTCCCACAGAGCTTAGTTTTGTTTTTGCAAGAGAGAAAAAAAAAAAAAAAAAAAGCTATATGAAAAATATTCTTATACTCACTGCAAATGCCTCATGGAACTCAAAGACGTCAATATCATCCATTGTTAACCCGGCCTTTTCCAAGACTTTGGGGGTGGCGTAAGTTGGCCTTAAGACAAAACAAAACTCAGTAGTGACAGTCAAATTTTTTATTTTTTTTCGCATGCTTCTGGCCAAGGACAAGGCTTACCCCAAAAGCAGCTGGTCTTTAGGGTCTTGTGAAACGTACACAAAGTCTCTGCAGTAGAAGAAACGCTATGTTAGCTTAACTTTATCCTATAGTTTATATAAAACCATATACATACACTTACCTGAGATATGCTTTAGGCTTGAAACCCATAGCCAAAGCTTTCTCTTCAGACATGATAAGAACAGCCGAGGCACCATCAGTCTAAAGGCAAACAAGAGTAAATTGCATCACTTGGTAAACCGGAATTAAAAAACTGAATGTAAACATTAGCAGTGCTGCAACACGATCTGTTTGCAAACACACCAAGAAAGAAGAGTTGGCAGCCGTGACAGTGCCATGGGGCTTGATAAAGGCTGGTTTCAGTTTAGCCAGCTGCTCCTTGGAGGACGGGCGGATGCCATTGTCCTTGGAAACAATATCACGACCTGTCGATGAGAAAGAAATAATGCAGAAGTCTTCAAATTTTTCAAACGGTAGTATCGGGTAAATCCTTTGAACAATCTTCCCCTTACCTGGCACTTTGAAAGGGACCACATCTTGCAGCAGGCCTTCATCCTGTGCCTTTTTGGCCAGTGTGTGTGAGCGCAGAGCAAATTCGTCCTGCTCCACTCGGGAAACTCCAAAAGCAGCCGCCAAACGGTCAGCGCTGTGGCCCATCGTCTCTGCTGTGGAGAACTCAGCCACGGCAGGCAGCTAAAAACAGCAAAAGGTTTTAAAACATCATTCAAATTAAGCCATAATTGAGCAAAGTTGTTCGATAAGAAATAGCAGACTTCAAATAAAAAATAAATTTAAAAAAAGCAACTCAACACACCTCCTGGGGCTATTGTATATAAACTGCCTAAACTGTTTGGTGGTCATAATGATTTGCCTAATGTAAATATAGAATGCATATATACCTCTGGAGAAAAGTGTGCAAGTCTGATGCTACCGATCAAACCGAGCCTCTGCCCGAGGGACTTGGCTTTGTTGAGAGAGAGCATGGTCTTCCTCATCTTGCGGCTGTGGCGGATGGGAACGTCAGACATGAACTCCACCCCTCCAGCGACAATTGCGTCACACTGGCCAGCAGCGATCATACCCATCCCTAGAGGAGAGGGGGGAGGGAGAGAGTCATTGTGTGTAGGTATTAAGGTGCCTACTAATAGCACAAGGTCACAAGAGCAGTCGATTGACCAACCGGTTGTCATTGCTTGGTTGGAGGAGATGCAGGCCATGGTGACCGTGTGAGCTGGGATCTTATCAGAGAAACCTGCTCCCAGTGCAGCCTGAAGTCAAATGTTTAATAGATTAAGAGTAAAAAAAATAAAAATAAATGCATGTGAATTGCTTGCTTTACCTCTCTGGCTACATTGCTGGTCTTCACTTCCTGGATGACTGTTCCATAGATGATGTAGTCTACAGCATCTTTGGGTATACTGGTTTTGTTCAGGAGTCCCCTAAGAAATGAAACCAAACAATAACTTCACTATCAAATACATAAATAAGTGAATCGTTGTTGCAAACTTCATTTTTTTGGAGGTTGGGCACATACTGTAGAGCTGCTCTGGCCAGGTCATGGGGCATAAGGTCAGCATATCTGTAGTAAACACAAGTTAGGAAGGTCACACAGCAGTCATACTCAACTATGGGATAAATGTGAACGTGTAGTCAGGATACGTACGCCGTTCCAGACATCAGGAAAGGGGTGCGGACTCCTTCCACCAACACCATGTTCTTTACACCCGATCGAGCCAGTGACTTTTTACTTTTTGGTTGAGCTGTAGACCATGTTCCAAAGATAATTGCATTTAATAAACAATAGCGCCATCATGAATGTCAAAGCATTATCCACTTGCCATCATTTAGTGGGAGTATTAGTTAGCTTACCTTGAGCCTGAAGCTGGGATGTTGTACTCAAGGAGCGAGCAGCTGAAAGAAACAGTATAGAACATTTGGAAGTTTTACAAAACGTATGTATATCAGTGGTTCTCAACTAGTGAGTCATGAGACTTTTCCCGGGAACTTCTGTTTTTATTTTTAAAACGGTGACCGGAGTCTGTCAAATATGTGCAAAGATGTTTTAATCTTGATTTCTACTTTTGGCTTATTAAATGTTTACATCTACAATCATCTGTGGGAATATAACTTCATAAACTGGAAAAACTATTTTTATTTGGATCATGGTTTGTCATGATAGGGTGACACCTTTTAAAAGAACCACCAGGTTACAATGACTACTTATCTCCTACAATATAGAGCCTACAGATAAATAAATCAGATGCTGTCTTACCATATTGCACTGCCCTTGTAGGGCTGCGCACTGAGGTTAACAACATGGCCATGGTCATCTATGAGAAGAATAAGTTAAGTTACAATAAAGAAACAGATTCACATAACCATATTTATACTGGTACAGCTGCCATTAGGAACAGTTTGTACAATCTTCAATATAATTCATTCAAATATTACATGCTCTGTCACGGTCACACAGAAGGACCAACCCCCTGTTCTGACCCTTCACCTACTTACAAATCTCAGGCAAAACAAAGTCTAAAAAAGTGCGTCAGAAATGAATGGAGGTACAATAGGCTTACTGCAACTTCAACTATCATTCTGACCCTGCAGAGGTTTATAATATGCTTGGGTTTTCTTGAATGAAGCTAGTTTAGCTGATTGTAGGCTAGCAATGTTAGCTATCAGGAGACGGCTCTACCAATAACTTACTCACGGAGGACAGACAGATATACAGGACTCTCGCTTATGAATACGACACTCGGTGTTTTTGTCGATCTATATGAAACTTTGCTTACCTGTTTGTGTTGAGTGATATGTACCAATACCCGTTCCCTGTCAAAGGCTCAGCCACACTCGGCACCGCTGTGGACTACAAAAACGTTTCACTGTTTTCAAGGACCCACAGAGGTTTCAGCTAACTTAAATATGCCTGAATAAAAATACCAGATTTTGTTATATGATTATTCATAGAAAATCAAAATTTAAAAAATGTATCATAATAATTTTTGTGTGTGCTGTAATGTAATGCATTATTGCACAGAAAAAAAATATTAAATGTGAATATTTAGCTTTTTTAGCGACGGGATAATTGTAGGTGCTCTTGGGGTCCTTGAACTTGTTTGACATCGCGCCCCCATCGGCCCGAACATTTACTTCAATGATCTGGGTTGATCGTTTTGAGTTTCATGACAACAATGGCATTTGCTCGGGCTACCGGCATTTTTTCTAAAGTTGCGCCGAGCAAATTTCCTGTATTTGCAGGTACGGATATAGCTATTATTCTCATTTAATAGAACATTTATAGTACAGTGAGTGTCTCTTTCCATGTGTTTAATTCATACAATCGGGCTCTGTTGAACTTTCACCTAGATCGGCACCAGAACGCTTATACACGTAGACGTAGTTACATAGTACAAAAAGTACCAGACTAGCATTGCTTTTTCATCAAACTTTGTGCAAATGTGTTTCCTATTAAAACACATAGTGTTTCACTTTCACTCTGTTTCCTCGTTCCATCATCCAGGAGGAGCCTCATTTTTTTTGTTCAAAATAACTGCATCTTTGACCCCTAAGACCCCTGAAACTAAAGTGTTGTTGGACATTATTATTATTCTCATAAGGACATGCAATGATGCTCAAATCAATGTAACTTGTAAATGTGCTGGTAGTTTAGTGTCTGCTAACTCTACTTTTATGATGTTATAATTATGTTTTTATATAAAGGAGTAAAGTTCGGAGATAATGTTTTGAAGGATTTTATTACATCATTCATATGACAGATGATATGGATTAAGGTTCCTGTGTGGTGTGATATGGGTGGGCCATAGTTCACCTGTTCACCGCTTGTCTCTCAGGTCAATCCAGCAGAAGCCTCTCGGTGTCCTCAACCTTAGCAGGTAACTTTGTGACTTTTATTTAGCACACCACTATTAGGATGCACATCTTATCAAAATTGAATCTAAATAATAATTCGGAAATGCTGCAGTTAGCAAACCAGAAAGACTGCAATTGTTTGTACAGAATAATGTCCCCTGCAGACAAAAACATTCAGTCTTCTCTGGGTCTTAAATTAATGTAATTTTAGTGACCACGCTCCCTTACACTGTTTTCCCCTGTCCTCCTGTCTAAATCCAGCCCGAACACATGTCAGCTACGAGCTCAAGGATGATGTGGCGGTTGTACGACTCGATGATCCCACATCCAAGGTGAGCTTATGAGACAACGCGCGCACAAGTCAGGAGCGCTCCTATTGGTGACACTGTTGACTGGCTGTCACACCGCGGTTCCACATTTCATTGGGATTAATCAGTGTTTGTGTTTTGTGGAGGTGAACACCCTATCAGTGCAGCTGCAGTCGGAGCTGACAGAGGTGATGGGAGAGATCTGGTCCAACGGCGCAGTGAAAAGTGCTGTGCTCATCTCTAGCAAACCAGGCTGCTTCATCGCTGGGGCAGACATCAAGTAGGCTTTACAAATAATGAATGTGCTGAAGTGATGGGAAGGCAGTGGGTTTGATTTGTTTCTTATGTAGATCTAATAATAACAGTACCTAATAAGCATCTCACCTCACAGCAATTACAAATGTAACCAACATTAATAATGTCCTGCACATTTCTTCTCCCTGCAGCATGATTTCGGCCTGTAAGAGCAGTGAGGAGGTGACCCAGCTCTCACAGGAGGGTTAGAAGATGTTTGAGAAAATTGAGAAATCGCCCATCCCTATTGTTGCAGCCATCAACGGATCCTGTCTGGGTGGAGGCCTTGAAGTAAGAACTTGAGAGAATAAAAAGATCAAATTTGCCTGCAAGATAAATCTCTCATATGCCTGTTCTTCTAGTTTGCTTTAGTATGCCAGTACAGAGTTGCCACTAAAAGCCGTAAAACCATCTTGGGCACACCGGAGGTCATGTTGGGGTTGCTGCCTGGAGCCGGTGGTACCCAAAGGCTTCCTAAAATGGTAATTAAACGTTACCCAAATGTTTTCATTGTTCACTAGTAAATTATTGTAATCATTCTTTTCCTTTCTCCATGTACATAGGTGGGACTACCAGTCTGGGAGGAACACACCGTCATGTGTGGAGGAAAAATGATACAGCACACCAACATCAAAACCATCTCCTCACTGTGAAGTATGGGGCAGGAGAATCATGGTGTGGGGCTGTTTTGTTGCCTCATAGAAAAATTAATTCACAAGTTTATGAAGATATTTTGCAGAAAGACCTAAGACATTCACAAGATGCACGGAATAAATAAGTGAACGCTTGTATTAAATAGCTGGCTGACCCTTCTTTTGTAGCAATAACTGCTTTCCTGTAGTTGCAGATTAGACGCTCAAACGATCAGGAATTCATCTTGGACCATTCCTCTTTACAAAACTGCTGCAGTTCAGCGAGATTCCTGGGTTCACTTACTTTTTCCTCCCTGTCCTGTGAATGTTTACATGTTACGGCCAATAAAAATATGATAAATGTTTGGGTGGTATTAGTTTAAGCAGACACTGTTTATTCATTCTTATGATTTTGATGAAGATCAGGCCACATTTTATGACCCATTTAGGCAGAAATGCGAGAAATTCCAAAGCGTTCACATAAATTTTCATCCCACTGTAGGTCGTAAATCTGGAAAAGGCTGTTTTGTTTACGGAAAGGGCAGAAAGGGCAAGACTGTGAATCCTGACACCGAGGAAATTCTAAAGAAATTCAAGCTGTCAGCTCCAGCCACGGTGTAAGTCTGCTTGAAAACCTTAGTACCTTTATAATTTAAAAAATAATTTGCTCACCTCTCTTTGGTCTTCTTTCCACCCTCAGCTCCTCGGACACAGATATCCAGTACAGGCTGGTGTCGCGATTTGTTAATGAAGCAGTGCTGTGCCTTCAGGAGGGGATCCTGACGAGCCCAGTAGAGGGCGACATTGGAGCTGTGTTTGGACTGGGCTTCCCTCCCTGTTTGGGTGGTAAGTCTCACACACACACACCAGCACACACTAAATACAGCTTAAGATGTGAAAGACGTGAAATAAAAAAATGTTGGTAATATATATCGATTCATCATGTAACAAAATGCTCACATGGAAACGTCTTGAGGCATCTTGCAATTTCGTTGTTTTATTTAAATTTATGTCAAATTTCTTAGGTCCGTTCAGGTATGTGGATTCCTTCGGGGCAGACAATCTGGTGAGTATCATGAGACGATTCTAAGACGTTTACGGAAGCCTGTTCACGCCGTGCCAGCTGCTCCTGGACCACGCCAAAGACCCCAGCAAGAAGTTCCACAAGTGATTCAGCACGGAGTAGAAGGAGCCTTAATCCAACAAAATGAAGAGTCTGTGCTTGGAAAAATGTGGAAACGTGGACGCGATACATGAAGTTAGCAGAGATTTGCCTTGGGACTATAATGCACTTGTTTTAACGTCACTGTGCACCAAAACATGCTGGAGTACTGTCGGAGAAATGTTATGAGGGGAAACACATTTTTATTTAGTGATTGTACAGTATTTAACAGAAAGATACCTCAGTCAGAGAAGTGTTTTCGTGTGACTGCACAACAGAGATGTAAATTTGCGATTACCTGCTGACCGTAGTGGCCTTTGTTTAAAGTGTGTATGACAGGTTACACTACCCATTTTACTAGGAAGTTAGTGAACACAATTATGAGTAATGTGCTTTAAAAAAAAAAAAGGACAATTTATGCTGATGTGGCATATTTATTTCCTTGAAATATGCAGCAATCCCAAACTTAGAACTTAAGTGAAAATGTTAACTTTTTTGACACTTATCTTCATAAAAAATGGCCTCTGGATTGATTTAATACTTACCTAGCTGGGAACAATGCCTGAGGTAAAAACTAGAAACACGAAAACATGTCAGACACACTTTAATCCACCACTTTGTTTGCCATTTATACATAATTAATGCCTGATTGAAGGTCAATAACTTTGTATTTACTTGCAGTCTTTCTGTTGGGAATTTATTGAGTAAGAGATTAATGCAATTGTTGATCTTATTATCACCCAGACTTCACCTGTCACACATTGATCTGACGGATAATAAACTGGTCCGTTTCATAGCTTTTCGGCCCGTGTAGTTCCTGTCACCGTTGGGTCATTTCCACAAACATTAATGTTACGCAACACCGTGTTATGAAATATTGAATCAGGTAATCGGGTGTCATGCCACTTGAGAAAGAACGCTATACAAGTCAGATGTTCTCCAAAAGTATGTCTCTTTATTGGACTACTGGACGTCAGCAGCAGTGTTGGATCACATGCATCATTAGTAACACTACAGTTCACTATCCGTACCGTCTCTTTTGGGTCTAGAAAGTGCAGGCCATGTAGCACAGTCCTGATAATTGTGCTTAGTTATCAAGACAATGAAGATATTTTTAAGCAACATAATATAACTTGTAATATACTGTAGGGTGTACAATGTTTCTTGCCGTAATGCACATTTATAATTATTTCTAGATGTACATTCGTAACAGCATACCTTAAGGAAAATGGTGGGGTGGCATATGGGGCGAATATTGCATTGATTTTTAGGGTTACATAATATTGCATAAAGTGCATATGACAGAAAATGTTGGCATAGCTTCCCTGGGTTTGAGATTGACATCTTTTGCGATGTTTACTATTTCTCTGGTTTGCAATGAAATGGACATCATCAACATTGTCTACTACCAACAGTTTTGACATGGCTATGAATTAACGTTTAAAACCATGCCAAATGTAAGGGATTTTCAATTGTTTTGTATCAGAGTAATCAAGGTAATTTACTCTCTTGATCATTTTAGCTGTTTACAGATGAGACAATTGCTAATTCTGCCATTAAAAGTGTTATAAGTTAATTTCTTGCATCTCCTCCTGGACTGTAGTTTGAGAATGGTGGTTTCAAAACATAAAGAAGAAGAAAAACCTCAACATACTTCAAAGTAATGAATACAAAAACATGAAAACCTGTCATTTGCACTTTATTGAGTTGATCTTCTGTGAAAGGCAAGTCTAAATCTGAGGTATCAATTGAAAATCTATGTCAGAGCAGTTTATATTCTAGTCTACCATTATTCCAATACACAATGAACATGTTACTTTTGTGATGTAAAACTCAGCTTAATCTTCTTGTGCAGGTACCTTAAAAATGCAGCTTAAAATGGGACAATACAACTTCTCACAGTTTATTTAGTGGTAAATTAAAATCTTTTTTTTTTTTAAAAAGGCCTTTTGGAACGGAGCCTTCCTACACTTTGCATGTTCTCTTGCACATTCAGTTCCATGGTCTTTTCTACCGACTACTATAGGCTACAGGGGGAGGGAGTTATTTGTAAACTGCTCTTGTTCTGTGGGACCAATCAGACACAAAACAGAGAAAGCACTTTGTTGAAAAAGAAACATATTTGATCTCTTTGCAGTTGGGCCACGAGGGGGCGCAGTTTCAGGCACTGGGCTCAGAGCTGCTTCACAGTGAAGGCACATAATGGCTCAGGGGCCAACAACAGGCACGTATAGACCTAATGTTTCAGTGCGCGTCTGTTTTCAAAGCTCCATACTAAGTCTTTCATACCTACACAGGTATGTCTGCACTATTGAAGTTCCCATATTGTTCTTCTTTTTTCAGTCTTCATCTGGGGGACTTGTTATCTGTCACATTCTACAGAACACTATTACGTGTCAACCTCTTTTGGCCTTAATGAGAAGTGGTAGCACTGCAATGTGATTTAAAAACATATACAGTACATGCATGAGTTTACTTCTAATCATGGAAGCTAAGCAGGTCGGACCTGGTTAGTATCAGGATGGTAGACCGTGTGGGAATAACATGTTTCTTTGGTGAGGGATGTGTGTGAGTCTTGCTTTGATCATTCTTCTCCAGGGCAGCTGTGGCTGATGATAATGTAGCTTACCAGTACAAAGTATGGAGTGAATAAATAATGGCTGGAATTATTGTATAATGTGGCTTTCAGTACCATTTTAGTAACATTTTGTTCAATATGGGAACTTTAATCTCAGATCCAGCTGTATGCAGGTTTGAAAGCGCCCTGTCTGAGTGGGGGTCACATCTTGGGTCTCCAGCCCTGGATGAACTGCGTGATCTTGGTGACGTGCAGCCGGCTCAGGTGAAAGTCATGTGACAGGATGTCCTCGGTCAGCTGCACCAGGAGCCGGCCGTCGATCCTCTCCCTTTGAAACACCGACACGGCCGCCTCCGACAGGCCGATGAAGCGGAGGCAGGCGGACACCTCCTCCAAGGAAAGCGCAGACAGGTCCTGAGGCGGGCTCCAGGTCCCGCCGCCCTCCGCCCCCCGGGACGACTCTGCCGTCGGGGGGCTGGGCTCTGGTGAGGGGCAGGGAGACTGGCGGTTATAGGGGTTCAGGGCGCCGAAGGGGGCGAACCGGCTTTGGGGAGGAGGAGGTCTAAGCCGAGGCCCAGAGAAGGACTCCGCCCATGGCTCTGCCCACGTGGCTTGTGCTGGCACCGGATTGGCTGTGCTGTCTGCAGGTGGGGCGGGCGAGGGTTCTGGACTGGTGGGGTTTGGAGCGGGACAGTCTCCCCAAGTGCAGGGGTAGCAGTACAGGGATGTGTCAGGGGAAGGGCAGCTAAAGGAATTAAACAAAAATAGAAATGAAAATTAGCAATTTAACATCTCATGGAACACTTTCATCATGTTAACTGCACATTTGATTTGTGAGGAGGCTTATAGTAAATAGAAAAAGGTGGTCTTTGAAATTCCTTCTGTTTTTGTTTAACAAACCAATGCAACAAAACAGTATATTTCATAGCCAGTGCATTCACCTTATTGTGAAAAACTATCAAAATCATTATGTATACTTGCTGTGACCCGGCCTACGACCGGTCCTCCGCTAGTGTCCACATTTGATGTTCTGAGATTATGAGTTATTACAAAGAAATGTCCACCCAAGTCCTTATAACCCGTCACACTCTATAGCTATAGACCCACACTAAGTAGACCAGTGGTTTCCAACCTTTTGACTTGAAGCCTCCCCTGCAATGCTGTAGTTGGGCCGCGCCCCCCATTCCAAAAACTATAGCCACTACAAATGTATCAAAACAATTAATGCTAAAAATAATGTCAAACAAACTGCAATTGGGGTGTTTTATGCACCCGTACTCCTTTCTCAGTCATATCTGCTGATTTTTACTCATGACCTGACCCTTTGACCAGACAAAGCTCTGAGCCTCTGCAATCCCAGGTGCCCCGCAGCTTTGGAACCACTGTAGTACTATATAGTCAAGTGCAAAGTTGCCTACTCGCTGCAGTGTGCAGAAAGGAGTGAGCCCGTGGTCCAGAGCACCAGGATGAGCGACTACATCTACAATAGGTTAAACTCAGGGAATAAAATTGAAGAGACACTGGAATATTTATGGATAAATATTAGGGGTTCAGCTCTCACAGTTCAGTTCACGGTGCAAGAATAATAAGTTGGTTTTGAAATATATATAAAGAAAAATAGCGTAAATGTTCATCATTCGACAGTATTTATAATCTTAGAATAAAATGGGCTATGCTTTCAAAGCAGCTTTATAATAAAATGTACCTCTGGACTCACAACACAAAGCAAAACAGAAAACAAATTGTAGCGCACTTCCATCCATCCATTTTCTTCCACTTGTCCGTTGCCGGGTCGTGGGGGCAGCTGTTGAGATGCCCAAGTCACATTGCACCAGCCCCTATGGCTCCTCCTGCAGGTGTTGGGTCCACAGAAGGACAGCCTCATGGTTCTAACCGGGCCTGTTGGTCTCTCATAAGGGGCTTCTAAACCGCTCTTTGTCTGACCCGTCACCTAGGACCTGTTTGCCATGGGAGACCCTACCAGGGGCACAAAGCCCCCGACAACAGAGCCCCCAGGATCGTTCGGGCGCTCAAACCCCTCCACGTTAAGGTGGCGGTTCCAGGAGGGGTGTAGCGCACTTCACTTAAAAAAAAAATAAATAAAAAAAAAAAGCGCAGTGCAGGCCATTTGATTTTCTCTTTTCTTACACGGATGCTAAAGCACTCGGAGCAGCGCGTTGGAGTTGAGGCTCGTATTTGGGCTGTTCTTGGACAACTTTCTGCTTGTACTTTGTTTTCAGGGAGACAAAGCTTTTGACGGATTATGGCCAGGATTTGATTTTACGCATTTGTCTGCTCTTCTGACATTACGCAGTGCACTGGATCTATAATTAACCACAGCCATGGTCATCTGCAGGAGAAACCTGAACAAAGACACTCAGATTTAATGTGTTTTTGGAGGATGTAACTGTACAGGTGTGGAGCGTCTACAGCCTTCAGTTTAGCGGTAAGTGATGATGACACACATCGCTCTGTTTGGTTGCGCACACACGCATGGCAGTCAGATCTCATTCGCTCGTGTTGTTGTGACGCTGGGTTGTCCTATTGACCCGTGGCCGGCGGGACAGTCACGTGGGGACCGCCCGCAGAGTTCTGTGAAATAAAAATGGCGGCGCCCTATGGAGCTTAAGCTCCCGCGATTGCGGTATATATTATAGATAGACACTGTACGGCCATAAAGTAAAAAATAAATAAATGATGATGATGCTTTTTGCTACCTTTCTTGCAGTCCAGACGAGTAGAATGACAAGTTGGGCCGTGGAGATGTGGATGTTTTGGGGAACCGTGGAGGGACCGGAGGGCTCGGGGCAGGACTGGAGATGGAGCCTCCTTTAGAGCAGCGAGGGGGGACAGGAGGAGCGATCAGGTAACGACACTCCTCTCTGACCTACAGGCAAAAACACAACTTTCAACAAAACATTACTTTGATATTGTACATTAGAACCACTTTAGTTTGCACTGGTTGAGCTTCCCAGCAGCCCGGCTAAATGTGAGGGGGATGAGGAGAGAGATTTGGCAGGGTGTAATCCAGCTGCACGGTGGATCACACACATCAACACCCACAATGCGCTTGATAAGGCAGCGCAAATGACTGTGCTCAGACACATGTCTGAACCAATCTGTGGACTGTTTAGTCTGGCATGCTTTAAGAAATAGCCATATAGTACAAAACATTTAAGTATACTATAAATATATTGTCACATGGGTTGGGTAGTAATTACATTCATGTCAACAACTGTTATTTTACATTTGAGTGGGGAAAAACAAGTAACGTTTAGTGCTGTCTCACCGTGGAGTTGTAAAAATAACACAAAATTTGCCAAAAATAAATAAATGAACAAAAAAAATCAACATATAATATGAAGTTGGTTCATACATGAGCATGTGCGGTAGAGGTCGACCGATACACCAGCTGGCCGATATTGGGCCGATATGGGTATTTTACCATATCAGCAATTGGCCGATATAATGCCGATAAAAGGCCAATTTCTCCGTAACCGAAAGACTCAGTCAGAACCTTAACCTGAGCAACATCATGGTAAAAATCGGTTTCACAAGTTTGTTGACGTCTGTGGCTCAGATCTTATTATATGTAATTCATGACTTTTGCTTATAATATCGTAACCATTAGAGACAACTCCCACTGAAGTACCTATTAAACACAAATGTCCTGAATAAATCAGCCCTATGCCCCTAGTAAAGCGCCCCCTGCTGTCACAGTTCAACACTGACACATTTTACAGTTTAGAAGCATCGTACACAGGACTAAAGACGAGGCATTTTTAAATTCCCCAAAAATCGGCATCTGCGATATCGGTCGACCTCTTATGTGCGGTAAATGCACGCATTTGCCGGCAGGTAGGAAGTAGAGAGGTAGGCATCTTTTTGCTGACTTTGTTCATCTGTTACTCACAAATTCCAGTGTACATCATTCCATCTAATGTCTGGAACTGTGGAAGATGTCTATTCCACTTTGCCACTTGTTACAAAAACTATTACACTCTCCCTTGTGTAATAATGTTGCTAAATATAGTGCAGTTTTACTATATTTAGTGACAACCGAAATAGCCCTCTTCTACATTTAACCAGAATGCTTTCACCTCACATCAGCATTAGGCCTATGGGCAGCCTTTCCAGGAAGTGTTTGCAAGTGTGTGTGTTTGTGGTCAGCGGGGTTAAAAGCTCTAGTGTATGAATAATTCAAGGCAGTTATCCTGACTTTTAGAGGCCGGATGCTGCCCTGGTCCGAGCCGTAGGATGAGACAGAGCCACTCACAGCATCTGATTTGGGAGGTACAGGCGGCGGGGTGGACACTCTGGTGACGACAGTGGCCACTGGCCCATCTATGGAGGTGGTCGAGTGGATTGAAATGATATTAGGCTCCTTCCCCAAGCTCTCCGTGTTCTGATTGGTCCAAAGTTCTTCGTAGGGGATCTCCTCACTGGTCCTTACGTCAGTGTCTGTCCATTCGGGCGTCATATACTCCCTCTCCTCGCCTGGCCCCTCCCCCATGGAGTCTCTACAATGCTGTGTCACGCTGTCCGAAACCCCGCCCACATAGCCGCACATAGAGAGGCGCTGCAGGGCCGGGGCGAGCGCGTCCTGTCCCACACAGACGCGAGACCGCCGTGGGCTAGTGCACTCCTCCGTCATGCACTCGAGCTCGGGGCGGGTCTCCCTCACAGCGCGGGAGTAGGCGTCTGGGTCAAATGCGTGCCGTAAAAGCAGGCTCTCTAGCGCCGCCGTGTGGACAGATGCCTCCGCGACATTAAACCTAGGCATGCACCGCAGCAACAGGAAGTGGGATGGGGATACTTCCTGTCTGCGAAGCACCAAACAGAGTACGACAGTCTTGCTGACGATGTTGAGCAGTTTGTAGCGGTGGCCCTCTCGCACCGCGTGACGGTCGTAAGCGTTTCGGGGCGGGCGGGTCGGCACGGACACATTGACAGGAAGGCGAACCCGTTCTATGATGCTCCGCACAGTGTGTTCTCCTCCCAGCATGCCTTGCTCCAAGGGGGATCGCGTACAGAAGCGCCCCCGACAGGCGAAGGGCAGGCTCATGCTCTGGTTGGTGCGATGGTTCATGCAGACCAGGCAGGGAGTTTTATCTGGGGAGGAAGAAAACTTGAATTTCAAATTATATATTAATGAAATGCATCTAACTCTTGTGCAACAACTTGCACAATGGTTTGGAATGGAGTTTTCCTTGAAAAGGAAAACAATTTAAAATTCTTACATCCATTTTTGTAATTAACAACAGTCAACGAATGGCCAATTATCTGCATATAGTTTAGGTGCTTATGTCTGACACAACTATTATCTATATTTATCTATATACAGTATAAACACCTGTGACTTCTTGTGACTGGATTGGTTTATTCACTTGAATATCCACCATTTATACTTTTTAAAGACTACCTGTATTTATTTGTTATGTTTGTTATTGCTATTGTTTATAGCCTTGATTGTTTTCATTGTGTATTTTCTTAATTTGTTGCACCTTGTACTTTGGGCAGCAATAGTTGTTTTAAATGTGCTTGATAAATAAACTTGACCTTGACCATGTATTATTTCAATCCAACGAAGGTTTATTTTGCAGTTTGGGATGAATAGTTTCTCGTGCTAGCTGTATCGTTTTCAAAATTAAGGTCTTTGTACAAGCTATTTATGAATCCAAATCTTATCTACTTTAAACAATACAAGCAAAAAGATTTTCAATGACTGATAAGGCTGGTTAGTTGATGTCCAGTTGGTGGTTATAAATATGATGTTTCCTCTGTGGCATTGTCGTTTGTTACATTAAACAGCAGGGTTAGGATGACCCTAGCTCTACTCACTCCTTGGAGTCTTTCCCAGGCGCCGCAGCAGTGCACTTAGTCCCGTCTTTTCCTTCGAGGGCGTGGCACAGAGAAGCTCCGCCTTTCCCATGAGAGACAGCTCATCTCCGGCCTGCAGACTGAAGCTGTATGGCTCACTGTCGTCACTGAACTCCCCGGACACCACCTAAAAATACACACATATACATGCAGTAGTTTGTACAGCCGGGTGTGAAGACAGTAGCACTGGATAGAGCTGTATAAAAGCAGTGGCTGGGAAAGGAAGGAGAACAGGACATTTACCTTGACACTGAATGTAATGGGCTCCATGACAAAGACTCTGTCAGGGAAGGCTCCGGCCACCTCTTCCACACTGGAGAAGTACTGCACTGGGTCCCTCACATCACGGTCCTCATCCAGAAGCTTGAACTTCCCTGTGCGAAGAGTACACGGATTTTCCAATCAGGACAAACAGTGTGGTGCGAAAGTTTAGGCACCCTGGATCAAAATGTCTATCAATGTGAACAATGAAGCAAGGGCAAAATTAAATAATCTAACATAATGTGAAAAAAGTCCAGACAGAGCAAAAGTTTGGGCATCCTGCAGAATTACTGTACCTCGTAGGCCCCCAATATCACAGCTTAAAATACACAGCCAGTCTTTCGATTGTAGTTTGAGGGATTTTTGCACTTTCTTCCTTACAAAAGCTGTCCATAGCAGAGAGATTTCTGGGCTGTCTTGCACGCACTGCACCTCTTGATGCAATCTAATTGTGGATTTCGAGGGTTGTTTTTTATCAGTACACATTTGTAGGAGCCATTTTGCTTTTTGGTTTCAGCTTTTTCAAATATGGTGTTACATTTTTGGCAAGAATTTGTTGGAATTTAATTGAATAAATTGTTTACTCTCCCCATGAGATGCTTCTGTGCCTCTGGCTGCAATATAACCCCAAAGGATGATCGATTCACCCTGCTTTGACTTGACAAGTAGCCTGCTTAGTGTGAGAATTGCAGAGAAAAAAGACAAAAGCATTACACAAGTGCAACAATCCAGTGGAGAGGTGTGTTCATTCTCAGCTGACGCCGTTCAAACCAGGGGCCCGCGCTCTCAAAGACACTTCAGTAACCTCTGACCTGGCACCAGCGCCTCGGCCAATCATCGACAGGCGCAGTTGTCATGGTAACCCATAAAGAAGCCCATTCTCAGGCAGAGCAGAGGCACATCTCCATGGAGACCCTTACACACACACACACACACACACACACACACACACACACACACACACACACACACTTCACCCCATCCGTAAATCTTTCACTTCGACCACCAGTAGGGAAAAAATGGGCTATAGCTGGTTTGGGTTTGGCTGCTTATACTGAAACACAGTCTCACGATGACAGAAAATACTGCTTTTGTCCAAATAGCATGAATTGTGTCCATAATACTCACATTTAGCTCTATAGAGTTTGTGATCAAATAGTATACAACTTGTTTCCATAGAAATCTGCCAAATTAAAACAATGCGAAAAAGTAGAGAAAAGAGCAGTGCAACAACTCCGTTAGAGTTATTACACATTTATATTCATTACTTTCCACTATCTTAACGGTTGTGACACCATACCAATATTTACTCGTTTTTTTCTTCCAGGTCAAGATAAATATGTTCATCAACAGTATACTGAGTCAACTGTACTAAAGACAATACTTGAGTAGCATGTGAGTAAACAACAAGTACGCAAAGGAGGAATGCCTAAAAGTGGAGCGCTACCATTTTATCTGGCAACGCAGACTGACACAGGTGTGGTCAATGGGTCATCACCTGCAGCTGTGTATAAAAGCCCAGTTGATTCCGGCGCCAATGCTGTTGATGATGACTGGATGACTATCGGGTCACCCAAACATATTTTTCTTAATCTGATTTGGCGGTTTTTCTTTCCAGTCAGATTCCTGTCCAGCATCATACTGTGACTGTTGTGAGAAATGCAGCTGAAGTCTCTTGCCCAGGGTCACTTATATTTGTGCATAATTGTGTTAGATTTTTGGTATTCTTACATGCGTTTTGTTTACCTCGCAAAGTCACTGTGACCACCGGGCAGAGTTTCTCTGTCTGAGAGGATAAGCTGAATACCAAACTCCACAGTCAGACTGTCCTCCCCATGGCTTTATACTTTGTCTCTAACCCCCATCTCCTCTTTGAATAGAAGCGAGTGCTAAACCAACAATATACTCAAAGAAAACATCCAGCTTTCACAAACATATAGCGTGAATATGGATGGGTTGAACCAGAGCTTAAAAAAGCAGCTTATACTTTTTTGTTTTTAGTTGTTAAGCATAACCTGGTGTGGCTTAGTTGGTAGAGTTATTTCCCTACAATAAAGCACAATATAAAACATTATTATTTTTGGGATTGTGTCAGTTAGGCCAATGGATGTTGCTGTCTTTTACCAACAAAATGGGGGATTCTGGCCATAACAGTCAATTCATAACATTCAGGCTCAAACTTCAGGACAAATTCCTTAGAACAATAAGGTTTATCTCATCTGATTAACTCCATATGAGACTCGAAAGTAACACTGCGATCATATACTCTACTATCACAGTTCTTCTGCCCTCTCAGTGAACTGATGTCCTCATTGATGATGCAGGGATGTGGGTATGGAAGAGAGAGAGGAGAGGAGCAAGCATCCTGTGGTCTGTCCTCGGGGAAAACCTACAGCACGTTTCTGCGCCTGCCCAAGTTTATTTGGACTTCCTGTATGAAGTCAGCGCACAGACATGAGCTCACCAGCCTTTGCCACTGTCTCAACGACAAACAAGCCTCTTATACATGACTATAGGATGGACTGTTGGTATATGGTTAGCTTTCCTTTGGGTCATTCGACTTTCAGTTTGCTTTTGAACTTTGCATTGTAAACGCAGACATTTGCGGGGAAAAACACACAGTTCAATTTCATGAACTCGCAGGCAAGTTTTCTAGCATTTCTGTGGAAGTGACCCTAAAAGGTGACCCTGCAATTCATGAGATGTGCCTAAAAACTCACCCCTGTGAAGATTTGAATGCAACAAATATGTTATGAATGACTTCGGACCACAGTTTTGATTTAGTGGCTTCCTCTGTCATTGTTTGCTATCAAAAAATCAGGTATAGGGCCTTTAAGGATCATCACAATTCATACCACCACAAATTGGTGTTGGTCGGGTCTAGGATCAGCAACACTATGTGCCCAAAGAATGAGATCAGCTGACGACCTGAACATCCTGAATTACCAGGTTATTCCATCCATGGAGTTCTTCTTCCCTAATGGCACAGGCTTATTCCAAGATGCCAGGATTCATCAAGCTCACATTGTGAAAGAGTTCAGATCTTGAACCCATTGAGAATCTTTGGGATGTGCTGGAGAAGGCTCTGCACAGTGGTTACACTCTCCCTTCATCAATAAAAGGTCTTGGTGAAAAATAAATGCAACACTAGATCGTTTTACATTGTATACGCTTATTGAGACACTGCCAATCCTGCCAATCTAGTAGGAAGTTTAATAATAATGTATAGAAATACTGACTTTATGAAGATTTTTATTATGGTATTAATTTTATAAATATTTTTATTCATTGGAAGGCTCATAATCAGCTGACATTTTATTTGCATTTTGCACTTTATCTACTTGGAAAAGGTACCTTGTTCATTTTAAATTAGTACATTTTAAGTTTTTTAGTTGATAATGTTAATCATGTAAAATAGGTTTTGCCAATAATTTGGCATCAATTAGAGAGTTTACTATCCAACAACTGACAATCTTTTCTTAATCACACAATTACAATTACAGCTATATTTGTGTGACCTTTCCCCATCACCCCATCATAGTTATTGGACACTTCCTGTACAAAACACCTAAAGTGACCGCGGTGACGTCTGCCCCTCTGTTTGGAGCCCGGGAGGCGGCAGTGACATCAGCGCTCCACCAGTCGGAAGAGCAGGCATTAAGATCCAGTTACACTCTCTGTAATAATAATAGGACGCGGCTTGGACACTCGGAACAACGGGATGAGCTCCGGTGAGGTCATCCACGCAGACAGACTCATTCAGGAAGAAGACACAGGAGCAGTCAATGAGCTGCAGCCACACAAGGTCAGCAGTACAGTACACACACGGATGAATGAGAGAGGGAGGGAGAGAAAGAAAGTGATGTGCTGTGGTTTCTGAAGTGTGTGTGTGGGAATAGGCTTTGAAAGGAGAACCTGTAACAGCTAAGATACGACAATAGAGGCTATTCGTTATTTTCATAACTAACAGCCTCATGCAATTAATGTGTATTAATCATTGTAGCTATTTGATGATTTTTGCCACTATTAACAGAAAACTGGCTACTTTTTAATAGCCGCGAATCACACACATAGAGTACAGCTCATACACGTAGTGATTGACAGATGCAAGTCCCTGACTTTTCATTAGTTTATATTACATGCGTTACAAACTTGCCACCTGTGGATTACAGATATAAAGGTATTCTTTGTTTTTTGATTACTCTTTGCGACGGGACTTGTAACGGGAAGCTGGCGAAACAAGATGAAGTGGGGAAGCTGCTATGAGTTTGTGGAGCACCAAAAAGACATGAGGAGGCGAGAGACTCGGAGCCTCATGAGTGCAGTGTTTCTAAAATTCACTTTGTAGTTCACCTCTGGATGTCAGTGTACAGAGCTGTTGTTTTAACCTTTTAACATGGCATAAACAACTCATTTATGCTCTGATGTGCAGGCTAGAGTCAAGCTTTTTAATTTCCTTTTGCCTTATTTTGGATGTGTGTTGACATGTTGATTCTAATGCTCTGAGCTCTGGAAATGTGATTTGTATGTAAAATTGGTTCTATGGAGGTTTGCTGATGTGAGGCTTAATGCTTCTTTTTAGTCTGACAAGTAGCAATGCATGTGTTTAAGTAAATATTGTCTGCAACAACCCCATATAAAATATACATCATGTGCCACCACTGCTTGTCCCAATGCACGGTCAGAAGAATAACTAAAGAGGCTGTAGTCTATGAACATGTACTTTTTTTTCATTTTGCCTACAAAACTATAGCGCTTACGAGCCAAGTCTATTCATGAGTAGAGCAATGAGTGCATTTGGGAGCATTCTGTCTCACCCTGGTACTGTAAGGGAATGTCTATCTTGGGTCCGATGACATAGTGTCCCTCCTCCAGGCTGTGGGCGGTCACTGTGGTCCACTGACGACAGGAGTGAAGCAGCACCAGGTCCTCCTCGGACAGGCCCTCCACGCACTCACCTGTGAGCAGAGCTTAACACATTATTGACTTTTTTTCATGTTAGGCCACCTTCTCTACTGTAACAAGGAAAGTGGATAGGAACAAATAAAAGTCAACACATAGTGAGCCCTGAAATCTTATTCAATTTGTCCCGTTTACGACCTAAAAGTTTTTCTTTTTATTCAAGAAAATGTACACACTTTCTGTTGTGGCATTTTAGTAAGGATCTGATTTTTAAAACAAACAAACAAAGCACTGTCAACATAAATTCAAGGCTCAGTCTCTCTGTAATTAGCTCCCTCTGTGACACTTTACCAAGCCTATACTCATCAGTACTTTTGTAGGATCTGGCAACCCGCTATTACACTGCCCCCATGCACAAAGAGCTCTCCCAGGCCATTGCATATAGTGGCAGCTACAGCATTGATTTCTGCTGAGAGCACAGGGCTACAACTCAATGGCAAACAAACTCACATTCACACACAGCTCAAGGCAAGCTGTATTTTAGCTTCGGTGCCAAAGTGATGGATTAATAAATACAATCCCCAAATAATTCCGTGAAAATGGATTATATGAAAGACATGTAACCATCTGATGTTCAATTGCAAATATTTTTAAACACAATTATAAGAGAAAGATTGAAAATATCATGTATGCCAGAATACTATAAGAAGCTCAAAGGAAATACTGTTGTGAGTAATGGGAGTAAATGTCTGCCTGATTACCATGGTTGAACAGATGAAGTGTAAAATGTCATTGGGATGAGAGGTGAAATGTCCTCAACTCAACAATCCAGTCCAGTCGGCAACTTTGAAAACCAACTATGGTGGAAAATTCCTGGACAACTGAGAGAACATACACTTTCTCCATATTCAGCTATGAGAACAGTTGAAGCGGTTATTGTCAAAGTTTGTAGGCTGCTGCAGTGTTTCTCAAACTGCGGTATGTGTATCACTGCTGGTACTTGGGCTTCATCAGGTGGCACTCAGGGTCATCTGCAATATTAGACTTCATTTGTTAAAGACATTATTCCATTTACACTTCAGTAATGCATCTAAGTCTGGTGTCTTTCTACTTTAGACACAATTTTGTCCAATATAGTTTAGTCCTGATTTGATCATGATCTAGACCTGGTGCGACTTGGCAGATTCATTATATTGTGAAGAGGTACCTTGTGTGAAAAGTTTGAGAACTTGACTGCTGTTTTTATGTACATTTATGTTTTTATTATTGATGTCTATTGTAATTCTTGTTTCTATACAGGAAAGCACTCTGGGCACCTTCTGGCTGTTGTAAGGCGCTATTCAAATACAATTTGATTGATTGATTGATTGAGAACTACTGCATCAATAGCCCATTATAAGTAACACAAACTTTCCATATTAAGACTTTCTAGAGATTTTCAAATCTGATTAGCAGACTTGTAGGTCTGGTAAAAGGCAAGACTGGTGAAATGACCATATACTGTGCAATACCTATATAAAAAAAAAAACTTGTAATAATAAAATCCTATTTAGTCAAACAAGTGCACATCCCAGATATGCTCTTATTATTTTAGAGCACACAGGAGCATTATGTTTAACAACCAACACAAGGAAAAGTGTAATTTGCTTTTAGTGATAGTGGTTAAGCAGACCACAATGGGCCTTTTGTATCCAATGTATTACACAGTTAGCCTTTATTTAATGTTTCGTTGAACCTACATTTGATAGCATGTAGTCAGGAAAATTATTTTTCTTAGAATCCCCCTTTATACCCAGTCCCACGCAAACACTTCATTGAATTTAAATGAAACTTGTGGTTAGGAGTTGTTAATGTCAAATGGACAGGTTGTTTTATAAATAGCTAACCCGCTCCTGGTCGGCTGCCTTGCAAACATCACAGATTTGAGCAGAGAAGTTAATAAACACCTCCACGAGTCTTTAAAGCCCACGCGCAAACAGAGAAGTACGGTGCGTAATTTGGTGGACACTGCTCCGGAGGCGCACATTGTGCACAGAGTCAAAGTTGGGTTTGAGAGTTTTTCCCTCACGCCTTTTAGTATTCCCAACATTCACTGAGAGATGACTACATTTGCATATGAAAAGGAACGGAGCAGCACTCGAGTAGCACAACAGACACTTTGTGGTGGACCGGACACTTTTGGCTTTGACGGGAATCGTGCAAAAAACAGAACAAAAAGTGACAATTTTGTCAGCATAGTGAAATAACGCAAATATGATTGTGAAAATGAATTATTTCGCTCTGAATCAATTCAAGTTTACCTTCGAGTTAATAAAGTCTAATATTCCATACACTAAAATGGGGATTAAGTGTCCCAGATTTCAAAATAAATTGAGAGATGTATAAACAACACTCACTATTCAAAAGGAAAGGCCAAGACATTATCAAGATTAACCTTTACTTGGGCCCATGACCACTGCCTGAGGATTGAAAACAGACTTTTATTTTACAAAGATTTTATCCCGGAAGTATAAGTAGGCTATAGTCAAAATTGGCAATCAAACAGGCAAGGATTAGCCTTACAATAAAAGTAGACTGAAACGTTATTTGATGCCACGAAAGCTACAAACTTCAGATGTAAAGGCAACAAATTGGACTGCATTCCCTAAAACCCCTTTGAGAGTGCCACTTGCTCTTGTCTTTATGGAGTTTGCAGCACCTGGCTGTCGGGCTGAACCGTGCGCGCCTTACCGTGTGCCAGACGGACCAGAGTGGGCAGGCGGAACTTGCTGACCACTGCGTCCAAAGGCAGTGCCAAGGGGTTCCAAGTGATCTCCGACAGGGTCGCGGACAACTTCTCCATTCTCCCGGGTCATCACGCATCCGGGGGGCACGACGAGGACGGAGAGGGGTATGAGGGTGGTGTTGACGAGGGTGAATAAGAGAAGGATGGTGGTGAGGGTGGCGGTAGTGGTTTAATGGCAAAGAGTTTCGCCATGTTTGAAAGCGCAGAGATGGAGCGAGCGCAGAACGAGTCGGTGCTCACCAGGCTGCAGCGGCGGTGGGAGGGAACACACAAGCCCAGTCTGTCATCAAACCCCCCACCCCCTCGCGGTACACGTGAACGGGAGTCAAGGCACTGAAGGTGATTTCAGCAGGCTTGACCATCACTAAATAATGTTCATGTTCAATACACAATTCAATGAGACCGATTTTACAAAATAAGAGCAGGTACAATGACAGTTCGCTTGCCACCACAGACCCTCCCTCCCCCCTGCTCTCTCCATCAGTGAGGAGGAAGTGCCTCGGCAGTTCCTGAAGCTGAACCCGTGGAAGGCCCCCGGGCCGGATGGCGTCTCCCCCTCCACCCTGGGACACTGCGCGGATCTGCTGGCTCCCATCTTCACAGACATTTTCAACAACTCCCTGGAGTCATGCCACGTGCAATCCTGCCTTAAATCGTCCACCATTGTCCCTGTCCCTAAGAAACCACGGATCACAGGACTTAATGACTACAGGCCGGTGGCGCTGATGTCTGTGGTCATGAAGTTTTTTGAGTGCTTGGTCCGGCCCCACCTCAAGGACATCACCGCCCCCCTCCTGGACCCGCTGCAGTTCGCCTACAGAGCCAACAGGTCTGTGGACGACGCAGTCAATCTGGCCCTCCCTGGAGCAACTGGACTCCACAGAAACCTATGCCAGGATCCTGTTTGTGGACTTCAGCTCTGCCTTCAACACCATCCTCCCTGGACTGCTACGAGACAAGCTCTACCAGCTCAACGTGCCCGACTCCCTCTGCAGGTGGATCACTGACTTCCTAACGGACCGGAGACAGCACGTGCGGCTGGGGAAGATCGTCTCGGACACTCGGACTACAAATACTTGACTCCTCAGGGCTGTGTACTTTCCCCGTGGCTCTTCTCCCTGTACGCAAACTGCTGCACCTCCAGTCACCAGTCCGTTAAACTGATCAAGTTTGCGGACGACACCACCTTCATCAGGCTCATCTCGGACAGTGATGAGTCAGCCTACAGTGGACCGGCTGGCGTCCTGGTGCAGCCACAACAACCTGGAGCTGAACGCCCAGAAGACAGTGGAGATGATCGTGGACTTTAGGAAAGACACAGCCCTACCGTCCCCCCTCGCCCTGGCAGACTCTTCCACCCCCATTTCCATCGTGGACTTACGTTTCCTGGGCACCACCATCACCCAGGACCTCAAATGGGAGCCAACCATCTGCTCCCTCATAGAGAAGGCCCAGCAGAGGATGTTCTTCCTGCGGCAGCTGAAGAAACTTAAGCTGCCTACCAGGATGCTGGCCGCAACTAGATCTACTCGGCCATCATCGAGTCCTTCCTCACCTCCTCCATCACCGTGTGGTACCCCGGCGCTACAGAACGGGACAGGCACCAACGGCAGCGCATTGTGTGTACTGCTGAGAAGGTGATTGGGTGTTAGCTCCCATCTCTCCAGGATCTGTTCACCTCCAGGACCCCTCTCCCCTCAGGCAGGAGGCTACAGTCTATCCAGACCCATACCTCCTGCCACTTGAACAGTTTTTCCCCTCCGTTGTCAGACTCATGAACAAAAATAAGACAGGATAACACATGGATGTAATCTGCTCTGTTGCACTGTGTGGTGTGGCCCCACTTAGATCTGCTGCTATCACTTTATAACATTACTTTATACACATACACATCTGTAAATATAATCCGCTGTTCTGTCAATTGTCTTACCATATTTTACTTCTTATTTTGCATCTTATTTAATATTCTTTATGCATGCCCCCTAAAGCCTTATAGTTTAACGTTTTATAGCTTATTTAATCTAAATTCTGTGTTATGTTTTATGTTGCACGTCTTCATCAAGAAAATTCCTAGTTTGTGAACCTGTTCTCAAACAATGGCAATAAAAACTATTCTGATTGAAGCTTTTGACTGTAATTTAGTGGCCTTGTGAGAATAGATGACATTGGACAGTTTATCTTTTTGGATCCAACTCTTACCAAGACATTTTATGAATACATTAGTCAAGACCACTCCACACAATGAAAGGAAATGATCCATGTCACTGAAGTTTATTTATCCAGTTGGTTAAAGTGTACTCTTGGAAAGTTCAAGTCACTGCTTTTGTAAATAGCTCACTTTGGTTCACTTTCCATCTTCAAATGGTTGAATCTAAAGTTGAATAGGACATTTGCCATAATCAACAGTGTGACAGTGAATATACATAAAACAAAGCTCAATTTACATAACTTTATTGATTCCATATTAACAAAATTAACACAAAGCTGGTCTCCGGTGTATGATAGGGCATTATAATGTGCAGACGGTTCAATGAGAAGACTCTGCAAGGGACACAAAAGGATACAACATTAGTAAAACATAATAATAGGATTACATATTAGAGCTGAACGATATCTCAATATTCATGCCAGATATCTCGATACGATATAACTATGGGTTAGGTGAAAACTAAGCATTTTTCAGAAAAAGAAAATCATAATACAAAAGAGGGCAGTTTTATTGATGAAAATCTGTATTGTTTATATCTTGCTTTTTCGTTTTTAATATTTTGAATTTCATATCTCGATATTAATACGATAATTATATATTTTTCTTTTGCGATATTGATATCTTGAATGTTCATATCTCGATATCGATCCGATATATCTTTCAGCCCCATTACATATTGTACAACAATTGTGTGGACAGAAATTATTTTCACATTTTCCACATGTAGCGGTCTCGCAATGGTAACCTCAAAAGCAAATAAGTAGAAATTAAAGTATGTAGTGACTGCAAAGACATGTGTATATACATAGTGCCCATTAGATACACCAAAGAAGAAACGTTGTACTTACTTGTGTCCTTCACGGCTTTCTTTCCTACAGTGGGTGAAAAAAAAAAAGGAGAGACATTTAATCATGTAGGCTAGAACTTCTGAACATGCATTTAATGTGTGCTTTAGAATTTGGTGTCATTAAGTCCTACTTAACGTACCTCCATAGGATAGTTTGTAGTACAAGTATCCCATTATACCTATACCGACCCACATCTCCTGGTAAGCCTTTGTGTAGTAAGGGGAAACCTTTGTCCAGAAATTAGCAAAAGCACGTCCAGCCATCTGCAAAAAAGAAATGCATACCCAATCAATGACAAAAGTGTACAGTAAGCACAGGGATTCTGAATGCGTTTCTCTTCAACACATTACATAATCAATAATGATTCACTGGAGGAGCAGGCCATCATCGAGGCTAACCATTTAGTGCAGTATGTGACAAATAAACAACAGTCATAAATGTGTTGTGTAGGGCACCCTCGTCATGTACTCGAATATATCGGTTCATCACAAACACATAATGCTAGCCAAAACGTCACTGGTACTGAATGGGCGATTGTAGTTTTGTGATGCTAACTATGCTAACACCATGATTCGCACAATATCTAAGGTCCAAATCTGTTTCTAACCACTCAGAATAAAGACACGGGGACACGCAGAATCTCAAAAAGTACACAGTTCAAACGACAAAACGTCTGGATAGTTACTTTTCGTGGTGTCTCGATGCAGAGGGAAGGTCAAGCTAGCTGCTGCGGCTACACGTCAAAGTCGTGGGACAAGCTTCTTCTTCGGCTGCAAATTGAGGAGTTTTGGAGTGACCACCGTGTGTATAGCGCCGCCACATGGAAATATCCAGATTAACAGGAAGTCAAAACACCTGTGCTTGGCTCCATCTTGAGGCGACGACGTGGACGAGGATGTTGACGTCATTACTCTGCTACACAAGCCACAGTTTGGTGTTTTGTTCAGCAAAAAAGAAGTAGTTGGAAGTTCAAATTTTAATGGTTTAAAGGATTGGCAACCTTGCATTTGTAGTCATGCATTTTTTGGGTTAAACTTGCATCAATTTGCATCTTTCATTTGAACTAATTTGGCCTCTTATATTTATATGATATTAATGTATTGTATTTTTACTTTTTACTTTAAAAAAGTAAAGTAAAGTAAAGTTTTACTTTTTACTTTGGAAGAAATTGTCAGCCATGGGTGTGTTTTTTCCTATGCTCTAGTCTAGCTCCACCTGTTTGACTCCACAAGAAGTGCCTCTTCTTGTTTCTCTTTTATTGTTCACCTTAAGATTTTGGTCTGATCCATGCACTATTGATTCATTGAAACACAGTGGGTTTTGCACACTGCCATGGATACTACTTGCAGCATTCTCTAGCTGTCAACAAACCTCCAGGCTTATGCCTCCAGGTATGTGAAAGTGAGTGTGACCTGTTTATCTAGTCTAGTTCTTGTATCTAGTGGGACTTTGTTTTCTGACTGAACATTTTCATACACCATGGTAACTATTTCTCCTTAAGCTCTTTGGAGAACATTTTTGCATGTGTGAACTTGTATCTGCAAAGTCTTCAGATTATGGTGAAGTGAAGGGTGTGGATGGGCATGTTTTGGGGCTGACTAATCGGGCATGCTAAATGCTTTGTGAAATCTTTGGCAACACTTAGACTGTCTCCTACTTTTTTATGTCAGCAGTCTCGGAGGCTGAGCGGTGATCACCGTGTGTTTTGATTGGAGATGGCTTCATCTGGAGCAGAAGAAGAGGATGAGGGGATATCAGTGGACATTGATGACACGCAGAGGCTTCTACATGGTAAGGCAGATCATTTGCTAAATTTGATAAAGTGGCTCCTCAATGAAACTTAACTTTTCCCATAAATTCATGTATCAGAGGCAGCATATGCAAAATACAATGCAATATATTGCCCTGTAATTAGTAAATTATGGATAAAGGTTTTATTATTTGACATGAAGGAATGATATTCATTTAAATATTTGACAACCCAGCAACTAAACTGATTTATGTTATTGCAAAACACTCACTCTCTCTAGGGACTGACGTCAGGTTGATATGCTGCCCCTTGAAAGCTCATGCTGCATGATATTGAACACAGACAACGTTATTATTCATTAAAAGAAAAAGAAAAATGTTCCCACTCCCCATTAATTTTCAGGACAATCTTTGTATAGCTTTTATTTTGGCAACAGAGATCCTCCTGGTGTCCCCAAAACATATTTATACATGTCTTATTAAGGCTCTGCGTGGATGTCTAGTCCTGAGTGTCTATGTTTGTCGCTGTCTTGGGGGCACTCAGGTCTCGTCTTGTAGCAACTTCTTAGACTCAACTACCTCAATGTAGGACGGGGGAGAGAAAACATGGCCTTAAAGCTGACAAAGCAAGGAGATGTAGGTCATTTGAATCAGCGTTGTTGCTATTGTTGTTAGTCAGACGTTATGGATTTGTTCCCTTATGGCTTCGAGTATGGACCAACAAGCTTGCTGCCACTTCGCAAATGTTGGTGAGTAGATTTTAAATCGTGCAAAGCGCTGTCTTGCAAACGCTGCAATATTTGAAAATAAATGCCTTCACTAACTGATTCATTAATATTTAGATGTTTTGTTGTTACAAGGGCTCCTAAACAAGTACAATCATTTCAGACCATGTCTGTAGAGGTCTAAACTGCAGATTTTGCAGGTTTCATACAAAAAGACCCCATAGAGACCGGATATATTTTGTTCTTTGTAGAGGACATTAGATTAACACAATAAGTGCAGGATTTGGGATATTCTGATTTAGTTATTGAAATTATGCTTGTATTTGTGTTTGGCATTGAAAATCACCGAAATGCTTTTTTGTTTACAGTGGAGCAAAAGCAAATTCAGAAGAGAGCATTTACCAAGTGGATAAATGCCCAGCTTGCAAAGGTATGTTCAGTTCCTATTCTGAATGTAAAGACGACTTAAGTGGAGCCACATTTCTGCAATATCTTCTTTAGGTTTTATTCCAAAAAAACAAACAAACAGAGAAAACCTACACATAAATTGACAAGCAAAATGTGGGTCAAAGTGCTCCTCACTTTTATGATATGCAAGTATTTTTTATAGCATAACAGGTCATGGAAGTCCCCAATGACGTAGCATACTGTCTCTCTGTAAGGTGATCTACTGAGGATTGTCACGAGCTGAGTCACACTGAGAGCAAAGTGGATCAGGTCGTCCCAGTCTGGTCATTACCCCCTTGTCCTGCCAGGGTTAGGAGTATAAATAAAGCCTAAGGGAAGCAAGGCAGCTTGTAATCTGAACTGCGTCATATCAACATAACATCACATCAGTTAGAGAGCATTAAAGAGCTGAGTAAGCCAAACATTTCTGGGTTGTTGTGTCAGCAGTTGTAATGGTGTAATTATTACTTTACTGCTTATAGTGCAAAAAAGCAAACAAAGTGTGTAACAAGCGGCTGTGACTCATAATACTGCCCTGACTGGTATTGATATTGTATTATATGTTACAGAGAAGCCCTCCCTCACAGGTGTCAGACCTGTTTATTGACCTCCGAGATGGGGCTGTCCTCCTTGACCTTCTGGAAGTGATCACCGGGCAGCCCATGGTAATTCACTTTGCTGGACAAAAAAGGTCAAATCGAAGTCAATACGTTACTAATGTGTTACAAAATGTATTTTTCAAGAAAAGGCAAAAAATGCATGGGGTTTTCCAGCAGAGAGCAGACATTGAGACAGCATTGCAGTTTCTCAAGGAAAAATCTGTAGGTTTATGACTTTATAGAATGTCTTTAAACGGGCACAGGATACATATTGTTGCATTTGATGATTGTAGGTTAAGTTGGTGAATGTAAAAATCGCAGATATTATTGATGGAAAGCCAACAATCATCCTTGGCCTCCTATGGACCATCATCCTCCACTTTCATGTGAGTGCCACCGGTCAATGCACATTACACACTTCACTTTTGTGTACAACGCTAAAACCCAAATGGGAATCGTGTTACTCATTATTAATCAATTTGTTTGTTTTATTTTTCAGATTGAGGAGATGGCCACTAGTCTGTCCAGCGGCCCTCCTCTCTCCTCTTTGAACAGTGTTGAGTCCAGTGAGAGCATTCATCCGTCGCAACATAAGGGATTTGGAGTATCAGCGCAGAAAGTCCTGCTCACATGGGCACGAGACCAGTGTCATAGGTGAGCTTGCTACTGGCTGCGATCTTTTCTTTTTCTTTCTTCAGTTAAATTGGCAATGCTTTTTCAGCTTCATAGCCAAAGATAGTTTAGAATATGAAGAAGTGCCTTAGACTGAATTGGTAACAGCATGTTGAAATGGCTAGTTAGCGCTGCACTAACTGATATGATTTGGAGGCAATTAACAGAGGGAGTTCAATGACAACAAGTACTAGCGCTATTGTCCTTACAGGGCTGGCTGCTCTGTCAATGTCGAAGACTTTACGTCCAGCTGGAGGAGCGGCGAGGCGTTCCTGGCAATACTAAGCTCTCTCAGACCAAACCTGGCAGATCTGACTCAAGTCCGGACCAGAACCAACCTGGAAAACCTAGAACAGGCCTTTGAGCTGGCAGAGAGGGAGCTACACATCCCCCGCCTGCTGGAACCACAGGGTGATATGGATTTATATTATTATTATGTTGTGGCAAAGTAATACAATCTCTTAGCAATTAAACAAACACTACATGATTGCTGTATTTCAGATGTCGATGTCTCTGATCCAGATGAAAAGTCCATTATTACATTTATTGCACAATTTCTACAATTTTCCCTCAAATTGTCCTCTCCTGTTGCCAACATGCAGGTTTGATATTACCATTCGTTTTACTCTACATATATTTTGTTGCAAATTTAACAAACAAAAACATCTATTTCAGCTACCTCTTCTGCCTACTGCGGGGCTTAAAGATGAGATCCAGCATAAGGCGCCTCAACAATCACTCGCTGAGGGCTCCAAGAACGGGCCCACAGAAGCTCGGAAAGCAAAAAGCCAACTGGAGAAGAGCAGAGTCCGACTTCAGGCTCGCATCCAGCAGGCCACCAAGTTATTCAGCAACAAAGACATCACTGAGGCAGAGGTGAAGAGGAAAGAGGTACGGCCAGCTTATGCAGACTTCTTCAGACTCGATAGTTCAGCCTGTACGGTTTTTTGCTTGATTGTCCAGCTGGATGTTTATTTTTATTTTTTGAGGTTTTTTTTGTGCGCAGAGGGCGTTAAAAGCTCTGCGGCCCGCTTTCCTGGACGACTTCCTTGCAGCCGTGGGCAGTTATGGAGCTCTGTGTTCCGAGTCTGAGCTTCAGGACCTAACGCTGCAGTCAGATTCAGTCAGAAGGCAGTGGGAGGTACAGTACACTTGGCTGTTATTATGAGTCAGGATGTCTTCTTCACCTTCTTGATGTTATTACAATGTTGTGTGTTCTATGGTGACCTTCAGGATGTGCGTACGGAAATCTCTGCATATATCGACATGTTGTGGTCTACGCTCAGGCAAAGGAAGCAGCAGCAGCAAACGTCTGAACTGTCCAGAGCTAACATCAATCCTGCTGAAGGGCAACGGAAGCAGGTACAGTATAATAAGAGCTGTATGTTTGTGTCAGTTCCTAATCGTACAGGCGTCTCCCATCGTAGCCCCCATCTGTACTTGGTAGTTAAACTGAAATTAACACTTTGAAGAAGCTTGCAATAAGCATGGATTAGACTTATGTGTAACTTTCAGGAGGATGATGGTGTGACTAAATATTTCCATGATCACTGCTGGCAAACTGCAAAATCAGTTGGATCGCGAGGGTTAGAAAATCTCCAAAACGACAAGGCAAAATTTCCTGGCATTCTCAAGCTGGTCATTTTATACTCAGGTCACCTCAGGTCTTTACGCGTAACTGCATGGCAAATTGGACCCGAATTAACAACTTTTTGAGTGACAGTGCAGCCCTTTAGCGACAGTTGTGGTGAATAAGTCTGGGCTCATTCTACACATTAGGAAATGTACAAAATACACAATTTTGACATTTTTAAACTCCCTATAGTCCCTTTAACCTCCACTTGACCTGAGAACATTTTCTCCAGTTTGGCATTATCTAAAGCTTTCTTAAAAAAAAAAAACCTTGTCAAAATAGCAACAAAAACGAAAAGAAAACAAGCATGAAAACGCAACAACAACAAAAAGCATTAAAAAGTCACCAAATAAAACCATATAAAAGCGAGGAAAAGATCAGTTTAGATCAGGTTTGTACTCTGACCTATAGGCTGTACACTCCATTTGAGAAGCTTTAAGATTTGGATAAAGCTGAACTAGAGAAAATGCACTTGTTAAGGTGGGTGGTAAGAGGTTAGACTCAGTCAGCAGTCGGTAGTCAGATTTGTCCACGTGTGACTACATACGTCTGTAGTTTGGGTTCTCATGTCACTAGCACGTATAGGCGTCTAATCTGCAGTAGTTCTGTCTGTTTTACTTCCTGCACTGCTCCCATGCATCTCTCTCTCTTTCATCAGGAAAAGGAGTCTGTGAGGAGCGGACAGGACCGAGAGGGGACGGGTATCACAACCAACCTGCAGGCGAAAAGTCCACCCACCCGCCAGGAAGTCATGCAAAGGTAATCATATTTTTACTGTTACTGTTAGAGAGTAGAGTAGAGCAATCAGGTTCATAATCTATGTCAAGAGAGGGTTGCACACAAAAGGATATCACTGTTTGCTTTCAGGCATGAGGCTAGTTGTGGCAAGCCGAGACTGTGAGAAAAAAAAAGAAATAAAAAAGATAACAAAACAATGCTTCTCAATGGTAACTCATATTCCTTTTCTGGAAGTAATGTCATCTTTTTGTCTCTATGAACCTACACATTATATTTAGGTCTTTTCAAGACACCACCACCCCGATGACACCAATCTGTGTGTGTGGCATCCTCACTCCTGCCAACGGCTTTGTTAATTATTGACTGGCTGTAACCAGACACGCCTCAGTCATTTTAGATTTTGTCACTATTGAGTCAAAGTAAAAACACACAAGATTCCCGCTGCACTGGTAACATTTCCAGAACTAGTAGGATGTCCAAATAGAGGTTTAAATTACATCACTATTCAATGTTCCTTCTGAAACATATAATTATGCCTATTTGCAAGTTAGGTGCTCAAAACCTGCAAAATAACCTGTTAACACTGTCTTTGTTTCCAGTGTTAAATGTATCACTGAAGCCTCTGACCAGATGGAGTCTGCAGATGATGGTGCTTTTGGGGTCTCACAAAGCATGAGCAATATCGTCTCAAAGTCTGTTAACATCTCCTCGGTGGCTCTGACTGAACCCACTGAGCCACAGGGCATGACGGTTCGCACACGTGAAAGAAACATGGAAGTTATAGAGGAAAGATTGCAAGAGGACATAAAAGCTAGTTTCCTTGAGGAGAAAGCGGATCAGCAAAATCAAGCGTGTGATTTACAATTTGCAGAAAGAACTAAGGATGTTAGAATATTAGGGAATGGGGGCATTGTTGAGACCGGGGAGGAGAGGATGAGGAAAAGGACCCGGGAAGGCAAGAGACGGATAACCTTATTGGGAAAACTGATGGAGTTACGAACATCAGCTGAGGAGCTCGGTCTACAGGAACCCACGCTGCCTGCCCTGCACCAACGGTAGGCTTTCTACTTTCTTATAACCTCACATGAGTATGAATTAAGTGAAGGTAAAATTCAAACTGCAAAAAACACTATTCTACATCTTGCACAAACTACAAAAAGGTGGCGCTACATAAGCCTATAATCCAGACTTTGTCCTTCTTGATGACTCCCACAGATCTCGCTCCTTGATGAGACTGGAGAGCGGCTTGTCAAGTCTCCACCCTGAGCTGGAGCGCATAAGAAAAGCCTCCCAGTCGGAGCGCTGTGATGTCAGTGTAAACCAGGAGCTTGAGGAACTTTGGGAGGAGACGACGAAAGCGCTTTCAGAGAGGTGAATAAAGCGCTCTCAACTTTATGCGTTTGTTATGCCTCCTCAATTCTCTGCATTATGCGTCTGCAGGCTGGAGCAGTGCGGTCTCTTAGCGGAGCTTCTGAAGAGGTTTCAGAAGATCAGAGGAGAAGTTGTGGAGACACTACAGAGAGCAGAGAGCACGTTGAAGGAGCAAGCCTCGTACATGGGGAGAGACAACCTGCTCAGACTATACACCAAGGTCTGTATTTGCTGAGTCATTTATTCATATTACATACATACATACAAATGTACAAAGATTTATTTGTTCTGTTTGAAACATTGCCAAATTTACTGTTTTGCCCCAGGTCAGTGAGACTAAGTCGGAGCTGAATGATGCCGGGGACGGGGTCGGAGAAATGAGATGTGTCTCCAGACAGCTTCATAGTCATTTACAGCAAGTCCCTCACTGCACCGGCAACGTCCCGTTTGAATCGGAGGCCCACAGTCTGATGGACCAGTGGCTGGATGTGAGTGGAAGATCAAGCTCAAAGTAACAAACATTCATTGTAGGACAGTGGTTCTCAGACTGCAACGCTTCGAGTGATACTTGGGGCCTGCTAAATCTTGTTCTTCTTTTTTTTTACTGCAGACTCAATGGGCCTCACTTATGAAACGTCCTTACGCACACATTTGTTCTTAAGGCCTTCTTACGCAGCTGTTTGCCATTAAGAAATGTTGTTATTAGCAAAAAAAATTCTTCTGGAAGCACAAATCCTCATGAAAACTTTTATGCACAAAAATACAGAAGTTTTTGATATTATCACAGTTGAAATTAACCTTCTTATACCATATCTCTACAAATTTTCATTTACAAATATCATTATCATCATGATGTGATGGACGTTTAGAGGACACAACTTTGTATTTACATAGTCAATGTGATGTTAACCCCATGATAGTGAGGGTTAGGGGTTTTCTTGGCGTCGTGAGGAATTTCTCTTTTAAGAAGAGATTTGGCTTCTTAAAAACCCTTCATGAATCTGACCAACCATTCTCCAGAAACCTCTCAAAGTTGACCTCTTTTTTATTGTCCTGGTGTAAATCTGGTGGTACTTGGAATGCCAAATAATCTCTTAAGTGGGACTTGGTGTGAAAAGTAGGACTACTCCTGGATATCTCAAATGTCAATGTTAAAGGGACTAGATGCAAGTTGGTCTCTATATCAAGCTCGTGCATGACGGCACTTTAGACCCGCATTAACACCTTTTTGAGTGACAGTGTAGGATTTTAGAGGCAGTTGTGGTGAATAGGTCTGGGCTCATTCTACACATTAGGACATGGCTGGAACATGTGGGGGGGGGGGGGGGGGAATACTTAATTTTAACATTTTTAAACTCTGTATAGTCCCTTTAACATTAACATTTTTACATTTTAATGCTGACGAGAAAACTTTGTAGATGTGGATAACTTGCATTCTAGTTTAATTTGTACATATTTTGTTACAACAATAGTGTCTTCAATTTCTTGTTATAACCGAATAGATAACTTATGGTAGAAAAAGTATGGTGAGCTTCCATTTAAATTCATGGACACTTGAACTGCACCTGCAGATCTCGGAGCGAGTGGAGTCGCACTTTGAAAACCTGCACTTCGCCTTGAGTCTTTGGGACGGCGCTCTCAAACTGGGGCGAGAGGCAGAGCACTGGGCCATCAATAAACTATCAACCTTCGCGCGCGCCCCAACTTTTCACACGGAGGAGGACGTGGAGGCCTTGCAGGTATCAGTGCCTTCCTGTGTGTAATTCTGGAAAACATGCCCTGTATTACGCGGGAAAGTTGAAGTTGTCTTTGAGCTACGATCGCCTCCCCCTCAATGTCTGCAGGACGAAGTGAGAGCGCAGGAGGAGAGCGCCGCCTGCTTCAGCCGGATCGCCATGGAGATTCAGGCCGTGCTTCAGACAGCGGAGCCCTCTCCTGAGCTGCAGGTGTGCTCTCATTAAAGCACTTTTGTTTGAGACGGAAAGCCCAAAGATACTGTAGAAGATTCAATTAACCACCTGGATGACATGTGTGCTTTGCAATCTGAAACAATCCTTATCTCATATTCTGATTTATAATAGATTATTTGTGCTTTTCCATCTCTATAATGTCTGTTGTTGAATGTTTCATGATACAGGTGGGAGAGGCTCACATGAGACAGAAGCTGGGAGAACTGAAGGAGCTTATTTCTGAAGCTGTGGACGTCTTCAGACAGACAGAAGCTGCCAAAGCCAGTGTGACTGAGAGAATGAATGAATGTTTTTGCACTTTACGTACAATTCACCAGGCCCTGCTTAACCTCGGCGGCCCAAATCCAGCAGCAGTTCGCTCAAAGCTCAAGGTAATACACACACTCCACTCAATACGACAAGATCACATTTGTTTGGTACTTTTCAGTTAAATGAAGATTGTCCATGAAAAGAGGCGAACACTAAACTGTTGTTGTTTTTTGTAGGAGCTGTGTGTGGAGCTCCAGGTCCAGGACGAGCAGGTGCAGGTTCTCCAGGAGGATCTACAGCTCTTGGCTTCAGTGGGACGTCCCGAGAGCATGGAGGCGCTGTGTGATAATGGACAGAGACTACAGAAGAGGCTTACAGAGATGCACCAGCTCTTCACCGAGGTGGAGGAGCAAACCCAGATGGACGTCCAACTCTACGACAGGTATCACGTCTTTTTTCTTCAATAACCCCACACCACAGGAGGTGACACTTCGTTTTGTGGGTAAAAACTGATTATATCTCCACGTTAGTAGCTCCTACAGACTTCAAACTTTCCAGTCTTGTTCTTAGCAATATTTAGATACCTATTATACCTAAGTTCTAGTCTGATTTATTAAGCTTTAAACTACCAAAAATAAGGTGAAACTGAAATGTTTACAGATTTTATCACTTATGAATGGCTTATTCAAAAACTATACAACATCCAAAATCCCCTCTGAAATAAATCTTTGTATATAATAATTCAACAACAACAAAAACATACATTTAAACCTGGCTTTAGCCATTAAGCAATGTTGTCTTCTTTTTGTGTGTGTAATGTATGGAAACTGAGGCCCTGTCCATACGAAGTCAAGCTGAGGACCAAACGCAAAGATATTTTATCAATCCAGTGTATCGTCCATACGAGCCCGGCGTTTTGGGGGTCTGTAAACGAACATTTTCCAAACTAGGTCCCAGAGTGGAAAGATCTCAAAACGCCGTTTACGTGGCGCCGTTGTTACAACGTCTCCGCAACTTTTACTAAAACGATGACATCACAGCACAGGGGTGGAGTCTGTTCTCCATAATCTACTGACCTTATAATGAGTTTTACTCATGGATCTATGATGGTTTTACTTCGCTCCTCTTTGCTCCACTGTAATCCGCAAGTCACAGGTGATAAGTAGAAAAACATGGCCGAGTCAGTCTCTGTTTTTGGACTGACAGTAAGAGTCCGGTCACTGACAGGTTTTTCTGCTTTAGTCCCGTTACGTCTGAAGAATAAACTCGCCTCCTCGTCTCTTCCGTAAATCATAATCCTTGAATCCGTTTAATTTTCACTGTTTACATTCCAGAAAGGTTTACTGCGCATGCGCCCTCTATATCTTGTTCTATTATCTGTGTGAGCGTCACAGCGCCACACACAGGCCTGGCAGGTGAATCACGCCGTTTTCACAGACCTGAGTCGACCCATGTGGACGCACACATCTACTAAGCTGGCTTCGTGCTTACAAAGAAAGTTTCTGAAAATATAAGCGTTTTGTCTTCGTGTGGATATAGCCATAAAATACATGGTTTTGTCATATTTGTTCACCTGAAGACTCTTGCCTTAATGTATTTGATAATGCCAAATTGTGTTTATTTCCAGTAATTTCTTCATTTTGTCTGCATAGCAACAGAGCAGAGGATCATGGTCTGTGTAGTTCCCTTAGCTTTACCATGCAGCTGCAGCACGTATCTAGTATAGCATTACACTTAATGTGCGGAGCAACATTTAAGCACACAATAGAGCGGGTCGGACTCGTTTGAGCTGTGTCTCTGTCCACAGTGAGCTCTTATTGTACTAACTCATTGTTTGTTTATAGACTGGAGACAGAAGTGGAGCATGTGAAACAATGGCTGAATAAAGCTGAGGTCACACTGGATCCTAGTGTTGTACATGAACAGGTTCTACATCAAAGGTAAATTTTTCCTATTGATCTTTGCGTCTTTCTTGTGTAAAGCTTAACTAGTATTGGCAATGATGTTTTGTGGTCTGCAGGGAGAGGACAGATGCTCTCTCTCAGCTCCTGTTGCTCTTAAGAAACTCCACATTTCAGCGGTCGCCGTTGATCGAAGAGAGCGGGAAACTGCTGGAACAACAGAACAACTTTGAAACGAGCAAACCAAGCGGATCCAGGGAGCTGAGTGAATCACTGCCCACCCAGTCCCGCGTCAAAGCAGTGGAAATACCTGACGCCCAAGTCTGGGAAATCTGTGGGATTCAGAGAGGCCAGTGTGCTGTAAGAAATCTCAATTTATTCAACACTTATTCAGCTCAGGTGTAGCCCTCGGCCCCTTTTGAGAATAGTAGACGTGCTTAGATATGCAATAAAAGCAGCCAGAAATATTTCTCAGTAATTTGGGGAATATAACTCACTTTTTCTGTTCTAACTTTGTGATACTTTTGCCACCGTGAGCTATGATTTCGTGACACAGAGGCAGGTGTGGTGTTCGTAATCTGCCGTTTTGTGTCTGTACTTGTCCTGGAGGAGTGTCCGCGTGTTGATTATGTGATGTTTTGTCAGGCGTGTCTTTGGTTGAATTGTGTTGCAGAGAAGTGCAGCGGGAGACAGTCGCACGTGCGCCGGTGAAAGCGTAGATGACCCGAAGGGTGAAATCCAGAAAATGCATGAGGAGGATGGACTGTGGTCAAATCAGCCACGTCAGAGGTAAGTTCTAGTAATTTAATGGGAATGGCTATCACCCGTTTCGGTTACAATCCAATTCAGGCAAATACTTGACATAATTCTTTTGTAAACATTGAATTCATTTAGTAGTAGTTTAAAATCACCTTAAGAAACTATTATAGATATAAGCAATAGTACTTCATTACTTGAGAATAAGTACAGCTAGACAAAAAAAAATCTATTTGAATAATTGTTGCAAATGATAACTACATAAATGCTACGACATAAAGATAAAGTTTGTGCCTGAATGACTGAAAAACGACAGGGTCAAACTTTCTATTGTTCTGCGAATGCAACATTACAGTACAGCATGAGGTCGGTGGCATCTGCAGAAGAGAAATGGGAGAAAAAGCGCAAACAACTTTAATTTGGGTAGAAAGTATTATATTAATCTTTCAAACTTAGTGAAGTACAAGTAATAAGAGAAATACTCCTCAAGTAAAGTAAAAATGCTCAAAAATATGACTGACCTCTGCTTATAACATAATGAATATAAAATCTTATAAGATAAAAGACCGGACAGTACTCACCATTAGGGTGATGTTTGTTGCTCTATACTAAAATAGTCTGTTCTCTCTTTCTCTGTCAGGGATTTACACATTTCAAATGTCCCAGAGAGCGGCGTTCCCCAGGATTCCCGTTGGTTTGAACTAGAGACCTGCCTGGAGCTGCTGAAGGCCCAGTTGGATGTAAAGTCTATCTTCTCCATGTTAAAGTATCGAGTATTTTTGTCATACTCTATGGACTTGTTACTGAATCATCCGTAGGAAGTGTCCATTACTGGGAGAGCGGCGTGTGATGAGAAGCATCTCGGTCGGTTGCTCCAGGACGGCTGCCACAGACTGACATCTCTGCAGAGAGACATGTCCAACTGTCAGAGGGAGATCACAGCGACGCCAGGCTCCGCTCCAGTACCAGAGGTGACAGATTTTAATGTTCATCTCTACCAATTAGCTACCACTTTTTTACAATTCAAATACTAATTCCAACCATTATCTGTGTGTCTCATTCTGAAATGATAATTATGACCAAGAGCACAATTATGTTTTCATATTTTCAAACTAACTGCTGTCTCTGATTTTTCTAGGTGCTACAACAACTTTCCAGCATAGAAAAAGACCTTTCTCAGCTCGGTGCTGTTAGTGATCCAGACTCGAGCGTCTCCCAACAAATTTACACCTTTTTAAACCACAAGAGGGCGCTGGATGTCAGCATCAGAGAAAGGACGACCCAGGATCAACAGATGGAAAAGCACACTGCTGACACTGTTTCCAATTATCTAAGGTAAACATGAAAAAAAAAAAAACGTAATAATCTGTACACAGTGAAGAGCATCAGCTGTAGTTGTGGTCCATGTTCCAGGAGATACTGATATCAACTCCATTTGTTTACCCTCACACTCAGTCACAACCACAATTTGAATTCTCTGGCTTGTTTTTGACTAGTTTTGGACCTGTTTTCCTTCTCTAGCCCCGTCTTTAAGCCGAAGCAGTTAATTTGTGTGGAGGACACAGTGAAAGAGTCAGGGCTGACACAGGACAAGGGAGTCACGCTGCAGCAGTGGAGTCAAATGGGGCCAAGTGGTGCGTCCAGCCAGGTACAAAACACTATCTACTGTTTTCAGCAGCTCCTGATTTTTGTTTTGTTGTACTTTGTAGCAAAGATTTTAAAAGTCCCGTTGTCTCGTGAACATAAAGATTTTACTGTCATTTAGTTTTTGTTCAGAAGGAGGCGTCATTAGTCCCAAGAACGGTTCAATAAAGAAGTTCAAGATCGCATTAGGCAGAGCATCTGGTGTAAAACTTTAGTCAAATCAAATGATGCGACGCGATGTGCTTGATGAAAGAAAAGATGGTTACTTGTTTTGAAAAGGCGCGTTTAGGAAGTACAAGCTGAAATATTAAAATAGGAATTAAACTCTCCATCACCACTGTCCACTGTGAAACTTTAGTGATAAAAAAGCTAATACAAACATCCTGCGCGCTCCCCAAAATGCAAAAATAACCCTTTACCCTCCCGCCTTCCCATTTGAGCCAGCACTTAGCGCTAATACGAGACCCTTTCTGCCCTTTGTGTGATTATAATTTTATTCACAGCAGGATGTTCAGACTTTTTTTTCCTAAATGTCACAAGTACAGTACATCCCCTGTCCTTTAATAAAAGAGGGGTTTACCTTTGCTTCGTGGTGGCACACAGTTAGCATAATAAACGCTTTTGTGCTTTTAGTGGAACGGATGTGGCTTATCTTTTTTATTTATTTATTTCTAAAGATTTGTACTTGACTTTTAAAAGCCATGCAGTGCTAGAAATTCACATTATTTAGTCAAATTTACCATGGCACATTTTTTCAGCTGATGAACAAAGTGGTTAATAAAGTGAATTATATGGATTGTCAAAGCGTCGTAGTTTATCAAAGATCACTGCTTCTCAAGCTGTGGTACAGGGCTGTGCCATCAACTGAATCAAGTCTTGTTTGGACTTTGAGGAATAACATTGTAACTGTTTTAAGTTTGACCTCTTGACCTTAAACGAGCACATTTTCTCCAATTCAGCTTTATAAAAATGTGTCATCTTGTCACCACTTTTTCATATTTTTGCTTTTTCTGTTGTTTTTGTTTTTATTTTTATTTTGCCGTTTTTTTTACATTTTTTGTCACATTTGTTCTTTTTACAAATTTTTTGAAACCTTTTTTTTTTTTTTTTATCGTTAATTGTTCTTTTTGTTTCTTTTTGTTGTTGTTTGTTTATTATGATTTTGCCGTTTTTTTTCTTCTATAAGATTTCAAGGCGCTTTTGGATTTTGGTAATGCCAAGCGGGAGAAAATGTGACTTTGTGTTAAGGCGGGGGTTTAGAGGTTAACTTTAAATTGTGCTGCAGTGGAAAAGGTTTAATTTGTTCTTTAAGCTGAGACACATCTAAATTGGTTTAACAACATACACATTTATAGTTAAATGACTTAAATCGATCCAGCAGTTTTGAGTTCTCAAACTTGGTAATTGTTATCTACATGTTTAAGAATTCCTAATTATTTATTGTCTTATTGTTGCGTTCAAGTTTCTCCATAATTGGTGTAACTTTAGTCCTTATTTGTCCTGGTGGTACTTAGAGAGAGTGTAAGGCAGTATGGAGTGACACTTCGTAAAGAATAGTAAAAGATATACAGGATGTAAATACCAACCTGCTCTTCCGCAGCTCCTTGTCGATCTTCACTTCTTTCCAAGCAGCTCCCAGAAACTCTAATTTCTCCATAAGCTTCATGTGTCAAATTTGATGACTGCCTTGACCATACAAGTCACATCTTCTTTTCTCTTATGATGAAGTTATGAACCTTTTGAACACACCCTGTACAGATTTAGGTAGACATTAGTAATGCATTAAAAGGAAACTAAATTCATTTTCTTCCTTTGTGTTGAAATTTTGACTATAAATATGACTATGTCCACTATTGCAGGTGATGCTCTAACAGACCAGCTCTTGAGTAGCTTAGCCTTGACATTTATCTAAGGTGATACTGACTAGTATAGATTAAATCAGAGGATTAGAGTTTGTTGTATAATAGGACATCATTCATCAAAATTCATCTATCCATTTTCTTCCACTTGTCCATTGCCGGGTCGTGGGGGCAGCTGTTGGAGTTAATCACTAATCAATGTTGTTATTTTTCCGACATAGCATCCTCCTGGCTCAGATGAATTCATTTCGGTCTACAAAGTGGATAACTCTGCCTCACACAGCCAATTACTGCCCTCTTCTCAAAATGACAAGGAAACTGAAATCCCAGAATCATCCGCCTCCGAAGAAAAGCACATTTCAACTGTTCCTGGAAAAGGTCCAAACTGGGAACTAGAAGAAAACATGACCAACGCCATTGTCCATGATTCAAATGGAGTACAAACTGAAGTATGGGCTGCAAAAGGCGTTGAAAAACAGGCTGCAGACCGTGCTAGTGTTGAAGACTGTACAGCCCAACATTTCAGTCAAGATGAGACACATTTCTGTAAGATTGAGAGGCCAAAAGTGGAAAGTGCAAACCAAAATCACATAAACGTTTTGCTGACTGCTGACAGCACAGACAATGGAGGGATAAAGCATTTGAATGACGCAGATGTAGCTCATGAAGAAAAGCACTATTTGGACAGCATTGGCAGCCTGTTAAAAGAACTGTGCAAACCCGAGTTTCCCGGGTCATCGGAGGACACAGAAGTCACTCCAGAACAGGTACCTTTATTATATACAGACACGCGTATTTTCTGTCTTGTTATTGTTCTCAACAAGGAAAGAATGATATAGGGAAATTAGTCCAGTAAAACCATTGTGAAGTGCTCTTTACTATCTGGTGGGAGTTTGGATATCACTCAGGATATTTCAGAATTGCTGTTTGATCTAATTGCATAATTTTATTCGAAATATATTCAGATTAGCATTAACATGACGAACTGTTCGACACTATAAAACAACTTTGGCCAGACTGCTCTTAGGTTATTCTACACAGAGAAGGAAAAGAATCTGACTAATGGGGATGGAAAGATCAACAGTTGTTGTACATTACATAAGAGAAGAGACTTGATGTTATGTTCTCTCTGCAGAGGACATTGTATTACCTAAATAACCATCCATCCATTTTCTTCCACTTTTCCGTTGCCGGGTCGTGGGGGCAGCTGTTGGAGCTGCCAAATCACATTGCACCAGCCCCTATGGCTCCTCCTGCAGGTGGTGGGTCCACAGAAGGACAGCCCCACAATTCTAACCGGGCCTGTTGGTCTCTCATAAGGGGCTTCTGAACCGCTCTTTGTCTGACCCGTCACCTAGGACCTGTTTGTCATGGGAGACCCTACCAGGGACACAAAGCCCCCGACAACAGAGCTCCAGGATCATTCGGGCGCTCAAACCCCTCCACCACGTTAAGGTGGCGGTTCCAGGAGGGGTACATAAATAACAAATAAGAAAATATCAGTCAACCAATTAGTCAGTCAAACTTAACCTTCACATTTTGTAAATGTAATTGTTGTACCTTTGGATGGATATTTTAGGAGGGAAAAATGTTATTTGCAATTAGATTTGCAGGAACATTAACTCTTAACTCTGAAATATGAACTGCTAAACTATATATATATTTTTTTAAATGTTGAGGTCTTATCTACAAAGTTAGCTGGTTTAAACATAATAAGATAACATAGAAACAGAATGTTGCGTTATTTGCAAAGGATATTGTTCTGCTTATATATTTGCAGTTTGTTTTGTTTTTTGTAACTGCAACCATTTAACTTGCAATTTCACTTTGATTCTATTTTCACCTATCACCTAAATATACAAGCACATAAAATAGAATAGAGTCTAAAGTAAACGTGTTATTATTATCAACTTATAAAGTTTTGTTTAATTCTCCATTTTAAATTGTAGAAAAACAGCTTTCATGCCTTTTCTCTTCCAGAATATCTTTATCAAACAAGGCTTTTTCTTTGACATTATCTTTTGTCGTGCTGCTCACTCCTCTCCCAGTGTGTGATCACTGATCACTGTAACTTGTCTTTGGCATTTTACAACTTTGTTTTAGTGCCAGCCCTGACAGAGCTTGTCATTCTGACATGTCTTCGTCTTAAAAGTTTGACATTTGTAGTGTATGATTTTGACTTTTTGTAGCGTATTAGTCACCATTTTTTCCATTCTGTTCCACTTTTGTTGTCTCTAATAGCAGCAGAAGTGACTAAACTGGCTTTACTCTTCTACTTTATCCTGACATACTCATTGTATGGTAATTGTGTAAATTCACGGCTCATGTCAAATCAATTTGTAACTGCACCGCATTTACAAGTATCTTCACAGACAGCGCAGCTGGAAAAAATGCCAAGTATTGCAGCTATGTGAACAGTTCATTCTGCACATTATAGATTCAACTAAGAGCATAAACATTTGAGGGAAGACTGTCATATGAACTAATAAACTACAGGATTAGCTGCTTTGATTGATTTAGACCTCATATAGACAGGCTATTATGTCATTTAAGTCTTGGCGATTTAGTAATTGCAACCATTCAAAATACGATTTCAGTTTGATTGAGGCTATGTTGTATAGTAAATGGTGACTTTTTTCTGGGGTCATGCAGTCCATATTTATTTTTCTTTTTTTTGTTGAAATGCTTTATACTTAAATACTACTTACTCGACTGAATTGACATCAGCTTGGCAGCACGGTAGCACAGCGGTTAGTGCTCGTGCTTCACAGCTAGAAGGTCCTGGGTTCGATTCCCACCTGGACGGGGCCTTTCTGTGTGGAGTTTGCATGGTCTCCCCGTGTCTGCGTAGGTTTCCTCTGGGTACTCCGGTTTCCCCTACCACCAAAAACATGTACAATAGGCCGGGATGAATGATGTGAGTGGTGGTCGGAGGGGCCGATGGCGCAGATTGGCTGCCTCGCTTCCGTCAGTCTACCCCAGGGCAGCTGTGGCTACAATAGTAGCTTACCACCACCAAGTATGGAGTGAATGAATAGTGCAATGTAAAGCGTCTTTAAGTGTCCAGAAAAGCGCTATATAAAACTGATGCATTATTATTATTATAAAAGTAAATGACTTAACAAGTGCCAAGCTGTGATGCCCCAAAAATACTCAAATGTGTATTACTTGACCCTTTCCTCGTATCCATGTCAAAGTGTACTGAGGAGTTTTGTTCCCTTCTGCTTATTTTAACCACCAACATTTACCCCCTAATTAGACTAGTTGTTGTTAAACACTTGGGGCATGTTTGGGATTGCTTCCCTGGCTGTTCCTGTCATGCAAAGGTGTCTGCCCTGTCCGACCCAGTCAAAACAGATGAGCCACATCTTTAAACTGGAGCTAGTGGTTTCCCCTTTCCCTCCGGGGTTAGCTCTTGTCTCTTCAGGCACATTCTTGCTTTGACAGCACTAACTTGCCGTGGTACTGTAAAAAAGGAAAAAAAAACTCCACTCTCTGGACTGGGACAGCACAGGAAAGCCTTGTTGTTATCTATTGGACAAACGCACACGTGGGATAGAAGGTTGAAATCTTACACCACCCCAATGTCCCTTGCGTTTCAGGCGACCTCAGACATGGATCAGCACGGGGCAGACGGACCGGGCGAATGCTCCGAGCTAGGAGAGGCGACAGGTGGATCCTGTATGCACAAGTTCACCATGCGGGACGTTTTAGCCGGTGTCCAGAGCTTGGCGGAAAACAGTTGCATTATAAATGTGAGTATCGGCTTTCAAATGTCCATATTTGTTTTTAGTTTTCCGCCCGTAGTGTCCAGGTAGATTCATATTGGTTTAGAATAGGTTTCAATCTAGATGCCCTCCCCATTTTGTGAGATTGTGCATTTTTCAATAGAATCATACTCAAAACCTATATAGCCTAAGCCTAAATATGGCTCAACATTATATGAGAAAGTGATGTGATTTTTTGCGCGTTATAATTTGCAACTCAGAAAGGGGAAGGATATTTTTTAAGTTTTGTGTAACATCACTGTCTTGTTCCAGTGGACAGATAAGGCCTAGCTATTCTGATTGATGTTTGTGTATTCCCATCATGCTTCTGCAGAGTCCACAGGGAGAGCTTTTGCCCGAGTGATTTCCTGGACTGACGGTTATCTCAGACCAGGCGAATATACAGTTGTGCCAATAAGTATACACACCCTGGTGGATTTTTTATTTTTTGGCCATTTTGTGTGTGTTTTCTTTCACATTCTTCGAGAAATGGCCAAAAAGTCCACCAGGGTGCGTAAACTTATTGGCACAACTGTATTGTAAATGCAAGGTTTTTTGTTTCTTTTTATGTTTTCTATAGCAAATTATTCAAATGTTTTGTTATTTTGGAGTTAAAGACAACAGGCACAAGTGAAAGGTGGGCTCTATGTAATGTAAAATGACTTTTCAAAGATAATTAGTCACCTCCTCTCCCTGTCCAGGCATGTCATTTTGGAAGGTCGTAACTATATAGAACACGCCTGAATGACTGCAGGGTTACACAAGATAGCACATGTAGATTTTTAAAGTACAAGTGCAGAGAAGTTTGTTATATTTGTAATGCTTTTTTTCTACTGTTTCTAGAGGGCACCAAGATTTGATCTCAGTTGGTTCCTAAAGTCCTCTTCTGGTGAAGCTGAAATCCCGTTGATGCGAACTATTCAAAGAGTTTTGGCTTGTCGCTACCAAGCCGCTCAGCTCAGCCTCGCTGCAATGACGAGACAAGTACATGAAGCAGAGGTACACTGTCTCCATTGTTATAGTTAACTGTTTACCATTAATGCTATAATGTTGTTTTGCTTTGTTTTGTAGAACCTGAAATGCAGCGTCCAGGAGCAAGTGGTTGCAATACGTAATGGAGAATCTGAAGTCCCTAAAAGTATTGAAGGCTTATGTAGTGCCGCCCTGCTGGAGGTCACCGACACAGTGCAAATGAAAGAAGCACAAATAGAGCAGGTCAAAAAATATCACAGACACCTTAAGATGACCAAAGCATTCCTGGAGGTTGTGGCGAACGAGAAAGAGAAAATGAGCTTGTAAGTACATGTGGTTAATAGTTTCTTTTTAAGGAAGGGTCTGTAGATACTTTGCCGGTTTAAAAACGCCATTCCAGCTACAACTGAACCTGGGCTTATTTAAAGTCTAAAGTTACATGTACTACCTTTAGGTGTTTGCAAAGTTATGAAAAATGCAGGTTTTCCAATTTTTTTTTTAGGGATCATTTGGGAAGCTGTGAACGTCAAGCCGAACAACTCAGTGCCTTATTGAAGACTATGGACCTTAAAAGACGCCTTGTCGATGAGTTTGTCACGTTAAGTAGCCAATTGTCCGTCCACCTAAGCCACCCAGAGAGATTTGGTGTCCTTGTGGCCCATTTCGGAGACATATTGGAAGAATGGAGACTTTTGGAGCAGAGTATCCAGATGACACAGCGACAAGCCTCCAACTCAGCCTCTCAGCTCCGTGCCTTCAGACGAGAAATCAAGCAACTTAAAGACCAACTTGAAGACTTACTCGTTTCGTTGCAATCGTTCGTGATACTCCCCAACATCAAAAATACAACGCACTTGCTTGTGTGGATAGCAGACATGAAAATCTACAGCCAACAGTATGCACGTTTGCGCACACAATTCGATAGCATTGCTGATTTCTGCATCGGTCAAAATGACAAAGGTGGCTTGAAAAATGACTTGGACGATTTGCAATCTTTCCTCAATGAATGCAAGATGAAGATGAAGGTCTTTGCTGGGAATTGTGGGAGTATTTATTCAACTACTACTAACGGGCAACTACAGGATTGTTTTATATGGGCCAAACAAGCAGAAAACCACATTGTTGCAGGTGAAAAGTTGGCACTATTTCCCGAAGAGGCACGGATTCAGATTGCAGAGTTGGAGAGATTTCAAGCAGATTTTTCTTGTCGACATGCCCGAATCAAAGAAATACAATTCGACGAGATAAAAATGACGGCTAGAGAGGAATACGACCAAGTACTTCATGCACTGTCGGGGTTGTATCAGACTAATTCTAACAGCTTATGCCAATGTCTCAACACTATGAAAGACAACTTGAAGGATAGGCAGACCTTGTTTGCTCAGCTTGCAAGTATCGACAAATGGCTCACTGGAATTTATGTCAGAAGAGACTATTTCGGCCGTGTTGACAATGTCCAGCAAGATGATATTGCAAGTCTCGAGAAGCAACGTGATACGCATAAAGACAACGCTTTAGAAACTGAGGGCAAACTTGGATTTGTGGATGCGGTGGCCGAAAGTTGCAAGAAGATTTTGGTAGGGTTGGGACCTGGAGAAAGTCGCTATCTTGTGAACAGATTGTCAGGAGTTAGGACCGAAATCGCTGGGCTTTTAGCGCATGAGAAGGCGGTTGTGTCGGTAACGGAGGAGCTTATTAATCAACGGTCCAAATGTAATGAAGATCTGTCTAATACTGAAGCAGACTTGGAGCAGATTTGCCGTGCTCTGAAGCAGAAAAGGTTTCCGCTGACTCAAGAATCCGTTTCAGAAATCGCACTTTTGAAATTCGAGCTGACGCAACATCAGTTTCAGGTGCAGGCGCTACAGGGCTGCCAGGAAGTGAAGCGTCGCTCAGTGTTGGATGCCGTTGGAGAACTGCTCGACAGGTGCAATGCTTTGAGCCGATGTGCCATTGAGCAAGACAAATACACGCAAATGAGGAGGCAGATGGAGCAGATGAGGGACATAGTAGGCAAACACATATCGGGCGCCAAAGATAAAGAAGCAAGTTTGGGGGAAAGGTTCAGACTGTGCCAAAATCTTCTGGTGGAATTGCCTTTAGTGAAGACGCTGTGTCAGGAGGTGGCCGATCAGTTGGAGGCCATAGCTCAAGATTTATATCCCACGGAGTTGAACGCAGAGAGGCATAGGATTCGCCAAACCGTGGAAACTTTAGTCACGTTGGAACAGGCTGTTACAGAGGATATCAAACATCTCGAAAGCAAACTTGTACTGGGACTACACTTTGAAACAGAATTGCCTGCGACAATGAAGCTAATTCAAAGGACTAAGCGAGAGCTGGAGGAGGCTGAGCCAGTGGATCCGGATGAAAAGGCAGTAGATGTGAGGCTGCGGAGGTGCTGGGTGTTGTGGAGGAACATGGAGTCCCGGATGAGGGTATTGGAAGGTCTAGCAGGAAAATACAAGAAGAACCTGAGACATCATGAAGAACTGTATGCAACTAGAAAAGCGGCGATGACGGAGTGCCTTGTACAAATGGTAAGTAAAGATTCCACGACTCCAATCGTAAAATATTTGCACTGTAAGACAAATAGCATATCTACCAAGGCAAGAGTTTCTTATTTGTATATCCATTATAGGAGAGTCTGTCCCAGACCCGCGAGTCTCTGAAGGACTACCAGTGGGCCGCACAGGGAGCAATAGGCTTCCTCCATAATGCTGAGGCCACATTTATCTCGTCCAGCGGGGGGTTTGTGGACTGCACGGCGGAGCAGAGGCAGACCGGGCAGGCCTTACACGCTCTCGAGGCTGGGCTCCAGGCTCATTTGGACCATCTCACCAAAGGCATACCCCAGCAGCACTGCCTGTCCTGCACAAAGATGAAGAAACTTCATATTGAGATGCTCAGTCAGTTAATGGTGGGGCGGGCAGTGCTGGAGGCCCAGGCCCAATTGCGACAACAGGCATTACAGAGGTACTAGATCTTAACACTAATGGAATAATGTATTGTGTTAAGAACATTTAGAAGCTACTGTATGTTTTGGTAAATTAGAACAAAACAAAAAGTTGGAAAAAAAGTAAATTATTTATAGGCGACGGTGGCGCAAATGGTAAAGTGGGTTGTCTCATGATCGGAAGGTCGGGGGATCGAATCCCCCCTCCTGAAGGTGCATGCTGTCGTTGTGTCCTCGGGCAAGACACTTCACCCACCTTGCCTCCAGTGTCTGCGTACATTGGTGTGTGAATGGGTGAGTGGATCCTTGCTGTAAAGTGCTTTGAGTGCCTAATGTAGGTGGAAAAGCGCTATATAAGTTGAGACCATTTACCATAGATTATGCATACACCACTGTTAGTGTTACTCAAATGTGTGATGGCAGAGAGGTTAGTTAGTTAGTTGATTGTAAAATTTAATCGAGAGAATGGCCTGAGTTTCTGTCATTTCAGCCATTGGTACAGTCAGTACTGGTTATCCAGCAACAGTTATGCATATCTTTTTTTTAAAAGCATCACGAAAAATGTCAAATGAGGGGAAAACTAGTTAACTCTTTTGCCAAATCTTATAATTGGGTTGACAGTGTTTTGGTGAAATGGGAAGTGTAACCCGTCATATGCACTTCAAAGTAACCACATACATGGCATAGGAGCTATTGCTGCTGATCTTTATTAATGTTTCTGTATTTGATAAACAGGTGTTCAGAAAGGCTGCAGAAGCACAAGAGTAACCACGAAGGTGTGCTCGGAATCATATGTAGAATTGAAGACTGTCTGTCAAAGTGTGCAGCAGAACCAATCAGTTCATTTGAACAATGTACTGTCCAACTAAACAGGGCCAAGGTATATGCATCATTTGGTACTTTATACATGTACTGTATGCACTGTCCTGACTGGTGTGGTTTCTTGTGATTGCAGTTGTTAATGGAGGACCTGCAGATTGAGGAGCTGAGAGCTGCCTGTCCGATGCAGGGTTGTGGGACAGGCAGGGGAGACGAGGTGGGCGCCCTCTGGAGGAGGTGGGCTGTATTACGGCGAAGTCATGGCTGCTTCTCGACACACAGGAAACAGAAAGCAGAGGAGTTGAAAGATATAACCACTTGCGTGAGAATTTTTCAGTTTTGTGTTAAAAGTACCTAAATATAAGATGTTAAGTTCTTCGTAAACCATTCAAATCCAAGATCTTACTGAGGCCACCATTCTGTATTTATTTAGATTGAGCAGTGCTGCACCTCTCCGGCCTCTCTTCAGACTGACCTGCCTCCCTGCTCCCCTGGTACCGTCTCCGAGGAGGGCTCTATGACACTCCTTGCCCAGACTGAGCTGCACCAGGCCGGGCTGGAGATGCAGCGGCGAGCCCTGGCCTCCCTGGAGCACCGCCTGGAGCACGCCCTGAGCCAAGCCTACTCCCAGGGTCCCACCTGCACTGGGCCTGTCGGTAAAACTCTGGTGGAGATTAAAGACCGCGTCAGGAGGTACGCTAATGTATACAATATAGGCTCCCTGATTTATTGGAAAGATGTATATAAATATGCGCTGTCTTTAGTTTGAAGGAGAGGAATCGACTGGCGGTAGAAGCTGCACAGGTGAAGGAGCAGGAGAAAGTGCGCGTTATGGAAGAATTAACGGGGCTGGAGAGTCATGTTTTATGCTTGTCTTCCACACTGGAGAGCGGCTGTGGTCAACCTCAGCAACAGGTAAGATCTCATTTTATCTGGAGATGTTGAGTTATGTTTTAAACATCAACTGAAAAAAGTTGTAGAGGGCTTGTGGAATAGATCTGTAGTTCATTCAAAAATATAAGTGTGAATTATCGGGCTGCGTAATTTTGGAAGGAGATTTTTCTCATTGCGATTAGATTGGCATTTTATGTTTAAAATAATTCATTCATTCCACAGTGCAAATTTTAAACAGGTTCAGAGTCATTACCAAGTGAGAGAAGACTAATACAAAAATCACATGCTTTCCAGAACATGTTTTTAGAGGTCTGAACTACGGTTGTCAAAGAAAATGTACACTATTTCATACAAAATATTGACTCTAAACTAGACATTCAACTGAGCAGCCATCTTTACATTCAGAACCCCTTTGAAAATGGCTTTATAGTATTTGGCGATGGTAAGAGACAAGAGTTCTCAATTTTAATTTAATTGGGATTAACTGTTCAGTCCAGGTGGATTATGAGGAGAGTTGTTTGTCAGTGTTGTTTTTATATATTTGGTTTGCATTGATCTGCTATACGATGCTCCCATTGCAATTAAAACATATACAATTTTGTAAAAGGCTGCAATAAAGGCTTCAATAATTTATTGACTGCGGAAAGTTCCGCAGTCAATCAATTATTGATTTTTTAATCAATTATTAATTTTTATTATTTCAATAAAAATTACTTTTATTTGTATAATGTATAAAACTGTTACAATGTTTTTCTTATGTTTCTGTTGCCAAAGGAGTACAAGAAGGAACTGTCCTCTCTTCAGACCAGATTACAGCACACTGTGGACAGTCTGCACAGTTGCTACAGTGAGATCCCTCTCGATATCTGCAGACAATTACAAAACGTTCAACTTTCTCTGCAAAGAGCAGAAGAAAGGGTGACGGAGAGGAGTGCCCATGTGGAGATGATGTCTGGTTGTGTGGAGGAACTGAGGTCAGGACTGGAGAGAGTGAAAGAGCAACTGCAGCAGAGGAGTCCGAGCGTTACTGAGGCTCAACTTGCACTGAAGGTGTGTGCAAGTATCACTTACATAAATTTCCTGTAGATTTATGAAGCATTAAACTTGTAAGAAAAAGAGTTAATGTCACTAGTAAACGATTCTGACATATGCTTACATTCCCCATGCAGCATGTGTGGGATGAGTTGGACCTGTGGCACGGCCGTCTGATGCTACTAGAGAGCGAGGTGCAGGATCTGGCCGAGGACCTCCCAGACCAGGCCCATCTCCTCATGGACCAGCTGATGGAGCCACAGCAGTGCTACCAGAACACGGCCCAGAGAGTGGAGCAGCACAGCGCCTTCCTCAGCAAAGTCCGTCCTCATTGCATTTTCCTATGTGACCAAGTATTCTCTGATCATGCTTATATATAAACTGATTTTGATATTTAAAGTGTTATATTGAAACGTTAACGAAAAGGCTTTTAGTTCAGTTCATGGATGAGCCCTATTATCTCCTGATTTAGCTTATTGTAAAAGTTGTTCAAAGTATTGAAAAATTACTTGTAACTACCAAAATATAGCTTTTTACAAACAAACAATAGATGGTTCTGTATTTTTTCAGATTCCTGCTCGTTTGCGCCAGTTTGAAGATGTCCTGTATCGAGCCACCTGCTGGATGGATGAGACAGAGTCCTGGCTCGGCGCTTCGTGTACTTTCACAACAGCCAAGAGTCTCCAGAATCATGCCAACTCCTTACAGGTCAGTCGCAAAGAGGAAAAACTATTTTACTACGAGTAAGATACGCTACCATCTGCTAATCCAATCATCAGGAATTATCTGCTTGTTTGGTTGTGGCAGCTGTGTCCGAAAAGTAGTGATGGGCGGATCGATACCAAAATATCGATATTTAGATCCAGGCGGCTCTTTTTAAAGTATCGATCCTCAAGCTCAAATATCGATACTTTCATTTAAATTAATATTTATGTATTTTCTGATATATTACTATATTTTTTTGCGCAAAAACAGCTTTTCCTTCTTATGCCTTCTGCCCTTCAGCAGTACCGGCGTATGCCCCGCCCCCTTTCCCCCTACATGTGCTTTATCTGCGCTCTCTCTCCATGTATCTCCGCGTCCACAGTAAGGCCTCTTTCACACCGCAACGCGGATTTGTGAATGAATTGACGAGCAAACCAGTCTTCCCCAATCATTCGCAAACCGTGCTTCAAGTGGCGCTTCAAGACGCGTCCTGTTGTGCAGATGAGAAAGCTCTCGTGTGTACAGACCGCACGCGGGCCGCTCCCGAAAACAAAAATGGAACTCGAGCGCATTTTTTCCACGTGTGGGCTGCAAATCGGTTTTCAGCACCAAATGGAAAAAAAATCACTTGTATAAAGCAATTTAACGTCTATCCAATCTTGTACTTGGAATACATAAGGAAATGTAACTTTAGGCGTATTAATAACATCATTTTCCAGCTACTAATACATTTAGATTTTTTTTTTTCATATGCATAAAACACATTTTGCACTTTAAGGAGACATATCAGTTGTATTCCTATCTTATAATTAATAGTGCTGCTTTAGTATGAACCATGAGGAGTTGTTTTGAGTCCAGTACTACTCTAGGCGCTTCACCCCGGCTTCGTGGCAGTCTGTATACATGCCGGTTGCCGCGAGGTAGTTCGGCCACAAAGGGCGCTCGGCTCTGCGGTCGGCGTGCGGTGTGAAAGAGGCCTAAACAGAACACGCATGGCCCGGCGCGGCAAAAAAGAGAAAAATTACTGGAGCTATTGTAGCGTAACAGAGAGACTCCATGCAGAGCGTGTGAAGAGACAGTCAAATGTTCTGTGCATGTAAAGTGTCCAGCTAGATTTATTAACAGATGGGTAGGGCGTCTGCTAGCCTAGTTTTTTTTTCATATAATCAGACATCTACTGTTATAGCAGTCAGGTAAGGAACATGGCATGTCATGCTGTCTTGCTCAAGTGCAAAATAAGTCACACATTTTTCTTTTTGCACTTGCTATAAAGCACCTGCCTTGTTAAATGGCTTTTTTGTTGTTCATGTAATCCAGAATATAGAAGACTGTTTTGTTCAGCTGATGCAACATGAAAAAAAAAAATCAAAAATGACTGGTATCGCCCATCACTACTGAAAAGAAGGCAGGTCATTGGGATTCATTGGATAATAAATCATGATACCCAATGTTCATTAATAGCTGCTGTTGGAGGACTCCAAGAGGATCAGGCTCATGCTGCGAGAGTTCAGACCCGTCCTGTGCGACGTCTCGGCGGTGTGTGACATCAGTGTTCAGGAGAATAAGCTGGAGGAGGCAGACCGACATGTGCTGACCATGCAGCAAACCATCCTGCAGCCTCTGCGCTCCATGCTCCAGGTGGCTAGGGTGAGAGCTGCAGCATTTGATTTTTTAAGTCTTAGGTTTGTAGTTTTAGTGCGTTGTATACCCACTTCAAAATTATTTATGATCATACTTACTGAGCTAAATTGAATAATGGGCTGTTTTGCTTTCAGGAGGTGGAGGATTTAGAGGCTGAACTAAAGACCACAGAGGGAAATGTGTCAAAGATTGAAGCCATATTATCCGCAGAAGACAACGACAGTATTTCAATAGCTGAGCATCTACACAACAGACGGGTAATGCCTTTAGTACAGTACAAGACTTTTTTGACTTGATTTATGAGACACTAATTGGGCTCGACAAAGTTATGATATGTGTGTGTATACATTCGGTAAAACATCTCAGACTTCTATAGTATATGCCTCTTCATAAGCTTTTAGATTAGGGTTAAACTGGAGAAAATGTGCTCAGTTAACGTGGGGGTTAAGGGGTTAAATAAGATTATTTTGTTTTGAATTGTTAATTCATAATATTTAATCAACAACAAAAACAGCTCTTTTGTCAATGTAAATTTCACAATATAGTTGTAAGTAACCAAAATGACTTAATGACTTGATATTTTGTAGGTGATTGTGTCCAGTGCGCATTCGGCAAAAGAAGTCCTACAGTACATACAGAGGGTCAAAGAGGAGCTTGACCTGCCCTCGGACACAAAGGACAAACTGCTGGTCTTCTGTAAAGCCACTTCACTATTGCAGCGCATTGAGGAGCTGGAGCAACTCTCTCACAAGCAAACTGCTGTACTAGAGGTGTGTGTAATCTGTATGTTGAGACCCAAAGTATCAAACTAGGAAATAATGTAAGACCTAAAACTGAACTGAATACAAATCATAAGTTATTTTACATACTTTCCACACAATGTTGATTACTTTAAGATATCCACTTCTTGTCTGTTTTTTTTTAAAGGACAACACAAGAGAAAAGGACAACTACACAACATCTAAGAATCCAGCAGACTGGAAGCAGGTAAAAGATTTCAGTGTGATGTCTCAATAATTAAAAGCCAAAGGAGGAAGCGAAACACATGTTTTGGTTGAGCATTTGTTGCACAATCACAACATTTGACTGTTTTGAGATGACAATAATGAGAATAAAAATGAGAATTAAAAACACGCATTTCCAAGTAGACCATCCATAGTTTGATAATATGTTGTTGCCACATTTGATTCATGTCCATTTTACTGTTATTGCGGCTAAAAGCAGGAGGCTTTTGTGCTGTCTAGTTCAGAGGAGGACGAGGATGATGCGATGTCCTCCTCTGACACACTAACAAGCAGTGTCGCAGAGGTAAACGAAGAATAAATCACCATTCAGAAGACATGCATGTTACTGCATCGCACTTATAATCCCAAATGTCTATTACGGACACTTTGCTAATTTCCTATGCACTTTGCATGTCAGCCACATCCTCACAAACGCTACAAAAGCATGTTGTAGGGTTCGTCTGTGCGCCCTCACTCTGTCAACGGCAGCTGCTATAAATCTGTTGCACTGCAGGAGGTCGGCCCACAAACTGCATGTAGCGTTAATACGTGTTCGGATTTGCATTTGAGTGTTTACCCCACAACCCATATTTCAGGAGCTAGACGAAGCTGCGGACCTGCGGAGAATGGACGGAGATAAACAACTGACAAATGTTGAGGTAATATGCAGACAATACCTGGGCTTTTAGGGTAAAACTTCCACGCTTAGTGTGTTTACATGCACTCGAGTATCCAGGTTATTAATGGGGATTTTAAGTTTCCTGGTTTTGTCTGGTTCATGTAGCACAGAATCCTGGTTTCAGTTTCCTGGATAAGCCAATATCCAGGTTATTAGAAACCAGGATATTCTCACTGGGATATCCTGACAGTTTCCAGGATACTGTACCATGTAAACACAGTATCCCGGTTTTTCACTATTGCTGATGTACTTAGCATGTGCGAACCTTTGAAACAGATATGGCAGGAGCAAAAACTTTCCTACAGGCATTTTATCTGGACTGGAACCGTAGCTTTAAAAACTTGATATCTTCTAAAAATTAACAAAGCATTGAAGTAACCGTAAAAAACAAGTACTTTTTTGCCCTGTGGTATCTCCTTTGGAAGTCAGCACTGCTCTATTATGAAAGCAATTTTTATTCATTTTAATTCTCACGTCTGTCGCTGCAGCTGGGAAAGAACTGCTTCTTTGGATAGTTCTTGTCCCTGTGCTTGAGAAATGTCTGAAAAAGCCATTCGTTAGCAACATTGCTAAAGTATTTACCTCCTTACCGTATTTGTCATTAGCTCCGCCCCTCTTTGGAGCCTAAATATCCAGGATACTGTAGTTGCTTATGTAAACAGGGATATGAGTGTCCTGGTTTCTTGGACGCATGTAAACATCATGTCCATACTGTCATAACCAGAATATGTCTAATAACCAGGTTACACGAGTGCATGTAAACTCACTCCTTGCAGAAGAAATTTGGTCAGGCAGTGTAACTAACTAATAACTTAATTTCAACTCACTAAAGAATGTGAACTTTTATTTTGCATTATTAGCTCATAGACGGTTGGACGCACGAACAGGACAGTTTGGACACGACTCAATCTTGGCTGTTGTCCGTGAGGCCTTGGCTCGACACCAGCATCTCTGAAACCACGGACAGTGATTTAGAGTCTGGAGATTTCCAAAACTTCGATATTACAAAATCCCAGCTGTTAATTTCCTCTGCCGTCTCTACGGTCGAAAATCGAACATCTGTCATCATGGATAAAATTCACAGACAGGAAGCCCATGTTTCCACCTCATCCCCAACCAGAGCCGGGCTAGATGATACCAGATTGGTTCCCGTGAGGCCTATAACTCCATTCGCAACTGCAGTTTCCTTTGAGGAGGAAGAGGACGAACATCCGTCTTTGTCTGCATGTACCACTGAGGCTCTGGTCAGTAACAATCCCATAAATGATTGTCATCGTGTCCTTGGGCAAGACACTTTACCTTCCTTGGCCATTTCTGAATGAATGAGTGTTTCCTGCAGGTGGTTGTCAGGGAGATAATTGTTGAGCACCTCTCAGGGTCCTAAAAGTGCTAAAAAAGTATCTACTAAGAGAAACTAAGCACTAAACCCACTTTTTTTTTCTGCTGATAAAATGTTTGTGATGTTTATAGAACATTGTCTACTGTTCCCTCTCAAATGTTTGCCATTTAAGTGCAAACTAGTGTAATTTGTTCTTTCGTTGCCTAAAACCATATAGTACAGGTCATGGCTAGAAGATCTAACATTTGGGTTGTTTTGTGGTGGCAATATCTGAAAAAGTGGACATCATGACATTACAGCAGGCGGCTCTGTTAGCTGAAGGAGGAGGAGGAGGAATAATCACAGCGTGACAACTTTCTGTGTTTCTCTTTGCCCCCATTACCTTCTCCCATTGTCCACCAACCCACTTTGGCAGGTCTTTTTGGACTGCAAATGTGGGCGGCGTTAGGTACTTAATGTACTTAATGTCATTTTTAAAATGTAAGACCTTAAATTGCCGAAACATGAAGCGGAAAAAAAGCAAATAAACCTTCTAAATGAAATAACATAATATCTTTTGTTATGTTAAATATATGTATGTACATTTAATACATGCTGTTACTTTAGTTTGTAATGTTTTTCTATTACTATACTCAGAATGCGTCAAAAGATATAAATTCATGGAGTGTCACAGAAGAAGAAAGATACAAAGAAGCGCATGATGCTCCAAAGAGCCAGTGCCTTCAAGAAGAATTTGCCGTAGAGCAACCGCTATGGACTCAACTGCCCGAACAGATCTGCCAGAGACTGTACAGTCCTGATACATCACAGCAAGATTTCCAGGTATCAATTTATCACAAACTTTATAACACTAGTTTCTAAAAAAAAAAAAATAATAATAATAATAATAATAATTAAAAAAAAAATAATTATATACATATATATATAGTTAATCTATTTATTCGTAAACTTGAATACTTTTTAGGTTTCAACAGGAGAAACTTTGTCTAATGGAGCCGCTCTTCTGCAAACTCAACAGGCTGTACTTGCTCTCAGATCATTAGTATGTACATAATCGTATACAAGACATAAACAAAACAAAACTTTACAAACTCAATGTTTGGTGTTTGTTTTCCCAGATGAGTACAAGTGCCTCAGGGGAACAAGGCGATCTACTTGAGGCATTGAAGCAGGTTTTACGTTCTCTCGATGCTCTCAGTGGCTTCTTGTTGACCTCAGTTCACAGTGACAGTTCCAATTCTGAACTAAAGCAGCTACAATATGAGGTATGGACAAATGAATTACGCACACACACAATAAAGAATAGTCTATCTTAGCATTATGGTTGACAGCTGTTGTGTCCTATATGCAGTGTGTGAGAGGTGAACTGGCGACTTTGTCCGAATTGTTGAATCACGTTGAGTTGGGGGAAAATATGGCAGTTTCCCAGTGTGTCTCTTCCCTTCAGCAATGTGTCAGCTCAATCAGCGAGCAGCTGCCGTCACAGACAGGTCTCACGCAGCAACAACAACAGGTGACACCTCAGACGTTCCGTATTAATATTTTGTATCTAAATGGCCTAATCTGAGCATTAACAGAATACATTTATTCCCTCAGGTGATGCCAAACCCTATGCTTTTGGTGGATTACTTTGACAAAGAACAGAAACGCCTCCGCCAGGGCTCAGGGGAAGTTCCTAACTTGCAGGTAATCTTAAAATAAATAAATATAAATGCATGTCTACAATTGATCTTACAATAAATGTGCAGTCCCAAGATTCATCTGCCCCCCAGAAATGTATTAAATGCTGATACTTCACCTTTTATTTTTCATCTTAATTCAAAAGGCGTTCCTTAAGATTGTAAAGATTGTACTATATGTGCATTATTACACATTGCATTGGGGACATATGACGTAATTCTTTCAAACCAAAACATACAAACTGCTAAAATATACATTGCACGCTAGAAGTTATAATCAAAAAGTCAGAAATGCATGAGCTTTCTCAACAACAACAACAAAAAAACCTGTTCTTCATACTTTTTTTTCTTTCTTTGGGCAGTGTGTGCTGGTCAGACTTCTGAGGCGCTCTCCGGGGGCAGGAGCAGGGCTGAGGCAGGTTTCCCAGTCGTTGCTGCAGGGGATGAGTGGACTGGTGGAACTGGGTGAGGAGTGCACCACAGAGGGGCGAACGCGCACACTTCGCAGCCAAAGTGAACTTCAGCACGCCCTCCAGAGACTCCAGGTATCGGCATGAAACTTTTCACAGGGGCGTGTGCTGGTTGTGCATTGGTTATGCGGTTATGCATTATAGAGATTGGAAACACATGTCACAAAGCAAACGTTACGGATTCAGTTCGGCTGCAAAGTCCAAAAAGTTACACTCGCCAAAGCAATATAAAAGTGTGTAAAAAAGAGCTGTGGAAAAACACCTTTAATTACCGGGTTATTAAGCCAGTCATCTGGTTTTACCCATAGGATCTGGCAACGCAAAGTACAGAGCTCTGTGGGGTTTCTGATTGGACAATGGTCAGTGCCTGGGCATATTAAATTTCTTAATCAAGGCCTTCTGTGTCCAAAGATGTAAAATGTGAAATTTGACTTTTTTTTTTTTTAATAAACTTTAATTTTATGAGGCTGCAAATTGAGAACTAATGTCATTTAAAGTCATTTATCTCATGCATTAATTACAACATTTAAAAATAAAATAAGTTGTTCATATTCCATTGTAATTTAATACATGCGCTTTTCCAAACCACTACTTTTAATCCGTCTCCTTCACCTCGCGTAGATTACCGCACATCACTGATTTTACTATTAATATAAATCTTGTGCTATGCTGATTTAGAAGCTCCAGGAGGTCATCACGTCCCAGCTGGCCTTTGCGCACTCTCCTTCCCAACAAGAAACCCTGAAGTGCCACGAGGATGAGTGGACGCAGCTGCAGGCCAGGGCCGGGGCGCTACGGCAACGGGCTTCAGATCAGCAAGCGGCCTCTCACAGGAATCTGCAGGTTTGTTACATTGTACAATAGCTGAAGGCCATTTGAGTTTGGACATGCCAAGGCTTTCTTGAGCGGATCAGAAGCACGCTGATGCTTTTGCCACTACCGCAGGAGTGGACTCGGTGGGAGGATAATTGTGGTCAACTGGGAAGGCTCCTGGATGAGAGTGAGGCCTTTCTGATCGCTGAGGAGCAGAAGGGGGGCGAGGCTGAAGAGTTGCTCGTACCGTCGAGAATAAAAGGGTGCCAGGTACATAAATTAACATACATAAATAACGTCCGCTCAGAGAGGATACTCATTTAGGATACATTTAAGAATCCTGGCCCTACAAAAGAAAAACACATGTCAACACATTTCCCTTTCTCACTTCTTATTATAAAGTATAATTAATCTTACCCATCCTTGTTCCAGCAACTTTTGTCCAAGCTGAGTAAGAGCAGAGGCATGCTGGGTCGGCTCCTGGATCAAGGCGAAAATCTGCAGGCGACCTCGGTCCGACTGAAAGGGGGCACTCTGGAGCTGCGGTGGAAAAACGTCTGCAGACAAGTGGAGCAAAACTTGAAACGCTGTCGAGACACGCAGGAAAACTGGGCCAGGTGGGACAGGCCGAGGAATGTCTGTGATAAAAAAAATACAAGCATGTCTAAGGATTTACTGTCAGAACTGGCAGGGCATATTTTTAATGAGTTACAATGTTGTGGAAAAACATTGGATACATCTCAATGTTGTTTGCCAATACTATAGAAGTGTATTGGCATTGGGTTTTATATACCTACAAATAATCTTACACAATGTTTCCCCCCACATTATAAGGTACACTGCCAAATTAATAATTTCTTAACCCACATTGTATTCATGCGTATTCATGAACTAGTATGCTAGTTCCAGTTTTATTATGTTATGTACTTTTTTCATGCATACTCAGGCATATGCTACAGTATCAGGAGCAAAGGATGAAATGTCCTCACTTTGTGCTCTGTCATCCTCCAGTCTCTGTGCAAATACCGCATTCCTAAGTCAGTGGCTGATTGGTGCCCAAGAACAAGTCCAGGCATGTTCAGCCCTGGCGGCCTCCTCGGACCTCGAACCGGAGCGTGTCTGTGACGGTTTGATCAAGCTGCTGGTAAGTGTAGCCGATGGTAACTGGAATCCATTCAGTCAGCTGACTTTGTGCCCGTCCCGAATCTAAAAGTGACAAAAAGAGCAACAAGAAAATGACCAAAAAGTGACGATTAAAGACAGTCAAAAAAGTGACAGAAACACAGCAACAATGTAAGGAAAAATATTAGTTTAGATTAATTTTTTAGCTTTCAAATGTGGCGTTACACTGGCGTATAGTCAAGAAGCTTTTAGATGTGGGTAAAGCTGAACTGGAGAAAATGTGCTTGGTTAAGGCGGGGGTTAAGAGGTTAAAGAGGGCGTGTTGTGCATGTTTTTCGTCATAATAAACACACCTTTACCCCTATTTAGAAATGTGTTGGTTAAATTAAAAAGTACGATACTGATCCAATACAATATGTAGAACCTCAGAAGAAGCTTTCTGGAGAACTACTGTCCCGGTTCTAAAAAAATATTAAAAAAGCTACTAGGAAAATTTTAAGATTATTCAAAGATGTGCGAGTGCCTCAAAATACAACTCCAGAAAAGCTATAAAAAAAGTCGATTTTGCATACTACCCCCTTAATGTAATTAAGATCATGTAACAAGGTGGGGAATCAAAATGAGTTCAAAATTGTAGAACACGGAAGATGAGATAAAATATGTCCATTTGTCAAAAACACATGCAGTATTCTTATGGACCTTGTTTTGTTTCTTTTTACTCAGGACGTGTGCATTGAGGTTGGCGTCATGTCAGTCCAGAGAGAGTCTGTTTGTAGAAATGCCTGTCCTAGTTTGAGAGGACAGGTTACCAGCCTGGAGTCCCAGTGGAGCCAGCTGAACTCTGCCCTCTCAGAGACCCAAGAGCAACTGCAACAGGTCAGATATACACAGCATAATGTTTTACCTTTTCCATCTGTTGTTAAAATGTCTTAGTATTGACTCTGTCTTGCGTCTAATTGGCAAAAATATGTTAAATCGTTTTGTTTGTTTTTTGCTCCCGGGTGATTTTATCTTTCAACATAGTTTTGTAAGTGAAATGTGCTCTTTTGGGAGTGGAATTCAGATCTGTAATTTAGAAACTTAGTATGTTGAAGGACGCAGTTAATAATACTATGATACTTTTTATCACCAGTTAAGGGAGTAATTTAACCTTCACCATTATTAAGTGGTACGTTTTGGCACTGTGGACTTCCCCTGATCTGGAACAGGCAGACTTGACCGCATAAAAGTGATTTGTGTCTATAACCAACACGGACAGGTCTTCATTGGTATTTTGTCACTATGCTATTTGCTTTACAACTTGCTATGTAAGTATAACATGGTCTACTGCCCAGTGTCCATTTTGATGGACGGTTCTATTGATTTACTTTTACAATGTCCTCAAGGTCATTAAATTATTGGTAGATGTAGACAGATGTTTTCCAACAGACCACCAAGAAATATCCTCTGTTCATTGCCCTTTTAAAACTAAATTTATTACATTCCAATGTATTACTGTAAGTGTTAATGTCTCCTTCTGTTTGTCTCTTAGCATCTCCTGAAAAGATGGCCGCCGGATGATTTGCTGTCTGCCCTGGAGGACTGGCTCAAGAACAAACAAGCTCACCTCATTAAGGAGAAAGAAGAGACTGTCAATGCGAAAAACTCTACTTCTCTCAGCAAACGCTTGCAGAGCCTCAAGGTTACTACTGTCAACAATTAATCCACACTGCGTAACATTTCACCTAAAGACAAGCACTTATTTTCCTACAGATTTATTTATCATTGAAGAATACCTAAAAAACTAACAGACAAAAACATAATCTTCTCAGATGTGACTTGTAAGTTTAAAACGGAGATGTTGACTAATATATATAAAGGCAGCCGAATATAAGATTCAGAATAGTTAAGTCTTCATCCAAATCCATTCTTTGATTACCCTCTGCAACAATAGCATTGTAGATGGTAATAAAGAGCATGTTTTGTATTGCTGGCAACAGCGTAGTCCAAAAGATTACAGATTTCATCAGATTAAATACTGTATCTGGTGAGAGGTTCAGATTCACAGAGTTGTCTAGAAGCATATTGACACCTGTTTTAGCAGTATCTATTTTATTAGCAGTCTGAGACCCCAAATGGCTTATTTTTACATTAATGAATAACTGTACATTACTCCAACAGAGGTTCCCAAAGTGAGGTTCTTATCTACAAAACAAGTATCTTCATTTTGTTTGTTGTAAATGTATAACATTATTTTACATGTATAATAACATAAACTAGAGTGAATCGTTTTAATTGATAGGCACCAGTAGGATTTTTACATCCCTGTGACAAGGAAAAATAGTTGTTGATTTCAACATTTAAGGCTGCACAACTATTTGTTTACAATCATCACATCAAATATTGACAAAAATTAATATCTCAATATTTTGGGGGACTTTCTTGATAACGATAATGAAGCGATATTCTTGCATCATCATCTTTCTACCACCTTTGCTCTGCCCGATCCCGCCAGATCTTGAAACTAAGCAGGAAGGCCCTGGTCAGTACCTGGATGGGAGACCGTTTAGGAACACCAGGAAGCCTGGGTGAATTGAGTGTGTGAGTGAGTGGTTGGTGGTGGTGGGAGGGGTCAATGGCACAGACAGGTTGCCTCGGGGTAGACTGACGGAAGTCACTCTACCCCGAGGCAGCTGTGGCTACAACAGTAGCTTACCACCACTGTCGTCATGAGTAATGACGACAGTGTAACGCTTTGAGAAGCTTGGTAATACAGGCTTGTAAAGTGTAAGCCATTATTATTATTAAATTAATGTGGATTGCGTTGTCGCTCTAAAGGATGATTGCCTTCAACAAACTACTTTAGTTTAGAACACTTAACACACTTTTTAGAGCTATTACGTGTCAAGCATATTTTATTTTTATTGTTTAGCACCAGTTTTGGCTTCTTGACATTGGGCATATTCTTGATTTTGTAAATTTGCAAATCTTCCAAACATCAACTTCTATATTATCTTGTGGACGAAATACTATTGCCCACCATCAGAGTGCAATTGTATAGGAAGTACAATGTCCCTCATAAAACATATGATACTTCTTATTTCAGTCTTCTCTCAAATGTTAATGCTCTTGGAAAATGTTAAAAATGTGCACTTGTTAACAAATATGATAAAAAGAGCGATCAGATTTTTCTTTTTAATCAACCTGCTCCAGTACATACAATTCTGTCTTGAAAAAAAAAAAAACGTTATCAGTATCAGAAAGCTGCACAGAAGCAGATACTTCTAACTTCTACTTTTTATGGACAAAAGTTGTGCTATAATTTGTTTATGCATGATCATTTTCTTATCATCTCAGGGGTTACAGACGGGTCTAGAACATGGGCAGCCCCTCCTGGACTTTCTGTGCCAATCTGGGCCTCCTCTGGTGGGAGCTGACGCCATCATTCTCCGCTCTGAAAGGACAATGTTGGCAGAGAAAGTCGGTGCCCTGAGACTGCGCTGGGCCGACCTGCGGGGGGAGCTAGAGAACCAGGTCTGGTAACTCGACTTGACAACCTGATTCCGTACAGTAAAGCTTTCCACATTTGTCACACTTAGCTGAAGAAAAACCCCTGCTAATAGTAGGTTAGCCGAGTAGCCGTCCCTACACAGCGATCAATATGTGGCATTTATATTTTTGCAAGCCAACCGCAAAAGCGAATAGCATTTGAAGTTTGTCATTTCCACTTTATTTTCTGTGATTTTTGGCCGTCTCCCTTTAGCTTGATGACGCAGAACACATACATCACGGTTGGGCTCAGAGACAAAAGAAGTTGCAGCATCTTCAAAACTTAATGGACCAGACGAGGGAGAAAGTAGATCAGTGGAAACGGCCTTACAGTGAATATTTGGGCCGAAGGCTTCTTCTGCTGGAGTGGGAGGTAAAGTAACAAGACACAGGTGGTTGTTTGCACAGTCTTTTTTTCGGCCTCATATCTGAACTTTTGCACCAGGGTCATTTGGAAAGCTTGAAGGACATCACGGCGAATGTGGAGGACTTGAAAGATGCCACTTCGAACGGCGAAAATGCAATACAGAAATCTATGGATGATATCATCTTGGCTGAGCAGGTGGAGGAGCTTGGTCAGGCCTGTGAGGACATTACTCAACAGGTGATGAGCATTTTTATTCATTTTTAGCTATCTGCAAGGCCTAATATTCAGGCCTTGATCAGTCGGTGAGCTTATCTCGGACATATTTCACTGAATGTTGCTCTTTCATGTATCAATCTGTCAGCTTCCACCCTCTCACCCAAGCCTTCTGTTGTATCTCCAAACCTAGAACCGCCCCAAAACGTTCACCGCCTTATCAGCTAGTAATTTATTATTTAGGGTAGGTCACTCAAGGCCTGGGGACCAAATATTATCACACAATCACCACATATTATGTTCTTGTCCCCTTGATAAGTGCCAAAGCTTTTATATTTGGTCAAAGTTAAAGTGGAGAAAATGTGCTTGGTTCAGTTGGGGGTTAAGAGGTTAAAGGACTTGTACCTACTTTCATTTGTAGTAGAGTAAAATTCCCCTTGCATTGTGTTTGCAGGAGAAAAAAACATTGCTTGCGTTATAAACTCATTCCCAGGCAGAGTTGTAATGCTAGGAATTTGTTACGAATGTTATAAGTCTGGACTACAATTTTCAAGCTCAGGACTAAACACAAAACTATTTAATCAATCCAAAACCTCAATCCACTGACAGCATCACGGCTTTAGTCCTTTGAAGTCTTAGGCATACACTCCCCTCCTTGTCTCTTCTGTGTATCGTAAATCCATGGAACAGTTTCATATTCCCTGCATGGTTACAACTTTAATTCTAATGCTATCTACTCTTGTGTACTCTTGTTCTATTTTCTATGGTAGCATCGCCTCACAGTTTTACACACACACACACACACACACACACACACACACACACACCCGAGTGGCTCCATGTGGATGCACACATTTACTGAGCCCGTTCTGTGTTTATGAAGAACATTTTTGAAATTACACACATTTTGGATAATGCCGTAATGTTAACCTCTTATCCCCCGCCTTAACCAAGCATATTTAAGATCGACCTTATCCAAATCTAAAAGCTTCTTGCAAAAAAGCGGCAAAAACAAGATGTAAATGAGGATGAAAATGCAGCAAAATAGAAATAGCGAACAAAAACGTGACAAGAGACAACACGAGGAAAACCTAGTACGTTTTAGCTTTCAAATGAGCCGTTACACTGGCCTATAGGCTGTGTGCTCCAGTCGAGAAGCTTTTAGATTTGGGTAAAGCTGAACTGGAGAAAATGTGCTCGGTTACGGTCGGGGTTAAGAGGTTTTAACTAGCTCCCTCTTTTTGGTTTTCGGCTCAATCACAGTCAAACACATCTATAGAACTCTGCGATGTCGTCCAGCATTACCGTTTCATCTTACCTCTCGTTTAACTCACTTTCTATTTGCAGATGGAAACCGTGAAACCATCCTTACTACAAACCTTGGACAAGTGGACCTGTTTCAAAAAGCACTTGACTGAGATTTCCCTTTTCTCTGCGAGGCTCCAGTGCTCTCTAAGACAGCTCCGAGCAGCTCCTACGTTCTCCTCACAACAGGCAGAAAGGCGCCTTCACGACCTCCAGGTGAGTGTGCTAAAGCTAAAAATGGCTCTTGTCACCACCCACTCCAACATTTCCAACCGAGGCTCTGAAGCTTTTAAGCCCGATGTGACGAAGCGTGATATTTTGGACTTTGACACTTAACATTGACAAGTCGAGTAAAGCCGTGTGTGGCTGTTCCCTGTCAATTTGGGAAAGTGCACTTGTGAAGTTTTTAATAGAGATTATTTTTTTGTCCTCCTTCCTCCGCCAAAGGAGTTACGTTCAACGGCTGAGATTTCTGAAGATATCTGGGGTACACTGGACAAATCTTATAAGGATCTGGAGAAGACTGTTGATCCAGCAGCTGCACATAGCCTGAATGAACAGTTGGAAGGAGAACAGAAAAGGTCAGTAATCCCTAAAACAAAGACATTTCTTGTAATTTATTATTGTCAAAGTCTCTATCCAGGCCAACTGACTGAGGAGGCCTTTTACAAACAATGGCTCCATGGCTGCTTTAAGTTGAATGCATGAGCTCACGGTAGAGGGAGTGAGAGGTGAAGGCGATGATGGTTTAATAGTGCGGTAGCTGACAGCTCAAAGCTAACCGGAGAAACTAGCAAAGTTCTTCACAGTCATGGCAAAGTAGAAACTGACATGTCAAATAAACAGCTGTCCGGAAGCTGAACTCTCTTTATATAATGTTACCTGTTGTTTTCAGCACCAAGGAATTCTCTTGGGTGTTCTTCTGATTTATACATTGTTTGCAGATACTTCACTTTAGACGTTTTTTGGAAACTTTCACAGCAGATATTTCCCCGATTTGATCTTGATCTTGTGTTAGTGGTACTTGGAAGATCGAATCTTTTATGAGGCGGTGCTTGGAAGGTCAAATGTTAAAATGCTTTTGATTCGATGGGGATTATAATAAAGACAACGGCACTAGCACCAAGCTAACTTTGTCTAAATGTGAATTAGAAACCACAGGTGCTTTATATGAATATGTTACCGTCAATAGTTGACTATGAGGTGTATGATTGTTCATTAATGTGTGTTGTCCCGATCAAATAAATAAATATCTTGTTGTTTGTCTAGCCACCGTCTTACTCCTGCCTGAATTGTACTTCCGCTTAGGGCCTTTAGTTGGTTGGTTTGAATACATATACAGTATAAAAGAATGAAATGTCTTTTGATTTCGTGTGCCAGGTGGGAGGCAGTTCGTGAAGATTTGACAGACGAGATCAAGGAAACCGAAGAGAGCGTTTCAGCATGGCACGAGTTCACAGACCAGACCAAACGCTGCTCACTTCAACTGCAAAAACTATGGAGTCAGTGGGAGGAGCTGGAGCAGTCGCCCCCGGAGTCCCAGCTACAGCCGGTAGAGGTGGGACCCAATCTTGTGTCTCGGATCACACAGTGATAAGCATCTTTTTTGGGGAATAATACGTTACTGTCACTTTCATTACTAATAACACATTTTTAAAAGGTTTCAAAACAGTCTCTTGTCTGAAACAGCATTTATCCATTAGTCTCTTTTTGTTTTGTTTTTTTAGTTGGGGCCAACTTTGAGAGCATCAGGTTCAGAATGTATTTTTTTTTTCTCAAAATGCCTTTTCGTGGAAGAGAACAGGCTGCTGCTCTCCACTCATGGCCGCAAATATTTTTCCATCTACCTGATCACCTGCACGTAATAGGCCACATATTTCATTACATGATGTTTTGCAGATTTGCGCAGCAGAGGAAGAACTGTGGGTCTTTTTCAGGCTGTGCGTCACCCTAACGCTGTGTTTTGATGTAGTTCAACTCACATCTATTGATCATTAGAATAATATAGAATACATCAAAACTTTTACCAATCATAGCATTGTATACTTTCACGTTGATTTGCATTATATTAATGTATGTACGGCGTATAATTACAAAAATGCAGGCTACCCTTATTGTTATGCCTGTTATAAACTTGTTGACCAATTGGTAAACTCTCTTGGTAAATGCACAGGAGCAGCAGATCATATGATACGTTATGTTTTTTAAATCTTTATTTTATTTTAGGATTAAAAACAGGTCATCATTAAAAAATATTTTTTAATGTGCAAAATTATCACTGTGATGTATTTCTTTGATTTGTGAAAAGTAACTATTCAAAATACCCTCAAATGAAAGGGCAACAGTACCTTAAAACAGTTACTCAAAATAAGTATTCTAAATACTTACTACCTAACACTTAATGTACTGTAAGTTTCATAGTGCGGTGCATCATTGTTATTTAATCTGGTACATCATATAGTTCACATTCAGTAAATACATTTTCAGTCACTGATAGTGTCCAGCAGGGAAGAACTTTTTTGTTTTTTATCCCCTCAAACAGTAACGTTTATGAAGATATTTGGCAGAAAGACCTAAGACCTTCACAACGTGCACGGAATAAATAGGTGAACCCTTGTATTAAATAGCTGGATGCCCTTCTTTTGTAGCAATAACTGCTTTCCTGTAGTTGCAGATTAGACGCTCAAACGATAAAGATTAATCTTGGACCATTCCTCTTTACAAAACTGCTGCAGTTCAGCGAGATTCCTGGGTTCACTTACTTTTTCCGCCCTGTCCTGTGAATGTTTACATGTTACGACCAATAAAAATATGATGAAATGTAAATGTTTGGGTGGTATTAGTTTAAGCAGACACTGTTTATTCATTCTTATGATTTTGATGAAGATCAGGACACATTTTATGACCCATTTAGGTAGAAATGCGAAAAATTCCAAAGCGTTCACATACATTTTCATCCCACTGTATTCTTCTAGACAAATCTCAAAACGTTTAATCCGACTAAATTATCACTCTTTTGCAAATCTTAGCTGTAACTCAAACTTACACTTCCAACACAGACGATCCATGTTTTTGAACCACTTAAAAACATCGTCTTTACTGTTTCATTATTGATAGGATTTGCAAGAAAAGGCTGAGAATGTGGAAAGCAGCTTGGATCACGTTGTTGAAGCCTCCAAGCTTCTGATTGGACGACTGGACCCGGTGGCTTCTAATATCGTCCTATCACAAACCAGTGAACTGTCCTGTGATGTTTTGATTTTGAGCCAGACTTTTCAGATGCAGAAGATGAAAGTTCAGGTAATGCTCACTTCCCATGTTATGTTATGTTTCCCATAATTATTGTGATGATGACGTAATAATATCGTATTCTCATTCAGGATGATGAAGAACAACAAAACAGTTTTAAAGGGAATTTGGAGAAACTTGAAAACCAGAGTGACGAAATCGAAGCACAAATGAGCCGTGTCAGCGATGTTGATCATGCAAAGGTAAAGTAGTACAGCGGTTAGCGCTCGTGCTTCACAGTGAGAAAGTCCAGGTTCGATTCCCACCCAGGACGGGCCCTTTCTGTGTGGAGTTTGCATGTTCTCCCCGTGTCTGCGTAGGTTTTCTCCAGGTACTCCAGTTTCCCCTACCACTAAAAACATGTACAATAGGCCAGGGTGAGTGTGTTAGCCTTGGGCTAATGGATGCAAATTAGCCCAAGGCTACAATCCGGTGTGGCTTGTTTACATGCATGAGACCCTTGTATGTTTATTAACATGCACTGTCCCGACCAAATAAACCAATCAATAAAAGGTGGAATATTGAATACAAACTCCAAGTTCTTAGATAATGGCCATAAAAAACAGATTTATTTTTTCTGGATTTTTCATGTGCTGCAGGTTTTCCGGGAACTCGCCAGCCTGTTTTCATCCCTGTTTGACGTCAGTGAGATGAGTGCCCATGCGAACCTTAGCAACCAGGAGGCACAGAGGCTGCACATGCTCCACGGGAGATATAAGGAGAGTCTGACTCGAGGTCTAGACCTGTACAAGTAAGACATTTCACTTCAATATGAGTTTGAAATTGCTGTTTAAAAAAATATAGCTTCTTTTTATTTATTTTTCATTTTTTCCATTTAAAAATAAAAAAAAAAGAAGCTATGTACATAATAAAAAGGTCTGGACCATATTATGTCCAGACCTTTTTATTGTGTACATATGTCCAGACCTTTTCATTATGTACATAGCTTCTTTTTATTTGTTTTAAACAGCAATTTGATATCAGTTTAGGTATTATTACATCCCTATATTTAAAAAAAACTTTAAAAAAGATGGCCACAAATGAAAAGTGTCACTAATTGTAATAGGTGGCGTTCACAATTTAGAAGGTGATGATGTCAGTCGTTTCTACTGACCAACATAACACTCATGTTTTCGAATATTGTCACCACTTTCGGACGTCTTTCAGAGAAAATAATGCGCATTAGTTTAGATGCGTAGATAGAGGAGACAATGAACTTTGATACAGGTTTTGTTTCATGTGGATTCTTCCAGTAATGACTGAGATATTGACCAAAAACTAAGACAACAAAATCTGCAGCTCACCAGTTAGCACAGTTACCATAGTTACCGCCAGAGTATTTTCAGTTGACCTCCACCTCAATTTTAAACTATGGGCTCTTTAGAAGGTTGTGATGTCACGTGAACGCTACCAATTAAATAAAACCTAATGCGTAATTTGTGTTTCTGTTGATGAAGGCAGATGCATTGTCAACATCACCTTCCTTTGGACTTCGAGGGAAAGTGTACGGCTCTGATAGACATTCAAGATTCACTCGAGCGCGAGGCGACGTCAAGAAACAGCCAGAACTACACTGGCCTTAAACAAATGGCTGCCAATCACCAGGTAAAGGAGCTTTCACTTTCAGCCGTGATGGTTTTTGTGGTCATACTTTTGATAGATTTGATTGAGAATGTCATTTTTATTGTAAACCAACATAGCCAAGAATAAGTATCTTTTTACCTTACGCTTTAATAACATTACTTTTCCCTGCAGAAGCTTTGGGGTGACATAGCAGTTGGACAGGAGCTCCTTCATAGACTTCAGTGTGATGTGGTGATGCTCTTGGAAAACTCATCGCCTGAACAGAGGTAATATGATGAATGAATGATAGAAATAAACTCTTTTGACTCACTACTTTCTCATTTTGAATACGCCAATACTTTTAGTCAGTGCTTAATTTGTAAATTAGTAGTTTCAGGAACACTTTTGGTCTAATGTGATGGATTAAATATTTCCCGGAGCCTTTACCCTGAAAAACTGAAAATTGGGGGAATAAGTTCCCCCAAACGGGGGATCAAATTAAGCACTGCTTTTAGTTTAATAATTGTAGCATTCCTTCACAATGACATTGTAATCAAACTTTGGGTAGTGACCGATTATTTTGAACTTTTCTTTTCAGATCAGAAACCCTCGCCCGTGTGTCCCGTTTAAGGCAGAAGTGGACCGATGTGCTGATTGTCTTTGACCAACATCGATCTTTGGTCAAACAACAGCTGAGACAATTCACCACATTCCGCTCCGGCACGAAACATATTTGCAATGTTTTGAAAGTTGTAGATGCCGTACTGCCCCTTACTGGACCTGCCATATGTGTGTCACTGCTCAAGACACAAGATTATGAGGTCAGAGTGTGTTGATTATTTTTTATTTTTATGCTTTTGCTGTAAGTATTATTCCTAAAGCCATAGATAAATCCTTAATCCCTAGATTAGGCTTTGCTCTGTTTTCCGTAACCGTCACAGACCACTTTCTGTGTTGCTCACATTTCAGTACTAGAGTTTCTTGGATATATTCACGACTCCAGACATTTTACACTCGTGATTCTTAATATTTAAGTGCACCAGGACATGATTTAATTATTTACTTAATAATAAATACCATGTGACAGTAAACTTAACATAAAAAAGATAGAAGCCTCCATTATACAGTATTATTTAAGGTTATTCGAATCGAGTGATACAAAAAGTCTCTCGTCTTAAAGTCAGACCTGAAGAGCATACAGAGTGACTGCTGTCTACTCTTCTTCTTGCTTCAGTCTGATGGAAAATCTATGGAAGGACACTGGATGTTATTGTAAAACATCCTATGTGCAACATGTGCAAATTTAACAAGTAAACAATAAAACTGATCAGGAACTGTTATATCAGATTCAGAAAAAGTTGCTGATTTCTGATTTAGTTGTGGGAAAATGACCAGGTTTTGGAAAGGTTGCAAAGACTCACTGATTTCATCATATTGTTAGTAGTATTGTAAATGATTGTGTGGGAGTATCCATAGGGCCAAAGAGATGGAAAATGTGGACTGACAGTGACACTATTGATTATTCAATATGAGCCAAAGTTTGATCTTCTTAGATGTGACGTGTGCAGGTTTACTACTACAACACATACAGGTCGAAAATGTAATCCTGGATTTGAACATTGTCAGAGCTGAGGCCTGTCTCACATCTTCTCATGTGTTCTACATTTTAGCGGCATAAAACTGAAACGCAGCCCCACGTGTTTAGTCCTTACTTTGATACCAGCAAGACAACACTCCTCAGAGATAAAGATGTTTGATATGACGCTAACATGTCAGAGATGTGCTGTAGTGCTATACCATAGAGAGACGTTCTGCATTTCTTTGCTGAATGTTTTTTTTTCTCATGCGATTTAAAGGACACAGAAAAGGCACTGCAGGCTCACTCTGCCATCTACACCAGGGCAGTGGACGCGGGAAGAACTCTATGTGAATCTATGACAGATGTCGAGTGTCAAACAGAATTAAAAAATGAGATTGACGCTCTTGAGGAGGCATGGGAGAGCGCCACATCACAGCTGGAGAGACATAAAGCATTGATCACCAAGACTGTCCAGGTAACAAACATGCACTTCTGACGGATTGGCCAAACAAGCTGCATGAAATGAATGTAATAATCTTGTATCATCACATAAGTATGTTGCTTTGAATTTACAATGTACCTTTACCTTGCAACATTGTCTTTTGTTGTCTATGAAATGCCTGACATAACTACCAACAAAAGAGCAGGCATTTCCATATCAACACTAATGAATGTTGGTGGTGGGAGGGGTCGGGGGGTTGGGGGGGGGTGGGGGCGGGGGGGGGGGGTCAGCGGCTTTAACAATGACCCATATACAGCTCTTGAGCCTGGCCCCGTCAAGAGGATCAAAGAACAACTGGCGAAATGATCCATCATGTCACATATTGTAGTTGTGCCCAGGAATCCTTTGCCATTCTCAGTTTGTTTGATTTAAGTTCAGCGCAGTTTAGACATGGTTTATTTCTGGGCTTGGCTTGGTTTGGCCCTGGCTTGGTCCGAGTTTTCGCCATATGTTTGCTCGCTCTACAGCCTTGTTTTTGATTTAGACAAATGGCAAGTCAGTCCCATCAATAGATAGCAACTCAGAGCATTTAGTCCTACTGATGTAGTGAAAGGCAATACTTTACATACCACCTTTACGCTGGTATTTCATGTTTTGTTTAATTATACTGTGGGAGGGGCATAAAGGTCCAGTTTGCAGAAATAATCTGTCACACCGAGGAATCCTTTTAGATGAGTATTGAAACGACTCCAATTCAAAGCAATCCTGTACAGATGAAGACTTGAAAATCTTTCTCTGCATGACGAAGAGCTTACACGGAGAGTTTTAGAGCACAGACAATTTATCACAGTGTAACCACTAGCTCTTTTCAGACCTAAAGGAAATCCATCACAATATTGTATCATCACAGGGCAAAGGGAGGGAGACACTGTCCGTGTCTATTACACCAAGGATGTTTGGGTGCGCACGTGCTCACGGAGGTCAGGCAAAGTTGTGTTAACCCGTTAAGCCCAACAGGATCCAACCAGTGAAGGGGAAATCCCGCTCAGCAACATGTCAGAGATCACACTCCTGATACTGTAATCCACTACGGACGGAGTTAGCACTATGGGGCTTTTAATGATGTGGTAGTTTGGATTAATAGAATACATAGGAAAACATGTCAACACAGATTTACAGGCGGTGTCAGGTAACAGTACACATTATAAAACTTCAGGTAATTCTATAAAACGTACACACTAATTTAAAGGTACTGCTAGTGCCCCAGGTATTAAATAAATACATAATACATTTTGTCGCCAGGAGCCCCATATCCCCCTACACTTCCTCCTGCTGTTCTGGGGGGTTCCCGAGGAGTTCCCAGGCCACCTTAGAGACTCCGTCCAGCGTGTCCTGGGTCTTTCCGGGAGCCTCCTCCCAATGAAACGCGTCTGGAACACCTGCCCAGGCAGGCGAGCTGGAGGCATGCCTGAGCCACCTCAGCTGGCTCCTCTTAACGTGAAGGAGCAGCGGCTCAAGTTCGAGTTCCTTCCAAGTGTCTGAGCTCCTCACCCTTTCTCTGAGGATTCCCTTAAACTGCCACCTTATCATGGTGGGATTTTTTGAGCACCCACATTATCCTATAAGGTCATAAAGCCCCTATGGATAGTGTCATATCAAGGACTGCGATGTCGCCCGATATGGTGCAGCCAGGGCCCACCTTTGAGCCTGGCCAGGGGTTGGTTCTTGTATGCGAGCGCCTGGTGGAGCCCGGTCTGACTCAGCCTGAAGGGACCACATGGGTCCCTCCTGTAGGTTCACCACCTGTAGAGGGAGCCGTAGGGGTCGGCTGCAGAGAAGACTAGGCGGCAGTCGAATGACATTGGAATGACAGTCCAATGACCTGGTCTTTGTGCATCTGGTTGTCGGGATGTATGAAATAAGCATTGAGTTGAAATACTACTTTATGCACACAATTTGGCTCAATATTTATTCATGATTAATATTAGTAAGGGTAAGAATGCATAAAAGAGAGCAGTTTCGAAAGCAATCTAGACTCATGTTGCTCAGATAAAAGTACGTTTGAATGTGAATGCGGAAATTAATTCAAATATTTAATGTATCATAATAATGACTGATGAAAACAACACCACTACTGTTAGTAGTGTTTAGTTGGTGGCTTTTCATAATAGATTAAAATGGGGTTGTGGAGCCTGATGAGTTGGTGGATCCCTCAAACAGCTGCTGCAGGGATAACATACATGCCCCTATGACTTCCCCTGCTGTTTTGACTAGGCTAGTGGTTTGGGATTTATATTTCAATGGTACCAAATGTTGGACCGCCAGACTGTTAGTAAATAACATATTAAATAGGTGTTACTTGTACTGGACAGACCATGTTCCTACACTTACCGCTGCATGCCAGAGGTGATTTAACAAGCGTCCACCTCAATGGACCGCTCTATGGCCTTATTAACTGTAACTCCTGAAACCAATAGAGCATTTGAACCTATATGATTCTCAAGAGCTGTCTTCTACCCCGTCTAAATCAAAATATGGACAGCCCAGTGTGAAAACAATCCGTGTAATGTGAATGTTAGTCTTATGTAAATCTATAAACGGTGTGATGTCTGCACAGAAGTGGGGGAAGTGTCAGCAGAAGATCGCAGATCTGAGAGCTGAGCTCGACGAGTGTGTACTGAAACTGAAGCGAGCGGTGCCAGCCTCTTCTCAGGACGCAGAGGTCGTTCAGGTACGTGGATTCCCCCCCCCCCTCAAGCATATGAACAGAATTACATCAGTATTTGACCCTTTTAGTAGGAAAACTACACCTACCCCAAAGAAAATGTTCAAAATGGTGCACAGATCTACATGATAAAACTATACACAGTAGCCAAATTCAAATCGAAAGTAACATAAAATAAGATAAATAGATATAATAAGGGTCGTTTGTTTGGTCATTTTGGAGTCTAATAACTAGGGCTGATACCGGTACTTAACCGATACTTGGTTTCATCTAGACCCAGAAAACAGAAGATCTGGAAAATTTACAAAATCAGGTTAATCTCCAATGATGAGACATGTGTGGAAAATAGGGAATAATTATAAAATGATTTAAAATAACAGATAAATAATAAATAAGATTATAAATAAAATATAAATACAAACATTCAGAAAAGAATTTTTTTTTTTTTATTTGAGCTGAAACATCCAAGTCATTTTATTTAATGCTGTCCCAGGACCAGCAGCATTAAACTGTATTATTATTTAAGTTTTTCATGTCTTTTTCAGATATTATTTTACTGAAATATAAACCAGAATTTATCCCAAAACACTTCACTGAGCGATTTTTATTAATACATTTATTTTACACCAATTAGTAAAAGTGATGAGTTTGAAGTTCAAAAGGTTTTGTTGAATATCGATGTTACACCACAGAAATGTGTCGCTAACTTGTTTCTATGTGTTCTTGAGTAGAATGGACAATCACAATCCGATCTAGAGTTTTATTATACAGTAGATCTATGCGTCATTAGCTCATAGCAGATTGTAGCAGGTCATTCCATACACAGAATCAACGTTGAGGTTCCTAAAGCAGGTTCATTAAACATTTGAGTAAATTTTGGTTTAATGTCATTCAGGATTTGAGATGATGTCTGTAAGCAAGTTATAAAGGTATAGGTAACACAATAGCTCACTGTATACAAAGACCTTTGCAGCAACACATGACCGGCCAAGCCTATAAAGTTTCCACTCCTCAACTCTACACCAGCCTTCTCCCCCCCCCCCCATTCCCTCATTTAATACCCCATGCTTTCATTCCCCTCCCCCTTTTGTGCCCATATACCCTCCCCCTGCCTGTCCCGTTCAGATCTCTTTAATCGGGACAGCGGAGTGGACCGAAGTCGCAGTGAAGAGGACGTGTCTTGTAGTTTTGTGTCTATGGCTTTGTAACCAGTGTCGTTATCATTACTATGCAGGATATAGAGTTCTCCCTGCAGCATTTGAGGACCGGCGGACTTCAAGAAGTGGACACTATGAAGATGGACTTGTCCCCGTACGTGCCGGCAGGGGATTCGGCGCTGCTGGAGAAGCAGCGAGAGCAGCTGCACGGCCAGTGGGAAAACCTCTGTATGAAGGTCAGATTGACACGGACATAGTGAAGTTATTGTGGTTAATATAGAGAGAGGGAGTAGTTGTTGTCTCTGGCTAGTTTGGAAGTTGGGTGAAGGGGCAGGTGCAGCAGTGGGGGGGGGGGTCTGAGGGGAGGGTAGATGGAGGGAAACCAGCGGTGGGACTGGGAACAAGGATTTAGCACAACTGTGGCAGCTGGGCAAGTGGAACAGGCAAGTTTAGGAGGGAAGCGGGCAATTTTGTGACATTTCTGGCTCTAATATGACATTCTATTGACCTGTCTTTATAATTATGGTCTATTTTATAATTATGGATAAATATAGTGTGGGATAATGGGCCTTGTCAGTAAAATTAACAGTTTTTCTTATGGATATTTCTTCTCAAAATACCAATTATCTGTTATAGCAAGTAGTAAAAGTAAGAGATGAATCACAATAAACAAAAGTTATCCCTTAACGGTGAATGAACTTGATAAAATATGCAACTGATTTAAATTAGTGCCTGCACGTTTGGTTAACTTGTCCTGCTTTCATACTCCTGTACAATCATCAGATCAGTAACATCTTTCCCCCCCCCCCCCACACCCCCCCCCCCCCCCCTGTGCAGACTTCTATGGTGTAATAGCCACTAGCATTGTTACATTGGGCTCTTTGTAAATACACAGCATGCATTCCTACAGTTAAACCTCCGGCCTTCGGACAAACAAGCTGTTGTTCTTTAGGATAAACGGCTATGGCATGGCAGGGTCATTTTGTTGTTGTTGTGCCAGTTACCTCAATGCTTTATTATAGCGGGTGGAACAACAATGTGTACTCTCGCTAATTGGAGCCGCACTTCACTGCAGCTGCCTCCACCTGCCCCTGTTTTGGCTAAATGTCTAGTTTTTGGTTGACGTCTATAGCATTTGCATGTCATTGGGTTTTAATTGCCTTTTGGTGAAAAGAAGAGGAACTTGTTATGAAGATCGGGGCTGCAGATTTTGGAATGTCTTATTGCGTTTGTGATTGGGCCAGTGATTTATGTTTTAAGATTTAGATTCAGTTCAAAATGCATGTTTCACTGGGTTGTATTTCCGTTTAGTGACAAAAGCAGGGACTTGCTATAAAGGAATTTCACTAGTTCTTAGATTTTTTAACATCCAGTGATTGCATAGTTAACAGGTTGCAGGAGGGGGTAGCTGGAATTGGCCCGATGAGCAGATGGTCTTTCGTGGGCTCGAGGGACCATGGGAAGAGCCCTATTGTTGCGGGGAATCACAAAGTCTTCACTGGGGACAGCAGCGCACAAAGCTTCCAAAAGAAAAGGGTCCATCCTGTGGAAAGGACAGCCAGTAACTCCGTTAGTACATAAAACCAAAGAAGGCCTAATGAAAAACAAGTAAATGCCAATCAGGAGTAATTTATAGCTGCTGGATACAGGCTCTTACTAAGCACTTTAACCTCCATAAGATCACTGACCCGCTCCTAATCCGTGTACTGGGGCGTTTTCATGGCGTTAAGCTGTCATTAGCGAAATGGGCCTTGTTAATTACAACATTACTACATTATAACTCTGGGGAATTTGTTTTACTGATTGATTGTGTGGCAGTCTGTTCCACAATGGCTGAACACATGACAGTACATATTTTTGTCAATTGATTTGCATTATTATATGTTTTACTCAAGCACAAAGACTCTTATTCCTTATTGTGTGCCTATTGCCTGGACACAACAAAGCCAGTATGAACCCTGCTTTCACGATTGCTTTGATTTCCCCCAGGTGTCCTTGCGTAAACAGGAAATCGCAGACCGCCTGAACGCCTGGACCATCTTCAACGACAAGAACAAGGAGTTCTGCGATTGGCTGACGCAGATGGAGAACAAAGTGTGCCACAGCACCGACCAAACCTTTGAGGAAATGGTGGAGAAGCTGAAAAAGGTGCCGCACATTACGCAACGCGGTTTACTGTATGTTCACGCAATCCAATTTTATTTGTAGAAGCTACGAGTATCACAGCAGATTATGTTGTAGCTCTTAAGTCTATTGAATTGAATGTACGTGCGGCGTTGTGGTTTTTTATACCCTTTTGGAAGGGTTTTGGCCGCTGATGATATCGCTCATTTACCATACATTCCTCAACTTGCTGCCTGTATTCTGTCGGCGTCACAGGTGGCTGGCCTGGACAGAGTGGCTGCTCTGTCTTTGTCCATGCACAACAGTTAATACGTTTTTTTGGTGCTCTTGACGTGATATTTTGAGCTTCTGAGATGTGATGAGGAAAAGAGTGGACTCTAACAGGTTGTTACATAGAGTAAATAGAAGTAAGAAGGTTCATTTGGAGAGGCAAGTCTTGTAAGTGGAATACTTTACCTAGGCCTGCCACGATAATCACTATATCAACTTATCACTTGATAAGTAAAATGAAGGACGATAACATTTTTAGTCTCGATAAATGCACGTGCTGCGTGTGCTTAAAATAAATACAGAAACATGAATGCTATCACATCGCTGAGTGAGCGGAGCGTACATCCAACCTGTCTCCCTGTGCATAAATACAGCATTGAGCACATCAGCCGTATCCCCGCATGTATCCAGATCATTTATAGATCAGCGCTGCTTTTGGAGAGAGGCGGAGTGTAAACAAAGGGCCGTGCTGTGAACTTTATCGCGGAGCAAAAGGGACTCGTGTGAAAACACTTGAGTTTCAGCCAAAATAACTCATCACGGAGAGAATAACAACATTAATGCAACTGCAGGTTTGTCCAACATGAGAACGAAACGAAACCACCGCCCAGTCAGTGTATCATAGCTAATACACTGACTGGGCACTTCACCCAATGCCTATGTGTGAGTGGTTGGTGGTGGTCGGAGGGACCGTTTGCTTCTGTCAGTCTACTCCAGGGGAAACTGTGACTACAAATGTAGCTTACCACTATCAGCATGGAGTGAATGAACCCCCCTCTCTTTCATGTGTGAAGCGCTTTGGGTGTGACTTGTGTCATATGAAAAGCGCTATACAAATAAGATTCCCTTCCCCTAATCAGCGCTACTGTTAGTGAGAGGAACCTGAGCGCTTTAGCCACTGTCCAAATGCAAGCGCGATAGTCCTGAGAACATTACTCAGTGCTTAGGTCTACATGTTACTGAGAAATGCTGTTTGACAAAGAGTCAACAAGTTTCCCAAAAAAGCTGCTTCATTCCGACAGCCATGTGTACAGGAGGTTATATTTTAAAAGAAAAGGAAAAAGAACACAACATGTTGCTACTCTACTTTTGCAGTAATACAGTATTATCTGAATCCACATAATATACATTTTATTCTAACCAGGTTTTATTTAACACAGAAGTGAGTTTTTGTCAGGAAATATTTAACCAGAATAATGCAGATGAAATATCAATATTATTGTTATTGGGATATTTTTAAAGATGATACTGTATATTGACTATTTGAAAGAAAAATGTTGTGACAGGCCTAGTTCAAACACAGAACCTGGTGAGAGTGTAAGTTATGTTAAAAGGTTGAGAAGTACAGATGGATACAGTGTCCTAGAATTTGTCGACCCTTCTTTGTTTGGTATAAGGTGTTAATATTGAATGTCAGAAGTTACATTTCAATTAAAATAGTTGCTTACAGTTTTCTTTTTATTGCTTACAGTATTTGCATTATACTCAATATTATCGTTTATCGCAATATTTTTTGAGACGATATATCGTCCTAACATTTTTTTTTATCGTGACAAGCCTAACTTTACCTAATAGGAGCCTCAAAGTGCAAGACACATTAAGATGGATTATTATAGAAAAGTGGCTCCATTTCAGTAGTTGAAAAATGATGACGTTACCCAGAAGGTAATTGTAACCAAAATGTATTATCTAGGGAAAGGTAGCTGACTTTACTCTAAAATAGAGGTTAAGATTACGGTTTATTAATAACAAATGTAAACTCAATAGTGGTTTAATTTATAATGTGTATTATACTGTACATCTCACATCCAGGAAGCAGTACTGCAAATGTCTATAATCATGAAACAAAACATTTTGTACCAAAGAAATAACACAATAACATAAAAACAAGCACTGACACTGAGGGAAGTTGTGTACATTCTATTCCCTTGAAGCAGCCCACTTTTCCGCCGTATTTGAAACGCCGTCTTCTTATCTTGCTGACCATCTCCCGTCTGCCCCGCAGGACTGCATGGAGGAAATCAATTTGTTCAGCGAGAACAAGAGGCACCTGAAGCAGCTGGGCGAGCAGCTGCTGTGGGCCAGCGACGAGGCCAAGCAGAGCCAGGTGCACGGCTCGCTGCAGGAGGCCAACCAGCGCTGGCACGGCCTCTTCCACCACATCAAGGCCAGGTGAGGGCAGGGGTCACTTATCGTGTGGTCTAAATCAGGGGTTTACGCTTTTAATGGTTCTAGATAATGACCGTGTAAACCAGTTACTGAATAAGTACTAGTAGCAGAAAATACCAGGCATGTGGCGCTTTTCTACCTCCAGGAACCGTTCCTCCATCGCACTCACATACACAATTTCTCTCAGTTCCATTTTTTAAAAATGTCTTCACCATCCTTAAATTGTCGTGTTTTTTGGTAAATGCTAATTCCTCATTTGAATATTATGAATTATGCTCTGCTCGACTCAATTGTTTAATGTCACTAAAAGCTCTATATCTTCTCCGCAGCGTTCAGGCACCACAGTGTGCTCTTTCCCAGCCAAAACACATTAAATTAATTAACGGCCCACAAATCTTTTAACGGGACCCCATAATTACAACAGCAGCGGCCGCCAAAGCAGGTCTATTCTCCTGCTGTTGCCGCGCTCCAGTGTTCAGCTGTTCAAATACACCACTTTTAACGTACACACTGTAGTAGTAGGTTAGGCCCCCCCACCCACCCTCTATTATAGACATATGGGATATCCTACGAAAGTCCCAGCCCACGGAGGACTCAGACAGCACCATATGCCGTCATGTCCAGCACTCTTCCCCCCCACTGCGGTCTGCGATGACGTGATGATGGGCCAGTGGGATGGGGAGAGGGGAGAGGAGAGAGGGGAGGGGGCCACGGCGCTGAGGACAAGGGGGATTTGTCAGCACACATTACAACAGAGCTCATCAAAGCGGGGTCAAGAGAAGGAGTCCTCACGAAAACGTACCGTCACTATTATTATGCGAGGGAGTATGACAAGAAAATCTGGATCAAAACGTGTGTTCGGGATAATGGCCAGGTTAGGCATAATAATATTCATAATCAGCTGATGCGATAACAAAGCATGAGTGTAATTTCCGGAATAAAGTAACAGATTTTTATGTGTAAAATGTTATATACCCAAAACGTTTTCATCGGCCCCCTAAATCTTGCCTCTGGATTTAACGGTAATGCTCTCTAAAGGCCTGGCAACGTTTAACTGACACAAATTGACTATTGTGCATGTTTTGGGTTGTTGGGTGAAGTGGTCTCGCCCGGAGAAAACACAAAAAGCCACAAAAGAGCATCAGAACAGTGACAAAAAGGTGACAGAAAAGTGATGAGAAAGTGATACAAAAGTGACAAAAAAAAAGCACAAAAAAACTACTGAGTACAGAAGATGACTCAAGTACATTCATTGAAAAAAAAAAAGCGTGAAGAAACCAACAAAAAACCAATTGCCTTTTTTATTTATTTTTTTAAGTGACGACAACACGGCAACAATGTGAGGAAAAAGATCCTTCTAGATCAGTTTTGTAGGTCTTTGCTTTCAAATGAGGCGTTACTCTGGCCTAGAGTGTGTAACCTTTTAGATTTGGGTAATGCTAAACTGGAGAAAATGTGCTCAGTTCAGGTGGGGGTTAAGAGGTTAATGCAATGATGGAAGAGCGCTAACCACTCTGCCACCGTGCCGCTCCACATGACTTTGCATTCCTACATTAAAAACAGTGCCGGACTGGGTGTTAGAACAAACTCCATGAAGTGAAATAACTTTGCTCTAAACTAAATATCTAATCTTAAGGAAAAAGCAAACAAAAGCTCAATATCGCAGTGATTGTAGTATTTTAGTCTTTAGTGGACTATTGCGGTGTGGTAACTTTCACCCACCGCTGCTACTGTACATCCCAAGCGTTTTCTCTCCTATTAGCTCGGGCCAGACCCCTGAAGTCCTATTGTGCCTTTGTAGGGCCTCAGTATGGAGCCCCCGTCCCTTTGTCAGCGCTGTCGTAAGCAGAGGCTGGGGGGTGGACATAATTTGTTTGACTCGGGAGATCGGATCTGTAATGTGGAGGAGTAACTCAAGGCAGATTTACTCACTGTACGCTGTTTCACTGCGATAAATAAAAGTGGAGTTGTGTTAGTCACCGGGGGGGGTGCTTGTTGAGATCATTCTAATCCCAAATGTTTTATTAAACCGGCTTTTACAGAGGCAAAGGCATACATCTTCTAAAGGCCAGAAACGTAAAGGTTTGTAACTCCTATTCACCCAGGCGGCAATAGCCTACAGTATGTTAGTGAGTCAGGGTCCCCAAGTGGTTTGTAAGGAAGCCAGATGCCAAACCTAGTTTTATTCAATTCAGTTTATTGGTTCTGGTATTGATATTGATCACTACAGGGCTAACACCATTATATGTTATGTTTACTGCATAAGTTAACTCATTATGACCCTAACTCAACATTGTTAGATACTTTGGGTATTGATATTATAATCAAAGGCTGCAAAATGCATGATCTCTTGTTAGTGTTATTTCCTTCTTATTACTGTGCGACAAGTATTGAGAGGGGTGTACTAATGAGTACGATGAGGTCGCTTAAATATCTTGGATTTAGCTTGAATTGGTGCTTAGTTTTCGTTATAAGTCAAATAATTATTATATTGTTACACATCATCGTGATATCAGTAGAGATACAGCGAAACAAGATGCAAGGATAAAAAAGTAACACTGTGCTGAAATGAATACATTCATAGTCTTTTGCAAACTTTTTTTTTTTAAACATTTCAAACATGATCTTCAATCTGCCAGCCATGTTAAAGTTGTTTTTAAAAGCAGCAAAAGTGCTGGGCAAGGACATACTAATGCATTACAGAGCATGCGTATTTTAAAATGAAAAGACATTTTCTGCAATGAGTCCTAAGGTGAAAAAAAAAAGAAGTAATCTAAAACATTAGAACCACTTCTGTACTGGATGTATTTAGCTCTACCACCATCCGCTTTCATACAACTACAGCTGTTTTTCTATGGCGACAGGGTTTCCTGAAGTGGGACGCCTGAATAGGGCACACTTCAGGCTTTTAGCAGCAGAGAAGATCTTATATTGACACGGCCGTTGCCATGGCTTCAGTCAGTGTGGGTGCCGGTGGGTTTTTGTGTGGGTTTTTTGGACGGAGGGGGGAGGAGCAGGAGGGCGAGGGTGTTTCCATGGAGCCCTGTGAAGTTTGAGCTACCTGGGTCCTGTTGCGTACTGTTTTGCCTTTGAGTTTGCAGTTGGTCGTGGGTTTTTTGCTGTAAATGTTTCTGTGCTTTATCAGGTTCTTCTGAATATATTATATACTGTATATGATATATATTAATCTGGATTTAGAAATGTTTTACTTTTATTTCAATGCATTGTTTAGTGTTTTTTGATAATAATTTAATACAACACTGAGCAAAAATATAAAAGCTCTAAGTCTGTGCAATAGCTCTATAAAGAGTTGTCAGCTGGTTTTGCTGCTGATGTAAACGTGCGGTTGCGTTTACAGAGTGAAGAAGCTGAAGGACACACTTGCCACAGTGCAGCAGCTGGACAAGAACATGAGTAATCTCCGCTCGTGGCTGTGCCGCATCGAGGCTGACCTGTCCCGACCCATCACCTACAGAGTGCTCCACCACCAGGAGATCCAAAAGAGGCTGGCCGAGCATCAGGTCTGTGTCTCTCTACGGATAAATAACACAGAAAGAACATCATTGTTAGTGTATTGTTAGAGCCATGTCGGCAAATGTTGCTAAATATCGAGCAAAACATTTTTCAGATGACAAAACATTACACTAGGGCAGGAAAATTAATTTCAAACCTACCAAAAATGTCTTAGTCCATGCTACCAAAAATGCAATGAAATCTTTTTGTTATACACATTTAAAGCCACACTGCGTAACTTTACACCCAATAAATAGAATAAAGAACAAGAATGTATTCATATGCGGGTGTTCAATTAGTTTTAAAAAAGCCTGAAAAAAGATGTATTGTTACTATGAGGGAGCTTGCCTCTTCTCAGACTTTGCTGGGAGCGGGACATTACCAGCTTGTCTCCATGGAGATGTTGCCCCTTGGGTTGACTACAGGTCGCCAAATATCAGGTTTAATGCGGTGGGCCCTCTTCCAAATGCTTCATTTTGACAACCTGCCACAATGATAGAACTGTAAGTGTCCTGAGGATCATTAGGGGCATATTTTGTATCGCTGACATGTTTGTTCATTTCCTTTAGTGGCAAACTGTTGTTTGGTTTTATATAACCCATGTTATATAACCTTCCCCTAATTTTACTCTAGTTTCCCCGAGTACCTCTTTAAAAATTAATGTTCTATTGTTTAAATTTGGGAGTGGTAGTCCCTCTCTTCGCCCCCTGCCCCATGTTAAATGTCGCTGTACGTTTTGCATACATTCTCTGATGCCTTTGTGTGCGTGCGTACAGGAGTTGCAGCGGGACATCGAGCAGCACACGGAGAGGGTGGCCTCAGTGCTGAACCTCTGTGATGTCCTGCTCCAGGATGAGGACGCCTCTAACGGGACGGCAGCCGACGGAGACTCCCTGCAGGAGACCAGCCGCAGTTTGGACCAGCGCTGGAGGACCATCTGTGCCATGGCTCTCGACCGCAGGCTCAGGTACATACAATACACAAAAGCAGAAACTCTTAGATTGTTTTATTTTATTGAATACGTATTATTATTTTTACATTCTTTTACAATGGTATGTACATTTTGTCCGCCACCTAAATACTGTAACTGTCCCAGTCATTTTTGGAGCCAAATTGAGATTTTTGTTTCATACTACTCTCCAAACAAAACATTACTGCATCTTAGGTATCACAGACTTCTGTCCTCAGCCAACCAGAGGGCGTGTTACAAATAAAGAAACACTTTCAGTCAAAGTCAGCTTTATTAGGATACTGGATTTTTATTTCCCACAAAATTGGTTGCAGGTCTTCCTAGAGTAAAATAAAAATGAAATGACTTTTCTTCTCCAAAGGTGTCCAGTAGCATACAGCACATTCCAGTTGCATCCATACGCCATTCACAATGCAAAGAAAATAAATCTTAAAATAAATAAAGTTAATGTCTTTAAACAGTTGAGAGCTGTTAAAGCAGAACTAAGTAACGTGTTGACCTTAATAAAATACATTTCGTAGTCCCTCTGGGGGTAATACAAATGTTAATGGGATGATTGGGGGGTCTTTCATCTCCCCCTGGTGTCTCTGTCCATAAAACCACGCTTGAAACCTGTTCCAACTCTGGGTTGGAGCCTCCAATTGCTGGGTTGCAGGTTATAGAATGTGATTATGTCACTGGACCCAGTGGGGGGCAGGAGCCAGTTTTTCCTGTTGCAGTTTTTGCCCGATGCTTGAGCACATTTTGCAGAACTTCGCTCATTGTGCCAAAACTCTACACACATCTAAACATGACAAAATACTGGGAAATATACCATTCACATCTGTGTCAAATTGAAGCTCTACTATCAAAACCTAAACTCTGCTTTCAAAACCTTACGTTCCTTTGTCAAAATGTAACTCTGATGACAAAATGACACATACTTGCATCATATGGATACACTTTCAGATCAGGGGGAAGACACTAGTCTCTATATAAAACACTGCAGTTTTTGATTTTCACTGTTTATTCAGAAGGAATATTTTAAGGAGGCACATTTTCAAACAACCAAAAAACCACATAGGCCTACTCAATATTGTACATTGCAGTAACAAGAACTCAGATAAAGCAAAAAATAAAAAATAATAGAAAAACACTATACTGTAAACACAGAAAATCATGGCAATTGTGCATATGTGGGCTCATGGATCCCGCCGTCTGTTGGGGTCTGGCCACAGGACCTTATCGACATCGCAAGCAATGTCTTCCCCTTCCATGTCAAAACCATCCATGCTTGCAAATTTGTTGAAATGGCTAAATTGAGGGCTTTTTGTAGCTAGCTGTTTGGTGTTCAGTTTTGCAAGTCAGTGCCTTCAGGTGTGTATTTGAGTAGTTGCAATTCCCCGTTGTGTTTTGTATTTTGGATACAAGTGTTTTCCAAATGGCACACTAAACAAAGTGCCTTATGTCCATAGAAGTTCGAAGACTTCTATGGACAGTACAGCAAAAGGACCGTGACGTCGCCCGGTATGGCGCTGCCGGGGCCCCACCCAGGAGCCAGGCCTGGGGTTGGGGCTCGAATGCGAGCGTCTGGTGGTCGGGCCAGCCCGAAATGACGACGTGGGCCCACCCTCCTGTGGACCCACCACCCGCAGAGGGATCCGTAGGGGTTGGGTGCAGAGAGGACTGGGTGGCTGTTGACGAAAGGTGCCTCGACAACCTGGTCCGCATGCGCAGCTTCTGGCGTTCGGGACATGGAACGTCACCTCGCTGGGGGGGAAGGAGCCTGAGCTTGTGCGGGAGGTTGAGAGATACCGGCTTGATATAGTCGGGCTCACCTCCACGCACAGCCTGGGTTCTGGATCCCAACTTCTGGATGCTCCATTTTTCTGGAGTTGCCCGCTGGGAGAGACGGCGGGCTGGGGTGGGTTTGCTCATAGCCCCTCAGCTCAGCCGCCACGTGTTGGAGTTTACCCCGGCGAACGAGAGGGTTGTGTCCCTACGCCTTCGGGTTGGGGACACGGGCCCAACATCGGTGCAGAGTACCCGGCCTTCTTCGGCTGGGGACTCCATTGTTCTACTTGGGGACTTCAACACCCACGTGGGTAACGACAGTGAGACCTGGGTGGGGGTGATTGGGAAGAACGGCCTCCCCGATCTGAACCCGAATGGTGTTCTGTTATTGGACTTCTGTGCTAGTTACGGTTTGTCCATAACGAACACCATGTTCGAGCACAAGGGTGTCCATAAGTGCACGTGGCACCAGGACACCCTAGGCAATAGGTCGATGATCGACTTTGCAGTTATGTCATCTGATCTCCGGCCGTGTGTCTCGGACACTCGGGTGAAGAGAGGGGCTGAGCTGTCAACTGATCACCACCTGGTGGTGAGCTGGATCAGGGGCAGGGGAGGAAGCCGGTCAGACCTGGCAGGCTCAAATGTGTTGTGAGGGTCTGTTGGGAACGTCTGGTGGATCCCTCTGTCAGTAGGGTCTTTAACTCCCACCTCCAGAAGAGCTTCACCCAGATTCTGAGGGAGGTTGGTTGGGGACATGGAGTCCAAGTGGACCATGTTCTCCTCCTCCATTGTCGATGCGGCTACCCGTAGTTGTGGCCGTAAGGTCTCTGGTGCCTGTCGCGGCGGCACTCCCCGAACCCGGTGGTGGTGCCCGGAAGTAAGGGATGCCGTCAAGCTAAAGAAGGAGTCCTACCTGGCCTTGTTGGCTTGTGGGACTCCGGAGGCAGCTAAGAGGTACCGGCAGGCCAAGCGTGCTGCAGCTCATGCGGTTACAGAGGCAGAGGGTCTGGGAGGAGTTCGGAGAAGCCATGGAGGTGGACTATCGGTCGGCCTCGAAGAGATTCTGGCAAACCATCCGGCGCCTCAGGAGGGGGAAGCAGTGCTTCACCCACACTGTTTACAGTGTGGGTGGGGAGCTGCTGACCTCGACTGGGGATGTGGTCGGGCGGTGGAAGGAGTACTTCGAGGATCTCCTCAATCCCACTGTCACGTCTTCCGATGAGGAGACAGAGGCTGGGGACTGGGAGGGGGGCTTGCTCATCACCCAGGCTGAAGTCACCGAGGTGGTTGGGAAGCTCCTCGGTGGCAAGGCCGCAGGGGTGGATGAGATTCGTCCCGAGTACCTTAAGTCTCTGGATGTTGTAGGGCTGTCTTGGCTGACACGTCTCTGCAACATCACGTGGCGGTCAGGGACAGTGCAGGGATTGGCGGACCGGGGTGGTGGTCCCTCTCTTCAAGAAGGGGGATCGGAGAGTGTGCTCCAATTACAGAGGGGTCACACTTCTCAGCCTCCCCGGTAAGGTCTGCTCCAGGGTGCTGGAGAGGTGAAGCTGGCCGATGGTTGAACCTCGGATCCAAGGGGAACAATGCAGTTTTTGTCCTGGTCGTGGAACACTGGACCAGCTCTATACCCTTCATCGGGTGCTCGAGGGTTTGTGGGAGTTCGCCCAACCAGTCCACATGTGCTTTGTAGATCTGGAGAAAGCGTTCGACCGTGTCCCTTGTGGTGCCCTGTGGGGGGTGCTCCGGGAGTATGGGGTCCGGGGCCCTCTACTAAGGGTTGTCCGTTCCCTGTATGACCGAAGCAGGAGCTTGGTTTGCATTGCCGGCAGTAAGTCAGACCTGTTCCCGGTGCGTGTTGGTCTCCGCCAGGGCTGCCCTATGTCACCAGTTCTGTTCATTACCTTTATGGACAGAATTTCTAGGCGCAGCCAAGGCCGGAGGGTGTCCGGTTTGGCAACCTCAGGATTTCATCTCTGCTGTTTGCCGATGTTGTTCTGTTGGCTTCATCAAATCTGGACCTCCAGCGCGCACTGGGGCGGTTTGCAGCCGAGTGTGAAGCGGCCGGGATGAGGATTAGCACTTCCAAATCTGAGGCCATGGTTGTCCCCCGGAAAAAGGTGGCTTCCCCACTTCAGGTTGGTGGGGTGTCCTTGCCTCAAGTGGAGGAGTTCAAGTATCTCGGGGTCCTGTTCACGAGTGAGGGACGGATGGAGCGTGAGATCGATAGACGGATCGGTGCGGCGTCAGCAGTGATGTGGTCGCTGTATCGGACTGTTGTGGTGAACAGATGTTCATGATGTTTCAGCACTGGTGTCCAAGATGAAGCCCTCCTCTTGTTCATCTGACATCCTTCCTTGCAGGCTCTTTCAAAACGTGTTCGAGGTAACAAGGAACTGCTTCTTTCAACTAAGGAACATTTCTAAACTTAGGAATATGGTCGCACGTAATGATTTGGAGCTTATCATTCATGCGTTTGTGTCTTCACGTTTGGACTATTGTGATAGTTTGTTTTCATGTCTTAATAAGAAGGAGCTCTCTCGACTGCAACTAGTGCAAAACTCTGCAGCGAGAATTCTGACCCGCACTAACAGGAGGACTCACATATCTCCTATTTTAAAACAACTTCATTGGCTGCCAGTGTCCTATAGGATCACGTTTAAAATTTTGGTTCTAGCTTTCAGAGCCTTGCATGGTCAAGCTCCTTCTTACTTCAGTTTTCTGATCCAGCCTTACACCCCTGCTCGGGCTCTGAGGTCTGTGGATCAAAATCTGCTAAAGGTTCCACGCACTTGTTTTCGTACTAGAGGTGACCGATCCTTCCAGGCTGTTGCTCCCAGGCTTTGGAACGATCTTCCGCCCTCTTTGCGCTCTACTGACTCTGTTGATACTTTTAAAAGCAACCTTAAGACTTATTTATTTGTTCAAGCCTTTGATTAGCTATTTTTGGGCTGATATGATTTCTGTGTTGTTTTGACCCTTTTTTATATTGTATTTAATTCTAGATGTTTTACTGTGTTGTGAAGCAATTTGTGGCCTTTGTCTGTGAAAGGTGCTATACAAATAAAGATTACTTACTTACTTACTTACTAAGAGGGAGCTGAGTCAGGCGGAAAAGCTCTCGATTTACCGATCGATCTACGTTCCTACCCTCACCTATGGTCATGAGATCTGGGTAATGACCGAAAGGACAGGATCGCGAATACAAGCGGCCGGAATGAGTTTCCTTCGCAGGGTGGCTGGGTGCACCCTCCGAGATCGGGTGAGGAGCTCGGAGTCGAGTCGCTACTCCTTCAAGTCGAAAGGAGCCATCTGTTCCGGATGCCTCCTGGTCGCCTCCCTCGGTAGGTGCTCCAGGCATGTCCTATTGGGAGGAGGCCTCGTGGAAGGCCCAGGAGCTCCGAGCTGGCCTGGTGTCGCCTCGGGGTCCCCCCAGAACAGCTGGAGGAGGTGTGCGTGGATCGGGAAGTCTGGGCATCTCTGCTGAGACTGCTGCCCCCGCGACCCGGCCCCGGATAAAGCGGAAGAAAATAGATGGATGGTGTCTTATGTATGAAATAGAGTGTAGTATGCAGGACCAAGTGTGTTGCATAAAGGAGTAAGTGTGTTGCATATAAAGGAGTAAGCAGCAGAGTACAAAGCAGTGCTTTTGTTTAAGGCAGTGGTTCTCAAATAGTGGGGCGCGCCCCTCGGGGGCAAGCAGAGCGATGCCAGGGTTACCGCGTGACCGTGTGTGACTGTGCCTAAAAGCGTGGGCAGTGTAGACCGCCTGAAGCCAAATAAATGAAGGCGTCACTTGAAGACATTACTCCCCAGTGATAAGCCTTTTGAGTTTCTTTAGTGAAAACGTGCTGAATATTGCCAACAATCATCCCGCTTTGTGAAAGCGTATGTAAGTGTGCGCACCGGCGTCAGTGTAGCTGTAGCCACATTTAACTGTTAAGGGATCCCCCAGTGCTGCTACTCGTGTGCTTTAAATTGGTGTTTATTTGGTGAAGATTGGTCAAATTCTCGCGTATGGTCATTAAATGGTACAGCCCAGGCAGGATCAATACTTCAGCATCCTGCCTGTTCGACTTGTTCTCCGGGACAGTGGGAGACGCAAAGCTTAACTTTCTCTGCAAACTGTAGCTGTTTAATGACAGTTCATATCAGGAACACCACTGAAGAAAGGCTCAAACAGAGCGGTGCGAAAGAGGCGCGTGCCCGGACAGACACACAACGTGCGGTAAGACCAATAAATACACTTGAGAGCATAGGCGCCGCCACAGGTAGGCCTGTTATCCGTGTCCCACCCTACGGTCTCCATCATTCAGGGTTCACTGTCTCTCCCAGGACAGGACTCTTCTTCCCGCAAAAACAATTAAAAACCACTGGTTTAAGGTATGGGTACATGTGTTTGAGGTATAGTAACAAAAGCATCAAGTTGTGTTACTTTAGTCCAATGGGTCTCAATTATTTTTTGCAGCGCCCCCCTTAGGAAGAAGAAAACAACTTTGGGTTGAAAATAAGTTTCCCACTATTGATCAATGATCACCAACTTGATTCTGATCCGTACCGGGCACAAACAGCACAGGGCACGGGCTGCGCAGAAAATAAAAAAATATAACGCACCGGCCCATTTCGAAACCGGCCCACCGGTCAAATTCCCGGTAAAATATATGGCCAGTCCGGGCCTGCTGTCATTAAACAGCTACTGTTTGCCGAGAAAGTTTAGCTTTGAGTCTCCCACTGTGGGAGAACGAGTCGAACGGGCGGGATGTGTTGATCCTGCCTGCGCTGTGCCATTTAATGACCATACGCGAGTATTTGACCAATCTTAACCAAATAAACACTAATTTAGAGCACACGAGTAGCAGCAAAAAATAATAATAATAATAAATAATATTTTTTTACCACATATTATCTCGAGGGAACGAGATATTACAGTATGTCGGGGGAATTTTTCTTTTAAAAAACAAGTTTTTTGGAAGAAATATAAAAATTACAGTGTTTTTTACACCACAAATTATCTAATTTCCCCGAGATAGTTTAGTTTAGTATAGTTTATTTGTTTATTTGAGCAGTATACATTCTGCTCAAAAGGAGTGGGCTGAAGCAAAAAGCTTATGAGCGCCTACCCCCAAGTGCAATAAATTAAAAAAGATACATAATAAGTGGTAAAGAAAAAAGAAGAAAGAAAACAAAACAAACGTTTTTTTAATATATATATTTCATCCAAAATTATTACAGTATTACTGTATTATTTTTTTCACCCCCCAAAATGTTTTTGTCTGTCACTTCCAGAATCAAAGACTGCAGTGTTTTATATAAAGTAGACTAGTGTGTTCCCCCTGATCTGATCTGTGTATCCATATGATGCAAGTATGTGTCATTTTGTCATCAGAGTTACATTTTGACAAAGGAATGTTAGGTTTTGAAAGTAGAGTTTCAGTTTGACACAGATGTGAATGATATATTTCCCAGTGTTGTGTCATGTTTACTTGTGTGTAGAGTTTTGGCACAATGAGCGAAGTTTTGCAAAATGTGCTCAAGCAACGGGCAAAAACTGTAATATCAGTCACTGGGTCCATGATCTCTCTGTACAAGACCAAACATTTCCTCAAAAACAAAATAATGTTTCCTCTATATAATATTATAGGCCTTTGGAATGCTGTGATGTCACCTGCAACCCAGCACTACACACTAATACAACCACGAAGGAGAAGCTAACAGGCTAATGGGCAAAGCTAACTGTTGGCTATTGCCACTTTGGCAGTGTTTACAGCCAAAATAAATATCCCCATTGTGTAATTTAGTTGTGGCACAATGTACAATATCCCTCTCTCCCTTTGTCTTTTCTGTCAGCGTAGTATTTTACTCTCACGGACAATTAATGAGTAAAAAAAGACGCAACATGCTTATGGCCTTAGGCCATAAGTTACTTAGTTCTACTTTAATATTCCTCTAATATAGCAACTATTCCTGTCTGTGAACAGCAACCTGCCCTTGGACTACAGATGAAAATTAGCCATTGTGGCATATTTACATGTGGACTTTGAGGACTAATTAATTAATTTGCACTGTCCCATCTTAAAGAAAGAAATAAAATAGCAACTATTCTAAATTCCTCTTTAAAAATGTTGTGTGTCTCTAATATTAAAAAGAAGAGAATTCCATTTCTCCCCTGTAAACAACAGTTATTTTCGTAAAGTTGGTTTTGGGCCTGTGGTCAACCAAAGTACTTGAGGTTACTTGGTTTTGTCACATACTTGTGACAAAACCCTCTGAATAAGAGTTTTTGTTTAAAAAATCTAAGCTTTCTCACAAGGTGGGCCCACCTTCCTCATGTTTGTTTGTATATAATTGTGTTAGTGAGTCATAACTATTCCGCAAAAATGGTCTAGGGAGATGCTATGTAAGACTAATGTATTATTCTATCAAGCCACTCAGTAAACGTTTGTATGCTTCTAGAATTGAGGAGACATGGAGACTGTGGTGCAAGTTCCTTGACGATTACTCGCGTTTTGAAGACTGGCTCAAGATTGCCGAACGAACTGCCGCCAACCCCAACACTGGAGACGTCCCGTACACTGTGGCCAAGGAGGAGCTCAAGAAGTTTGAGGTCCGTTTGAAATATATGGAGGGGACAATGTCATTACAGCATGTTTTCAATAACACTTGTTCATGTAAATTACAAACCCAGTCAAAATGGTTCTCATGGCCCAAAAAACACAAGTTAGTTGTGTTTGGGTTCGAAAAATCTCCAAAACAAAGACAACCAGAGATATACCTATATACATTTAGGGGAGAGCAAAGTATCCAAATGTGACTTTCAGCCAAAATACTCATCTCTTTGTTCAGGGTTTCCAGAGGCAGGTCAATGAACGGTTGACACAGCTGGAATTAGTTAACAACCAGTACCGGCGTCTGGCCCGGGAGAACCGCACGGACCGCACCAGTCAACTCAAAGCCATGGTCCATGAGGGGAACGGGCGCTGGGACACCCTGCACCGCAGAGTGGGCGCCATCCTCCGCAGGCTCAAGGTAAAACTCACAAGCATAAGCAAAACCTGTAACATTTTTGTTGGAACTACTGTATATTGTGAACATCTTGTCTTCCGTAGTATTTCACCAGCCAAAGGGAAGACTTCGAGAGCACCAGGGAGAGCATGGTGATGTGGCTGACTGAACTGGACCTGCAGCTGACAAATGTGGAACACTTCTCTGAGAGCGACGTCCATCACAAGATACAGCAGCTCAACGTAAGACATGTGATTTAAACTCACTGGTAAAGTTATGCTTGCAATAGAATCAACAGCCAGTCAATGGAAAATCTGGCTTTCGGATCTGATGTAAAATGGCGCCAAAACAATACAACATCGTATTTAATCAAATTCTTCTCTGTTGTACAGTGGATGACCACAGTGTCATGGAGTATTGCAATAATGTGGATCTGAAAAGGACTGGCTTTGGTTTTGAATGAATTATGGGCCTAACTGTCCTTAGCAGATCTGACACAGTGGTTAATATTTCTGCTGAACCATATTTAAAACAACCCAACCTAGCTGTTAAAGGATTTGATGCAAGTTTCCCGTATTATGCCCCCGCAGACGCATCTTGTAGCAATTACAGATTCCTTAACGGTTCACTTACCGCAGCCCATCTAGTAAACCCCTCTCTTTTTTGGTTTGTTTTGCCATTTAGAGTTTCCAGAAGGAAATCACTCTGAACACGGAGCGCATTGATGGGCTGATTGTGTTTGGGGAGTACCTGATCCAGCGTAGCGCTCCCCGGGATGCGGCGCTCATCGAGGAGGAGCTGGAGGAGCTGCACACGTACTGCCAGGAAGTCTTCAGCCGACTGGTGCGCTTCCACCACAGACTCAGCCAGCCACCGGTGAGAGAGACGCGCTGCTGTACATGCCTAGCCTGGCTAACGCCACACTAAAATCTGGAGACCACCAATTCAATTTCTCGTAGGAGAGGTGTGGTTTATGATTGTCCATAGCCGTTTATTGGGAGCTCTGAATGTCTATCATGCGTCTGCACGTATCCGATGACGTACCTGCTGTAATCTTTCGAGCTAAACTATTTAGAACACGGTCTAAAGCTTGATCAAAAGATGGCGTCACATCTGCTGCTGCTGCTGTCATGCTGTTATGTTGGGCGGTACGGTAGCACAGCGGTTAGTGCCTCCGCAGGTAGAAGGTCTGGGTTCGATTCCCACCAGGGGATTCTGACCATCAGCCTGGCTCCACATCATGGAGATGGGTCCCCGGGCACTGCCGTCGAACCACTGCTCCTTACAGGTTGCCTCAGTGGCATCGAAGGATGGGTTAAATGCAGAGGACAAAATTCCCTACGGGGACAATACAGTAAACAAACAAACATGTTGGATCCGTAAACAAACTACAACTTCCGTATGTGGAATAGCATGTCATTGTCTTTCCGTCCCTCCTCGTTCTGTGATTGGTCCCCAAATCCATGCGAAGATTTTGGCCATGGCTGCTGTGCAGTTCGAAAGGATGAGAGATGAGATGCCATCATCTTTCTATCTGAGATCATTTATTTTCACTACTTTATTACCCTCAGATCCCAATGGAGCCTGAATCCCCCGTCACAAGCTTCTCACTGGAGTCCAGCCTGGAGCTGATTGGCCGACCGTGGTTGGGGCGGAGCCTGAGCAGCTCTTTGGCCACACCCACGCACCTGCTAGCCACGCCCATGTCGCGCTCGGGCCGTGACACTCCCGTCAGCGTGGACTCGCTGCCTCTGGAGTGGGATCACACCGGGGACGTGGGTGGCTCCTCTTCACACGAGGATGAGGACGATTTGGACGACGAAGGGGCGTATTTCAGCGCTGGTGAGTCTTTAAAGTCTCTCAAGTTTCTCAAGTTTACAATAAAGCGCAGGTTTGATTAATTGAAATTAGGTTAACAATGCCACTAAATAGTTTCTTAAAATGTGATTCCCCCAAAATCTACCTGATCCAATTTTATTTTGGGAAAGGCAGTGTAGAATTGTAAAAATATAAGGCCCCATCATACTTGGAACTGAAAGTAATTTGATTGCGAATTTGTTCCAGTGTCAAGCCGGTCAGTGTGCGATTCCCCAAAATGGCAGACGCAGGAAGAGCTTGTCGAGCTGGAGTCTGACGGTTACGCTGAAGCTCTGCCCACACTCGCCAGTACTCCTTTGAAGCAAGGCGACTATGTAAGAATACACTAAGGAAAACAAAATGCTGTCGGTACTTTATTATTTCTGACATAATTGATCTCCACACAGTTGCTCATGATGTCCCAGTGCAGCGGCAGCATTGAAGACTTTAAAAGGGTCTCGCTGATTTTGGACGATGAGGAGCAGGATGAGTTTGGATTGACCGGAATGAAACTTTCAGGCAGACAATCAGGTGAGATGTGTACATACACTTAACATAGGAGATACCCAGCCTGTTCTGTGTCGTCTGGAACCTTGCCTTATATTACCGAGCACAGATGGGTGAACCAATTAGAGAAACTGATTGGCAGCTTAAGAGAGACAAATAAATGGTTGGGATTGGTTTAATATTGGTTTGAGCAGCTGGAGGAATTGTGCGTGGATAGGAAAGTCCGGGCATCTCTTTCCCCCGACTGCTCCCTCCGCGACCTGGCCTCGGATAAAGTGGAAGAAAATGCATGGATGGTTTGACATAACTCTTAAGTTGATCCTTTGTGTGCTGCAGGAGTGATTGAGCGCTGGGAGCTTGCACAGGCCCAGTCTCAGACAGACCTTAGGGACGACCCACAGGAGCAGCTCCCCTGGTCCCTGGATCAGATCAGCTCCTGGTTACACACCCTGACCCCTCAGCTGCAGGCTGTTCTACTGTCTGACCCCCCCAGCACCGTGGAGGACATGAGCGCCCGGGCCAAAGAGCTGAAGGTAAAAAAGGAGGCTTCTCACACTGCTACATGTAAACCTTATTCTATAAACAATTTAAAGTTTGTAGTAGTGATTCTGAATCTCAATGTCCTGCAAGATCAGCACAAGGCTCCTCAGCGTGGCACTGTTTTCCGAAATGTCTTACTTTGTCCCATTACTTTATTTTGACACTAAGTTCATGTGTTAATTTTTCACTTAAATATTTTGCTACATCCAACGAAACAGCTGAGCGTAACTATGTGGTTGGTTGGTTTGGTTGGATTGTTTTAGTCTGGCTCCTACTTGACCACTTTGGCCAGCCTCCCCACATATTGCCTCAATGAAGTGTTACGAGGATTGGCAAAAACGTTTGGCACTGCTACTCCACAGATAAATGTAATAAGTTTGTAAAAATGTGTGTTTAGGAAATGCACAAGATGTTTGCTCAACACAAGTCTACCATGCTGTCGTTGAATCTAAACCTACAAGGAGATCCAGATCTGCAGCACAAACTGGCTTCAGTGAACCAGAGCTGGAGCAAAGCCTGCACTGACCTGCAGCGCTGGGACACTACTCTGAAAAAGACGCTACTGCGCTGCCAGGTAAGACACAAACACAATCTGTAATCACAGTCTGCATGAAGATATTAATGCAGCCTCACATCCCGCATGAGGGCGCATAAATGTCCTGTTAACATCTCAGTTTAGTTTGTAAGTGGGTAAGTAAGAACCGCTGTTTTGTTTAATTTCAAGGAGTCTATTTATTTTTTATTTTATAACCATACTTCAATCAAAGTCACTATGTTTTAGACTAGTGAGTAAAAAATATCTTTAAGTTTATGTATTTATTTTTATTTAGTAGTAGTACATTTGATTTCACAATGGCAACATGTTGTGAAACTCAAAAACGAAACAAACATGCCAGCATCACCAAACGTGATCCTAATTATCAATGATTATCAATAAAAAGTATTATCTTATCTTAAAAAGATCCAAAACAAATGCTTGTATTTTATTATACATACTGAGTGAACCACTAATCCTTCAGGATAAGTCTTTTGGGATTTTACTGATTTGGTAAGTTTAATATTGGATGTTCTTCATGTCGCAAACACATTATTTTGACTGATTATTTTAAAAAAGTCAAAATAATGTCAAAATAAGACTCTATCCATATTATGGATAGAGTCTTTCCTTTGGTTGATGGTCACTTTTGCCAAGCGTTACAACCCTTTTATTTAGGAATTTGTATCACACCTACTAACAATTTCACGTTCAAACACAGGAATTCCATGAAACGCTCCACTCCTTGCTGCTGTGGCTGGCCCACGCAGAGAGCAGACGATATGCAGTGGACATACATCACCCGGAGACCACGCTCAAAGCTTTGAAACAGCATCGCAACACGCTCACAGTAAGACCTCTCTCTCCTGCTCTCCTGTCACTGCTGTGGCCCGCATCTTGCTGACATTTTGCTTTTATTAGGATGTGCGAGAGGAGCTGGTTCGAAGGCAGACCCAGCAGGCCTCACTCCATGCCCTGTGGGCCCAGCTGCAGCCCGAGCACACAGACGACAGTGACGAGGCTCAGGAGAAACTGCACGTGACCGGCAGCAAGATGAAGATCCTAAAGAGGGAGATGACCGAAGACCTCAAGGAAATACAGCAGCGGCTGGTAAGCAAATTGAACAAACTTGTATTGATTTACATCAATCTACTGCTGGCTATAAAACACACCTCCCTGCCATGGGCTCGACATACAGAGAGTGGCAAACTCACATGCGTCTTGTGAAAGTTCCAACACTGGCACCCGTATGTCGAGCCCATCACAGTGTGACTTCAACAGATCATCAACAATAGAGCTCAACAGCCCCACCCACTCCCGGTCACGTGTCTGGATCCGACGTAAAATATCCCATTTATTTTTAGCATACATTTTTCGAAAAATTCAAATATTAAGAGTTTAACAGCACGACGCCTGCCAATCAGCTTGGTGCAAACTCATGGACATTAATTTGAAGATTTTCCTAAAACGTTATAGACTGAAAAGTCATAAAATAATTGTGTCGTATTTTCAAGTATTGAGTGTTTTTTCTTGTAAAATGTGCAATGGCAATAAACTCATAATATTTGAAATTTTGGAAAAATCAATGGGATATTATACGTTGGATCCAGACACGTGATCGGGAGTGGGTGGGACTGTCGGAGCTGGACATTTAAATTAACACTTTTAATTAACAGATTTTAGAACTTGCAACTCATTCATATTATGTGACTATAAGAGTGTTTTAACGATTAATTATATGAACCACTCAGGGTATCATTTCACCCACTTAAGGGAATACAATTCAAGCATGTATTTCATTATTGTATTGGTGTTTTTATTGGCGATAAATACCTAATAATAAAAATACATATATGTTCAAAATGTTTTGACAGTATAGCACTATAACAGCAAATAGTGACATGGAAACTTCTACATTGTAACTTTACTTATATTATTATCCTCCAGGAGAATGAGCCTACATGTGACGAACAAGACCAAAGAGTATCTACGGAGCCTTCAGAGGGAGTGGTGCAGTCAATGAGGAAATCTTCCAGTTCAAGGTACATTACAGTTATTTTCTTCGCAGTTGTTGCTTTGGTTGAATATTTCTCGAGAGTACTATGTGTTCCAACTGCCATGATTTAATTTTTCAGAGAGAGGAAGGACCCAGCCCAGCCGAGGTCATTCTTCCTCCGTCTGCTCCGCGCGGCCTTCCCCCTGCACCTCCTCCTGCTGCTGCTCCTCCTGCTGCCCTGCCTGGTCCCCATGTCGCCCCCTGAACAGAGCTGCTCAGTGGCCAACAACTTTGCACGCTCCTTCTACCCAATGTTGCGCTACACCAACGGACCTCCTCCGACATGACGCATTGATAAGAAAATATTCAAACAGATGTGAAATACTGTCATCCTAAGACAATGTTGGTTCAGACTGGACTGTATTGACTGGAGTGTAAAAGAGCTGTAATTTACAATATTATAAAGTCAAACCAAGCTTTAGAAATTCTGAAAGAAAGTGTTAACCATTAACAGAACAGCTCAAATGTGGGTTTTATTTTAACTTGTCAAATTGTAAAGGTATTTTAAACGTTTTGTCTATTATTGTGCATAAATTGTGTATGCTTTATTTTTATATTGGAATAGAAAGAAAAACTGTTTTATACTTGGAACACTGGTTAATTTAAATATATTTAAAATGATCATGTCCCATTAATATGTATGTCCAGGCTATTTCTATGACATTGTAGACTTAATTATGTAAAGAATTTCTTAATATAATTAGATTTGATCAGAGGACACACAGAGACTAATTAAAATAGTGTTGGATTTTCTTTTGCCTCAGTTGTTTCTCTCTTCCCTCTCAATAAGGACTTATGGGACACAACATCTTTGCAAAGTATACAAGACTATACTGTAGAATGTCTGTGTGAGTTCTCAGTCGTACAGGAGTTGTCCATCTTCAATCAGGTTACTTGATTCATCTTCTGTACTCAGTAGTTGAAGTCTTCGAACTGTAAAATGTTATTTACTGTTGTCTACTCCCATCACTGACCTATATCAGAGCGTGTGTGGGAGAGAGATTTGAACGTTCAACCATGAGATCACAGGCAGCATGGGTCTTCCTGTCAAGGGCTCTACTCACTCAGCTACTGCCATATCCGACAAGACATCCTTAAATGTCATTCATCTGAGCAAAATGAATTGTGCACGTCCATACACTTAGTCCTTAATGACAGTATGAGTCAGAGTGCGCTGAGGTGGTTATTATTGCATTTAAATGTATGTGTCTGCTGTCCTGACATTGTGGGTTCAAGTCCCACCTGTGACATTGGCTTGTTGGTTTGACTTCTGCCAAGGAGTGTTCTGTGGGAAAAAGTGTGTTGTCCAATCAAACATCTTAAAATGTCATCAATCTGTACAGAATTGTGACCATCCCAAAGGTTAAGTAAAAGTACCTCATGACAGTATCTGTCAGTGTGAGTTCATGTGGGTGAGTGGTTAAGGCCCAGAGCAATGAAATGTGTCTTCTGTTCTGAGAGTGTGGGTTCTAGTCCCACTTGTGTCAATAACCTGTCTCCTCAACTTCTGCCTGTGATGTTGTTGTTTTTTGCAATTAAAAACACTTAGTATAAAATGTCCTCTTTTTAGGACAGTCCAGACATTGGATGCGGGCACTCTACCAGGTGTGTAGCATCCAGTGTCTGAGCTTGTGATGACTGTCACTTTGTATTCTTGCTCAGGGCTGTTACGCTTAGATGAGCTCAGAACCTTCAGATCTACGCCGACCCCGGTCTTGCTTACCAACTCCTCTACTCCCTGAGCTAAGGCCACCTCCAGCCTGCACCTGGTGGAGCGAATTTGACCCCGAATGGAACCTGACTGAGCGGGTTCAAATAATGATTTGTTCATATGCTGAGCTGTGGCGATCTCATTTCTAATTTAACACCTGTCTGCAGTATAATGTAGGTTCTGCTCTCAGATTAGTTCACTCACTTTAACTAAGTGATTTAAGATCAGTGTCTGTTAGAGAATTGAACCCATAACCTTTGGATAACAGATGACACACTTTTGACCAAACACTCTACTCACAGAGCTACTTGGATCTCCGTTCTGACTTCTTTAAGTAAGTAACTATTGCTTTATTGTCATTGTACAAGCGTACAACGAAATAGTGTTCAGGTGTTAGTCCTGAGCTGCTGTGACTGAGCCGCGCTGTCACTGTGTTAACCTGACCCGCATGACCTTGAAGGTCGGGGAAACTGTAGCACTTGGAAGAAACCTGGCTGGCTGTCCTCTATATGTCGATAATCTGAGCAAAGTGAACTGCATATTCATAAAGTTTGTCAAAACTAACAGTGTTTGTCAGTTTGCTAATGTGGTGGAGTGGTTACAGTGCTGAGCACTGAGCTATATCTTACTGCGTGGGATCATAGGTTCAAGTCCCCCCCCCTGGTTGAACTTCTGCCTCTGCAGTTGTTTTGTGGACTGCACACACTGTTAAATTGTAATATCTCATTAGTTTAAAACTTGGGTCTACACTGGTTCAGGTCAAAGCACATGTAAGAGCTGTATCCCCCACCCCTTTGTGTGTGTGTGCTGTGGGTGTGGTGACACAGGTGCAGGGAATCAGCTCTAGGAAACCATCACTCTATTTAAGCAGCAGACTCACACCACTCTGTCTCTGGTCTATTCTCGTTCAGGTAATGCATAGCCTGTAAACATAAAAACTGTTTACACTTTAACCATTTACCATATTTGGCTTAAAACAAATGTGTGGTGCATTTACAACCTCTCGTTCAGGTGTGCTGGAAGGGGGCTGTACGGGCGTGGCCCTGGGAGGAGAAAGTGTGTGGGTCTCAGTCAGAATTCCAAGTCGGATAAAGAACCACAGCCCAAGCTCCGCATTGTGCCAGCGCTGTACGGCCTGGCTGGTATCGGACTGGAGACATTGACCCGAACTCCTCCACTGACTTCCTCCTCTGGCCTGACCATACAGCACACCTGCACTTCCGGATAACTCATTTTAATTCCCTTTTAATATTTTTAAGCCTTTTGTAATAAAACAGAATCTTTTAATACCAGAACCTGGCTCTGCATTTCCGTCCACACTCCACTGGTTGGTCAGACAGAACTCTGGACGTTACATAAGATTCAAACTCACAACTGTGAGAATACTGGCAACATGAGTCTTTCTACAAAGTGCTCTATCCACTGAGCTACTGTCATCTCCAACCAGACCTCTTAAAATGTCATAATCTTTACTAAATGAATTGTGAACGTCCAAAAAGTGGAGTGACAGTATCAGTGTGTGCGGTTGAGTGTTTTTAAGGCTCAGAGCATTCCTGCGTGAGCCACTGTCCTGTCAGATCCACTTCTGCCTGTGGGATTGTTCTGTGTCTCTTTGTAAAATTGCACTTTAGTCATAAAGACACTTTGTACGACACTTCTTACATTGAAGACAGTACAACAGGAGCCGCCTGGACACTCTACCAGATGACTACTGACTACTGGCACTTCACTGACCTTGGTCAGAGTGTTTATGCTTGATTGAGGTTTGAAGTCAGAACCTTTATATCACAGCTGACACAGGTCTTTTTTCCCCCGACTGCTCTACTCCATGAGCTAAGACCACCTCCAACCAGCACCTGATGGAACAAATGTAACCCAGAGGAAGGAACCTCAGTCAATGATAAAAATGGAGGGTAATAATAACTGGAGGATACCCCCAGCAGTCACCTGGAGGGTGATTGCCTTTAACACTAGTTTAGACCATCCAGAATACTCAACAAAGCTTTCCTTCCCACTGAGCAACTGACTGCCACTACCAACCATACACCTTCATATAGCATTTAACACACTTAAATAACTATTTGCTACAATAAAACTATAGTATTTTCTTTGCAGTAGTGGTCATTTTACTGCTGTTAAAACAAGAAAAGACAAAGATGCACGGTTGATACATTCATAACTTTTTATATCCAGGGTTAAACGTTAGGCACTGTGATGATGTGATGTAAGGCATTTCTTTCATTGAATTCAAATGGCACACGTTTAAAAAACAGTCACAATATTTACAGTTTACGGCTCGTTACAAATAGCTGGATTAGTACATAGGATACTGTACGGTGCAAAAGTAAATGGAAATGGAAAAGATGAGTATTTCACACATTATAAATCAATGCCTAAAACAATGGAACTCTTGAAAAATTACCACATTTCTAATTCTATAACAGAGTGAAACAGCAGTATTTCCTTTGAGATCACATGAATATTTTTGCTTGGGTTGTGGCCTGTCATTGTGGGTTCAAGATGGGTCTCTAAGCACCAATAGTTGAGAGACACTGCTTTAGAGCACTTTTCCATTAACCTTTGCACCGTACTGTAGGCCTGAAAGAGCATTGAGAGATGGCCATTGGATTATGTGTTTTTCTACAAAGTTCATAGCAAGCGAGCATTTTACAGTTATCCTGATTGTCAAAAACTGCTGCAAAATAGCAAAGAGCTTCTTACAAAAATATGTTTGTACAAGCAAATCATGAGTGCAACTTTGTCATGAGAACATACCCACCAAATATGATCATACACAAAAGATCAGAAAGTCAAAAAAGTGTCAGTAGAGACCTTGGCTTTGAGCAGATGGTGATAACGAGAATCCTCTACAGGTAAAAATGATGTGCATAATATGGAGTTAGAAAATGCACTGTCAAATATAATACGTTTAGCAGTTTACCGGCGAGTGCACTCTGCGCTCACTGGCTTCTTCAGTTTAGGCTTTTTGTTCGTAATTGTCATAAGGTGAAGTCCAGACAGATTTAGTACCAAATGACTAATGACTTCTAATTGAGCTACATTACCAGTATATGATCCAGGCTTAAGTAGAAAACAATAGAAACTAGCTTTACAAAGCATTTTACAGTTAAGCTTGTCAAGGTGCATTTGAGCTGCCATGGTTTCATGTTTTTTTCTGAAGTGAAAAATGAGAGGGACATAACAATATCAACTGTACTGTATATAAGGTACTAGTTTGTTCTACATAGGCCATGTGGTGCTAAGGCAACTACACAGGTTTGGTTTGTCTGTAGATGCGGCATGAAAACATCTGCACAGCTTCACAACTAGGCCATTCCAGGCACTGATCATTTCTCCCTATTTTCTTTTTTTTTTTTTCTGAAATTACTGAGGAGCTTTGGCAGTTTCTGAAGGACGTTGGTCATCACTGGGAGTCCAAGTGTTAGATGGACCACCGGGGGGACTGCGTGGTCTGTCCCGACTCTCCGTGGGCGCCCTGGGGTCCTGCTGTGTGGAGTGGCGGGGCATGCGCGAACTGTGCATGATGTGGGCGTCTAGCATTTCCAATAATAGGTCGTACAGTGGGACCATGTTCTTCATCTTCATGCAGTGGAGGTGGTCCATGCCTTTGTTACTGCACAGAGGAAGTATAACGTATAATTGTGCCACACCTGGGTTAAAAACAGACATGTTTTATGTGATGTTAATAAGAATAAGAACATAAGAATGTCAGTTTAACATCATATAAAATATGTGATACATTGAATATTGCAATATTGTAATTACATGACTGGCAATATTAGGTAGCAATGCCAACTACGCTACTTTAATCATTATCAGTGCTGCCAATCGATTATCACACTTGTGAAATGTTCAATCGCGATGAATCATGGCCAGAATTAATGTAGTGTGAGTGAGTGAGAGGTGGTGGTCGGAGGGGCCGATGGCACAGACTCGTCAGTCTACCCCAGGGCAGCTGTGGCTACAATGGTAGCTTATCACCACCAAGTACAACATGAATAAATTACAGTGTGCCGCTTTGAGAAACTTGGTAACACAGGCTTGTCAAGCGCAATACCAGTCTAAGCCATTCTTATTATTATTACTAATTTTTCATAATTATAATCCAATTATTAATTATAATGATATTCCTTATTATTACTTGGCGGACATGAAACACTCACATTTAAAGCATTTACTTACATTTCATTAACTAATTTTCATAGTTTTGTAATTCTACGGGAAAAGCTTAACTTATAACAGGGATCTCGCTCTCCCAAGGCTTTAACATTTCTACACACGCTTGATAAGTCACATTTTAGATACATTTTCTTTGGGTACTGAGCATTTTGAACAGAATCTGCAAACTTTTATGGGAGAGGATAAGGACAATATGAAAGTCCTAATTAGACAAGCCTCAGCTCCTCATGTAAAAAGGATAGGATTAATTTGCGATTCAGTCGTGATTAATTAATGCATTCATAACTTTTTGGATTAATAGTGAGTTAATGCTTTAACTTCAACAGCCCTAATAATTATACTAGACATACCAACTTTATCAGAATTTGAATGAATTATGTATTAATGTACTATTCTTAGGAAACTGCTCAAATTGAGTCAAAATAAGTTTTAAAGTATTATCCCTTTCCCTCTCAATATACCATCGTTACTGAAAATATATTTTACTCAAGTAGCTGTGACGAGGAGTCATCCAAATAATCACTGAAGACAGTAGTGCAAAATAATATTTTCATCAAAATCTTTCATAGAACTGAGTAACTGCTCAAGTGTCAAGAATGTCCCTCTTCCTGTTTTAGTCGCGACCTAATCCAACAAATCCAACATGAAAAACTGTTACAATTTCACTCTTTTTCACAGTGAAAAATTCGAGATACTTCCAATAAATGCACAATTTTAAAAAGTAAATAGAAATACTTAAGTTCTGTGATAAAACTACATTAAAAGTACAATTTCTTCTCTCAGCGGATGGATCTGTTATCGATTACTACCCACCTCTGACATTAAGTGACAAGCAAGGCCGTGGGAACCCAGGGTGCTGAGGGCGCTGCAGCACCCCCTGGTGGATAGTTTGCAAATTGCAGGCAATATTATTAAATAGGAAATATGCACAGAAAAAGTGGTTTTGGGGTAAACTTTATCCCTCAGCACCTCCTAATTAAAAGTTCTTCCGACGGCTCTGGTGACAAGGCAGGGCGAAGGAAGCAGATTTGTATTCCATTTCTGAAAAACGACTTCTTGCATGAGTGAGTAGTTAGACAAAGCCTTCCTTACCTGACGTGTCGTATGTGTGAGAGCAGCATGAGCAGGTGGGCGAGGCGCGTGTACTGCTGCCTGAAGCCGAGGCCTGTTTTACCGATAGCCCACACCAGAGCGTCTGTGACCGTGTCCAGGAGGCACAGGAGCTTCGAACGGGACTGCACCTCCTCAGTGCCGTCCGACGAGCTCAGACACATGCCTGCACACATGCACAGGGCCAACTTCAATTACAGGATACTTTATGATTTCCCTTGTGAATCAATAAACCTAAGTCAGATGTTTGGAGTTTGGAGGCGCTAAACCCCCATAAACTTGTTTCATTGAAGCTGGAGAGGATTACCCAAACATGCATAACTAAAACACTACTCCAAGTTCTGTATGTTCAAAAGAGTTGGAATGCAGCATGAAAACGAGTTCAAAAGAGGGCTCCTGTCTTACAGAGATATCATTCAGTTGGAGCTCTCTGCCGCTCGAATTCATGGAGCAAAAACTGAAAATATCTCACGCTGGTCTAATTTATAAAATACCATCAAACTGGATTAGATTTCGAGATGTACATTAAAATGTTACAATGAACCTGTGTATGGAGAGAAAGTTTATTACATAATTATATGTATTGTGTGATTGGATTGATGTATTGTACATAGCCATATGTATACTGTTATTTCTGTGGATGTCTTGGACGGAGGAAATTAGCACCTTGTATTGCTCAACTGTACACTTCACTTGTGTATGTCAACCTGGACAGGTTTTTTTTTGTTTTTTCATTTTGTAAGGGACTGCTTTTTGTGCAAATTTGAGTTTCTCTGCCCATCATAAGGGAAACGGGGATGTGGGAAACAAAAAAGGGGACAACATGAAAGTGTGACGCATGCAAAAAAAAAAAGCGCTAAATGCAAACGCAATGTAACACTTTCATAAAATAATTGATCGCAAAAAAGAGGGCACTCCAACTTCAACATCACATTTGACTAAACTGACTTGTGCCACAGTTCAAAACAAGCCCAGCTTTGGTCGGTGAGTACAGCATCATTAGTAAATCAAGCAGATGTCCAGTTGGGTGGAAAAACAAATACAACCAGAACATTTGGCTTTTTTTACAAACCAATTTTGACGTACACAGAAACTCAGCGCCGGAGACCGCAGCTGGCAAATGCTGGCATGTTGTTAAAAGGCTTAGTGGGTTCTACTGTACGCACTCAACACAAATAAACCTCTGACGTTAGTGGCGAGATCGCTCTGGTTTGGTCCAGAAAAAGCAAGTCGGGAAAATGTAAATGCCTTGAAAGAGCCTAAATGTCTGGATCCATGAATACTGACTATGTTGTTAAAGCATGGCATAAACCGAGCTTTTGAGTTGGCAAATGTGTCTCTATCCATATGGACGATGACGCCTTTTACCAACAAAATGGCAGATTTGTAACATTTAATTCAAACATTCCCTTATGACCTCATGGGCCGTAGACAGCAGTGTGCCCGTCCCTGTTTAACCAGCCTTGACGTCATTAACGACTGCCATTTTACATTCAGTCAACAAATCGCTCCTTTTTTTTTTTTTTGTTTCCTCGCACTACCAATTATTGTTGCTTTTCTATCCAGTGGTAATGCTTTTACATCGGTTATGTGCAGCCCTTTGGAAGCGGTCTTTGTCTAGGCAAATCCATAAATAACATGGATTTAAACATTAGAACATTAGAAACTACGAACGCCGCAACTCAACAAACCGGCACAATGCTTGTCTTTCCAGTGCAATGATGTTACATGGCTCAAGTCACAAAACCAAAAAAAGATCAATCCTTATTTATTATGATACTCGTGAAACCTCCAATAATAGGAATCTTTCGTGACATAGACACATGAAGAGGAACATCGAGTTCAGTCTGTTCTTCCCACAGCTCACGCATGCTACATGGAGCGTCCAGCACAATCGCAGCCGAGAGGAGAGATGAGGCCAATACACGGTGTTCCCATTAAGCCGTCCTTTGTCGACACTCAAACAGAGAGATCACACCAAGAAACTGACCAGGCACATTGGTTTAATATCACACACACAGTACGCTACACGAAAAGGGTTGGGCAAGGAAATTGGTGCACTCTTTAGGCAAGGCGTGTTTATTCGTTGGGCACAGTTTGTACACCAAATAATTCAATGTGCTTTACAGAGCCGGGGGCGAAGAAAAATCCATAAAAAAAATAAAAATATTAGACAAACTCTGAAAATTAGAATATCGTGAAAAACGTCATTTATTTCTGTAATACAACTTAAAATGTATGATATAGACTCATGGCATGCAAAGTGACATATGTCAAGCCTATATTTGTTTTCATTTTGAAAATGTTGGCATACAGCTTGTAAAAACCCCAAAATCTAAAATTAGAATATAAAATATTTTAAATAAGTATTTAGTACTTGGTTTGGGCCCTTTTACTTGAATGACTGCCTTAATGCGGTTGCGTGGCATGGATGCTATCAGCTTGTAGCACTGCTGAGGTCCAGGATGCTTCAATAGCTCATTCAGCTCTTCTGCAGTGTTCGGTCTCATGTCTCTCATTTTTCTCTTTGCAGTGCCTCATAGATTCGCTATGGGGTTCAGGTCAGGTGAGTTTGCAGGTCAATCAAGCACCGTAATCCGATGGTCATTTAACCAGGTTTTGGTTCTTTTTGCAGTGTGGACAGGTGCCAAGTCCTGCTGGAAAATGAAGTCAGAGTCAGCATGAAGTCTCTAAAATCTCCTGGTAGACGGATGCGTTGACTCTGGACTTAATAAAGCACATGGACCAACACCAGCAGGAGACATGGCTCCCCAAATCATCACAGACGGTGGAAACTTCACACTGGCCTTCAAGCATCTTGGATTGTGTGCTTCTCCATTCTTCTGCCAGACTCTGGGGCATTGTTTCCAAATGAGATGCAAAATTTGCTCTCATCAGAAAAGAGAACGTTGGACCACTGAGCAACAGACCAGGTCTTTCGTTCTTTAGCCCACACAAGACGCTTCTGATGTTTGTAGTTCAGGAGCGGCTTCAGAGGAATCTGACATCTGAAGCTCATGTCCGGGATCCGTCTGAGTGTGGTGGCTCTTGATGCACTGACTCCAGCCTCAGTCCACTCTTTGTGAAGGTCCCCCACACTTTTGAATGGCCTTTTCCTGACAATCCTCTCCAGACTGTGGTCATCCCTGTGCACCTTTTTCTTCCACACTTTTTCCGTCCACTTAACTTTCTATGAATGTGCTTTGATACAGCACTTTGAGAACATCCAACTTCTTTTGCTGTTACCTTTTGAGCCTTTCCCTCCTTATGGAGGGAGTCAATGGTTTTCTGCACAACTGTCAGCAGTCTTCCCCATGATGGTGAATTCTACTGAACCACTATATTAATATTCTAATTTTCAGAAATTTTGATTTTGGGGTTTTTACAAGCTGTGAGCCAAAATCATCAACATTAAAACAAAGGCTTGACATGTCACTTTGCCATAAGTCTATATCATACATTAGTTTCACATTTTAAGTTGAATTACAGAAATAAATGAACTTGTTCATGATATTCTAATTTTCCGAGTTTCACCTGTACACTGACATTCATCTCATACTTCCTACAAAAGTGTTTCTTGGAGACAAGAGCAGCAGGAAACTTCCGGCGTAAGAGAAACTTGTCACATTCCGCTTTGAAACTATCCCTGTTGTTTTCGTAATGAAAAAGGTGCTCATACTAGGGATGTCAAGATTAACCGGTTTTACGATTACCACGATTATTAAGGTAGGTTATCCGTAAGAATTTTTCACGCTGACGCACGAGCCGCTGCACGCCATAAACAGCACAGCGTAAACTCACCGGTAGTTGAGCAAGGCAGAGGGACGCTCTCCTAAAGTAAAATAATTATGAAGAAGTAAAGTTGACATTGTTTTGTATTATTCAATGTAGGCCTATTTATTTTAATGCAAAACAATCTTAAAGCATTTTTCATTTTTAGAAACGGTTAATGTTTACAAGTTTACAAGTATTAAAAAGCTTTTACCACAGTACGCAGAGCAGGCCTACGGCCTCACCCCAAGCGCTAGGCCTAAGGACCGAGGAGAATGGATGCACCAGCTGAACCGCTTGGGATGGGAGAGGGTGAGGAACGGGAGTGAAGGTTGAGTCAAATGGGGAGAAGAAGACGAAAGGTATGGACATTTAAAGTACTATGGGGGAGTGGAGAGTAATTTCATTTATATAAAAATTTAGTTGGACTTTGTGACTGGTATGGAGCAGTATGGGTGCACAATCGGGAATTACTGTATATTAATTAAGCACTAATTAAGAGGAAGACAAAACAGGAACCACTCTCCTAATTTAGTTCAAGGCTCTTTTTCTAAATAATTTTTAATTATTATTATTATTTTAATAATAATAATAATAATAATAATAATAATAATTATTATTATTATTATTTAATTTTAGAACGAGACCTCTTTTTTATTTTTTTCTCCCCTTTCTTCTTTCTTCTTCTTTCCATTTCTCTCTCCTAGCTGCTATTTGTACTTACTTGTTCTGTAGCCAGGCCTATTTATTCTCAAGGGATATAGCCTTTCTCTAAATATCTTTTGAATTAAGACATGATATAAGTGAAAGTTTCGGAGTTTGAGAGGGATTTAGGGGCTGCCAGCAGTTTGAGTGAAAGTGTCTCATAGAAAGGAAATATAAGTGATTATGAATTAGATAAAACTTGTATCACAACATATAAATGGCTTTAATAACTGTAATAAAAGGAAAATAGTTTTACAAACTTTGAAACGAGAGGGGGATATATTATTGTTGCAAGAAACACATTTAAACAAAATAGAGCATGAGAAACTTGGTAAAGTGCCATCAGCCCAGGTCTTTGCATCCTCTTCTGGCTGTGCCAGAAAGGAAGAACACAATGGAGATTGAATAATTCTTTACTCCAGGATGAACATTTTAAAGTCAGAATTCAACAAATTATAGAAGCCTTCTTTCAAAATAATGACAAAGAGGAGATAACGCCAGATATACTGTGGGAAGCCACAAAAGGTACCATACGTGGTGAAATAATATCCCTCACTTCTTGGAGAAAAAAAAATCTATATGCAAGAGATGAATGTTGTAAAAAGTAAAATAGAACGATTGCAACAGGAGCATAAACAGACAGGAAACTATCAAATTAAGAAAAAGTTAATTGAAAAACAAAATAAATTGAATGAAATTTGACAGAAGAAATCTCTTGCATTTACCAAACAACAATTTTACGATAACAGTCCTAAAGCTTTAAAACTCTTAGCTTTTAAATTGAAAAAACAAGGAGAGCAGAAAACTATTTCAAAAATTCAAGGAAATGCTTCTAACTATCATACAGAGAAAAATGAAATCAGAGAATGTTTCCTTAAGTACTATAACAAGCTATATGAAGAAACAGGATGTAGAAGAAGTGAAAGCAGTTAATATCTGAAATCACTACATCTACAGCAGGAAACTTCAGAACAAAACGCAGAACTTATAAAACCAGTGACTGAACAAGAAGTCCTGGCTGCTATACAGAAGAGCAAGGTGAATAAGAGTCCAGGAAGTGACGGATATACTAATAAATTTTATAAATATTTAAACCAATTACTACCAATTTTATGTAGGCTGTTCAACTGGATAATAGCAAAAGCTGTTTGGCCCCTCACATGGAATGATTGAATAATTAGTGTTCTTCCAAAAGAAGGCAAAGACCTAACTAAATGCAGTTCATACACACCAGTGTCAATGTGGACCAGAAAATATTTACATCTATTATGGCTAACAGACTATCAATAATACTTTCGCACTTAATAAATAAAGACCAAACCGGTTTTGTGCAGGGAAGACTGTTGTCAGATAATGTGAGAAGGATTCTGAATTTGGTAGATTGGGCAGAGAAACATTGGCAGCAGGCTTTAATGTTGACATTAGATGCCGAAAAAGCCTTCGATCGGCTATCTTGATCGGCTTTTGGTTTTCACGATTATTTTATAAATGTTCTGAGAGCGATGTATAAGAATCCTCAAGCAGCTGTAAAAGTAAATGGAGCAGGGCGTACTGTGTTGTACTGTGTATAGAGCCTTTAGCAGAGAGCATAAGACAAACTAAGAACATAAGTGGGATTAGTCTGGGGGGTTATGAATACAAATTAATGTATGCAGACGATGTGATGGTGACAATGTCGGAGGTTGGGAAATCGTTGGATAATTTAATGGAAGAAATACAAATATATAGTCAACACTCCGGGTACAAGCTAAACGCACAAAAAACAGAGGCTATGGTGATAGGAGAGGTGGATAATGAAATTAAGAGTACATTTAATTAAGGTTAGGCTCACAAAGAAGGAAAAAAAAAAATATATATATATATATAAAAATAGGGCAAGCTCAATGCTTCTTTTAATGCACCTCACTTTACTTAGGGACAAATTGGGAAATACTGTTAAGGGACAAATCACAAAGAATAGGGCGAGTTTGATGCTCATTTTTAAAGCACTTCATCCTATTTAGGGCCATACTGGGAATTAAAGGGACAAAACAAGAATTAGGATTGGTGGGGTGCTAGCGGTGTGCGGCCTGGGGTGCGGGCCGGGGATGTGTCGCAGGCGCGGGAAACGGTGTGTGGACATTGCCCCCATTGACATGACTAACTGGCCATGAATGAGAAGAACACCACACTGAATTAAACCACCACAATCTGAATTAAGACCAAAATATTCATTAATTAATGACACCCATTTATTTTTCTTTATTCGTTATCTTTTCTGTTCTGTGGATTCACTTTATTCTAAATCTCTTATCAAATATATTTTTTATTTAATTATTTATTATTCGTGGTAGTGGTGTGGATGGGGGTGCTGGTACTGGTGTGAATGATGGTGCTGCTGATGGTTGTGGTACGGATGGTGGTGCTGGTGGTGGTAGTGGTTGTAGTGGTGGTTATAGAGGCGGCGGTACTAATGGTACGAGTAGTAGTTGGCTTTGTTGTTGCTTTCCCCCTCTCGTATTTATTATTAATTTTAACTGTTTAATATACAGTTTTTTGTTTTGCTTTTTGCCCTATGTTACACCTCATGTGTGTTGTATCGTTATGTCTTTCTATGTCTTATCTCTATACCTTTTTGTAAATATGCACTTCTTGCAATAAAAAAAAAAAAAGTACATTTAATTTTAAATGGGACTATGACCGTGTAAAGGACCTGGGGGTATAATACCAAAAAGCATGGGTAAACCTACTATGATAAATTAATCAATCAAGTTAAAACAGAATTTAGTAGATGGAAGACCTTGAATTTATCAATGCTTGAGAAAATTCAATCTATCAAAACGATGCCCAGATTCTTGTTTATGTCAAATTTAACATGGATAAGTGACTCTAATAATCCAAGATGGAAAGAAATGGAAACACATAAGTTATATTTAATTAAATCCGCTATATTTATAACTAAAGATAAAGAACTCAAAGAAGAAATAAAGAATAATTACTGTATAGAAAACCCCATTAAGGTGTGGAAAAAATAAATAAAAATGTTATAAGTCAGTTATACCAAATTTTTCTGCAATAAAAAGAGAAAATGGCAACCAACGTTAAGGTAAAATGGGAAGAAGAATTTCATGTACAAATGAAAACGAGTGGGAACAGATTTGTGCTGGAGTCCATAAAACTATGGGTTCCTTATTTAGGAGAGAGTTCGCTTGGAAAATAATTATGAGATACTTCTTGACTCCAGAAAGTATGAGTAAATATAAAGGGGGAGATTGCAAATTTTGGAGGAATTGTGGAGAGGAAAATGCAAATTACAAATATATTTTCTATACCTGTAAAATAATACAACCTTACTGGAAAGAAGTATTTCAAATTGTTGAAGCGACACTGGGAAAGAAACTTGATTTAAAATCAGAAAATATTATATTAGGAAAAATCCCAATGAATATAAACGTAATCCACCGGATATTAAAACATTGATTAATATTATACAAGAAGTAAAATTGAATGAGAAGATAACTCACAAAATAAGGAACATGGACCATGAGTTTGACAAAAAATGGTTTATAAAAGAAATGGACAGTACATGAATATTGTGAATCGGCGGTTAATTGTGCAGCAGAGGTTGATTGTACGTTGGGACTAATTTCTGTTAAGGGGGTTCAATAAAAATAAATAAATAAACCTGTCGCTGAACCTAGGAAAGGGTTGTAGGTGTATATTTTGCGGATTTTTGTTGGATTTAGGTGATAATGGATTTAAACAAATGGAAAATAGATAATAGTAATGAAGTGTGTGGATATATATGCAAGTATATACGGGTGGGGCATGTGCATTGGGCCGAGTGGGAGTGTGTTTTGGGGTGCTGGTGAGGGACAATCAATACGTTGGTGTCTGGCGGTCAGTGAATTTCCTTCACTGAAATCAAAATAAAAAAATAAAAAAACAAGTCATTTTTCAATTTTGGTTTGCAAATCAAAAAACGAAAATGAGCCATTTTTCTTCTTATATCCAAGTGAATGAAATGCTGTTTTAAAAAATAAAGCTGATTTTCATGTTTGCATTGTATATTTAATAAACAAAAACAAATGAAGACAAAAACGAAATACGACCCAATTTTCGTTTTATGTAACTGGAAGTGGTCATATTTGTACGCCAAGAGCGCCAAATATAAACGCCTCTTAAATTTGCAGTATAGTCTAATAGATCCATGAAGGTGCAGTTTGTGCATAAACAGCGTTACATCCGCCTCATGATTGGCAGCCTGCGGCTCGAAGTGTGCCGCTGTTTTGGCACATTTAGGCCATTCCTTTGGTTGGTGGCTGGCAGACACTATAGGCACTAATAGGAATGATGACATAAAAAAAAAATCTTTATACGAGGCCGGAGTCTTAGGTCTCCTTTGTGCACAGTGACGCACTGGTGTGCCCCGAAGAGCGCATGATTTTCTCCGTCATCAATAGCCTATTAGCCATCAAGAGGAGGAACAAATTTACTTTCACCCCAAATTAGCAAAGGTCCAATGAAAAGTGTAGGAGAGACACGAAAAGATGTGTTTTGATAGCTATAGGATAGGTCTAATAAGGTTTACGCACTACTACGACTATGTCCTTCAGATGATCAGTATCTGTTTTAAGAGAGAAAAAAGTTCCAAAACTGGAGTTCTTTCTTGCAGCCCTGGTTTCTGTCCTCAAAGTTTACAGCGAACCCCGTGCCTGTACAATACCAGACCGCTGCATTATCTGCAGAAAAGACCTTTGCCACCGCGTTCGTCGCCTGTTTACAGTCCGGGATGCAGCTCTGCCACATAAGGCAATGCTGCGTCTTGATGCACCAGAGGCACTTGTAAAACATCCAATTTGTGGAGCAGGGTGTCAGGTTCCCGTCAGCAGCAGGTAGTAGGCTTTAGCAGGCTGTCAGTGCAAGACTGAAATCAGCCCGATGTACAGTTTACACCACCAGTATTAGCCTTGGAATGGAGCAGGTCGGGGCGTTCACAAGAGCCGCCTTTACATTGTGTGTGTATACCACTTATTTCACAGCCTCTGTCAGTAAGCACCACTGCACCTAACATTCAGCTAAGATGTCGCTTCAAAATGTTCCGTGCACATCTGTCCAGAACCGCTCAAAGAGAAGCTGTGCGTAAAAGTTTCCAAGTGCGCCGCAGAGCTCGGGTGGTTTTGATTGGGGGCCGAGTTAAAGCTAAATGTTTTGGTGGTTTAGATCATTGACAGTTAGTCAAGAGTACTGATCTACTTAAGGACATACTCTAGAGCAGGTTTCAACCTTTTTTGAGCCAAGGCACATTTTTTTTCATTGAAAAAATCACGAGGCACACCATGCACCAGCAGAAAATGTTAAAAAATGTAACTCTGTAGCCTATATTCACAAAGTGCATCGCTAATTCTCTTTTCTCAAAGAAATGAGCTACCTGCGGGCACTTTCTGATATGGAAGAGTTTAATATGGTGACTCTGCCGATCAGCACAGAGACTTGACAATGGCATATTATTTGCAGATAATTATTGATTTGTTTTCAAAAAATATTGTTTAGACCCACTAGGTGAAATTGGATATCTCACGGCACACTAGTGTGCCCCGGGACACAGTGGTTGAAAAACACTGCTCTAGAGAGAGAGTTGTACGTAAAATATCCTACAGCTATCAAAACATTTTTTTCTCATGTCTCTCCTGCACTTTTCATTGGACCTTTGCTAATTTGGGGTGAAAGTGAATTTGTTCCTCCCCTTGATGACTAATAGGCTATTGATGGACGGAGAAAATCATGCGCTCTTCGGGGCACACCAGTGCGTCACTGTGCACAAAAGAGACCCCAGACTCCGGCCTCGTATAAAGATTTTTTTTTTATGTCATCATTCCTATTAGTGCCTATAGTGTCTGCCAGCCACTAACCAAAGGAATGGCCTAAATGTGCCAAAACAGCGGCACACTTCGAGCCGCAGGCTGCCAATCATGAGGCGGATGTAAAGCTGTTTATGCACAAACTGCACCTTCATGGATCTATTAGACTATACTGCACATTTAAGAGGCGTTTATATTTGGCGCTCTTGGTGTACAAATACGACAATTTCCGGTTACATAAAACAAAAATTGTATTTCGTTTTTGTCTTAATTTGTTTGTGTTTATTAAATAAATATACAATGCAAACATAAAAAATAAGCTTTATTTTTTAAAACAACATTTAATTCACTTGGATATAAGAAGAAAAATTGCTGTTTTTTCATTTTTTGATTTGCAAACCAAAATTGAAAAACTACGACTTGTTTTTAGATTTTTTTATTTTCATTTCAGTGAAGGAAATCCAAATACCCACAAGTACACTGACCCTGGCGTGGTGTGTTTGCATGTGTGAGTCCCCTGTTAGTGGATAGGCATGCACTGTCCCATCCATAGTCGCCGATTTATGTTCTTCCCAGTGGGTGCCCAGTCAAAAAAAAAAAAAAAAGGCAAGAGCGAACCAGCACTTTCGTGGTTGGGACACCGGCCATATGAGCCATGCGCTCTACCTACGGAGCTACACGAGCGGAGTGGAGCGCCGCAAACGCACGTATATCAATTTTATGAAGCAACCCGGGTTAGTGTATTTGGAGGAAACTGGGTGGCGGCTTTACAGGTTAGGCATTATTTATTGAATCATTTTGTAATCAGGGAAAATTCGCCTGGGTGCCCAAAGATTTGAGTGGGTGCTTCAGCCCCGCAGCACCCGTGGGATCGGCGCCTATGGTCCCATCCAAATAAACGGGTATGGTACGCTGTGGAAAGAACATTTATGTCATTTACATTTTTTGTGTTGTGTGTATTCTTTGACGGACTCAACTTTTTCCTCCTTGTTAATTAGTGTTTTTTTTGTGTATGTGTTTGTTTCTTTTTTATGTTTGTTTTTGTATATTGGTTAGGGTATATTGTCCATTTATTTTTGAAAAATTCTAAAATTCTACAAAAATTCTAAAAAAATTGTTCTTTCCTGTCATTCGGTCGATAATCTTGAATAATCTTAAAATCGCAATATTTTCTCTCGCAATAATCATGACTCAAAAAATTGTAATCGTGACACCCATAGCTCATACTCAAACGCTTAGTTACTCTATCGTGCACTTGTGACTCACTGGAGTTGAGGAGGATCATGGTTTTTAGGCAGACGTACTCCTCCCGCTGCAGCTTCAGCTCCCTCACTCGGGACGTGGCGGCCAGGAGCATGTCGAAGATCTCCACGAAGCCCTGCACACAGCTGCCCTCCTCTCTGCGGGGTCACATACAAACAAAACAGTTAGGTAGTAGTAGTTTAGTTTACAGTGCCTTGTGAAAGTAGTAATAGACATTGAACTTTTGCACATTATGTCATGTTTACAACCATAAACATAAAGATACTAACCCAGCGTTAATCACAGGAGGAATCTAGCTGTAGAAAGTTCCAAAAAATTAGGCACCGGGCTCTAAAGTTGTTTTTAGTATGTCCAAAGTGTAATGATTCTTAATGGGAGACTAGCGGCTATATGGAGGTACTACAGCAATGGCGGCCTCCAGTGTTGTGGTCATAAAGCAGAGTAGCCAGCGGCCATTGGAGTAAACTGAAGCAAGAAGCTTATGAGTACCTACCCCTTGTTCATGTAAATTACATTTGCATTTCATGATGTTATAGTTAGACATTACTTTTACATTTACATCAGATAAACAATCCTTCCTGAGTATTCTGTATCAGTTTCAAAACACAACTATGTACCACATGTTTGTGAGTTAACTTTTATCCTAATGTAATAGTAATGTAATTGTCAAAATACAATCAGCAGACTTAGCTTACAATTTGCAGCACTGGGAAACAAAGAGCTTTTAGCTGCCTTTCACATCATTTTCACAGCATGCTAATAAATAATAACAATTAATAGAATTAATAGCTATTGTTATTGATCATAATATTATATAGGCACATTGGACATTATATTCTGTCATCTTGCCATTTCCATGTTGTCATTACTATTCACTATTTATTATCATTATAATGCCCAAATTGTATGCCCTATCTAGTGTGGTGCGTTAAAAAGCCAGAGTGTATAGTGGCCCTCAATCAACAAGTCCCCACCCAGCTGCCCTGACTAGTTGACTTGGTGGATGATGTTCACCTCCTATACTGTGGGACGCGTTAAGAAGACGAGGCTTTATGTGCCTGTCGAGAGGGGAGGACCCCTCGCCAACAGATCCATGTCTCGCTTACCCTAAGTTACTGTTGTTTAGTTTGATTAGTTATAGCAATGACAATAGAGCAAGCAGCACCAGTTAAATGTTACTTCTATAATTGTTACAAACTTGATGGTACTCAATTGAAGTCTTTCAATTAGAAATTGAATTAACTTGCGATTAATCAGCAAAAAAAACAAACATTCATTGTAATGACATTTTCTCATACATTGCAAGAAACATTTCTGTATATTTCCTTTTAGTAGTTGCGCTAATTAATGTTAAGCTAGATTGCAATGAAAAAGCAATAACTTATTTTTTAAATAAAGTGATCGTAATTATTCTAAATATCTTTTTTTGAGTGTTGTTCTATGTTTACAGAAAAAGGGAGTAAACACTAAATTGTTAGTTGTTGTCCAAACTTATTTACACATTTCTAACATTCAAATTCTTCACAGGGGTGAATATATAAGCAGGGAGAAATTCACAAGTCCACTATTGATAAAAAATATTTCACTACTTAAGGTCCATTATGCAAAAAGTTGATATTTGTGCGTATTTGTAGTGACTCCAGGATCAATTGCTTTGTAGGTTTTCTGGTGAGAGGGTCCGTCTGGGGAAAAACCTTCCAAAGAATTGATCCTGGAGTGTCCTAGAGACCACTGTGATGCAAAGTAAAGGCCACCACTCATTCAGCCACTGGGTCACTACAAATACGCAAGAATAATCCTTTTTTTTTTCGCATAAAAGGAAGCACCTTTAAGGCGAGACACTGCAGGTGAATTTTTTTTAATTTAGTGACATTTGAAGCTGATATAAAAGACAAATTACCTTGGAATTCCATATTAAAAAAAGTTTAGAAATAGAAAGCACAAGGCGAAATTATTTTTTTTACAGATTTCTCCACTGAAAACACATTTTAAAACTAAGAAATCCACAATCACTTCTGAAAAAGTCTAACAAATATGTCAAAATAAAAGCGCATTTACTGGATTTACGCTCATGCTTAGCTTTGACTTTCTTTAAAAGGGACTATATCGGTTTTATTTTTTTAAGGTGAAAGCATTTTACGCAGTGGTCAATGTTTGTAATGAAATCACAACATGTATAAATACACATAGGTGTAGGGCCCTTTTGTCATGGTTGGAGGTGGAGTGAGGAAAAATAAAACCCAAAATGCAGGACTGCAACAAAACTGGTGATGTTTAATGGACAAACAAAATCCAGAGATGACAAAAAACTAAAACAAACCGGGACCGTAGACAATGACACGACAAAGAGGAAACACAGGGGTATAAATACATGAGGAAACAGGGTACAGATGAAACACATCAGGGCGGGGCAGGAAATTAACACAAGGGAAGCAAAGCAAAATCACAAGGACAGAATAGACATGTCAAAATAAAACACTGGACTAAACCAGGATTACATACAAAACCAGGGGAACAAAAGACGAATCATGACACCTTTTTTCTACAAATGAGGTTTACCATTAGGTCCTACAGACTAAGACAAGACACTGCAGGTGAATAGGGATTTTTATGTTTTTTAATTTAGAGTTATTGATTTGAATCTTTTGCTGTAGATTACTGACAGAAATATGACCAAGAAAAATGTTTTGGTCATTTTATGTTTTCATATAAAAATAAGGCCTTTTATGCCTAAAAATGCTAAAATTCCACATACTTTGGTAAACGAAAGCTGAATAATGGATAGAGCCTGGTTTAAATATATGGTTTTCTTACCTGCTGAGGCTGAGGTCTGGGGAGAAGATGAGTTTCCCTGGATGGTTCACTGACCGCCACATGAGTCCCATCATGAGGACCTCCATCCAGCAGCCCTCCAGCAGGTGCACTTGGTCGACAAGATTCAGCTCCACGAATCCTGAATGGACACATAAGGACATTAAAATGAAGCTGAACTGCCAATCCATACATTATTCTCCAATAATCTTGGTCTGGACACTAATGCCATTGAAATTGAGCTCGTCCAAAGATTTGGTCCGTTTGAGGAAAGTGGAAGGCCCAGAAGAGTTATGGCTAGTCTCCTCCGCCTCAAAGATAAACACCAGATACTTTCTTCAGCAAGAAAACTGAAGGGGACCAAAATCTTCATCAATGAAGATTATTTTTCTCAGCAGCTGTGCTAAAGAGACGAAAAGAACTGTGGCCCAAACTCAAAGCTGCAAGGGAAAGGGGAGACAAAGAGATGTATAACTTCTTTCATCATCTTGTCACTTAGGGGATGATGAGTCAATAGGTTTTAACTGACTTTTAATCATGGACAGAAGTTCCAATAGTAAAACTGGCCCACTTCTGAACGTTTTGAAGGGTCTGATTTTAGCCCACCTCAATATATGCAGCCTAAGGAATAAGGTGGAGGAAATAAGTAGTATCTGCCAAAATAATTGTGTTCACATTTTTGCACGGTCAGAAACGCATTTGGACGAGACTTTTGATCATTCATCTTTAACGGTTGATGGATATAATTTGTACAGAAGAGATAGGAACAGACATGGAGGGGGTGTCGCTCTGTATATTCCAGAAGATTTTATAGCTGCGTTAAAAGAGGACCTCATGAACTCGCCCATACAGAGTCATATCCCATACACTAAACCTATGTTAATCGGCTGTTGTTATAGGCCTCCAAATTCGAATGCATACTACTTAGATGAATTATGTGAAAATATTGACGACTGTGATCAGGGAAAATATGTTTTTATTTTAATAGAGATTGGTTTTCCAAAAGTTGCCCAATGTATAATAAATTGTCTTTCATGACCAGTATCTGTCATCTATCTCAAGTTGTCAATCAGCCCACAAGAATCTCGATTAATAGGGACAGTGTGAAGACGTCGACCTGTATAGATCTTATATTTACAATGTACCTGAGCTCTGTTCACAGAGTAGTGATCATTGGTTGTAGTGATCATAATTTGATTGCTGTATCGGGAAAAAGTAAAATGCCTAAATCAGAGGCTAGGATCATCCAAAGAAGATATTTTCAAAGATTTAATACGGATTTATTTCTAACAGATATTAACCATTGGCAATGGATAGACGTTTGTGAAAAGGAGGATGTAAATATTGCTTTAAATATGTTTATGGACAAATTGATGGAAGTGGTCAACAAGCATGGAAAAGAACCGTCAAGAGTAGCAGTGCACCATGGGTGGACAGTGATTTAAGCTCCTCAATGCTTCAGAGGGACAAGGCCAAAGATGCTGCTCAAAAAACAGGAATTTATGCAGACTGGAATATTTAAAACTGAACTATAGTAAAAAGAGAGATTACTTCAAACAGAGAATCTGCAAAGCTGCCAGCGACAATAAAAAACTGTGGAAGACCTTGAATGTTCTGATGTGTAAAAAGAAGAAGTCGACTACTAGGTTTGTGGAATGTGAGGGGAGATTCATCACCAGGCCAGCAGATGTCGCCAACTATTTTAATAATTTCTTCACAAACAAAGTAAATATTTTGAGGTCCCAGATTAACTCAACGGACAATTGTTGTAAAATGATCAATGATTCGATACATTGTAAAGCGTTCCACTTCAATCTGGGGACAGTGGATCTCAAGACTGTTGAGGAGATGCTACATGGTCTCTCAGAGGACACGTCACCATTGACAACCTTCATGGAAAAATCATTACATTTGCTTCCTGTATCCTTGTCAAACCAATTTATCACATTTTTAATCAATCTGTCTCCATTTCCAGAACTTTGGAAACAATCAAAAGTTATTCCCCTACCCAAAGATGGAAAATTAGCATTCACTGGTGCAAATTGCAGACCAATCAGTTTATTTCCTGTGCTCAGTAAAGCATTAGAAAGAATTAGTTTTAACCGAATTATGAAATATTTCAACAAAAATTAGCTCCTTACAAGAGCTCAGCATGCGTACACTCTGTAGCGCATATGACAGACAAATGGTTAATGGCTTTGGATGAAAAGAAATCTATGGGAGCTGTGTTATTGGACTTCACAGCAGCCTTTGATGTCATTGACCATGGTATTTTAATTGACAAACTCAAATCGTTTTCAAACACGCGGTTTGCCTCAAGGGAGCGGTATGGGCCCACTTTTATTTTCTATATTTATAAATGACTTTCCATTTACAGTTAATAAGGCATAGTATGCGCAGTATGACGCTACTCTGTTTTCCTCGTCATCCACAATATCTGGACTGAAGAGTATACCTTACAGCATGAGCTAAACCTGGCAGTGAAGTGGGTCAAAATGAATAAATTGGTACTAAACAGGTCTAAAACTAAATGTATTGTATTTAACAAAAAGTGTGCTCAACCAGATACCAATGCACTAGTGGAGCAGGTCTCAAAAGCAAAGCTGTTATCAGACTGGATCAGTCATTGTCTTGGTCAGATCAAATTAATTATATTGTCGGTATGATGGGCAAAGGTATAGCTATGGCAAATAAATGTTCTGCTTACTCTGCAACTCCTGTTCTGAAAACTGTTGTCCAAAGCATAGTATTGTCTCACCACCATTACTGCCGTATAGTGTGGTCCAATGCTACAAAAAAGCATCTACAGAGACTTCAGATTGCTCAGAACAGAGCAGCTAGAGTTGTGCTCCACTGTCCTTTTCAAACTAATGTCCGTGAGATGCACGGTTAACGTCTTGGTTTTAGTACATCTATTCCTTTCTTCAAACTATTTACTTTGACGTGTTTTTCACAGGAACCAAAGAGCATTTATTTCATTACAGCTTTTATGGAGCGGAAAACCCAGAAGAATAGGAAACATGCCTCAAAAATGCAACCGTTGATACTGTTTGGTCTCAACTGGCTTGGCGTCAGAGGTGGGGAGGGAATCCACAATATCCACTCAAGTAAGTGAGAGTAAAATAAAATGACTTGAGTAGGAGATAAACAGAAGTGTCCAAAATAATTACTCAAGTAAAAGTTCCCGTCTCTGCTTGGCGTCTTTGCTACATGTTTCCTTTTGCGCTCAAGCTTCATTTAGTAGCATTCAACATTATCCATTAAAGCAATAACAGCCCCATTTAGGTAACCATAGCAAATATTCTTCCTCACAAAAGAATGACTTGAACTCACTTGACTCTGCAAAGCTAATAGGTTTCTACATGAAAAGGGAAAGTCTTCAATCTTACTTCCAGGCCAAACTAAATTAGTTGAAGAAAAGATTCTTGTGGTGGGATTACTCCCTTTAGAATTCAAGCTCAAGGCCATGATCACAAGTACTGACTCAGAACAAAGGATTGGAAGACAAAGTTATATCAAATAAAATTAATTTTACATGGATTCACTGTTCTTGGACTATAGAGTTTAGATCAGGCTAAAACAAAATCTAGCCGGGCCGGGCCCGCGAGCAATAAAGCCCAACCCGACCCAAAACCGACTGTCATGCGTGACCGGAACATTCCTGTGGAGGAGGAGGGAATCATGACTGTCATGTGCGACAGTCAGGGCACGGGGCTCGGGCCTAAGATCTAAACTCTACTGGAGTATGAGATTTAACTCAAATATAATTAATTAATTCTTTGAATACAGAGCAATACTAAAGATGTATTGGTGCCAGTTACCTGAGAAAATGTACTTAAAGCTGCCCTAAGCAAAGTCTTTTTGATTTTCTTTCATCAGTAGGTGGAGTAGGTGGAGTAGTGAACCCTGCCCTGCTCCACCACCACCCCCTCCCCTGGCTTTCCCCTGTCACCCACGCTCCTCACTCCCCTCCTCACCACACGCTGCTCTGATTGCATTCAAACATTTTGAGACTTACATTTATGTGCAAAACTGCAATTTCATGAGTTTCTTTTTTTTGCCATTTAGAACATAATACTTCCATTTAGAACTAAGTTTATAGTGCAGACCTTTTTTCCCGCAACCCTTGAAAGCAATCACACTCACAGCCTCTGGCTGAAACGGATATTTTAGGATTTCAGCTGTATCAGAGCAGGTCGGTCGGATGTTTATCAGTTCACGATCTTTGTGTAAACTTCTATCATAATTCTTAACTGTTAGACATTTGCGATGTCTACATGTGTGTGTGTTTATATGGTGCGGGGGGCACGTGGGGGTGAGGTGTGTGCTGGGGGGGGATGTGATGTGAGGTAAGCGAGGTGCGTGCTGGACTCCTTCTGCGGCACAAAGTTTGCTGCCGTTTGCGAGTGTGGCGCATCTAGTGATGCAATGTGGGAATGCATCGATGCCGGACCGGAAAAACAGGGTAGTTTAGAGTAGCTTTAAGAAAATAAAATTGTTATCAGAACTTTCATCTAAGGTTATTGTCATCAATTGTTGTATATTTGCAGAAGTAATATTTTGAAGCAAGTAAAAGTAAACAACATGTTACTCTTCCCACCGTAAATCTATTAGTGATTTAAATTAACATAAGAAAATAAAATATTTCTTACACTTAAATGGTTCTATGGTTCATTTTACTTTTATGCATGATGTTTTATTATTTTATGTTTTGTTGTCAGATTATGTCAATACAAAAACTTATACCATGGTCTGGGTTAATACCCGATTCTAAATGGCTGGTGCTAACAGGCGTGCATTATTTTTGTATAACCGCACACATAGTTAATAAAATATGAGCTTTCCATTTCTGTTGAAAACGGTTAAGGCACTATTCATTATTTTCAGACGTACATAAAATGATGCCTGCATTTAAGCATATTTGGCTGGATTAGTAAAGGGGCCGAGGTGTAAGCGGACTCCACTGCAGCCGTTTCGATAAACAGTTGAGCTCGTTGAGCTACAGGTTGCTAGCTAGCTGGCTTCAGGTTAACTGCGTAAAATTGAAATAACTCCTGCCCAGGAGTGCCGCATATCGGTGTTTACTTCCACAGAAAAGTGCTGGGTTAGTTCTGTTGTGTTGTGATTCTGGCGATGCAGCGTGTGCTGATGTTGTTTCGTTGAGCCTGACGGAGATCCTCGCTGCAGCGTCAGAATGGCTCGCTCTGACACGAGCCTTCAGTGCAAGACCGGCTAAAAACCCACATAAAATAGTCCCTGTAGTTTGGCATATTTAGTGAATTTAGTAAATGAAAAAAAACATTTGTTATAAAATGTTACGTTTGTGGGACCATGGTATAAGCGGATTAAACAACTCGGAGCCGTGCATTAGACGGTTATAATGCACTTCGCGGAAGAGTAACTTCTTGACTCCGTGTCGTGCATTATAACCGTCTAATCCACGGCTCCTCATTGTTTAATCCTTACATAACATCTATACCGTTACTTTGGATTAATATTTTTTACCAAATACTTTCCTCGTACTTGCGTAAATATTTTACCCACCTCTGGTCACTATTGGAACCTATGTGTTTGACCCCAAGTATTAAAAAAAAAAGGTGTGAAGCACAAATAGTGTTAAGCTGGACACCTGGGATCTTCTTGGCCCAGCTGATCATGTGCACCAGCTCCTTGTCGGCCAGGTTTGTGAGCGACATCATGACGATGGCTTCGTTCAGCGGCCTCTTCATGTCCTTCATGAGGTAGATCTCCGGCGGCTCCGCATCCAGCATCCGACCGATCAGCTGCTCCGGGCTGAGCTCGGGGGGACGGGTCTCGGGGCGGGGGACAGCGGCGGGCGCCGTCAGGAGCTTCGGCCCGGTGCCCCTGTCCTGAGAGGAGAGGCGGGTCATACGCCTCGACGGCTGAGGGGGTCGGAGGGAGCCGCGCTCTTTACGCATACCTGTGGAGGAGGGAATCATGAACGACTTCTCTTAGTTAGTGAGTATAAATGACTTTGAATAGTTTTTACCACGAGAGAAAAACTGATGACATACCACACTTGGTCATGCCGACTTCACAGCATTTGCGCAGACGACAGGCCTGGCAGCTTTTGCGCCGGTTCTTGTCGATAGTGCACTGATTGGTCGCTGGACAGATGTAGTCATTATGTCCTGAGGCAAAAGATCACAGTTTAAAAGATTGAACTCTCGAAAGCTACTGCGTATTTCAATCAGGAGAGAAATTCAATTAGTGAGGTGTTAGTTTACATTTTTAGCGCCAATATCCTACAGCAGGGGTCACCAGACTTTTTAGAGGTAAGGTCATTTCCAAGACCATTAGGTCTCCATGCTATAAATGTACATTTGCTTTTGAGCAAATAGTGAAAAAGAAGATTTAACATTTAAAATGGTATAATCCAGAAGCAGGACAGTGAACTGTTCTATTTTTGGGTGCGCATTAATTCTGTATTGTTAAAAACAGTGGCAGAAAGTAACAACGTAAAAAGAACAAGTAAAAAGCAAAACAATTAAGATACTTTTACTTTGATTTCAAATTTGATGATGAATGTTCATTGGCATACATCCATAAGAGAGACTCTCCAAAGAGATGATGAATGGAGAAACTGCTAAGAGTGGTTTAAGAGCTGTAGTTTAGTCAAACCTTGGATGCTCCTCTTGAAGAAAGCCTTGCAGCCCTCACAGGACCAGACTCCATAGTGGTAGCCTGAAGCGTAGTCGTGGCACACGGCGCAGTAATGGAGATCGGACTTCCCCCCGGATGAAACCACGCCCTCGTCACTCTCCTGGGAACGCCTCCTTTTGCTTTTCAGAACAACATAAACATTTAGACCAAAACATAATATGTTATGCCTAACGTGCATCTCTAGCTGTGTTCCTTTGAACATTAAATCTAAATGAAGTTGTTGTCCAAGGCTTTTGAAGGCTAGTTGATTCATTATTTTAAATGCTTTCATCCTTTTATTCTCTCAATCTGTTTTTACTGAGTTTTAGTTGATGGAATTATCTAGACATCAAGTCATATTTTTAGCCTTTGTCAGCTCCTTTTTGTTTAGGCTTAGGTTGTAAAAAAATTGAGACATATGACAAAATGTATGAGGCAAAGAAATGACTTTACTCCCAAAGTAAATCACGCATGTCCCTTTGTGTTTGTTTTGTAGAAATGTGTCCTCCACATTTGACTTATCGTTCAACCAGTGTCTTAAGGTTATCTGTCCAGTCTTGAGCCAGGATTGTGATGAGGATTACCTCGCTGGAGATTTGTTTCTGTGCATGTTTTCTGGACCACTTTTGACACCTAGTAACCACAGACTGGTGACAGCCGTTAAGAGCAGCGGTTTCAGAGATGCTCCAGTCAAGCCCAGTCGTTGGCCCATCACAATTTGGCCTTTGAAAAAGTTACATAATTCGAAAATGAAACAAAATATTGCACTTTAAATTGCTGAAAAGCATTCAAAATCGGATCCTGCTGAGAAAACACATTGACCTTCGATGATAGCCCCAATAACTACCCTTTAACCAGGTCAAAACATCGGCATTTTGACAGTGAAAAGGCAAATTCTACCAAATATTGGTGCCTTTTCAGAAAGTATATTCTATTCTGACCACATATGTGTACATCATTTTAAACTGGATGTTTAAGTGTTCATGTTATGGCCATGGACTGAGCAAAAATGCTTGGAGATCTTCTCGTTTAGACAACTGTAACAGCATTTTCTTGTCTAAACAATAAAGAGCTGTCTTGTCTTCAGCAGTTACAAAACTCTACAGGAAGGTAACTGACTCCCTATTACTGACTCCCCATTACTCCGATTCTAAAAGCCCATCATTGGCTCCCAGGAGGGTGTTAGCCAAGCTCTCATCCATCATGGACAACACCTCCTATTTATTGTTTGCGCATTATCCTGTTCCTCTTTGATTGCACATTTCCCTGCCGGTTTTGCACCCCCTGAGTTTTTTTGAGAGCTGATGTAACAAGTGGATTTCTCCTTTGTGAGATCTATCTCTTTCGCTTCCATTTTAAAATCCTGGCGCGGACTTTCAGAGCCTTGCATGGTCAGGCTCCCCTCCTACAGTAGAGACTTGTCTCTATGCCCCCTCTCGGAGGATGAGGTCTTTGGAACAGAACCTTCTTATGGTCCCTCGTAGTCAGTTAAGGACCAGAGGAGATGGTTTCATTCCTTTCTTTTGCTGGATTCTATTGATGTTTTTAAGAGCAACCGTTTTAATCCCAGTAGATTAAGGGTCGTTTTATGATCATCATGTTTTGTGACTGTACTTGTATTTCTATTGTCATTTTGTGAAGCTCTTTGTGCCTTCTCTGTCTGTGAAAGGTTCTATACAAATAAACTGAACTTACTTACTTACAGTGACAGGCCAGACATTACCTCGTCATAAGGATGCCGTCCCTCGGCTGAATCTCGACCCACGGACTTGGAGGTGGCTGGCTTTGGGCAGGGCATGGCTGGGAGCGGTGCAGTGATAAGGGCGACCCCACGTGTCCATGACCATGGCTGGGCCAAAACAGCGAGGGGCTCAGGGGTTGGTGCATTGTGGAGCACTCGGACAGTCCTGTGCCATTGTAGCTGAAGATGGCCGGGCTGTAGAAAGGCAACGCCGCGTAGTCTGGGGTCAGCTCAGTGTAGGGAGCGGGGATGCATACGGGCTGGGCGGCTTCGATGGACAAGGCTGGAGATGAGGAGGCCAGGATCGGGGAGAGGACGCGCCTAACTGCTCTGCTAGAGTCCACCTCCTGAAGTTGCAACAGGGGCTTGTGCTTCTCTGTAGAGGTAGTGGCCATGACAGCGATCTCACTATGGCACTGAGACCACTACATCATAGTGATGTATTGAGATGCTATGAATCTCCCAGTCACATTCACTGGGCTACCTTTTTTTTTATTAATTTGATTTTTAAAAGTATGCAACAACACATATGCAACTTTGTCTACTCTAACAGCAACATCTATGTACCTTATGTTTATGTGTGGCCTGATTACAACAGAAAACAAATTCAGTTTCTCAGTACTTCAGTATTTCTTTAAGTTGAGAAAGAAGATTTGAGGTAATTAAACTAAAAAAAACCTGTCAGATCTATGGACAGCTGATTAGGAAACAGCTCCGTTTAAATCTGCCATTGGGCCTCTATCGGTGATTATCCACATTGGCAGAGCCCACTCAAATCCACCAAAGCATGTTTTCAGAATGAAGGAGATAATGTCGCCTCGAGTCAGCAGTCCAACATGTACGGGGCAAAGAACTCGGCCTGCTCTCTTCACCTGCAAAACAAACAGAAACAGAAATAGATGCAACTATTCCTTTCAGATTTACATGTAGAGCTTCCACAATCACCACATTATATTAATTGTACGCGATTCACTGTCTATAATGCAACAATAAACCTCACAGTATGTCACAAAATCATTAGGTTTTTGGTCTGAGTGAGATTGACATTTTTGGGGGGGCTAAAACAGCTAAAAACAAAACAGAAAAAACAAACATGCTGAGGATTTTCTAATTTTGTTTCAATTTTAGTCTTGTTTTACTCTTCTTTTTTGTCTTGTTTTGGCACAATTGGATGAAAAGACAGATGTCATAACAATGCCATAAGATATGAGTCCAGTGACAATATTGTTGTTTACAGTTCATTTAACTTAATTTTGATATATTAATTTAGTTTTAGTCTTTTGAGGAAAAGGTTTAAAAAAAAATTCAAGTCAAGATTTAATCAAATAAATCTTTTCAATTTTAGTCTACTTTAGTCGACGAAATTTAAAATGTATTTAGTCAACTTTGTATTTACAATATTTTATCTAATCATATTTAATCACGGTCCTAAACATGAGCTAAACACAGACCTGTTCTTTTGGCAAAGAACGTAAATGATATGAAGCTCTTTCAAACGCTCTTTGGAAGTTTTCATTATTTTAGTCTCTTCTTTTCATTTTTATGTTGTCATGTTTTAGTCGACGAACATATCTGGACACCTTCACAGTTTCAGCTTCATAAACAACTTTTATTTTAGTTTTAGTCTAATGTTGGTCAGCAAAAAAAAATAAGTTGACTAAAATGATGACGAAATATTTGTGTGGACGAAATTAACACAGTTTACAGATGAACCTATAATTATTTATTATCCTTATGCTATGAAGCCTGTGAAGACAATGCTTATATATATATAGTATTAAATTGGAAAACCGTGGAACAATTTGCTTGAGAGACGCATTCAAGTTATTCCATAGTTTTACTCGGCAAACGGCAAAGCAGAAACTCCCCCTGGTGGTTCAGGCAACTGGAGCTTTGAAATTCACATGCACCAGTCCATTTTTATCTTAGATTTGAACATCATTATCGCAGGGAAATACTTGATTAGATCCTTCAAAGTGAGTAGGAACTGTAACTGTTAGCCTGAACCTCAATAGCGTACAGTAGAGAGTGCAAAGTGATATATTCATGCAATATTACATCTCCTCATTTATCTTGCTTTAAAAGGTAAACTATTTTTCGTTGTGGGTTGAATCCCACACGGACCCTGTAGAGCTCAGGCCAAAACAATACTTAAAATACTCAAACAGTAAATGGATTTTGAATATAGGACCCTGCCCTCCATCTGAAATGTGTCATGGTGTGATGGTGGAACGAGGAAAATAAAACCCAAAATGCAACAAAACTGGTGATATTTAAGGGAAACACAGGGGTATAAATACATGAGGAAACGGGGCACAGATGAAACACATCAGGACAGGGCAGGCAATTAACACAAGCAAAATCACAAGGACAGAACAGACATGTCAAAATAAAACACAGGACTAGACCAAAGACAACGTACAAAACCAGGGGAACAAAAGACGAATCATGACAAAATGATCATAATCAAAACTCCTCTGACTCTTTGGTGCAGTAGTGAGGTTAATCATTGCGCGGCAGTGGTGTGTGCTCTTTAAATAGCCTGAAACACACTGTACCCTCCTGGTATCAGTCTAATCTCTAAAAGTCATTATTTACCCCATGAAAATGACGAAGAACAGCAAGAAACTTGGCAGCCAACAAAGCCTGCGATAATCCGTAGGAGTATTCAGACAAGGCCAGGGCAATAAGTAAGTAATTAAACTGACTGCCACTGGTACAGTCGGGGATCTTTCAAAGTGATGCAGATTTTGGAAAATGCCAAAATGAACAAAAACGGTTTTATGAGATCAAATAAAAAGTGACTGGTTAATCATTCTTACAGCTGTGAAACCGATGGGAAAGTAGAGACATCATTTATTAATACCGCAAACTCATTTCAGAAAATTGTCAACCTGCCATGGCCCGGAGTGCCCTGAGTGGAGCTGTATGTCAAAGTTCAAGCGATAAGTGAGGTCAGGCGTGCAGATTAAAGTGCTTCAGGCTGGTTTGACAATATTAAGGTGATGCTACAAGAAGTTACGATGTATGGCAAAAACACAGTCTGTTTTTGTGAGACTGATACATTTACATAATGAGTCTGGTGATGACATAAGGGATAGGAATAGGCTCTTGTTGTACCCATCCCAGACTTTGCTTTGCTGCAGTAACATTGTCCCTCTCCGTGTGCACAGGCTGAATTAACAACTCACTGAGTGAGTGGTCAAAGTACTTGATATCATTACAAGAGTGTAAGCGCAGACACGACTGGTCAAATATTACTCCAATTAAAGTTGCTCAGTCAAATTATAACTTGGGTTCTGAAGTACTTGCTGCAAAGTAAACCTGCCTGAAAAATCAATTTCTATAAGAGTTACAGTACTAACAAAAACACAAAAATTGGACCTGAATTCATTTTCATACAGCACCATACAGCAGTACAATAGGCCGGGATGAATGATGTGAGTGAGTGGTTGGTGGTGGTCGGAGGGGCCGATGGCGCAGATTGGCTGCCTCGCTTCCGTCAGTCTACCCCAGGGCAGCTGTGGCTACAATAGTAGCTTACCACCACCAAGTATGGAGTGAATGAATAGTGCAATGTAAAGCGTCTTTGAGTGTCCAGAAAAGCGCTATATAAAACTGATGCATTATTATTATTATTATTATTATTACCATGACGGGGACAAACCTCCTTCTGGCATTTGTCAGTGCATCCGCACAGCGCCACCTATTGTTCATAGAGTGTATATTAATAGGCTTTTAAAAGCCTATTAATGCACATGACACATCTACTGTTTTACTTTGGAGCCTCTTTAGAACGGTCGTGGGGTAGAAAGTGTTCTTATTCTTCCAAAAGTAATAGAGCATATGTAGAAAAACAACTTAAAGTTTTTTGTTTTTTTTACTACATTCATTGAAAGAAGAAGCCAAAATAAAATGTTAGTTTTGGTACAAACTAGGGTCTGACCAATATAGATTTTTGGGGTCCAATACGGATATGAAGGAGGTTAGGCCGATATTTTAAGTAATTTAATTTGATGTCATATTTTTTGTATCTCTCAAATAGCCAATAGTTAAACATTTATTATTATAGTAAGGTTTCAATCATCGAATTATATACAAATATATCTTTTAGTGATCGACCAACGTGGGGTTGTCTAAGGCCGATGCCGATATGCGGCAACAATATTTTTGGTCACATTTAAAAAAAAAAAAAAAGTCTATAATCCTGTGTATGAGGGATGCTGTATGAGGGGTATAAGGCTGATTTAGGATATTCATGTTTAGTAGGTACTTGGGAGGGAGCTTGTCAAAAATCAGCAGATTCCAAAACAAAAAACGGCAAGTCTCTATCTCTTATAATTCTGAAATTATGTGCAAATATCTACAACATACAGAATATAAAATACGTGTACAAACGGATTTTCACTGTGATGTTTCTCCGCCCCCTGAGGCCTAGATATTTGTGGGAGGACTCATTTTAAAGCTCTGGCTTTCCAATGGAAAAAACAGGAAGTCGTTATCACTTTCGGTTCCGGAGATATAAAATATCAACAGGCCCCAGTCCAAACTTATTTCTTACTGTCCCGACATATTTGCAGCCTCCTTATTCTTAACGAGTGTATAGGCACATTTCACAACTTGCTGGGTCACTTTCACAGAGATGCAAAAGCAAAAGCAAGTTCATTAAATGTATAGAAATGCTTCATAATTAGATGTAGTGTTGTTCCCCACAAATATCTGAGGCTACAATAAAACAAATTAGAAGAAAAAAATAAATAAAAAAAACACACAAGTATGGCGCCATCAAGTACTAGCCTGGTATTTAAGTACAGTACCTATGCAAATTTACCAGACGTACTTTGTTAGTTACTGACCTCTGTCTCTTTCTCAGTCTATAATGAAAGTACATAAAAAAGTTCCACAAAGCGGCAGAGGCAACCCCAGCACATGGTTAAAGCCATATAACCTTTGGAGCCAGTGCAAGACAAAGCAAAACAATAATTACCTTTATACCTTATAAACCATTACTGAAATATCCTCGAAGCTGTAGCGCTGTGCAGTTTTGTACACGTGAGAAAGAAAAACGCTCGCAGTAAGTAATCATCATGCCGGCAGTCCTCCAGTGGCCACTTACTGTCTATAAAAATTAACGTTAACTTGAGAAGAAAAACACGCAGCATGTGCATAATAACATCGGGGCATGTCATCATCGCTCCCTGAAGCACAGTATGAATCAAAAAGCACACGGAGGGCTTTAAATTTGACGAAACATAAAATACTGAACATCTACGCGGTAGTTATTGTGATACAACTATATATTAACAAGCGCCGCAGATCGAAAATATGTTTTATGACTAGTCCCTAAATAAGCATAAAAACAACAACGGTACAAGTTATGGGAATCCTACTAATTCAATTTCACAATTCTTTCTGTCCGCTTTTCTTGACTGTCCCTCGGTGTAGCCGGCACTAAATGTGTCGACGTGAGAGTACGGATGTGTAAATAAAAAGAAATCTGGCATCTCGGTGCGATTTTTTTTTGAGCGGAGCCGGGGAGAGCGCACTCATTCACTCCTGCAGTTTCCTGTCCACGTTCCAGTTCCGTTCGATTTAGCTGAGGAAGATTCATTGGCGTCCCACCGAGCGCAGGGTGTAGCGTTACAGCGCGGACCACGAGAGTAATTCATGCAACAGTTTTATGGCAAAACTCAGGGGTGGAAAGTAAACACAGCCTTTTTCTTCTGACTCAATAAAATGCCCGTGGAGTACGGTTTCTGGCTATGACTTTTTACTCAAGTTACGTGCATATAAAATCTAATACAGCGGCACTGGCAGTAGAAACAGCAGGAGTTGTCACAGTAGCAATTGCAATCGTAGAAATCATGTCGGCAAAATGAAAAGCAGTAATAACAGGAGTAGTAGAAGTGGTAAGTTGTACTAGTTAGTGGCAGGAGCAATAACGTAAAAAAATAAAGCTTCACGTGGATTTCAATTCTCCTTTAAACATGCAGAACATTTATATTAGCTTTCCACCAGCACCCATAGAAGGGATTATGACTGCAGTGGCTATGTTTACATGCAGACCAAAAATCTGATCGTGATCTGATCTCTGGAGTTCTCGGATTATTACAGTGGCATAATCTGATATACATAAAATGAACAACCTGTAATCTGATTTCTTTCTGATCTTTCACACAAGTGCAAAAATAGAAAAACTAATGTCCCAAAGACAAAGATCAAAAGATATTATGAAAAGACTAAAAGCATTTTTATGTAAAAAAAAAGGAAATAACAAAAAAAGTTATCTCTGGAATAAATGCCAAATTAGTTTGTAGCAAAAGCACAATGTAGTTGAGAGGTTTAAGCTGCCGCACACAGAGCTCGAGTCCCAACTGTGATTAGTTACTGAATTGTCTCTCGCTCACATTTTGGGTGAAGTAAGAGTGAGGAGAAGGGAGAAGTACAGTTTGTGCTTAAATGTATGTATTTTTTTAGGGTTTATACAGGAAGAAGCAAGTCCAATGTCATGCATTTGTTTATGCCCTAATACTATATTTTAATGCCACTCACACAGAAAAATAAATGAATCCGAGCATACTTCATTTCTTAAGATTTGCAGACAGTTCATCAGAGGAAAGAGAATTGGACAAATCAGGAAACCTTTTTGGCAAAATATCTGGTCAATTTCAGCCAAAACTGCAACTGAGTTTTTTAGACCATCATTTTGGTATTTCCTATGAATTTATACAGCAAAACTTTTGATGTCATAATTTTCCAACACATTCAGATTTAATGCTAATTTGAATCCGATTTAATGATTTTTAATGTCATTTAAGGCCTTAATTTTGGCACAATTTGTTCAATGACATTTAATGCTTTTTAATGCCCCATGGAATCCCTGATCTTTTAATCCCCGATATCACTAGAATCATTTGAGTTACTAAACCTGTGCTGTATCCACTGGGCTGCCAAGCACAACATGGAACACTTTGGGTGTTTCTCAATTGCCAGGATCTTTCCTCCCTAGTCCACTTCAGTGACTTCCTGGGGGGTGGGCTTCTCCCAATAAGAGCCGAGTGACCTGCTGCCGCCGCATTTCAGCGCATTTGAAACAGTCTCACCAGTGAGCGGCTGCACCAGGTCACATGATCAAATTATGATGAAATAACAGTCTATACTTACACAGACAGTTTTATGAGTAAAAGAGGCAAGAAATCTGTTAAAGATGTTCATAAACTGGTTTGAACATTTTGGCTTGAATAAAAAAAATAAATAGCACGAAAGATTTTTTTTATTTTTTATTAAAATTAACTTTTGATAAACCTAATTTTTACACAATGGCACTTTACTTGCTTGCAATTCTTCTACTCTTTTTTGCACAAACATGGAACAAAGCAGAAATAAGTTTGATTTTACTTACTTACTACATCAAATTTGCATCCACAGGCACATCCTTTTTTTTATTTTATTTACTTTATTTAATACCCAGTGAGAAGGATACAGTGACAAGGGGAAGCGGGGGAGAAAAAAAAAAAGTTACAGTACAGTATTTACAAATGCTTCTTGGTAGGAGCTGTGAAAGCTGGTTAGGTTAGGTGCATCCTTTCTAACTGAGCCAAACGGAGTGGAGTGCTGATGTCGTGGATTCCTCTGCAGTGGTTCAGACACCGAGGAATTAGTCGGCTGAAAATATGGTTTGACCCCAAAAAAATTGCTACAAAAGGTTTTTCAACGGTTTTCTTTAGTATCAGGTGTGCTTATTAACATACTAAAAGTCTACCAAAATCTGACCACTGGAAAGGTCAAATTTTAAAGATCCTTCAAATTGTAGTGACATGATTGCATAATTGTGAAACAGAAGATGATGGACAAATGCTATATATATATATATTAACATTAGTGAGGTTGTCATGGCAACGGCACACAATTTCAACGCAACCTTACATCTCTTCCCAGAGCCTTAGAGGGACACGAATGGGCTCATTTTACAGCCAAGTCGTTGCGACATTTACTCGTGGAGATATTCTGCGAGGCGAGTGACCATGTCGGCCCTGACATGGTAGACCTGGAAGGGTTTTAACCTCTCTGTTATCTCAGCATATTAGCAATTAACATATTTACATTATAGTGAAATGATTACAATTACACATTGATTACAAATCTCTTATTTATTTTTTAAAAAATACCTAGATTTACATATAGTCATTGTCACACTCTTCCTCCCGTAAAGGTTGATTATGTGGATTGTCACAATTTTCCACTTAACATGGTCCACAAGCAGGCGCGCATTGTAGTCCATATCATTTGTAACTACACCGTGGTGTTCAGCAGGCAGTTGTGCTATTACAGTGGGCCATCTGCAGGAGACTTTTCAGGGCAGCAGTTTTAACGGTCAGAACTGGCACAAACTAGCCTGGCCTTAGCCATCCGTAAACTCCGGTCAATTCTAATTTCCCTTCATGTCGGTCTGGGTCTGATCTCAGTGGCCGCGTTGCATCGGTTGAACCTTCCATTCAGCGAGCGGGGGAGGCAGATGGTGTAGGTGTGGCCATACCGCCTTTGCTATGCCCGATCCCATCAGACCTTGGAAGCTAAGCAGGGAAGGGCCTGGTCGATACTTGGATGGGAGACCATTTGGTAACACCAGGAAGCCTAGCGAATGTAGTGAGTGAGTGAGTGGTTGGTGGTGGTCGGAGGGGCCGATGGCACAGACTGGTTGCCTCGCTTCCGTCAGTCTACCCCAGGGCAGCTGTGGCTACAATAGTAGCTTACCACCACCGAGTATGGAGTGAAGGAATAATGATGACAGTGTAGCGTTTTGAGAAACTTGGTAATACAGGCTTGTAAAACGCAATACAAGTGTAATGCTTTTTTTTATTTTTTAGGTGACGTCAAGCTTCACTTACTCGGGCGCATTACATCGCAACCAAAAGCTAGCGATTGGGTAAAATCAGATCCAATCGTTTCAGAGTTTAAAAGGACCCCGCCCACCTGAAAACGGAGCTCCATTGTGAAGATCCACAAGAAGAAGACCCTCTGTACGAAATGAGTACAAGGGTATGGTGAGACCAGGCTAGACACGAACCAATTGTCCTCAAGTTTCCATCCCCAATCCACCACATTAATGTCACTCCCCTTTCCACTCCACACCATAATCTGGTAATACACTCTGAGCAAATGACATTTATGATATTCTTTGTTTGATATGTCATTATGGTAAAGCAACCGTAGTTTGTGATGGCTACAGTGAAGGTCCTTCAATGCAAAAACTGAGTTTGTGGAAAAAGAAGATTTCCTTTCCATACCTTCTAACAAACGAGGACTCATTGGTCTTGTGACTGAGGAACAGCAGAAGAAGAACTGCAATGTTATCAATGCATCAAGAGATGCAGACGTGGACCTTGTGAAGGCTGCAATCAAGGTGTCACAACATCAGCCCACGACCTTGATAGGCGAAGATACAGACTTACTCATTCTTCTTCTCTACTAAGCTGAGATGAACAATTAGGGTCTCTATTTTCGTTCGGACAAATCCACAGTTCCTCGGGTTTACAACACCAGAGAGATGAAGCAAGTCCTGGGGAGCGACTTGTGTTCTCAGTTGCTGTTTATTCACGCTTTCACAGGTTGTGACACAACTTCCCTTTATAGAGTGCCAGAAGAATGAGAGATAGAATTTTCTACACATGGTTTTGTTACATTTTACAAAACCAAAGGTTTACTAACATCCCATTAATATTCTCACAATAGTTTGATGAGTTTTGGTCCATTCCTCCAAACAGAACTGGTGTAACTGAAACACATTTGTAGGCCACCTTGCGTGCCTATGCCTTTTCAGCTCTGCCCATACATTTCAACTGGATTGGATCTGGACTTTGTGATGACTACTTCAAAACATTGACTTTGCAACCAGTTTGGCTTTGAAAGACCCATCTGTCCAAGCTTTAACTTCCTGGCTCTTGAGATGTTGTTACAATATTTCCACATAGTTTTTAAATTATTTATTTACAAAACATGACAACTTACCCCTCCTTGAACCGCCACCTTATCGTGGTGGAGGGGTTTGAGCACCCGAATGATCCTGGAGCTCTGTTGTCGGGGGCTTAATGCCCCTGGTAGGGTCTCCCATGGCAAACAGGTCCTAGGTGACGGGTCAGACAAAGAATGGTTCAGAAGCCCCTTATGAGAGACCAACACATAGGCGCCGATCCCGTGGGTGCTCCGGTGCTCGAGCACCCAGCCAAATCTTTGAGCACCCAGGCGAATTTACCTTGAATTCACAAAATGTCCCATTGAATAAAACAAGCGAATAATTAAAACTGTACTTCTCTCTCGTAACAGTCAGGCGCGGGTCCTACCATCATATACAAATGTGAATGTGACACTAAGCACTAAGTATGTGTAGCGTGGTCGAACGGTAACCTCGCCTGACTTTCATGCCAAAGGTCCCTGGATCGAGATACCCCTGTGACAATTTTACTTTCTTACAAATTATATTGCTAATACTTTATAGAAATAGAATTCAATCGGGCATATTGTTTTTCTATAATTCCAATTCATACGTCTAGGGAAAATATAATTTGGGCACGCGGGCAGTGTGTTGCTAGGTAAAAATCCTCACTGTCAATCAAATCCTTGATCTCATTATCAACATGATGCTCCGACGCCGTGTACGTAACTTCGGCCAAAAACAAAGCTCGTTTGCCGCCAATGGGCTAATGACCAAGAAGCTAATAAAACGCACTAAGATAACAATGGACAGATTTGTAATTAGAAAGAAATTGCATTTATCAGAAGATTCCACCAGCGAGGAGACTGTCTCCATTCATTATGAGACGGCCTCTACAACTACTTCTAGTGCCAACAATGGTGAGTTGCGCGCAGCGCACCAATGCATGTTTATTGCTTTCTCAAAAAATAGCCTCAGTGTATAAGATGATAGTAGACATTGCCAAGTAGCTTGCATTTCTGTTTAGGTAAATGTGAGGCGGTGTGCGTCACATGACAGTACCGGCTGACTGAGCACCCACGGGGGAAAACATAAATCGGCGCCTATGGACCAACAGGCCCGGTTAGAACCATGAGGCCGTCCTTCTGTGAACCCACCACCTGCAGGAGGAGCCATAGGGGCTGGTGCAATGTGATTTGGGCAGCTGCAACAGCTGCCCCCACGATCCGACAATGGACAAGTGGAAGAAAATGGATGACAATTTATATCATTCAGTTTTGTTGATATTGAGGTTCGTTTTGAAAAAGGGAATCTCAAGAGGCGCAAAGCTTATGGACAGGGACCCACAATTAAAATATACAACATACAACCAAAGTGCAGAAGCAAAAAAATACAGAATTACAAAGGAAAAACAGAAATTACAAAAATTGCCTGTTACATTTACCTATCCAGTCTCTACACATCATAATATTCGAATCAGATTTACATGATGTAGTTTGTACATCATGAGATTTGCACGATATTCCATGCATTCAGGGGCCAGACCAACATGCGATCAATGTGACTCATCAGTCGTATGGGGGTTTTAAGCATAATGTAGCAATAAATGTTGCTTAAAAAGCTTTTTAAACACGTAAAATCTTCATGATGTCATCTATTTTGTAAAGTGCACCAGTTCCTCCCGCAACAAAACAACCCCACAGCATGATGCTGCCACCCCTGTATTTCACAGTTGGGATGGTGTTCTCAGGCTGCAAGATTCCCCCTTTTTCCTACAAACGTGACCATGGTCATTATGGCCAAAATTTTCTTTATTTTGTTCCGTCAAACCACAGGAAATGTCTCAAAAAATTAAAGTCTTTATAATTTTTTTAATTTGCAAACTCCAAACTGGCTTTTTGGCATCAGATTGGATTATCCGATTACTTCGGTTATCTGATTTTTCTGACCATGTAAACCTAACCAGAGTAGCGCTTGGAGATATAAACTTGTACAGCGTAAAACAAGCATTGTTATAATAATTTACTTTTTTTGTTTTGCTACTTTGATTGAGTATAAAATAAAAGTGGTGGTATTGATAGTTGTAAAATAGAAGTAGCAGTAGAAGCCGGCATAAAATTCGGCACTCGTCAGAACAGCAGTAGTAGTAAGAAAAAGCTGCTGCTAGTAGTAGTAGTAGTAGTAGTTGTAGTTGTTGTTGTTAAGTAGTAGTAGAAGTAGAAATGTGTAATGTTCAATACTTGTATCAATGTACCCTTTACATACTCGAGTACCATTCAGTTCTGCTCTAACCGAGGCAATGTTTCAACACAAATACTCAAGCTCTCCAAAAGCACCACAGATTGTGTTGACTGTGTAATGGATTGAGGTTTGACAAATTCACTTCTGGCTCTGAACTTTTTTTGAGTGAGCGAGCGGAGCCGCTGGGAGGACATCCATCTTACCTGAAGGTTTTTTAATGAAAAGGCAGCTAGTCAAAGAGTTGGGAGACGTTTAATTTGTTTGCCAGTCCTCTCATCGGTTCCTGTTCAAATAACTGATTAGGAGCTGATAAGAGGATCATTGTAACATGTGCGTCCCTATTACGAAGATGACCAAAATAGAGATGTAAGCACTCATTTATAACAGGCCTTTATTTCAGAACGGTAAAGCCTTGAGGGAAATCTAAGATAAAAAGAGCATGTGCACTTCACAGGACTTTTGGGAACTCTTTGACATGTATTGGCAGTTAATGTTATGTTTATGAGTGTTGTTATTTTACATTTAAAATTTTGACAAAAGGCCAATGTGAAGGAAAGACCGTAAGAAGTGAAAATCTGGGCTGGTTTGGATTTTGTTTTGACCTGGAGCGCATGCTACAGGCCGTAGTGGGAATGACGTGTCATAAAACAGTGGCACGAGCTTGTACTTTCAGCGAAGGGTATACTCTGGAGCCGTGATGAACACACTCTGAGTGCACAGTCAGAATGAGTCCAGTGATGGATTATGGGTTAAGGTAAAATTAAAAATTAAGGTTCAGGACCATTTTGTGTTCCCTGATATATATGATATATCCCTATATATATATATATATATATATCCCTATATATATATATATATATATATATATATATATATATATATATATATATATATATATATATCCCTATATATATATATATATATATATATATATATATATATATATATATATATATATATATATATAAGGCAAAAAATACCTTAGGGTCTAAGAACAGTAGAATTGGCTTGAATATCTTTAACAAAGACCATACTATAATAGAAATTAAAAAAAAAGTGTTTCCTGAAAAAAGTGATTTTTTTCAGATAGGAGGTTTTGCATTCCGGCCCCATCGATTTTATATATATATATATATATACACACACACATACACACACACGCAGTGGGATGAAAATGTATGTGAAAGCTTTGGAATTTCTCGCATTTCTGCCTAAATTGGTCATAAAATGTGATCTGATCTTCATCAAAATCATAAGAATAAATAAACAGTGTCTGCTTAAACTAATACCACCCAAACATTTTATCATATTTTTATTGGCCGTAACATGTAAGCATTCACAGGACAGGGAGTAAAAAGTAAGAGAACCCAGAATATACATACATATATACATTATATATATATATATATGTGTGTGTGTGTATGAAAAACTGGACAGCACCAGGCCCTGACATGATACACACCTACTGGCTAAAGAAACTCACGCCACCTTTATGAGCACTTGGCAGCACAAATGAACCAGATGCTGTGAGATGGGAATCACCCTGAATGGTTAACCGAAGGGCGCACAATCTCGATCCTGAAGGATCCCTCAAAGGGTACAGTCCCATCCAACTATCGGCCAATAACTTGTCTCTCCACAACGTAGAAGCTCATGTCCGGGACCATAGCGGCTAAGATAAGCAGGCATATGAATCAATACATGAGCACAGCTCTGAAGGGAATCGGTACCAAGATACCAGAGTTACCAAACACCAGCTCCTTGTAGACAGAACAGTCGCTCGAGTCTGCAGAACCCGACACACTAACCTGGGCACTGCCTGGATTGATTACAAGAAAGCCTACGACTCAATGCCACATATTTGGATTGAATGCTTGGCACTATACAACATCAACAGGACTCTAAGAGCCTTCATTGCAAACTCGATGAGGTTGTGAAAAACCACCCTTGAAGCCAATGGTAAGCCACTTACACAAGTCTCCATCAAATATACCAAGGAGACACCATGTCCTCACTGCTGTTCTGTATAGGTCTGAACCCCCTCCGGCAAATAATCAACAAAACTGGCTATGGATATCGATCAGGAACGGGGCCACCATCAGTCACCTCCTCTACATGGATGACATCAAGCTGTACGCTAAGAATGAGCAAAACATCGACTCACTGATCCATACCACCCGGATATATAGTGCAGACATTGGGATGTCATTCGTACTAGAGAAATGTGGTCGGATGGTGACTAAGAGAGGGAAGGTAGTCCACACAGAAGGCGTCTAACTCCCAGAAGGAACAATAGCAGACATTCAGGACAGGTCAGTACCTCGGAATCCCACAAGCAAATGGCAACCTCAAAGAGGTGACAGGGAAAGCGGTTACAGCCAAATACCTCCAACGAGTAAGGCAGGTCCTAAAGAAGCCAGCTCAATGGCAATAACTAATCCCGGGCAATAAACAGCTACGCACTACCAGTAATCAGATACCCTGCAGGAATAATAAGATGGCCAAAGGATGAGATACAGACCACAGATGTTAAGACACAAACGCTCCAAACCAAGCATGGAGGGTTCCACCCCAAATCCAGCACCCTGAGACTGTACACTAGCCGTAAGGAAGGAGGCCGAGGACTAGTGAGCGTGAGAGCCACTATCCAGGATGAATCATCCAAGATCCATAAGTACATCAAGGACAAGGCTCCAACAGAGGACGTGCTCAGTGAATGTCTCAGACAATGGGGAACAGAAGATGAATTCTGAGTGGCTGATAATTCTGTCAGTCACGCTGGCTGTCAATCATGTGTGCGGCCTGACAACACAGGGCCTGCAGAATCGGTGGAGAAGGCCCTGAGGAGGAGCAGCTCGCCAGAGGTGTTTAAGGCACTTTTTGAGTAGGAAATTACAGTTACACATCAACAAAATCAATATAAGCGACTCAACTGTACATTATATAAATAAATTAGAAATTAAATATACTATTAAAACATTTTACACTTTTTTTTCCTCATTTGGTCAGGGCCAGCAGAGAAGGCCCTGCTGGCCCTGATGGTACACCACTGTGGCATTACCACTAAATGTAACAAAGTGCTTAACTGTTACTGCAAACAGTAACAGTTTCCAATGTTACAGTTTCCAGTAACTGTAACGTATACTGATATGTATGCTACATATCAACATGTATACTGATATGTAGTATACGTACATCATTAAACTGCACATATCCACAACATAGTACACCTGGTTTAACACCAAAATGAATCCCATTTCATTAACCTTTCACGACATTTGAACAAAACAAAGAAGGTTATTTAAAGTTCTTTTCATTATTGACCTCATTTAATCTCTGCACAGCACTGTTCTTCATTACAGCTTGTGTCTTATTAAATTAGTAACTTCATTCCATACAGGTTTTAGACGACCTAATCCTCAATCAAAGGAGAGCAAAAGATTTATCTGTCTACAAAAGGGAAACAGGATGCAGGGGTGAGGGTATTGTTGTGATCAAAATGAGAGGCGTAAGAGTGGATGTGAGTTTGTCTTTGAAGCTCTGGCCTTGACAGACTTGTCTCCACTCGGTGGCTCACTACAGCAGATGGTTTTGGTGAGAAACAAACACAAAAAAACCTCCCTGATTTTCAGCTCATCCTGCGCCCTCAGTTATCAGCCAAGTCACAAGCGTAACAACATTTTCAAGAAAGTGATGTCAGCATTGCTTTACTGCCAGTTTTGTCGGGTTTATGAAAGAAGAGGGTCCAGGGCTGCAAAAGTACTCACGTTTCAATGTAAATCACTAGTTTGCAATTAGAATAGAATTTTTTTCAAGTAACATGATTTCTAATGCTACTGGAAATATTTAAATGTGCACTATAGATAGATAGAGATAGAGATATAGACAGACACGACAGTCTGCACCTTCAGAAGTCGAGACGCACATATCAGACGACTCACTTCTCACTACAGGCCAATCTATTTACACACACACACACACAGGCACAAATCTTTACACCACAATAATAGTGCCATAGTACCGTAACCACATTTGCAACATCTCAGCAGGACTATCCCATACAGACCACCCTCAACATTTGACCTTTAGACAACATGCCCCGTGTCAGGTCAACAGCGGGAGAACACAATGACCTCAAGAACTCCCTTCTATCTTCGGGTCTTTGGCGACAATGTAACACTTTTTTGACAATATCATAAGTCTCACGTCACACAACATCACTGCGAACTGATGTCGGAATAGAGGAGAAGCTTGCCATTTGGTAAACTCTTTTCAAATTTGACATACTCACCACAGAGATTGCAAATTACTGTAAATAGTTGCTTCCATTTCCTTTGCAAACAGTCCGTGGGGTCTTCTTACGTCATTTATACCTTCGACAGCGCCCCCTGAAACACATGTGGTTCTCGCATTACGGCCGGCACTTTATATTTCAGTCTGTTCTTAAAAGTGTATGATCCTGGATGTGTTCAAACTGTTAACTGTGCACTAGACCTTGCAACATGCGTAAATATTTAATGCCATCGCCCTACAGGTAATTTACAACCCTAAAAACGATCAATCACTCGGCCGCGGGTTAAGCTTTGAACTTTTTGTTTAATCAAACAATCGAATTTCCCTTGCCGAACACAAAAGTTGAAAATTGCCTTCCCAGTCATGCATGTGTACTTCATTAGACCGTGCTGTTGCGTAAAAATCCTTAACTCCCCTCTTACATTTACAAGGTCAGAGCCAAATAAAGCCAAACGTGACTGGGACATTCCTGGACATCAGCCACATGTTGGAAAATCTCAGAAAACCAAGGACTCCCAAGACTGGAAAGCCTCCTCCTCACCTCAGCATCCCCTGCCTCCTTAAAGCAGCTGCAGGATATGGGGGCTTATGGCAGCGCCCAACTTTTACTACGGTGCAACCCCCCCCCCCCCGCTTCAAAAATCTATGGTGATGTGGCTAACTCCGCGTAGACTTTCTGACCCCTCGCTGGACCGTTTTCAGTGGGTCACGAGGCTTTGCCAAAAATCTCTGTTGATAGATTGCTTTGAGAGTTCGCCCGGGCTTGAGTTATTACAACTCACAAGATTATGGTACTTTGATATTCAATATAGTATAAAAAAGGGCCAAACGGCATAATTATTGCTTCAATCATAAGTAGAAATTGATATTTTTTGAGGGGGCTGCAGCTTCTTTTGTTTTTTTAAATAAACAATTAGGAATCAAAGGCCTTAAAAGGTGCATTATGCAACTTTTTATGTGAAAAAAAAGCAGATATTTTTGCGTATTTGATCTTGTAGTGACCCAGCAGCTGTATGAGTGGTCAATATGTAGCCTTTACTTTCGACTGCAGTGGTTTCTACAACTCTCCAGGATCAATTGTGTTGTAGGTTTTCTGGTGAGAGGTTCCGTCAGCAGTGAAAACCTTCCAAACATTTGAGGCCAACCGTGATGGAAAGTAAAAGCGCCATGCTGACCACTCATACAGCCGCTGGGTCACTACATGGTGAAATATGTACAAATATCAACTCTTTTTTTTTCCACATAAAAAGTTGCATAATGCACCTTTAATAATGACAGTCTTTGTAACTGGGTAATTACAACCAATCAACGTGTAATTTTGATACCGTTGCGAATAACTGCAGCCCCAGTGTAAAATTATACTTAGTATATTGGCACACGGGCAACAGGGAGTGAACAGGGAGCTACTAAAACTTGGTATGAAAAGCAGCCCAATCCTCATTTGCTGTGCAACCAAATGCACCATCGAGGAACGATTTTACCGAATCCAAAAGGACAATCATAGCTTGCTGAACACGTCAACAGCTTTGCACAACATTCTCTGGGTCAAACAGTTCATACTTCTCTTCCATTTTTTTATTAATGCCGAGTAGGCTTGAAAATGGCACGGCATTTAGCAAAAAAAACTTGAGCGCAACAGGTGACCAGAAACCTTTTTGTCAGGCAAAATTGAAATCCACTTACTGGTATAAAACACAGTTTGTCACAGTGGGGAAATGTATCATAGTATACTTAGAAGCCAGTCAAAATGATGACCGATGATCAACTAAGAGAATCAAGTATATCAAGAAGTTTATTAGGCTATTAAGCACAGAGATTAAGAGCTATTGCAAATCTCCTTGAGGACGGTGCCAACCCCTATATCAAGTTTGTTTGGAGATTTAGTACCAAAGAGTAAAGCTATAAAAAAGTAATAGGGGGGTGGGATAATCAAACTAGATAGTCCTCAAAAGGACATTCAATTTTCTTTGACCGTTGAAATTAGTCAGCCGTTTACTGGTCCAGGATTATATGTAAAATGATATCCTATATTCTTAAATATTGGAAAAAAATATTGGACATTCAGAGAAGCCTAAATAATAAATAAATAAATAAATAAATAAAGAATTTGGAAAATGTAGAGCTCAAGTGTCTATGTCCTAGTACAGCTGGCCAGATGCAGACCACATGTTTACATATTGGTAAGTGTTTTTGAAGTAGCCCATGGTGCTCCTCGTGCCCTTGCAGCCTGGCATAGCAACTGTACAGTACAGTAATACTTGTGTCATTGTATGGATAGAATCACGTTTACTTCATCCGTAACTACAAAGACATACAGAAATGTAAACAAAGTTCGGATCATGTCCAAACATTTTACAGCCCCTAGTATAGTTTCCTGTTTGCCGGACGCGCTAGGTGAGATGCCATATTTGAAATTGAAAATAAATAATTATGGCGCATTAAAAAAAAAATAAGAACGAGCAGGCCTAATGCTGCGACATCAACCGGCTAATATATTAAACAACCTGTTGCAGCAAACCAGCGTGAAGCACTGTAGCTTTAAGTTGAATAAAACTCAATATTCCTACCTCCACTCGCGCGTAAAAAGGAGCAGCTGTATGGCAAAGTTTACGCGGACGATTTTTGGAGAGCGGAGTCCCGGTTGCGAGCGTGGTTATCCCGTCGGTAAATCTGAGGAAACTGTAAGGCCGTGCAGCGGGACAAGTTCTTGGGCACGGGGGTTGTTGTGGAGCGGCGGAGTGCTCGCTGTGTGAGCCCCGAGGCGCACGGCCAGCTGCGTTAACTGGGATCACGGCAAGGTGGAGTCAGCGAGGCCATGCGAGTTCCGACAGGATCTTTCAAAATAAAATAGCCGCGCCAGCGAACTTCTGCAGGCCGAGGTAAATAGAAGAACACCTCTGCAGTGTAGGGGTCGACTCGCAAATGTATTTTACAGTATATCACAATAACGTTTCAAATAATGTTACATGTGGTCAAAAGCAAACTTAATTTTGTAAACACATTCAGTCTGTGACTTGGGAAGCTGTGTTACAATAAATACAGCTTATAACGTTATAATCTGTGTTTTTTGTTTGTTTGTCTTTTTAGAGAGAGAGAGAGAGAGCGAGAGAGAGCGAGAGAGCGAGAGAGAGAGAGAGAGAGAGAGAGAATAAGATGTTTGTTTGTTTGTTCCATGTACAAAAAACCAATAGACAGAGCTTTGACAGTCATTTTAAATCAAATGTGGCTAATGATTATGTATTACTAATATAGCAATTATTGAATTTTAATAATAATTTTTAGTCCAGTATACTCAATTAACCATTGTGGCACTTTGCACATCATGACCAATACAAAAAAACAAAACAAAAAGCCTATGAACCATATGTTTAGTGCAGTTTGATTCAGTGGCCCTACTACAATCTTGCATCTAATGTCTTTCTCTGAATATGTTGAAAAGAAACGGCACCTCCGGGCCTGCATTTGTGATAATGATACAGACGACTTCTATTGTGAAATAGTTCATGTGTCGCAGTATATAAAGCACACTTGACAAAGAAGAAATAACCCAAAGACGTCAAAAGCACACTAGTCTGGAACAAATCGATCCATCTAATTCAGGCCTTTGGACACTTAACTGTTTGTTCATGTGATCTAAGCTCAAATCAAAGGAACTTTTCATACATATGACTACATACATATGACATTTAATTTGCAAGCTGATCGTATTATTATGCAGGATTTTCAGTCCTGAAACCAATGATTTTTAGTTTGGCAAATTGCATCATGACTTTTAAAACGGCACCAAATCTAGATTATATTTATTTTGACTATCCACAAAATATTTTCATCTGTGTGAAAGGGAATTGATAGGTATTATTTGTCAAAAAAGAATGTAATGTAATTCATCATCAGAGCGCGTACCTTGTTGCAGTATTTCTGCAGCCACGGGTATCTTCTCATTAGGGAGATATGATTTTAGGCGGCGGTTTGATGTCGACAAGTCAGGGTCAGAGCTGCATGTGCATCTGTTAGGAGGAAATACAGTTCTATTTCTCTAACAATTAAAGAAAAAGAAAAAAAGATTGATTACAATTGTAAATTGAAAAAGCCAATGCTATGACACTGAAACCTTCAAATAATTGCAGTGTGTGTATGCATGATACAATGTGGAACTATAGGACGAGTAACTTGGACATCAAGGATAAGATACGAGATAATATAGGACTTTAGTGATCTCACAATGGAAAACCTGTTAATCAGCTGTTAAGAAACTATTTTGTTCAGGAGATGCAAAATAGCAGGAACATGTGCAATCAAGTAAGAATGTCTGTCTCTCTCTACTTTCAATTTAAAAATTAAATCAATCCCCTGCCCACAGATCGGTATATTCAGCCTTCTGGTGGAATGTCATTGGATGCTGATAAGCTGCTTCAGGTGAGAATCGAAATGTTCAACCCAGTTCCCATGAATTACAGATGTCAGTTTCGATTTACTTCGCCAATGCCCACTTTTGACCAGCCTTTAACCATCGTGTAGCAGAGCATACCTTTGAATGCATCTTAGTGTGGGTTTGTGCATATCGACTGGACGGAAATCACTGCAAACTCATCAGTCGAAACCCCGGAGAGGAAACCGGTAACAAAAAAAAACATGTGACCTTATTGTTTCATATGAGACAGCACGAAGGCTTTCCATTGGGACAATTATAGGGCCACTACAGAGCAAGACAGCAATTGCTATAACAAATAACAAATAACAAATGACACAACCCTTTTCCCCAAATATAGTCTAATTTGATCAGTTTGAAGAGAATTGAAGGCATTATTAGCAGGGAACACGGTGTATTGCAGAGATAGATACTTAATTAAAGTGCATTTTAGTCTCTTATTTTTTCATATCTGCAGCCCAGTAAAACCTTCAATTATGACTCCAAACAATGGCTAAATGTAACCTGTGTGATGTTTGTTTTTATTTGTCAAATGTCAAAAAACAATGGAAGCCAAAATATAATATAATATCTACATTTTGAGTTGAGTTTGACAGATTATTGGTTCTGAAAATACCCAATATTTTCAGAATTTACATGTATAGAAATATGTTTATACCAACAACAAATATACTTCAGAGTAATTGCTGCTCCACATCAAGAGGAGCCTGGCAGAAGGAAAGCACTATTAAAAATCCCTTTAAACAAGAAAACATTTGCAGCACATGCATGGCTACGATGCGTCTCGGGCCTCTTATACCTCCTGCTGTGTTAATCTTAAGTGTGACCCATTTGATGAACAAGACTGCTCTCTACAACAAGTCCAGCACAGCTGAGTTCATGTACAACAAAAGACATAGAAGTAAGGCAGTGCACGTTACAGATACGGTAGGCCGGTCCTTGGTGATGGACCAATGGGGAGCCAAGCCTTCACAGTCATGGTATAAAGGCTACAAGTGATGTAGACACAGTAATATTTACATCTAATGGGACGTTTCCCTGTCGTAGGTGACGCAGAGGACAATTAGAAAGTAACTGTTGACCTGTGTAAGTGTATTATATCTTCTTAAGTGTATTTCAAAATCTCTAAGAAAAGAGGTTTGCACAAATTCAAGTGGTAGAAGTAGTTTGACCAACCCCATCTCCACATGGCTCTACAGACTGGTGGAACCAGAGTTGGCGGATGGTTATACGGGGTCTAGCTGTATAAGAGCTGGCGACTTCTGCAGTACACCAGCCAGGCAAAGCCTAAATGTTATACCTGCCCTGCAGCTGACTACCCTATGGGCATGCCCCTGTAGGCATATACCTTTTTATAGCAGGTGCAGTCACTGAAGGTTCTGTAGTCTTGCAGTACCTCCTCACAAACGGGTCGCTCTCCTCCGTCTGAGCAACCTGCCCTGAAGCTCGCGCCTCTGTGTCGATTGTCTAACACAGTTGAGATTTTTCTGTAACAGCCTGTTGGAATCAACCACGATGCAGTAGTTGTAATGTTAACCTAACAATAGCCAGATTGATTTTACAGTGTCAATAGCATTAGCACTGATATCTCACTGAGGTTGCTCCAGTTTAAATTGTTTGAGGATAGAACAAACTTTTGGCACCACATTTGTTGCTGATTGGATCCAGTTTGCCTAATTTTAGCCTATCAAAGCCAAGTCTCAAAACAACAAACAGCATACCTCGGATCTCAAACAAATCAGCACAAAGTGCTCAAGGTGTAGCTGCAGTCTAGTTAGATTAATGTAGTCATATTGTAATAATAATGCATTAGTCTTATATTGCGCTTTTCCAGACGCTCAAAGTTGCTTTACAATTTTGTGCATTATTCATTTACTCAATACTCGGTGGTGGTAAGCTACAATTGTAGCCACAGCTGCCCTGGGTAGACTGATGGAGGCAAAGGCTACCAGTCTGCGCCATCGGCCCCTCCGACCACCACCACCCACTCACTCACTCCATTCACCCAGGGTTCCTGGTCCCAAACGGTCTCCCATCCAAGTACCGACCAGGCCCTTCTCTGCTTAACTTCCGAGGTCGGGCAGAGCAAAGGCGGCATGGCCATTGTTTCAGTAATGTGTCTAGTACTTCATCAATAAACAAGAATACATTGCTTTTCATTCGACGTTGCAGTGCTCCAGAGAAAGCATTTCAGCCCAAGTGAAGAGGTTCCAAGGCTGGAGCCTTGCCACATCACCTGAACACCATTCTCCCATCTTATCCAGTTTTCTCGTCTGCTGTTAGCTGTCGTTATCCTGGTCGGTGTTTCTGAAAGCCCCATTTTCCCTTCAGTGAAAAACGTCCTTCCCGTGTCCCGGCCTAGCGCTACACCTGCCAAGATAATCATTCAGAAGAGACTCCGTGCTCATTTCTCCCCTCTCCAAATCCAATTTAGGTGATTACATTCAGCGGCGGACATTACCAGCTAATGGACTACAGTCTTTACACTGGCCCAAAGCCTACAGGAGTCAGCCGCAGGTTACAATGATGTGCCCCTGGGTTTTCCTTTTGGGTGATAGGCGCTGAAGGAGCAATTTGGAGCAAATTGAGCTCTTTAACCTCTTGTGCTTTTAGTGAAGGCACATAACTAAGGGTTACAGTGAGGATTGCAGCATGAGCACGTTTTGGTCCAGGCCATTGGTTTCTGTAGCTTCTGTGGATGGGGTTCTGATTCCTCACCAACCAACCCACTGGCAGGCCTTTTTTTTTTTTTTTTTTTTTTTTTACTTTCACTTGTGTAATTGTCTTCTCGACTCTTATGCTGTTTTTATACAACTTATTCTTACTCATAGGCTTACTGCATGATTGTGCGCTATTTTTGTACGGTTAAACTTGTGAGGCACTTTGGTCAACCATGATTTTTTACACGTTAGAAGTGATTTTTCTATGTGCCTTTGTTCAATGGAGGACAAATCCTGAACCTTTGTTAAAGCCACACTGCGGAACATTCCAGGTCATATTTTTAATATGTCGTAACTGCAGCTTCAAAGGAGGAGTGAATATACGCGTTATCCGATACAGTATTTGGACGACGACTTCACATTTGGGCGGCTGTGGTCAAAGCAAAGCGGCAACATCTCCATGGCCTAGATATCGAATCAGACCACAGATAGAACCTTATTATTCTGATGGGACTAAATAATTTAGGGGCTTTAAAGTTGCAACATTTTGGAGAGTAAACAGTAAATGTCATAGTATGGGGGAAATGTTTTGGTGGAGAACGTGTTTTGGTCCGGAAACATCTGGCACAAAGAAAAGAAGAAGTCCAGTGTGCCCATGGAGCGATGGATCTATCAACAAGAGGAACACACAAGACCTGTACTGTGGTCCATGATGCCCTCCCAAAAGGTCACAGTGTAGTTAGGGTAAGGGTCAGTCTCACACAAAAAAGCTTAGTGTGTCTACTAAATACAGCTAGTGAATCCAGAATGGTAACAATCCATAATGAAATACGTTTGCTGTGAGATTAACCGCCGCACTACGAAAAAACCTGGAATATGGAGAAGTGGCTGACCTTGACCCTGATGCTTCTCGTCCCGGGCCGGGTCAAGTGCACGCTGACCCGGGGCTCTCGGGAAGGGGCATATTTGTAGAAGTGAGAGTGGAAGTAGAAGTTGAAGAGGTTGCGGATTTCTGCGGTGGCCCGAGGTGACACCGAGGGCAAAACCATGGCGATCGCTGTGGGAATATCTGTTGTGGTGACGTAAACACTACATCAGGCTGTGAGTGCATCACTGTTGTTGGCATAATAGAGCCAAGGAGGAACATCAAACATACACACGATTTTTCTACTTTGGCACGGAAAGGTCTTACTTTACTGAGCAGATCTTGCGGAAAGTATATCACACCACGACGCACGGCCTTTACATAAAAGCTGCATTGTGATCGTGAAGAGCCACACGCCAACATGACTTCCGGGTGACACCGGGACAGGGCTTTGGGAGCGTGCACCGGCGCGTGTGTGCTCGTGCGTGGACCTTGGATGTTTTGCTGCCTTGCTTCCTGTACCACACTTGAGAGGTTGTTTATTGCGAGCGCTGTTTCCTCGCATTCTGCTCAGGAACACGCCGTGATGTGGGAGTAATGCTGCTCTTGCCCCGAAAACCAATTAAAACCAACCAGAGAAAGGGCCAATGCTGCGTCCCCCCAAATGAGAGCCGCAATTATACAGCTTCAGGAAAAAATACTGCATTTTTCTGATAAGGGGCAATGGTTCAATCTAATATCAATTTCGGATGTATTTGTACAGACTAATCCAGTACAGCAGGACTGAACAAAGAACTAAACAGGAACTCAACCAGGTCTGAACAAGAACTAAACTCAGTTTCGACCAGGATTTAAACTAAACAAGATCTAAATGGGATGTAAGCCAGGACTTACAGACACAGACAAATGAGGGAGGTGTAGTTTACTGAATAGATCACCTTTGAAACCACGTCTGGCAGGGAGAGTGGATTGTGTATGTTTTTCTATTAATAATAATAATAATAATAATTAGTCTCATAAAAAGCTTTGTCGGGGCTTTTAGTCATTTCATAATTTTGTGAATTATATATTTACTCAGTGTTGGTATGCTATGTTTATAGCCACAGCTGCTCTAGACTGAAGACGACCGATCTTCGGCCTCAGCCCCAATGACCACCACCAACCACTCTCTCACACACGCTTCACCCAGGCCTCCTGGTATATTGTATATCCTCACGCCCTCTCATCCAGGAACTAATCAGGCTTCTGAGATCTGACAGGATCGGGCATAGCAAAGGTGTTATGTCCCGATCATTTCTGGCGCGTGTGGCCTGACAAAGAAAAGGATCACACGCTCATATTTTTTTCTCTGATTACAGCACGCATTCGTTGTGACATTGTTTCAATAAGCTCCTGCAACACTGGATCTTTGCATGCAGGCAAAGATCCAGTGTTGCATGCATGCAATTTTTCACCAAGATTTTGTATTGATGATGGGAGAGTGTGACCACTGCACAAAGCCTTCTCCAGCACATCCCAAAGATTCTCAATGGGGTTAAGATCTGGACTCTGCGGTGGAAAATCTACGTGTGAAAATGAAGTCTCTTGCTCCCTGAGCCACTCTTTCACAATGTGAGCCTGATGAATCCTGACATTGTCGTCTTGGAATATGCCCGTGCCATCAGGGAAGAAAGAAATCTATTGATGTAATAAGCTGGTCATTCAGGATGTTCAGGATGTTTGGGCACATAGTGTTGCTGAATGGAGACCGGACCAACTGCAGCAAACCCAGATCATAGCGGCCAGTTAAATCCAGGTGGACACAGCTGGCTGATTGTTTTTTCTGGGCTTCGTGGCAATTTAGTCGCTCTGTTGATCTTGAATGGCCCACAGTCTGGCTTAAACAATGTAAAATGAATAAAATACTCCTATGTCCCATCATATGCACCTTAACCTCAGTTTGGGAACCACTGGTCTCCCCTGTCTAATCATAAATCAACCGTTCGTGCTTTGGCTTATACTATTTGAAAGAATGAGTTTTACTCTGGGGGTCTTGGGAAGCGCTTGGGAGGTTAAAAGCCCTTTAACGGCCGACTTGAGTTTCATATCGCCAATAACTCACTTGGTCCTGGCTTTGGAGCAACTGTGAGGGAGACGGCAGATTTACGGCAGTGCGACAGATTAACAGCTCCCCTCTGTTTCGCATTTGGTCAAACATTTTCATTTTATTTCTATTTACAGTGTAAAGTGGGGTTGATCTTGAACTCGTTTCCCGAATAAAGATGTCTGTGATTTTAGACAGCAAGATGCAAAAGGAGACTATATGTAATGAATTAAACTGATCTATCTCCATACTAACATGAAACTTTTGTCATTTACAGATTTACTCACAGGGGAGAGTAAACAAATATTTCACTCAAGAACGAGAACTTTTACAGCAAAATAAAGTAACTAAAACTAATAGTAATTGAACTGGAATGTAATAATCGACAGGTTTATTATGCATGTCTCTTAGTAATTCACAACCAGCCTTAAAGCAATTAACCATTGCACCACCATGAGTCGTTTGTTTACTCATTCATTATGTGAATTGTTTGTCTGTTTTCTCTTCATACTGTGGCACTGAGGGGATTGAGGGGATAGAACTAGAGACGTAAGTACGTGCTGTTGTGAGTGGAATGCCAGCGCCTTCTAGTGGATGATGTTCGCAGTTACAACATCACCGAGTTCATGCATTTAAATCTCATTTATTTCCCCCCTCTGGAATTGCTTCTAATCCAGATGATCATTGTATTGATTCTTCTTTCTTCATAGTTAGACTTTGTTGGATTAATAAAGTACTTGTTTTATCATTTTTGCTTTGGAACTTGCTGAATAAATATAAGTTTTGTTCACAAAATTGTATATTTGTTTGCTATGATGTCAGACAGAGGTGATTAGAGCTATAGATTATCTTTTTAGTTTTGTAGCTTAAAGTCTTTGAGTGTGATTGGATAAAGCCACCACCAGAGTAACTGTATTTTTAGAGTTTTACCATATGGAACTTTTTACTTCTACTTGAGTAATATAATAATGAAGTATCTGTACTCTTAGTTAAGTAAACAAAAAAGTGAGTTAATCTTTATGTGGCAAAAGCCTCATTTTGACTGACACATAGAATAGATCTAGAATTTCATGTACTTCTTTCTGACATTTCTATACTTCTAGATTTTTTTATTTTTTTTTTACATCGTTTCGTGTTTTGTTTGTCATAATTTATGTCACTACTGAAACGTAAATCTGACTTTTATGATTAAACTGTTATTCAGGACTCACTCAAATCTGGCTTATAAATTATAAAAACATGTCCAGTATGAAAGTGCTCTTGGACTATATCGCCTGGTAAAGATTAAAAACATCATGTTGGCTGCACTGGAGCAGGGCGAAGGCTCGTGACCCGGCACCCTAAGAACTCCCAAGTTGTCACAATGCAACGTAAAGCATCGGCCATAGAAGCGCCGAGCTCCTGCGCCCCAGCCCAGACACTTCGGTTGGCCGGACGTTGATCCAGTAGTGCAGTGGGGTGTGAGCGCTAATGGGATCCTGACTGACTGACCACATAATTAACTAATGGTGGAGAGACAGTCCTGTCACCAGACCCCCCCCACTGACCCCCCCCCCCCCCCACGTGCACCCTCCCCCAACGCACACCTGCTGTTACCATTACATTGCAAAAAAAAAGAACGTGCAAGAGTGAGGAGTATCGAGCAAAATAAAAAAAAAAAACAAGCAGCACGAGTTCAATACAACATAAAGCAAAGATCTCAAGAACTATTACAATGAACAATAAGCCTGGTCTGACCTGGGGCTTATTTTTTCATTATAATTCTTTATTATATATATTGAGTAGTTTTAAGAAATGTTTATTGCATTAATTTTTCTCATCGACACGGACCATCTTTTAAACTTCCAACTTCTCTTTTCCCCCCAAACACCACCTGCTCGTGGCTCTAACCCGGCTGCTGTCCGTCTCCACAGGCCTGGGGCTGCGACTAACGGCGCTTAAGCCCGTTAAATATTCCCATCAATAAAACAAAAGCCTCTCCGCAGGTCCTCGGCCTCCCCCTAAAACAGCCCCTTAAGCCTTCGCCCTTTATAGGTAATGTTTAACTTCTCCGCGCTGGTCCGTTTGAATGGTCACCTCTACAATGGCGAATGCGGCCCCGACACTGGAGGTCACGGTGTTATGGCGGGGTCAGCGCGGTGGTAGGGACGACGCACTTATTGTTGTTGATTTATAGTGTGGTCTCGAAAAGCCGTCTTTATGCAGGAGAAGAAAAGGCAGGAATGTCCAACGATACATTCGGCGGCGTGGTGCGGTTTTTAGGTAATGATTGAGCGCGCTGGGCTGGATGGGTGCGGTAACGGGTTCCTGAAATCTAGGTCTGCGTTGGACACGAAGGTAGGCCTAGACAAAACAAAGTACAATATGGTAAAGAGTCAATAAGAAAAAGAAAAATGCAAAGCGTACAATGAAATTTAAGGCCACTCTGCCATCAGACTCATGAACACTCACTAACCTGTTACCCGGTTATGACATGGTGTTTCACATTCACATCTGCAGTCGATAGTGTGCACATTTTGTATTCAGAATTTAGCTAAATGTACATGCCCTTATAGACTTATTGTATTACTATTACTAAAGAAAGAAAAAATTATAATACTCTGAGTTACTGAAAATGGCAAAATAACCAATTCTGATTTGGATTGTGGTAACATTTCGCCGCTTTAATGCAACAAAATACAAGGCTTGTATATTATAAGTGTATTTATATATCTAGAAAACATGCATCTGCTTAATAACATCTTTATTTCTGTAGCGTTTGCCATTTCTGCAGCAGTCAATCGTTATTACAGTCACCAAAGTGGCTTTCTAGCAAACCCTTTTGCTAGCTTACACGGGAGAGAAAACACACACCGCCATCGTCTTTGGTCGGAGAACTTCACAGACCATTTTATTGCGCATGCTCAGTAGAAACCATTTGTGCACAGGCACACATGACGTATAAAACGTATGCTGTTTAACATGGCTTTGTACCATAAACAAATATGCTCAACACTCCCACTCAAAGACATGTTTTAGCACTTCAGTGGTAAACACAAAAATCAAAAACAACTTCAAAAGTAACCATTATTGCCTTTGGTCATCTAACATTACTCTCCAAACAAATATCTCTTGAATCTCTCAAATATAGCCTTTGTCACAGGCTTTGTAAGGACATCAGCTACCATGTTTTGCAGTAGGGCAGTAATCTATTGATATTTTCCCATCTATGTGTGCAGAACGTACAAAATGATATTTTATATCCACGTGTTTGCTTCTCTGTCTGCATACTGGGTTTTTAGACAAAGCTATTGCCCCCTGATTGTCCTCATAGATTTTGACTGGTACATGGTTATTATTACCATCCATTCCTTTAAGTAGTTGTACAAGGTACATACTCTCTTGAGCAGTGGCTGCAAGCGCCATATATTCAGCTTCGCAGGTTGATAATGCAACCGTTGGCTGTTTTCTGCTCTTCCATGATATAACTGGACCATTTGCCGTCAAGCTGAAACAGTATCCAGTTGTGCTCCTTCTGTCATTTTTGTCAGCTGCCCAATCAGCATCACTATATCCCTCAAGCTGTAGGCTTTTGTCACATTTTTGGTAGTGTAGTTCTTGACTTATCGTTCCGTTTAAGTACCTCAATAGGTGTTTTGCTGTAGTCCAATGCTGTTGCTTTGGTTCTGATAGGTGTTGTGATAATTTACTCACAACCCAGCTCAGGTCAGGTCTAGTAGATGTCATAATGTATATCAAACTACCTACCATCTCTCTATATCCTGCTGAGTCAATAACTTCACCCTCACTGTCAAAGTTTAACTTCTGCTCACATGGGGTGGATCTCGGTTTGCATTCGGACATTCCGAATTTTGCCAACATTTTCTTTATATGTCGTTCTTGAGTCATTTTAACCTCTCCCTCACTCTGTTTAAAGTCGATACCAAGGAAGTGTTTAAGTGGACCCATATCTTTCATCTTAAACCTTCTTTTCAACATTTGTTTGACTTCACTTAGTAAGGTATTGTTACTCGCCGCTATGATCAAATCATCTACCCAGACCAGCAGAATCACTTTCTCATTTTCAGATTCTCTGCAATAGACACATTGATCAGCATCATTTTGTACAAAACCATTCTCTGTAAGGTGATCATGCAGTAACATATTCCAATTACGTCCTGATTGTTTTAAGCCATACAATGACTTATTGAGTTTGCACACTAGGTGCTCTCCTGTGTTTGACTCGATTTCAAAACCCTCCGGTTGTTCCATATATACCTCACAGTCTATCGGAGCATGGAGGTAAGCAGACTTTACATCCATCTGGTGTAGGGTAAGATCCTCTTGCACGGCCACCTGCATCAAAGCTCGCACAGAGGTCATGTTGGCTGTTGGTGAAAAAAGTCTCTTTATAGTCAATCCCTTCCACTTGACGGTACCCCTTTGCAACATATCTGGCTTTACAAGTCTCAGATCCATCTGCGCTCTCCTTCACTGTGTAGACCCAGCGACCTCCCACTGCTTGCTTGCCTCTTGGCAGTGGAGTCAAGTTGAAAGTCTCATTCTCTGTCAAAGAGTTCATCTCCTCTTTCATCGCGTCAGTCCACATTTTTGACCTTTCAGAGTCCATAGCCTCTCTAAATGTTTTAGGTACATCATAAGTCACCCTGTAGAAATAATCTATATGTTCACTTTTATCGGTATTACACTCAGCTTTACACTGATATTCCTTTAAATATTCCGGAACTTTTCTTTGTCTTTTAGGATATCTCCCATCTCCTTGTTCTGTCAGAGTACTATCGGTCTGGGTTAGACCTGCCTCTGCAGTTTCCCCAACACTGGGCTCTTTGCTCTCTTTAGGCTGTCTCTGACCCTTATTGACTATCATTGGTGGAATATCTCCATAACTCTCAATGTCATACTCCACGTCACAATCTGTCTGAGTCTGGCTATCAACACTTTCTTTAGTAATAGTTTTGACCAGCCTATGTTTTAGGATTTTGCCTGTCTCAGGATAATACATGTTGTATGCTGGACTATATTTATCATAGCCTATGAAAACACCCTTTTCACATCTAGAATCCAGCTTCTTTTTATCCTGCTTATATATGTAGCATTCAGAGCCAAATACCTTCATGTTAGATAGGTTAGGTGTTTTTCCGGTGAAAACACGGTAAGGTGTCTGCTCTAGCCGCTTACTGTAGCACCTGTTTCGGATTTGAGCTGCTGTCTGTACAGCATAGGTCCATAAATGCTTTGGTAATTTACTATCCAAGAGCATGCATCGTGACATCTCGAATAAGGTTCTCCAACCTCTTTCTGCAGTTCCGTTTTGGTGAGGTGAGTAGGGTGCACTTGTCTCGTGCCTTATCCCATTACTCCTAAGTAAGGACTGGAACTCATGTCCAGTAAACTCTGTACCGTTATCTGATCTAATGCATTTTATCCTTCCATATGGTGCTACATCTGCAAAAAACTTTTCTGTAGCTTTGGAAGTGTCACTTTTTGCTTTGATAAAGTATGGAAAAATCATCCCACTGTAATCATCAGTAAATGCTATTGCATATCTGTATCCGTCTTTACCAGTTGGCTCTATAGGGCCACATAGATCTGTATGTACTAGCTCTAATACATTAGTAGCTTTAGCGTCTGCGTCTCTGTTCCTGCTTTGTGTGAACTTGCCCTGTGTGCATAATTTCACAGTTTTGATTGAGCTTGTCGTTTTTGCCTTTTATCGACATCCCTTCAACAACTTTTTCTAATTTTGCAACATCATCAAAATTACAATGACCAAGTATCCTATGCCACGTTTGAATGTCATGACTAATACACACATTATCAACATTTTCATTTTCTATGGTGCTAAGATAATACAGCCTACCATACACATCCATCTTGAACTTGGTACCATTCTTGTGGACCAGCCAGTCATCACCGTCCTTGAATCGGATCTCTGCTCCGCTGGCTGTTGCTGCTTTTACTGAAAAAATGTTTTGTGGAAACGATGGAATGTAGAGTGCTTGCTTGAGCCTCGTCTTCACTTGGTGTCCTTCGCTGTTCAGCAAGTAGACTTCGGCGTCTCCCCTCATCTTCGCCATCCCGCTCACCTTCGTTCCGTCAGCGAGCTCGATCATGTGATCCTCTGGTCTAAAACTTTTGTCCACTGTCTTGAATTTTGTGGCGTCGTTGATCATATGTGATGTGGCGCCGCAGTCCACCATGAGACCCTTCTTGTTACCTTTTTGTCTAGGACAATCGCTTATCTTGAAGAAACAAAAAGATGTAGGCTCTGCCTCTGTCTCTCCGTCAGCTTTCCTCACATGGTCACGGCCTCGTCCTCGACTGCGCCCTCTTCCTCGCTGTGGCGTGTCCCATCTTCGGTTCTCTCTTCTCACTTGGGATTCCTCTGGACAAGTCCTAGCCATGTGTCCCTTTCTGCCACACGCGTAACACTCGACATCAGTTAGATCCATTTTCTTTCCTCTTCCTCTCCCACGCGACATCGTTACCCCACTAGTCTTCATTACGTTGTCTTCTCCAACATTAAGGTCACTCTTTCCGTATTTTTCGGTACTCTCATAACTTCGCAGTTTTGTTTTAAACTCACCGAACGTAACTTCTTCATTTGTCTGAGTGATGTGCACGACGAATGGCTTGTAAGAATCAGGTAGCCCCTTTACAACCATGGCTATCTGAAGCCCATCACTAATCTGTTCGTCTGCTCTTCTTAACGACGTGAATATAGTCTCAGCTCGGATAATGTAATCAGTGACCGTTTCATTGCTAGCCTTGTGGAGCGAGGAAAGTTCACAGTATAGACTCACGACGCGTGGCTTGTCCTTTCCCGCGTAGTGCTCGCGAAGAATCTCCAGGGCCCTTCTTCCGTCGCGTTTTGCGTCTCTCATTATCAGGGATAAACTCTTGTTGTCTAGACACTGCACCAGCTCTGCATATGCCTCTCCGTTTATCCTCTCATCTTCCGCGAGAGCTTCCACATCGGCTTCATCGATGTCCGGGGTCTCCAGGAGAATTTCTCTGAGGCCGCGCAACTCCATGTGCGCGAGGAACCTCGTTTCCCAGAGCTCATAACTTTTCTCGTCCCCGTCGAATAAAAGTCTGAACCACCTTTGGCCTGCTTGACTGGGCCCATAACCTGTAGCGTTTGCCATTTCTGCAGCAGTCAATCGTTATTACAGTCACCAAAGTGGCTTTCTAGCAAACCCTTTTGCTAGCTTACACGGGAGAGAAAACACACACCGCCATCGTCTTTGGTCGGAGAACTTCACAGACCATTTTATTGCGCATGCTCAGTAGAAACCATTTGTGCACAGGCACACATGACGTATAAAACGTATGCTGTTTAACATGGCTTTGTACCATAAACAAATATGCTCAACAATTTCTATTGCCTCCTTTATTCAGCAAACACCAGCACTGGATAACGGAGGCTATCAAAATTCACAGAAGCTGACAACAATACTATAAGAAAATAGTGCATATCATTTACTAACACAAATCCCATTTGAGTTCAACAATGAACCGAAATTTACCAAAGCAAATTTACGATGAAGTGCTTTTATACTGTAAGGAGTTGCAGTAATAATGTAACTTTGAGTTCTTCTACTCAAAGTTACATATTTAGTTACTTCTATATTTTAGTATATATGCTAAAATCAAGCATCCCTAATGTCCATTATCTCTAATACAGTGCTTCCCAACCTGGTGAGGATGTTTGAACTTTGCCTGGTCAGAGGGTCAGGTCATGAAATAATTATTTGAGCAAATTAAATGTTCAATTTCAGTCTATTTGTTTGAAATCAATGCTTATTTCATGTGTTGATACATTTGTGAGGGCCACGGGTTGTGCTGGTGCTCGTAATATAGTACAGTATTTTCCAATCAGCAGCTGGGGTAGAAGACACGGAGCACAAGTAATATCAACCTAAAACAGGAAAAGTACTAGAAGTAATAGTAGTGGTAGGCTTGTGCAAGTCAAAAAGAGAAAACATAGACTTAACTGATGTAGTGGCATTAATTAACCAGTAGGGGTCACTGTAAGCACACACTGAGAAAAGAGCAGAGGCAGAACTGCATGTACAATGATGGAAGTGCTTCCCATTGATGCTTTGGTCCAAACACTGACCCTTAACCCCAACAGTTGCCAATAAATTAAAACAATGAAATATGGGTCTGGCCACCGTTATAGCCATACTATAAATACATCTCATCAGATTTGTGTTCCTTATTCACCATCCCAGGCATGCACCTTCTAATTCGTGATAAGACTAAAGGAGAATTTCATGCATGAATATCTTACATGACATCAACTCACGCAGCATTCCTCCAGTTCCTACCATTGATTACGCCGGCGCTCTCCGAGGCCGTGAGTTTAAATATAGCACCGTTTCTTGTCTTTTTTCCATGTGGCTGGTTCGAGCTTGCACCTCCTGACCCCGCGCTGCTGTAGCACATCTCTGCATTGACTGCGTGTTTGGAGAAGAAGAAGAAGAAGAAGAAGAAGAAAAAAAATCAATGCTCGTGGGTCAGGAGGAAGCTCTGAAGGAGGAAGATTTATGGAGAATAGCATCACACGACTTAGGCATACTTATACTCACTACGCAGAATAAAGGTAGTGGGGGTGGGATCCAGTATTAACAACATGGATATCTCATATGCATTTTGAGGCTTTCAATCAAGTGATATTTTTTTTTGCAGGCCATCAGAAATGTGCGAAAAGCGCAGGTAAACATCTACTGATTCATCCAGGGCCGCATATTTATGTGTATGCAGTGTGCAGGGCCACAGATTGGTGCTCAGTGCAGGGAAACATTTACCCCAGTGCCTTTAAGAGAGGTTTAAATCGAGCTCCATCCATCCATCCATCCATTTTCTTCCGCTTTATCCGGGGCCGGGTCGCGGGGGCAGCAGTCTCAGCAGAGATGCCCAGACTTCCCGATCCACACACACCTCTTCCAGCTGTTCTGGGGGGACCCCGAGGCGACACCAGGCCAGCTCGGAGACATAGTCCCACCAGCGTGTCCTGGGCCTTCCACGAGGCCTCCTCCCAATAGGACATGCCTGGAACACCTCCCGAGGGAGGCGACCAGGAGGCATCCGGTACAGATGCCCTAGCCACCTCAGCTGGCTCCTTTCGACGTAGAGGAGTAGCGGCTCGAGTCCGAGCTCCTCCCGGGTAACTGAGCTCCTCACCCGATCTCGGAGGGTGCGCCCAGCCACCCTGCGAAGGAAACTCATTTCGGCCGCTTGTATTCGCGATCTTGTCCTTTCGGTCATTACCCAAATCTCATGACCATAGGTGAGGGTGGGAACGTAGATCGAGCTTAGATCGAGCTTAAATCGAGCTCCACGCCTTTATTTAGGCCTGGAACCATAATGCCAACTGTCTCACAATAAGTAGTATAACTAGTTAGTTGTATCAGATTTCACTTGTGTGGCATAATGAAACTTGCAGTAACAGTACTAGCCTATGGAGATGTGTGACGATTGACCTCTGAACCCCCGCCTGAACCGAGCACATTTTCTCCAGTTTGGCTTTACCCAAATCTGAAAGCTTCTTGAACAAGGCGTCAAAATGGTGTTGAAAACGAGGATGAAAATTTAAAAAAAATAAATACAAATAAAAAAATAGCAACAAAAGAGTGCCAAAAACACAATTAAAAAGGGTTAAAAAAGCAGAAAAAAATGCCACAAAGAGCAACAAAAACGCTTAAAAAATGTGACACTGGCTCGTAGGCTGTGAGCTCCAGTCAAGAAGCTTTTAGATTTGGGTCAAACTGAACCGGAGAAAATGCGCTCGGTGAAGGCGGGGGGAAAGAGATTGAACAAGAAGTGTGGGGGCCACCAAAAAAGTATCCAAGGGCCGCCTTTGGCCCCCGGGCCGCACTTTGGGCACCCCTGATTTAACATGCACTTGATTACACACATCGATTACGATGAGTAGATTGCTCTTTTGACTGGAAAAATCTAGAAATCTTGTGATAAATGATGTCCCATTCGTTTCATAATCACTTTTTAATTACAAAATCGGTTTGATCTTCCAGCTGGTTGGTGAAAAAAGAAAAAGGTAAAAAGCGGTTGTGGTGGCCATTTTTTTAAAACAGCATTATTATATTGGGAGTGTAAATGGGAAGTTGACCTGCCCCCACTTCCCGTCACCCCCCCCCCCCCCCCCCCCAATCCCCTTCTCTGTGGCTCTTATCAGGTGACAGAGCTGGGTTTGGTGTCACAGGCGGCTCCTGTTCATTCCTCTTCACACCATTGTTTCATGCGGGCTCAACAGAGCACTTGTCTGGATGTTGTACGAGGAAATATCACATCGAGATCTTCCGGCTTACAGTAGATAAAGCCTAACCTGACGGCGGAAATTCAAATAGGAGAGAGACTTAACCAGGACCAAACACATAAATGGGGTCCGATAAATACTGCGTTGTGGGTAAACTTAATCGCTTTGATCCCTGCACGTAGAGGGAATCGTAGACTTCGTAGATAAATTGGTGTCTGTGCCCTCTTTTTTTTCTTCTTAAAATGGGATAATTCTGCAACTATGGGCCTTAAACAGGTTGAATCTTTGTAATGGTTTAAGTTAATACACAACCATAGAAATTTAAATGACTCATTTCATCTGGCATATACTGAACATCTTTGGACTGTCCCAGGTGAAAGTCCAGCTTTGAGAGTAGTAGTTTGGCCAAGGTAGCTATCACGCTAGAATGCAATAAGGCCAGGGGTGCCAAAAGATAGATTTTTGTATGCCACGCATCTCCAGAGATATCCATCCATCCATCCATCCATTTCCTTCCGCTTTATCCGGGGCCGGGTCGCGGGGGCAGCAGTCTCAGCAGAGATGCCCAGACTTCCCGATCCACGCACACCTCCTCCAGCTGTTCTGGGGGGACCCCGAGGCGACACCAGGCCAGCTCAGAGACATAGTCTCACCAGCGTGTCCTGGGCCTTCCACGAGGCCTCCTCCCAATAGGACATGCCTGGAGCACCTCCCGAGGGAGGCGGCCAGGAGGCATCTGAAACAGATGCCCTAGCCACCTCAGCTGGCTCCTTTTGACGCGAAGGAGCAGCGACTCTACTCCGAGCTCCTCCTGGGTAACTGAGTTCCTCACCCGATCTCGGAGGGTGCGCCCATTCGCGATCTTGTCCTTTCAGTCATTACCCAAATCTCATGACCATAGGGGAGGGTGGGAACGTAGATCGATCGGTAAATTGAGAGCTTTGCCGCTTGGCTCAGCTCCCTCTTCACCACAACAGTCCGATACAGCGACCGCATCACTGCTGACGCCGCACCGATCCGTCTATCGATCTCACGCTCCATCCGTCCCTCACTCGTGAACAGGACCCCGAGATACTTGAACTCCTCCACTTGGTGCAAGGACTCTCCAGAGATAATTCTACACAATTATAACCTCAGGAACAGAGGTCGACTGATATAGGTTTTTCTAAGGCCGATGCCGATTTTATTTTATTTTTATGGGCCCGTGCCAATATCCTCGGCCAATATTTTTGCAGATGTCTGGTCTATAATTCTGTAAAAACATAAATACTTGGCCGCTCTAGCAGAGGCCAATCTTATTTTATCACTTTAGGTGATTCAATCATAGTTTATGACACAGCTTTGATTAGTTGCCGTTAGCATTATCATGCTGCCGTTAGCATTAGCATACTGTTGCTAGCCGTGACATTTTGCGCTGCCATCTAAAATATAATTGCGGAGGTTAAAAATTATCCAGGTTCTGTAATTCAAAATGACATGCAGCATGTCCATATTCACTTAGGTTTAGTGAAACTAACTAACTTTAGTCAAACTTGTAGCTAGTTTCACTTAGGTTTAGTGAAACTAACTGACTTTAGTCAAACTTGTAGCTAAACAATTGTCATTGCGAGGTTTCTCCCTGAGGCCTAGGGAGGACTCGTTGCCCCGACTTTGCTCTTTCCAATGCAACAAACGGGAAGTCTGTATCACTTTTGGTCCTGGAAATATCGGCTTTTATCCGTGTAAAAGCACCCAATAGCATATTGGAAAATCCCCAAATATCGGCCCGATATATCGGTCAACCTCTACTCAGAAACTAGCCTTTTATTGTAAGACAGAGCAGCATTAAGGTTCCAAACCCAATTTAGGATCTGAGGCATGGTCTCTTAAATGCACCCAGTTGAATGTTTCCCTGCACCGAGCAAGATCCGTGGCCCGTCTATGCCATATACACTTCAATATGTGGCGCTATATGAAAAAAAGCTTGGAGGCGATATTTATTCCCTGTTATATCTATCATGTCACTAATATTGCATCAGTAATAACAGGAAAGAAACAAATCAGAAGTGTCGGCACGGCCTTGTTCCCAAATGTCATTACAAACATCTGATTCAATTTGGATTTGCCCACTGTGTTCCGCTTGTGAAGCTAATGCGCACTTTTTCCAACCCTGTCTGAACAATTTGGAAATTCCCAAGTCCCGGCGTGGGAGCGTTTGGATGAAAAGTCGTCCTCCTCATCATCGGCCATTAGCGACTTAAAAGTGCACAGGAAAGACAGCAGACAGCGCGCAGAAGTCATCAAGGGCATGGACTCCAGGGCGACTGGAGAAAACGTAAATGGTGACATAGGCCTTCCAAGTGCAATCTCACAAAATGTTGTAAATTCTTTTTTGGAGATGTGGTAAAGGCTAAAAATGCTAAAAAAATAAATAAAAAATAGATTAAAAAAAAACATGTGACTATTAGAGGAAAGAACAAATTTAAAGCTAAATTAGATCACACTTCATGGCAACAACAAGGAGCACTTTATCAGAGACCAAAAGAAGTCACTGAAATCCAGAGGTGGGTATGGCACACTGATGGAGAGGATCAAAACTCCTTTAATCCAAAACGCGCTTCAACCGGTCTTATAACAAGACGTCTTTGAGTCAAAACATCGTATTCCTAAAGAATAGACCATACAATGTGAAAAGGTAAAAATGCTAATAGATACAGCCAAATCATTCTACTCAAGTAAGAGAGATGTTCCTTAAAGATAATATTACTAATACAGCCAATCAAATATAACTCATTACAATCTACTTCTGAGGAAATCCATGTGTCATGAACGATTGAAGTATCTCAAAGGACCTCTATGGATATGCCTGGGGGCAGTGTGGAGGTGGTTCAGCCTGGATGGCACCCCCATGAAACAGAGTTGCACAAGGAATGTTTGAGGAGGCGTGAATGTGATCGGACTGTGCGTTTTCTCTGGTAGACGTGAGCTCCACGTGATGCGTGACTTCTGATGGGGAAAGACAGACGGAATGCGCTTTTGCAAGAGCCGTGACGTCCCCTTCCTGAGAATCGCAGGCGTACTTTGAGTTGCAGAGTTTTGCCATTCCAATCAGAAGAGATTAAAACAAATGCTTAACTGTTTATGGACGTGACAGCTTTGGCAATGGGACTGGCAGGCGGAAATGGCATTGATGAGATGAACGGTTAAATGGTGACGCTGCTATGTCAAGGGGGATGCTGAAGGGGTCCTTCTGATGCTGCAGTGAAGATGGCGCAGTGAATGGTGGGTTGAGAGAGTGCATTTATTAGCTTGACAGGTATGGCTGGTTGTGGGTGATTTTGACAGACAGGTGACAAGAGCAAGGGAAGAGGTCATCTCCCTGGTTGAATAAAATCTTCATAAGTGTCAATGCCCTGCAGTCTTGTACGTGTGCACACATAGACACATAGAGCTGGGAATCTCGATCATGGGCTGGAATGCGCTCCCTCCCTTTGATGTTTCTCAGAAGGGACTATTTATACAGCAGCACTTGTTGTGTGGAAAGTGGTGCGCACAGACCACTGTACACAGCACAAACGCTGCCCTCCTTATCGACAGGAACCCAAAGTTCCTCAGTGGAAATGTCTTTGTTCGCCTGGGCTGCCACACAATGAGCGCGACTCTGTGGAGACCAGCACACCGAGGCCTTCACCATTCCTCACATAGCAGAGCGTGGGCGCTGGCCTTGTAGGAGCCATTAACATGCAGACTGTATTCTGTACGTACAGCACCTGCTACAGGAAAGGCTCTTTCTCTATTCAGAACGGTTTTGGTGCGTTTTCCCCTCTTTGAACACTGCACGTTAAGATCAAGATGCCCTTTTTGTCTGCAGTAAAGGCCATGTATGGTCTGTCCCATTTCAATAGGTTGTGTTCACGTGACATAACATTCTAAAGAGAATATACAGTTTGATATTGAGGTGGTGAGAAGCTCTAGAATTGTATTGTGATAACTACTATATGGGGTTTTACTTGGTTTATGGCAAATACGGTTTCTCTATCCACACAAAAACTGGCACAAATTTCCACATCTTCTCAGTCAGCACAATAAGCTCAAAGGAACTAAGGTCCAAATATGTTCTCATGAAGGTGTCTAAAAGTAGTGAAAATACTCAAATACATACGCTTGATCAAAAAAGCAGCAAACCTTGGCACTCTAAAACAAATATGCACGAGGAAGGCCTCTATTTAGATGGCCAAGCCAACATGTTTCGACCACCAGGTCTTCGTCAGGGCTTAATATAAAAGAAACAAACATAATGCTTGATGTTTGGTGAGTAGAGGGGACTTTACTGCCAAATATCAGCTGTGAAGCTGTGCTTGTCAATCTGAATCCAATCTTGTGGTTATAAGACAACCACTCAACCACTATGACACACCAACAAAACATGAACAACAGGAGCAGGAGTCATATCATCTAACTCATCTGTTGGAACAGCTGCCGTTGTACAGTTTTCCTTCCATTCCTCCATTTTCTGTCTCGGGTAAATGGGACTGGAGAAGGTAATGAGGGTGAAGTGAGATTTTAACGTGCTACTCAGTGAATACTCCAAGCTCATTTCCCATCCTGCCAAAGAGAATACAGTAATACAATCTATTCATGGTGTTATGTCAAATTAGGGTTGTTGGCATAGCAATAACATGAAAAAGGAAGCGATTGAAATTTAGAGTAGCTTTTTGGTCACAGTAATGCCAACAACAAATGCTAGTATACGATTATAATAAGATGCCTTTTGTACATACGTTCGCTTTTACAATAGGGGCTCCTCTAGGGGGACAGTTCTTAATGAATTGACATTTTTGCAGTTAAGTTAATTATTTTCCATCTTTCTTGGTCATGGGCAAAAAATAAGAGGTAAACATTGTTTAACTGTCGAGTCTCCATGCAACCATACTGTACATGAGGGGCAAGAATTCTCCCTCTTCCTATCACAGAAGTTATTTTCAATTTATCTTCATCAAATGAACTCTTTGACTATGAATACTACTCACCACAAAAACATGAAAACCTGTCAGATGCACTTGAACATCAAATGCTTCCATTCACACTCTTGACTCCCTGTGAAACGGACCCTCTGCTCCCGACACTAGACGCCCTGTGGTTGTGCGGCAGACGCCCAGACGCACACTGACTGATCCTAATGACATGCCTCACGGCGGCAGCTCCTCTCAGCACCAAATCCTGTTACGGCTGGCTTTTCATGATGCCTTTAACCGCATTACTGTCCCCTCTCAAGTCCACATCCAATTTCCCCCTATCAAACAGGTAGAGCTCTCGCACGACCGCGCTGTGACTTGCTGGGAATTACAACAGAGAGGGGTTTCTTTGCAACTCTGTGCTTCGTAACCACATGGCAACAGGAGCTTGGTCAGAGTCTGTACCGGATTTTTTGACCTCTTACAAACAGCTAAAGAGGGAGCATTTTAAATTGTTTGTTGTAATCTAAACCTATTAATAACTTTAAGATATATAACATATTTCCAACAACCAAATTCTTTACAGAGGCGAGTTTATGAGGACTGTAATGTAATTGCCATGAAGAAAAGGTTAACCTGTTAGCCTGTTGCTTTGATTACAGCACACATTCATTAAGCTTCTGCAATGTCAAAGGATCCAGTGTTGCATTGATTTTTTTTCTTTCATCTTTGATCTTGTATTGATGATGGGCGAGTGTGACCACAGCACAAAACTTTCTCTTGCACATGCTACAGATTCCCAATGGGGTTAAGATCTGGACTCTGTGGCGGCCAATCTATGTGTGAAAATGGTGTCCCGTGCTCCCTGAACCACTCGTTCACAATGTGAGCCCGATGAGGGATGCTAAAATGGCTTTATTGTTAGATGCACAGCTCACAATTTTGTTTACTATATACGGAGACAAAACAAATTATTGCAACTACTAAAAGAAAAAAAAAATCTGGTATAGGGCCTTTGCACCAGATTTCTCACGCTTTTAAATTGTAAACCGCGGAGGTAGAGGAGTTTAAACTATCGCAATACTTTCAAAACTTGTGTTTGCACTCCTTTGTTTTCCAGTGACAAATACACAGCACTTTGTTACATTTTGTGTGTATTCACTTTTCAATCTTAACACTTCAATAAATGTCAAAGTGGCATTAAATTTGGACACATGACTTTTTACACATTTAAAAAGGTAAACATAGTACTTATCATACTTACTTTATGTATCGCAATATGCATCGGCCCCTGAGTATCGTGATATGTATTGGATTGGGACTAAAGTGGATCGTCCCAGTCCTACTGAGCACCTCAACTTGTTTCAAGAGGCATCAGTGGCTCCAATAGTAGCTCACCACCACTAACGCCTCCCTTATTGCCCTGCCTAATTTAAAAAAAAAAGGGATTAATCTAAAGGGCTCGCTTCGACTAAAAGGGACTTATCGACAGCCGCTGACATTTCAGAGGTGTTCTAAGGCAGGTCACAATCCCCGCCCCCAGGTCCCGAAGCTGCTCAAATCCTTGCTCGTGCACAAAATAACACGCACTTGCCAAAAAAAAATTACAAATTAAAGTAAATAAAAATGGCTGCCTGTGTGCGCACCGGCCACATGTTAGTCTGCAAAGATAAAAGCGCTCGGTTGTGCCCTCAGCTGTCACAGTGGGCACACTGCCAGGCAGCATCCCTCCGCTCGCCCGTCTGTCCCAGCTGTGCCGTTATCCACCATGCCAACGAGCGTCCCCGCATGACCCCACGGCATTAGAGCGTGTCTTTTAACTTTTTAATGCATCTACACCGATGACAAAACTACCACTGTATTCCTGTGGTTGCTACAAGTCTTAGCATGCCATTACTATTTAGTTGGCCAATGATACTTTTACTTTTACTGGTTGCAGAGACTAATCTAGTTTCTTTGTGCACAAAACCTATAGGGCATCTCCATTCTGTCATTTGGTTGCCATTTCAATGACGAATTTGAGACAAGACTAATTACCGACTTGTCGCGAGGTTTGTTGCGTTGTATACGGGACAAAATCCTTCATCTTCTGGATAAAAAAAACAAAAAACCCTCAAAGAGCCTAATCCGTCACTTAACACGCCGTCTTTCCATTCTGCCAAAGTTGAAGTCTTTGTGAGTGCATTGATTGAGTGGAGACAGGACTGGCCCGGCAGTGGCTCTCCGAGGTCACAGCGGCCCCCGTGTCAAGTCGGGAGAATTGATTGGGGGATTGGATGGGTTTTAGATTTATTGATTTTGTCCCCGCGACGACTTTCCACACTTTTCAATAACACTCAAAGGTGAAGCGCTGCTAATGATATTGATTGTAGGACGGAGGGGTCGTTTGGTCATCAGTAATGTGGCCAATTTGAATGTGTAATGGGATTCTGAATGACTAAATGAGAAACGAGTGTTGTGAACATGGCTGTTTAAGTCTCGAGATTTGGATATGTTGCTTCTAATATTTACAATACCTGCGGTCATTGGGGAATGGGGAATCCTCACGAAGATGCCGAGGCAGAAAGTGTGTCCTTGGTGGAAACAGGCCTTTGAATAAGTTGAGGAGATGGCCTAGGACGATATGGAAAGAGAACACTTCAATTGGATAAATTCACATGGAAAGGAATCTGCTTAACATAGACGTCTGCAAATGATTTAACGACCCATGAAAGTATGAACTGCAATAGGAGACGTTTAACACGTGTTTGAGGGATTTATAGTACTAAAAGTCTAATATAGACCTTAACAGCCTTTAGCGGAGATAGTGCCTCTACATGCTGCATACACCGTATTAACCCTTTAATGCTCACTCCAAGAAAAAAACAATGTAAAAAATATTTTTCTGCATTTTTCAAGTTAGTGGGTCATAATAACACAATTAATAACAATAAATAAATGTAGTTTTTTTAAATATAGGTCTTTACCAAATGGTTGAGATGCTGTTTGATGGTAAAAGTACTTAATACATAATTATATATGTATAATAGCATTTAAATGATCATTTAATACTTACAAAGACAAAATCAAAGTTGAAAATGTAAAAATGTCAGGAAACAACTCATGTCAAGTAAGTTTGATTTCAGCAAAAGACCTATGGGAACCTTGGCCACGTTATTTTCGATGGTATGCTGCAAAGCTCCGATCAAGCACAGGAAAACATTGCACTTCCCAAACCTCTGGTTGCTTCTTCTCACAGGACGTTTGTGGTGGAGAGGTAGATGATGGTCTGCCATCTCTGGGTGCTGCCTTGTTGACTTGTTTCAAAATGTGGACATCAGCCACGCAAAACCTTTTGATTGTTTTTTTCTTCAGTAGGCCGGTTTCTCTAGTAGACCAGCCAGGTATTGTAGATACACAGGCCAAGGGCGTATTCAAACGGGGAAAGTACCAGTGTCATGACTTGGAGGGGTCTTGTACTGGTGAACCAGCATGTCAGATAAATCAATGCCACCCATATGCTGATGATAGGCTGCAATGGTGGCTGCGACTGAGCGCGTCACCACTGTGGGCCAACATGACCAGCATGTTTTTGGAGATAAAGGAAACCAACTGAAACGGTGCGGCGCCTCCTGGGTTTGTCCCTGTTTCAGAGCATGGTGTCCTGCACTGGTCAGCTCCATCTCCTTCCTCTTCCTCCGCTACACAACAGTCTTTCACTATTTCCTGAAGAGCTTAGCTGTTAAGCTTTTTTTATTCTCCAGTGAACGTCCATTAGCCAGAACAATAGAAGGCATGTGTGGCTTAGCTGTGAGTCTTGCCCGGATACCTCTTCGTTTGTCCTTTCCTTGTTTCCTGTAGCTCCTGGGGGCTCTTGGTGCCTCTTCAGTGTTTCAGGAGAAGACATTGTAGTTCTAAAATGTCTTTAGCTCATAAGCTATCTTCTTTCAGGTGAGCTCCACCGATGTGATTTGATGTGCCGATGCACTTGATGCCCAAATTTGCATAAATATTAAACCATTTAAGTATAATAACACTATTATTGTAACATATTGATAACAATGCATGAACAGCAGTGTTTTTATTCCATGGAAAATAGTGAATTTTGATCAAATTAGCACAACTTCACCAAACTGTTACCATACGATTGAGCTGTCATTCCATGCCAAGGTTTACCATCGAGTGCCAACTCAACCGTATGGCGTATGGTCAAGCATAATAATATTTGACCATTATAAGATGTTTCTGTTTTGCATCAAGTCACATAATTCTGTTAAGTAACATGTTAGATGATATAAAATGTTGACAAAACTAACTCACCTTTGAAAGTGCAGAAAAAAATGGTCCACATGTCAGAGGTGATTTTTGATTTTATTTTAACTTTTTTGTTTTAAACTTTAAAAAGCAAGATGAATGAAAAGTGGTACTGTCAAAAAATAGAGTGACCTCTTGTGGAGGTTTTAAGCATAGCATACCTCAACCAAGTGGTAGAGATGACCCAATCAGTTTGAGTTCAGTTCCACACATTTTTCAATAAGATATAGTGACTCAAAAAGTGATCTACCAACTGGCCGAGCAGAACATTAAAGGGTTAAAATTTGCCTCGCGGACCTTGAGCATGACGCTGATGCACAGTTTGTCGAAGTGTTGTCATACTTTAATGAGATCCATCAGTATGATGATTTCAAAAGCAAAGACAAAAGTGCCACGGGCTTACAATACATTTTACACTTTCAATCGTTTTGTCCGTCATTAGACACAAGCTATAACGCGCTGTCTTTACTCTAACCGGACGAGGCCAAGGGCAACATATTTCTCTGGCATGCCCAAACTGACAGCGGAATGTGTGATGTTGCAAAACTGCTGCATCATCATTTCTGAATGGATTGTGCAATTCGAGGGGTGTATCAAAGCCTTCCTGATAAAGAGATTAGTTGGAGTGTTTGTTGAAGACAAGTTACAGAGTAGTAGTCGGAGATGTACAGTATAGCCTCCATTGGGGCGGCACTGCAGTGGCTTAGCGGTTCGAGTGTTCACCTACAAACTGGAAAGAGTTTGTAGGTGAACAAACTCTTACAAAGTACTGGTAAAAGCTGATTCTATCCCAGTTTTTATCAGTGAGCGCTGTTGTCGTGTGTTTGGGCCTATGTATAGTACAGAATAATACAAACTAAAAAAAAGGTTACTACTGGAATCGAAAAAGGGTATATTTTTTAACTAAAGTAATTTAGTTGGTTGTTTCAACTCAAATAAATTCTATAAGTGTTTTGTGGAATAAATGTTATGGTTCTAGATGACACATTGTATATGAAAAATTTTATTGTAAAATGGCATTATTAAATTTAACGCAAAATGAATTGCAAATACCTGTTTTAAATCTAGGTTTGTTACTGGTTTCAGTCATAGAATCTGGCAACCCAAAGCATGGGGCTTTCTTATTGGACAGTGGGCAGGCTTACAAACCAACATGAACGACTTTTACGACATGCAAAAGGCAACTTTAAGTCAATCAACATTGCAATTGTTCTGAGAAAAGCTGGGGACACTGAGAAAGAGACGGCCCACAAAAATGGCGACAGAGACCATTACAGGGAGGCAAGGTACAGCTTTAGCAGGGAGGTGGAGAAAGCTAAAGCTGCATACTCTGCCCGTCTCCAACATCAGTTCTCCTCCAATGACTCTGGAGCAGTGTGGCGGGGTCTTAGGGCGATCACCAATTACAAGCCCAAGGCCCCCCGGGCTCTGAACGACCTGTGCCTCGCCCAGAGTCTGAACACACATTACTGCCGCCACGAACGCCCATCAGCCTTTGACACCTCTCTAGACACTCCAGCTGCCCCTGCTCCCCCCATCATCACCTCTACCATCAACGACCCCAGCACTTCATCAAAGGTCTCCACAAACCCTCCCACCCCCCCTGCTCTCTCCATCCAAGAAGAGGAAGTGCGTCGGCAGTTCCTGAAACTGAACCTGCGGAAGGCCCCTGGGCCGGATGGTGTCTCCCCCTCCACCCTGAGACACTGCGCGGATCAGCTGGCTCCCGTCTTCACGGACATTTTCAACACCTCCCTGGAGTCATGCCGCGTGCCGTCCTGCTTCAAATCGTCCACCATCGTCCCTGTCCCTAAAAACCACGGATCACAGGACTTAATGACTACAGGCCGGTGGCACTGACGTCTGTGGTCATGAAGACTTTTGAGCGCTTGGTCCTGCCTCACCTCAAGGACATCACCGCCCCTGTCCTGGACCCGCTGCAGTTCGCCTACAGAGCCAACAGGTCTGTGGACGACGCAGTCAATCTGGCCCTCCACTTCACCCTGGAGCATCTGGACTCCCCAGGAACCTACGCCAGGATCCTGTTTGTGGACTTCAGCTCTGCCTTCAACACCATCCTCCCTGAACTGCTACGAGACAAGCTCTACCAGCTCAGCGTGCCCGACTCCCTCTGCAGGTGGATCACCGACTTCCTGTCGGACCGGAGACAGCACGTGCGGCTGGGGAAGATCGTCTCGGACACTCGGACTACAAATACTGGAACTCCTCAGGGCTGTGTACTTTCCCCCTGGCTCTTCTCCCTGTATACAAACTGCTGCACCTCCAGCCACCAGACCGTTAAACTGATCAAGTTTGCGGACGACACCACCCTCATCGGGCTCATCTCGGACGGCGATGAGTCCGCCTACAGGAGAGAGGTGGAACGGCTGGCGTCCTGGTGCAGCCACAACAACCTGGAGCTGAACGCCCAGAAGACAGTGGAGATGATCGTGGACTTTAGGAAAGACACAGCCCCACCGTCCCCCCTTGCCCTGACAGACTCTTCCACCCCCATTTCCATCGTGGACTCCTTCCGTTTCCTGGGCACCACCATCACCCAGGACCTCAAATGGGAGCCAACCATCAGCTCCCTCATCAAGAAGGCCCAGCAGAGGATGTTCTTCCTGCGGCAGCTGAAGAAACTCAAGCTGCCAACCAAGATGTTGGCGCAGTTCTACACGGCCATCATCGAGTCCATCCTCACCTCCTCCATCACCGTGTGGTTCCCCGGCGCTACAGAACGGGACAAGCACCGTCTGCAGCGCATTGTGCGTGCTGCAGAGAAGGTGATTGGCTGTGAGCTCCCATCTCTCCAGGACCTGTTCACCTCCAGGACCCGGAGGCGTGTGGGTCGGATCACAGCTGACCCTTCTCACCCTGGTCACGGACTATTCACCCCTCTCCCCTCAGGCAGGAGGCTACGGTCTATCCAGACCCATACCTCCCGCCACTTGAACAGTTTTTTCCCCTCCGCCATCAGACTCATGAACAAATACAAGTCTCTGTAGCTCAGTTACAGAGTCATGGATGTATCTGCACTTGCAGTGTGCGGTGTGTCCACACTTAGACCCGCTGCTATCACTTTATCACTTTAAACACTTAATACCACTTTAAATGCCAAAACATCTGTATATACAATCCCGCTGTTGTTCATTGTCAAATTGTTGTTGTCTTAACATATGTCACTTTATTTTATCTTATTTATTTAATATTTTTTATTTTATGCATGCCCTTATAGCCTTATAGTTTAACGTTCTTAGCTTATTTTTTATCTTAATTCTGTGTTATATGTTTTATGTCGCACGTTTGAACCAAGTAAAATTCCTAGTTTGTAAACCTTGTTCACAAACCTTGGCAATAAAACTAATTCTGATTCTGATTCTACAACTCCTAACTTGAAGCAACAGGCAGTGCTACTTTGAGTTACTTCTGAGTTACTTTTTGGCAAAATATAAACTGAAAGTAGTAATAATGCCACCGAGCAAAAGTCCAGTCAAAGATTTCCTTTTCCTTCGTTATCCCCATTCTCTAGTGTTTTGTTTTAACAAAATTAAACACACACAACTGCAGATCTAACTAACTTTCAGCTTTATTTGGTGCTTCATTTTATTTGGGGGGAGTTTGGCATTTTTACATTCATACATTTAAATGCACTTGTAACTCGAGTTAGTTGAATTGAAATGATATTCCTGTATTTTGTGTAAGTAATGTTATATTTCTTAGTTACTGAAAAAAGTTATGTATTTTAGTAACTCGTTACGTTACCCCAAACACTGGCAACAGGCTAAAAAATTGAGTGGACACTTTTACTTGACATACCAGTCAGGACTGGAGTACATCTGCCATTATATATAGACAGGATGGAGCTCTATAGTAACATAGGTGATTCTGTACAGTTCATGTACATGGCGTAACTGGCATCACACTAGGAGCCCGGGGAATTTTACACTGCCGCACATCAGTCACGGTGCTGAGGTGCAAATTGACCTTGCATATCGCTGTACGGAGTGTTGGGTAGCACCGCGCCATGCCACTTGAGCAAACAGACAAGCAAGCCATATACTGCGTGTAAACATATGGTACAGTCCATGCTAAAGAGATTCCCATAAAACAATATCATAATGATTTTTTTTTCATATAGGTTTTAACTCTAGAATTCTTTTTGTATCGTCAACATATTTTACTTTCTCCCCAAAATTGAAAATGATGATTAATAATTTCCACTAGAACTAACTAAGTAATAATTTGAACAGTCAAAGTCATATACACTTTAAAGTACTATGTTAGAGTCCTCTGTGAGGCCAGTACATGATGCATGCGAACAGGTCTGCAGTGACCAATGTCTTGGCTCGCACGGGGGAAGTACAGTAAAGCACACGCCACAGTTTATCTAGCCTTTTGTAACCCATGACCTTTACTGTCGCCTGGAAAAATCCTGTCTGGAATTTTTTCGCGAGGCCTCTGTGTCTGTGGCATTTGTATCATTTTGCACACCTTGCTCTCTACATGTGGTACTTGTGCATGCGCACAGCCGATGCCAGTGACCTCTATGACAACAACAAAAAGAGGCTCAACTTGTTGTATAAAAAGTAATAAACAACTCAAGTTAAATTATACAAAATGCTGTATAGGTGTAACGTTTGACAATTTGCAAATAACATTCTTCATTTATCCGAGCTGGGGACTGGCACAGGGGGTATTCTGGCTTGTGGTTTGCACGCGCATGGTGCAGAATATTCAGAAATACTGCTGCTTTATCTTTAAATCTATCCTCAACCAATCAGAAAGTCGCAAAGTCTTCTCCATGAGCATTTCCCAGTGGTTTTTCCATTTCTCAAAACCTCTAAAGTTGGCACATAGGAATCTCAATCTAACCCTGGTGGAACATGTTAGGACTCGACTGATATTGCTCTCAAGTCTTTGGCACTACAAATCTCTCAGTATTCATAAACAAGCTTTTAAATGATGGTTTTAAAGATGCACGACCAGTTGTCAAACTGTAAAAGTCGGAGGTAGTTGAGCAAAATCTCTTAGCTGCTGGCCAAGATTGTTCGCATGAGTTGATTAGATGCACGTTTCAGCTTCAGCAGAGGCTCAAAATGAGACAGACAGTGTTGAGAAGTGAAATAGGCGGACCGGCGAAGAAACACTGAGTTAATTTAGACTTTGGCCTCTGCATTCGTGATTGGTTAAAGTGGTTAAAGTGGCACATGGTCCGTTTTTCTTTCACAAATGCTGCGTTTACAATGTTGGTCTATAGTGGAAAAGGAAAATAACTCCACTACAAGAAAATATCTATTACAAATGCTTTGTCCCGGTTAGCTCCAAATTCTCTTTCCGCTTCCTACCGTGCAGCTTCCACAGACTTTCACCATCTTCTGGGAAGAGCATAGCAGTTCATCCGTTTTATTCTCCAGTGACCGTGCATTAGCTAGAACAATAGACGGCATGTGTGGCTTAACTGTGAGTCTTGACCTGATACCTCCTCATTTGTCCCTTTTTGTTTCCTGTTGCGCCTCTTGTACTGCCTCCACTGTGCTGCAGGTGTGGAGGCTCTCAGTGCCTCTTCAGTGTTTCAGAAGAAGATACGCGTAGGTCTCAAATGTCTTTAGCTCATAAGCTCGCTGTTTGTTTACTTTCAATACGCTGCTTTCCTCAAGGATCATCACAGACGCCCCGCAGCAAAAAAAAGAAAGACGCACAAAAGCATCCAGAAAAGTAGAACACTGAAACCACAAATGCAGTTTGCAGAAAAAGGCGGGAGTACCTCCCTGCGTTTTTTGCCTTTTTCATGCTTGTCCAGAGAGCTGTGCGTGCTCTCCATAGCCTGTTACTGCTCGCTGCCTTCTCCATTGGAGCAGTGTGGGTCTCTATTGATTTTGCGGCAAGGGAGAAAATAGTAATAACTACACGAATGATGTAAGAATGCTATCACACTGAATTACGAATCGCCACTAATCATCACCAAAGGACACGCTCTGTTGCGGCCTCCTCAAATTGAGGATGAAGGAATCGTGAACGTTTTTTGGCAGGCAAAAACATCCCCCACAAAGATCACCAACCCTATGTTGAAGCATTAAGTCATGTTACGAATGTCACAAAACCCATCATTAATGTCTCTTAAAGCTTGCACTTAGATTTGGAGACTTGAACTAGTCCTAAGACTTGATCTCGACTCCACTACAACTCAGCAACACATGTAAAGCTGCAGTGTTGGTGATAACAACAGTCCGCAGTTGGGAGCTGTCGACAAGCACGTGCCAAGCTAATTTCCCAAAAGATGTTTAAGTGTGTGTGCATGTGTTTAATGGGCCAAATGGCTTAGTAAAAACTCCTGCCTCCCTCCCAGCTGCCTCACTGTCAGATGCCCCCACAAGTGCGCACACAAAATAGCAGCCAGCCCTACAGTCAGACTGGCGGCCTGCAGTACTGTGGCTGCAACAGGATATCCCCGTACAGTACAAAAAGCGCACCTCGGACCTCGGCTATGTCTTTGTGAGTGTGTGCCGTTTGGCCATTTCAAGCCGAGTGGCGTAGTACTACTTGTTTACATACACACACACACACACACACACACACACACACACACGGTGAAAATGTCCTTGGCTGATGCAAGGGAGCTACTTGTGGAGGCTGGTGTCGGCTTACTGATGCAGTCTGGGAGTGCTGGGGGTATTGATGCGTGCGCACAAGCCAACAAAAAGGCAGCTTGGCATCACACTGGAGTGAGAGAAGCAAGCCCTGATAACACGACATGGTTTTAAGTTTCCAGATTCAATGATGCAGGGAAAGTGAAACATTTACAAAACTGAAAGAGGAGCCGCGCAACACGCCAGGAAAAGATCGTGTCGTCTAAATAGGTTAGGTGGGGTCTTATCAGCGCCTCATCCTATAGACAGCGGAGTGACTGCTGGCATGCTACAAGCTTGGCAGTGAACAGAAAAGGCCACCACCCTAAGCTAAACAATACTTAACATAAGCCAGAAACACCCAAACTTAGTGTTGGGTGGTACGCAATTTTTTCCATGATATATTACAAAGCTTTGAGCGTGCTTTGTGATAATAGTCAAAGGGTTTTCTCGGAATTAGTTGTGCACATGCTGATAATATCTTATGACCACTAACAACTCAAATACTGCATTGGATGGAAGTTTTGATGAGAGGACCATTGATTCTCAAGCTTTACAGAGACCAGGACTGACCCAGGGCCAAAGCACCACTTTGCAAGGTTAAAAACAAGTTCAAAGTGGGACTTAACAAGGACACCTTCAAAACCAACCAAGGTCTGAGTCAAGAGGAAGAGGATTGCTTAATTTAGGTAGGCAGACTTAAAATAAATATAGGCAAATTGGGGGTAAAGTTGATTGACTGGGCAAGAATAAATCTATCCATGGGTCACTAGCAGAGAAAAATGAGGGCTGTTGCCATAGCAATCCAAGACAAAACAGTCCTAAAAGCGGCATTAATAATAGGAAAAAGTGACTGAAACACATACATACCAATAAGGCCCTTGATTAGGGCTAAACCAGAATGACCCAAGTCTAAAACGGACCAAGACAAACCCACATGAGGACTAAGATCTTATTCCAATTCACAGAACATAAAAAGCTATCATGAGTTTGGTATAGATCGGGATCAAAGTTGAGAACCACTGGCCTACACTGTTGGATCCATGTGTAAAACTATGTAGCCTGTATCGGTATGTCTTATGCCACAGGAAGTAAGTCTTTGAAATGATTTCCCCCCTATCCTCCTGCAGCTCCAGCACTTCCACTGAGCTGCGTAAGCTGATCCGGGCTTCCGACAAGTGATGGTCCCATTAGCGCCAGCCATCCTGGGGTACTCACGGGAGACGGCGGAGGGGTGGCGTGCGAGGGTGGGGGTAAAGGAAAGTGTCCCGCCACAAACCGCCCACCAGCCTGCACCACCCAGCATCAAAACATTCCCTCATGAAACATTCACAGGGTCACGCCACACTGTGATTGGCCCAGCGTGGATCGAGCCAGAAGAGGAGACAAGTTTCCATTGGTCCAGAGGGAGGAGAGGTTATGGTACGGATCGATCCATGGCCTCGGCCCATACTGACCAGAGCGCTGCAGGACATCCAGCTATTTATGGTTGAAGTATGAGAGGTACGGAGCTACTATGGGCAGAAGTGGAGCGAAGAGTGACTGTGCAGAGGTGGGTATTGGTCATTTATCTTTTTGCAGAAAATGTGATAATACTTAATTGGTACTTGAGTAACATTTATTTGAAGAAACAGAAAAACATTATATAAAAAAAATCTATTTTTTTATGATATATTATTGGAGAATGTCAGAATTGAGAAAGTTGGAAAAAGGTCATGATTAAGTTGGGATCAAAACAGTCTGATTAAAAGCAGTTAAATGGAGTAAGTGTGTACGATTTTCTCTCTCTCTCTTTCCACGTTCACAGCAGTGGACTAGCACAGTGGTTTCCAAAGTGGGGTTTGGGACCCCTCTGGTGGTCGCAAGGCCTTGGATGGGTCCCCAGAGGACTTCAAGAAAAGAAGAAAAATGCTACCGTTTCCAGTACATTTTTTGAGTGTAAAACAGCATCTAATTGGTGAAAACCATTCAAATATTTTAAATAAACGAAATAGGCCTAAATATAAAGTGAAATGATTTTAAAATGTTTTTCTGCCCTAAAGTAGCATAAGATGCGATAACTTTGTACAATGGGGGTCCTGAGTTTTCCTGTCAATTTTTGAGGTCCCAGCCAAAAAAATCTGGGAACCCCTGGACAGTGCTCACCTGGTAGTGAAATGCGCATTCTCAACTGGGCCGGGTCGCAGGGCCATTTTCAGCGGGTCCAGAGCCTGGGTTGTCTATAGGGCTCTACGGGGTTACGTCACAAATGAAGCGGAGGTGAATACAGCGCTCTCGCTTCATTGAAAACAATGGGAGATCGCTGATATTGGGTGGTTGTTTGAGAGGATTTATTAAGGTGAAGAATTGTAGGATTGTGATGAAATGTCATTTGATTACCATGGTAACCTGCCTATTGAAGCAACAGTCTGATATAAACAGAAATTTGACTTAATTGGTCTCGATTAATGTTTGTACAAACTGCCAAGAGGTCGCCTAGTACACGTCGAATAATCCGTCTAACTTTGTGTTGAGTTTCACGCATTTATGTTTCGCCTTACGGGAAATAATCATGATCGAAGTTAAACGTAATGCTGACCATAAAATGTTTTAGAAACTTTTAGGTGACGTTCTGTCTAGTTTATTTGGCTTTAGGTTTAACTAAAGCATGACTTAGCTAACACATGTCATGACATTAAACATTTGATTAACAAATTATTTTATGTTTAAAGCAAAGTAAATGGTTGAATTTAGAGCCTGATGTGTCCGTCAGAGTTAAGTTAAACTTTTAACTTCTGTAGACGTCGATTCTAATCATAAAACGTACTCAGTTTACAAGATTAAAGCTGTAGTTCCGACAAAATGGAACATCCAACCGAACAATAGCTTTTAGCCAGGATTTACTGAGAGAAACTAAATGTATCGAACCCAATCCGTCTCTCACAGGCCAGAACCATGTTTAATACCGCCATTGTTTTCACGACTACATGCCGCACTGAAAGTACCCGGATGGTAGATGTTGAAGGTTGATCCCGAAGCTACACCTGTTGGGACCGTGACATCTACTCTCGGGAGATTAACCGATCCGGATTTGCGCATAAGCAATGCCAGTGCCTCGGTAAAGAAGCCACAGGTCGACAGTTTAGTGGAAAGTTTAAAAATGCATCGGATTTCAAGCGCTCATAGGCCTATCCTTATCGGTTATACCGTGGTACATTACAGCTTCACGAGCCGAGCGCCAGCGTGATCCCAGCGTGATCTCACCGGTCAACTTTATAAGATGAGGATGGCAGAGGGCAGCAAAACACGTGCAGCGACGAAACTTGTCCATGGCGCTGTGGTGGCTATACCTCGTGTGCACAGCGCAAATAGGCTACAAATTATTTATCCAATCTTCGCGATATTCAGCCATTGAGCGAGCCATTATATCTTTTAAAAAGCATAATGATGGCCCAAATACCAATCAACACTGAAAGCAGCAAGTGTGCATCCATATACTGTAACACGTGTAGCTGGGTGAAAGGGCCACTCCCATTCTCCTTTCTTTTTTTTTTTTAGACCGAATCGTATCATGTTGGCGGTTGTGAGAAATGTGTGGTTTGTGATGCATCATAATAAGGGAGTCAATCTGATCTGTATCTTATTGTGTTGGTGGTGGTTTTAGTAGCTGTGTTTTAGATCAACTGAGCGTGTCAGGTGTATCAAGATGTGAATTGTATCAGAACCTGAGATTCCCATACCCTAATTTTGCCGATCAGATTACATGCATGCAAATAAAGGCTTATGTGCTCTCCTGATCAGGTTGCACATTCACAAAATACATTTTACTTATACTAGGATGATTATTTGGGTCACTTCTTACTTTCACAAAATTCCTTCAAAGAAATGGTATATCCCGCTCAAGTTCAATGGTATGACGACATCCAAGTTATATTTTTCCCCACGGGTAAAGTAACGTGCTTGTGTTTATTAGTTGACCCTTCTCCAAATCTTGAGCCAGAATCATGATCAGGAGTACCTGTCTGGAAAAATAGCCCACTGTGCATCATTTAACATTATGGGGGAAGCCAGACCCATGAGATTTATCCCACCTAGACACAGAGAGAACCCGAAACTCATTTGGAAGCGGTCTTGACTTCAAACCAAATACAAGCTCGTTGAAGGTGTGTCAAAACTGCTTTAATAAATAACTGGGATGATTAAGAACAATGACACATCGTCCAAAGAATGGAAACTCTTTGTTTTGCTTTGTACAAAAAGAACCGAAGGCCCTTGTAGAATAAAAGTATACAATATGCAGATTCAGCTTTAACACCAGCAGTGCTGCATCTTAATTCTTTATTTTGTTGTGTCCCATTTACAGACAACACGATGGCGCTCGGAGACAATGACATGATATGAAATGGGTTGAAACTTCTGAGACACATTTTTTGAACCGAGTTGGTAACTTAAAACGTGCGAATGCAAACATTGTTCTTCATTAAAGCCTTTAACCCAAACATGAAAACAAAGACCCACATCTGACCCACTGGACTGGGCTTTCCTCTTCTTCTTCCTCCTCTTCCTTGACTGGCTGTTCTACCCAGGTATCTCCACAGAAGCAAAGTGAGACAAGGAGAGCACTTTACTCAGGCGATTAAAACACGCCACAATACACTTCACAAAGAGTTACGTTCTTTATAGAGAAAACAAACCAACAACATAAAAAGATGATACACAAAAAATGCAAGACTCATTACAGTAAGGCACCGCACAACCGAGGGCTTCAGACGGGTTTAAAAATGCTCTTTGGGGGGTGGGTGGGAAGCGTAATTAAGGCTCCAAATTTAAGTTTATAAGGTCACGCCCCCTTTGTGACGTCACATATGGACTCAGTGACCGGTAATTCATTTAATTTGGAAAGGGTATGAGCAGATTAGTCTAGTAACATACATGTCGAAATTATACAAACTAAGCAATACAAAAAAAAGAATTGGATCAGACATAATCCCAAATAATTATTTTCAATATTAAATAAGACCTTATATAAAAATGTCAGCTAAACATAAACAAGCACTTTAACCCATATGTTTTGCATGCGACTAAGAAACAAGATCATACAATTTTCAACGTAAAATGTAAAACAAAAAGAGAAACAAATATATATGTACTTTTCCCCCATCGACAGAACACTTAAACCCTTCAGAACATTTGGAACGCTGGTACCTCACTGTAAGGTTTAACTTTGGGACTCTGGATATGAAGTGTTATAAAACCTGCCTATTTCAACTGGCATAAATAAAAGGAATGGCATTGTAAAAAAAAATAAAAATAATATTAATCATATATCAATAATAATAATAATAAAAATGTGTGACTTGTCTTTAAGTTACTTATTTCAAATATACACAGCGACTCCTTTAGTATTTACATATATGTACAAAGTAGTGTTTTGATCAAATACCTTGAATGGCGTTGCTGTGAAATTGAACTTTCTAAATGTACATCCCTTTGAGATCTGAGAACACGGAGGTCAAACTGGGCAGCGCGACTCTGAGCGAAAGGCACTTGCTACCAACTCAAATACTGCAAACTCCTCGAACCGAGCTTTCAGCCACGACAACTGACAGACAGGAGAAAACAATGGAAGGCCACGTAGTAGGCACTGGGGTTGGTCCCCTCTCCCTCCAGGCCAATGATTTGGTAAGGCTGGCGTGGGACGGCCACGGGTGGTGGATCAGAGACTGGGTAAAAGGAGGTTCTACCTCTCACCCCCCTTTCCCCGTCTCATAGTATCTGCCCTATACACTCAACAGGAGCCTGTGACAACTCAACTAAATCATCTTAAACAGAAATGTCTTTATACAGATAGCATATTCACCTCTCATCATCTCTAAATGGTAAAACTCCAAAACATAAATTGCAAAGAGATCTTTCCTCCTGATAACAAAATGTAGCTCCTTCTGTACATTTTAAAGAAAAAAAAAAGTGACCAGAAATTAAAAAAGGATGTTCACTGCGCACTAGCCTCCTGGAACAAGTTACAGTGACAAAAAAACATAAAAAGAAACAAAGAACGGCTTATTAACACAAAGCCTTTATCGCATCAAAAGGAGTCCAAAATAAGATATTAGCTGCCTCGCAGCTTCTCTTGCTAGTCAGGCGAGTCCTTGAATAAATTGCTTATACACAATGATCTGTGAGGTCTTTTTTCCCGTTGAACACGGCGCTGACATTTTTCCAGCGGTTGTCTTTGGGGCTGTAGCCGGCGGTCCGATGGGGTGACTTGAGGGGTGGGCTACAGCTGTGCAGGGTGCAGATGACCCCCCCACTGGACTGCACTGCAGTCTTAGAGTACTTATAGACGGGCAGCTTCACCGCCTCCGCTCCACAGCTCTCCTCTTCCAGCTCCAGTTCTCCCTCCGTCTCAGTCTCCTCCTCCCCCTCCGCACACGTCCGACACGCCGGACCCATGAGCTTCCTCCGCTCCTGCTCGGCCTCCCTATTGCTCTCTTTAAACTGCTGGGCTTGTCCCACCACCACACGGAGGGGCTCCCATTGGTTGTTCACACTGTCATCTACAGCAGGCCGGGCGTTCCTCTCACGCTCTTTTCTCCTCTTACGTGTCCACCAGACACAGACGATGATACAAAACAGGCAGAGCAGACAGAAGACGGCACACAGGAGGGGCACCAGGTAATCTGTAAAATGCCAGACATACTCTGTTATACTTCAAAAGTAAATGTGTACCAAGCCATACAACAACGACGACCCTAAGCACATACTTGTGGCACACCCTTTTACATTACTACACTACTCACCTACTGATGGTGGCATGATTCTGGTTTCCACTTTGACTTCTGTGACGGCCAAAAGCATGGTGCTGTTATGGCGTTTGGACAGGGTGCTCACAATGGTGCTGGCCACATGCTGGACACGGTTGTGGTCAGGGAGGTCCTCGGGGTGAAAAGACTACACAACAGAGAACACCAAAGTTAGACTCGTTCTGTTTTTACTGGACAGTCCAAAAATGTCCACCTACAATGCAACAGTTTCCATAGAGAGAGAGATCAAACTCAAATTAACTTACAATAGCCACTTCGACAGCATCCTGGTTTGAATGTGAAATGTCACAGAGAAGGAGAAGGGAGTGGTCCGTCGCCAGGCTGCGAATGTCGGGAAGGTACCTCAGCTCAAAGCATATATTCTCCACAGTGGTTCCCTAAATAAACACATGTAAAATGATTAGCAAAAACAAACAGCTCGGGAGTGTAGGCACATATGAAGAACTTACTGCTGGCACTTTATCCTGACCGAACACCAGCGTGATTCGTCCGCAGCTGTTGTCCAGATTCCCAGAGTTCGGCTGGCACTTGGTGGTCGGTTGCGAGGGCGAGGGTCCTGCCATGGAGCACACTCCCCAATGGTGACAGGGGGGTGAGAAGCAGCCCATGTATCTGTGCTCCACACACTCTCGGCCCGCGGGACAAACCTGTCTCTGCTCCTGCTCTGAGGAGCGGAGCTGGCATGGACGACGACCACAAAACACCTGTCGTCACAAGACACAACGACTTAACTCACTCACTGCATCTGTGCTGAAATCATTATTTGGTTGTCTTATCTAGAGATCTTAGAACAAACACTACCATTAAGGTTCATTTTGAACCCTGTGAGACTTGACACTTCATGGGCTCAGAGGCAAGAGCCACTTACTGAGAGGCTTACAAATTATTCAAAAGTCAACTTATAGGTCTAAACGACTCATTAAAGTTTAGCCCGTTTCCCATGCCTCAAACAGGTTCCAAAAATACTTGTTGTTAGGTACTTGAGCACTTGCAGAGTTATGTATTGAAATCCTAAATTGCTGAACACTCAGAAGTGACCATATCCTATGTCGTGCCCCGGTAACAAATGATCCAAGCAACTGTGGAGATTCATTTTCACAACTCAGCTGCTTTTAGCGTCTGTTTGAACTCCATGGGAACAGTAGCTGGAGGTCTTTTTCTATTCTTCTTTTAGTCTGACAATAAAGGCCTGATTGTGTGTTTCGGAGGTGCCATGTTACCTTTGTGCAGTCCACTTTTCCGTTGATGCAGTGGCAGCTGTTGCATTCTTCCTCCCAGCTGCTGCCGTGAGGAAACTGCAGCCCCGCGTAGTGGCAGGTCTTTCCTATGCCTATGACTGGGAAGGGATATCCAATAGTCAATATTTTATCAAGGAAAAGCGGTACATGATGTTGATGGAAATAACCAGATAGTTACACTCTTGACATCTTGACCCTGTTCTCCCGAGTGGACAGATGCATCGGTAGCCATTGATCTCGTCCACACAAGTAGCTCCATAGGCGCATGGGGTGGACTGGCATTCGTTAATGTCTGGGATAATAATAAAAAAAATACATTTGAAATGCACCAAGCATACGCTCAAATCAAACCAAGGTAATGTGGTAACGCCTTTTTCATTCCTATTTTCTAATCTCTTTCCAGAAATATCTTGTTAACGCGTTTAAATTGACCCTCCTATCTTTTTATCCTATTTTAAAGCCCCAAAACATAAGCTGACTGTGCCTTATCTAAAAGAATTAATCGCGCATGACCTTCCAGTAAGTCCCCCAAAATACATTCGGACAAGCAATTCCCAAACGCGCCCGAATGTAAGCCACTCATCATCGTGTCCTTTCACCTATAAATAATTCAAGCAATCATACACCAAGCTAAAACCCAATGGCGATTTAAGCTGCCTTTTCAATGCTTCCCCTTTGCAGCGAAAATCACCTTGAGCGCTCCATTGTGCGGACTTCACATCAACACAATCACCGCGAGGACCCTCAAATTTGGGCTGGACAGAAACGGTGAGCGCTATCCGGCCCGGGACAAAGCGGTTAGGACAAGGAGAGTTTCAGGGTCACTGGGTAATTTGTCTTGCGTGTGCGTTTGTGTGACTGTGCGAGTATGGAGGAGGGTTCACCTTTGGCCTTTCAGGGCCCCCGAATTTAGGTGTCAGGGTGTCCATCTAACTCTGGTACTACCCCCCATGTTCCCATCCTCCCGTCACTCAAACGCACTCGTAATCACAGTGTTCGCCGCTGTTATTGTCTGCGAAGGGAAAATCCTTTAAGTGATTTTCTGTATATTGTGTCTAAGCATCGCCATTGTGAGCGCTCCTCTTGTTCGCGTTGAATGCCTGGGACAAGGTAAGCTTATTATTATTTCATTCCATTTCCCATGAATGTCGCATTTGTCCAATCATCTTTCAATTATTTCTATTAGGATCTATTACCGTTTTACAAGAGTTTAGTTGCTCTTGTGACGTAGCATAATGAAACCCAGGGTGACTTTAAAGCTAATTTTCAATTGAATACATTTTGTTTAAGCTGAATGCCAGATCAACCTTTGTTTGCAAAAAGCTACACAAAGTCATGGATGAAGTTTGTACGCCCTCATCCGTATCGGGTTGTTTTAGTGTTGAAAAGTGACAAAACACGCCAATAGCGCTGCGTCTTTGCCTTTTTATTATGTGTCGTGATTTCAATCCAGATGTTGGGACATGTGATACTCACTGATTCGACAATCTGGTCCAGCAAACCCTGGGGCGCACTCACAGCGAAACCAGTTGATGCCGTCCACACATATGCCACCATTGTAACTAAAATAGAAAGGAGAGACATTTACAACAAAAATATATATCAAGAACTACATCCTTCCAGCTGCAACAAAGCTCACTATTTTGTGTGTGTCCGTGTGACTTGGATTCAGTGGGGGAGAGCACCGACACCCCATTCCCATCAATACAAGCCAGCACTTTTCAGATGCTAATAGGCGTGTCCAACCCCTCCCTTACCCCTTATCCCCCCTACTCCCCTCTGTTCGAGTCCTCCTCAAAGCCTCAACCCCCCCCAGGTCGCACGGGAACTACAATGGGATCGACACCCCCCTCTCACCGGCATTCAACCACAAAAAAATGTCCCACCTCTCTCCCTATTCTTTTCAATATCCCTGCGTCCGAGATGCCTCTTTAAGCTTTGATACAAGGACAACTTCCACAGTGCTCTTAGCTGGACCTCCTCCGCCCACGCTCACCGCCCCCCCCGCCCTTCCCACCTCCCCAACCAAAATGAGACACCCTCCTGCACCCCCACTCAGTCACGTGAGCTTCCCTCTGATGTGGACGATGCGGAGAGGAAGGAGAGAAAGAATGGGATACGTCTAGATTATTAAGGCAGGAAGTGATACGTACCATGGGTGAGGATTGCAGTCGTTTATATCTGTGGAAAGGCAAGAGACGAGACCATTGTTAGCACTGATGGCACACATTGTTCTTTCATTATGTGAACATAAAACGGAGGGGTATTACACGGAACCTACTTTCTAGACCATTTTTAACCGTGTTACAATGTTGTCTCGTTGATCAAAATCATACCGTCATGTTTTGCAGCAATACTTCTCCCTCCTAAGCAATGTACTGACAGGCAAAAACATCCGCCAAAGCCTCGCTACTACAAAGCAGCTTGCGACAGCTCGCTCGGAGTGCACGTCAACTGAGGATTGTTGTGAGGGGGAGCGGGGCGGTGTCTTGGAAAGAATGGAAGGGAGATTTTTTACCCCCTCCTTAAAAACTAAATGCGCACCAAAATGAACTCCTAAACTAATACAAGAATCACATGCATTATAGTACATGTTTGTAGAAGTCCTAAACAACAGTGTAAGCTGTTTTTAGAGTGAAAAAAAGACTCCCATGAACAGAGTATTTGTGATGTATCAATTTGTCATCTTAACTCGATTGCTACCGATTGAGTGCAGCCATAATCCAAATCTGCTTGGTCAAGATATCTTGCCCTTTTAGAAACATTAATATTTTGTGATTTAGCCTATTCTCATGCACCGGTTTGAAAGGGTGTCATTTTCAGTTGTATTCCCCTTTACTCATGTTGCCACAGCAGTGAAAAATCGCCCTTGCCTCCAAAAATAAAGCTTCAACTTCAACACTACCGCACGGAGTACAACGGAGTTAACGGGAAACACTAGATTTGGCAGACATAGCCTTACTTTGTTCGCATGTGGGGCCTTCCCAGCCCTCCTTGCAGATGCAGGTGAAGGTGTCCCCGCCTCCCACGCAGGTCCCTCCGTTTAAACACGGGCTGGAGGCGCACGAGTTGTTCTTGGCTGGAAAACCAAAATGAGTGAGTCAGAGAGTTGGAAAAAATATATATCGTATAGCGTGCTGAAAACCACGTATGAATGCCTACATAAAAAAAATAAAACCTAAAAAAAAGGCTGCAGCATTTTGAGATCACCCTCTAGGCCTATGCAAGAGTTCTTGTAAAAATATTAGGATTTTCCTTTTTTAATTTGTAGTATCACTCAATGCCAATTGCAAATACTAACCACTCACTCACAGTACATTTCCCTTTTAAAATCCTCACCAGTGTTGCATGTGTTTCCGCCCCATCCCAGTGGACATGCACAGCGGAAAGTGTCCCCATGGTCATAGCAGGTGCCTCCGTTGTTGCAGGTTGAGGTGTCACACTGACTCTCGCCTATTTGGAAGAAATTAAGAACGAAAGCAAAAACAAAAGTCAACATCGAGTTCATGACGCTTTACCAAAACGACTAAGACGGTGGCAAAGGAGGAAATGTGTAAGCCCATAAAACCGGCTGCACACGTCGACATGCCCTCTGGAGCTACAGACACGTGAACGCCGGGCTGGTGTAACTCACGGGAATGACAGGTCTTGCCCTTCCAGTTGTCGGCGCACTCGCAGTAGAAGTCGTTCACCAGGTCCACGCAGCGTCCGCCATTTTTACAGGGGTTGTGTCTGCACTCGTTCACGTCTGGGGGGGGGGGACGGACAAAGAGACGTGACATTGGCGTTTTTGCGATCGGTAACGAAGCAGGCAAAGGGTGAGGCGCATTATGTCGTGTGTGTTATTTTGAACTAGGTGTAAGAATAATAAACTCACTGAGGTCACACAGACGTCCCTCCCAACCGTCAGGACAGACGCACTGGAAGGCGTTGATGCCGTCGATGCACGTGCCGCCATTTTCACATGGGTTACTCACACAGTCGTTGATGTCTAGGGGAAGAAAAAGGAGAAAATGAACCAAAAAATAGCGAAGAATGATAAAAAAAAAAAAAAAAAAAAATGTTTCTTCATATTTATGACGATTACAGTAGAGTTCATATATTGCACGTACTCTCGTGACAGTAGATGCCACTGAAGCCCTCGTCACAGATGCAGGTGAAGTTTCCGGTGGGATGGCTGACGCAGCGTCCGCGAGGACCACACACTTTTGAGGAAATGTGTCGCACCGAGGAAGAGTCGTTGGACGCCACGGCAACGGTGCAGCTGTCAATCACTGCGAGCAAAATCAAAAGGCAAAATGACCATTACTTTTACGTAGTCAGACTGTACAACGCCAGGAGAAAACTCTACAACGTTGAACTGGATCACTGATTTGTGTAACTTCACTATCCCACGGTATTGATCGACTAGGAGGAGGGGTCAGTATCGCTCACCTTGACATGGGGTGGTCTGGCAGTTCTCCTTCAGAGTGGCGCAGGTTTTGCCCTCGTAGTCTTCGGGGCAGGCGCAGTAGAAGTCCTGTCCCATACTGTGGCACGTAGCTGCGTTCTCGCAAGGGCTGGAATCACAAGAGTCTGCAGGGGTCCAAGTTGGGATCTATGGAGGAAAAGTACGATACAGTGTCACTACAAGCACTATTTTGAAGAAGACAAACAAGAAAATCGGCGGGTGTGGCAAAAAAAACCCTGTGGTTCAAAAACGCACACATCCTTTTTAACAGAGGAGAAATGTTAGTAATGAAAGCAAAATGCAAGTGTACAAAGACGGCTCAAGACCCGCTCAACTGGCGAGCTGCTTAGCCAGGCTCAACTCTGCAGTGCTGATGTTCACTATAAATTGAGCAGCCAAGTAAAGCCGCCGAAACGTCCCGTAAGCTCATCAAGGGAAGCTACACACATTCACTACACACAATCTCTCAAGATTACGCCAAGACAGACGCCTCGCTGACAGACTCAGACAAAGTGACCACAACCAGGGAGATATGTCGCTATGGGGACACACGTTTCTGTATTCTGTATAAAGTATTGAGATGTGTTAGGCAAATTCAACTACAACCAGGTTTAGCCCCGGCTTAGTCACAGTTTAGTCCAGGATCATCTCTTGAACACTCATCAATGTTAAGCAGTTTTAGTTCTACACATTTTACCTCCTTCACACTTTACTTGAAAATCCATATATTTTCCGGAGGCGTGAAAAGTCATTAATTTCCATAAATCACCCAGTGCACTTTGGCTTTTTCCTTCACGGTGCAAAACACAGGCTAAAATCTCCTTTTGTATAAACAGGGCACTTCATAAACTTGCACCCATTTGCCATTTAAGGTGCTGTAGAGGGGGCAAAAGGGTGGCCCGAGTCTGCGGTCACACTGTTTAGTTTAGAGACGGCAACAGATCCATGTTCTGTTACACGTGTGTGGTCAGGAGGGACCTTGTCTAAGGAAAAGTGCCAAAAGTCGACTCAACCAAACGTGTCATGGTGGAGGCTGTTTAGGATACACTGCATGACCCCAGAGCAGAAAAAACAGGATGCAGAATGTATAAAACCACCATCTTCTTCTGAGGTCTGACAGATATTGCAGAGGACAGTGGGCACACGTTTTGGTTCAGGGGTTTGTAAATAACTGCATGATGCAAGAGCGATAATGTACCAGTGTGCCATATAGTAATACGATGCAGTAGTGTGTCGTTTTGTTTCCTAGGGGCAGGGATACACACTGCCCGTAGTACTCCGGCACAGGTCCAGCGTCGCCTCATTCAAACAGGCTCATATTTAGAGTAGGGATGCTAAATCAGGATTGGCTCATGACCAGCAATGTCCTCCATTTCTGTGCCCGAGGGATTCACTTAAGTGTCGGCTTCCTTAGGGCTAACCTACATTCACTCCCAGCAAAATGGCCAAATGAGGGGCATTGCGAGAAAATTTAAAAATAACTCCTATTTGGATCAGTGGGAATGCTCTTTTGTGCATGTTCTCCAACGCAATGAGCCGACTTCAAAACTAATAGGAAAATCTTGATTCAATTTGGAAATTTTAAAGCTATCCAGCGGTTAACCCTTTACATTTTTAAGCATTATTTTCATTTTATTTTCACTAAAAGACATTTGTTTTTCATCAGTCAACGACCCATTCTGAGCAGTTTTGTGTTCAAAGTAAGTTCATGGATTTGCTAGCAAGCCGTTAGCTGAAAGTGAAAGAGGAAATTCAAAATTCTGACCAGCTTGTATAGCATAAAATATCAAGTCTGTGGAGTCCAAAAGAACACGTTTAAGCCTTATTTATTCATATGTAAACTTGAAATTAAATGTTTTATTTTTATTACAGCGGAGAAAGAATTACTTCTTCCACAACAACCTAAGCACAACTGTTCCCCCTTTGGCATTTTATATGTCTCCAGCTAAGTCTCACTGCAACAGGCCGCCTGCTGCTTTAAATATAGTGGTGTGTGTCCAGTGCTCGGACCTAGGGGCAACTTGAGCCTCACCTCGCACAGCTGTCCAGCGAACTCGAGCGGGCATTCACACACGAAGCCGTCCAGAACCACGTGGCATTTGCCGTTGTTGTGGCACGGCTGGCTGTCGCACTTGTTTCTCTGGATCTCGCAATGAGTGCCCACGAAGCCGGGCGGGCACAGGCAGTGGTAGCCCCGCGAACCTTCCTGTTAAAATAAAGAACAACGCACCGTCTTAGAACTTGCCGTTCAGACAGATGAGCATCGTATTTAAACCTTTATTTTTTTTCACATATGGGACTTTTCACCATTCAAAAGATAACACATTTTGAGTTGAATTGTTCATTTACATGGGAATAGTCCTCCAATAGCCACAGTTGCATAAGTCAGACTAACAGAGGAGAGACTGCCTGACCGCATATGGTCCATAAATTCACCAATAATTAAAGTGATAGTCTTGAAGTCTCAATGTTTTACACATTTTATAAAATGCGCAAACTGGTCTTGCATTTTTAAGTAATAATAAATATACTGTGTATTATTTTTTTGTAAAGTCCCTCCTTCCCGGATCTCAGCAACTAATCAGAGTCTAGTATCCTCCCGTGTTGACCAATGAGACAAGCTTTATCTGTGAACCAGCCTGTCCGGTCCAATCAGGAGGGGAGGGGGAGGAGCTTGATCATTTAGTTTTGAAAATTCTGTTCCTGCTCTCATTTTGCAAACTAAAAAGGGCTTTCTGGTTAAAGAGGGGAGGAATTTGATTGGTTACTTTCAAATTTCGCTACATCTCTCGCCTCACTTTGCAAACTAACAGACTATCACTTTCATCAAGATCACATTTATACAGGTAAGGTGTCTTCCCGACAGACACAGTATCTAGTTTTGGGAGCAGGACCCAAACCAGCAATTTTTGGGTTAAAACTGTAAATAAGGTCCAAGGACCTTGGATATAAAGCACTTTTGTGAGGACTACTGTGCACTACATGCACACTTTCATACCGCAATGATTGCAAAGACTACAAACAGTGAGATTAGAGGAATGATGTCCTCAACACTTGAAGCAAAAATTTGTGAAAGGAGAATTCCAAGTTTGAAATTAGGCAGGACGCATACCTTGCATGTGGCGCCGTTCTGGCATTGACCGTGACACCCATTCAAATCTGAAATGCAAAACATGAAGATGAGACTTTTTTTTTTTCTTCCATCATGTATATTCATATTCATTAACACGTTTGAAAAGAAATTACTAGTAAAGCCAAGAAAGTGCTAAGTGCCTGTAGATGGTAATAAACTTGCATGCAGGTTCAGTCACGAAGGCAAGAGCGGCAGCAACTCGGCAGCTGGGTTAACCAACTTGTGTGAAAGTTAGGGCTGATTTTAAGCGCTACACCCACAAGAGTGTAGTGTACATGTGTAGGAAGCAGAATAGGAGCTGCACCAGTGGGAGGACAGGGAGTTTAAGAAGTGCCGAAAAACCAATGAAATGTACTGACTGATGTCACAGTTTTGTCCAGACCATCCCCCAAAACAGACGCAGTAATATCCACCAATCAAATTTTTGCAAGAACGAGCACTGACACAGGGCTTGCTTTTGCACTCATTTACATCTGTGAAAGCAGGAGGGCAGAGGGAGGGGGATCAGTCAAACAGGAGAAGAAAAGTTCCCCAAAACCCTAACACCGGGCTGCAGAATTAGTCACAATCAACTCTTAATTGCAATTTCAATAGTCACACACATCTCGCAGCCCTAGCCCTTAACGTCCCAACTGAAAGTGGAAGCGTGCATCTTTATACGCTCGAACAAAAACCAATCATCTGTACCACGCAGTTTCCGTTTCAGTGTGATGCGGCTTCGGTTTACAAACTGCCTTGTAACGGGAAGCCGTGTCAAATAGTGCCACAGGAAAATTATGTATCACTGTATACAAGGCAGACGAGGAGGGGCAATGGTGGCAAGAGCATCATGAAAATATTGGATCAGAAAACTCCATCTTGCTTAATCCATAAATGATTATTGTTGAACTTACTGATAAAGCTTTCTCATGCTAGTAATGCAATACACCCAGTCACTTAGAAGTATTGTCAAGTATTTTATAATTGAATTTGAACAATAAATTAGGTTATACTAAAATACTGTATAAAAAAAACAAAAAACACATTACCCACCAGTAAATCTTTAAGTTAATTTTATTTTAAAAGATTTTATTCACATCAGTTAGTGTAAAGTAAAACCAAGCATTCTGACACTGTAGTGCAGGGGTCCTCAAACTATGGCCCGCGGGCCAAGATGGTTTAACCCGGCCCCTGACTTATAGAGCATAAATCCCTGAGTATGTCCACAAAAAAAAAGCAAGTCTCTAGCCCATTCCTGTGCGGAGTTATGATCTTTTTTAACTAGTTAATGTGGACTTTATTGTCCCCGTAGGGATTTAACTCTGCACATCCTTCGATGCCACTGAGGCAGGAGCAGTGGTAAGGTGCAGTGGTTGACAGCAGTGCCGTGCCCGGAGACCCATCTCCATGATGTGGAGCCAGGCTGATGGTCAGAATCACCTGGTTGGAGGATTCACCTATTACACACGTTTTGGTGGTAGGGGAAACCGGAGCACCTGGAGGAAACCTACGCAGACAGGGGGAGAACATGCAAACTCCACACAGAAAGGTCCCGTCCTGGTGGGAATCGAATCCGGGACCTTCTAGCTGTGACGCAGAGGCGCTAACCACTGTGCTACCGTGCCGCCCCTCACTAAATAACCAGTATACTCATTCCAGCCACTAGGGGGAAACTTAAATGAATAAAGAAATCCCCACTGTTTAGCAGGGCCACTGACATCAGATCAGGATATAAACAACACATTATAGCCACATGGTAAATGAAGCTTACCACCAGAGAGTTGAGTGACTGAATAATGACTACAGTGTACTTTGAGAAACTTGTGACACAGGCTTGTAAAGCGCAATACCAGTGTAAGCAGTTATTACTTTGGTCACATTACGCTATGATGTTTTATTTGAAAATAAAAATAAATGGAATACCTGTGGTATTTCAAATTAAAACAAAGTGTTAAGACTTGATTACTATTTTTGCAAACCACTACAGCTAAACAAATATGTGCCTGGAATCAAGTGTTGTGGATATAGTTCGGTAGATAGGATGACTGTGCAGGATAGTAATCTCTACTTCACAATGAGGCCTGATGCATTTTGGTCTGGGTCATACAATTCTATGTTATAGCCAACCCGGCCTGGCCCCCCATCACAGTCAGGAACGATAATGTGGCCCCCAGAGAAGAAAAATTAAGGGACCCCTGCTGTAGTGCGTTACGTGTATTTACCAGTAATGACCCGACAACTAACCGAATTCCTCCGCTGCGGTCTTGTTCTTCCTTTTATCATTGTTGAGGCTAAAGTTACTGCATGGACTGGTTGGAGCTTATGTCTTGGAATTTTATTCACACTTTTCTCTTCAGCCTCCCCTGAAACGCCCAGGAGAACAGGCAAGACGACAGCTGGCACACTGCGCCGCTTTTGTTTGATTTGTCCTATATAGATGAAGCGAGTAGATGCTGGTGGTGGGGTTTTGGAGCAGTGGGGTTTGGTTGGCGCTGGGTTTAGGGTTGGGGTAGGGAAGTGGGGGCCTTGCTTTACACACCTGCCCCCCAGTGAAACCCTAGCCCACACATCAGTACATTGAACAGGTAACACAGGAGGCCAACAGCAGCCCGAAAGACGATACCGGGCGCTGGAAAGACGACACTGGCCCGTGCGGATCCCGTTCCCAACTCCGACCCCACCCCTCGCGCTCCAAATGACACACAAGTTTGTTTACCAGCACGCGTACATTTCCTGGCCCCGCTACGGTCACGTCCGCTCGCCGGGAACTCAGCGACGCACATAGACGGATATGTTTACTCGAGGTGCTAATAAAGTTTGTTTGAAGCTGAATATTCTTGTAAATGTGGGGGAAAAAAACAAGATATCCCTTCCAAAATTGTGCAGCCCTGGTTAACCAGATTACAAATGCAAACATTTTAAGATTCATAAATACTCTGGTCATTGTCTTTATAATTGCCAAAAGTAGCGACTTAGGTTCTGGATATACACAGACTAAACTTTCCATGGTCTGGACTGTGGTATTCTGATCATGAATAATAAATGCATTTGGAGGCTCACCTATCTGGCAGGTCTTTCCTTCCCACTGCAGGGGGCACACACACTCAAAGCCATCCTCCAGATCGATACAGGTCCCCCCCTGAGCACATGGGTTTAATGCGCACTCGTCCAAGTCTAACACAAGCAAAATGACTACTTTAGATCTCCAGATAATCAATGCAGGATAGGTAAAGAAGAAGTATGTGAAGGTCGTACTGTTGGCACAGGTGGGGCCGCTCCAGCCCGGAGGACAGAGGCACTCGAAGCCAGTGAGCACCTCGTGGCATGTCCCTCGGTTAGCACAGGGATTAGAGACACAGGCGTGCTCAACTGCAACATAAAGCACAAGAGTTGACCTCACTGTGCTCTAGACATGCATGCTTTTAGGAGAAATGTGGTCATGGTGCTTTTACCGATCTGGCAGGTTTTCCCTGAGTAGCCCTGAGGACAGGCGCAGTAGTACTCATCTGGCTCCGTGTTCATGCAGGTGCCTCCGTTCACACACGGCTGATGGCGCCCGCAGTAGTTCAGATCTAGAAACAGTAGAGACACAGTAATACTTTTATGAACCTAAAAGAAGATTCCCATTCGAAATAGAAACTGCAGTGCAGAATCTAACTCTGCCTTGAGACACCGCTGATTGGCCGCTCGCTGCTTGCGTTGGGAGTTACTAGGAAGCCTCAGTAGAGCACCAGCTGTCAGTTCTGACGGGAACCACTAAGTGTTTTCACAAGCACTCTGTTACAGAGACGAGGGAGCCGTACAGTATTTACAGCGTGTATTTCTGCTTTTTATCAGAGGGATATAGTACTAAAAGAAATAGCCATTTTGGCCACTTCAGTGTCGGTTTCCAATACACTTCTCAGGTTTTTCATTGTAAAAACAGCCTCCACTGCGGCCCATCTGATCCTGGCTCTTACTCTAAAGGCCAGGTCACCCAAACGCTAGTAAATAAATGAGCAGGGATCTGTCTCCAGCAAGGATCTTCAGTCTCATCCCCTGAAGAGCCCTCATGACGAGGCAGTGCGGAGGGATCAGGTATCTGTACCTCTGCTCGGATAGCACAGCAGTAAAACTATCCCGTGCTCTCCAGTGAGCAGGAAGCAGCTAACATCTTACTACACTCATTACATCAAGACATACAACCTGACCCACCAATATGAGGGGCGGGCTGGATCACAGTCTGACAGAGTGACTAGCTATGGTTCACCTGTGTTTTTAGAAAGAACCATTACATTTATATTGGTCAATGTCTCATTTGCGGTCAATGCATTATAAAACGGTCTGTTATTTTAGTTTAAGTAATAAGCTCCATACCTTTATCGCAGAGCAGGCCTCCCCAGTTCCTCTCACAGTTGCACTGCCACGGCTGGTGGCAGGTGCCATGGACACATCCAGGATAGAGCACGCACTCGTCACACAGCTGTCCCTGCCAGCCGTAGTTACACCTGAGAAACACGACAAAACAGGCGGGTTCATCATTTGGGTTTTCATCACTTGAGTGCATTCCCTTCAGGTCTTTGGGCACAGGCTACTATTGTGTTTGAAGCCCTAAGGAACAACTTTTATGATGTTTTTTTCCTGATCCAAGTTTGTTCTTGTACAAACAAAACACCATCAAGACATCTAGGCTGTAAAGTTTGCAGTTTAAAAAAAAAAGTAACATAACGTTGTTCGCTCGAGTACCGTTCATTTGTCTGTCTCTCAGGGGATACATATAATAATGCCTACTGGGGGGGGGGGGGTTGTGGACAAACAGTGGAAACACACCTAATATTGTCCCGGCTCAAAGCGTCCCAAGGCCTCCAGCCAACTAATCTTAGTGCAGGGTGACATTCCAGGGCAGGAGGGTTAAGAATACTTCCAGCAGCTCCCATGTTCCCTGGTGGTGTAGTATGGGACGGGGGCAGCGGTCGGGGGGACAGTGTGTGTATACAGTGGATCTGTCTCCTGAGCGAGCGGCTATTCTGAGGCTGAGGTGTCGTCGAGCCAGCTGTCTTGTCAATTGACTGCTATTTTGAGTAGGAGCCCTCTCCTGCAGACGGCACCGCCACTACTGTTAGGCCATACTCCGTACTGCATACTGTGTGTGTGTGTGTACTTTGAGACTGATTTAAACGTACGTACTGGTGGCTACGCTACTGTAAGGTCAAAACATGTTCAGGTAGTTGCGTTGTTTGCTTTGGCTAGATGCTTTTCCTTCTTGCCCAATGCTCATATACTGTAGTTATGTAATCAATGGCGGTTCGAGAGGCCGTACACACCTGGAAAGACTGCTGGGCATTTGCGCTTTTGTCCCAGGGCAGCTACAGCCATTGGAGTGGTGCTGTATGGGTCACTTGGGTGCGATTTGATTTGATTGGAGCCCCAATCATAAGAGTGTTTGTAGGGAATCAGATGAAACTGGCCTAGATTGCAATGTGTTAAACTAGTGCTAGTCAAGTAGTGGCCAGGCTAGCATTTTGGTTTTGATTCCAGCTTATGCAACAAATGTTATCTGAATAAACAGCTCCGTGCACGATGTCACAGACTGACCACTGTTTGTCATTGCTGTATTGATCTTAGAATGCTAATTTGAATAGGGCTGAACGATTAATCGCATTTGCAATTTTATCGCGATATTGCACAGCGCGATTACCAGAACAAGGGCCGGCCCATGGAAGTGAATGGAGCGGCGAGATACGGCGGCGGCGTCCGCGCCATCGCATGCTTTTGTTTATTTCTCAGCCTAGTTAAGGTGCGCGGCGAAGGACTATTACTTTTTTCTCCATTAGCATTGTGTTAGCTGCCGCGCTAATCTCTCCATTCAGAGTCCCAGGCCGCGCTGCTACACAGTCTGATGCACTGGTCACAGAAAGTCCCTCACCTCTGACTGGATTCACATATCTCTACCTCCACAGAGATGAAGGTGAGCCGTGTGCTGCTTGTAAAGAGTAAAGAAACCTTTTAGAACCTAAAAGGAGGCTTAAGTTTGGGAATGTATAGGATAAAGATAACGTATCTCACAACCACTGACTAAAACACAATTAAATTAATAGCAAGAAATTCATTTGGCTATTTACAAAACAAAAATTAAAATTCAGTATAAGCTTGTTGTAAATTATGTAAATTGCCGTGTGAATTATTTGTAATTGTATTTGATACGATTATAAAAGACAGTTGTACATATTTAATTGGCTCAGTTTGGGCTATAGTTTAGTTATATGCAACAAGAATGTATTAACAATAAAATGGGGAGAAAAAGAAATGATGATTGAAAACAATCAAAATATTGATTTTTGGCAAAATCATTCAGCCCTAAATTTGAGAGAGTTCTCCATCACCCTGCTGCTGTGCACCCCATGATAAGTGCTTATGTAGTTGAGTTACAACGCTTTGGCTGGTGAGGGGGGCGTGAAGAGGGAAAAATGTTTAGTCGTAGGCATTTGGTCTTCTTGTGATCATATTTTGCCATTTGTGTTTTTTTCCAAGCCCTGTAGACGTACTTCTAGCAGTAGCAGAAGTTGAAGTAATACTAGCACTACCACTATGACGCTCTCTTCTTCACCTATTACTACAGCAAGTTGTCCATCTATATACACACACACACACACACACACCATAAACTTTGAGAAACACAGTAACCTTTGACAGCAGTGAAGCAACACAACTCGCAGACATTAGCCAATTCAGTGAGCACCTTTCACTGCCTGAGGGTATGAAAAGCAGCATTTTGAGGTTTAATACAGAGCCATTTTATTCGGATTACTCATCAAAGACCGTAGGCGTGCATTTTCTTTATGTGATGTGTCAAAGGTTGAAAACGCCCAAAGTAATCCGGGGGACACAGCTAGAGGACTTGGAGGAAATATGTCCCGACAGGCCTAATGTGTGCTAATAAAAATCTCGAATGCGTCAGGCTGACAACAGGCACGCAGCAATGCTTTGTGTTTCGCCGAGCCCCATAAAGCCGTGATGGATTGTTAAAGGAGTGAAAGGAGATGGCAACGATTTTAATGCAAGTTGGTGAAATTCATGCCACTGCAGAACCGCTCTTTTACCGCGGCTCCTCCATTCACTGCGTCACTGTGGCTTCGACTGCAACCTGACATTTGGGAACAATACGGAGCGAGCCGAGTGACGCCACACACAAACGGAAGCTAATACTGCGACTGCAACTCTCCACGTGGATCGGCCGCCACAGAGGGCAGATCTCAACACCATTGAGAATCTTTGGGCTTTGCGCGGTGGTCATCGATAAAAGATCTTGGTGAAAAATGAATGCAACACTGGATCTTTTAAAATGGCAGAAGTGCAGTGAAGCAAAGCTAAAAGCGGACCAACCAAATATTAGAGCGAGTAACTTTTATTGTGGCAATGAATCTTTTTTGGTCAGGCAGTATAGTAACAGTGATTTGGCAAGACCTTTCCATAATGCTACATCTCCCCCCTGCCACAAGCACCCCTACATATGTAATGACCAATGTAGGCAGTGTGGGTGAAGTGTCTTGCCCAAGAGCACAACATCAGTATGCATTTGAGGGTGACGGTTTCTTCAACCTCAACCAGTCACTTCGCATTTATAAATAAGCAATATACAGTGGGAAGGGCATCCTTAGCTTAGGGTGTACACACTTATTCTTCCTGTGAATGTTTACATGTTAGAAATATGATAAAAATGTAAACGTTTGGGTGATATTAGTTTAAGCAGACACTGTTGACTCATTCTTGTGATTTTATTAAAGATCAGACCACATTTTATGAGCAATTTAGAGACAAATGTAAGAAATTCCAAACGGTGTACTCACGTTTTCCTCTCACTGCGTGTGTGTGAATTATGTTGCCCAAGGACACGACAGCAGTGTATCCTTAGCCACACAAAAAATGTCCGGCATCTTCCTTTTAACTGCTCATCCCATTGTTATTCCTTGGCCGTTATTCAGCCTTACATCCCAATATGGGAATCCGGTGCATCTTTCCCCATCCGCCAGGTGACCACGGGATGTTCCACATCCGGTCAACGTGAACCCAGGGGGCAATCCGACATCACCATTATCGCACTCAGTCATTTCCACTTTTGGGGAGGAGGGTTACATACATAGCACACGCATCCCCTCCTTCTGCCCCCTGCCCTTCAAGTAGCACTGCAATGCGGACACAGGGGGAGAGGATATGACCATTCCCGGCACGTTTTCTTCTTCTGGTCAAATTCACATGCTCTCGCAACTGCCTTTTATTCAGAGCAGAGACACGGGAAAGGCCTGTGTGTTGTTCGGTAGTCTGCGGTGAATTTCGGAGGGGAGTGGGGGGGGGTCTAAAAATACAAGACGACAGGCGTGCCGTTGCCCTTTTTCTCTTCTGAACCGAGGAGGAGATGCCCCCACGAGGGAGGCAAGATCCTGACACGGGCAGCACTAGGTTTCAAAGGCGAGTCTGACTAATGCCGCAGAGTTCTACCATTTGAAATAAAAGCCAATATCTACTAAATGTAGACGCTACTGAACGTTTAAAATGTAAAGTATATCGCAAATCGAATCGCAGTCAGATATTTCTTTGGGTAGGTTGAATCAACTCGATAAGCATGCACTTTTCACCCGGCAAAACAAAAGCCCATATAAAGCAGACTACATAGTGATTAAATATGCATCGAGACCATAATCTTGCGACATTGATGCAAAAACAAGTGTGCAGCTCGCTTACTTGCATTCCCCTGGGACAGAGCAGCTGCCGTGTAACAGGTTGCAGCCTTGTTTGCAGATCGCTGAAAGAGACGAGAGGGAAGAAAAATATAACAGACCATTTAAAAAGGTGAGATTTTAATTCCCACTAGAACGCACACAGTGTTATTTCATCTGCCACATACAGGGTACGGCAAGATCTATTGCAATTCAACATACATTACAATACATACCATACAATCATTATTTGGAACGTTGAGATGGCAGCCATGTCAACATGTGTTAAAGCTACACTGCGGAACAGTCCAAGTTATAGCATGTGAACGGGTGAGTGGCCCATTGATGTAAAGGTATAGAAGTGGCTAACCTGTCATCACTTTAATGCTTTTTTTGGTTTCGTCTTCATCCATGTTTTTGTTGCCGTTTTGACGCTTTTTTTCCAAGAAGCTTTTAGATTTGGGTAAAGCCAAACTGGAGAAAATGTGCTTGGTTCAGGTAGAGGTTAATATAGTACACTCCTGATCAAATAAAGGGCTGTATTATCTTTTGATTGAGTGAAATGTTACGCAGTGCGGCTTTAAGCGTAGGACTAAGACATCAACGAAAATGCACTGGAAATAAAAAGTAAAAGTGAAGACAAAAGATATGATTTTGATCCGTCACATGGAGGATTTTCTGATACGGAAAACAATGCAACCTTGTGCGCAGCAGTGTATGAAACGTCACTGGCTGGGTAGCGCTTCCTAACAAGTCTCGGTGTGGCGCTGAGCGGGACAGCGGGGAGGGCGAACCAGGGGACAACTTTATAGCCCGACATGTAGAACTCTACCCCCACCCCTCTTAAAAACAACGCTGCTCCGCTCCCCCTCCTCTGCTCACCTATGCTCCTGTAAGGTCAGCTGGCTGATTTATGACACCCCCACCCATAGGAGAACCTCCCAGCCGCCCCTCCGTTACCCTCCATCGTTTTTACAACAGCGGGCGACAAGCGCTGCATTTTATCGGCCTTGTATGTATACACAGCGACCCGGGGTACGGCATGTGGCTCCACAATCAAGCTGCAGCGAACGCAGTTACCGCATTGACACAACTGTAATGGCAATAAATTGGCGATATGGTAGTATATTGTACAAAATCTACATGGGGACGTAGACTAGGCCACTGCAAAACTCTTGTTAATTCATTGTGTAATGGTTAGGCTCAACTTTTCTTAACACTTCCTCTATTAGTCAGGCAAGAGAGCAGTGTTTCGCCTACAGTAATTATTAGTCAGACTGTCCAACTCCAAATCCTATTCTCTACAGCCATTGTCCTGCCTTGTCTTTAATGATGCATTGGTCGTCTCCCAGCGGGACACTGTACCGGGACCAACCCATGGACAGTGACTGATTGGACCCTTGAGGATGGGGGGGGGGGGGGGGGGGGGGGTGCATTTGTTGTCTCTTACCTGTCTTGCAGTCTGGCCCCATCCATCCGTCCAGACACACTTGCGCCCCCGATGGCTCGCAGCGGTAGTGTCCGAAGTAGTCGTCCCGGGGAACACAGAGCTTGTTGCACTTGTTGCCGTAGTAGTTCTCGTCGCAGCGGACCCGGATGCGGTACGTGATGCGGGCCGTGGTGCCGTCGAAGGGGATGGTCTGCCAGGCGTCCCCCGGGTTGATCATCCCTGTGTGAATACCCCGGTCGATAAGAAGCTCCTCGTCATCTGCGATACAAAAGACAGGCTTTTATACAATGAAGGGGTGACACGCAATAACTTTTCAATAAAGGAAACAACGACTTTTTAAGAGTGGCGTTTCTGCTATGAGACAATGAATGAAAGAAAATGAAGAATTTCATATTTTACCTTTCCTTGAAGGGGTTATAAATGGGTAATAATTTAATTAATAACTAAATAATTAATTTATCGCACTCATCTTAATCATCTATAATGTAACATCTCTAAGCCAGTGTATAGAAAGGTCACCCAGAGGACAACGCCTCACAGCTGATTGACAGGCAATCAGTCATAGTCACAACAACTTTGCTACTGAGACTGCACACACACAGGCAGAATGACAGCTCTCCATCCCATCTACCCTTACACGAGTCATGAAAGATAATCCTCTGTAACACTGCGGCGGAGTTATATCAGAAAAATTGTGGACTTGTTAAACGAAAAATAATAAAACGAAAATAAGCCAAAAGCTTTTATAAATGACATGTAGGCATTGTCAACAAAGTTTGAGTCTATACTCTTTAGTCCCTTCCACACCAGCTCTCACATTAAACATTGTTTTTCTTCGTGAGGCTCGCTGCTGAAGAAAGCAATCTTTATCACAGTGGGATCAACGCGGCCAAACAATCGTGTGGAAATAGGGGGTCTGTGATTTCCTCTGCTCCATGGCTTTGGGCTGCAGTGCACCATAGACACACACACGCACACACCTTCCTCTGCTGGGGACTGACACAATGTCAGACTGAATTAAGCAACAATAACAGAAATAAACCCCGGCAGTTGCCAGATAGAGAACAATGGGCTCCGGGCTCGAGTCGAGCCGGTTACTTCGGTGTCTAAACAGTGAGCTGGGCGCCCGGGCCCTCCACTTCCTGCTCGATAAACACAAGGAAAACAGCCGGCTGCCTTTCCTGAGCACAGGGGTGGGGGGGCACACAGGGCGGGAGGCGGACATGACGCTGGGACTGAAGAATCTCTGACAAACCAGCTCCATCACTGACGTAGGACAAGACACAAGACTGTGCTGACTAAGGCTGCGGAGACCGGACAGCCAGGTAAACAACACTCACCAAATGTTTTTCCAAGTTTCTGCAAATCTGTCCCAGAAATAACTTGCATAGTTCTTCATCTCTAACCCGTAGCTCCTCAAAGGCTTTATACATTTCTGCATACGCTTGTAAATATTGTTACGTAAACTCAATTACTTTTTTAAGCTGTGCTGAAATATCAGGTTCGGGACAAACTCCATCTAAGTTGTATAGCGTCTTAAAGTCAGAAGTAGAAATCTTTGTTTTGTGACAGTAGCTCACAGAGTAAAGAGATCGCTATTCTTCAGTATAGGGGTTAAGAATAAGATTTTTTTATATCTCAACATTGACCCTCATTAGGTTTCTGTTGCAACATCAGCATACAGTGGCTAATAATAATAATAATAATAATAATAATAATAATAATAATAATAATAATAATATCAGAAGCAGAAGGTGACATCAGCACTATCCACTGGATCAATGTCACAGGACACTAGATATTATGCACTTTTATAATCAGAAACAGAACACTAGCCTTTAGTTGTTCTTGTAAATTAAAAACAAACAAGTGGATTCCTCTGCTCTCCTCCTTCTCTGCGGCAGTAGGCATACATCCACACTTTTATTGTACATAATACATCGTGATATCACTTCCCACACAGCACTAAAACTAAACACAGCATAGAAGTACCACCAAGAAAGACATTCCAATTGCATAATGTCAGAGCAATTTGCTGCTCAGCCCTTTCTTGATCATTTCAAATTACCATCAACAACGAAAAACACCCCTTTCTGAGCAGGTCGAGTCAATTTACTGCAATAAAAATGATTACATACAAGTATAGGAATCAAGCATCCTGAGTCAGACTACGCATCATCACGACAGTTATGCAAAAACCCCGTAACCACAATGAAGTCTACTTCACCCTAGGGTTGGGCGATGATCATATTATTTATGTTAGGAACATTGTGAGATTGCAGTATAAATGGATCTAAACTAAATATGACCTGAACAGAGTCATGGAACACGAATTTTGCAATAGAAATGCGTTAAAACTCGTGTGTAAAGAGGAGAACAACTTCAGAGCGTCATCTGCTCCTCAATATCAAGGCTCACATTACACCAATACAAATGTAAATCGGAGCTTATTATTTGCATTTGCTCAGTTTTAAGTGGGTAAACGGGACAATATTTAAAGGTTTGCATCGTAGCCAACGTTTTTTAAGCTGCTCCATGCGCCGCCCGGTCCGTGTGCTCGTAGCCTCGTACCTCTCCTCCATCTCCTCTCTCTCCTTCGTGAGAATATCCAAACCCATGCGCTCTCAGCTTCGATGTGATATCCATCGCGGCATTTTAAAACGGTTTATTTGCGTACGAAAAGCAAAGCGTGACCATGAGCCCCTCGCGTCAGAAATAGAGCAGCACTGCGTCTGTATTTCAATAATTACAGCCAACACATCAGGTCTTCTGGCAGGCTACTTAAACTATCGTGCAAATTAGTTATATTCATGATTTAATTTACAGTGCAATCCTTGCAAAGTTTGTAGGTTTACAAGGCCCACAGAAGATCAGTGCGCGTTTCTGACAGGAGGGGGCGTGGCGTCACGATGGTGGGAGACACGTCCTATAAAACTACAAACTATCAGAGCGATACTATCAGTTCTAATATTTATTACACCACTCCTGCTCTTAATGCTGAATCAGACAGTGACGATGCCATTTTCCAGAGAGTCCATGTATCTAAAGTTCATGTTTGGCTGCCTGTAGTCAAAGCAATGCATCATCATCTCCATGGAGACGAGCGGAAGATGTCCTGCCTGCGGCAAAGTTACAAGTCAGGCCTGAGAAGGGGTGAGCCCGCTCACAGTGAAGGACCGTGTTTTTAAAGTTATTCTCCAACAATAAAAACAGCCATTAATGAAATAAACGCTTGCAAACCAATCGGCTGACTTTCATGCCGTGGGGTACAAAATATTACACACACATCCACCGCTTTTACTTTTTTCAAAACAGAACTATAAAGGAAAATAATGGGAAGAGTGAAAGTATAACTAGTTTGTCCGCTCTGTACTGTGTGCAAACAGTACAGAGTAATCAAAAGTAATGACTGTAAATGTGAGCAATTATTGGGGCGCACAAGCAGAAACAATCTAATCAAAAGACCACAATGTCCAGACCCATTTCTCCTCCATTGTCCTCCTCCAGTGGACGGGCTTTGAAGTGGCAGACACAACAGGATGCACGACTTCATATAGCCTCCAGTGCTGTGCAAAAATGTGAGGTGTGAAAAAAATGCGAGCTAAAAAGGTTATCACAAACATGGAACTGTCAGGTTTTCTGCTGAACTGATGAGGCACAAAGTGATGCAAAAAGTGAACACGTCTTTTTTTTAGATGATCTGTGTGGAGGCTTCTAACCTAAAATGTCAACAGAATCCTTGCTTGTCAGAAAATTTGCAATTACAATATTCCCCCACCAAAATGTGCCCTGCACCGAGCTATAGTCGAAATAGCAGTGATGTATTAAACCAGTCACAATAAAGCATGACAAAACAGCAGCTTCTCAACACATCAAAGCCGAGTTGACACATCTACTCATTCAACTTTTCCCTGGGCCCCTTTCCTTCCAGACAGTGAAGAAAAAAAAAAAAAAAAAGAAAAAAAAAAGACTGTTTCGGGTGTCCACCCAACGGACATAACTGAGGCAAAACAGGATACAGCTTGATCCACGCCAAAATAACTGCGACCCAAGACATGAGTGTGATTGGAGACCTTTGCCGGGCTACGGGTTGGAAACAAGCAGGTACTCGGCAGTACATTTAAATAAAGTGGCATTTTAGTAAACCTACCCTGCCTTGGCACGCCATGATTTCATTACACCAAACGGAGATGATCAGGACTTTACGCGTCTGCATAACGTGTAGTCGGGAGTGTGCAGTATTTACAATATACAACATCCCGTCAGGCCTAAAAATAGTTGAAATGAATGAAGATGACCTATATTTTTTAGGAAGTGAACTTACTGCTGTTCCGCGTGCCGTTGTCCCAGTCCCAGGCCTCCACTATCAACGAGAAAGTCCGCTGGAAAGGAGAAAAATGAGACAATGGTTAAAGTCATAGATATTGATGATCTAATCCTTAGAAGCAGTAACTTTATAGGGACCAACTTGTAGCATCAAAAAAGAAGAGCCCTACTAATTTACATACATGCAGAGGACTTTTGAGAAAGGTCATTGCAAAAGAGGAAGTCGGGGGGGGGGGCATTAAAAGGAAACGACTTATTCCCCCATTTTTTCCCCTGAATATTTGCCAATTTTTTTCCTCATTTTGTTAAGTTTTATTTTTAAATCACAAATATTTACTCTATTTCCCCCCCCATTTTTTTCTGAATTTTTGTCCCATTTAAATTTATTTTTACCCACTTTCCCTCAAAACTACTCCCAATTTCTCACACATTGGAGGTGAACCCGATATTGCAGATCTTCCACACAATATTGTTCGGTTTTCTGGTTCTAGAGGCCAAATATTTCAGTATAGGTATCGAAAAAAAGTATTGTTCAGGTATCGGTATCGAAAAGCCAAGTATTGTTAAAGTACTATTATAAAAAAAAGTAAGACGGTACCCAGCCCTATGTATAAATAATAACATTTTCTTTTTTGGATTATTTGTGTGTTCCTCAATCTACCATCCGCTTGTTTTTGCTGCTTGAAAGATATAAAATTACCCGTAAATCTTAAAGCCACGACGCGGAACATTCCAGCAGGTTATATTATTGCCATTTCACAAAAGCTACCATCTACTTTAACACTTGCCACCTTAAATATTTCTGCAGTCCTCTCACTGCAGACAACGAGCGCTACACAATCCCCACGCACACAAAACACAAAAATCGATTTCCTTGCTACTACGGAGCCTCGTAGGCAGCTCGGCCCCATTACTCGGAGGTGCGCTTGAGTTACAATGAAACCTAAAGACTCCAGGCAGATAAGGTCGAGTACGAGTGTGGGAAGATGCCAGAGCGGAGCTGGAGATGTTTGGATCAAATGGGAGAGGATCAACAGACTTTCCTTACAGAGCTCTTAGTGGAATTTGGTAAGATGCTACTACTTAGCCATGACGGCATTCGGGCTAATAAAAAGCAAACAGGTACATCTGATACAGTGGCAATGGAGGAGGAGGGAGGCTCAGACGTTACCCTTTATGAGACACTGGTGATGCTCTGCTTCAACCAACTTTGTAGTTCAACTGCAAGGCTGGTACGTTTTGAATCTAAATAATATTGAAACGCAATCACCAAAATGAAAGGCAATACAACAGAGTGCTGCTAAGTATCAGAAGAGAGAACATAATTGGTGGCAAGTATTTCTAAGCCATTATGGGCATAAGGCATTCAGACAAATCAGTGTAGATGTCAAATGTTGGCCTGAACAAAACCAAACGGGCCTTTGCTGGAACTAGAGCCAAAAAGTATCAGTCCAATATTAACAGGAGGTACTGACAGTGGACAGGCCATTCAATCAATTGCTCACTTTAAATATGTTGATGGCAGACTTTTATTTTTATTTTTATAGATGTTAACCATTCTTTTGGGGGAAATTACAATTGCTGGGCAGATACAATGTCTCCAGACAAGGTGACTCTGCTGATATATTGGCAGTGGGACGTCTCCTCTGACTAGCTTCGTCCTTGGTTGTCAGTGAGGTAAATCAACAGTTAGAGGATTATCCCGTTTCACAGTTCACACCAAGTTATGCTTTACACTTGACCTGCAGTGAAGCCATCATGAAACAGTCACCGCCGACTGACTAAAAGGAGGGACAGGACTTGATTTGTTCTTTCACAGAAATGGTCACAAAGCACTTTATATGGGACAGTTTACATTCACTCCATACTGGTTGGTGGTATGCTAATTTAATAACCACAGCTGCCCTGAGGAAGACTGACAGAAGCGAGGATGCCAAGCGGCCCACATAACCAACACCAAACCAGCTGTGAAGCACGAGCACCAACCCCGGTGCCACCGAGCCTCTGCCAGCTATCTTAGGTCAGCCAGAAGCCTCTGCTAAGCACTCAGGTGAAGTTTTACTTATTTTGTTTGAGCAAAATAGCAAAAACACACCGACTGGTATCAACCTGTATGGTGTAGTTAATTTACACAGACATCTTTCACTGCGGTGGCCCAAAAGGGAAACAGCCCATGTCTTGAAGACTTTAGCCAAAATTAGAATGGAGACTTAGCTTTCAGCATTCTGATGAACTCCTATGCATTTGTATATGTGCATTTCCCCCATGTCTGACAGGCAACAATAGATTGAAAAATTCAATTCATTAATTTCATCTCATTTTTATTATATTCTTTTATTTTCAGATTTTTCTGCATTTACCGAAATGTACTGTGCTGAACTGGTTTAGTAAAATCTCACAATCGAATATTATGAAATTGTTACGTTTGCCCTAGTTTGGTCGTATGCACGTCAAATTGAACTTGTGATCCCTCAGTCCCTCTCAGTGCACCAACTTCAACATCAGCCCGCATTTGTCCATAAATTACAAGTACCACCAAACAGTACCATCTATAATGAAACTTCCCAACTTCTTGTGTTGCCATAAGATAAATACGTTTAATATTTTAAAACTCAAAGTATCTGATGTTTTCTGCAATCAGCCATTTGTCAATGAACCTTCAATAATCTATTTGAAAATGTCCAACTTATTGCACTTTTTACAGCATGCACTGGTCTTGTGTTAGCCATATGTCACATTGTATATACATTAGCCAGCAGCCATAATATCATTGGCCCCATGCACGTTGGAGACGGTAACACGTATACCCCGCACTAATTGATTGTTCTGCTCGAGTGAGCCCGACTTAAACACATGGAAACTAACCACGCTAACCAGCATCGCCGCAGTAATCTAGCTGCTGCTGCGGGCCACACTGCTAGGCTACCAGCTGACCTAAATAACACCCATTACGTCACCACCAGCCACTGTTGTAGTAGCCACGGTGTGACTGCCCCTGACCTCTACTATAATGTCATCGATAGGTCTCCGGCTTTGGGGAAGGGGGGTTGGGGGGGCGGGGGGGGGTTCAAGGGGAGCAGGGAGGGGCCGGAGCCCAGTAAAGTGGTTTTGTCCGAGCAAGTTTGAACGCGGCCGCAGGAGAAGGAGCGAGGAGACGGTAAACGCGTGGAGTTGGTGTTGATCTGGGGGGGGGGGGGACCAACAAGCCGCGGGCTGGTAGCTGTGCTGGGCTATGGGATTAAGGAGCTTGTCTGGCGCTGGGAGGAAGGGGAGGGGACTGTTATTGTGGAGCGCATGGGAGACTAGGACGGACCAGGATGGGACAGGGGGACAGGAGTGAGCGCGCCGAGGGGGTTGAGAGAAGCTAATCATTCCTCGGTGGATGCTGGGGCGAGGTGATGCGGAGATGATTTTTGAGAGGGAGAGTCAGGGGAGGGGGTTCCTCAAGGCATGTGACCGGAAGCCCGGTGGCTAACTCGTCCGCTGCAGACGCACAACAGACGCGGCCTCAAAGATGGATTATTTGACATGAACGTGGATCGTCCCACGACATGTAGCTCGGCTTCTGACCTTTCCACCCGTCCCCCGCCCCAGTCTGAGCATGTGGGTGGGTGGGTGTGTATGCCAACGTACAAGGGAAACCACGAGTCGTAATGAATTTATTAGTGACAGGGATAATGCCTCGCTTGGAAGACCCCTCGAGCTTGATGCCGACACACGGCTACTCGGAGACGCGTCGGAAAAACTCCAAACAGGTGGCTTCGGGGTGACCTGCACCTTTTGGGATACCCCCACATGTTGTAAACATTTAGGTAAAACAGACTAGTCTGGTTTCCCACAGACCATCGCAGGCCGTGATTAGCTGGATTAAGTGACAGCTGCCCAAATGGTTGAACAAGATAGATGGATGGGCAAGGGGGGATAAAGGGGAGGGGGTGGGGGAGGGAAGGGGGTAGGCTCCGGAACAAAGACCCTTGTCCCAACACCGTAACGCAACACAATCCCAATCAAAACCATTGTACGTGAAGAGACCCAGTCAGCACGGGGAACAATTACTGTCACAGCACTGCTATACCCACTCTGCCGCGGCCAGGGCTCGGGAGTTCAAAGATTCAGCCACAGCCGGAACACTATCCGCACTCCTGGCCTGCGCACGGTCCCAAATGTAATCACCTGCTCCCACTCGCCGCTCCGAACGGCCATCTTTTGACAGCGTGGAACGGTGATCTGCAGCCACAATGAGCCCCGTGACAGTCAAATCACCCAAACCCTGCCCTGCCCCTTCTGGATTAGAGGATTTGCCTCGAGAAATCCGACATTTCAACTCAAGAAGAGGGGGGCATTCTCAAATCAGCGTGATATGTGCGTCTTTAGCAACCAGACGGTTTACACGTGCTCAAAATGACCCCATAAACAAAAGCAATGTGTGTAGGTATCAAATAGGGGTGTTCGGGGTTTCGTAAATTCATCTTGATTGCAGTATCGACAGTTATATTCTCCTTAGATCATCAATGATTGAAAATAAATCAGTCATGTGTAAAGGGGCTTTTTATATCCGGTTTGATGGGCCATGGGTAGAGCCACAGGTGAAGGTTCCCACGCTAAAAGTGGCCTGGGCTGGGAGGAAGGTGGCCGTTAAAAAGAGAGCCCGGGGAGAGGTGGAAGCCAGGGGCACGCTGGGGTCACTAAGCATGGGATCTGCACGCTCCGCTTTAAACAGAGGGGTCAGCGCTCCGCATGTGGCTGCTGCGTGTGTTTGCATTCGAAGAATACTAAGAATGTGAGAGCCCGGCTTGCCGTGTAATCCCATGCCAAAGATCCTAGTCAGCCAACAATTCGCTATCAACGGAACGGCGGGGGGCGGGGGGGAATCTGAGGCTTGATTGACTTAGCTGGAGCCTATACCTAGATCCAAGGGCCGTCCGCAAAAGTTCCCGTAAGGACTTCGCAGCAACAGCGCGAGCCTTTAAGTTGCCCCTCATTATCTATATCATTAATGTTGTTCACACTGGGCAAACGTACCTCGAGTTGTGTTTTGCGTCATTCACACACGTTTGAGTTATTACATCATGCCAGTGTCTCTCTTGCCCTCACGTGCTGATGTCATGAAGTGACATCAGCACGGACAGTTCAGACAGCTCCCCCCCCCCAAACCCCCAACGTCAGCGCTCAAATTACCTCCATTACAAATTGCGTGTGGCTAATTTTTAGCAGTCATTATCATGTTCTTGTTTGTTAACATCTTTGTATCTCCGGGGAAGAACTCCGAGGCATTTTGTCATTTGATCGTAAAACTAAGCATTTGTCAATAAAAATAAATACAAAAGCACAATGTAAGCTAAAGAAAGAAAAAGTAAGTAAAATTGTATCATTAACATACAAGACTAGATAATTTGGGAGTTGTTGAAAACCATGGAGTCAGTGAAATTGTAATAAAAAAAGAAGCTCATTGTTCCTAAACCTGTAAATTGAAGAAAGAGTTCTGCCTCTGTGCAAAAAGACAAAACAAAAGCAGCACCAGTGCAAAAGTCTCCCAAAGTTTTAGGAACAATGTAACGTATTGAACCTTAAACCTTGGGTACATTTTGGGTTCCCATGGCACCTCTCTCCTCTTCCCAGCTCCCCCCCCCCCCCCCGGGGAGGTCCACACTGACGTCTCCCGATTTATTGCCTTCTGATGGGACATGAGGCCATCCCGATTCATCCCGTGGCCAGTAATCGCCGCGTGTAATCTTCATTAATCTGAGATGTCAATCCCAGCTTTCGATTTTACCAGGAGGACTGGGTCTACAGTGCGGTTCCAGCGTGGAGCCAGCGCCGCTCGTGTTGAGCGCGGGGCAGTGGACACACGAACACCCTGCCAGGACACTTTTGGTATGGCTCCCAAAACGCTCCTGACAAATCCATAACGTGCCTGCGAGAGAATGGAACGCAGAGCTCTGAGGCCTGAAACTGCACAGGTATAGAATCTTTTCGCCGGGCTTCAAATCTTTTGCACCAGATTTATGAAGCTTGTTCAAATGATCGCAGTGAAGTACCGCTGCCGCTTCATGTGCGCTCACTTTGCAATTACTTTTGACCATTTCTGGATCCATCTATTCCAGCTCAAACCGCATGCACTTCGAAGCACAGAGTGGTTAGCGCTCTTGACTGTTCTTTTAGCGTGACAAGAACCGGGCTCAAGATCTGCAGGCGTTCCCAAACTTTTCATGTCGCGACCCCCAAACCCCCAACTCAACCAGCAACTCAGGGCCTCCTTCTGTAAAATGTAATTAGCATCAGTTTGGATACTGCATTTTGACATTTGGCTTAATTTCACTATATTAACTAAAACAAAAACAACAGATTCAATGTCAGAAATATAAAAAAGTATTGTCTCAAAATCTTCTTGCGACCCCCACTTCAGTGTCCCGCGAACCGCACTTTAGGAACCACTGCTCTAGCGGGATAGGTTAAATCCAGGGACGAAAAAGTGCAACTTAATCTGTATTCTCTGGACGACTCTCGCATACTTTCTTACGTTCTTACGTCCAAAAATTGTAAAACACCCTTTCACATCAAATCAGCTGCACAGTCGCTCCATGTTCATCTCCAAGCCCAATTCTCTAAAAACAGAAAAAGAATCAAATAGGATCAAAGACCTCCAGCGGTGAAATCCATCACAATGTGGCAATCGCTAGAGCTGGACGAGTTTCAGCATATTTGTTTTTAATGGATTTTTTTTTTCTGTGGACTTTATTGTTTTAATAGTATTTCATCCCCTGGAGTAGAATTAAACAACAAGGAGCATGTTATGACAGACGGTGTCACTCCAACATGCCCGGGCCAAGTGCAGGCATCAAATTTCTACAGAAATGCAATGAAGTGTCCAGGTTGACGCCCCCTTTTGGTGCATCCTTCTCCGTTATGCCTAAAAAAAGTATGGAGTTGGTTTGTCCCTTCCCTGTTGAGGAGGAGGAGGGTGTAAGGACAGGGGATGCCCGTATATTTTGTTTGTTTTATTCCAGGATTTTGTCTGTTTCTCCATAACATCCCTGGCAGATCCGAAAGTACAACGATCCACCCAGAGGCAGCCCAAGAGTGCGCAAGATGCCGTCTCATCAAATAAAGCGAAGACGGGCCCGCCAGATATAGAAATTGACGGGGCGCGTTGAATAGGTTGCCTGCCAGGAGTCGCGTGCCAGGAGATGTGGTACTGAAGGCGAGGTATTTGGCCGGTGCACTGTGGGCCGGCTGTGCCTCCACTCCCTCACACACGCACACACACACAAACACACACAGCTACTATGCCAACAGGGTCATTAGCCATGCACTTCCAATGCAACAAACCCCTCCCCTGCTGCTGCCAATTAACCAGCGCCATGCGACACCGCGCAACATGTCAAACACGCGCACCAGAAAGCACTTTTCCTCAAAAGCAATCACGCAAATGAATGAGCGGCGCGCTGGCTCAGGCGACACGTTCACAGGCCGCGCTGGAAGCAAGGGAAGAGACAACTTTATTGATAGGTTTGGTGTAAAAACGGTCTTCTCTCTGAGACATTTCCATTTGGAGGATGATTTGCTTAGGCTTGGTTATTGGCAGACAGTCAGCCGGGCCTAAACTCATGCATTGACTTGAACGCGAAATAGCTCGGCGTAAATTAGCAGATGGGCGTGTCTTTATTTGGACTTGAAGAAGGTTTGCTGGGGTGCGTGACTTTTTTTCTGGGCGAATTATAATGCTGAGGTATTAAAAATGCAACAATATAGCACATTTAGGGTGCACCGTCAAACAACACATTTTGGGGAGGCAAATTATATAGCAGAAACCCCACTATTAATTTGACTGATATATTGGCCCGGCCAATATATCGGGCCGATATTTGGGTTTTTACAAAATCAGCAATTGGCCAATATAGGACCGATAAAAGCCGATATCTCCGGGACCGAAAGTGATAGACTTCCCGTTTTTTTTTATTAGAAAGAGCGCAGTCATGGCTTTAAAACATTAGTTTCACTAAATCTAAGTGAATATGGACATGCTGCATGTCACTTTGAGGCTAAGAACCTGGAGAATTCAATCACCAAGTGATCACTAATGGCAACGAATCAAATCTGGGACAGAAACTATGATTGAATCACCTAAAGTAATAAAATTGGCCTCTCTATAATCCAAGTATAACTAGGATTATAGACCAGACATTTGAAAAATATCAGCGTCAGACAATAATAATCCCCAAAAATCGGCATCGACGATTAATGCAATAGGGACGATACTTCAAAAGATAAAGTCAAAACGCACGTCTTTTTGTTGAAGACAGCTCTTTTTACCAGAGCATATGAAAACTGAAAGTATTGTATCTGCACTCTTGCCTTTTACTGTAACTGATTCATTTTTATGTTGATGTTTTATTGATTTGATCTGTTTTCGTGTAACTTTATGCAACTGTGAAAGCACTTTGAATTGCCTTGTGCTCTACAAATAAACTTGCCTTGCCTTGCCTTACACTGAGGCTGAACAGCGAAGCTTTCTAACCAACAAACCAGCGCGTAATGGTATTGTTCACAGGATTTTAAGACTTTTTCTTGTGCACAAATTACCATCCAAAAAACATCATTATTATTTATTGCTTTCATATAAATTCCAACTCTGGTATTCCGCAGTCGTTGACAATACACGCACGTCGGACATTTCCCCCCCCCCTGACTCCTCCCTCGTATGCAGAGCCACGGGACCCCATACTGCGGACCACGTCTCCAGCAGAGTGCCATTATCATTTCAAACAGGTCCAACAACACAGCAGTGGCAATTTAACTGCCCATGTAATGACAAGCTCTGACCCCCCCTTTGCTGGGAGCCAACTGCACCTGCACAGCCCCCCCACCACCCCTCCCCTCATTTCTATTAACCTACAAAAATGCACACGCGGTGGTTTAAGCCAGAGGTAGATTGACAACGGAAATATGCGCAAGCAGAAACATTACTCCCCGCCGCTCATCTGCATTAACAGCGTCACCTGCAGCATACGGAGCGAGGCCATTACATGACACACACGATTACCCACAAAGCTTAGTGCCAGAATTAGCTTTAGGGTAAACGGGAGCAAACAATGCCAGGAAACTGCTTATTTGTTTCGACACAGATGTTTAATGGCAACGGGCGTGAATTCCACCATGATGCACCGGGGACAATGCGCAGGCTGGAAGGAAGGCATAGCGGCGCAAGAATGCGAGTTTGAAGAATGGAGGTGAGACAAAAAAAAAAAAAACATTTTACAATCACAGATTAACTGCATTTTTCAATTGGATAGAACTCACCTGCATCACGTGAGGAAACGAACTTAAGGCCAACAAGACAAAACACTATAGGTAAGAGTAGATGTTGTTGGGCAAATCGCAAACACTAATACATTTTTAGGCGGCGCAATATCCTTTGCAGACAACAAAATACCCCGTCTACATTTAGTCTTATTAAGTTTAAATCCTGGGACTTCAACAAGCATGTTGCACCGTAAATCTGTCTGAGGAAAATGTAACGGCAAACCTCACACATATAAAAGCAATAAATAAATAATTACTGCTTACATGCAATGAAAAATATGTAAAACACCTGTCACATGAGTGCTGTGTGGTGGTTGTGATGGAGGTGTAGCTTTTAGTAAAAGGAAGTACAAAACAAAATGTTCTCAATAAAGTTAAGCCCCCACCTCCACAGCACTGCACTCTAAATCTCCAAGTATCAGCGGGGACTCAACTAATAAGACTATCGATCAACATTACATACAATCCTGCAAAGTCACAATATTAATTCAACTGCACCAATTCTAAGAAAGAGCTTGATCAGAATAAGCGATAAGAGTAAATCCACATTGGTGGATTGTAATGTTTTAATGGCGATTTTCGACTCATTACAGCGTTAGCAACCTCTCAATGCCTCCTCCTGCTTTACGGTTATTGATTAGGGACTTGGGGAAGAGGTCTGTGGAAGGGCGTTAACGGGCTGGCACACATTTTATATTCTCATTAAAGACGCCAGTGGTCCTTACGGCTTATACACTCGCAACCCAAGTCTATATTTCAAAATACTGTATCATCTTAAATCACAAGAAACAGAACAGAATTGTTTATTTTCCGGAGTAGACGTCAATATGTAAAAGTGCCAACAAGCTCAGAAGTGTTAGGTCACAAGATTTTAATTATGCTCATAGTATGATCCACTCGTGCTAGCCAACTTCCAAGCCAAAAGAAAAACATATGGACCAAATGCAAGGTACCACTACTAGGTTGCAACTAACACTTGTTTTGTAAATCAATTTGTCAATTTATTTGTTGCTTTTTATTTATTGGCTCTACAGCGTTTATTCGCAGATTGACATAACATTAATTTACAAAACTTTGCGTGAACCACGTGTGAAAGCGAGCCACTTGACATTTCACTCAGGGCTTTGATTTGTATTGGAACAATCGCATAATCAATCGCGAGCGGGACTGAATTACAGGTGAGCGGCGCAGCCCCATGGGACCAAACGAGGACAGAGGAGGAAAAGAAGAGAGCGGGGCGGGGGGGGGGGGGGTGAATCGAAGGAGAGCAGTGCGGGAGGAGGGGTGGGGTGGGGGGGAGCACCAGGAGAGCAATAGAATTGTTTACTAGCAGTGGTCGCCAAGCAACGGGCCCTGGATCAGGTGTGGGGAACGGGTGCAGCCCAAACCATAAAATGCAGTACATCGAAGCAGAGGGCAGTGACGGGGTAAGCAACACAACAAAATGGTTCTTGGTTTTGTTGTCGTTTTGCATATACAATGTTTTCTCGCTTCTTTTGAAGACTTTATTGTCCCTGTAGGGAAATTTATCACACAAATTTGTTCAGAAGCCCAGAGGAAACCCATTCAGAAATAGACTTGACATACAAACTTCACACAGACAGGCCCCACGATGTCATTCTCCAGTTAATGCCCGTTTTTCACCTCGACTTGGATGCCGCTGGCGCCGCATAATAGACGGAATCTTTTCTGAAAGTGCTTCTTCTTGGGTGTTAAAAAGCTGCAGTCCCATTTCTAATATTAATTTAGCAACAATTTACAATGTCCCAGTTCCGAAGCGCGGGAAGTTAATAGATTCTTTCTCACTTGGAAGTGTTAGGAATCAAAAGGAGGACGCCAAAGAACAGAGTCTCTAATCCAAATAGTGGCAGAGGGGTTTGCTCTCCGGATCGTAGGAACCTCATCGCTACAGAGGATGTACTTGTATGTAGTTCATTCTAAACAGAAACCTCCACGTTCAAACGCATTTTCTACCTCAGCAGTGACACTCGTTTGGCTTCTTGTGCCACGCTGTAAAATCATCTGCATACCCTCTATTGCATAAGAAATTAGACATCCCCACTCACAGCTTGGTCACGCGCCAGGAGGAGATGTAAATCGCATATGTAAACAGCTAAACGCAGAGAGCATTGGCCACCTTTCAGATACGCCAATTGCCCTGATCAACCCAATTAGCACGAGATTTATTAGCCTGTTAGAAGAAGTGCAGCCTATAGTGACGGGCGCTGCGACGAGGTCTTACAGCGAGGGAACCACTGTTTGCACTTCTACACGCAGTCGACCAAAGCTATTCAAATACTTTGGGTTTGCTCCAGGAAAAACTAAATCAGAGAGAGAGAGAGCAGGTCTGAACAGATTAACATGGTTTAAACGGGAACTTGACCATGTGCTCCTAGCGCTTATGGGATGATGGACGTCCAGATAGACTGTAAAGCTGGAAAAAGCCAAAGTCAAATCAATGTAGGCATGTCTTCTTTATCAGAGTAACTTAATGGTATATTAGCCAAGGAAAGGTCATCAAGTTCATACTAACAATGTGTATCATTCTACGTTCTAGGGCTGCACAATATATCACAAATAATATCGTATTGTGATATTGGGTGATGCAATACCCGTATCGCAAGAAGCCACAATATATCGCAGCATCACTAAAGCCTTAATCTGACACGGAGATCAGACCAAGATTGACACATTTTTTTGCAAACTCCAAAAAAAAAAGTGTGTAAAAGTTCAATTTTAGTTAAAAATTTACACATTTAGTTTAATTATTGTCTTGGTCCTGATGTAGTGTTTTGATGTCTTGTTTTGACACAATTTGCTGAAAAACATGTTATTTACAATTTGTGCTCAATTCAAATTTAACATAACGTGTTGAAATGGTTTAGTGAAATATCGTTATAGCGATACTGCACAGCCGTATCGCATATCGGAATTTGCTTCAATATTGTTCAGCCCTAATACGTTCATTCTAAAATTGTAAGAAGGCTGCACACTAGACTGTATTTGAAGTGATGACTCTTATCAGACCACAGCCTACAAAAATGGAGTCATATCATACAGGCACAGTGGTCCTTGCAAGGTGAAATATTGTGGTACAACAAAGAAACTGCAATTTCTCTTTACCGTGACAAAAGAACATTTGTAAACAGAAAAAATCTCAACTGTCCTTTAAACCAACACTTGCTAAACGAATATTATACCCAGTTTAAGAAAATCTGAATTGCTATTTAAAAAAGAAATTAAATTTTTCCTAAACCAAACCTGCATCCACGACACTTTCAGACACACATCCCAGTTAAGATACAGTTACAGACGCTTCGACAGGACGTCCGCTGGCCTGATGCAGCCGGGAACGGGGCAGAAAGAGAAAGAGCAACCAAAAGAAATTCCACCGGCAATTTCATTAGTGATCAAATGGAAGTAAGACGTGACTCTCTCTCTCCGCTCACCGGCCTCCTCTCAACAGGGGCGAGCAACCAGGAAACCCAATCAGAGGCACAAATTCAGGCCATGCAATGACACTGCAGATATACAGTACCTTGAAGTGGCCTAAAAGATTGCTAGAATTGAGAGATTTAAGCATTTCTCATAAAAAGTGCAAAAGACTAACAAAAACTACAATCGAAAATTGAGCTCTCGCCTCAAGATTCAGCAAGCATATTTTATTTCAGCTAAATAATCATTTAGCTTAAGGCTGGGTTTACGCGGATTTAGACCAGTTCTCGCAAGTTATGTACAAGTACAGCCTGCAAGTAAAAGATAGTTTGCAGCTGACGAAGCCGCTTGAAGTGAGAGGCAAAAAAGTTAACACAGCCCAGTAGGAATGGGTACCGTTAAACAGTGCCTACTTGGTACCGACCGAAAAGCTCCGGTCGGGGGTGGAATCGGTGCCAACTTTCGGTTCTTGTTCTCTCTAGACGTCATTATATGACCCGCAGCGAGTCTAAAAAAAAAAAAAAAAAAAAGCTCACGATAATGAGCCACTTCGAAGCAAATGGGGCAAAGCAAAGCTATAACTTAAAGAGAAGCAAAGCTATAACGTACTAAACTTTTGTAATAGAGATGGCTCAGCCGCGGTAGGACTGAGCCAGGACTAAACCGGTTGTAAAACCCAGAGCTAAACTAAACCAGTTATTATAAACCAGGACTGAATAAGAAACTTGAGTTTTTAGGCAAATTGAAAAACGAGACGTCTTTACCTTTAGCGACAGACCCGCGGATGTCGAGTTTACGTGCGGTTGTTTATAACTTTACAAGCAGCTGCAGAGAGAGGAATATCAAAGATTGTTTGTGGAAAAGTGAGCGCTCACTCTGTATTAGACATGTTTTGTACAGTTTTGGTGAATTAGTAGTGGCAGAGTGAGCGCTCACACCATGTAAGGATCTTGGAAGCGCAAAGTGCTTTTGCTTCGTCAAAGCGCAGTGTTTAGAACGTTTTGGCTGAAAGAAACCGTGTCATGATGTGGATCTGGTCTCTGCAGCTCAGGAGGTAATAATGTCCTTTCTCTCTTTTTTAAAATCGCTGCTTAAGTAGAATTTATGCTCAAAATATGAAGTTACAGGCGACGCTGCTGCGGCTTGTGTAGCTTCTCTGTTGTGCTGTTTTAGGACTTTTTCCCTGAACAATACTTTTCATACACGTTATTTTAATTGAATTAAAATAACATGGGTATAAAAAAATTAACGTTAAGGAACCGGCACCGAAGGAAAAAAAATAGCGGTACCCATCCCTACAACCCAGTGTACATGACTTGAAAACCTTTTTCTAGAATGGAAAACTCGTGTGCCACTCAAAGCTTACATATTTTTCCAATAGCGTGGCCTTTTCCTATTGATCAACCATTAAAATAAATGTTATTGCACAAATAATACAAGAAACAAGACGATCCAAAGTGGATTACTTCTAAGCAAAAGCATCTTTGCCTTTTCCTCATCACTACACTGACTATAAACTAAAAACATAATACTCCTGTTCAGTTTTTGAGAGGGAAGTCTTGAGAACAATCTCTGGCTGGTGGTGAAAGCAGAGCAGCCCTGGTGAGTCCCAGCCCACAGAGAAACCCACGAGCGTAGGCTGAGCATCACTCTCCTCACGGTGTAAGGCGAGCCAATACAGGGGGATCACTGGACGCATTCCAAAGAGATGCATCGCTATTCACACAGTGGAGGAAGCATCAAATATAAACCACTGCTATGCACTTTGTGCGATACCGAGATCATTGCAAAAGAGGGAATAACGGCATAACTCTATAAAGAAGTGAAATAGGGAGTCAAAATATCAAAATGAAAGTGAAAGCTGTGTGCCATACAACTAACAGGCCATTGTACAAAGCTGGGGGTTCTCTGACTGTTTAAGCACCATAGTTGCAATGGGTAAGCTTGTGTACTGGAATATTTTACTCTATTACAAATTAAATTGTGATATTACATTGTTTTTGTTTCGTTATGTTTATTTAGAATGAGGAATGTTAATTTCGAAGATTGCAATGATGTATTCATAGGAAACGTTACGGTATACCTATATCGAGGTCGACCGATATGGGTTTTTCTAATGCCGGTGGCGATTATTGGGTATGGGAGAGCCCGCCTTTTCTGTGCAGATGTGCCGACTGCCAACAATACCGCACCGTAGACAGTGACTTAAAACTTTTTTGCATCACTTTTCAAGGATTATCCCCAGGGCTAAGACAATGCCAGCTGTAACTGAATGAGTGCTGAAATGAACAGCTGTCCACATGACACCAGCCAATAGCACACACTGCATCTTTGTTTGTTGGAGCCACAGACAGGCTTGTTGTGACATCTGCCACGGCTATAGTGGCCTGTTACCAGGAGCTGCCCACTTCTGAGACAGAATACAAAAGCCAAGAGTCACAGTAGAAATCGGGTGGGGGGATAAGACAATGCAAGTTAGTAGCGCTTTCACGTATAGGTGCAGCAGGTAGCATCTGGAATGGAATAAAATGAGAACGCTACACTGGGGCAATTGAGAACAAGCCTGAACAAAGTTTCACCTAAACCAGGACAAAAAGAGCGTAATGACAGAGTAAATTTGGTCTACGGCAGGTTAAAACCAGAAGCAAGCCACAACCAAGTCAAGATTGACTTTCAGGATGGAACAATCAGGAATGTGCAGGTAAATATCTTGGATAGGGTGAATGTGCTCCACAGATATAATTGACTAGACGGTAACCAACAAAAAAAAAGAGAAGAAAGATCACTTTGTACCTTTTTTGGAGCTCTTTGACACTATACTGTCTAGACTTGATTAACTAAACTAGGAGGGAAAGAAAACAAGGACTAAACAAGGACTAACCAAAGGCCAAACCAGGACATTGAACGCTAAAGACAATGTTCAGAAAGTGTTCAAAAACTTGCCAACTGGATTCTTTGCTACTATGGAACGACTAAACACACACAGACAAGCAAGGAGGACAAACCGTAAGTCAACTTTACAGCAAAACTATCACACAACCAGAAGAACCCTGCACAAAACAGTTTCAGAAACATCAGCATAAATAAAAAAACCAAAACGCAGTATTCCTCAGGTGGGAATTTGCCCCTGACTGAGAGCCCACCTGACACCGAACAAAGGCTGTTACAGGACCCTGGGGGGTCAATTCAATTCCCTGGGAAGAAAGTTAGCGTAGCTAACTCGGAAACTATATTGTAAACGGCACATGTCCACTTTTTGTACTCGTTTCACTACTTATAAATCCGTGAACAGTCATGCTTATTTTGCGGCCAAGAAAAGCCAACATTAGCAGCATTATTATTGCCATTGTAAAGACTGCACCATTACTACTCAAATGTTTTGCAGGTTCAGCACAATTACTGTTATTACTGACACTACTAGTCTGCTACTAATACTACACAACTTCTCTGTACGTATAAAACTATTAGATCAACTATTTTGGTAACTTCTAAATATGATTATTCTATGGCTTGTTTCAGTGAAGTTTGTACAACATGCACGGACAGTCGGACACCGTTGTTTTGAAAGCATCAACAACACTTTCCCCCCCACGTATTTAGTAATAATTTCTTACCTTTCAAGCTAAAATAAGCTGCGGGTCTTTTGAGAGATTCTCTCAACATTTTCCGTTGTTTACTCTGGTTCCTTGCCTACGCCGATCAGACTCGACTTTTGCCTTTTTTGTCACACTCGAATAAACTCTTCATTTCTTTTCGTTAGTTTGGGTCTGGGCTGGAGTTTCGATGGTGCTTGAAGCAGGTCTCCTTTTATTCTCCGCTAAATCCATCTTTCCAAAGTTGCCACTCGTTCGGCAGCGTCAGTATAGAGAAGATACAGCTAACGCTACAGCTGAGCGTGAACGCGCATGACGTCCTTACACATTAAGCGGTTTGCTTGTTCGACCCAAACATGGACTATTCAAGTGACTTTACAGGCATATAGAGGTGAAAAGGCCAGGGCTCATTCTACTCACCAGGGCATTGCTGAAGCATGTATGAGGAAGACATTTTTAATTTGTATACATTTATTTGTGGTTAAACGTATGTATAGTCCCTTTAGGATCCGCGATAGCCCTATTTTACTTTGAAAAACCGGCTGTTGTTGCCGTTCACTTTCATGTTTGATGCGGTTTGAACTGCAGAGCTTGATCCGGCCAGCGGTCAGAGCTGAAGATAAAGCGTAGCCGTATCTTGGCAAACTTTCCTCGTTGCCACTACCACGTCCTATGGATCTCCCCAGTATCTAAGCCAGCCCATACGCTTGAAAAAAGGACGATGCCAGTGGACAATGGCTACTAGTCTAGGTTAGCCCGGTTAGCATGTGCAATCGCCTACAGCTCATTGTTGATAAAAGGTCTGCAATAAATCACAAATGCATCAATCCTGACTAAGTGTGTGTTAATCTTTAAGGCTGCTTTATGTAGTTACCGACTGTATTGACGTTATTAGTGCATTATACTTGTTTCCACAAGATCCATTATTGGAGCTAGCTGCTAAGGAGCTAGTTAGCTCCGGGTGCTAAACAATCGGCTATGGCCAATAAACTACAAAATTAACCGCCTTGCTCAGTGTGTGATCATTGTTAAACGGGTGCTTTATGTAGATGGTGGTTTAATTGACTTTATTCATGCATATTTCTCATTTTCACATGATCATCGGAACTTTAGCTCATAGCATTAGCTTTGGGAATGCTCGTGCAAGGCCTAAACACATTCCTAGCGTGGATACAGCCACTGGAATACGTTTTCTTGTCGCCGCTTTTAATCCTGGGTGTTCAGGTAAAATAATCACTCCTGTGTGTCTTTGAAAAAGTCCCAGAGCTGCTGTTCACAACACCATGAAGCTTATCCTCCATGACTGACTGTTTACATCTGTGCCAGTCGTTCCGCTGCCCCCCGTACCAATATCTATGATCATGGATCTTAAAAACCTTTAAAATCAACATTTCGAGTTTTAAAAGTCGTAATTTTAAGATTTAAACTTGTTTTAAACACAGAATTATGACTTTAAATCTCGTAATTTAGACTTACTGTTGGGCTTTTTTTTTTTAACATGGCGGAAACGGGCTTCCATATTTGAGAAGCTAAGTCACACAGATAGTAAATGCAAATTGCGGAATAAAGTTTACAATGTACTTTGCTCCCATTTCCTTCCGGCCTTCTGCTAAAGAGCTGCAAGAGCTTTGTACCCATTGTCTGTAGTTGCAAGATAGGACCAGCGCCTTGGCAGAGGTCTCCGCCATCTGACAGTAAGAGAACGGACTTGTGACCCATTCGCGCAAGACGTTTTGCCAAAATGGATCACGATGGCAGTGTTCAAATTCGAGCTTTTCCAAGTGGCGTTTGCATGCTCTCTCCATGCTGCAATGGGTGCTCTGGTTTCCTCTAAAAACATGCACCACTAAAAAAAAAAAATAACCGAATAATAAGTTTCCCTACAGAAACCAAGAAAAGGAGAATTGAAAATAGGCAAGACAGGAAAACATGCAATCAAGTAATAGTGAATACAATATCCTTTCCAAACAAATAAATGGCCCGTTTCCAAAGAGTTGTTTTTACAATGTGCAAAGCCTGTAGTGTAGTCTTCCACAAACTAAAAAGCTTGTGATTCTTGTAAAAACTGCACAGCCTTAGTGCAGTGTCATCTAAAACATGTCATGTAGAGGGGTTGAAAACATGACGTTAAGCTTTTAAAATAAATCTTTCATTTGTACATCTCAAACCAATTGATCATCCTTTTCCACTCTTTCTTCATTAGTCAGCAATCAGCCGTGGTTCGCTCGTGCTTCACAGCTAGAAGGTCCCAGGTTCGATTCCCACCTGGACGGGGCCTTTCTGTGTGGAGTTTGCATGTTCTCCCCGTGTCTGCGTAGGTTTCCTCTGGGTACTCCGGTTTCCCCTACCACTAAAAACATGTACAATAGGCCAGGATGAATGAGAGTGTGTTTGAGAGTGCACATGGGGGATGACGGATGGAAATTAGCCCACGGCTACAATCCAGTGTGGCGCATTTACATGCATGTATGTTCATTAACATGCACTGTCCCTTCCAAAGAAACCAATAAATAAAATAAATAAAACATGTTAAAGTGTCGAATGCAAATTGCAGCCCCTATAGCGCTCAAACAAAGAATGCCTAAGCAACTTGGAGTTCTACTTTCCCCCCAAACAGTTATAACATGCACACACCGTGTTCGCGTGCCTACTTCATCAACCATCAGTCATACTGAAGTCAGGCATGCCTATTAGCCTGCAGGGACCACTAGGGCACCTGGCACCCACAGCAGGAGAGGGGTGCGGCATGAGCGGGGGTAGAGGAGAAGGAGGAGAGGTGTCAAAAAGCACTAAGAGAAAAGAAATAAAACTACCGCCCAAAGGCAACACATATGTCAGAGCGAACATACTTCACACGTCAGGATAAAGGGTAGAATTGAGCGGGGGAAGAGCAGGTGGTCCAATGGAAGAAGCAAGAGGTTCACTGGTTTTAGATTGGGAAACGTAATGTGCATTTTTTTTTTTTATGCACCATCAGCGAGACCGTACACAAACGGTATCACAATGTAACATCAAGAAACTATCTGTCTACTAATGTAATCTGATGCTTTATTTTTTTAATTAATACATTCAGTCAAAATACCCCTACAATTCCTTCAATAGTCAAATTTAGCCTTGTTTACAGCTCATTCCACCGTCAATTAAAGACTCTAACTTGAATGAAGATCACAGTTCTGAAACAAATACAATATTCTGCACAGGACTTTTCAAACAACAACCTCACTTGTTCAAATATCACATGATTCATTTTAGAAGATGCATTGCCGACATGCGATACAAGGTATTTGTGACTCAATGGAAATTGAATGTCATGGTGTGCGCACAATATTTCACCCGAGCATAATAACGCCTTGGTGTAGGTCTACACATGAATGCTGCTCGAGTTTACCTTCCTTTGTTTGTTTTTTGTTTGTACATTCCTTTCATGAAGGTTTGCATACAGTAGAACAATTGAGAGAACACCCAATTATAAACTGCAATACAAATACAAGAATAACATGCCTTTCAGAACATGTCTGTAGAGGTCAACGTTGCAAGTTTTGAACAAGACCCAAAAGGAGACCGGATATTGTTCGCAAATTATATTTTTCTTACTTGCACATTGCAATTTAGATGAATTTGAAAACTGTGCAGCCCAAACACAAGCGTAAAAGTGCAACTTGGTTCACCGTTCGGGAAATTTCCTCTTGCCTAATTGCCCGACCATAGGTATGGCAGGTGTGAGGAGGTCCGTTTGGAACAAGGCCAAGGTAATATATCAGGTCAACTTTAAAAGATGACCCAGATGACACGGCCAAGCACTGTAGCTGCAACCGGATCTTGGCCAAGCATGCAATCGTTTAGCCACGATGTGTGTCAGAACCCATGAGCCCGGGCTACGCGTCCGAAGCGCAATGACTTAATGATATTGTGTGCGCAGGGGCATATAATTAAGTGTCAAGTGAGTTGGAGATCAATATGCACACTGCCGTCTGGTAGAAGTTTGTCAACAGCAAGCACAGGCAAAGTTTTATCTCCAATTGCCAACAAGTCATTAGCTTTATACAACAGAAATTAAACCAACTGTCGAATCCAAAGTAGTTTTTTAAAATCTACCCACCAAGTATCCGAGCAAGCCAAAGAACTCACGAGTGCCAGTGCCAAACTTGGGAAAATTGAGAGTAATGATCGAAAGGGCATGCAGTTTAAATGGTAGTTGTATGCAGTGCTGTTCTACCTCAAACAATCTTTTCTTTTCACCCATTCACGCTCACATGCATTCACTTCCTCATAACCAGCATAAGCAATCACTAAAGGCAAGGCAAGGCAAGTGAAGTGCCGTGCCTAAGGAGAGAACAGCAGCTTGGCAGGATTCATTGCCCAAAGCACTGTTTTAGATCCCCCGTAGAAGAAAGACCCTAGAACCTGTAATCAAAAACGTGACTTACCGGCCAGGCGAATTGAAACGGTATCAAAATCTTCCCAGCCTCGTCGATTTTGTTGGGATTGCCCTTAGTGCCTTGAAAAGAAAACATATTTCCACCGAGAACTTGCGTCGCGGCCGATCCGAACGTGCAGGGCCGCTTGGTGGTGACCTCCGTCTGGTACTCCTTTAGGCAGACTTTAAAATAGGTGTCGCACTCGTCCCGCGTGCAGCGCCGGTCCTTGGAGTTCCTGGGCCCGTCGCAGCACTCGCCGTCAGACAGTTCGCCGTTTATGTTCTCCACCGAAATCAGCTGCAGTTCGAAGTGGCCCGTGGACAGGGACAACTGAGGGGTGAATGAAAAAAAAAAACAGACAAGAGCAATGTTAGGTTTGACAGACATGACTGGGGACTTACAATTTTCACAATCGAGTGTGCCACAGTAGGATAATCACGAGTATCTTTGAGGCAAGAACATGTGAAAATATCTGATGAAAAGTAATCTATCACACAAAACATAATGCAATATTGTGACCGCTCTAGGTAACTTAAGATAATTAAGTATTTGCCAGAAGGACAGCTCAGTCAGCACACTTTGGACCTACTATGATTAGAACATTCAATCCAAATGTGATACATGCCCAAACACACAATACTATAAACAACTAGGGTCACGGCACCAGCTTATAAATGCACTGTGCCATTATATGCAAGGTTCAATATGAATCTCATGTGGACAGTGGTGGAGTGGCCACATTGTTGCAAGAAGTATCCTCCTAGACATGCACACAGATCCAACAGTTACAATCAATTGAGGAGCGATCTTAAACCGCCAAGGGATGATTCAGGTGCAATTGTAATTGAGAAACGCGGGCAAGAAATTAACCTCTACTCTTCACCTGCACGTCAAAACGAGCGGAAACCAAGACACATTTTCATGCGGCATCACCGGCTGTACAGACAATTCCCTGCATCATGAATGGAGCACGTGAAGGGGCTTCGGGTTTTCATGCGTACCCCCCCCCCCCCCCCCCCCCTTGGACTAACCTGCTGCAGAGGCGAAAAATCAAGCAACTTCTCACTGAACCAGGCCCAATAGTTTAAAAAAAAATATATATATAAAAAAAATGTTTCTTTTAAAATGCCTAATAGTAGCCGGTTTAAAGCCTTTATCAAAACCCCCACACTAGTATCTTGTCATGGTAACACGATCACACGCTCCCCACAACTGACGTAATTCAATTAATCGATCAAAAAAAAAAAGAAAAAAAAGAAAGAAAGAATGAAAGCTAAACGCGCGCCCACGCCCACTAACTTTTCCCCATTTTTTCGCGAGCAATTTTAGTTTCATCGGCTGCTTTATCGAACGCTCGCTCTGTGTACGGTCTTACCTCGGTCCATAACGTCAACAGTAGCAGGCACACTATCGGGAGGCAGTTCCTAATCCCGGTGCGTTTCCCCATGCCGCCGATCAATTAGAGTGACATAAGGGACCACGAGCGACACTGGTGGCTCCTCTCCTTGCCGCCGCTGCTGCTGATATTGCTGCTGCTGCTGCTGCTGACATGCAAAAGCGCGGAGAGGGAGAGAGAGTCGCGGGGGGTTCGGAGGGGGGGGGCACGCGCTCGTCGTTTTTGGTTTCCCCCCACGTCCAGGCGTTCCGGTGCGCGCGCGCGTCTGTCTGTGTGTGCGTGTGTGCGCGCGCGGCAGTGGCGAGCGGTCTCGGAGACGGGGCGGGCGTGTTGCAGCGGCACTGCCTGGTGATGCGAGTCCAGGTACAGCGGCAGTGCTCCTCCGTCAAATCCCTCCACACAGCAACTGAGATGTTCCCCCCCTATGCCACGGCCTGAGGAGAGGATGTCTAGCTTTGATTGGCAGCTGCGCAAACCACTTACAAATTGGCCTGCGGGCAGTCTCTGAGCCAACCCGGATTAAGGGGCGGACAATAGTATAATAACCCCCACCAGCCCAGCCAGCCAACCAGCCAACCACCAAGCGCCGAAAGAGACCTCTCTCTCTCCTCCGTTCGCGCACACATACACCTACCTTCCCCTGCACCTCAGCCTCCCCAAAAAAAAAACTTCAATTTGCCGGGGTTCCCAGTGAGAATGTATTTGCATTTTACACGTTTGACATCGTACGTAGTTCCTGCGCCAAAACATATATTTATTTATGTTTGCGCTTTGCAGCTTATAAGGCTACGAGGAAATGAGACACTAGGGTCGTTTTCGCTGCAAATTGTTATAATAGGAAGGCAATGCACGTTTTCTTTGAAGTAAGCTATGCAATCTACAATCAAACCGTACTTTATTGTATTATTATTAATTGTATCTGTTTTGGGTCGATATCCCTGCCCACTAATGTGTACGCATTTAGGCAAACTTTTAAATGTATTTACTACCGTGCCATAAAGGCCCTGTGTTTGTCCGTTTTACTGTCTGCTTTTGTATGTAAAAAAAGATAGCCCCTTCTGTTTCACACTTTCCAGTAACATTACGCACCAAAGCAGCAGCAGCTCAGCATGGGGCTCTCCTTGTTTCAACCCAGGGTTTTTTGCGGAAGCTTCGAGCGCCCTCTACCGCATGGCTACCAAATGCATAAGTAAACATGTAGACGTCCTTGTGAACATTTTGGTTTGTTTGTTTGTTTGTTTGTTATCTGAGACTAAACAATGACGATGTTTGATAAAACATTTGTGCAATTTGAAGAAACTAAATTGTTTGCCCTATAGATTCTGCTCTGTCCCTCCTCCAGATGAGAACAGAAATAGTATTCCAAAACTTTAGAAACAATTACAATCCCACTATTTATCCAACCGGACACACACACACACACACACACACACACACACACACACACATCAACAGTACTTGCTCGTATCTTTATTAAACGCTGCTTTATAAAGACAAAGCAAAGCTTTCCAACCACAGCAAATATAGTGTGTAGAGCAGGGGTGTCCAAACTATGGCTCAGGTACCAAAAGTGGCCCTGCGACCAATGTAGGTGGCTCATAGGGTTATTGCTGAATATGCCCAAATTGGCAGGTTTTTCATACCAGTTTCATATGGATAATTTACTGCATGAGTATTTGACCTATAAACAAAGTAAAAGCCACAATGCGTAATATATTTCATCCAATGAAGTAGAAGCGTGTTGTAACTTTAACTTGACACTCTTCGGAATGGAGCTTGATGGGCAATTTTAGACACCTGTTATCTGTAGTCTTTATTCTCATTTTCGCTCATCCTTTTTCAAACATACCGCTATAGATATTGCATTTGAAATATTGCCCGTTGGACTCAATGAACCGGGTGAACTCAGGTGACACGAGTCCGGCTGGCAGATGGGAGGTGGGAACAACTGCTGGTGCTTTTTCATATTTAAAAACATGACGTACACCCCCTGAGCCGCATTACAAGAAAGACTTTGTGTTGTTGACATAATTATCCCAGGTTTTGCCTGAACTGCTGTTGTGTGTCTCTGAGTTTGCAGTGTATGGTGCACAGTTTGTTTTAATGGTTCTTTGAATAGTGGAAAGAGAAAGAGTGTAGGTGCATTATTGACGATACATTTCCAAAAGCACAGTAATTCTAATCTTCTGGCTCATGTCCTCGAATGGTTTCAGAGAATATAGTTGTTGACCGATATACTAAATCATTAAATTGTATATAATTGCAGAGGACAATGTTCCCTACAGTGATAATAAATTATATCTAAACGAATATTCTTTACATTTCTTCTTCCCCCCATCTTCCTGAATTTGCCACAAAGCCAAAGAGTGTTACTTCATGGCTGTTTAGTTGTGTGGCTCAAAGAAGGGTTTTTCATTGTGTGTTTTGGTGTAGATGGTGTCCATAGTAACATGCCATTCATAGTGCCACCATCGCACATGTGTCCACTCGTCTGCCGCTGCTGCCGCCGCCAGTGCAGATAGGGGCAAAGGCGGCTTCAGATAAGTGTGATCCTCCAACGCTGCTCGTATGACTGGAACATTTCACACTCGGTTACAGGTTACATTGGGGGCCTCCGCTGGATCACACCCGAGAAGAACCAGGAGGTGCTGAGGCTTCAGTCTGTAGGGGCCGTATCTGTAAGTGGGAGACAGTAGGCATGGAAAAAGTAGCTATGTGGTGATACAGTGGTATGTTCATAGATGAAAGCAATACCTTGCCTCTTGTGACCTGTGTTGCTGCCAGTCAGCCGGACTTACTCTTGTCAGCTAATATCTTGTCATAGTTTTGGTCGATGATATGTTTTTGCCGAGTATATAAATACAAGTTCATGTGAAGACTCAAATGACAGCTAAAACTTTACACATTTATGTAAAAACATCTATGGAAAAAGCCTGGCACTGAAGGTATTCAACTAACATTTCACAATATTGTGCCGACCAAAACTAAAGAGATTAACTTCGTTGTATCCTTGGACAAGTTGCCCATGGACGTATAGTGTGTGGCAGCCACACTTTCATCACTCTACCCCAGGGCAGCTGAGTAAAGGTAGTAAAGTGCAATACAAGAAGACTATTGTATATCTCTAGGAAACTGTAAAGATGTAAAACACTTAAATAGCACCTCCTTGACATAATCATTAAGCAGTGAAGCAACACAACTTTATCTCTCCATCTCAACCACAAAATAACTTGTGCTGAATGTAAACGAGTCAATGAAAGCGCAGATTGTAATTTAGATTTCAGACGCCCTTTTCTTTTTTATGAATTGCTGCTGCGTAATATTTAATAACGGATCAGGCGAGCAGGCAGGCATTCGGGCCGGCGGGGCGCGTTGAATACTAAACCCCAGTACGTGTGCCCCGGGTGGTGTGCTGCTGTTTGCATTCAGGACGTGTGAGAGGGGAGCTGTGTGCAGAAGGAGAGGGGCTTAGGAGCAGAGGCACCATGGGGGTTCTGCTCTTCATCCATTTTTCATGGCATTTCTCCTTTCAGATCTGCCGTCTTTGTACACGCGCCGGGCCGGTCCGCAATTCCCTTTTATCTTTAAGGATCTTTTTTTTTTTCGGGGGCTGTCCTGGAGTACCGTTCGGTTGATAGGCACAGCGGTGGTGAGGGGTCAAGGATGTGGCATGCCGTCCTGCCATTGCTTGACGACTGTCTTCAAAATTATGCTAATTTGGGAATTTTAATTGCTGCCAGACTTGCCAGTGCATTTCTTTAATGTTTTAAGTCTGCCTTGAAATGTAGATAGTGGGCACTGAATGCACAAGCCAGAACGCCAATCACAACGTGGAAATTACACCAGGAAGGGCATCTGGCATTTAAACTGACGTCAGATGAATGGTTTCTCTATGCGCCCAAAGCTTTTTATCCCAAATCATATAACTAGACATTGATTACAGTCTTTGCCAACCTTGGTGTCAACTTTATTCCCCGGCCTCGGAAAATAGAGGTTGACACGTTTCATTTCAATAAATGTCCAAGAACAGGGGAAGGCCACGTCTGTCCTGGGGGCCAAATCCGGCACCGCAGCATAATGTCCTCTGGCCCCTGAGACGTTTTGATAGAGATATGTATTTAGTTAAAAGACCTACAAACATTTACTCTAAACATTTATATGGTCAAAAAAGCACAAACACAAAAAAAAAAAAACGGCCAAGGTTTCCCCGACTCCCCTGTTCTCTCTCTAGGATGAATGACGCTGCTATTTGTTTATATGAATAAAAGTTAGCGAAGCAAAGCTCTTTTGACGAGGAAAATAATGCAGTAACTTGTTAAGTTGGAAAGGGGCATTGTAGTCGCCGATGAGCCAGCTGGTGTAATACTATTGTATTGCACGTTATTTCCCCAGTGAATTCATACTAACACATACATCTTTCAAATTGTCCTTAAATAATGAATGACAGGAAATGAGGGTCTCCGGCATCACCATTATAGGGTCTTGACTATCACCCACTTAAGCTGCTTCCTCCTCACGACCTGTAGACACCGCAGTATACAGTATCTCCACAGAGGAGGAAACCGACACGCTTAAACTTAAAACTGGGGGAAATGTTGCTAAGTATTTGCCACCTGACCAGAAGGTTGCAAAGGTAAATCTCTCCCCTGGTAATGAGCCTCGTCCTCATTGCGCCGTCACCAGTTGAGAACCACTGCTCTAGAAGAAAAGAAAAGAAAAGAAAGACAAAACATGTTAGAATTTGTGTTAATTATGTAACCACTTAATTGCAATAATTTCATTCCAGGTTTATTACTCACCAGCTCGGTCTTCACTGCCAACTGCTTTGTGTGGCCCGTGTTTTTCATGTTGCCATTTGTTTTCATGTGTTTTAGTTACAGGGCTGAAAAAGCTTTGATCCTGGGCCAAGGCTAGACACACTGGACTTAGACGACGATGTGGGTGTCTTCTGCCCGAGTGCATCGATCCTTGGCGGACTCACGGCGTAAGTTTGGCAAACATAACAAGAGCACTTGCATATAAAAGATCGCTTAATTTGCCTCCAAATCTTTATGAAGCGCTGCTGAGGAACTGCAGAACTGGGCAAGTATTTAATTTGATTAAACCCGTGAATGTCCTTATTAATATGTGGCAATATATGACTGAAATGAGCACAGACCAAGGCATGTGTTGTACAAACACCGGGGAGATGGAATGTGGCTTTTCCGGCGCTTTGACTCCTGCGCTGAAGCGTTTTGAATGAACAGGACACATTTAGATTGGATTGGGTGGCAAGTGCATGGTGGTAGGTTGCAGGTTACAGCTTTTGCCCGTGGCATTTGGGTGTCCTTCCATTCAAACATAAGTATGTATCAGCAGAATGAGTAAATGGCATATTCTGTATTAATCAATGTAAAATGAATGGCTGTCAATCTGTCACTCGCCACAGTTACAACCAATGCACAGTATGCCCACTTCATTCGGTTGCAAATTGCATCTGCTTTTGCTCTCACAACCACACTTTCCAGGATCAGCTGGGAACAAACTGATATTGCTGGGTGAAAGCTCTGCCGCTGCCTACACCCCTCATCAGACGGCCAGCAGATTTGACAATTCCATCTCTATGGGCCCACATGGATAACCACAACCCATGCAAGAATATTTACCAACCGCGTGATTCTCCATCCAATCTATAGTTTAGAACTGGGGCAGCAGTGTCATTTGAAAACTAATTATAGAGACAAGCCAAGTGTTACAAAACGAACGACAGTTATGTTCTACAACGGACCAACCGTAGTTACTGTAACAGGACCGACAAGTTCACATTGCCTACACTTCCAGCTTTTCCTGCTCCTGATTTGAAACAGATTGTCCCCATCTGACCTTGCAACTGAATGAAGTCTATAATCTACCTGCTCCCTCCGCATTTCCTCATTGGCTTTCACAACTAGAGTAAGTGCTTGAGGTGAGCGTACGAGTGACGTCCACTGATCCATCTTCTTTTCTTAAAGGATAGGACAGATGCAAGAAGAATCTTATTTTTCACCATTGCACACGTCTTTCTGTGCATTCTTTCACCAAATAAAGCAATAACATATGACATTTGCTTGCAACATTACTAAGACTACCGTCCTTGACCATTTGCTTCAGATAGCACCTTCAGAAGATCCTATTCATTCCTGCACGCACAGGCCACGTTTGGGAGAGGAGATGGAATGCACTGAAAAGAAAAGTATCCGTTTGATTTCTTTTACAGCACAAACCAGCCTGGGTTCCTGTACTATGTCTGACCCAGGGTTTATCAGTTGGGACGGTGCCGGCGCCCTCCTCAAAGGCCAGAGCGGCTAAAAGGTTAAGGTCCACAGAAGCAGAGCACATGTTGAAGTCGTTACAGGGAATTACAGGATGATAACAGGACAGGGAGATGTGTTTTTGTGCAAATGAGTGAAGGGAGTTTAGACTTGCTCTATCTATGCCCGAGACGATAAAGTGTGTAAGAGGTTTGTAATCGTTTGTAGTTATAGTTTGAGGTTATTTTCAGTTCCATTTTTCTTTATGTTCGTGACAAACATAGAGGGATAATCCCATACATAACAATTCTCATTTCTCTTCGTATGACATGGTTGGCACGGCAACAGAAAAATGTTAACCTCTTCACCCCATAGATACAAAACTGCAGGAGGACAAGGTATGAAATGTTTAAAACGTCAGTGAAAAACGTAGGAAGTCTGTTCTCATTTACATACAGGTGGGAGGGGTGGGTGGGGGGATGTTCTGTATCGGAATCACCCCCCACTCGGCCATCCCAGCCCCCTCAGCCTGTGTGTGTCCTCCACCTGTGAATGGACCAGCGGACACCCATCTGCCCCACAACATCCCATATGTCCACTGGAGTGCTGTGTCCAGTTACAAACATGAAAGCAAGGGGACCCCTCGGCACGTAACGCGAGACCCTTTATTATTTATGCAGCTAATATTAGGCCGCGGCTAATCCCGCCACATTACCTAAACAGCTCGCCTAAAAGAGCGGTCGAGTTTGCTATTGGATGTCACCTTAATGAGGAAAGCAGGTCAATAAGTTGTGTGCTCACATGACATTATGATCTGAGAAGCCCGGTTTGGGCACTAGTCTAGTTGTAATGACATCTAAGGGAAAAAAATCAACATGCACATGACTGTATCGAGGAAGTAGATGATTTGTTGCAGCAGGAAAAGGCCAAAAGTAAGACGTTTTTAGTGGATGAAGACAAAAAAGTGATTAGCATATTTAGGTGTGTGCTCATCTAAGCGGTCATCCTGTCTCAAAGCCTCCATCTGCAAATTCACTGTCAAGCTGCCTGCAGGTTTGACTCCATCACACAGGTATGTGTAACTCAATAACAAAATGTAAAATGAACAATTGTCAAAGCTATCGGTCTCACTGTTAGGCTTTCTGGATGGAACGTATGGGTAACCATGGAGATGGTTCCATCAGCAGTAAAAACATACCAGAAACCCTTGAGAGGACGTAAAGGATCCATGCTAACCCCCCAAACACCAATGGGATTTATTTTATTATATTTGTAAATAATAAGTTTGTGTGTGTGAAAATGAACTACAAATATATTTTTTGTGAATAGTGTAAAAATTGGCACTAGCTATACACCCTTTTTGCATAGCATCAGCAACAGACTTGTTTTGTACTATGTTAAATTGCAATGTCCCTGTCAAATAAATAATTATTCAAAGATAATAAGCAGCTTCCCCTTCTCACAAGCCCGACCAGTGATACCCCACCACAACCAGGAGAGACAGAAACAAAGTGTGAGTTTGGTTTTAATTGGTTTACTGATCAACTTGAAGGCTTCGACCCCATGGAAGGTAAAGGCGCCCAGGATGAGATGAAGGGAGAAAATGTTTCACCTGTGATTGGCTGATACAGTAAAGGCAGGTGACCGTGGCATAAGAAACACTTTTTACATTATTGCCTTGGCTTCATATCCTGAGAACAGAGATAGCAATCAGGATTAGCAACAAGTTTGCATCCAGCGTGCGTTATCTCTTTGAGGATTCACAGTTGGAGCGTGTCAACCATTTCCTGATCCAAAGCCTTATCTCAGTGTTCCTCCATGTCTGTTTGCTCAGCGGAGGCCTCCAAACCACATGAAGATCCCTGACAGATTTATGTAAACCAAAAAGAAGAGTGGTGCGTTTAACTTTAAGGGAAAATCCCATTCACTCAGCAACCCTATGGCAGAGAAAGTAGTTGGACAAACATGACAAGTAACAGTGATAATGATCTCCAGGCTACAAGTAAAAGGCGTATGGTGAGTCATCATTCATGCACTCTAAGGTTTGTGGAACTGGTCTGATGGTAAGAGTTCACTATGCACAATGGAGGTATGAGGACTATCCTGCAGAGTCAAAACAAAAGCCATTCATTGCTCTGGGAGGGCAAGGAGGCATTGAGTAGGAAGCACATGTGTTTATCAATTTTCTATCTATCCTGTAAGGTCAAGGTATGCTGCTCATTGTCCCCATTGATACATTTACCCTCTGAATTTGAGTCTGTCGTCTGGTGTTAAAGCAGATTAACGTAGTTTGTTTAACAATGATCCGAACCCAATAAGGCTGATGCTACACTGGTGTCTAGTGAGCACTACATTTCAAAATAATATCTGTGAAAGTGTGTGGAAAGGAAGGATACTTCATCACCAAGGTTTCGTGTTGGTTTTGAAGAAGTGGGAAATGTCTGTCCTAAACAGAAAATGCAAGCTTTCATTTTCGGCCAAGGCCATGCTAATTATTCAGCAGCAGCCGGATGTTGAGTGATGGTTTACAGACTTTACAGCAGTTTAAGAAGAAATTACTAAAGTAAAATGGATAACTGCAGAATATGGATAAAACCTAGTTTTTGATAATATGGTTAATAGGCTCTAATGTTACATCCATATATATATATATATATATATATATATATATATATATATATACACACACACACATACATACACACACGTTCAACATTTTACTCAGGACGTTATTACTTCTGCATAAATATAACTTTTTTTTTCTTGAAGCTAAAGGCTAACATGAATTCAACGCTAACACATGTTAAAATAGTGCCACTATCTGTACAGATCTGTATAAAACACACTTGGCTTGATGTTTTTTTTGTTATGTTATTCTACTTTATTTTACATGTTGACTGGAAGTTACCTACACTAGCCAACAGGAAGTTAGCCAAAAACGTCCCACTGAGAGAACCTATAATTCAGTCATTTTTGCCTGAAAGGTCCCGTTGTCATTTCCACTGTTCAAATCTGGAACAAAAACTAAAAAGCAATTGTTCATTTTGACCCCTTTTTATTGAAACGCAATGTAGTTAAATCCAATACAGACAGTGCACATGCAAAGTATCATATGTAAATACTGTAATGTGTCATGTTTGAAAGTTAGATATTGACATGTAATAAATAAATTGACTAAAAACACTGCTCACAATAAGTTGACACAAACTGAAAGCAATTTTTTAAAGTCTTTAACGTCTTAAAAATATAAAATATTTAAATCAGCATAAGACACAATAAATTAAATCACGCACATACAGTTAAAGATTTTTCTGTTTTTAGCATTATGTGTAGAATTTCCAGATAATACAGTATTTAGCCAATATGCTACACTGTGATCTAGCTCATGTAAACATTTGATTTCGCTAATTCCAGATGTATAACATCACATCAATATAATACAGGCAGTAAAATCTCAGAGCTGCAGTTGTCAAGATGCTCAGTCTTATTCAACTGCCTCAATTCTCAAATATCTTGATCAAAAATACTACACATAACACCTTTAAAAAAAATTATACATGTGCCATAAATTGGGCGATGAAAAATCTCCACAGCATGGGTAAGATGAGAACTCGTTTTAAAAATTTGAAATGGTTGAATCTGTCACAGAATGAACAGTTTATTTTATGTGCCTGAGAGATGGAGGTAGAAGTGTCCAAAACTGGGCTCATGGTTTTATCAGAGAGGACTGAAATGGCATAGAATTTAAGCTTTAACTTTCTCAATACTACAGCATTAACATAAGGAGGATATAACTTTCATAAGAGAACAACCTAACAAAACAAAACAAAATCCATAAAGATATTTTTGTGAGGATACACTGTATGTCGAGCTAAATATTCATGTTTGTTGTGAGAAACTAATCCATGTTGCAAGGCCCGAATCTAGCTAGTCAGTGATAGCAGCCAACTTCCGAGCCTCAATTGTGTAGGGTCTGGCTCAGGCAAGACCGAATTCACAAATGCTGGACTTCGATAGAAGATTAATTCATGTATGTGTGCACACGGTAAAATGGAAACACAGCACAAACGTCTCACGAGGCATCAAGAAATCGACCTACACTTTCATTCATTTAGTGCCATGGGATGACGAGGCTAAGGTCAAACGAGCTTAACTGGAATATCTACAATGCTTTTTATTTCTTTTGGCAAGCAGTGATCATCTGGCTAACATCCAGGCTGTTTTACAACTGTAAGAAATGTGTTACTCCTCTCTGCCACGCGTACAGCAGGTGCTAAGTATCTCTTTGTCACATGATTATAATTCGCAAATGGCTATTTGCGATTTTCAAAGATGATTTTCAAACGAAAGCTATGAAGTGACAGACTGACAATCGAACGGCTTTGAGAAGACCTACAATAATTATTCCAAACGAATCCATACACAGAGAACATCATTTTTAACTAACTTTTGTATTTTTGTATCTTTACTGATTAGATCCAATTTTATATCCTTTAGTTATTGTAGTACACCATTTCAAAATAAGAAATATTTAAAAATAAGGCCCTGTACCAGGTTGCTTTTCTAGTAAAGGGATTAAATTTGTGTCTCCTTTTTGAGCAAGTGGTAAAAGTGCACTGTGCACTAAATCATGCACTTAAGTATAAAGCATTTTTTAATGTTTGTGACAACAGGCAGGCGAGCTGTAGTTTGCATCACTGCAAACACCATAAACCATCACTTTTCCCCGTGAAAGATGTGAAACATGCTTTCAAACTCATCCATGAGAGGATTAGCAAAGTTAGGAATGGAATTTCAACAATATTCGATCCCTTTCACTGTTTGTAATTAAAAAAAAATTACATTAAATAAAAAAAAAAGAAAGAAAGCGAGTACAGGGCCTTTACCCAGGGTCCGATTATACAAAGCTGGTAGAACTTATCCTGGATACCGGAGAGTCTAACGCAGGCATGAGCGTCTCTGGATAAATTGGCTGACACCAACGGGCCGAGTTAACCCTGGAGTTCCCGGGGGAGCTGGGAGTGTGCTCATGTGGAACATATGGAGTCACGACCAACGTCAGAGACAGTTCATCTGAATATCAGTGATATCAAAATCCAAGTACTAAACTCATGATGAATATATACAGTACATCGCCCTGAATGGGGAATCCTCACCTCTGATTGGTCTAACGACTATCTGATCATCTTATACAGTATGTGGAGTCTGCTCTGGAGACGTTCATGTGCAGGGATGTTACAATAGAGGTCTAACTCCAACAGAAAGTGATCCAGCGTCATTGAACTTCTAAACTCGGGTTAACACAAGTTACCTCGCTAGCTCTCTAATCCAGCTCCATACTTTAGGGCCCAGGTGTGGCAGCTTACACGTTTAGTAAATAAGCCTCCATAATAAGCTTTGTATACAGGCTTTTCATTAGCAAAGCATGGTTCATTCTAAACATTTGCCACTATTGCGCTAATTTACATGTGCTTCCTATATTAAGAGCTGGTGTTACATTATGCAAAATTCTCCATAAAATACAAGATTCTATACAAATGGCTAGATTGAGATAGATTCGTGCAACTCTCGCTGACTAATGGTTATGATTCTTTTCATCAAAAGATATGGCGACACGATAAATAAAAATGTTGAGATAGTAAAGACCATAGTGCCTCCTCCAATTTATTTGTTTATAACAAAAATTGAAAAAAATAAAATTAAACTGAAATGTCTACATACAACATATAAAAAAGGTCAAAGGTGTACTTTAATGTCCCCAGGAAATCTGTCCTCTGCATTTGAGGGCTGAGTGGGGACATAGCCAGGGACCTTCCTTCTGTGAGGCAACAAGGTCCCGGCCAAATAGTAAAAAAAGAAAATCAGTGTTTGAAGGGTGTTGAATGGGTTTTGAGACAGTGTGCATTACCTTGGGCTATAGTCCAAAATATTTCAGGGCAAATACAGCATTTGATTGTCAGTGATTTTTTTTTTTTTATGTTTGTTTAATGAATTACAGGCTCGTGGTCTTTTAATGTTTGCATGTTTTCCCACAAAAATACCCATTACTAAAATGATGACTACTACTATAGGGCGAATACTAAATTTACTTTTGATAACTAGTAGCAGATATGAATGTTAATGCTTTAGGACTATTTGATAGTTGTTTAGCACTTGCATATTGTCAATATTATCTACGCTGGGGAACTTAATGTGTGTCCACAAATGATAGAAACGACAAGCCCTTAATAGATAAAATGATAGCACAGGATTGGCTAGACTGTCAATATGAAACGTGCTGGTTAACTTCACATTCAGAAATCCAGTCTGAACATTGTGGACTATGCATTTGGACCTGAGATATTTCTTATTTGTTATTCGTCATCACCAAAATAAAGGCCATAAAGAGTAGATGGACTGTTTCGAAAAAAGTTGATCCAGGGACATTTCAAAGCTATATTGTTGTGGAAATGACTTAAGTGTGTTGTGTTTTTATGTATATGCCGGTTTTTGCATTACTGGTCTCAGAATAAAAGGATATGATGGCATACTAATAGCCACAAGTGCTAGCGCTAGTTCCATTCACAAATAATGGAAAAATAAACTCATTGTTCATATGATTCAAGTCAAAAGCTAAACGTAAGTGGGAGGAGGGGGAAGTAAAATTGTCTTTAAAGCCACACTGTGGAACATTCCTGGGTAAATGTTGCTACGTTACAAGAGCAACTAAACTACAATTGTAGAATATTCAAAATGTGTGATGCACGCACACACACGGTTTTGATGCCGTTTATTATTGTTATTGAAATTAAATGTTTGGAAGAGGACATGTTTTTAGAGCTCGTGTTTTTATACCCGATGTCAAAACAGAGCTGCCACATCTCCATGGAGATGAGCCAGTGATGTCCCGCTCCCAGCGAAGATTCGAAGTTCATTGGATGAAATGTTACACAGTACGGCTTTAAGTCACACGTAATCATATGCACCTTTAAAAAGGACAGATGGTATGTTCATCTTAAGCAAATACAATTAACAAAATGGTAAAAGGCGACGGCAATATTCATATTACATAAAGAAACAGAACAAAGATATGTGATAGTAAATTGCCCGGACGCCAAACTTTGCCTGTATGCCCTATACCGATGTGCATCAATAAGTTAGAAAACTGGAGAATGAGGTCAGGAGTTTAGTTCAAAGAGAATTGCAATTATTACACAGATTTAGTAAGTCCAGTAGGCCAAATAGTGAGCATTTTTTATTTATTGTCCGTTATAAAATATGTACAAGAATACGTCATTGGAAACAGTTTACACTCTGTGCCGAAAAACAGCCAAGATGAGTTTTGAATTCAGAACATTTCAGTTCCTGTACAAATGCCATAATAATAGTTATTGTTCCGTTTGTTTCTTTCACAGTTGATAGTTGATAATTCTGCCGAGAAAGGAGATGGCAGCACTGTGGATCTACGTCTGAACACTATTTAAAAATATTTCAAACAAGTTTTATATCCATCGATTATTTCATCATAAACTTATCCTGCTCTGTGCTCTTCAGTTTATTCTTGGTGAAGTAATATCAAAACTACAGGACTACTGATTTTGTTGTGGTCTTTGCGTATCGTGATACCTTTTGCACTGTGCCCAACCCAAACATGTTCTATCTTATTGATGGACACTGTATGAAGAAAAAAACAAAAAATAAAAAAACAGCCATACAGGGCAAAGAGTGGAGAAAGGGACGTACTGTATGTGCTAGACCAGTGTTTGGCTTTTTATTGAGAAAACAGTATAAACAGGAACCTAATATATACCGTTAGACATTGGTGGAGATCTTATACCTTGGAGCCATGTTATTGTGGAACCACATAAAACTAAAGATGACGCCCATGGTTTTGGGGATGCGCTCGTTGTAGGCGAAAGTCATGGCTTCGTGCAGGGGGATTTTGACAACCTCGATGAGCTCTCCCTCTTTGGGCTCCCCACCGCCGGCGCTTACGCGGTTATCGTCGGACACTTCGGCGTAAAACATGGTCTGCTTGGCGCCCGTTACTCCCACGCCCGACCTGAGGGAGAGAAGCCAAGGCCAGTTGTAACATGCATTCATTTTGCAGCTTACAGTGTGTGAAAGGGCTGCATGGTGGTATAATGTTAGTTAGCACGTTTGCAGAGACATGCAGAGAGAGAAAAACGCAAGAATCTTCAGATTGTCCATTACAGGTGGCTGTGACCTGCCTGCTCCTCCTCCTGTTCCCGTCTGAGACTCATAGGGGGCATAAGGGTAAAAGCGATACTGCCATTTAATGGAAGGAGCCCACACATAACAGGGAGCCAAGACAACACCAACAGACTCTGTGGAGGTCGGAGTCAAATCAAAGCAGTCTTAGGAAGGCCATCAGTCTATAATCTGAGCAGGTGGGAGTGTTTAATGTGGGCCGTCTCCTGTGTCCGAGGCAGGTAATAATAATCGGCTGACAGATGCATGGCCCCTAGAAGTGCACTTAACCTCTGCGCAGATTTTTGGTGGGCGCTACAGTCCGTGAGCAATGACAAATGTTCTAATGCATTTTGTAGTAATTCTAACAATAGTTTTTTCCCCATATTTTTCCAAGGTGAATATAGTCTGATGATATTTTGTCTTTGAACCCCACAATTGGTAATGCACACCGTCCTTGGGCAAGGACCTACCTTGCCTTTATGAATGTGTTTGGTGGTAATAATTATTATCAAACAGTCAAGCATTTACACAACCCCACCTGTAAGAAGTAATCCTCTTGAGTTTCGATGCGGGCACGTCGAAGCCACACTCCTCCAGGATCTCCTGCCGGGCGATCTCCTCCAGCGTCAGGTCGGGTTTGTCCACCAGGCCTGCACACAGCTCATAGGTGACCCCCGCACAGGCAGGGGGCCACTCAGAGCTGCCCGCCCCGGCACTGGAAGCGCCCTCCTGGGCTTCAGACACCTCGGCTGCCCCCTCCTCTTTCTTCTCTGCTGCTGCAGCTGCTTTGGCCGGCTGGGACTTAGCTCTTTCCCATTCACACATGAACACAGCTGCAGTACAGAGGGGAGGAAGAAGCGTTTTTACTTTTTAATGTGTTGGGGGAATGTGATTCAAGTGAATGTTAGTGTGAGGAAAACACATTTTACAAATGTCAGTATTGTTTCTTTACTTTCATTCACTCTTTACAACAGTTTAGCTGCTGTTGTGATGCGACATATAACCTGGAATGTTCTGTTCTGTGTGGTTACAATGGACTGAGTAACTTTAAATTCTTAATATACTTGATTTTACAAGATTTGAACACCTATTTACTGGACATGTACAAGATTGTCAAGTCCCAAACCCAAATTCAAAACCTCCACTGTGGTCTATTATTAATAATAATAATATGACGTCTTAGTTGTAATCTCAATCTAGATTTCAATGAATCCTGGGGGCACGTTGACTGAGAATGCCAGTTATTACAATCCTGTTTATTCCAATGCAACAATGCGCCCTCAGAAGTAGAGCACTAGAGAAATGGATGAACTTCACATAGCAGGGCAAGCCCTTTTGTTAGGAGTCGCCAGGGACTGCTGCGCGTCACCCCAGGCAAAATACAAGGAAGTCTGCCTATTGATACATATTTTCCCTGTTCCTTTTCTCTTTGCCGGTGGTGATAAACATTTCTTTAAGTAAAAAAGTGAACAAATGAACAATGGCATTATAGTATGTGTGAAAGAATGTGGGGTCCAAATAGGAGTCCTTCCTGTGAAAGCCATTAGACATGAAATATTTGACTACCTTAAAAGTGGCCTGTAGTGAGATACGATCTTTAGGTATGGGCTTCGAAATAAGGACCTGCCTAGGGCTGGGTATTGTTAAAACAATACCTGGTATCTAAAAATAAAGTTTGGGTACTCCTGGTATCGCAAAAATTAAAAGTATCGAAAGCAGGTACCGAAAAGAAATTTTGGTCCACACATTTGGGACAAATTTGAGTACATTTGGGAAATAAAAGGGGAAAGATTTGGGGCAAAATAAAAAAGTTTTTTAAAAACAAGGAAAACATTAGGGAACAAAAAATAAAATTGGGGGGAAAAAACAAGTACAAATATGAAAATATTTTGAAAAAAAACAAAACAAAAAAAATTTAAATGGGGAGGAAAAATATTTAAAACTACTGCCCTTTTGTAGTCAAAGGCAGTTTCTTGGTTGTTTCACAAACAAATTGTATAAATGCAAAATAAATTAAATGGAAGGAAAAGGAATAAACAAACATCAATATGCTTTCTGACTCTATATGACAAATAATTTGAAAGAAAATGGGTTGTTTGGTTTCTCAGACCTGCAATCCAAAACTCAATATGCCCTATGCTAACCGTTGCCAAATCCTGCTGCTAAAACCAGTCGTCAATAAACGTAAAAGGGCAATCTCTCTCCATGATCTAAACACGAACTCCCACAACCCCAGCACCTGTTCTCACTCATGCACTCGGTAAGAGCTTTTAAAAGAGATACAACACGTCCATATGGAGCAGCGTTGAGCTACTGCCGGAGCAAAAATAACCAGAATAGCATGTTAGCTAGTTAGCACGTACAGCTACATGAGGCCAATCACAGATATGGACCTACGCACCTGGACGGAATTGTTTGACGAGGACAAAACAGTGTGAGGTGGTGTTGAAGATCAGCACCGATACGCTGAAAAGACAAAGAAGAAAAAAAACATATTAGCCAGACTTCTGATTTTAATATTTTTTTATAGGGGTGGGGAATTTGTGGCGTGAATGTTGACCGCAGCAAATGCACAACACTTGAGTCCAGAAGCATTGCACAGGTGGCGAATGGGAATGGGACAGCGCGCCCTCGGAGGAGACTTGTTGGGAAAAAGGAAGTGTCTGAGGCGGCAGGAAGCCCAGCCCCGGTTTTCCCATGCTCAAAGGGAAACCAGGAAGTCCACATTACAACCGCGGGGCCTATACGCTGATAACTGCAGCCACTTTAGATATTTACAGTACAATAGGTATTCTCAAGTGACAACGTTTTTTTTTATCATTTTGATTGTTTTATTTTATCAGGAGACCATGGCTAATCTAATTCCTGCTTGTAAACTTAATTATAATCAACTACTATGCGCACACAGTGTTCTTATTGTTGTCGGAAGTGTGCAATTCTGCAAGCATCAATGATGATTACTTATTACCAATGTGGATTGCAGTAGGGTAGCATACTATGGGGAAAATATTGAATAGTTCTTAGAAAAAGAAAGGATAGATTTCATCACTATTGTGTCCTAGGCCATGAATAGTAGCGCTGCTGTATCGATATGACAGTGAGACACAGTCCAACAATCTAGCAGTAAACTGGGACAGACACAGGCCTGAGGGGAAGTGTGCTCCCGGAGGGCATCTCTCGCTGTAGTCGTGCTGTTCCACACCATTACAGCCTCCTCCTGTAAACGCCACTAATGGTTAAACCAAGAAGCGATCCGCCGTCACTCAGGACCCTTCATGCGCCGTTTAGCCTGGCTCTCTCCGAGTGGGGTCAATACCGAGCGGGAAATCTGGGTTAGACTCGGAACTGACTGCTGGGTGCAAGTGTACTGTAGTGTATTTATTTATAAATGTTTCCATCTTATCATTATATGACCAGGAAAATCCCACTGCGTTTCACAGAGAGATCTATGTTTTCAATGGTGTCCTGCATTAGAAATTGTAAAAAAAGAAAAAAAAGAAACCGGGTCGCAGCGCCTTTTTGGAGTGGCTAGCAGCTAACCTTTGCCTAAAAATAACTGATAATTAAATAATTAATTTCAAAAATCAGCCTCGATGCTTGAATCATCATTGACATTTTATTTAAAGTGATACTTTGGAAGTTTGGAAAGTGAGGAGAGATGAAGGGAATTTTTAAAGTAAACAATCTAATTCCTCCTCTCTATGACCAAAAAGCCCTTCTAGTTTGCAAAATGAGAAGAGCAGGAACAGAATAAACTAAAAGTAAATGACCAAGCACCTCCCCCTCCCCTCCTGATTGGATCTGACAGGCTGATTCACAGGAAAAACTCGTCTCATTGGTCAACGCAGGAGGATACTAGACTGATTAGTTGTTGAGAGGAAGGAGGGACTTTACAAAGAGTGAGTGTGAGTGCGTGCGAGTGTACATACACACATACACACTTTATTACTTACTTTACATCAAAATGCAAGACCGCGTGGTCGATTTAGCACATTTTATAACATTTGTAAAACATTTAGACTTCCAGATTAGGGTTGGGCCATATCGTATCGCATATTGTTATATAATGTTTTGATATCGTTGTAATTTTTTATATCGTTGTGGACACAATAGAATTTATGTTACGCTCTGCTCCATCAGAGCAGCATAAACGGTGACTGTAGAACACGGGGACACGTGCTGAAAAAGTAAAATTAAATGAAGGATGTAAACTGCTTGAGTAGATCATATTTGGAAGACAATTATGCCCTAAAAAAAAAAAAAAATCTTCCCAGTAGGCGTAAGGCTGGGATTTTGAAGTAATTCGTCCATTGTCAATTATATCGTCAACTATATCGTTATATTTATTTTTTCATATCATGATATAGATTTTAGGCCATATCGCCCAGCCCTATTCCAGATGATCACTTTTAGTTGAAATTTACGTTTTATTTTAGGCACAGTATTTGTCGTGGTAGGATGATTAGAGGATCTGCTCAATCCAATGAAATTAGATGAGGCATTAACTGTATATTAGTTCACTGCTTTGTAAAATAGCGATAATTTTACACACCAAGGTTTGTCCGATACCTGGCTAGCATAAGTTTTATCTGATGTTTGTCAAATCATTCTAGTCAAAACCAGCCGTGTAGACAGATCAGGAGAGCCGTTAAAGTGATAACACGCATCAACAGAGTTTTATCTTTTGTCAGGTATGACATAGAAGCACAATACTCATTTCCGTATATTTACAAAACACATTATTATATAGAAATCTGTTATTTCCTCCAGGCTCATTTGTCTTCCAGGTTTTTTTGCCATTTGCTTCCAAACATGTGACAAGACCTGGACATCCAAATAAAGCCCGCTGAGAAGAAAATGTTATGGGCACTTGAGCAAAAATGCAAAACAAGCCTTGTTCTGTTCAAGGCAGGCAGATGTGGCATAACCGCCCCTGCCTCCCGGACCTACCCGCGGGGAGGGAGGCCGTGCTTTACTGCTTTTGTCTCCGTGGGACAATTTTTCACCGGGACCTTGGGTTTGGGTCAGGGGCAAAGGAAAGAGGGCCTAAACGACAGGAGACTTGGCCCAGGGCGCGGTGGGACCCTGGTTAAATGAGGGAGAAGGAGTTTTTGACACTCAAGTGTGAGATTTCTACACAGTGCCCCCCCAGGAAGCGCGGACCTTTACAGCCGATGGAAGAGGAAGGGAAAACTAGAGATACGAAGCGTTTTGTTACCTGTCGTGGGTTCGCATGTAGTCCCAGGATTTCTTTGTACCATTCTGGAAAAAGAGAAAAAGTCATTACCAATAGAACTCTTCCAAATATTTATAATAGCAGCAATTTTTTGTTTACTTATACAACACAGCAGTTTCTATTGGGGGAAATTAGGAGAGCTTGGGCATTTTTACTTCTGATTTGATTGCAATAAGGGATGAATGTGAACATCTAAAAGAAAAACTTTGCACAGAAAGGTTCCATACATACTACTGTATATACAATGACGCTTTGGCTTATTGAGAATGGGCTTACATTATTTTAAAGCAAATTAGTCAGACTGGATGTATATTAATTTAAAGTAATGTTAAATCCATAAAAACTAAATGTAGAAGCCTTTTTTCTGTGATATAATAAACCCAGGTTGCATTGCACTGTGTGGCATCAGTCTCTGTGAAGGTGTTAAAAATCACATTTGATTTTCTATAATGGGAAGACAGCGGAGCCAATTAGCTCCTTCACGACTGGCGCATGTTTGAACGCGTATGAATGGATCTCTCAGCCACACCCAGCGAAAACATCTGCGAAACAAAGGCTTCCGAAAAGGTAAATATGACATGCATCGGGTTCAGTGCAACACTAAACCAGCCCGGTTTCCAGCAAGCACCATCCACGCGTCGATTCAGATATGGGCAAACGTAGGTAGCACTGTTTGTGTAATAAGATGCAGAGCCAGACTGCACACGGAGGCATTGTTTTTCCACAAATCCTCAAGTGAAATAGGATTTTACTTTGTCACAGAATAGATTGAGATGTATTAAAGTACAGTATACAGAGTTAGCAACATATGCCAAACAGTGTTCATTTTAACAACATATTTTAAGGTATTCAAATATTTCTCTTCAATTTTAGACTAGTTTTAGTTGACTCAAATTGTATGTGAATTTAGTCGACTAAATCCAAGATACATTTAATCAATGTCCTTCATGTTTGTTCTCCCTCCCACACGAACAAAGGAGACTTGTTCCTTTCAGCAGTGGATTTAAATGATATGAGGCTCTTTTAAATAGTCATGGGAAGTTTTTATGTTGTTTAGTCATATTTTAGTCGACGATAATATCTGGACCTTTTAGTCATAGTTTTAGTCTCATGAAGAACCTTTAATTAAACTAGTCTAAATTTTAGTCAGACAAAAATATGACTTTGACTAAAATCATGTTGACGAAATTAACACTGGTGTCAAACCCCTGATTAGGCTCAAGCACAACTAGCATAAAAACGGTACAATTGTATTAGAAATGAATATATTAAAACTGCAGCAATGATACACAATGGCAACAGTGGCTCAGTAATTAGAGCACTTGTCCACTTATTCATAGGTGAATACTGTCATTGTGTCCTTGGGCAAAACACTTGAGAGTCGTAGCATTGGTGGATAGGACACATTGGCAGCCTCGCTTCCAATAAATGTATGGTGGAAGAGAATTAATGTTATGTCCAAATACAAATTTAAAAACGACCAAACGGTGTCAATAACAAACGATTAGCTTATGCTCGGTCATGAATAGGGCTGGGTATCGTTTTTTATTTTATGAACAATACTTTTCCGATTCCTATACGAAAATATAGCAGAACAATAATGTGTGGAAGGTTTGTGAATTCACAATCTCCAATGGGTGTGAAAAATGGGGAATAAGTCGGGAAAAAATTGGGGAAAATTGGGAGACATTGTGGCAAAAATAAGGAAAAGTGTGTAAAAAATGTTTGGGGGGGTGAAAAAATTGAGCAAAAATAGGGGGGAAATTGTGTAATAAAAAATGAAAAAATAAATATATATATATATATATATATATATATATATATATATCAGAAATATCAGTCATAAAGAATGAGCAAAAATGAGGAGGGAAAAGAGCAAAAAAATGTGGGCAAAGATAAGAGAAAGATGGGGGGGGATGTAAAAAAAATGGTGCATAAAAAAATAAAAAACAAAATAAAAAAGGTATTACAAAAAACAAAAAGGCAAAAATTACAAATAAATCTATAAATGAAACAACCACATCTTTTAATTCTGTCCATGGACCAACAGCATCAAAATTCGGATCTGAGGACATGAGAGTTTTCTTTTTTTCCCGGTTTCTGCTTTCAAAACTTTTTTCTCCCCGATACCACACTGGTATCATTTAACGGTACCCAGCCCTAGTCGGGGAGATCACAAAAAGAGCCATTGTTATAGTGGCACAAATGAACTCATGGACACAAACGTAACCAATTAGCAGTTGGTTTTACTCCATGCATTAAACTAGCATGTATTACTCCCATATGTCATAAAACAGGCTGAAGTCGGCCTACATATCGTGTGCCTGAGGACTTGTGGCCTTGATTCCGATTTAGGCTACACCTCCTTCCACCCGCTCATTAAACGTCTTTAGCTGTGCTCTCCCATTTTCTGACACGATGTATGCCTCCAGTAGTACCACCCGTGAACAGGGCAGAGGAGGGAGGCGAGATGTCGGGCTAATTGCAGCGATAACATCAGGCATATTAGTGCTCCTGTTATGGCAACACGATCCGATCTGGGCTGCGCCGCGGCGGCAGGTCTAAAACGCAGAATGAAAAACGCAGAATGAAAAACGCAGAATGGAAAACACAGAATGGAAAACGCAGAATGAAAAACGCAGAATGAAAAACGCAGAATGGAAAACGCAGAATGGAAAACGCAGAATGGAAAACGCAGAATGAAAAACGCAGAATGAAAAACGCAGAATGGAAAACGCAGAATGAAAAACGCAGAATGGAAAACGCAGAATGAAAAACGCAGAATGGAAAACGCAGAATGAAAAACGCAGAATGGAAAACGCAGAATGAAAAACGCAGAATGAAAAACGCAGAATGGAAAACGCAGAATGAAAAACGCAGAATGGAAAACGCAGAATGAAAAACGCAGAATGAAAAACGCAGAATGAAAAACGCAGAATGGAAAACGCAGAATGAAAAACGCAGAATGGAAAACGCAGAATGGAAAACGCAGAATGGAAAACGCAGAATGAAAAACGCAGAATGAAAAACGCAGAATGGAAAACGCAGAATGAAAAACGCAGAATGGAAAAACTATAGTGGTGCAATTGGGCGTTACAGCGTAATAACGGTGTAATAGTGTAATAAGGGTGTAATAGGGGTGTAATAGTGTAATAGGGGTGTTATAGTGTAATAAGGGTGTAATAGCGGTGTAATAGTGTAATAAGGGTGTAATAACGGTGTAATAGTGTAATAAGTGGGGGGGCGACGGTGGCGCAGATGGTAGAGCGGGTCGTCTCGTCGCAATAGTGTAATAGCGGTGCAATAGTGTAATAGGGGTGTAATAGTGTAATAAGGGTGTAATAGTGTAATAAGGGTGTAATAGCGGTGCAATAGTGTAATAAGGGTGGAATAGGGGTGTAATAGTGTAATAGGGGTGTAATAGTGTAATAAGGGTGTAATGGGGTGTAATCGTGTAATAAGGGTGTAATGGGGTGTAATCGTGTAATAAGGGTGTAATAGGGGTGTAATAGTGTAATAAGGGTGTAATAGTGTAATGGGGTGTAATAGTGTAATAAGGGTGTAATAAGGGTGTAATAGTGTAATGGTGTAACAGTGTAATAAGGGTGTAATGGGGGTGTAATAAGGGTCTAATAGGGGTGTAATAAGGGTGTAATGGGGGTGTAATAGTGTAATAAGGATGTAATGGGATGTAATAGTGTAATAAGGGTATAATGGGGTGTAATAGTGTAATAAGGGTGTTATAGGGGTGTAATTGTGTAATAGGGGTGTAATAGTGTAATAAGGGTGTAATGGGGTGTAATAGTGTAATAAGGGTGTAATGGGGTGTAATAGTGTAATAATGGTGTAATAGCGGTGAAATAGTGTAATAGCGGCGCAATAGTGTAATAGGGGAGTAATAGTGTAATAAGGGAGTAATAGTGTAATACGGGTGTAATAGCAGTGCAATAGTGTAATAGCGGTGCAATAGTGTAATAGGGGTGTAATAGTGTAATAAGGGTGTAATAGTGGTGTAATAGTAGTGCAATAGTGTAATAGGGGAGTAATAGTGTAATACGGGTGTAATAGCAGTGCAATAGTGTAATAGGGGTGTACTAGTGTAATAAGGGAGTAATAGTGTAATAGCAGTGCAATAGTGGGTAACACTTTACATTAAGGGCCGGTAAGTCCATGGTACTTAGTGGTAATTACTATTAATTACAGTGGTACTTCTTCTGGTAATTACAGTGGTATTTCTAGGTACTAATAGTGGTACTTATGGAATACTATAGTGAGAATTACAAGGTCTGTACTGTGATACTTCTAGATACAGTTGTAACTCTTGGTAATAAAATGTGGTACTTCTTATTAATTCAAGGATACAACATCAATTTCTATGTAGTAAATGCAGTACTTCTACATACATACATACATACATACAGAGGTCATTTCTAGGACTGTTTGACTATAAAACAACAGTATGGAAAACAAGTGTCTTTATTAATATGGAATAAGTAGCACAGAAAGGACAGTAGCAATACAGAGCTTATCATTCAATGCATATTTCAAAACAAGTTCCAAGCACAAGGAAAACACTGCAAGTACAAGGTACCTAACACAAGTAACACGAATTAAACATTAACACACCAGTAATGATACAGTAAGTACCTGGTACTTGCCACAGACAAAGGACTTTGTCATAATATGTCAAAGACTTCACCATAAGTACCAGTAATACCATTAATTATACATTAAGTACCAGGTACTTACCACACGAACTGGCCCATATTATGAAAAAGGACGTTGTATAATTACTGGTGTTGTAACTGGTACTTGCAACAGTAAGTAACCGGGACTTAGCATAAGTCACAGGAATTACACTTAAACACAACAATTACTACTCAGGAAGGAACAGGTTTTTTTTAGGAAGGTAAATCATTTACCACGAGTGTCGTTATCACATTTTACCATCTTCTAGTGCAAGTATCCAATAGTTTAATCATACATGCAAACACAAACATGGTGAAAAAGGTCACAGTTCTCGGGGAGCTTGGCGGTTTGTAGGACATTTTTTACAGAACACGTCCATTTTATGACTATTATTAGGCTTTCATTTTGTTTTAGAACTGTAGTTCTACTAAAGGCTTGCGTTTCTTCACATGGACAGAAACATAATAATAAAAGGGTAAAAATATTTCATTTTAGATTTTTAAATATAGATATTAAACTTGTATTTATAGGAATATAGAATATGCCACCCTAAGACATACTGAAAAATAATTTGGTATATTCATTCTGGCCACAGTGGGCTACTGAAAGCGTTCAAATGGTTTGGCATATTTTAATAGTTGTGTAGCCCAATTAGGTGTAAATTTTATTTGTGTTTTGGTACATTTTCCAAGTTAAACATCTCTGATTATCAGACGCGCTCATATCTGTGAGCGCCCATTGACTACAAGGTTCACCTGGAGAGGTTAGCCCTCTCCTCGCTGACCATGATCGCACATCAAAACGAGCACAGAGTGCACACGGAGACATGGGCACCTACCTGGTCAGTTTAGCCTCCACAACACAGTAAATTATAGCGATCTGTTAGCTTTATAAATTTAGCTTGTAGATGCACTCCATGTTTCATGCGGCTATTGTCAAATATGAAAGTTACAGTCATTGCAAAACTTAGATTAATTTGGTGCTCACGTCACATGCACAGTTGCGCAGTGACAACCAGTGATGCCAGTAACTAATTACTTAGTAACGGATTACTGTAATCGGATTACTTTTTTCAGTAACTAGTAATCTAACGCGTTACTATTTCCAATCAAGTAATCAGAATTAAGTTACTTTTCCAAATCACTGAGTTACTATTTTGTAATTTTTCTTTGGAAAAATACATTTATTTTTTCATCTCGAAGAGTGACGCAAGATAATGTCACGTTTTCAGCCTAGAAACACTCACACTGGTCGGGGAGAGAGATGGAAATACGTCACTTTTCTGAGTCTGCGTCAGCTTTGTTGATGTTACTGTTAAAATGTTCTTCCAAGAAAGTGAGTGTTGGTAAAAGGGTTTGTCATTAGTGTGTTGAGGCTGTGGAGATGTTGTCGGCCTAAGTTGAATGTAACTAATAAAGTAACTTGTAATGTAACTTAGTTACTTGTAAAATTAAGTAATCAGTAAAGTAACTTAGTTACTTTTCAAAGGAGTAATCAGTAATCAGTAATATATTACTTTTTCAAGTAATCTGTGGCAACACTGGTGACAACATAACTCTGTTGTGCAGACTGATGCATTAGCGCACTGCCACTCACTACTGCATGAATCCAAGTGGCATGGCAATAGACAGTGGAATAACTTTGACCTCACTCCCCTCTTCATTGTTTTTAAATTGCAGATACACGATTGACGTGAATGGTACTTTCCAAGATCACAATGGTGAATTTTGCCAAAAGGCGATAGATTAGCATGTATGTACATCGTTTTTCTGATTCTTCTGCTTTTGATGACTGGGGAAAAGAGCACTGGTTTGTGGACTTCCTTCATTCTTCGTCGTCATTCTTCACTCCACCACCACCAAGGCATTGCTAATAGGTTGCCTCTGCAAGAAAAAGGTAAAATACATGTTAAAAAATTATTAGCCAGTAGGTCTGCCCCCGTTGATCGTTTAGTCGACTGATTGGTGGATGCGGTCTCAGTCGACCACAATTTTCATTGGTCAACTAAATGACACTTTTGCATCAATTAAGATGCTCTCAGTGTAGGCAACATAACACCAGAGGCCTGTGGCAGGTCTATCTTTTATCTTTGGGCTAATATTTCCTCATAAAAACAGATGTATCAAAGCTTCATAGACAGAGTGATGTTTGTTTTATGTGAAATGCTTATGCTAAAAAAATAACAAATAAATAAAAACAATAAGCAGCGCATAAGCAGCTGAGATTGGCTGTGTCTTGGTGAGATGAGATACTTGAGTCAATGCGAGCTATCTGTTTGCTGCTAAGCGGCTAGCATAGATTTAATTATTTCTATGCGCAGCTAGCTCCGCAAGAACACAGATCGACTACGGCCCGTTGTAGATAAAATGTGAGCAAAAAAAAAATCATCAAGCCTGGCTCAGTGTGTGATCATTGTTACACGGTTGCTTTATGTAGCCTTAATAGACTTTATTCATGCATATTTCACGTTTTCACATCGATTGGAGATTTAGCTTGTAGCAGCTTTGGGAAGGCTCTGTGCATTATCAAGGCCCAAACACATGGGTGTTTAGGTAAATGAAACACTGATGTGTCTTTGTAAACGTCCCACAACACGATGAAGCTAACCTCCGTGACTCTGACCTTTTACATCTGCGGGCACGTCACTGTTGGGGAAAGCTCCTGATTGGTCAACGCTCGCAAACAATTCCAACTCTAGCGTCGGCCGCTTTCTAGGCGCTGGACCTGCGTCAAAAGCTTGCCACGCACGAAAAGCTTTAAAACACGCTGCACAGGAGGTGCGGGACACACTGCGGGCTCTTTCTACGCTCCCTGAGGCGCGTCCTTCGTGTATTTTCAATGTAAACCTTACACTTTGGAGGCGTTGGCTACATTTGGTCTGAACCCGGCATAAAAGTGGCGCTGCATGGTTCCAGACAGGCAGATACAGATGCGTACAGTGTGTCAAAGCATGGGCTGGTGGAGTGTTTGAGCATAACAGAAGGCTTCCAATGCTACCTTGAGCTAAAAAATATGTGCTGCATGCAGCCGCTGTTGCATTAAACATTGTGTTCCTCATGAATTTCCATGTTTTACAAATTGTAGATTCTCTCTTTGCTAGAGAGGGCATTATTTTGGCCATCCAAATAGGGCATCAGCAGACTGGACAGCGCAGGTAGGCTTAAATTAACAACAGGTAACCTTTATACAGAACAAACACTCCACCCAGCCACTGCTGGCTTTGGATAGCAATAGGCCAGTGCGGGCACTTGTACCTTGGCCATCTTTATGCATCGGTTTATGCCCGTATGGTATTGTCCTCGCACACTGAGTGTGCACAGTACAGGAGCTATGTCCACAGAACGCACTATGCCCATTTGGCAGAAAATCTCCAGGGAATAACTGTAAACAGCACACCACATAGCCAGAACGCACAAAGCGTTTGTGAACGTGAGCAGAGCAAATGTAGCGTTTGCCATTTCTGCAGCAGCCAATCGATAATACAGCCACCAAAGTGGCTTTCTAGCAGGTACCTTTAGCTAGCTTACACGTGAGAGAAAAAAAACACACACCGCCATCGTCTTTTTGGCCGGAGAACTTCACTGACCATTTAATGCGCATGCTCAGTAGAAATCAGTGCACACAGGCACACATGACGTAAAATGCATATGCTGTTTAACATGGCTTTGCAACATAAACAAATATGCTTAACAGCAAAAGACAGATGCTGAACACTGGTCAGTAGTGTTTGGAATTTATCTTTTACCCAAGAGACTCTACTAAAGTTTAATTAGCGCTGTTCTCCTAATCAAGACAGTTTTAGATTCAAAGATTCAACGTAATCAATCGAGGTTAATTGTTGTATTTTCTTTGTTTGTTTGGCAGTGTCTATTCTCAAGTAAATGTCTTATATAGACAAAAACAAAATAGTATTTTTTTATATTGCAACAGTACATGATATGTTTAAAAAAAAAAACGAAATTTTTTATTTCGCATATTCCTTTTAAATTCGAAAATACAATGAACGCCAAAAGTACACACACCCTAAGCGTTAGCCGATTAGCATTAAGTAGTGGCGGGCCGTGGGGTTTCAGTCAGGGCCTTCAATAGCAACCTGGGTTCACGCAGTCAAACCCATATAAACTTATGGACAATAGGCGTATCAATAAAACTGCCTTTTGCGTGGCACTTGTTCGCTAATGCAGGGGTCGGCAAGTTGGCTTGGCTTCGGGCCAATATTTTTACGCCGATAGATGGCGGGCCAGCCGGTCATTGATAAAAAAAAAATAGATACAAAAATAGATTTATTCATGCATGGATATTCAATACTAGATAAGCCCAAACTATACATATTTTTTGTTTAAAAATTAAATATTGTTTGAAACAATACTGTCTCCGAGTCTGTCGGATTTTCGCATGTTATACAGCACTAGCAAAAAGTACGTGCAACAACGACAGGAAGGTTTCTAGGACTGTCTCTTAACAATAGGCTCTATGCACGCAAATGACACATGACTTACAAGTAGATCCTAAGTCGGTTCTTCCATATCCTGTCTCCGTTATTTCCCTGTGAGGTCTTGTCTAAAACAATGTATAGTTCAAGGAAACATCACTGACAGTGAGATACTGATCCGAAGTGACTCGCTACGTGTTAAAAACATTACGTTGGATGTAAATCCTTGACTGCAGGAAACGTCTGTTTTTTGAGGTGGGACTTTTTATCTCAGCGCTAACGGCTAGCATCAAAAAACACCACCACAAAAATTAAACGTCTAAAAAGTATTTATACTAAAAACAGGCAGATTATATTTTGAGCAGGCTCGATTAAAACCGTGTAGCTATTTTCATTTTTAATTCCTGTTAGCCGTTAGATTCATGACAAAAACACTTACTGTGATGAGCACGGAAGTTTCCTCTAGTGAATGTTTTTCCCCTGACGTGATGTTTTTAACCTGATGCTGTGACTCCACCAGTAAGTCACTGTCTACACTGTAATCTTCAGCTATTTATTTTTTTAGACAAGACTTCATAGGGAAATAACGGAGACAGGATACGCAAACGACTACTTACGCCGGGATTCCACATCTCGCGTCACCGCCCCGCTCCAGCCCGCCGCGGACCGCCTCCGAAGGATTCCGAAATCAAACGCCCACTGCACACGTCTTGCTCCGTCTGGGCTCCACTCCGCCCAACTGCGGAGCTGAGGAGAGCATGCGCGAGACGTACGAGATCACGCGATAAAATGTGTGTACAGATAAAGCCGGTACCAAAACAAAATGCACATAGGACAGAGTTAACAGTGTGTAAATAGTTTATTCAGTATTATTACAGGCTCAATGCAATTATATTTATTTATCAAAGAAAGTGAGTCATTGATGTATTTTAAAAATATATTGTAATGTAATTTTGTGATTTACAAGTAGTGTACGATTTAAAATATATTATATATAGCACAGCTTTAATGTAAATATACGTATAAAAATACTTTATATGTTCGAAACGTTCTGTATTTATATTTCTACATCTTCTTTCGAAAATCCGGATGTTGTTTCCGTTCTCTTTCCTGTCTTCTGGTGCGTTCTGAACTGTTGAGCTTGATACGGACGGAGCTGACGGGGCGCAGACGTAGCTGAAAATAGAGTTGGTCCGTATTTTTATCGTGCCGAGGCGGAGAGGCGGAGCGGCGACGTTGGCCCTCGGAGCGGAGTGGACGATGTGGAATGTTTCTGAACGTTCAAAATAGCAACGTATTTGCTGCGGCGGTCGGGGCGGAGTGGAACGGAGCGAGCACGGAGAATGTGGAATCTGGGGGTTAGAATCCACTCGGAAGTCACGTCAGACGCAACTGAACTACAGTCGCAGGAAATCAAACATGTTTGATTTTTAAGCCCGATTTTGGACGCACGGGAGAAACGTGGGTGATTTCGCAGGCACCAAAGTGAACACACAGAAAGCAGCGGCAATGACAGAGTGAAATAAAGACAGAAAAAATTTCTCTGTGAAAACAGCGGCACAAACAGCTCATTTCATGGCCACAGCCCCAAACGAAAAGGCACAACTTTATATCACCAAACGTTCACGAGAATCACCTTTTCAAGCTACATTTCAACCGCGAACAGTGTTTAGCGGCACTTACTGAGTTTGGAGACGGAGTTCAGCTTCACCTCTCCGCTTTCTCCGCCTCCTCCATCTTGGAGCGGAGGCCCGTCTCCTTTTCTTATTAAATCCACTGAAATACGTCCTGCTTCTTCGTATCGCCAACTTTTATCTCCATTTGACAGAACTATAGCCAAGTTGAAGGCTTCCTAGTAGCAGGAGCCTTGCATTGCGATGTTGTGACACTTTTGACACCGCTGACCAAACCGGGACACGCACATGTTTTCGCACGCTCACAAACACGGCCTATCTTTGCGGATTTTGGGCCAGTCTTAAGCCGGAGGAGTAATAAAGCGGCAGAGAGGACAGACGCGCTGTGTTAAAAAGTTTATCACTATCTGATCGATATTGACGCCGCACGGGAAACGCGCTTATACAGGCGAAGGAGTCTTATAATTCATAGTCTCATAGTCTCGTACCTGTTGCCTGCCTGTGTCCCAGCACAGCTGACGCGGGGAAGCCCTTCTCCTGTCCGCGGAGCCAAACGTCTACGTCCCGCTGTCGTTCCCGCTGCTTTGTTCTCGAAGCTCTTCATAAAGAAGGAGTGCAAAATATCCGTGATCAGTAAATCCTTCATTTTACCTCGTTCGGACGTTTCCAAGAGGAATATCTGTTTATCCGGTTCTCTTCGGAGTGGCTGGATCGTCTTGCGCATGCGTAGCTACATCAGCGGTTTTCCCAGGCGAACAAAATGTAGATAGCACGGCGTACTGTCAATGTATATCGAATTCTGATTGGCTGATAATTCTGTCAGTCACGCTGGCTGTCAATCATGTGTGCGGCCCAATGGTGCGGCCTGAGAATCTGTTCTGAAGGCCCTGAGGAGCAGCAGCTCGCGAGAGGTGTTTAAGGCACTTTTTGAGTAGGAAATTACAGTTATACATCAACAAAACCAATATAAGCGACTCAACTGTACATTATATAAATACATTAGTAATTAAATATACTATTAAGAATTTTACACTTTTTTGTCTTCTTTTGACGGCACACCACTGGCATTAAGCATGTTGCAATAAAAGATAATACACAAATTTTACCTTTTAATACTGAAACTGATATACTGTTCATCTCTGGATATTTTTCACCAGCCCCATCTTCATCCATGGTGGATCTTCAAGATGTCCAGCAAACTAGAAAGAGAAACCTAAAAAGATTTTTAAATTATCGACAGCTCTCTTCCTACACCGCCGAAAGATGGGCGCTACGTAATTTGCGGCCTTCGTGTTGGAAGATACCAATTCACTGAGAGGGGGGAGCGTCAATGTCATATCACCATAATCACTACTGTGTTAACTATGGTCAAGAGCACTTTTTGTTTAACCTAAATTACGTCTGGATAATAATATGTGAAAGACAGTCGCATTAACAGCCTATCATACTTTAAACATGTATGGAAATATTGTGCCCCCCCCTTTAGCTAAGACGTGAATGTACGTATCTAGCTTTGGGAAATGCGCGTTCAACCTGGCGTTATCCCTCAACTAAACTTATCAAGACATGAGCTCAAGAAAAAAAAAATACTTAAACGAATTGTAACTGTGAGATTACTCAGTTGCTGGCGGTGCTCTGTTTGTGCAGTTTTACCACTTTTTCATTGAAGCTGTTATTGAGCCATATCAACAAACTGCACAGCCGCAGTCCGAACTTTTGACTGCTAGTGCTGCTAGTGACTAATTACTGCTACTACCACATTAAAAGAAAACACCCGCTATACTTACGTGATGATATCCAACTGATGAAGAAACGGGAGGTCAGACGCCCGTGGAGGGGCGGGACGCAGATGCACATCATCGGAGAACAGATCCAGCTTGCCGCTGCTGCAAGTAAGTTCTTTCGAATGCTAGCGTTAGCTTGTTTTGTTGTGGTAATGAAAAGTGCCGCGATGCACAGTTTGTATACGAATGTTATTTCGCTGTAGCTGTGTTGTGTTTGACACACATTTTCTTAATTCCTCTTCCTTATTGTTGTCTGTCCGTACCTGACTTCAAATAATTCACAAAATCCACTTTGCTCCAATGAAGTTTTTTTTTATTATTTTATTTTTTACATGCATCACTTACTTTTTCTAATTTAAAAATTAAATATTATACTTTTCTAAATGTCATATATCGGTATTAACCTCTTAACCCCCGCCTGAACCGAGCACATTTGCTCCTGTTTGGCTTTACACAAATCTAAAAGCTTCTCTTAAAAAAACAATAGATAATAGTGACAAAACAATGATAACGCAACAAAGAAGTGACAATAACAAGACAAAACAAAATAAAAACATGGCCAAAAAGTGATGAAAAAGCCACAAAAGGACGTCAAAGTGACACAAACGCGAAAAAAAAAGCAGAAAAGCAACAATAACACAAGAAATAAGCGATTAAACGTGACGGAAACGCAACAAAAAAGCGCTCCAAAAAGTATATTTAAAAGCAATGAAACATGGACAAAAAGAGAGACGAAAACGTGACTAAAATGCTTTAAAAAAGTTCAGTTTATTGGTTTTGGTTTATTGATTTATTTGGTCGGGACAGTGCATGTTAATGGATACGCCACACCGGATTGTAGCCATGGGCTAATTTCCATCCGTCGTTCCCCATGAGCACTTTCAAACACGCTCTCATTCATCCTGGCCTATCGTACATGTTTTTAGTGGTGGGGGAAACCGGAGGAAACCTACACAGACACAGGGAGAACATACAAACTCCACACAGAAAGGCCCCGTCCCAGGTGGGAATCGAACCCTTCTACCTGTGAAGCACAAGCGCTAACTACCGTGCTACCATGCCACCCATAAACATAAACATGGTGACAAAAAAAATTCAATCAGTTTTGTAGGTCTGATCTTTCAAATGAGGCATAACACCGACCTATAGGCTTTCAGCTCTCAGGTCAAGAAGCTTTTAGATTTGGGTAAAGCCAAACTGTATGTAAAGCTGCGCTCAGTTAAGTAAGAGGTTAACAAAAATCACTATTTATTTTTTTATATATTTAATTTGATGCTGTAAAGTAAACTAGTGCAATTTTATAGCCTGATAAACCACACCCACTTCTTTTCTGCCGAAAGAAGGTGGGTCTGGACATACACGGTAAACAAGTTGCTGATTGGCGGCTTAGGCCTAGCCGAACCAATCACGACCGTCACAGAGAATTGACAAGGTTACATCACTCGATGCGCCGCTATGTCATTAGTTCATTTAACAACATCAACATTAGCCAAAACTAATCTTGGATGAAGTAGTCGAGGATTTTGCCTCCGCGTGCTTGTGAGTTTATATTCAGTTCATATTTTGTGAGTTGGACTACAGCTGTCATCAGGTCTGCTAATTGCTAATTGGTTTATTTCACTGACAATGTGTGTGTGTTAGGCCCGCCCGTTAAAACTGCTCCAATTGCTTCGTGACCAGACTAACTTCCCTGCGTGGAATGGACAGGACATAGTATGGCAGAGCCAGACAAGCAATTTTATTCACTAGTGTATTTATGTTTTTCAGACCAGTACACAGGACTTCACCTTCAGCTGAGCAAGATAATATTGATCAGCCACTTCAGATGTCTGACTAAAAAGAAGAGGAGCTGAACACAAAACAAGATGGAACTATTCCTACTGAAGAAGTATGTCCTTGCATAAGAGATAACTGTAAGATGTAAATCTCTTGAAACAGTCAGTTTCATATCTACTTCTACTTTTTTTTATTTTGAAATATCAATTGAGTGATACAATTGGTTACTCTTCCCACATTGAGTAAATGTTTAAATAACACAATGTTTAAAACTGACATTGGAAAGATTATTAGACCATACCTTAACATTAATTTAAAATTATTTGTACATTTACTGTCAAATTTAAGTTTTTATTTTTTTATTTTAGTAGTGACATAATTTACTGTTGTTACTTTAAAGTAATATTGCCTCTACTTGAGTACATGCCACTCTGTCTAATGTACCAGCTTTATGTAGTTATTTGTCTTCATGTACCTAATTAGACTTGTTTGTTGTTTTTCTTTACCAAGAATCTCAGAAGACATGTCACACTGTTTGTGATCAATATCATGGCCAAGTGTAATATATCACAGGTAAATGTGGTCAGTTGTATTCTGTTGCACTTATGTTTTTATCTTGGCTCATCCTGATAACATATATATATATTTGTTTTAATCATTATTCAGAAATCTGTGAACACCATTGTTGAGTACCAGTCTTCTCAAATGGACCACTTCAAGAAGCAGATGAAGGACATTCTCAAGAAACATTCTGGAAATGCCTCCTCAAGTCAACTGGAAAGGGATGCCCTTGATGTATTTAACCGGTTTGTTTATCCATTTGCTGAGGTGGCAACAACCTTTCGACAGGACAGTATCATGAAGAAACATTTTGATTCTTTGGAAGCAGAGGAAATTCCTATTGCTCAAATCCTATGCAGACAAAAGATGCGGACTACTCTATCAAGAGCAAACTGTTTACTATGTGCTTTTAGTTGAAAGTTTGGAGCAGTTTCTCTCACATCCCAGGATTTGGTCAATAATTGATGGTGAGCTTTTCAACTCATACCCTGTATTTTCTACCAAACCAGATGCACTGCAGATAATTTTGTGCACTGATGAAATAGAAATTTGTAGTCCATTACAAATTATGCATGTTATCCTAGAGGGCATAGCACCACTTGAAATTAAATGTGTATTGAATTATCTCATTCAATCAGGACAGGTGGATCTGGATTCTGTGAATTCTGGTATACTTGGTTTTTCCCTACTCTTCTCTAGATGTAAGGGAGCGACCCACACCAATAACTGTTAACACATTAATGTCCAATGACAACAAGCTGAAACCGTCATCAGGTCAAAGGTTCATCAGGTTGCATTTGCCCCAGTTCTTTTGGTTGCAACCATCTCAAAGTTAAAAATCGCTGATTGAAAATCATTAAAAAAATTAGAAAGTGCTCTTTCCTAAGCACAATGTAATACCTAAGCAACATTACACGATTAATTTACAATCACAGATAATTTGGTAAAATTTGATTCAGAGAGACTCTTAGTAAATGATTCACCCACATGGAAAAAAAAGTTACCTACTGGCTAATTACTGGTGTTGTTACTGGTACTTTACTGGTGCTGTTTATCCGCCAAAAGTCTTGGATTTCATATTGACAGTTCATTCCAGTTTGAAAAACAGATCAATGCAGTAGTCAAAACTAGTTTTTTCCAACTTAGGCTTCTAAGTAAGGTGAAGCGCTACTTACCTTTAAACCAGTTTGAACAGGTTGTCCATGCATTGATCACGACTCGTTTGGATTATTGTAATTCTTTGTATTTTGGTCTAAAGCAGTCATCAATTCACAGACTCCAAATGGTCCAAAACGCGGCTGCACGCCTGCTCACAGGAACCAAACGGCATGAACATATTACTCCTGTTCTGTCTTCTCTTCACTGGTTACCTGTTGTTTTTAGAATAGACTTCAAAATTCTATTACTTGTTTTTAAATCCATCCATGGACTGGCACCGCCTTACTTATCTGAATTGTTGTCTTTGCACGCCCCTGTCAGAGCTCTGCGATCCTCGGGCCAAAGTTTGCTGGATCGTCCAAGATCTCATTTAAAAACTAAAGGAGATAAAGCTTTTGCAGTAGCAGGCCCTAAACTGTGGAACTCCCTCCCTGTGAACATTAGACAGGCTACATCAGTTGAGAGCTTCAAAACTCTGTTAAAGACTTACCTTTTTACGCAGGCTTTTAACACAAGATGAGCTGAGCATTTTTTCATATTTTTACAGTTTACATTTTTACTTTTCTTATCGTCTTATATTGTTGTGTTTTTGTAGTGTTGTATTATTGTATTGTGTACAGCACTTTGGGGCAGTGATGGCTGTTTTGTAAATGTGCTTTATAAATAAACTTGACCTTGACCTTGACCTTACGGCAAAGTCCTTTGTCATATGGGCCAGTTCTCGGCGTAAGTACCTGGTACTTACACTATAATTACTTTGCCTGGCCTGCCAGACACTCCTCTTTTGAGTTCAAAATAACAACCATCTGGGCGGCTGCTCACAGATTATCATTTCACGATTGTATCCGTAATGGTCCAATCACGCACCAAGAGACGGAAGCTGTCACCCGTCACCACCGCGCACTCTACCAAAACATTAAAGATGGTGGGTGGCGCGGCGACCGATACACTGTTCTCTGCTTTCGTCTGTTTTAAATCATTTGGAAAATATAAAATCCCTAAACCTGCAGCAAGAAACAGTGTTCAAAGCATTCCTCGTGAAAAAGGACGTTTTTGAAAAGACTTCTTGCTGCTTGTCCTGAGGTGAGTGCCTTGTACTTACTGTATGAATACTGGTGTTACTGGTACTTACGGTAATGTCTTGGACATATTATGTCATTTGTGTGTAGTAAAGTTCTTTGTCTGGTCTGTGGCCAGTACCAGGTACTACCTGGTACTTACTGTAAAATTACTGCTGGTGTAACTGTTACTTATGTCCTTTGTCATGATATTGGGATAGTTGCTATGGTAAGTCCCTGGTACTTACTGTATAATAACTTGTATGTAACTGGTACTTACAACAAAGTCCTTTTTCATAATATGGGCCAGTTTGTGTGGTAAGTACCTGGTACTTAATGTATAATTACTTGTGTTACTGGTACTTATGGTGAAGTCTTTGACATATTATGACAAAGTCCTTATTCTGTGGTAAAGTCCTTTGCCTGTGGCAAGTACCAGGTACTTACTGTATCATTACTGGTGTGTTAATGTGTAATTCTTGTTACTTGTGTTAGGTACCTAGTACTTGCAGTGTTTTCCTTGTGCTTCAAACTTGTTTTGAAATATGCATTAAATGATAAGCTCTGTATTGCTACTGTCCTTTCTGTGCTACTAATTCTATATTAATAAAGACGCTTGTTTTCCATAATGTTGTTTTATAGTCACACAATCCTAGAAATGACCTCTGTATGTATGTATGTATGTAGAAGTACTGCATTTACTACATAGAAATTGATGTTGTATCCTTGAATTACTAAGAAGTACCACCTTTTATTACCAAGAGTTACAACTGTATCTAGAAGTATCACAGTACAGACCTTGTAATTCTCACTATACTAACCACTATTAGTACCTGGAAGTACCACTGTAATTACCAGAAGAAGTACCTAGAATTACCACTATAAGTACCTCTGTAAGTACCTAGAAGTACCACTGTAATTAATAGTATTTACCTCTGTAAGTACCATGGACTTACCGGCCCATAATGTAAAGTGTTACCCACTATTGCACTGCTATTGCACTATTACACCCCTATTACACTATTACACCCCTATTACACCATTGCACCGCTATTACACCCTTATTACACTATTACACCGCTATTACACCCCTATTACACTATAACACCCCTATTACACCCTTATTACACTATTGCACCGCTATTACACCCTTATTACACGATTGCACCGCTATTACACCCTTATTACACTATAACACCACTATTACACCCCTATTACACCCTTATTACACTATTACACCCTCATTACACTATTACACCCCTATTACACCCTTATTACACTATTACACCCTCATTACACTATTACACCCCATTACACCCGTATTACACTATTACACCCTTATTACACTATTACACCGCTATTACACCCTTATTACACTATAACACCCCTATTACACCCTTATTACACTATTACACCCTCATTACACTATTACACCCCATTACACCCGTATTACACTATTACACCCTTATTACACTATTACACCGCTATTACACCCTTATTACACTATTACACCGCTATTACACCCTTATTACACTATAACACCCCTATTACACTTACACCCCTATTACACCCTTATTACACTATTACACCGCTATTACACCCTTATTACACTATAACACCCCTATTACACTATTACACCCCTATTACACCCTTATTACACTATTACACCGTTATTACGCTGTAACGCCCAATTGCACCACTATAGTTTTTCCATTCTGCGTTTTTCATTCTGCGTTTTCCATTCTGCGTTTTCCATTCTGCGTTTTCCATTCTGCGTTTTCCATTCTGCGTTTTTCATTCTGCGTTTTCTATTCTGCGTTTTTCATTCTGCGTTTTCTATTCTGCGTTTTTCATTCTGCGTTTTCTATTCTGCGTTTTTCATTCTGCGTTTTTCATTCTGCGTTTTCTATTCTGCGTTTTTCATTCTGCGTTTTCTATTCTGCGTTTTTCATTCTGCGTTTTTCATTCTGCGTTTTCTATTCTGCGTTTTTCATTCTGCGTTTTCTATTCTGCGTTTTTCATTCTGCGTTTTCTATTCTGCGTTTTTCATTCTGCGTTTTTCATTCTGCGTTTTTCATTCTGCGTTTTCTATTCTGCGTTTTTCATTCTGCGTTTTTCATTCTGCGTTTTTCATTCTGCGTTTTTTATTCTGCGTTTTTCATTCTGCGTTTTTCATTCTGCGTTTTTCATTCTGCGTTTTCTATTCTGCGTTTTTCATTCTGCGTTTTTCATTCTGCGTTTTCTATTCTGCGTTTTTCATTCTGCGTTTTTCATTCTGCGTTTTAGACCTGCCGTGCGCCGCGGTGCCAAAGACGTACTTCACCGCTCAAATGTGCAACTTTCAGATCCCTTTCAAGAACGAGTGCACTCAACGCTAGGGCAATTTGTGAAGACGGAAAAAGTGACATAGTAATCCAGCCGTGAATGATGTTGGCACAGGTTTAAGCGCCTACTCCATGTTCATGTTTGCTTTGGTCCGTTGGATACAAAGTGCATTTTGAACGGGATTTTTGAGACGCAGCAAGCCATCCAGCCACAGCGGTCAAAAACGGGAAGAGTTGAAAAGGGTGTTTGGTAAATTGCGTCACGATAATAAATAAAATAAAAATAAAAAAATAAAGAAATGTTGTGATGTGTAAAGTCAAGAACTACATGTGCGAGATTGACTTCTCTGGACATTCTCACGATCTGAAATGTATCGCAACTTTGAAAACATACATTATTCACAAGTTATACCACAAGACGTATCAAGGCTAAAGTTCTAAAGCAGGGGTGTCGTGGGCCGAAATTCAGCCCCCATGGCTGGCCACATATGACAATACTATTGCGAAAAAGTCTTAATAAATTAATAATAATAAATTATTAATAATAATAACCTGTGCTTTTAAAAACAGTGCCGATTTGGTCCAAAGCCCAAGAGGACTGTAGCTTCATAAATAATATTATCAGCTTAGACTTGTATTGCACTTTACGATCCTGTGTCACAAGTGTCTCAAAGTGCGACATTATAGTCATTATTCATGTTGTACTATTGTAGCCATGTAGACAGATTCACATGGCGATAATGTGTCGTTTATATTCTGATCTCTTATGGTCAGTGCCCTCTGCTGGAAATGTGTGGAATTCTTTTTATTTCCCTTTTTCTCAGTTTTTTATTTATTTTTTGGCTGCCCCTAGTGGCAGGAGTGAGCATTCTGATAATTTCTTTAAAAATTCATAACTCCGTACAGGAATGGGCTAGACAATTTTTTTTTTTTTTTTTTTTTACATACTTGGGAAGTTATGCGCTACACGTCACGGGCCAGAATAAACCATCTTGCTGGCCGGATTTTCCCCGCCGGCCTTGTGTTTAAACACATGTGTTCTAAAGTATAAGCCAAAAATAATGAATGATATATGACCTTTTCAGTGGACGTATGAATAAATTATGAACTGGCTTATGAACCTTCTGGAGAAACACTAGAGAGAATGAAACTGTTCAAAATCAAGCTAGCTACAATTAAAACGTGCTAAACTGCGCGGGGAAGCCAGTTTACCGGCAGATATGATCAGAGCAAGTGTGGAGAAGACACTCATGGATTACAACACTGAGACATGTACAGTATCAGAGACTGTTGGCAGGTGTTTTGAGAGTGGGAGACGGACTGAAATGCAGGATTACTGAAATGTGTAGTCCAGGCATGTTTTTCATGGGAATAACGTGTTTCTTCATGTAATAAAGAGGCCTTTTATCATGAAAATACTGTTTCTTCATGTCGTGCAAATGGAAATGCGCTCAAATTATACCCACAGTTCTACGTCTGATTCTAAATCACCCATTTCACTAAACTACAGGGCACACCGCCGCACGAGATCGTTCCCAAACGTCAGTAGTTGGTTTCTGTAAACACACTTTACTATCTATTAAGTTCATTTACACAACATGATTCTTTTCTAAACTGGCCATAAAACTAAACAGTTGGATTTATAGGGATTTCCACAGTTAATAGGACCGTGATCCCCCCGAACGTCATCCAAACCAACCCAGCTATTTGCTTTCACTGATGGGGCGACTCTGTTCAGTCACGTCACGTCGCCTCGTCAGAAGGCTATAATTATTATGAAAAGTGAGTTTGTACAGATTATTCCTGCCCAGGGCCAACCACGCCCCCTTTCTCTTCTACTCAAAGCAAACAGCATTGAAAAGGTATGGAATGATAAATCATCCCCCCTGACTGGAATTGGGAAGCACCACCTTGGTTTTCTGAGCAACCTGGAGATTAAGTGTTTTTCCGGTTGCAAAGCCATACAAAAGGAAAATTGAAGGTTTGCTGTAGCTCTGCACGGTTGAGGTATGTCACTCTATGTATAGTAAAACAATTATGTGTTGAGCCTATAGGCTGGAACGGGTTTGGCGCTGGATCAACTGGTGGATTATATTTCTTAAAGTTAACATTGCTCATCAAATAAAGTTGGTGTTGCTATTTGGATATCATTATGTATATTTAGGGTTGCAAGATTAATCAAATCAAATCGCAATCAAATCGCAAATTAGAGAACACGCTTGGGCCTCGACAAACAAATGTAGCGGTTCATATTTCACTTTCCTCTCAATAATGCAGATGCTACACGCGTTTAAAGCGGCAATGTGAACGGAATCTTGATTTTAAAATAATTGTAATCATGATCGTTTTGCAATATATCGCCGTATACAGTACATGTTGCGTTACATGGAACGTATCAGAAACGATTACTTTGTGAACTTTTGGAAACTCAACTTGTGCCAACTCATTCAGTTCATTAAAAAGGTAAAATAAACGTGTTTTAAAAAAGGACTAAAATCTAACAACCAAAGTTCTGTGTGATTTCATTCAACGCGCTGTGCCATCCCCGAAATAGCATATGTTTCGCAGCTAAGGGTCCACGAGGTGAAGTCCTGATAGCACGCATTGATCGGGGCTGCAGATGGTGGGGGTCTCTCCTCATTACTCAGGACACTTGCTGTGAGGGAGGGCGGGGGAGGCGCGCACAATCATGGCCGACACGGATTACCCACCAGTGATTAGCCCAAAGGGAGGGGGAGAGAGAGAAGGGAAGAGGGGACGCTGGGAGAGGAGGACCTTGGGTTTAATTCGGTCCCTCTGGCTTTGGGACTGTCCCGAGTGTGAATGGCCATTGTGGGAGCCATGTACAGCATTGATCTTGTAGGTGCTTAAAGTCTAATAACCATCACATCTTGCTCGCACTCCTCCTGCGCTAAAGCCGGGCAGCTGCAGCATAGACGAGAGAAGAAGGGGGAAGAAAAACATCTGAAAGTGCAAAGTACAAAAGGGCTCCTTGAATCCACAATATGCCATTTTAATCCTTTAGTCTTTGTGTAACGCAGCAGTCGCACACACTTATTAAAATGAGAAAATGATGAGTGTGTTTGTACCAAAGCTAAATGCAATACACCACACGGAGAGACAAAAAGACTGAAAACCCAAACTCCACAAATCACTGCAGATTATGTACCGTAGTCAAAAGCAGCCAACGTTGTTTGCCATTTGGAACAGTTATAGCAAATGATCAAGTACGTCTTCTTTTGGGCGGTGCTTGGACTGTTAATTTAAGCAAGTTTTACACTGGCATTTCATCACAGTGCCAACAACCATGGCACTGTAATAATAATGCGCTGGCCCGTTGAAATCGTCTGTCAACAGGACTGACTTTTAGCGAGTGATCCCAGCTAGGCGTAAAACGCAAATGAAGTGCAGTGTTTATAAAATAATATAATAAGCAGGTAAAAATGCAGTTTATATTTAGTTTTGGAAATGCGTAGCTGCATATCCGACTAATTTTAGTAAGTAATGTTGTTTACAAGTAGCAATAATAACAGTTGTTGTTGTTGACAATGTTAAACCATCCCACTCGCTCGCTTCCATGTGATTGGCTCAAATACCACAGGGCTGTGGACTCGATCAACAATCCACATTTTCAGTAAACCTAGTAGCGGCGCCAGTGTTGCACTGACTAGGAATAAATCATTGGAAAAAGTCTATTAGTCAAAAAGACTTTGTAAACTTGTCAATTGCTAAATCAGGACCATGTATAAAGGGTAAATCAAGATCATTACAAAACCAGACTTGCTCTGTAATCCATTCAGTGTTATTTCTATTAAAAAGATAACGTCAAAGCACATTTATTAGTGGAATACATTTAGTTTTTTGTATAGATAATGTATTTGTAGCTATAACCTCCCAAGAGTCCACACGTTCAGAGGCCATTTGCGCAATGTATCGCAGCTGTTTCAAGCGAATGATAAAAGCACAAATCCACATTTAAAATCACAGAAGGCATATTCCCCCTACAGTGATATGAGACATGAATGTATGTTCTACACGCATGGGTTATCCACTGTGTGCTATATCTATGAGCTGGAGACTTAAATCCCTGCCATTTTTAATTTTTAACTCTGTGAGCTACAGAGAGGGCCATTCAGAAACTGCACTGATAAAATACTAATGCTCTGGATTTGTTCTCAAGTAAATCAGCTCTCGTATGTCAGCGATATCAGCTGACTTACTGGTACTGCCAAGAAACACAGCTTCAAGATCCATGGACTTCTGTGGACTGGGATTCTTGGGACTATGAGGGCAAAAAATATTCTGTGATTTATGAAGTGATAGTTCAAGAGCCCATGCAAAACAAGTACTGTACATCACCAAGTACACAAGATGAAGAGAAACACATGGTTTTGTTTACAGGCTAATGAGTTCTAAATAAAATTGTCAAAGTTAAATGAATAGCAATATATCAATATTTAGAGATAAAGGGTGTGTCAGCAACACTTCGACTAAATGTGCATATGGTAAAGCATAACATAGAAAACATTCATTTTGCCATTCATGGTTTTGTGAATAGTAATTCGAAGAAAAGTTTAAGTTCTGAGGTTTTTGAATTGTTAATTTTGCTTGAAATTGAAAAATGTGGTTAATCAATGCTGTGTCTTGTCAAGTGTCGGCTTCCGAATGCAATTCTAAATGTCCAAAGCCTTGTAAGCACTGATAAAACATCTCCTGAATGTGGACTAGCCGCTACCAAATAAGATCAATAATTCTGAATGAATGAATGCAGTTCCATTAGCCCACTTAAACAACATAAGCACTATGCGCTAACAAAGTGGAAACTATACTGCAGTCTGCAAGAGGTGGTCAGCTGCTCTGAAGACAAAACACTAGAACACACGACACACATTATCCACTCAGGAGTGCAGTGCTAGTCGTGAGGGGCCAGATGTGCCACAGAGAATTAAAAGGTTTTAGGTGAGAGGCTCCTATTGTGAAAGTGAAAGGCCCACCTGATCTGTGCAGGAGAAATTAAACGTCTTTTGGTCACCCATCTGCTGCTGTACAAAGCAGACTATGCCTTAACTCCTCATCTCTATAGACACAGGTTTAAAAATAGGAAAAAAGACTGACAAAACTTTGGTAGATTCAACCTTATTTTGTCAGTGAATGGCCCTAAGAGGTTTACTTTCATGTTTCATTTGTGTAGCAAGTTAATGTTGCACTGTCTATCTGTGTTTAGCATTTGAACACATAAGGAAAACCAAACAGTTCCTTTGCCTAAAATAATTGGGACGGACACAAAAACTAGCCCTGCTCATCTGCCCGGTGAGAAATCGAACCTCTTTCAAATGTCCATCTGCTAAGTATTGACCAAACTTGGGTTTAATCCTCTTCCTCATTTGGTCACAGGTGTAAAAAAAAGAAAAGAAAAAAAAATCACTTGTCTGACCAGCTTGACCGCAGCAGCTGCCTACAACACTAGTGAAAGCGATTTACCCAAATGTGAAGACAAAAAAATAAATAAAAGTAGCTTGAACCCAGGGTGGAGGCCTTATCTGTCCAGGGGCAGATATAACACAGTACATTTTAGAGAGCTGCACAAATAGTGAAACAGCTAAAAATAAGACCATTCTGGACACAAGCTGGTGTTTGGTGAGAGAAGGATGTCGCACTTCTCCAAGGACCATCCGGACACACAGTTGGCGGAAATTGTTCATGTCTGCAAGTGCTTTAGAAAACTGATCTGTAACAAAATGAGCAGGCAAAAAATAAAAAATAAAAACTCCTGCAACAAAATGAAAGTTGTATCAAGGCAGTGCATGTTAATAAATACACATGGGACTTATGCATGTAAACCGGACATGCTGGATATTAGAAATATAAGATATGTATAAAAATGTTTACAGGGCTACTATGTATTTACTTCAACATGAAATCCAGTAAAATGTTGAGGTGTATATTTAAGGTATGAAGTTACGTAATGTTGTTTGAAGCGCCAAAAATACACCTCAAAGGCTCAACTCCTTCAGAACAGAGACAGCAGTGAGCTGTGCAATTCTATTTTAGTCAATAAAGGGAGTGGGAACACTAGAACATCATGTGAATAATTATATCCTATTTACAAATAAGCGACAGTGAGAACAATTTATATTGCTGGGGAACTTTTTGGTAATGTTAATCAAGTCACATTTTTTGCAAACCCTTGGATAATGTGCAAAGACGTTGAGTCTTTTTCAGGATAAATTTAGTTACTCATAATGAGAAGTCGCTCTGTAATTAGCTACACAGCAGATGTTATGTTTGTTCATTGGGATCACACTGACTTGATATGGAAGTCATGAAAAACAGTCTACATTATCTTGTAGCCAGTATGATGCCCACACTTTTCAGATTGTGGCATAATTCCTTTGAGCATTCACACCATATAATCTCACTATAAAAAAATTAAAAAAAGACTATTTATATATTAAATGTCAATTCATCACCCCTTTGTTCAGACAATCTGTTTTCAGTTTTTCATCCAATTCACTTATCAACTATTTCTGCTGAGATAGTCATTTACTTGGTTTTGGACACAGGCAAAGTGGATGTTTAGCAACCCATCCATTTATCACTTAAGGCTTGGAAGTAGCAAAGACAAGATTAGCATAATTATTACCACACACATATTGGGTTGCTCGCTCTTTACAAACACATGAATGGCAACGTTCTACACAATAAATGCTCCTTTGCCCTTTCCATTTTTTTTTTTTTAAAGACTACACATCCACACGTTTTCTCCTGTCTTACTTCCACCTCCTCACTCAAATCTAAAGCATGTGCTGCTCAGTGATGCTCATTTCGCTGCCTTCCTTGAGCATCAGCTACTGTTAGCATGCTACAGCTAAGAGGCATCTCCACAAATCAGCCATAAAGAAAATTAAACTGTCTGACAAAAAAAAAAAAAAAAAAAAAAAGCGCCCGATGACAAAACATTAGGTCGGGTGAACGTGACAGTGCCATGGCTTGATGTAGGCGCGTAAGGTCAGCTCAGCCTTCACGTTGAGTTAGCAGCAAAGGCGCTAAATGAATGGGGGTTGGGCTAGCATCCCTCAGCATCTCTTCTCTTTCCTACTGCATGGATTAAAATCACCAACTCACCTGGTTGTAGTGCACCGTGAGAGGCTTCAGGTACTCGGAGTCTGTGCACGGGACCACTTCGATGTTGTTGATCTCCTCCATAGTTCGGACCAAGGATGAGGATGGCTCGGTAGCGCACGGATGCTGCTGGTCTGCTGTCACCGCACTGACAGTGAAGGAATCTGTACGGGAGCCCGGAGAGGACCAGAGAGATATAGCGCACGCATTAGAGTGAAAGTGAAAGTTTGGGAGGAGAACTTCTGTGTTAGCAGGGAGCTAGTGAGTAGGTACTGTGTTTGCTCATGGCTGCTAACCTTACCTAGTAGTGGTTGAGCATATTATTCTTTGCCTTATTTGGCTTAGGACATTTTACTTTTTTTAACCAAAGGAAGGCAAGGCAAATTTATACAGCACATCTCATGCACAAAGGAACTCAATGTGCCTCACAGAGACACCAAAAACACATAAACACAATAAAAGCACAATAAAACAATTCAGTCGATACAACTCATAAAAATATATAAAAAATACAAATATGTGTATATTAGAATTATATATTAAAATTAGTTAAAATACAATCAATTACCACAAGCAGCAGTTCATAAGTGTGCTTTCAGCCTGGACTTTAACATAGTCATGGTTGAGGCCTGTCTCACGTCCTCACGGAGGCAGACCTTTGCTGCATGAACCTGAAATGCAGCCTCACCGTGTTTAGTCATGATTCTGGGGACCCCTCCCTGAGGTTTTCAAGGCCCAAGGTGGTTCATATGGCTGTAACATGTCACAGATGTACTTTGGTGCCAGACCATGAAGGGACTTGTATGAGCAAAGCTATTTTAAAGTCTATTTTCTGAGCGACAGCAAGCCAGTGCAGAGACCGGAGCACTGGACTAATATGGTCGTATTTCCTGGTTCATTTGGAAAGGCCAGTGAGCATGGCGTTACAATAGTCTAACCGACTGGAGACAAACGCATTAATTAGTCTCTCTAAGTCTGGTTTTGACACTGTATTATTTATTTTAGCAACGTTTTTTAGATGGTAATAGGCCGCTGATGTAATTGGCTTAAATGTGTTCAACAAATCAAAATCTTCTGGCAGTAAACCTATATTCACTGTATATGTCAAGCCTTTGTTTGTTATAATTTTGATGATTATGGCTTTCAGTTCATAATCATGGGTTTTATACAAGCTGAGCCATAATCATCAAAATTATAACAAATAAAGGCTATACATATCTCACTTTGCATGTAATCTAGTATGAATCTATACTAGTTTCACAGTTTACGTTAAATAACAGAAGTGAATGCACTTTTTCATGATATTTTATTATATGACGAGCACCTGTACTACAAGAATCTGACATTCTACTTAAATTTGTTGGCCCCGATAGATTAAAACTGTACCATGATGCTTAGGGGCTGTTCCAATACTTATCGCGATACAGTAATATAAAATGTGTAAAAAGAAAACAGTCATGTGTCCAAGGTTTGTTGGCCAAGGTTTGTTCGCCAAATGCCACTTGACATTTATTGAAGTGTGAAGATTGCATTAACACGAAATGTAAAAAAAAACATTGCACAAAAAACTGCACAAGTGCTGCTGTGTAGTTGTTACAGGAAAACATAGATTGAGAGATTTGATAAAGTATCGATATAGGTATTCCTATTGATATTTTGCCCCAGCCCTAGTAAATAAGTAAATAGCTGTTTCTACTTAGATTTTTTTTCTCTTTATTTGATCATTATTTCAGTTGAATGTATTCCAATGTATTTCCTTTGTTCTTTTCTTGTTCTTATATTGTTTTTTCTTAAAAAAAAAAAAAAACTTAAATGTGTTGGCCATATTTGGCCAACACAAAGAGAGAGAGAGAAAAAAAACAAAACAAACAAACAAACAAAAACAAACAAGCAAACAGCCAAAACAACATGTGGCAACAACAAGAAATCACTGACATTTGACTAAAACATTTCTTTCATTTTGCAGTTGACCAAGTAGGCCCATATAAAATACAATAGTTAAACTCAATATTTATCGGGTATTATGGTAACCCAGGGGTTAGTGCTATTGTGTCACTATCTATAGACCGCCCAAAAGATGTCCCCTTTTTATTAATGAATTCTCAGACTTTCTGTAAATTTTACATAGCTCCCTTAATATGATCATTTTAATCTACACATAGACAACATTTTAGACCCCATTTCTGCCGAGTTTTTAAATGTTCTTAATTATATGGATTTCACCCAACAAGTCACGCAGCCAACTCATGAGAAAGGGCACAGTCTGGACCTGGTCATCACGTATGGCCCGTCCACTAATGTGTCCTCTGTTATCGACCTGGCCGTCTCTGACCATTACTGTGTGTTTTTTAATGTCACCGGTTTTATCCAGCGAGAATCCTCGGCAAAAACTGTGAGGGAACGTAATCTCACCCCTGAAGTGGCTGCAAAATTAATTGATACTTTACAACAAATTCCTCCTGTGATTTTATCTGCTAACTGCGATTTTATTGTCGACAATTTTTACAGTAAACTACTCATCGCCCTCGATGCAGTTGCACCATTCAAACTTAAAAAGATTAATCCCAAACCCCCTCCCCCCTGGAGAAACGAGGCGCTAAAGCAACTCAAGAGAAATTGCAGGAAGGCCGAGAGGAGATGGAGGAAAAATAATAAATAAATGATCAAATATTCCGTGCTCAACAAAAGACCTACAATACAGCAATAAAAAATGCTAGAAATAAATTATTTTCCACAATAATCACCAACCACAAAAATAACCCAAAAGTCCTATTCTCAACAATAGAAAATGTTTTAAATCCTGATTTTAACAGACCTCCTTTAAACCCCACAGACGCTCTCTGTGAGGCGTTTGCAGACCACTTCAGGGGAAAAATAGACACTATCAGATGTAATATTTTATCTAACCAAAGTAACACGGCTTTAAATACATCTGGTTGTCTACTTGTTCCAAAAGAAACACTGCACAGTTCTGTCCAGGTTAATGCTGAGATGCTTGATAAAGTTTTCTCCTCAGTGAGGCCCACCACATGTCTTTTAGACCCGGTCTCAAGTCGTATTGACTACTGTAATGCCCTGCTTTCTGGTCTTCCCAAAAAGAGTATCTCAGGTTTACAACTTTTACAAAATTCAGCAGCTCGTGTCCTGACGAAGACCAGGAGGCGGGACCACATTACACCGGTTTTAGAGTCGCTCCCCGCGTGTTTCAGGATCAATTTTAAAGTTCTTTTAATGGTTTTTAAATGTCTTCTTGGTCTTCTTATCTTTCAGAACTGCTTTTACCTCATGAACCTTCATGGCCCCTTCGCTCCTCCGGCAGGGGTCTCCTAGTTATTCCTAAAATCAACAGAAAGACAAAGACTCACAGCGAGGCGTCTTTCCAATATTATGGCCCTCGCCTCTGGAACGACCTGCCGGAGGAGCTCAGGACCGCAGAGAACGTTCATGTATTTAAGAGCAGGCTCAAGACCCAACTTTTTAGCTTAGCTTTTAACTCACATCTATTTATTTAGTCCTAATGATATATTTTGTGTATATGTGTGTGTGCGCGTGCACCTGTTTGTCTGTTTGTTATCTGTAAAGCACTTTGTGATACCTTTCGGTATGAAAAGCGCTTTATAAATAAAGTTTGATTTGATTTGATTGCCTCATAGCAAAAAGGCCCAGGGTTCAATTACCAGACTTAAATTCCTGTCTAGGTTTCTTGTGGGTGCCATCGTTACAAAACATGCACAATAGGTTAATCCTTCAGCCAGGTGATTCCGACCATAAGCCTAGCTCCACATCTGGAGATGAGTCCTGGAGCGCCAAGCTGCAGCCCGGGGGGACAATAAAGTGCACCTTAACCTTTCGTGGGGCCTATCATTGTGGAGTTTACGTCTCCACATGCCTTCTGTAGGTCTTCTCATGGTACTCTGTGTTCACATACCACCAAAAACATGTACAATAGTTTCCCTTGTAGGGCCAGTATGAGGCATAAGAATGTGTTCATTAACATCCATTGTCTGATCTAATATATAAATAAATTAAATAAATTTGAACTTGAGGAGGACAAATATAGGCCTACACACATAGTCTATCAAAACCATTATCAATCTGATTAAAAATATGCTTGAATTTGACATGCCATTTACTGCTCTTGTCTAAAACTGATTTTGCCTCTGCTCCAAAGTCAACAAATCCACTTCCTGCCTTTCCTTAAAACAACACAATGCTTTTCCTGCTACATCTAAATCTGTACCTTGTTCTCTAAGATTTTGATGTAATGGATGTCACCTCTGGTTGCCCTGCACACCTCTTAGATGACAATGATAAGGAGGTCCATTTTTTTTCCTCCTTTGTCTTATAACGTGGTGCTGACTAATGAATAAAATCTGGGTGTGGGTCCCTTTCTCACCCGCGCTGCCTTGAATTGGGTGAGGCTACATGATGTCACGCTGCCATCACATCAATAACAGCTTCATAATGGAGAACAATCTGAGCGGCTGCAATCTCGGCTGCGCTAACTTCCTCCCGCAAACGAGCCCAAGGACTTCTGTGAGCTGATTTACATCTAAATAAATAAAAGCATAGACCAAACAATGCATGGGCCCACCAGAGGAACAGGCAAGTCCAGAGTATATGGGATGGGATCAGGTCCGGCCAAGCTGCAGCGCCCGATAAGGCTGGAGGGGTGTGGACACAAAGGACCAAGGAAGAAGAATGATGGAATGGCATAGGGCTAAACGGATTATAGTAAGTAAAAAAAATGGTGTTGGTTGGTCATACAGTGTTTTAATGTGTTGATGACCGTATGTAAAACAATCGCATGTCCACGACTGTTTAAGCTCATGGTCATCCAGGGGAGTTCCTTTGTAGTTAAAGTTTTGCAAAGACATATGCATTGGTTTGACATTTTGCCTACTACTTTTTTATTTTGAAAACCTTTAGTATGATATAAAGTGGACATGAGGATGCTGCACTGTTGGCCGCCTCGTAGTCATACAGACATTAGAAACAGAAATGTTTAGGTATAAGGCAAAAATTATGAATTTTTGATCGATATCACAAACCAACATGAGCAGCTTTAAAGGAAAGTACTCAAGTTCAACACAACATTTTGTATAATGAAAATTGAACAACATTGAATTGCCCTTACTATTAAACACACTATTTAATTTAGTCTCATACAGTATGTCTCCTCACCAGGGCCTCATTGGAAGCTCACCCATAAAAAGTCCTTCCTAAACCCTCTTATCAGCTGTGGCCTGGTCCGGGGGGTACCCATCTCGCGTTAATCCTCTCCTTCCACGGACATGCGGATGCTGCGTTCTCCCAGTCAGCACCCATTACAGTGCACGCGGCTGATGGAGGCCAGACTTCCTCACACTATAGGCCCCTCACTCCCGAAGACACAGCTAAAGCCATGGAGATCTGCGTAGCAAAGCAGGGGGAAATGAGTCAAACTAACAGGATAGCTCTGTTTATGTGAGGCTCCTTAGGCATGTCACATGTGAAAGCTTTACTTCTGAATTATGAACAGTGTTAGGCAAAATAAGTTTTACTTTGGCCTAAACCCTCCAGTCACAAATTATAGCAACGGTGATGTCATATTGAGAAAATAAATTAATGTAAAATGTAAAAACATATTTGCAAGGCCGACTATTGACTAGTTATAAAACACAATAGTAAGCTGAACACTGGTATCCCCCAAGGTTGTGTGTTGAGTCCCCTCAAGTTCACTTTGCTGTGTCATGACTGCACTCCAATGCACAACTCCAACCCCTTTATCAAGTCTGTAGGTGTCACATCAGCCACAGCGACGACAAAACAGAAGAAAGATAACAGCCCAGCCACATTGATGGGATTTATGGCTCTTTACAGGGAGCAGAATATTTCCGATACAGCCAGTTCAAAAAGCTGTTCAAAATACTGTCTCATTTTTATTTGTATTTTATATATCGGGATAAAAGAAAGTCTGTTGCCTATCCATGGCCTCTACAGTTTATCAGCTAGGGTCAAGCAGGGATTTGGGCCTTGATCTGGGGAATGCACTTAGCAAGCCGGCGACTGCACCTCTGTTAGCGGGCTCTGGTGTGGGACAACATGGCTGCCGTTGTCCATCTTCCCATAGTCCACTGTCTGGACATCCAGCCACCCCTCACCTTGTCCAGAAGACGCCCCTAAGCTTTTTAAAATAGCGCTACGTGTAACAGGGTCAAATGATAAGACCAACAAGAGGCCAGTGGAAGGGGTCTTGTGTTGGATCGAACTGTAGCCAGTGAAGGACATGAAGAGGAGGTGGAGAGGGAAGACAGGAGATCTCCTATTATGTACACAGTTAGATCCAATACTTTTCCTCAGTGGAAGGATCTTGCACAAATTTCAACCAAGCACCAAACAGATCCTTGTGGTTTCCCCAATCAGTCAACACATTTATTCAAACCAAAGGTCCCATCAGAGCCATATTCTGTCACCACATGTTCCTGAACATTTCATCACTTCGTATCTGTGAATGACATTAGAATAATGGTATTGTTTGTGCTGCATTAAGCTCTCCCTTGGGCATGGCAATACAGTTTAAACAATTGGTTCAAAATGCAGTGGCTTTGAGTGCAGTATAATAGTCGTCACAGCAGGAGCATTGGAGTAAACGGGGAGATTGCCTGCTTCACCTGGGGTGATATGTGCCACCCCTGGCCCCAGACTCTGACATTTTAGTTGGACTGGACAAATAAAACTAAAACAATACACGATTTATGATTCTTCAGTGGGCCTAAACCAAACAAAATGGCCATAGTAACAATTGACATGCGAAAAGTCCATCTTCTAGTAAGAAATAGAACAGATACAAATTGTGCCTAACGATATAATCTAAGGGAGACGCTTTTCCAACACCAAGTGATGTTGGACCAAGACTAAGTGATTTGTGTGATTTCAAAGTGACAAGAGGGTGTCACATAACTGGTTTAATTGTGTAATACATTTCCACTGGCTCAGAGGAGCCTGGATTAAACCTGGTTATAGTGCCAGTATTTCACATCACTAACCCCATCAGTGTCCTTTAGCTGACACTAGGGAGGACACTTCCGGGGCACCCTCAAAGTCCCACAATTGAATTTTGGGAGTGGAAATGAATTTCAATTAAACCGAGCCAGAGTCAGCTGTCGTTTACTGTGCCTTTTGGAGAAAGACGCTTTGTTAAAGAAAACTAGTACTGAGTGGATTTTAATACATTTTATTCCTATATACAAATAAACAAGGGCTTAAGGTTTGGTAAAATATTGGGGGGGGGGGGGGGGGGGGTTGAGTCAATCCTTTTAAGGGGGTCTAGTTACATTAGTTGGGTATGAATATTTTACACCTATGCAAATAAACCTCCTGTGTATTTTGACTTGAGAAAAATTGGTTGACAACTATTTTAGTAATGGTTTAATCGTTTTCTGGTAACATTCTCAAATAGAGCAAAAATTACATGAACTTTTTTGAAGGAAACCTACCTTGTTTTAAAAGTTAGGGTATGTAGTGTTTTGTACATTTCATAAATATCTGTATGTCCTATCCAATCAGATTTAGCACTAAGAGCCTCCAAAAAAGTGTACTCTATCAACACGTCCTCAAGTGGCACCACTTTAGCTTTATGTGATTAAAAAAAATACAACTTTCAAACACCCTTCACAGCCAAGCAATTGTTGAATCATAAAAATAATCGGTAGATTAATTTATTACCAAAATAATCATTAGATACAGCCCTAGATCAGACAGGGACACAAGTTGTCCCCTGGCCTACTACATGATGGAAAGTTGTAACATAAACTTTGAACATTTTACGTCCAAAGTTTGTGCCCGACCACCAGTTGATCTGTGAAATGATGCTATGCAACAGCAAACTTGTCATTAGGGGTTGTTTAGTTACAAAGGTTATAAAGTCATAGTATTTTTTTTCTAAAAGGTATAAAAAAAATAAAAAATAAACATTTTAAAGGTAAGTCTTTAAAAAATGTTTTGTGTTTTGCATACCTCATTAACTTCAATCCAAATGAAGAGAAACTCTTTTTAATTCTCGTTTTTAATCATATCTTTATTTTTTACCAAACATAAGAACTTAAAAAACAATTATTTTTGCTAAATAGATTTACAAAAAGGTAAACATTTACATACATGTACAGAGCTGTATTTAGGTTTTTTCCAGCCTAAAGGGAGTAAGACTGAAAGTGGAAGCATGAGTGAGTAGAAGTCTGCAGAAAGTCATAAAATCAATCCAAGTGCACCACCTAGAGGAGGCCCAGGGAACTGCATGTAGAGTTGCCACAATCGCGATTGTAATTTTTGTTAAATTAACAAAATAAACTACTGTGGATGTTTTTGACGATCTTTGTCAAGTGATTCTGTCCTGGGGTGGAAGATGAAACGATTTCTTCAATTTGTTGAATCCTGTCAAAATAAATAAATGATGAAATATCAAAGTTATGTGGTGCTATTGCCTAAATTGAACCGTATAGTATAGTGAATAAGACTTACGTTGTGCTTCCAATAATGTTTTTGAAACTTTTCAGCTCTAGTGCACAGAGTTGGTTGGTCAAGCTGACACTGAAGACAACCTCAAACTTTGCAAATCTCTTCAAACAGCTAAAGAGGATGTACACGCTGAAAAAAAAAAAAAAAAAAGGACAGTAATGAATAATATGGATCTAAGGACAATAACATCAGTAATCAAGCACATCAAAAATATGACTATTATTATCCAATGCTTTGTTCATGTTATTACATTGCTGTAAAGTTGTGCAGCCAAATTCTGAACACTGAGGTATTCGTGAGTGTGTTTTTTTTTTGTATTTCAGTATGTGCAATCATCATACTGTACAAAAATAAAGGCATGAAATAAAATGAACGACGTCTTACTCAGAGTGCAGACAGTGAATGTCCAAGATGTTGAACTGCAGACTGCCCCACGTGTTGAGCTGCCGCAAATCCTCTCCCAACTGTCGACAGCGGCTCACCACCAGGCTGATGTCGTGGAGCAGCTGAGGACACAGAAAAACACATTGCAGGGGAAATAACTCAGTGGTTGTTTATGTTCTTGTGAGCATCCTGCCAGGCCACAGTCAGTGAACAGACTTACCTGAGGAACATGTTTGCTTGTGGAATACTTCCTTGTTAATTTTTTCTCTTGCGTGAACTGAGAGACCAGCGTGTGAACAAGACGGGCATGGCACTGTGACCTCTCATCTGCGTAATATTCAAGAACACAATCAGCTTACTTTGTCAATTATTTGCATAGGCAATATTGACCTAGTGGCATGGCAAAAACAATCAATGTAAGATAATATAGAACCACTGTACACTCCTAGCAAAGCACAAGATCAATTCCGTTAATACATTTGACTTACCAAGTAAATGTTTAAATGAGATATCTGCAATTTTCCTCTCCTCGGTATTTTCTAAAAAAAAACAAAAAGGACAGAAAAAAAAGGCCAGTAATAATGTCCTTTAATAATGTGGTTAAAGTTTCCCCACAAAGTGTACAATCAATAACTAAAACTCTCACACATTTACCTTTTGACTGTTCGTAGACCAACACCAAGTGCAACGTTTCGTGGAGAAATGTGTAAATCACACAGTTGGTTCTAATTTCTATCAACTTCCATTCGTTTAACCTGAAGCAACGAGACGATTCATCATTATATCAGTAAAAATAAAAGACATAGATAAGCAAATATCACATTAAACAAAACCCATTTGATGAATTCCTAAAACGTACATGTGAAGCATGTCGAGGTGCCTCTCCAGGTTCTTGGTCTCATCTTTCACTCGTCTCACTTTGTTTTCATTCTGCTTCTTCTGGATTTCCAACTCAGACGTGGCTCTGTGGCAGCACAAGCAAAAGGAAGGAATTTGGATCCAGAACATACATTTATGGAGGATGTTTAATAAATCTACGAAAATATGCTTACTTTTCATTATTAGCCAGGGCATCTGTGACTTTATTCAACTCTGTTCAAAAGAAATCTATTAAATCTAAAAGGTTGCGTTGCGGTGGCAATACCAGAACAAAACATATTCATTTTTTCAATTAAAAGACGAATACAACAACAACTCATTTATTTGGGCAGAATTAAATAGTAAAAAATAAAGGAAGCATACCCTCTTGGTGAGATTTGACATCATCCTCAACTGTAGCAAGATCTAAAGAAAAGAAATCCAGACATTAAGAAAAAAAACATAGAAAAAGTACATTATAAATACAATTTGTTCAACGTACCTGCTTCTAGTTCTGCAATACAGTCATCTAGGTTTTTCAGCATAGCATCTGCTTTCTCGATCGACCCTCTCAGCTTCTTTTGTTCATCCTAAAACAGTCCAAAAATGTAAAACGTATAGACACACCAAACAAGATTTGTGTCTTGTTGGCAGCTCTTCGCCACGCTTACCACATTAGTCTGAATAAGATCCGAGTACAAGAGCCCCTTCATCTCATGTGATTGGGCTTTACTCATCTTTCTGTAGAGGCTGTGTTTTTCTTTGAGTTTGGCACCAAAAGATTTGAACTGTGGGAAAAAAAGACAGGGGCAGATAGGACACTGGGGCTATTAAGGCAAAAGGTTGAGATGACCAAAAAGGACTTTCACACCATCAAATGATTATTTTACCTCTGACTCTGAAAAGAGTTCCATCTCTTCCCACAGAGTCCGATTAACAAGTGTCAAAGGTTTGTCCAAGTCACGCAATCGAATTTTGAATCTGTGGGGAAGAAAAACTGTTCTTCAGTGCGTGACACAAAATGAAAGCAAGCGCCCACAGAGCAGAAGATACAGAAACCTACCCCTCCACCTGCTCCGTTAGGTTACGAACATTAGCCTCATACACTAGCTGTTTGGGTAGGCTGATGTGTCTGTCATGGGACAAATCCAACAGGGTGCTCTCTGTGTCTGACAGAGTCTACAAAACAAAACAAAGCGTCACATCTATTCTCTAGCTAATTACATATAAAGGTAAAGTGGAGGAGCACTTACTCCCCCAGAAACCATGCTCTGCCGTGGATTATGAATGACAAAGTCTATGTGAAAAAGTTTAAAGAAATCTGCCATGGTAACTGTGCCATCATCAAATTTCTGCAAAATAAAGAGAAATAAGGCTGAATAAAAACCTAAATGACATAACATTTCCAAGGTTATACGTGTAGACCCTTACCCTCTGTATGTCACTGACATAATCTTCAAGCTGAGATTCAAAGAGGCTTTGCTTTGAAGCTTTGAGGATAAGACTTTAATTATTAAAATACATTTTATTCAACAGGGAAAATCAAAAACAAAGACAATACTCACAGGACTCAAATGTGGCTTCACATCTCAGACTGACTGTCTGACTGCAGTTAGAAGAATCTGCAGTTTGTGTGCTTACTGCAACAATGTTATCACCTTCCAAAGTACAAGTCTGTGAGTCCTACAATGAATGAATAGAATTTAAATACCAATTATACTAAAACAATAACCTGATTAATCCCCTTACCAATATTATAGCCTCATTGCAGGTCTTCACTCTCTTCGCATCCTGTGTGAGATTTTGTTCATATGGTAATGAACGTTTCCTTTCATTGACGAGAGCAAACTCATCTTCAAACACTTCATCTTGCAGTTCTTGGTCCAACTCAAACAAAGTAATAATTTCAGGTTCATTTTTATCCAAAGTTTCAGACACGTCCTCATAGCTCCCCAGCTCTTCATCGTTAATGTCGCTAACATTTAGATCAAAGTTGGCCACCTGGTCTTGAATATTTTGCGTTTTTATAGAGTTGCACGCAGCCTGTGCCAGACAGCGATCTGGTGCCTTTGCCTCTTCACCTTTACTTCTCTGGGGAAGTTTTGGTTTGCATCCCACCACTGACAACTGAGACATGAGCTGTTTAGTCTCCAATCTGTAGGGAGTAGTAGGTGCATGAAGAGGTTCTTCTTGGGCATCAAGCTTATTTTCATCCTTTTCTGTGTCTACACTGGCATCTGGCTCGTCTTTGGGCTCCAGATCCAGTGAGGGTACAAGAGGGTTGCCATCCATTGCAACATTGTCAGGAGGGTCACTTAGCATTTGACTGATGCGCCTTATTTTGGACTGGATATTGGCAAGACTCCTTCGACGACTCTTTTGTGAATGGACCACACCACTGCCATTTTCCACAGAAGGTGGTGCACATTGAATGTTTTCTTCAACCTCTCCGAAATTTTTATTATTTACTTCAGGAGGAACATGTATTTTCACGTCACATTTGGGCATTATTTTATCATTGCTCCCCTCCTCTGCACTTGAGGTTAAATCTGTTACCACCGATCCTGGATGAGCCTCTTCTGAGATGGCCTGTCTCTGTATTTGGACAGGTAGCACTTCTGTTATATTGATTTCTCTGTTCTCTTGACAGTCGTCTTTGTGTGGAATTTCTGCCATTGATTTCTCTTCAATAACTGACATAAATCCTATGTTTTCATTCACGACACCAGCCTTTGGCATTTCAAAAGAGTCCATCTCACAATTTATGTCCCCTTTAGAGTCCGCTTGTGATTGAGCAGCATTAATGTTGCCATTAACCGTTCCAAAAGCTGAAGTTGCAGCCTGACTGCCCCACGGGACACTTCTCCTCACCTTGAGGACTGAATTTAAACCATGTCCGACTGAAGAACGGCATCTCCGATTAGTGTAAATAAAAGGTTCTCTTTTCTTCAGAGCAGGACAATCCATTGTAATGCTGGCTGGCAGAGGGCTCAGATCTGTTTGTGTGGCCTCCATTTCCAATCCGATATTTGAAGTAAGGCATTGTGTCACCTCCATCCCACCATCTTTTGAACTGAACTGTACGTTTCTTTCTTCATTTCTGGGCAAAACTCCTAAATCTGAAATCAGCTGTGGTTCAACAGCAATCATCATGGTATGGGATTTTGTCACATCCATATTTGCATCATCGATATTGAATTGCAAAGTCTTTTCTCCAGATATAGGAAACACATGCCTATTTTCCTGGAAACCCACAGATTTGGTCTCATACTTAGTGGTATTGTCGGCATTATATCTTGCAGCTGATTTAGGTAGATCTTGCAAAGATGGTTCAAAATTATTGGCAATGTTGACTGTGTGGCATTGCGTTGTGTCCATTGCTGCATCAAATTGCACAGTTTTCTCTGAAAGTGGCAGATCTGGTTTCAGGTCAGTAGAAATATGAACAGTGTGACTGCTTGTCACATCCATAGTGGCATTGTCGGCACTGAATTTAACAGTCTTCTCTCCATATTTAGGTAGAAGACTTGAGGGTTCGAAATCATTTGTAATGTTGACTGTGTGGCATTGCGTTGTGTCCATTGCTGCATCAAATCGCACGGTTCTCTCGGAAAAAGGCAGATAGGGCTTTGGGTCAGTAGAAATGTGAACGGTGTTCATAAGGACCTCATCTGCTGCAAATTGCACGGTTCTTTCTCTGCAGACGTCTTCAGCATCAAACTTGACCTGTAATTAAAATCAACATTAAAAAGGTAAATATTATATTCATAGCATCAAGTGGCTAGACTAGAGTTTTGCTTGTGACAGAGTAGCTATCGCCAATCAAATTCACAGATTAATTTGAAGTACAGTACTTTATTTTTATTTGATATAAAAACTGTAGTTACCGGATGCTTTTGTGTTTCAGACCTGCGAGAGACTTCAATACCTGGACATTGAAAATGAGGAGAAACACAGTAATTAGGGAAGGACAAGGTTAAGGAAAGAACTTGAATGTAGTGACTGAGTAGCTCACCTTTATATATCCCGAGTTTACTTCTTCTTTGTTGAGAAATTATACTAGCTTGACTCACATCGTGACATTTCTTAGCTTTAGTATTCTCCATATTTACATTGCTCTCATCCAAACAGGTTTCAGCGCTTTCATTTGGAGCTCTGGTTATTTTAGAATCATTCCTTGATAACATTGTTTGAGTGTTGCTTTGGTTCTTCATAAAAGGTTTGTTGGGATTATTCTGAGACCTTTTCACTTTTATATTTTGATCAGAAAGCGATGCAAAAAAGTTTTCAAAATCTAAATCTACATTTTTGGCAGGCTGAGACCAACCTGATGACTCTTGGTTTTGCAGAACAGGGGAGTCAGGCACCAGATCTCTGGCAATATTAACAGTTATGCACTGTGTAATGTCCATTCCTGCATCCTTTGTGGTGAATCTTACGGTCTTTTCTCCATTCAAACTGTTCAGGTCTGGTTGCAGCGGGAGATCAGCGGAGATCTTAACAGTATGACAACTTGTCACATCCATACAAGCATCATTGGTGGAAAACCTCACAGTTTTCTCTTTGTCCTCTTCTTCAGGGGCAATCATTATCTGATAAGAAAAATTAGGGAGCAGGTATTTTCATCAAAGTTAACAAATAAATCACTATTGTGCTGCCAAATTTACAAAGTATGTATACTAATTTACCTGGTGTATACTCGTCTCCTGGCCTACAATAAAAAATACAAAACAAAAATAATTAGCTTATTACTTACGAGCCCCTCTGGGGATTGTATCAGAACATGTAAATAGGTGGAATTCTGTATTTACCCTTGTAGATGGAGCCTCTTTGGAGACCAATTTCCTGGTGTTGCACCCTCTCTTGTTTTTCAGAAAGCCGTACAGACAAACCAGGGGTGATGCCTTTTCTTTCTTTTAAACTTTTGTCCAGTATGGAGGAGACTGATGGTACCACCTCAATGTTACTGGTCCAATTTTGAGTTATGTCCATGAACCCATCATCGGCGAACACAATCGTCTTCTCATTCATTCCATCGTCTTTTGTATCAAAGTTGACCTGAAGAAGCAAAAAAAATGTATATGTTAGCCACCCTTTGCTACATATTCATAACGCTCACTTTGACACTCACTTTTCGGTTGGAGGCTTTTTCAATTGGCTCACAGGTAATGTTATCTAGAGTGGGGGCGAAAACAATAGATTTCAGCAGGACAACTTCAACAATCAAATCTATAGAGCATGAATCTCTTCATACCTTTTGAGCTACTTTGAGATTTTCTTCTATTAGGTTCTGCGTAGATTTCTTGCTGAAATAAACACTGAAGCGGATTGGCCTTGGACACACCCAAATCATCCTCAGAGCTTACCAAACCCACATTAAGACCCCCCATCTTTTTTGTCATGGGCCTATTTAACATTGGAACTAGATTTTCCTTGTCAATGTTGACATATGAGCAGGATTCTGTCCCATGGGTCATTGTAGAAGAGGTAAAAGGGAAAACACTTGGTGTTGGCTTCCCTGAAAATGATACATCTTGGTCACACGACATGTTTATAGTTTGGCTAAAGGTCATATCCATAGATCTATCAAATACAATCGTTTTTTCCCCACACCCATGAAGGAGGCCATACGATATATTGAGTAACTCTTCGCCATTTGTAATTTTCATGGTGTCACATTGGGTCATGTCCATATTATTTGCATGAAACATAATTGTTTTCTCCCCAAAGTTGCTTCCACTGGCACTGGCCTAAAAGACAAAGATCAAATAATTCAAATAACAGGCTATAACGTCCTTAAATCCATATACAAGGCTCATTTTTACCTGATCTTTGCGTTGAAATATTAGTTTTGGGGTATTTAGGAAGGCCTCCAATCCTGCAGAGATACATGTATTTCAAGAAAGGCTAGTCTTTTCTATATTATTAAAATGGTTATGAAGAAATTTACCAGTGAACTGTTGGTCTTCAATTGCGTTCATCTCACCACTGTTTAGGAGGAAAAGGTCAAGTTTAATTTTTTTGGGGGGGGGGAAACTGAATTAAGGAATGGAAAGAATTTAGACATCTTTATATTTAGTCTTACGCATTTTGTGTAGTGCCACCTGTTATGAAACATAGAAAAATTGTTAAAGAAATGTTACAAATGTGTTAAAAAAATGTTATATATATTATTTTTTTTACCAGGCATTAGCTCCTGTAGCGGACTTCATGTAGGTGATGTAAACAATATAAAACTAGTTATAATTTGTTCAGAACGCTTAAATGATAATGATAAATAATTTCATACTTTGCAAATAAATGCACATCATTTGCTGGAGCAAAACTGACTCTTCTTGAAATTCTCTTATATGGCGGCTGGACACATTCCACCTTTAAAACGAACAGTACATTACAAAAAGTCATAAAAAATTTAACCAATTTGTTACTGACCACTTTGTCTTGTTGCACTGCTTCAGAAGTTACAATGGATTTCCGTGGCACCTTTAATATCTGAGAATAATTCACAAACATATTAAAACTAGATTTAAAAACTGACTGACTGTCAATGTCAGAGTAGAGAACTACTGACAGATGTGCGCCTCTTGGATTGTCCACCCTCCCTACAAAGAAAACACACATTTTAGTTTATGTGGAACATTGACAATGATGTGGACACTGAAATGACAGATGCCAAACAAGCCAGTTCTACTTACTCATTCCTGACAGGATCAAATGGATCCATCCTTGTCTAGCAGATAGCTAAAAAATAAAATAAAAATTACATTTATCAATACAAAAACAAAGTTTCATGTATCATACACACGGTACTACAAAAACAAAACTAAATAGTTTGTCTACAAGGAGCTAGTGCGTATGCGTTAACTTCGTACAACAGTAGCAAGAGTAAACTAATAGAATAAATAAATACGCTTGCTCAAAATTTTTCACACACGGGGAGTCGTGCATAGACACTTCTGCAGACAGTGATCAGACAGCTGGCTAACTAACATTAGCATTGTCATTGTTCAACAGGGAACACAATACAAATTACACACACAAAGTACTTGCGTACCTTGTAACTCCCTCCGAGGTTTTACTGATATACCGTAGTAATCACGTTAGTACCAAGAGATGCATTTAGGTTATATATATATATGACTGAGCCGCGTATAGCTGGTAAAGATAGCTTTTAGCTCCGCTGCCTGACGTCTGACGCTAACGTCTGCGTTTTGAATTTAGCCGCCTGTCCCACGCGCATGCGCGGTGCACTGTGGGCTAAAACGTTGTACTTTGACGATGTTTTTGACATTTCATTGTTTTACGAGTCTTTGTTTAAAAAAGATAAATGCATCTAAACAATATCAAACAGTATTGGAACATTTTAATACGAATTTTCAAGAAACAGATGAAGAATAATCTGTGAATGGCCATGTTTACAGCGGAAATAGCCTAAAAGGAGAGATATGACGTCAGAGGGCGGGCAGTTTCAAAGCGGCTCGGTTTGGGTTTGGAGGAAGAACAGGGAAAAAGCTCTCAAACAAATACTCTTCAAGGTAAGGTTAGGAATATTTTATCTATACAACGCGACCAGACGGTTACATAAGGTCAGCAATTAGTTTTATATTCTATCAAAAGCAAACTCAGCTTTCTGCTATTTCGAAGTAAAACACATTTAAAAAAGTAACACAACCAGTAAAGACGTAGCTGACCTGTCAACCTTTGGGTGACAATCTCTTATTATTCTATCATTAAAATGCTTGATTTACATTGCACGCACTCATGTAGATAGTACAACTTGTATGGCATTGCTAAACTTCTTGTAAAATCCAGCTTTCGTTTGTTTTGTTTGTAACCACTGTGGAAAGGAAGTATAATTAAGCACAGGCCCGGGGGTACCTCCTGTTGTTATGTACTCTATAAGAAACATAGTTCATGCCTGATATTAATTATAAAACTGACCATTACTATTACTATGGCAATACAAGATACTGTATGTATTATCCTATTAGCAATCCTGGCACAGAGAAATCAACAACCGTCAAAGATGGCCTCAAAAATCCCAAGAGGTAATTTCAATTACCCATTTTTGAACAAAACTAACCGCTTTAAAACATATTGTGTTACAGAAAGGCAATACTTTGTGGTCTTGTATTTAGGTTTGTTGCCAGAGAAGAAAACTGGGCATAAACCAGACACAGACGCTGAACACCATAAAGAAAATATACCAAGGTAAACACATTCTTTAGTTTAAAGCTTATTATCATCATCATTATTTACTATTTTAAATCTCCCTTGCAGAAAAAATATCGCCTCCAAAACAGCTAAAGGGTAAGTTTTAAAACGTATATGGAGTAAAATACAAATGCAATACACTTTAAATTTTATCACCCCGTAGGATCTCCACCAGGTATGGACAAGAAGCTGAGCTAAGGGAACAGAACCAGAATCTACGCAGTACAAACAATGAGCTGCAGAAAAACCTTACAGAAACACATGTACAAAGATCTCTATTGTGTTTATTAATATTTTATATCCAAGACTAATGCTCAATATATATTGGACCAACAATCTAATTATTGTTGTAGCAAAAAGTCACAGAGCTGGAGGAGCAGTACAATCAGCTCCAAATGGAAAAACTAGAGGCTGACAAACATCTTACGGACTGCCATGCACTATTAGTTTCAGCAAAGATTGATCCAGGTATTATCCTTTTTATGTTCTTTCTTACTTAACCAACAAGACTAAAACCGACAGTATCTTTCCTGTAGTGTTGGGGGAAAGAGTTGGGGAAGCGGCACGTGAAAATGAAGAGCAAAGAAAAGAAGTAATGGTATGTATTTATTTTATTGAGAATGTATACAAGAATCCACGAGCCAAAACACACACATAACCTTATTAATTGACAGTGTGAAAATCTTATGGGGGTTTTCTTTCAACTTTCAAAAAACATTAAATAATAGTTGAAAACATTTGTTTCCCCCAGCAATTTTTAAAATATGGTTATTGCAATTTATTTCGCAACACTGTAAACATTCACCTGATGGCAAAGAACTGCTTTACAATACAAGAATCGGACACATTTCAAAACACGCCGATTTTATACAACTTAGACGCCATATAGACAAGATCCTTTGTCGTTTGCAGAAGATATTCTACTTTCAAATCACCAATTTGATATTTCATTGTGCATCCCTATAACTGAATTATTCTATGTACAGATTAAGTAAAATTATTTTTTTGTCTTTATTTTAGACTGTCTCTACAGAGCTGCTAAATGAACTGAAGATTTTCACTGGTAATGCATCTGAGCAATGTGGACGATTACAGGTAAATCCCAAACAACAAACACCAAAAAAACACACAGAATAAACTATTGTTAAAGTATAATATATGTGTCACTATACTACTTTTTAAAACATTTTTTTAGGAAATCCGTTCAAGATTGTCCGCGCTCACAGAAGCACAGGAACAAATGAGGCAGGAGAGGGAGAGGTTTGCTTTGGAAGCTGCTGACCTAGAAAAGGCCTTGAATGAGGCAGAATCTCTCCTTTTGTAAAAAGTTAAAATAACAATGAATTAAATAACTTTAGGTTGTATATTAAAGTAATTGTCATTTCCAATAAACATTTTTATCAGTGCCCCATTTGTTACCATTCTTTTGAAACAGACCTGAGAACACAAGAAGTTGATCTGAAGTCGATCGGTATAAATGGATGCAGAGAAAATCTACATTTTTGCATAAATGTCTTATTAGTGAATATATAAAATGTATAGTATATATTGCAAAACACAAATTATGCATTTTGACATAAGCGTACCAAGTTCATAAATATAATTGTTACTCTGGTTTAGGCTTAGAGCTACAGTTGTCATAGGGGTTGAATATTTCATCCAGGTTTGTCTTGAGAGTGCTGCTCCTGCTGCTGCTGCTGCTGCTGCTGTGAGGGTCCTTTGTCTCCACCATGCGGCTGGTCTTGTAGTAGTAGATGAACAGACAAAAACCTGGTGGAATGAACATTTTTTTTAATGAAGTCACAATTTCTAACAACTAAAGGATGTGTTTCCGTTTTGGACTTTGACAATATAATAATCACTGAAAATGACTGACTATTTAAATTCAACACTAGGATCTTATAATGATATTCCTAAAAGCTTTAGGAAAATTGTGTAACTTGTTTTGATGGTTCTAGATTGTGAAGCTTTCCACAGTCAAAAGGGTGTTTTAAATGAGCAGCAATGTACATAAGGTTAGGGATCCTTTATAGTCCCTGTAGAGATGTATTTATTCAAATTGTCAAGAGACGTACAGCACCCCATCTTTAAATCTTGAGCTAGATTAAAAATCAAGAATAGGACGACACAATACATTGCAAAATTATTGTTATCGCAGTATTAGGTGAAGCAGTCGCATTATCACAAGAGGCTGCAATCCCTGAAGTCTTTGAGATTTACACTTTCTTTTCCGTAGACAAAAATGCACGGTATTTTAATTGCTGTTGGTCCTGGTTTAGTTTTTTTGTTGTTGTCTTGTTTTAACATCATTTGGTTAAAAAACAACACACATTTAATGGACACTGTGTTGAAATGGTTTTCAAGGAAAATTGTTGTCACAACATTCAAGACAGTTATGAAACATTGTATGTGGTCTCAAACTGTGCAGCCCTAGTCTGGAGTATTTAAGGTTAGGCTAAGGTGTACTTTCATTGTGCTTGAGCACAACACTGAGTTCTATTTTCTATATACAATAAATACATATATTTTTTGCAAAGGTTGACTGTTGGCAGTCGGGCAAAACAATTTTGACCTTTTCCATATGAATTCCACACAGTAGATGTTATTGAAATTATATGAAAATGGCTTTACGCAAAATACCTTGGAATGAATTGAGGACTGTGAAACAGTAGTACGCAGGAACACGGAAGACCCCATAGGCAAAGAAGGCACAGCCCCAGGTCACGCCCAGGATACAACACAGGCCCATTATACTGATGATCCTCTGGCAACTGGAGACATGTTTCCCCGGAGCGGCTCCTTTCTGTTGACGGCTCATATTGAAGAGCCAGGTCAGCATGAGGACGAAGGTGGAGAAGGTGAAGACGAACACCAAAGCGTAGTAGCCAATGTTGACAATGTAGTGGACTTCATTGTCCAGAATCCAGCACCTAAACGCCAGAAAAGAGTTATTTACTTGAGCTCTTTTATTTCCATTTGGACTTCAAACATACATGGCCACACTAGTCGCAGCGTTTCCCGTGTTGATGACCACTTCTCCGTATTTTCCGATGCTCAACAGGACAATTCCGATCACACTTGGCATTACTGCACATAAAAAAAGCAAATCCATTTGTTAGTCACACACACATTTTAGGAGTCATCATTTTCTCACTGTTGTGTTATTAAAGTGCGCATGACAGGTTAGACTACCCATTTCACCTAATATAATATAGATGGTTTAATTATTACACTCGCTCAAGGCTCAAATCAAACCCTTCGGAGGCACCTGTGTATTAGAATCTAAAAATTTTACCTTTTTCTTTATAAAATTTAATAATCCTCACCACTAAGAGTATTCAATCAAACTAAAGTAATTAGAAAAAATGAAACCCTGCTATATACACTTTAGAGCTAAGAGGATAATGAGTCTATGTAGCACTTACCCCAGCTGATAATGGAGACTTTAAGAATGTAGCGCTGGATCTCGATCTTGCCCCCGCTGTAGAGTTGAAGACAGAGGTGGAAGGCGTGCACGGCGAACCAGGTAAAAGTGCTCAACATAAAATAATGCATCATGGCGGCCATGATCTTACAGCCAATCACATTCTTGGTTTTAGCCACAAAGTCGTTGACGAGGAAAGCAAAGTCCAACAGGAACATGGCAAACACCAAGTGGATCAAGATCTTTGTGGAGTTGCTGGAACTGGCCCTCCTGGGGAAAAAGTACAAGCACACAAAACACATAGTATTATTACCACAGAGTATTATCACAGAGTAATTTTTCACAGAGTATGATCAAAGAGTACACAGGTTTCCCTCATCCTCATGTCATACTACGACAACACTTTTACTTGAGTAAACATTTGAAGAATCCTTTAGTGATAAAAGCTTCATGCCAACATATGAAAAAGGTTGGTGATTTTAGTATCTTATTTGAACAGATACACCTTCACAACCATACAATAATAATTATATTCTTAAAATACATTAGTAACTTGTGCTTGTCTAAAGGTATATGCACATTAAAAAATAATTATAACATTCATACACTCACATAAGATAAATACATAATTAAAAAAAGTTGATTAGTTTCCATTGCTAGCGAGTACGAAAGCCATTAAGTGTAAAAGGTAAAATAGCAAAAAATGCAGAAAAAACCCTGAAAAACACTGTAATCCACTGAACAGACTTATAGAAAAGAGTCAGGCCTACGAACGGTCATTATGCAAAACTGAACTCAATTACAGAACAGTCCCACAGTTACACAAGAAGAGGAAGCTCGCTGTAGGCCATTTGCATTGATATCATACAGGCAACAATGTTCCATACGCATTAAGGGAAGTTTTCATTCAAATCTGTCATTTTCCTAAAATGATGCACATGTTTGTTGTTTGGGTTTGACTGACCGACACAAGTCTATGTGTGTCACTCAAATTCAACTGGGTGTTTTCAATACTTTGCATGGTGACAGATGTGGAAAACTAATCAGCCCAAGTAATCGACAGACAGGGGCTTCAGAAAGTGTTCACACCCCTTTTAATTACGTCTCTTTTATTATTCTGTAGCAGTCTAACATGTTCAGCACCGGGAGCAGGGTTCACTATTGACACCTACTGACAAGAAAATTCAAAAAGACACAGCTTAGTGCAGCTTCAAAAAATAAAATCATCTGACGGTGATGCTGAGCTTGATCAATAAAAGTCAAGAGTAGAAACAAGTGACTGCGATGGAATTACAGCCACTCATTAAATCCAGCCCTGAAAGAGTACAAGGGTTTTGTGGGAGGGTAATATAAATAAATGAATAAAGTTCAGCTGGAATAATTATTAAAGAATAGTAACTTGGTTCTAAGTAGTTTTGCAGCATAAGTAGTGGCTGCTGTGTCCACTCACGACAGACAAGTCGTTTTTTTGGGTTACTCACCTCATAACAAAGTGCATGAAGAGAACGATGCCGAGGAAGAACATGGACAGGCCACAGCCAACACGAGTGATGGTGGTCAGAGTGTTTAGGTCATCAGTGCTGATGGTTTCATTGAGGGGCGTCTGAAAATATTCAAATTAATTATTGATTGATTTATTTAATATATATTTTGGAGACGTTGGAGTTAATTTATATTTGTTTTATTTTCACCAAAGGTGGGGCTTTGCAAATAAACAAATAGTGAATTTGTCTATTGAACGTTTTCCTTGAATCAAAATAAATAAAGCAATTTATTCAAAAGTTGAATTTTAATGTCATGGGCAACTTTCATACTTCACTGACAGAGATGTGTCTTGATAAAACAAAAACTAGAATGAAAACAATAGTGTCTAAATAAAACAATGCTTTGAAACGTACCAGTAAGATTGCAAAGAATGTCAAGTGAGTACAGCGGCATGTTATGTTCCGTGTGCCACTAATCTTTGTCTCACAGCCGTCATTGGTCCACACTGGCCGACTTCCTGCAGAAAGACAGAACATGGCGGAAAGCTGGGAGTTACGCACACCTTTGAACGGAAACTAGAGAAAACAGAGTAGCATTTATCTTTTTTTGTTTAACTCATAATCGTCAGTAAGCCATTGTAGGATAGAGCCAGATGTACTAACTACAACCACAATACAGCTAAGTATGTGGTATAGTTTAGTTTTTTTGTTTTGGCTTTGCAAATAAAAAACGAGTGTGTCTATATTTAATGTTGTTAAGTCTACCATTGCCGTTCCAGGAGTGACAAGATGGAATTCCTTTCTGAAAAAAATAAGAAAAGAGAATCATGAATGAAACATAACGCTACATTTCACTCATTTCCCTTGACTTACGTAGTCCATGTTCCTGAAGTTGATGTTTATTTTATCTGTGAGGTTTTTGATTTCTGCTCCCATCTCGATTGCTACAACTTCATCAGCCAACACAGTGCTGTTATACTCATCCTATATTAACAATAATAATAAAAAACATAAGAACAATAGTCTAGACATTTAACGAGGTACAGATAATGACTTAATTAAAAAATTTCATTTTACCTTGGACATATTGAGAAAGCGAAAAACCGCCACAAATGGTTTGCTGATATTCATACTCATAGCCTTATCGAACGCGTCCTTAGGCACAGTTACAGATCTTGAATATTGACTGAGAATATTCCCATCTTCCAGAATCTGGAGAGAAAGAAAAAGATTTAATTGAGAGACACTGATCAAAAAGTGTTTGGTGTTTGCTTAAAACACTGTGTAATTGCGAGTGCATGGGGTGAGTAATCGGGGCTGACCGATATATCAATATTTCAGCCGATACCTTGCTGCTAAAAGGCCGATATCTCCTGAACTGAAAGTGATAGACTTCCCGTTTTATGGAAAGAGTTCAATCAGGGCCTTAAAATGAGGGACTGAGGGCTGAGAAACATCACGTTGAAAATCAGTCAGAAGTTTGTACACCTATTTTATATATTTTATGTTTGCTTATCATTTCAGAACCATTTGAGCTTTACCGTTTCTGTTTTGGAATATGCTGATTTTTGTCTTTCAAATGAGCTCCCTCTCTGAAGTATCGACTAAACATGAATGTCCTGAATAAATCTGCCTCTGGCCCTGATAAAGAGCTCTCTGCTGTCACTGTTCAACACTGACACATTTTACATTTGAAAAGCATCGTACGCGGGATTTTTGAAATGACATTCAAGAAATCAAAATATCCGAGGTGCATATTGGCATCGGCCAATTAACATCCACAAAAATCGACCTGAGGAAAACCATATCGATCGACCTCTAGTCAATACAGATATTTTGTGCCCAAAGAAACAATAAAACCTGGATTTTGCCTAATCGGCAGGTTTATGATGAGATGGTGCCCTTCTTTGCCACCATCACCCAATCATTTCAGCACTCAAACTGCCTTCACTAACAGCTAGCACCTATTGTTTATTCAAACTGCTTCACTCTGAACCTTGATGAGCTTTCTGCTGAGGTTTCATCTTGTTTATTGTTCCATTTAATACATTGAAAGGGAAACTCACGTTGAAGCCGTCTTTGCCTTTATTGGAGCCGAGAGACACCTCCTCCATGTCCATCGGGTCGATCTGCTTCACTAAGACTCCGGTGACGCTCTCGCCCATTGTCAGCGCCACAGTGGACTCATTGAACTTGTCGGCAAAGTCACTGGTCATGGAACTCATCACTTTACTGTTCAGATCAAAGACGAAACGACAAGTTCTAGAAGTTCATATGAATGTTACCGTGTATCGTTGAACTCGTGGCATCTGACCTTCCATGTACCACCAGGTCTACAGTACATCAAGGTCCACCATTTTGATCCATTTGGACTTACTTCGCTATCTCCGCGTTCAGGGGCTGTTCAGGTGACGCCGGTACCGGGGGCAGGCCTGGGATGGTGTTATTCAGCAGTACCTTGCTCTCTGGTGATTTCACTGGGTTGTTGCAGTTAGTGCAGCTACTTGTATTCACATTCACAACGTATGTGTTCTGCGCTAAAAAAGAAACATGGAATTATCATCATCAACCTTTATTGCAGACACGAGGTCCAATTAAAAAAACAAAGCAACATGCAAAGGTTTAGAGCAGACAACTGTATCAGTGACGCCACGGTTCAGACTGGTAGCATGTGGCACTGACCTTGATGTTGGTCAAGCTCATAATAATCATATTGTCACAGTTAAATCTATACATTAAGTTTCTCAAAACTGCACGACAAGTTCTGATCCCAGCAGAAACAAATAAGTGGTTGGCACTCTCCCTCTATGCCACGTTAGGTTTTCGTATGCTCGAACGTTTATAGTTTGACCACAGGTGTGCCGTATGTATATAACAATGTACAAGAGGCATTAAACAGTGTCACTACATCTGTACACACACCAAACCAGTGCACAAGCATGTTAGCCTGCACATACATCATACAGCACTGCCGGAGCACGTCATCATCATCAGTGATACAATGTCTCAAATTATAGTGGCTACATAAGGTCAGATTATTCCCACACAATTCAAATAAAGGAAAATTCTAAACTTTATCATCTCTTGTACTGCAGATCATTATGACACTCTTGTTTGCATTATATTTGATGTCATATACACACCATATTTGGAACACACATTTAAAAGTTCCTGCATACCAGCACTGCTTGGATTCAATACAACAAGATCATTGGCATACATGAGATGATTTACATGGGTATACCCAATAATACAGCTGGTCCTGCACACATTTAACAATTGTGACAATTCATCCATATACAAAGCAAATTGTACAGGAGAAAGGATTCCACCATATCATTGGTAACACCAAACGGAGCTGAGACACTACTGCCCCATCTAACTTGCATCACCTGGTGAGCATACCAGTAGGCTAAGATTCTCAATATATGCTTAGGCACTCCTCGCTGACGCATTTTGATAAACAACTTTAGATGGTTAACACGGTCAAATGCTTTGGACACATGATGAGTACTCTTTTACTTTCTGGTAATTATCTCATATCCTAACTTTGTTTTAATCATTTCACCCGTGTCAGAACCATCAATTTGCTTCTATTATTGGATTATGCTCCTAAAAATGATTAGGAGCACAACGATGTCCAGAATGCCAGGAGGCTGTGGGTGAAACCCTTATGTCCTATGTAATAACAGGGATATAGTACCTCTTCAAATTCCTGCCACTACTCCACAAAAAATTGCACAAACATTTTGACATATTGCAAATTCAAATTCTAAATGATTGTAAATCTTTAAATAGAATAGACTCACCCTTTCCAAGGCAGTTCTTATCATCGTAGGAAGCTGCATTGCACACTTTACTTGTGTTCAGACACGTAATTGTGCAGGTCCCTGTGTCTAGACAGTGAAACATCAAGGAACAAGACACACCACATTTACCCTACGTCATATTTTGTTTTGAAATTGTTCTATAATAAAAAGGGGCTCACCTTCACCTGGACACAATTAATAAAAAATAAAAAAAGGAATCAGCTTGAACATTACCCATAGCACAAGAAACTAAATGGTACTGTATATGTGATAAAAAATATTGCTCATGTCTTTAATCCAACAGAGCAAACATAACATCTCACCCCAATAAAACCTGTTATTAAAACGCCCTAAATTGAATAACGATATTTGGAGCTTTACCCTTGGTTTGATTGACCACCCCGCCACAGTTTTGTCCCCTCACAACGCAGATGTTTAACTCTTTCCTGGTGTGCCATCTTCTCAGGTGCAGTATTAAAGACCCACTCCGGTTCTCAAGTTTAGGCCATTTCCACTGTTTTCCTGAAAATGACAGTGGATTAAGTCATAGCAGCGTTTTGTTGGTTAACAGTTCACTTACTTTTAGGGAATGTTTTGTTGACAGATATGTCAGATAGAACTGGAAGAAAGAGAGTAGAGTTTTTTTCTTCTTGATAATAATATAATAGATGATGAATATAAGATAGAAATTCATACTTGGCTTTTCACTGCCATGGCAAAAGGCTCGAGAGAAGTTATCGGCGATGAATAGGCTGCGGTTAACATTCGCCAACACGAGATGCCCGACATCGTGGTTGCTGCAATTTGAATTGTTTCGGGGCGTACAGAAATCTAGAGTGGAAAAACAGGCAATATTCACATACAAAGTAGAAGCGATGCAAGAAGCAGCAGAAAAGGTAAAGGTAGGTAAAACATATGAATGATTTAGATACGTTTGGAAGACCTATGTACCTATTAGGTTCAACTTTATTACTGTCCGGAAGGAAATTATTATGCAGCAGGTGATACAGTACACATGATACAGTAAAACAAAACAAAAACAAAGCACATTAAGACAAATGCACAGAAAAGGAAGTGTGTAGGAGGAAGCCATATACAGCAGGAACCATATGTTTACAGACACTTCATAAAAAGATACATTTGCCTTTTTTTTCCAAATTTTTTAGAAATGAAACCAGAATTAACTTTGATATTTTTTTTTGTAAATTAGAATTTTTTTTAAATATTTATGTTTGTCAAATGCCAGAAGAATGAGAGATAGAATTTTCTACACCATTTTTTTTTACTTTTTACAAAACCAAAAGATTACATACACTAAGATTACTATACCTTTGAACAATTTGGGACAGCCCGGATGACGATATGATGACATTAGAAGCATGCACAAGTCTGATTTATCCTTGGGTGCAATTTCAAGACACTTGGAGGTGCCACGTTCATTGGTTAAAATGAATTAATCTTAGATCATAAAGAAGGCAGGTTCTGTGTCCTAGAGATGAACATGCTGTGGTCTGAAATGTGAATATCAACCCAAGAACAAATACAAAAGACGTGGTGAAGATGCTGAATGAAACTGATAAGAGTTTGTCATCATCCAGAGTGAAACAAGTACTGTACCGACAAGGGCTGAGAGGGAACTCTGCCAGGAAGAAGCCCTGACTCCAAAAGAAACATCACAAAAGACAGATTGGAGTTTGCACAAAAAAAAAAAAAAGAAATATGATAATTACATTTTTGGAGACATATACTGTACATATACAAAAAAATAGTCCATAATGACTATTGGAGGAAAAAGGGGGAATCTTGCAAGCCTGAGAGCACCATCCCAAATGTGAAATACGGGGGTGGCAGCATTGTTGTTTTGCTGTGGGAGGGACTGGTGCACTTAAAAAAACAGATGACATCATGAAGAAAGAACACTATGTGGAAAATTGGAGAAACATCTCAAGACATCAGCCAGGAAGTTAAAGCTTGGGCGCAGATGGGTCTTTCAAATGGACAATGACCCAAAACATATGGCCAATACTGGTTACAAAGAGGCTTAAGGATAACAAAGTCAATGTTTTGAAGTGGTCATCACAAAGTCCTGATCTCAATCCAGCTGAAAATGTATGGGCAGAGCTGAAAAGGCATGTGCACCCAAGGTGGCCTACAAATATGGCTCAGTTACACCAGTTCTGTTTGGAGGAATGGACCAAAACTCTTGCCAACTATTGTGAGAAGCTTGTGGAAGGATATCCAAAACATTTTACCCAAAATATACAGTTTAAAGGCAATTCTACCTAATACTAATGAAAAGTATGTAAACTTTTGGTTTTGGAAAAAGTAATAAAACATTGTGTAGAAAATTATATCTTTCATTCTTCGGGCATTTAGCAAATATAATTATTTTTAAAATTCTAATTGACCTAAAAATATATATATATATGCTGGTTTCATGTCTTACAAATGTGTCTTTTTATGAAGTGTATGTAAACATATGGTTCCCACTGTATCTCAGTTGGATGCATAAAGTCAAAGGAAGGTGAAGTCATTGTTGAGAAGGACCAAATCCTCAAAAGTTGGACGGATTATATCACAGAATTGTTTGATGAGCAAAGGAATGAACTACCACCCATATTTAAGGTTGGTGAAAGCCAAATAATATTACAGTCTGAAGTGCGTTATGCTATTCATAGGATGAAGAACAACAAAGCCACTGGTCCAGATGAGAAAAGTGTAGAAATGATCAAGTGCTTGGAAGAGCTGGGTGTAGGAAAACTAACAGAACAGTGGTGAAATTCCTCCTGAACAAGTCAATCTTTACCACCCTATCAAAAAAACCTGGAGCAATGATGTATGAGTCACACAGAACTATAAGTATAATGAGCCATGTAATTAAAATACTGTTAAAAATCCTATGATGAGAGCCAGGAACAAACTAAGACCAGAAATATCCAAATTGCAATGTGGTTTCGTGGAGGATACTGATACAAGAAGGGAAATGTTTATGTTCGCAACATTTATGCTGCTTCATAGATCTTGCGAATGAAGCAAGATCTATATTTATGTTTTATTGATTTTTTTTTATTGACCAAGGCATTTGACTCAGTGAAGCATGATGATCTATGGAGTATTTTAAATACACTGAACAAAGACAGCAAAGACTTGAGAATTATTAGGAACTTGTACAGTACTTGCAAACTGCAGCAGTCAAAAACAGAAATAATATGGGTGACTATGTTGAAATTGAAAAAAGGGGTACAGCAATGATGTGTATTCTCTCTATAGTAAGTGGATCTTGAGGGAGCTGGAGGATTGCCCGGAGGTGATGGTACAAAAATAAACAACTTAAGGTATGCAGATGACACAGTCCTCATTGCCCCTTCTGAATATGATCTACAGCAATTAGTCAACAAAGTGGTGACAGAAAGTGAGAAAAGGGGACTTTTTTTTTCAACTGCAAAAAAACAGAGTGCCTCGTAGTTATAAAAAAGAGGGATATTCCTGACTGCAGTATAGATATTAATGGGGACAAACTAAACCCAGTGCCCAGTTTCAGCTACTTGGGAACCTCAGAAGGAAAATGTGACAAAAAAATTCTGAGGAGAATTTCAGTATTAAAAGAGACTTTCACAAGGATGAGCAATTTACTTTGCAATCTCAAAATTACAATGAAAACAAGACTCCGGATCCTGGCGTGATGTGTCACGCCATGAAAAGTCAAATTCAAGCTACAGAAATGTGGTTCCTCTGGTGCATGATGAGAATCCACTGGACAAACTACACAACCAATGATACAGTATTACAGAGAAGCAGCCAACATAGAAAACTCCTGAAGCAGATTCGGAAACAAAAACTAAACTTTCTGTGACACTGTATAAGGAAAGGAAGGGTTGGAATTGGTATTCCTCATACCAATACCGGCAGAGAACAATTTTACTCTAGAATATCGCTGGCTGGACAGGAATGGACAGCATTAAAATGTTGAGACTGGCAAAGAAAGGACGATTGGCATTCAATGGTCACCTACGTCACATGATATGGCACTGCGAGAGAGAGAATGACTGGAATCAGCTTCCTAAGGTAATTCATCAAATTGGTGGTAGCCTAACCTACATTTAAAAATATCACACTCCTTGTCTCCCACGAGACATGTGTATGTGATGTGCTTGTACGTATGAAAGGTGCTTCACACTTGTTTTCATGCACTCGCACGATTTCTAAGAGCCTTTGCCAGCCTATAATAATACAGAAATTACTTAAAATGGTCTAAATATTTAGTGCACGTTTGAGTCCTGACCAAATATTTGAGTGTAAAACTGAATACCATTTGATATTAATCTTTTCTAGTCGTGCATTTCATGACTTTAAGAATGCCTTTGTAAGAGAATTTTGAACATTAACTATGATTAAACTGTATTTAATTATAGCCACAAGACCCTCTGCAATCCGCGTCCAATGTAACTTTACATTTGATGTGTCCTGGGGTGAAGGGTCAGTAAAGTGTATATCTTTTTTTTTAATCAGCGTTTGTATGTGCCAAAGGAAGCAATTTGTAAAAAATTGCAAATTGCAGTTATTCCATGTGTGACAACACTTCAAGCTGTTTTACGTTTTACTTTGCACACCTTGAGACAGTGCGTTGCAATACTAATAGACCAATAAAAAACAAAAAAAGAATCATTAGTGGATGTAAATACATATTAGTGGCATACCTTTTCAAACATCACCATTGATGGAGTTACAAAAATGGTGGGAATCACTGTTGTGGACACTACAAATATTTACTGAGTATGGTTGACAGTCCACAGAAACTTTACTGCGTAACACATGAAGAATAAACAGCATAGTTTTTCTGCATATGTATTTACAGAATGTATAAATATATGTGTGCATACAGTATATACAGTACTGCGTAGGGATACTCACGTCTAGGAACACATTCATATTGGACCTTCAGAGACTTGTACGTGTTTAGACAGGGGTCACTGAAGCGATCATTGTTTGCCGACACATTACACCAATTCTTCCTGTCACAACTGGATGGAGAGATGATGGGTAAAAAAAGAGAGAAAGGTATTTTTCCTTACCACGATTTGACACGCAAATCGACGCTCGAATTACAACACTAATGGTGCAGCCAGCCACTCACATTCAGCAACACACACAAACACATACATCCAGAAAATTTAAATCTGAATAATTAGCTTCCTGCATTTTACTGTTCGAATGAAAGCTAAATTAATATGGGAGATTTTTTTTTAATGTTCATACGATCTAGTATCTTGATATTGCCTTTAAGAGAGAAATTATGCTCACTGTGAAGAGTTAAATCACTGTCACGTGTGTATAGCAGGAGAGAGAGAGGGGAAAGTGTCTGTGTTTGATGGAGCTGCACTAAACATAAAAAACCACTGAATCACAATATGACGATCTCTCTAAATTGGAAGAATGTCACATGGTTCAGATCCCATTTTTTTTATTTTTTATCATCATATCTCCCAGCCCTATGATGTTTTACAATGAATAAAACATTTTTTTATTTGCTCCACAGGTAAAAAACCTTAACAAAAATATAGTGTGAATGCTCACCTCTTGGCCATGTCATTGAGAACGTCTTGGCCACAGTTTGGCTTCAATATATTAGAGTGAGTACAGTTCTCATTAGCAGCTGTTCCTCCATAGAATGCCGTCTTCATCCTCACCACTTCACACTCTGGGCAGCGCAGCGTAATAACAGCGTTCTCACAAGCGTAGGCACCTATGGGCCAAATTGGTGAGACAAGGACAAAGAAACATGGGCTGTGCGTGGTTAACTTAATCATGAATAATGCCTATTTCAGTTTTAATTTAGTGTTGTATTGTATTTAAATATTTGCATTTTCTATTGTATATCAGCACTCGTCAACTATCAATTTGAATCATTGAATAAATGAATCAATAAATGTTTAACTGTAATTAGGCCCGAGTGTCATCTGGGCTGGCAAAGATATATAGACCATTCTCAGTCTCTGTCATTTTGGTTGGCAAATCAGCTGTTTGGAACTCTGACCACCACTTCAGAGTGGGCAGATTCGCTTTTTCTATCTCCTCCCAAGGCATTTATCTGAATGAGCAAAACCTTTTTAAAATCATCTGGAGAATTGTGGAATCAAAAGTTATCCAAATTACAATTTTAACAGACTATTTTGACATATGCTTCAATTTGCATTTAAAGTGATACAAATTCATAAAATGTTTTTCTCTGTATAAGGTCAACCAAAAGCATTGTCAAAAAACACCTTTTCTACGTTGTCAGGCAACAACAAATAAGCAATTGCCATAATATTGCATTCCAAAATCCCAAAACTAAAACCCCTGACCCCAATCTACAATTCACTTCCTCAAACATGTGTTCCCTGTTTTACTACAACTACAGTTGCTGTCCTTGGTATGATGAATGACTTTTATTAATTTTGTTTACTGTGGAGGCGAAACCATTGTTGTCTCATTAAAGACACTATTTTTGTAAACCCAAGCCTTAGGCCTGAAGTAACAAATGTAGCCTATTTGTTGATCATGAAGAAGCCTGTTATTATTCCACATGTCATCCAAAAAACAGATTTAAATCAGATTGTGTATGTACATGTCAATAAAATCAGGAGCAGAAGATACATAATTTGATGATTTACTAAATTGCATAACATGCAGTCCACTCCTCACCTGCGCGTGATTGACGGTTTGCCTCCCGTGGATCACGCGCAGGTGCGGCTTCCGCCCACACACCCCCTCCTGTCGTTTCCACGCCCCCCTCACAAACCATTCCTGTCATCACTAGCAGAGAGCGGACACAACACAACCCTCCATGCAATTATCCTGTCCATATTAACCTCTTAAAACCCATCCCCAAAGCCCCCCCACAGTCCACAGTTAATCCATCTCAAACCACACTAAACATGGCTCTTTTAAATGTCCGCTCTCTGCAGAACAAGTCTTTTATTATGAATGACCTGATTTTAGATAATAATCTTGATTGTTTGTTTTTAACTGAAACCTGGCTGGGTACAGATGCGACCGCGGTTCTTGCTGAGGCCTTCCCACCTAATTTTAGCAGCACCTTTTCAATAAGGAATGGAAAAAGGGGAGGTGGTACTGCTTCTCTATGTACAAACACTCTTGCCACCAAACCTATTTTATTTGATCCATTCCCCTCTTTTGAGCACCACACAGTTGTTTTTAGTAATCCCCCCATTTTATGTGTCACTATTTACAGACCCCCCAAAAAATGCCCTCTTTTCGTTAAGGACTTTTCTGAGTTTTTATCACTTTTACATAGCTCTTTTAATATGATTCTTTTAACTGGTGATTTTAATCTACACATAGATAATCTTTTAGACCCTGTTGCTAGGGATTTTTTAAATGTTGTTAATTATATGGATTTTACCCAACACGTCACGCAGCCAACTCACGACAGAGGACACAGTCTGGACCTGGTCATCACGTATGGCTTGTCCACAGCTGTGTCCTCTGTCACTGACTTGGCCGTCTCTGACCATTACTGTGTGTTTTTTAATATCACCAGTTTTACCCGGCGGGAGACCTCGGTAAGAGCTGTGAGGAAACGTCATCTCACCCCTGAAGTGGCTGCAAATTTTATTGATGTTTTAGAGAAATGTTCTCCTATTGTTCTACCTGCCCCCTGTGATTTTATTATTATTTTAACAGCAAACTCAAGTCAGCGCTTGATTCTATCGCTCCTTTAAAATTCAAGAAACTCCCCACAAAACCAATTCCTCCACGGAGAAATTAAACAACTCAAAAGACAATGCAGGGTGGCAGAGAGAAAATGGAGAAAACACAAAATTACCATAAACTACCAAATATTCTGTGAACATCAAACAACTTACAATAACACAGTAAGAAACGCAAGAAACAACTACTTCTCAAAAATTATCAACAATAATAAAAACAATCCCAAGGTACTCTTCTCTACAATAGAACATCTAATCAATCCTGATTTTAACAAGACCAACTTTACTGCAAGTGACTCCCTTTGTGAGGCGTTTGCAGACCACGTCAGGGGAAAGATAGACACTATCAGATGTGATGTATCTTATCTACTCAAAATAACACGGTTCTAAATGCATCTGGTTGTCTACTTGTTCCAGAGGAAACACTGCACAGTTTTGTCCAGGTTAATGCTGAGACGCTTGATAACTTTTTCTCCTCAGTGAGGCCCACCACATGTCCTTTAGACCCGGTCCCAACCCCGTTTTTTAAAACGTTTTATGGATCTCTTAGAGACGAGCTTTTAAACATGATGAATTGCTCTCTTCAGACGGGGGTCTTCCCTGCTGCCTTTAAGGGGGCGGTGGTGAGGCCCCTGCTGAAGAAGAGCAATTTGGACCATAATGATTTTAACAACTTTAGACTGGTATCCAACTTACCATTTTTAAGCAAAATCTTAGGGTAAACCACAGCACCGAGACAGCCCTTTTAAAGATTTTAAACGATTTTAGATTAAATTATGACTCACAGAAGGTCACAGTGTTGGTTCTACTGGATCTGAGCGCTGCCTTTTATACAGTCGACCATACTATTCTTTTAACTCGTTTAAAACACATCGGCCTCTCTGGTGCTGTCCACAAATGGTTTACATCCTACCTCACAGACAGGACATTCATGGTAAGTGTGGATACCTGCTCCTCTAAGGTCCAAAACATTACATGTGGTGTGCCCCAGGGTTCGATTTTAGGCCCTGTGCTTTTTAACCTGTATATGCTCCCTCTTGGTGATGTCATCAGGAGACGTGGAGTCAACTTTCATAGTTACGCTGATGATACACAGTTGTACATCTCCATGTCTCCTGATGACACCAGGCCAATGGATGCACTTTATAACTGCATTTTAGATATCAAATCCTGGATGGCAGAACACTTTCTCCAGCTTAACCAGGACAAAACTGAAGTTTTAGTCATCAGTCCTAAGGCCCAGAGAGAAAAACTTTTACCCAAACTACAGTCATTGTCTTTTAATCCTTCCTCACAGCTGATGAACCTGGGTGTGATTTTTGATTCTGAGCTGACTTTAGTTCCACACATTAAGAATATCACAAAGACAGGTTTTTACCATCGAAAGAACATAGCCAGAGTCCGTCCCATTCTCTCTCGGGCCAACACGGAGACGCTAATGCATGCTTTTATCACCAGTCGTATCGACTACTGCAATGCCCTGCTTTCTGGTCTTCCCAAAAAGAGTATCTCAGGTTTACAACTTTTACAAAATTCAGCAGCTCATGTCCTGACGAAGACCAGGAGGCGGGACCACATTACGCCGGTTTTAGAGTCGCTGCATTGGCTCCCCGTGTGTTTCAGGATCGATTTTAAAGTTATTTTAATGGTTTTTAAATGTCTTAATGGTCTTGGTCCTTCTTATCTTTCAGAATTGATTTTACCATATGAGCCTTCGCGGTCCCTTCGCTCCTCCGGCAGGGGTCTCCTAGTTATTCCTAAAGTCAACAGAAAGATTTACGGCGAGGCGTCTTTCCAATACTATGGCCCTCGCCTCTGGAACGACCTGCCGGAGGAGCTCAGGAGAACTTTCATGTTTTTAAGAGCAGGCTCAAGACCCACCTTTTTAGCTTAGCTTTTAACTAATATTTACTTATATTAACTTTATTTACCGGTTTTAGTTCTATTATTTCTTTAGTTTCCCTCTTTTTATCCCGTGCTATTTCACGCACAGTTTTAGCTGTTCTTAATTTATCCCTAGTGGTTCCTCTGAGGGAGCCCTCTGCCCCGGGAGTGCTGGTTGGCTGTGGCCGTGCGGGCGCTCTCCTGGGGGTGCCTGGCTGGAGGTAGGACGTCTCTCCTACACCTCCTCCGGGCGCCCTGAGTTGGCGCTCTGTGGCTGTGGCCGATGGGCTGCTCCTGGTGCAGGCGGCTCCTTGGATGGTGTTTCCTCTTTCGGTCTATTTGTACTCAGCCTTACGTACTCAACTCTATGTCCATTTTTATTTAAGACTTTTAACTGCTGGGCTGTCTGTACGTATACGTGTCTGTGTGTCTGTGTGTGTGCGGGTGGGGTGGGGGGTGGTGGGATTGTAGTTATTTATGTATATTTGCTTTTGGGGATGATTTTAATGATTTTTAAGCACTGTAATGCACTTTGTGTTACATTTTGTATGAAAAGCGCTTTATAAATAAAGTTTGATTTGAAATAATGTGCTCAGTCGGGGTAAGGTAGAAAGGGTGACACTTAAAATGTTGGTGTCAGGAAGGACAGTAGAAACATCTACTGTCCTTCCTGACACCAAAATTTTATTTAATGATAATTGCTATCCCAATGACGATAGCAGAGCGGACAGAGTGATCTCCGAGGGAGGTAAGACGTGCGGAGGTGGTCTCTGTGTCTACATCAATGACGCCTGGTGCCGTGACGTTGCCGTGGTCTGCAGACACTGCTCACCCCTCGTGGAGTTTATTATCGTTAAGTGTCACCCTTTCTACCTGCCCAGGGAATTTACTGTTGTACTGCTTGTGGCTGTCTATATACCGCCCGCCTCTAACCTCAAAAACAGGAAAGAGGCACTAAATGAACTTTTCCAGAGTGTCAGTGACCAACAGACAGCCCACCCAGATGCCTTTCTCATCTAATGCTGCGTTTACACATAAGCACGATGCGTTACGAATGCCACCAATCCACATTCGTGGCCAAGGATCACGAATGTGAGTGGACTTTGATGATTCGGGGCAAAGGTTTCACGCGCCGCCACTAACTGTTGCGACCTGTTACTACGCGTTACGATTAATGGCACGAATTATTATGCACGGTCACGAATATGCGTCCCGCGCTGCTGCGTGGTGTTGCGCGGTGCCACGGGCTGTTACGGGTCACTAGGAATATTCGCGTTCTGTCCGAAATCTGTAAAGAATTGGGCGAATGTGGAGTGATCTTCTTCCACCGGGTTGGAGGCGGAGCAAAGGCCGTGCTTTCCCCTGAGTCATTGGGCTCGTCTGGCTCCAACTCCCGAACATCAGGTACGACCGCACGCAGGAGGAAGAAAGGTCGGAGGAACACTTTCAGCACCCCATGGCGCGGCAGCGGCAGGTGCTGTCCGTGGCTTGGAGCGCGGATTGGCCGACTCTGTGACACTTTTCCTTGGCATAGCTACTGCAGGTACGAACATTTACTTTTCGGCGTAGCGTGTTTCTGTGTCAATTTTGAGCCTGAAAACAGTGATTCTGCTCCACGAATGCTCTACGAATGCTCTCACGCTGAATTACGAAGCGCCACTACTCCTCAAGAAAGGACACGCTCCGTTGCGAACTCCACGAACAGAGGGTGAATCGTGACATTCGTGGACGATTTTTTGACAGACAAAAACTTTCTCCACGAACGTCACGAATGTCCCGAACTGATGCGTTCTGTTAAGAATCCCATTGAGATGCGTTAAGTCACGTCACGAACGTCACGAATGACGGAAAAATGACATTCGTAACGCATCGTGCTTATGTGTAAACGCAGCATTAGCTGGGGATTTTAACCATGCAGACCCAAAGAGCGTTTTCCCCAAAGTCTATCAACACATTGACTTTCCAACAAGGGGAAACAACATCCTGGATCTGGTTTACACCACCAAAAAAGGAGCGTACAAGGCACATCCCCTCCCCCATCTTGGTGCCTCGGACCACATAACTATTATGTTACTGCCAGCATACAGGCCACTGGTTAGAGTCACTAAACTGGTTCGGAAACAGATTCAAGTGTGGAGTAAAGACTCTTTAGAGAAATTTAAGGACTGCTTTCACACAACGGATTGGAATATGTTCAAGCAGGCTGCCATTCACAACAATATCACTGATCTCCAGGAGTATACAGAGACTGTCACTGCCTACATCACCAAGTGCACTGAGGATGTTACTAAGACCATCATTATCAGGTCCAACCAGAAACCTTGGATTACAAGTGAAGTCCTCAGGCTCATGAGGGTTCGGAACGCTGCCTTCAAATCTGGTGACAAGGAGAAACTGCGGACAGCTAGGGCCAACCTGTCCCGCGGCATCAAAAAAGCCAAGAAGCAGTACTCCAAAAAGATAACTGATCACTTCAGAGACAGCAGAGACACTCGGGGTCTGTGGGAGGGGATAAAGATCATCACAGACTATAAACCTCCTCGACAAACTTGTGACAGTGACACCTCTCTGTTGAACGCTCTAAATGAATTCTTTGCTCGCTACGAGGCACTCAACAGAACCCCGGCACAAACGTCAACACTACCTCCTGAAGACCAAGTGCTGAAGCTATCTCCAGAGAGTGTGAGAAGATCTCTGAGCAGGATCAACGTACACAAAGCACCGGGTCCAGACAACATACCAGGGCGTGTACTGAAAGGTTGCGCTGATGAACTCACTGAAGTCTTCACAGACATTTTTAACACATCTCTGCAGCAGGCTGTGGTCCCAACGTGGCTCAAAGCAACCACCATCATTCCGGTGCCAAAAAAGTCACCACCCTCCTGCTTTAATGACTACCGCCCAGTAGCACTCACTCCAATTCGTATGAAGTGCTTCGAGCGGCTCGTCATGGAACATATCAAGTCTGTTCTCCCTCCCACCCTGGACCCATACCAGTTTGCTTACCGACCCAATCGCTCAACTTAAGATACCATCTCCACTGCGCTTCATTTAGCCCTCACTCACCTTGAAACAAAGGACTCTTACGTTAGAATGCTGTTTTTAGACTTTAGCTCAGCATTCAACACTATAATCCCACAGCAGTTAATACACAAACTGCTCCACCTGGGGATCAACACATCACTGTGCAACTGGCTGCTGGACTTTCTGACGGGGAGACCACAGGCTGTACGTGTCGGCGGAAAGTCCTCCAGAACCATCACACTGAACACGGGAGCTCCCCAAGGCTGTGTGCTGAGCCCCCTCCTGTTCACTCTGCTGACCCATGACTGCGCTCCAAAGTACGACTCAAACCTCTTCATCAAGTTTGCAGACGACACAACAGTGGTGGGTCTCATCAACAACAGAGAGGAGTCAAACTACAGGAGTGACGTGAGCAGTCTGGCCATGTGGTGCACACAGAACAACCTCTCTCTAAATGTGGAGAAGACAAAAGAAATTGTTGTGGACTTTTGAAGAGCATGTTCCTCTAACAATCAACGGTGCTGCAGTGGAGAGGGTGACCAGCACTAAGTTCCTGGGTGTGCATATCACAGAGAACCTTTCCTGGACCATGCACACTACATCTCTGGTCAAGAAAAGTAATCAGCGTCTCTACTTTCTCCGCAAGTTAAGAAGAGCTAGAGTCCCAGCCTCTGTTATGTGCAACTTCTACAGAGGGACTATAGAGAGCATCCTGACCAGCTCCATCACTGTGTGGCACGGCGCCAGCACTGCCTCCTGCCGAAGGAGCCTCCAGCGCATCGTGAGAGCAGCGGAGAAGACCTGTGGAGCTCCTCTCCCCTCCATTAAGGACATGTACTCCACCCGTCTCACCCGCAAAGCCGTCAGAATCACCAGGGACCCTACGCACCCATCACACAGTCTCTGCAAGGTAATGCCTTCAGGGAGGAGACTGCGGAATCTACGGGCCAGGTCGAGTCGACTTAAGAACAGTTTCGTACACAGGGCCATCGGGAAGCTGAACTCCCTGCCCTCCCTCCCACCCCTCTTCCCCCACCCCCCGCTCCACAATCAAGGATGAGAGAAATATAATTTCAAATCAGTCACATGGTTTGACAAATAAAACAATCTTGAATGATCTTTCCAACAGTTTTAACAATGACTTCAATTCTATAGGTGAACCACTCTCGAAAAGCATAACTCCACAAGGGGGAACCACATACCAATATCACCTCAAAGGTACTATTTAAATAAAATAAATTCAAATAAGAAGTTATCAAAATTGTTATGGACATGAAAAGTTCCCATACTGCTGGTGTGGATGACGTATGTTGTAAAATTGTCATGGAATTATAGGTCTGCTTGTCTATTGTATGAATCTCTCTCTGCTCCATGGAGTGATACCTAAAATGACTAAGATCGCAAAGATTATACCAATTGACAAAGTTGGTCATAAAAACAACGCTTTATAATAAGGGTACATGAATTCATCATAATTCATGATGAATTCATGCATGAATTCATTATCATGATCATGATGAATTAATCATTATCATTAGTGAGTTCCTTGCGTGAATTAACGGTGTGAATTCATGAGTATTTCATCATGAATCATCATGACCTCACATGAATTCATAATTAATTAATTCATGAAGTCATGATGAATTCATGCATGAACTCATGTACCCTTATTATAAAGCGTTACCAAAACGACTTACAAAATGATCAACCTATATCCATTTCACCAATATTTTCGAAGGTACTTGAAAGAATTGTGGACAATAGACTTAGCGGCTACTTAGCTAAACTGGATATACTCATCCCATCCCAATATGGCTTCATGAAGAAAAATACCACCTGTATGGGAATCCTTGATCTAACTGAACAAATCAATAACGCTATTGATAAAGGTGAGTGTGGAATCTGCTTTTTCCTTGATTTACCAAAAGTGTTTGATACTAGGGCTGGGACAATAAACAATAATATAGTTAATCGCGATAAAAAAATTTTAATAATTGTGAGTATTGCGTTAGAAGATAATCGCTAAATCCACCTTTAGTGCTACGTTATTAAACTGGCAATAATGACTTTCTCTCGGTTATGGCTATGAGTTGGGTGAAATTTTGCAATTTCTCTTTTCCTTCGGGATTCTGCATTTGTTGTTTCTGTATTTTGGTTGTATGGGGTATACTTTAACTGTGGGTTCCCCGTCCACAAGCATTGCGCTTCTGGGGATTCCCTTTTACGAAACGGACTTCAATATCAACAAATCTGAACTATAGAAAGTGTCACGTTTTGTAAAAAACAATAAATAAACATAACATTTAAAAATCTTAGCTCTCTTGTTCTGGCAGTAGCAGGGGTTATGCAAATGGTAGTTGACAGTTTTAACATTTCTTATAACATACTTGTAACAGCATCTTGACAGACAAGGATGTTAAAAATTCAGCACTGATTTCAAAATGATATTCAATATTTTCTTACCTATAGCCAGAGTTGTTCCACTCTGTATAAAAACCCCAATGCAAACAATCCAAAAGATCCAGTAGTTCAGTGCCATGTTCGGGATTAGGATTGGTCAAGCATCTCCTGTTATTGAGCCTCTAAATATCCCAAAATAAGTTGTGGCACAAAAGATCGTCTGCCTGGGTGCCTGGGTGATACAAAGAGACACGAGAGAGGCATCAACAAGCTTTTATCAGCTCATCTCAGTTTTATGCCTTATGTGCAGAGTTTGTCTTGCAAATTAATGTCCACAAAACGATAACACAGAAAACAAGGTGTTCAGTGATGCAAGGGGAAAACAGGCTTCAGGGAATGATGTAATACTGCTATAACTATTTAGATACAAACTTTCAAGTCACAACAGTCGCCCTGTCGTCATATGGACACAACTCAGTGTTTTTGCATTTTCTCCCATAAAATAGTGTATTATGGTATTTTAGTGTTGTGACATGTTCTTACTTGAGCTTAGACGAGTTGATGCGTACCTGTCTGGTCTTTGTGTGTGCACTCAGTCACGCAAAACGACCAAAAATGTTGTTAGCATTTAGCCTCTCCCATATCCCATATGTTATACAAAGCAAGATACAAACTGTTACCAGGCCAAATACAAAGAAGGTTCCAAGAATGTACTGGTCGTTATGAATTACGTGATGAATTGAACTTTAGGATTCAGAAACACAGCACAACTTTGAAAAGTTTTAGTCCAACAGTTAATGGGGTCCAATTGTGGAATAATTTGGAGATGGAGATGAAACGATGTCCAATTATCAACCTGTTCAAATATAAATACAAACAAGCGACCTCGCTCTCTCCTTGTGCTGCTGAGTTTTTTGCCTTTTTCTGCGAACTGCATTTGTGGTTTCTGTGTTTCACATTGTTTTTCTGGATACTTTTGTACGTCTATGCCAAGTTTTTGTGGAGGTTTGGTGGATTTGTTTACTTTGAGAGTCTAAAATGGTCCCGAAGAAAGCAGCTTCTTAAAGCTAAACCCATTTGAGATCTACAAATGTCTTCTTCTGAGACACTGAAGAGGCACAAAGAGCCCCCACAGCTGCAGCACAGAGGAGGCGTCACCAGGGGTACAACAGGAAACAAAAAAGGACAAACGAGAGATGGTGAAAGACTGTTGTGAAGCGGAGGGAGTGGAGGGAGGAAGAGGAAGGAGGAGGTGGAGCTGACCAGTGCAGGACACCACGCTCTGAAACAGGGACCAACCCAGGAGGCGCGGCACCATTTAATAGGATCAGAGGAGACAGAGGGCAGCCAGCCAGGTTTCTTCCGAGTGCTACAGTTTCCCCGTTGACACGCTTGTACAATGACAATAAAGCACTTACTTACTTACTTAAGACTTACAAAAGACTTTTGAAAAGTACAGAGAAGAAGAAACGCGTTGTCTCTAGGGGGAGCTGTAGGAATAATTTGTATTCAATGAATTAAGGAAGAGTGTTGTTGCTCTGAACAGTTGTCATTCTATTGCTCAAAATCGCAAATAGAGAATTAGAGTAGGTGAGCTCTCAATCTGTTGAGAGGGACCCTCCCAATGGGCTCGTATACCTTGTCTTTAAAGCACTACACAGCATAGGAATATCATCCACCAAATCAGCTAGTTGGGGCAGCTGGGTGGGGGTTTTTCGATGAGGAGCTACAGCCCTCTTCAATGGACCCGCTCTACACCCTGGCTTTTTAACGCACTACACTATGCAGGGCTTATATATTACATAATTCATTGTACATAAAAAAATAAAAATGTAAAAAAAGGAAGCAACCAAGCAAAATTGTACACTAATCCATACCATATCAAGGATGGAAATGGCAGCTGAGAAGTAGCAAGATCACGGATAATATATATATTAATGTTCTTTTTAACACAAAACCAGTGACTTTGGGGAATGTTAACTATGTTTGGTATTGATAACCATCTGTAACTAAGTAATGATCGCCTTTTGTCACTTGCTTTGTACCAGACATCGTACATGATGTGGTTCACTTCTGTTTCTGTTCATTTTTGTTAATTATATGAACATCTCAAACAGTGCTTTGTAAGTGTGGTCCGTGTTAAAACAGCCGCTTTGAAGTGTAACAGGTTCTCTTTTGCTAACGAGGCAAATCAAAATCAAAATATGATGTGCTAAATGTATGATTGATTATGTTGTGCGTTTGTGTGCATGCTGTGTTCCTATGCTGACTTGTCCTGTGTTCCTTGTAATATGTTCCTTTGTACTATTGTGAAAGGTTATTTTTTATTGTAATGATTTCCGGGGTGGGCGCTCATAAGCTGTTGCTTTGGCCCACTCCTTTTGAGCAGAACTTCAACTGCTCAAATAAACAAATAAACTAAACTAAGTATGGAAAAACGGTGGCCTGTTCCTTTAAGCATATAGAGCTGGATTCACAAATTCATCATTCAGTCATTGTCGACCTATTTAATGAAAGATGAAAACACCAACAAAAAAGTAACAATCTCACACGCCTAGGGAAAAAAGATGAACTCACTGACTAAGTAACTAGTGTTGTCCATCCATTCCATTTTCTTCCACTTGTCCGTTGCCGGGTCATGGGGGCTGTTGGAGCTGCCCAAATCACATTGCACCAGCCCCTATGGCTCCTCCTGCAGGTGGTGGGTCCACAGAAGGACTAGTGTTGTTAGTCCTATAAAACTATTCATCTGTAGATTTGCATAATGACTTATGCCAGTGAGTCTGGGTAACTGCTATGAGCCAAATGTCTTTTAACCCCTTAACTGCCGTCTCCCCTGATCAGGGGGCTAGGGTTAGGGTTAGTTAACCCTAATCAGGATATAATTTGGGTTAAGAACGGCAACTGTAACGTAAATTGTGTTTCACTCACACAGATCTTACACATATTTTTAGAAACTGGAAGGTCTTGGCTTTCAAATTAGGTATCACACTGGCACATAGACTGTAAGCTCTCCAGTCAATACACTTTGAAACTTGGATGTACAGTGCCTTGCGAAAGTATTCGGCCCCCTTGAACTTTTCGACCTTTTGCCACATTTCAGGCTTCAAACATAAAGATATAAAACTGTATTTTTTTGTGAAGAACCAACAACAAGTGGGACACAATCATGAAGTGAAACGAAATTTATTGGATATTTTTAACAAATAAACAACTGAAAAATTGGGCGTGTAAAATTATTCAGCCCCTTTACTTTCAGTGCAGCAAACTCTCTCCAGAAGTTCAGTGAGGATCTCTGAATGATCCAATGTTGACCTAAATGACTAATGATGATAAATAGAATCCACCTGTGTGTAAACAAGTCTCCGTATAAATGCACCTGCTCTGTGATAGTCTCAGAGGTCAGTTTAAAGCGCAGAGAGCATCATGAAGAACAAGGAACACACCAGGCAGGTCCGAGATACTGTTGTGGAGAAGTTTAAAGCCGGATTTGGATACAAAAAGATTTCCCAAGCTTTAAACATCCCAAGGAGCACTGTGCAAGCGATAATATTGAAATGGAAGGAGTATCAGACCACTGCAAATCTACAAAGACCCAGCCGTCCCTCTAAACTTTCAGCTCATACAAGGAGAAAACTGATCAGAGATGCTGCCAAGAGGCCCATGATCACTCTGGATGAACTGCAGAAATGTACAGCTGAGGTGGGAGACTCTGTCCATAGGACAACAATCAGTCGTATACTGCACAACTCTGGCCTTTATGGAAGAGTGGCAAGAAGAAAGACATTTCTTAAAGATATCCATAAAAAGTGTTGTTTAAAGTTTGCCACAAGCCACCTGGGAGACACACCAAACATGTGGAAGAAGGTGGTCTGGTCGGATGAAACCAAAATCGAACTTTTTGGCAACAATGCAAAACGTTATGTTTGGCGTAAAAGCAACACAGCTCATCACCCTGAACACACCATCCCCACTGTCAAACATGGTGGTGGCAGCATCATGGTTTGGGCCTGCTTTTCTTCAGCAGGGACAGGGAAGATGGTTAAAATTGATGGGAAGATGGATGGAGCCAAATACAGGACCATTCTGGAAGAAAACCTGATGGTGCCTGCAAAAGACCTGAGACTGGGATGGAGGTTTGTCTTCCAACAAGACAATGATCCAAAACATAAAGCAAAATCTACAATAGAGTGGTTCACAAATAAACATATCCAGGTGTTAGAATGGCCAAGTCAAAGTCCAGACCTGAATCCAATGGAGAATCTGTGGAAAGAACTGAAAACTGCTGTTCACAAACGCTGTCCATCCAACTTCACTGAGCTCGAGCTGTTTTGCAAGGAGGAAAGGGCAAATATTTCAGTCTCTCAATGTGCAAAACTGATAGAGACATACCCCAAGCGACTTACAGCAGTAATCGCAGCAAAAGGTGGCGCTACAAAGTATTAACTTAAGGGGGCTGAATAATTTTGCACGCCCAATTTTTCAGTTGTTTATTTGTTAAAAATGTTTGAAATATTCAATAAATTTCGTTTCACTTCATGATTGTGTCCACTTGTTGTTGGTTCTTCACAAAAAATTACAGTTTTATATCTTTATGTTTCTTATATCTTTATGTGGCAAAAGGTCGAAAAGTTCAAGGGGGCCGAATACTTTCGCAAGGCACTGTAAATAATTGTTAACCCTAACCCTAGGGTGGCAATTAAGTGGTTAAGAAGCCTTTAGTCTTGTCTCAAACTAAGTTTTGGAAGACCTACGTCAATAAAAAGGGTTGACAAAGGTTCTTAGGCCGAATGTTGGGCCTGATAAAAAACGCTGACCTGATAAAAAAAAAAAAAAACATGTTAGTTTAGTCATTTGTGCATACACAGACTAAAAAACAAAACAAAAACAATGTTTTGCAACATTATAATTTGAGACGTTGAAAATCATATTTTAATCCACACTGAACAGATCGTACTCTTATTGATATCAAATGCTGCTACAACGTGGCAAAGTGGAAACTAAAAAAACATGAAGTTTATGTTAAAGTTGTACTCAAGTAGACTACCAAATGATAATGATAATAATAATGATGATGATAATTAAACCCAAATTAAAATTATACTGAGGATGGTAATGACAACTGGGAAGTATCCAGATCTCGGAGTATAATACCTATTAATGTACCTTTATAACATAAAAGTAACTCTTGGTAATCACTGGTAACAATCTGAAATAAAATATATTAAAGATCAAATTTTTTTACTTGCTTTGTAGTTGTGCTTTGTTTCAATTAATTATATAAACAGTTCATATATATATATATATATATATATATATTTTTTTTTTAAGTTTGTAAGTTGGTCTGTGCTAATGTAGCTGCTTGAAATGTTTCAAATTCTCTTTGGATGAGGTCTCTTAGATGTTTTGTTCCTTCGGTACCATTGTGTGAAATGTACTTTTTTATTTATTGCACTTGGGGGTGGGCGCTCATAAGCTTTTTGCTTCAGCCCACTCCTTTTGAGCAGAATGTATACTGCTCAAATAAACAAATAAACTAAAACTAAACTAAACAAATCCTTTGTACTTTTATGTGATTCTTTCATTCGGTCAGTTTTTTTGCAAATAAAAAGAGCAGACTGAAGCCCTTAGGGTCTTCCTCAGTAAGTAAGTCAGTAAAGTTTATTCTAAAGCGCTTTTCACAGATACAATCACAAAGTGCCGTACAAAAGAATAGGTAAAGAACAAACAATATAAATATATATATACATATGTACAATTAAAGTGACACTAGTGAAAACCCATCAAACCAAAAGCTTTGTCAAATAAACACAGTTCAGTCATGTGATCTTTGACCATGGGTGCTGCAGGTGCTATGTCGGATAAACAAAGCAAGTGCAGTGGTGTTTTGAGTAAAAAACAAGTAAATAAAACACAATGTACCTCCCCCACGTTCAGCTAGCAAACTTCACATTTCAAACTGAACGATGAATTTTTAAAAATGTAATATTTTTATGATAAGGTAAAAACTACCACAACAAAATAAAATTATTAGACTCATTAAAATAAATGTGTAGTATATATTGGAAAACACAAATTATGCATTTTGACATAAGTATACCAAGTTCATAAATATAATTGTTACTCTGGTTTAGGCTTAGAGCTACAGTTGTCATAGGGGTTGAATATTTCATCCAGGTTTGTCTTGAGAGTGCTGCTCCTGCTGCTGCTGCTGCTGCTGCTGTGAGGGTCCTTTGTCTCGACCATGCGGCTGGTCTTGTAGTAGTAGATGAACAGACAAAAACCTGATGGAAGGACTTTTTTTTTTTAATGAAGTCACAATTTCTAACAATTAAAGGATACGTTTCCTTTTTGGACTTTGACAATATAATAATCACTGAAAATGACTGTGACTATTTAAATTCAACAATAGGATCTTATAATGTGTAACTTGTTTTGATGGTTCAAGTTTGTGCAGCTTTCCACAATAAAATGGTGTTTTAAATGAGCAGTAGGGATCCTTTATCATCCCTGTAGAGATGTATTTATTCTCTGGATTAGACCTATTCAAATTGTCAAGAGAAGTAAAGCACCCAGGTATCTATCTTTAAATCTTGAGCTACATTAAAAATCAAGAATAGGACGACACAATACATTGCAAAATTATTGTTATCGCAGTATTAGGTGAAGCAGTCGCATTATCACAAGAGGCTGCAATCCCTGAAGTCTTTGAGATTTACACTTTTTTTTTTCTTATACAAAAATGCATTTTAAGCATTTTATTTTATAGTCTTTTTTTAACACAATTTGGTTAAAAAATACAAACATTTAATGGACACTGTGTTGAAATGGTTTTCAAGGAAAATTGTTGTCACAACATTCAAGACAGTTATGAAACATTGTATGTGGTCTCAAACTGTGCAGCCCTAGTCTGGAGTATTTAAGGTTAGGCTAAGGTGTACTTTCATTGTGCTTGAGCACAACACTGAGTTCTATTTTCTATATACAATCAATACATATATTTTTTACAAAGGTTGACTGTTGGCAGTCGGGCAAAACAATTTCGACCTTTTCCATATGAATTCCACACAGTAGATGTTATTGAAATTATATGAAAATGGCTTTACGCAAAATACCTTGGAATGAATTGAGGACTGTGAAACAGTAGTACGCAGGAACACGGAAGACCCCATAGGCAAAGAAGGCACAGCCCCAGGTCACGCCCAGGATACAACACAGGCCCATTATACTGATGATCCTCTGGCAACTGGAGACATGTTTCCCCGGAGCGGCTCCTTTCTGTTGACGGCTCATATTGAAGAGCCAGGTCAGCATGAGGACGAAGGTGGAGAAGGTGAAGACGAACACCAAAGCGTAGTAGCCAATGTTGACAATGTAGTGGACTTCATTGTCCAGAATCCAGCACCTAAACGCCAGAAAAGAGTTATTTACTTGAGCTCTTTTATTTCCATTTGGACTTCAAACATACATGGCCACACTGGTCGCAGCGTTTCCCGTGTTGATGACCACTTCTCCGTATTTTCCGATGCTCAACAGGACAATTCCGATCACACTTGGCATTACTGCACATAAAAAAAGCAAATCCATTTGTCAGTCACACACACTTTTTAGGAGTCATCATTTTCTCACTGTTGTGTTATTAAAGTGCGCATGACAGGTTAGACTACCCATTTCACCTAATATAATATAGATATTAGGCTTAATTATTACACTCGCTCAAGGCTCAAATCAAACCCTTCGGAGGCACCTGTGTATTAGAATCTAAAAATGTTACCTTTTTCTTTATAAAATGTAATAATCCTCAGCACTAAGAGTATTCAATCAAACTAAAGTAATTAGAAAAAATGAAACCCTGCTATATACACTTTAGAGCTGAGAGGATAATGAGTCTATGTAGCACTTACCCCAGCTGATAATGGAGACTTTAAGAACGTAGCGCTGGATCTCGATCTTGCCCCCGCTGTAGAGTTGAAGACAGAGGTGGAAGGCGTGCACGGCGAACCAGGTAAAAGTGCTCAACATAAAATAATGCATCATGGCGGCCATGATCTTACAGCCAATCACATTCTTGGTTTTAGCCACAAAGTCGTTGACGAGGAAAGCAAAGTCCAACAGGAACATGGCAAACACCAAGTGGATCAAGATCTTTGTGGAGTTGCTGGAACTGGCCCTCCTGGGGAAAAAGTACAAGCACACAAAACACATAGTATTATTACCACAGAGTATTATCACAGAGTAATTTTTCACAGAGTATGATCAAAGAGTACACAGGTTTCCCTCATCCTCATGTCATACTACGACAACACTTTTACTTGAGTAAACATTTGAAGAATCCTTTAGTGATAAAAGCTTCATGCCAACATATGAAAAAGGTTGGTGATTTTAGTATCTTATTTGAACAGATACACCTTCACAACCATACAATAATAATTATATTCTTAAAATACATTAGTAACTTGTGCTTGTCTAAAGGTATATGCACATTAAAAAATAATTATAACATTCATACACTCACATAATATAAATGCATAATAAAAAAAAGTTGATTAGTTTCCATTGCTAGCGAGTAAATGCAGAAAAAACCCTGAAAAACACTGTTATCCACTGAACAGACTTATAGAAAAGAGTCAGGCCTACGAACAGTTATTATGCAAAACTGAACTCACTTACAGAACAGTCCCACAGTTACACAAGAAGAGGAAGCTCGCTGTAGGCCATTTGCATTGATATCATACAGGCAACAATGTTCCATACGCATTAAGGGAAGTTTTCATTCAAATCTGTCATTTTCCTAAAATGATGCACATGTTTGTTGTTTGGGTTTGACTGACTGTCTATGTGTGCCACTCAAATTCAACTGGGTGTTTTCAATACTTTAAATGGTGGCAGATGTGGAAACTAATCAGCCCAAGTAATCGACAGACAGGGGCTTCAGAAAGTGTTCACACCCCTTTTAATTACGTCTCTTTTATTATTCTGTAGCAGTCTAACATGTTCAGCACCGGGAGCAGGGTTCACTATTGACACCTACTGACAAGAAAATTCAAAAAGACACAGCTTAGTGCAGCTTCAAAAAATAAAATCATCTGACGGTGATGCTGAGCTTAATCAATAAGAGTCAGGAGTAGAAACAAGTGACTGCGATGGATTTACAGCCACTCAATAAATCCAGCCCTGAAAGAGTACAAGGGTTTTGTGGGAGGGTAATATAAATAAATGAATAAAGTTCAGCTGGAATTATTACACTGGGTAACAAAAAAATATTTTTTGAAAATAGTCCAGGGTTTTCCAGCTGAATTAGACTAATTTTGATGCTCTGAGTCCGAAAATGACCTTGGTTTTGCTCAATCAGGTCAGGATTTTTTGCTACAGAAATGCTTTAAAAATCGATTTTGTGTCAAAAACAAATTTCTGCGGATCATCAGCTGAGAAACCCTTGACGTTTTTTCCGTTTTCCTCAAGAAATAAAAGTCAACGTATCCAAAGTCATTCAGTTTTTATTTACTCCATCAAATTTGATAAACAGAATTCATAATAACGTAGTCGTACGTAATCCGTAACACTATGGCTGTATCTCAAAAAGTTGACCTGATAGACCAAAATTAGTCTAAACCAGTTGAGAAACCCCCTGACCATTTTTTGGCTGTCAACTTGTGTTATTAGAGAATAGTAACATATTGGTTCTGATTAGTTTTGCAGCATAAGTAGTGGCTGCTGTATCCACTCACGACAGACAAGTGTTTTTTTGGGTTACTCACCTCATAACAAAGTGCATGAAGAGAACGATGCCGAGGAAGAACATGGACAGGCCACAGCCAACACGAGTGATGGTGGTCAGAGTGTTTAGATCATCAGTGCTGATGGTTTCATTGAGGGGCGTCTGAAAATATTCAAATACATGATTTATTTATTTATTTAATATATATTTTGGAGACGTTGGAGTTAATTTATATTTGTTTTATTTTCACCAAAGGTGGTGCTTTGCAAATAAACAAATAGTGAATTTGTCTATTGAACGTTTCCCTTGAATCAAAATAAATAAAGCAATTTATTCAAAAGTTAAATTTTAAATTTCATGGGCAACTTTCATACTTCACTGACAGAGATGTGTCTTGATAAAACAAAAACTAGAATGAAAACAATAGTGTCTAAATAAAACAATGCTTTGAAACGTACCAGTAAGATTGCAAAGAATGTCAAGTGAGTACAGTGGCATGTTATGTTCCGTGTGCCACTAATCTTTGTCTCACAGCCGTCATTGGTCCACACTGGCCGACTTCCTGCAGAAAGACAGAACATGGCGGAAAGCTGGGAGTTACGCACACCTTTGAACGGAAACTAGATAAAACAGAGTAGCGTTTATCTTTTTTTGTTTAACTCATAATCGTCAGTAAGCCATTGCAGGATTGAGCCAGATGTACTAACTACAACCACAATACAGCTAAGTATGTGGTATAGTTTAGTTTTTTTGTTTTGGCTTTGCAAATAAAAAACGAGTGTGTCTATATATAATGATGTTAAGTCTACCATTGCCGTTCCAGCAGTGACAAGATGGAATTCCTTTCTGAAAAAAATAAGAAAAGAGAATCATGAATGAAACATAACGCTACATTTCACTCATTTCCCTTGACTTACGTAGTCCATGTTCCTGAAGTTGATGTTTATTTTATCTGTGAGGTTTTTGATTTCTGCTCCCATCTCGATTGCTACAACTTCATCAGCCAACACAGTGCTGTTATACTCATCCTATGTTAACAATAATAATAAAAAACATAAGAACAATAGTCTAGACATTTAACGAGGTACAGATAATGACTTAATAAAAAATTTTCATTTTACCTTGGACATATTGAGAAAGCGAAAAACCGCCACAAATGGTTTGCTGATATTCATACTCATAGCCTTATCGAACGCGTCCTTAGGCACAGTTACAGATCTTGAATATTGACTGAGAATATTCTTATCTTCCAGAATCTGGAGAGAAAGAAAAAGATTTAATTGAGAGACACTGATCAAAAAGTGTTTGGTGTTTGCTTAAAACACTGTGTAATTGCGAGTGCATGGGGTGAGTAATCGGGGCTGACCGATATATCAATATTTCAGCCGATACCTTGCTGCTAAAAGGCCGATATCTCCTGAACTGAAATTGATAGACTTCCCGTTTTATGGAAAGAGTTCAATCAGGGCCTTAAAATGAGGGACTGAGGGCTGAGAAACATCACGGTGAAAATCAGTCAGAAGTTTGTACACCTATTTTATATATTTTATGTTTGCTTATCATTTCAGAACCATTTGAGCTTTACCGTTTCTGTTTTGGAATATGCTGATTTTTGTCTTTCAAATGAGCTCCCTCTCTGAAGTATCGACTAAACATGAATGTCCTGAATAAATCTGCCTCTGGCCCTGATAAAGAGCTCCCTGCTGTTACTGTTCAACACTGACACATTTTACAGTTTAAAAGCATCGTACGCGGGATTATTGAAATTACATTCAAGAAATCAAAATATCCGAGGTGCATATTGGCATTGGCCAATTAACATCCACAAAAATCGGCCTGAGGAAAACCATATCGATCGACCTCTAGTCAATACAGATATTTTGTGCCCAAAGAAACAATAAAACCTGGATTTTCTTCTGATCAGTTTAAGAGATTTAAGTACAAGTATTTTTCCAAAGTTGACTAAATGTTGTACCCTTAAACATTTATCATAGGATTTGTTTCAATCGTGCCTGTTTGAGTAATTCTGCCTAATCGGCAGGTTTATGATGAGATGGTGCCCTTCTTTGCCACCATCACCCAATCATTTCAGCACTCAAACTGCCTTCACTAACAGCTAGCACCTATTGTTTATTCAAACTGCTTCACTCTGAACCTTGATGAGCTTTCTGCTGAGTTTTCATCTTGTTTATTGTTCCATTTAATACATTGAAAGGCAAACTCACTTTGAAGCCGTCTTTGCCTTTGTTGGAGCCGAGAGACACCTCCTCCATGTCCATCGGGTCGATCTGCTTCACTAAGACTCCGGTGATGCTCTCGCCCATTGTCAGCGCCACAGTGGACTCATTGAACTTGTCGGCAAAGTCACTGGTCATGGAACTCATCACTTTACTGTTCAGATCAAAGACGAAACGACAAGTTCTAGAAGTTCATATGAATGTTACCGTGTATCGTTAAACTCGTGGCATCTGACCTTCCATGTACCACCAGGTCTACAGTACATCAAGGTCCACCATTTTGATCCATTTGGACTTACTTCGCTGTCTCCGCGTTCAGGGGCTGTTCAGGTGACGCTGGTACCGGGGGCAGGCCTGGGATGGTGTTATTCAGCAGTACCTTGCTCTCTGGTGATTTCACTGGGTTGTTGCAGTTAGTGCAGCTACTTGTATTCACATTCACAACGTATGTGTTCTGCGCTAAAAAAGAAACATGGAATTATCATCATCAACCTTTATTGCAGACACGAGGTCCAATTAAAAAAACAAAGCAACATGCAAAGGTTTAGAGCAGACAACTGTATCAGTGACGCCACGGTTCAGACTGGTAGCATGTGGCACTGACCTTGATGTTGGTCAAGCTCATAATAATCATATTGTCACAGTTAAATCTATTAAGTTTCTCAAAACTGCACGACAAGTTCTGATCCCAGCAGAAACAAATAAGTGGTTGGCACTCTCCCTCTATGCCACGTTAGGTTTTCGTATGCTCGAACGTTTATAGTTTGACCACAGGTGTGCCGTATGTATATAACAATGTACAAGAGGCATTAAACAGTGTCACTACATCTGTACACACACCAAACCAGTGCACAAGCATGTTAGCCTGCACATACATCATACAGCACTGCCGGAGCACGTCATCATCATCAGTGATGCAATTTCTCAAATTATAGTGGCTACATAAGGTCAGATTATTCCCACACAATTCAAATAAAGGAAAATTCTAAACTTTATCATCTCTTGTACTGCAAATCATTATGACACTCTTGTTTGCATTATATTTGATGTCATATACACACCATATTTGGAACACACATTTAAAAGTTCCTGCATACCAGCACTGCTTGGATTCAATACAACAAGATCATTGGCATACATGAGATGATTTACATGGGTATACCCAATAATACAGCTGGTCCTGCACACATTTAACAATTGTGACAATTCATCCATATACAAAGCAAATTGTACAGGAGAAAGGATTCCACCATATCATTGGTAACACCAAACGGAGCTGAGACACTACTGCCCCATCTAACTTGCATCACCTGGTGAGCATACCAGTAGGCTAAGATTCTCAATATATGCTTAGGCACTCCTCGCTGACGCATTTTGATAAACAACTTTAGATGGTTAACACGGTCAAATGCTTTGGACACATGATGAGTACTCTTTTACTTTCTGGTAATTATCTCATATCCTAACTTTGTTTTAATCATTTCACCCGTGTCAGAACCATCAATTTGCTTCTATTATTGGATTATGCTCCTAAAAATGATTAGGAGCACAACGATGTCCAGAATGCCAGGAGGCTGTGGGTGAAACCCTTATGTCCTATGCAGGGGTGCCGCCAGAAATTCTGGGCCCTATGGAAACAAAAATTTCTGGGCCCCCTACATTTTTTACAGATAAAATGTAACCCAATAAACATGCCCTGTATACTTTAAAAAAGATACTTAGCACATTGCATAGTTAAAATGTCTGATGAGTAAAAGCCTACAAAAACAAGAAAAAGCTATGGAAATATGTACTTGTTTACATAAAAGAAGAATATTTATTATCTCAATTGCAAACACAACAGAACATAATGTACACATATTGACATATACTTTACGTGAACAAGCTTTAACTGGGTCCAACTGCTCAATCAGGAAACATCAGCTACAACTAACCCATAATTAAATCAGTCCAAGACTAAAACTAGGCCAAGGGCTCAAAATCAAGACACACCAGGAGTAATGCCAGGCCTAAACCAGTCCAGGACTAAACAAGTACTGAACCAGACATAAACTGTTTGTTATCCAGGTATAACAAAGTTATGTTCAACATCACTTTATAATGGCCCAGCGGCGTGCCTTTCTGCTGGCAAAATCATGTATCAAATCATCAAAGTTCAGCTTTCTTGCCAGTTTGCTTTCAATGGATAGTATGGCAAGGTGACAAAGTCTGTCCTGCAACATAGCAGACCTAAGAGAATTTTTAATCAGTTTCAGCTTACTGAATGCTCTCTCGCCACCAGCAACGGTCACAGGCAATGTGCAAAATATTCGCAAAACTATGCAGACCTGCCCAAAAATACTCTGCAGCTGCATCTTGTAAATGCTGTTGAGCAGATCAATTGGTGACAGACACCCTGGGAAAGTGGCCCTATATACAGAGTTGAGGTGTCTGACTTCATCTTCAAATTCACAAGTCAGATCAGTGTTGTATATTGAAATCAATGGCTGGCATACAGAATGGATTTGATCATCACGTAACTGGCCCTCACTTCACAGAACACACGGCAAACTGTTTTTTGTAATTTTTGAAGCGTGTAGATTACTTTTTGTTTAGTAAAGTTATCATCATGTGGAGAACACAGTAGATAAGACGTGCTTAGAGCTTTCAATCTTCGTGAAGTTTTGCGCTCAGGCTCACCTTGTTTGGCTGAGACGGGGACGGGGGCCGCGGGGGAAGGAAGACGTGGGTGTGCAGCGGCCGCTGAATCTGTGTCTACGAGACACGATAACCCGGAGACAGCAGAGATGTTATTATTGTTGGATGTAAATCATAATTCAGTAATTATTTGACTAAGCTAGCTAGATAAAAGCAGGTCATGTAGCAACAAAAATAAGTAAGTGAAAGTTTTGGAATACAGGAATAGTGCAAGCTACCTTTCTTTTTGAAAAACTGTGTGACATACTGTCGACTTTGGCGTTCTCAGTCTTCTCTTTCCTTCTTTTCTTTCCGTTTTTGATGCCCTTTTGATGTGACATGCCTGCGTGTGTCACTATCTGCACTGCATCATAACAAACGCTACGCTAACGACCAGCGCAGGTGGAATGAACCATTGTGAGGGGGAGGGGTGTGACTTAAACAGTAAATACATTATTTGTTTGTTAAATATTAAATCTATGGTCAAAACGGACAAAATACACATTAAGTGTATGAGGGGCCCTAGCACATTACACGTATGTATAAAAAAGAGAAAAGAAATAAGAAAAGAAAAAGAGGGTCTGCTCTTCTGGGCCCTTCATCAGCCTGGGCCCTTAGAATCGTCCTAACCTTCCACCCCTTTACGGCGCCCTAGGTCCTATGTAATAACAGGGATATAGTACCTCTTCAAATTCCTGCCACTACTCCACAAAAAATTGCACAAACATTTTGACATATTGCAAATTCAAATTCTAAATGATTGTAAATCTTTAAATAGAATAGACTCACCCATTCCAAGGCAGTTCTTATCGTAGGAAGCTGCATTGCACACTTTACTTGTGTTCAGACACGTTATCGTGCAGGTCCCTGAACTTTTACCTGACTCGGGGCAGGACTCACCTTCAACTGGACACAATTAGTAAAAAGAAAAAAGAAACTAAATGGTGTATGTGATCAAAAATATTTCTCTGAGCAAACATAACATCTTACCCAATAAAAACTGTTATTAAAACGCCCTAAATTGAATAATGATATTTGCAGCTTTACCCTTGGTTTGATTGACCACCCCGCTACAGTTTTGTCCCCTCACGACGTAGATTTTTAACTCTTTCCTGGTGTGCCATCTTCTCAGGTGCAGTATTAAAGACCCACTCCGGTTCTCAAGTTTAGGCCATTTCCACTGTTTTCCTGAAAATGACAGTGGATTAGGTCATAGCAGCGTTTTGTTGGTTAACAGTTCACTTACTTTGAGGGAATGTTTTGTTGACAGATATGTCAGATAGAACTGGAAGAAAGAGAGTAGAGTTTTTTTCTTCTTGATAATAATATAATAGATGATGAATATAAGATAGAAATTCATACTTGGCTTTTCACTGCCATTACAAAAGGCTCGAGAGAAGTTATCGACGATGAATAGGCTGCGGTTAACATTCGCCAACACGAGAAGCCCGACATCGTAGTTGCTGCATTTTGAATTATTTCGGAGTGGACAGAAAGCATCACCTAGAGTGGAAAAACAGGCAATATTCAGATACAAAGTAGAAGCGATGCAAGAAGCAGCAGAAAAGGTAAAGGTATAGGTAAAACATATGAATGATATAGATACGTTTGGAATACCTATTAGGTTCAACTTTATGACTGTCCGGAAGGAAATTATTATGCAGCAGGTGATACAGTACACATGATACAGTAAAACAAAACAAAAACAAAGCACATTAAGACAAATGCACAGAAAAGGAAGTGTGTAGGAGGAATACAGCCATATACAGCAGTAACCATATGTTCACAGACACTTCATAAAAAGATACATTTGCATTTTTTGTTCTAATTTTTTAGAAATGAAACCAGAATTAACTTTGATTTTTTTTTTTTTGTAAATTAGAATTTTGAAAAAATATTTATGTTTGTCAAATGCCAGAAGAATGCAAGATAGAATTTTCTACACCATTTTTTATAACTTTTTACAAAACCAAAAGATTACATACACTAAGATTACTATACCTTTGAACAATTTGGGACAGCCCGGATGACGATATGATGACGTTAGAAGCATGCACAAGTCTGATTTATCCTTGGGTGCAATTTCAAGACACTTGGAGGTGCCACGTTCATTGGTTAAAATGAATTAATCTTAGATCATAAAGAAGGGGGGTTCTGTGTCCTAGAGATGAACATGCTGTGGTCTGAAATGTGAATATCAACCCAAGAACAAATACAAAAGACGTGGTGAAGATGCTGAATGAAACTGATAAGAGTTTGTCATCATCCAGAGTGAAACAAGTCCTGTACCGACATGGGCTGAGAGGGAACTCTGCCAGGAAGAAGCCCTGACTCCAAAAGAAACATCACAAAAGACAGATTGGAGTTTGCAAAAAAAAAAATAAGAATAAGAATATGATAATTACATTTTTGGAGACGTATACTGTACATATACAAAAAAATTGTCCATAATGACTATTGGAGGAAAAAGGGGGAATCTTGCAAGCCTGAGAGCACCATCCCAACTGTGAAATACGGGGGTGGCAGCATCGTTGTTTTGCTGTGGGGTTGTTTTGATGTGGGAGGGACTGGTGCACTTAAAACAGATGACATCGTGAAGAAAGAACACTATGTGGAAAATTGGAGAAACATCTCAAGACATCAGCCAGGAAGTTAAAGCTTGGGCGCAGATGGGTCTTCCAAATGGACAATGACCCAAAACATATGGCCAATACTGGTTAGAAAGAGGCTTAAGGATAACAAAGTCAATGTTTTGAAGTGGTCATCACAAAGTCCTGATCTCAATCCAGCTGAAAATGTATGGGCAGAGCTGAAAAGGCATGTGCCTACAAGGTGGCCTACAAATATGGCTCAGTTACACCAGTCCTGTTGCTAGGGATTTTTTAAATGTTCTTAATTATATGGATTTTACCCGACACGTCACGCAGCCAACTCATGACCTGGTCATCACGTATGGCCTGTCCACAGCTGTGTCTTCTGTCACTGACTTGGCCGTCTCTGACCATTACTGTGTGTTTTTTAATATCACCAGTTTTACCCAGCGGGAGACCTCTGTAAGAGCTGTGAGGAAACGTCATCTCACCCCTGAAGTGGCTGCAAATTTTATTGATGTTTTAGAGAAATGTTCTCCTATTGTTCTACCTGCCCCCTGTGATTTTATTATTGAACATTTTAACAGCAAACTCAAGTCAGCGCTTGATTCTATCGCTCCTTTAAAATTCAAGAAACTCCCCACAAAACCACAAAAAATGAGGATATTAAACAACTCAAAAGACAATGCAGGGTGGCAGAGAGAAAATGGAGAAAACACAAAATTACCATAAACTACCAAATATTCCGTGAACATCAAACAACTTACAATAACACAGTAAGAAACGCAAGAAACAACTACTTCTCAAAAATTATCAACAATAATAAAAACAATCCCAAGGTACTCTTCTCTACAATAGAACATCTAATCAATCGTGATTTTAACAAGACCAACTTTACTCCAAGTGACTCCCTTTGTGAGGCGTTTGCAGACCAGGGGAAAGATGGACACTATCAGATGTAATATTTTATCTACCCAAAATAACACGGTTCTAAATGCATCTGGTTGTCTACTTGTTCCAAAAGAAACACTGCACAGTTTTGTCCAGGTTAATGCTGAGATGCTTGATAAAGTTCTCTCCTCAGTGAGGCCCACCACATGTCTTTTAGACCCGGTCCCAACCCCGTTTTTTAAAACTTTCTATGGATCTTTTAGAGATGAGCTTTTAAACATGATGAATTGCTCTCTTCAGACGGGTGTCTTCCCTGCTGCCTTTAAAGGGGCGGTGGTGAGGCCCCTGCTGAAGAAGAGCAATTTGGACTGTAATAATTTTAACAACTTTAGACCGGTATCCAACCTACCATTTTTAAGCAAAATCTTAGAAAACCGTGTTTTTACCCAACTTAGCGACTTTATAAATGCACATAACGTCCTTGAGAAATTTCAGTCTGGCTTTAGGGTAAACCACAGCACCGAGACGGCCCTTTTAGATTTTAAACGATTTTAGATTATATTATGATTCCAAAAGGTTGACAGTGTTGGTTCTACTGGATCTGAGCGCCGCTTTTGATACAGTCGACCAGACTATTCTTCTAACTCGTTTAAAACACATCGGCCTCTCTGGTGCTGTCCACAAATGGTTTACATCCTACCTCACAGACAGGACATTCATGGTAAGTGTGGATACCTGCTCCTCTAAGGTCCATAATATTACATGTGGTGTGCCCCAGGGTTCGATTTTAGGGCCAGTGCTTTTTAACCTGTATATGCTCCCTCTTGGTGATGTCATCAGGAGACGTGGAGTCAACTTTCATAGTTACGCTGACGATACACAGTTGTACATCTCCATGTCTCCTGATGACACCAGGCCAATGGATGCACTTTTTAACTGCATTGTAGATATCAAATCCTGGATGGCAGAAAACTTTCTCCAGCTTAACCAGGACAAAACTGAAGTTTTAGTCATCGGTCCTAAGGCCCAGAGAGAAAAACTTTTACCCAAACTACAGTCATTGTCTTTTAATCCTTCCTCACAGGTGAAGAACCCGGGTGTGATTTTTGACTCTGAGCTGACTTTAGTTCCACACATTAAGAATATATTAAAGATAGGTTTTTACCATCTAAAGAACATAGCCAGAGTCCGCCCCATTCTCTCTCGGGCCAACACGGAGACGCTAATGCATGCTTTTATCACCAGTCGTATTGACTACTGTAATGCCCTGCTTTCTGGTCTTCCCAAAAAGAGGATCTCAGGTTTACAACTTTTACAAAATTCAGCAGCTCGTGTCCTGACAAAGACCAGGAGGCGGGACCACATTACACCGGTTTTAGAGTCGCTGCATTGGCTCCTCGTGTGTTTCAGGATCGATTTTAAAGTTCTTTGAATGGTTTTTAAATGTCTTAATGGTCTTGGTCCTTCTTATCTTTCAGAATTGATTTTACCATATGAGCCTTCGCGGTCCCTGCGCTCCTCCGGCAGGGGTCTCCTAGTTATTCCTAAAGTCAACAGAAAGACTCACAGCGAGGCGTCTTTCCAATATTATGGCCCTCGCCTCTGGAACGACCTGCCGGAGGAGCTCAGGAGAACTTTCTTTTTTTTTAAGAGCAGGCTCAAGACCCACCTTTTTAGTTTAGCTTTTAACTAATATTTACTTATAACTTTATTTACCGGTTTTAGTTCTATTATTTCTTTAGTTTCCCTCTTTTTATCCCGTGCTATTTCACACACAGTTTTAGCTGTTCTTAATTTATCTCTTTTAAAATATTTGTTTGTGTTTTTGTGTGTATATATATATATATATATATATATATATATATATATATATATTTCAATTTTTTATTTAATTGTATTTATCTATTTTTATTTTTTATTTTTATTTTATGCTCTCCTAGTGGTTCCTCTGAGGGAGCCCTCTGCCCTGGGAGTGCTGGTTGGCTCTACTGGGAGTGCCTGGATGGAGGTAGGACGTCTCTCCTACACCTCCTCCGGGCGCCCTGTGTTGGCGCTCTGTGGCTGTGGCCGATGGGCTGCTCCTGGTGCAGACGGCTCCTTGGATGATGTTTCCTCTTTCGGTCTATCTGTACTCAGCCTCACGTACTCAACTCTATGTCAATTTTTATTTAAGACTTTTAACTGCTGGGCTGTCTGTACGTATATGTGTCTGTGTGTCTGTGCGTGCGGGTGGGGTGGGGGGTGGTGGGGTTGTAGTTATTTATGTATATTTGCTGTTGGGGACGATTTTAATGATTTTTAAGCACTGTAATGCACTTTGCGTTACATTTTGTATGAAAAGCGCTTTATAAATAAAGTTTGATTTGATTTGATATAATGTGCTCAGTCGGGGTAAAACATCTACTGTCCTTCCTGACACCAAAATTTAATTTAATGATAATTGCTATCCCAATGACGATAGCAGAGCGGACAGAGTGATCTCCGTAAGACGCGTGGAGGTGGTCTCTGTGTCTACATCAATGACGCCTGGTGCCGTGACGTTGCCGTGGTCTGCAGACACTGCTCACCCCTCGTGAAGTTTATTATCATTAAGTGTCGCCCTTTCTACCTGCCCAGGGAATTTACTGTTGTACTGCTTGTGGCTGTCTATATACCGCCCACCTCTAACCTCAAAAACAGGAAAGAGGCACTGAATGAACTTTTCCAGAGTGTCAGTGACCAACAGACAGCCCACCCAGATGCCTTTCTCATCTTAGCTGGGGATTTTAACCATGCAGACCCAAAGAGCGTTTTCCCCAAAGTCTATCAACACATTGACTTTCCAACAAGGGGAAACAACATCCTGGATCTGGTTTACACCACCAAAAAAGGAGCATACAAGGCACACCCCCTCCCCCATCTTGGTGCCTCGGACCACATAACTATTATGTTACTGCCAGCATACAGGCCACTGGTTAGAGTCACTAAACCGGTTCGGAAACAGATTCAAGTGTGGAGTAAAGACTCTTTAGAGAAACTTAAGGACTGCTTTCACACAACGGATTGGAATATGTTCAAGCAGGCTGCCATTCACAACAATATCACTGATCTCCAGGAGTATACAGAGACTGTCACTGCCTACATCACCAAGTGCACTGAGGATGTTACAGACTCTAAGACCATCATTATCAGGTCCAACCAGAAACCTTGGATTACAAGTGAAGTCCTCAGGCTCATGAGGGTTCGGAATGCTGCCTTCAAATCTGGTGACAAGGAGAAACTGCGGACAGCTAGGGCCAACCTGTCCTGCGGCATCAAAAAAGCCAAGAAGCAGTACTCCAAAAAGATAACTGATCACTTCAGAGACAGCAGAGACACTCGGAGTCTGTGGGAGGGGATAAAGACCATCACAGACTATAAACCTCCTCGACAAACTTGTGCCAGTGACACCTCTCTGTTGAACGCTCTAAATGAATTCTTTGCTCGCTACGAGGCACTCAACAGAACCCCGGCACAAAAGTCAACACTACCTCCTGAAGACCAAGTGCTGAAGCTATCTCCAGAGAGTGTGAGAAGATCTCTGAGCAGGATCAACATACACAAAGCACCGGGTCCAGACAACATACCAGGTCGTGTACTGAAAGGTTGCGCTGATGAACTCACTGAAGTCTTCACAGACATTTTTAACACATCTTTGCAGCAGGCTGTGGTCCCAACGTGCCTCAAAGCGACCACCATCATTCCGGTGCCAAAAAAGTCACCACCCTCCTGCTTTAATGACTACCGCCCAGTAGCACTCACTCCAATTCTTATAAAGTGCTTCGAGCGGCTCGTCATGGAACACATCAAGTCTGTTCTCCCTCCCACCCTGGACCCATACCAGTTTGCTTACCGGTCCAATCGCTCAACTGAAGATGCCATCTCCACTGCACTTCATTCAGCCCTCACTCACCTTGAAACAAAGGACTCTTACGTTAGAATGCTGTTTTTAGACTTTAGCTCAGCATTCAACACTTTAATCCCACAGCAGCTAATACACAAACTGCTCCACCTGGGGGTCAACACATCACTGTGCAACTGGCTGCTGGACTTTCTGACGGGGAGACCACAGGCTGTACGTGTCGGCGGAAAGTCCTCCAGAACCATCACACTGAACACGGGAGCTCCCCAAGGCTGTGTGCTGAGCCCCCTCCTGTTCACTCTGCTGACCCATGACTGCGCTCCAAAGTACGACTCAAAACTCTTCATCAAGTTTGCAGACGACACAACAGTGGTGGGTCTCATCAACAACAGAGACGAGTCAAACTACAGGAGTGAGGTGAGCAGACTGGCCATGTGGCACACACAGAACAACCTCTCTCTAAATGTGGAGAAGACAAAAGAAATTGTTGTGGACTTTCGAAGAGCGCGGGTCCAGCATGCTCCTCTAACAATCAACGGTGCTGCAGTGGAGAGGGTGACCAACACTAAGTTCCTGGGTGTGCATATCACAGAGAACCTTTCCTGGACCATGCACACTACATCTCTGGTCAAGAAAAGTAATCAGCGTCTCTACTTTCTCCGCAAGTTAAGAAGAGCTAGAGTCCCAGCCTCTGTTATGTGCAACTTCTACAGAGGGACTATAGAGAGCATCCTGACCAGCTCCATCACTGTGTGGCACGGCGCCAGCACTGCCTCCTGCCGAAGGAGCCTCCAGCGCATCGTGAGAGCAGCGGAGAAGATCTGTGGAGCTCCTCTCCCCACCATTAAGGACATGTACTCCACCCGTCTCACCCGGAAAGCCGTCAGAATCACCAGGGACCCTACGCACCCATCACACAGTCTCTTCAAGGTAATGCCTTCTGGGAGGAGACTGCGGAATCTACGGGCCAGGTCGAGTCGACTTAAGAACAGTTTCGTACACAGGGCCATCGGGAAGCTGAACTCCCTGCCCTCCCTCCCACCCCTCTTCCCCCACCCCCCGCTCCACAATCAAGGATGAGAGAAATATAATTTCAAATCAGTCACATGGTTTGACAAATAAAACAATCTTGAATGATCTTTCCAACAGTTTTAACAATGACTTCAATTCTATAGGTGAAACACTCTCGAAAAGCATAACTCCACAAGGGGGAACCACATACCAATATTACCTCAAAGGTAACTATTTAAATAAAATAAATTCTTACACCTACTGACAAATAAGAAGTTATCAAAATTGTTATGGACATGAAAAGTTCCCATACTGCTGGTGTGGATGACGTATGTAGTAAAATTGTCATGGAATTATAGGTCTGCTTGTCTATTGTATGAATCTCTCTCTGCTCCATGGAGTGATACCTAAAATGACTAAGATCGCAAAGATTATACCAATTGACAAAGTTGGTGATAAAAACAACGCTTTATAATAAGGGTACATGAATTCATGCATGAATTCATCATAATTCATGCATGAATTCATGCATGAATTCATTATCATGATCATGATGAATTAATCATTATCATTAGTGAGTTCCTTGCGTGAATTAACGGTGTGAATTCATGAGTATTTCATCATGAATCATCATGACCTCACATGAATTCATAATTAATTAATTCATGAAGTCATGATGAATTCATGCATGAACCCATGTACCCTTATTATAAAGCGTTACCAAAACGACTTACAAAATGATCAACCTATATCCATTTCACCAACATTTTTGAAGGTACTTGAAAGAATTGTGGACAATAGACTTAGCGGCTACTTAGCTAAACTGGATATACTCATCCCATCCCAATATGGCTTCATGAAGAAAAATACCACCTGTATGGGAATCCTTGAACAAATCGATGACGCTATTGATAAAGGTGAGTGTGGAATCTGCTTTTTCCTTGATTTATCAAAAGTGTTTGATACTAGGGATGGGACAATAAACAATAATATAGTTAATCGCGATAAAAAATGTGGCAATTAATCGATTGCCACATTTTTTAAATAATCGTGAGTATTGCGTTAGAAGATAATCGCTAAATCCACCTTTAGTGCTACGTTATTAAACTGGCAACAATGACTTTCTCTCGGTTATGGCTATGAGTTGGGTGAAATTTTGCAATTTCTCTTTTCCTTCGGGATTCTGCATTTGTTGTTTCTGTATTTTGGTTGTGACACGGGCACGAGTGGACTGGTTTTAACTTGGTTTTAGTGTGTTTTATCTGCATGTTTTTAAGGTGGATTTTATGCATGTTTTTATACTAAGCTCGTTGCCTCGCCCCTTCTTGATTGCCTCAAGTGGGCACCTGGCAGAGATGAGATAAAGGCGGAAGCGGTTGGGGACGGAACGGGGACACACGGCCGCTATGGGCAGAAGGCGCCGTGGATGCGCAGGAGAGGCCGAGCGTGGACGCGCAGGAGAGGCCATGAAGGCGGCGAGGGAGCGTTCGGGGAGAGGGAAGTCCCCCGGACAGGCGCAGCGGGGTCGAGCCGCGGCGACAGGCTCCCCCAGCTTACGTGCCCCGAGGCGGACCCCTGGACCTTGGGCGCAGCTCCTGGAGCCGCTGTGGTCGGGAGGCGCGGAGGAGAAGCTGAACGCAAGGAGGCGAGGACTGGCTGGTGGAGAAGGGCACCGGCTATGGACGGGACATGACGACGCACCTTCCTGCATTACTGAAACAAGAGCACCTTAGAGCACGCACGCCCGCTCCTTATTTTTAGTCCCTTTTACACCCCCATGTTTTAGCCCTCTCTTAATGTGTTTTATTCCCACTTTTATACAGGTTTTTTTAATGTTGCAACCGGTTGTTTTTATAGTTTGTCCCCTTTTAACTTTATATATTAAAAGACGCTCTCCAAAGAAATAAACCCTGTACTCCCTCGAACTGCCCCTATTTCTGTTTTGCTCACCAGATCCTGCCAACAACGCCAAGAAAAAGGTGTAACCTCTCTAACGTGCTGTGGAGAAAGGCGGGGCAAAAGGCCCACCGGTCTGCTTATTTTGGGTGCATTAAGTTAGCAGAGGGTTTCCCTATGAAATAGGCAGGTAGGTCTGGCTACAAAAAGGAGCAAAGTCAGAAATAGTAAACGTTTATGACAATTCATAAAAAGGTTATTCTTTAAAATTACTTCTTCCACACACACACAAAAACACAAATCACTCCAGCAAGTAAATATGGACTAGTTCTACAAAAAAAGAAACGATACAAAATAAAATAACCGCAAACAAATTAGTGAGCAAACCCAAACCAAAGTTAATAACAAAATAACTAAATCCACATTCACAACCTAAAGTGCTTGGTTCCTAAGTGCTAATGCCTATGTGCAAAAATGCATTACAATGTTAAAAGGGGCCAGGCTGTGGTTAATCTCTGAGGCTACTTTATATAATAAAAAAAAGGGGTTTCGGCGACCAATGTTTAACCTGACTGATTTAAATAGCCCAGTAAACAAAGCACTAAATACTTGCGAACGCGCGATCAATTGAGAGCAATAAATTGAGCAACAGAGGCCAACTGTTACATACAGACTATGGCCAGACCGGGGCTTCTGGCGCCTTACGGGGGAGACCAGTCCCAGACAACTCCGTTAGACACATGCGCCACTCGAACTCACGGCCAACAGCCCCAAGACTGAACGCTGCACGGCGTTCGCAGCTTTAGTGCATTACTAATTAAGTGAACGCGCAGGGGAGACGCACCTCAAATGGTGCATTCACGGCAGCACCCGAATTGGACAGACTACTACTCTACCTTTACACACCTTGACCCGGTTACACTTTTAAACTGCATTGTTTTATTGGCTACACCACACCATAACATCCTCCAATCGAACCCGAACCTGTGACAGTTGTATGGGGTATACTTTAACTGTGGGTTCCCCGTCCACAAGCATTGCGCTTCTAGGGATTCCCTTTTACGAAACGGACTTCAATATCAACAAATCTGAACTATAGAAAGTGTCACGTTTTGTAAAAACAAATAAATAAACATAACATTTAAAAATCTTAGCTCTCTTGTTCTGGCAGTAGCAGGGGTTATGCAAATGGTAGTTGACAGTTTTAACATTTCTTATAACATACTTTTAATTAATTTAATTAAAAATTCAGCACTGATTTCAAAATGGTATTCAATATTTTCTTACTCTGTATAAAAACTCCAATGCAAACAATCCAAAAGATCCAGTAGTTCAGTGCCATGTTCGGGATTAGGATTGGTCAAGCATCTCCTGTTGTTGAGCCTCTAAATGTCCAAAAATAAGTTGTGGCATAAAAGATCGTCTGCCTCGAACTTCTGTGTGATACGAAGAGACACGAGAGAGGCATCAACAAGCTCTTATCAGCTCATCTCAGTGTTATGCCTTATGTGCAGAGTTTGTCTTGCAAATTAATGTCCAAAAAACGGTAACACAGAAAACAAGGTGTTCATTGATGCAAGGGGAAAACAGGCTTCAGGGAATGATGTAATACTGCTGTGACTAATTAGATAGAAACTTTCAAGGCACAACAGTCGCCCTGTCGTCATATGGACACAACTCAGTGTTTTTGCATTTTCTCCCATAAAATAGTGTATTATGGTATTTTAGTGTTGTGACATGTTCTTACCTGAACTTAGACGAGTTGATACATACCTGTCTGGTCTTTGTGTGTGCACTCAGTCACGCAAAACGACCAAATATGTTGTTAGCATTTAGCCTCTCCCATATCCCATATGTTATACAAAGCAAGATACAAACTGTTACCAGGCCAAATACAAAGAAGGTTCCAAGAATGTACTGGTCATGATGAATTACGTGATGAATTAAACTTTAGGATTCAGAAACACAGCACAACTTTGAAAAGTTTTAGTCCAACAGTTAATGGGGTCCAATTGTGGAATAATTTGGAGATGGAGATGAAACGATGTCCAAATATCAACCTGTTCAAATATAAATACAAACAAGCGACCTCGCTCTCTTTGTGCAGCTGAGTTTTTTGCCTTTTTCTGCGAACTGCATTTGTGGTTTCTGTGTTCCACATTGTTTTTCTGGTTGTCAGCAACTGTCCTCCACTCCACTAGGTGATTCATGGTCACCACAACTGACGATGAATCACCTAATACGCCACCGTTTCCAACTAAAAGCCAATACAACTGGTTAAAACATTTTAAAGTCTTAACACGTTGTCAGCGACTGTCCTCCACTCCACTAGGTGATTCATGGTCACCACAACTGACCATGAATCACCTAATACTCCACCGTTTCCAACTCCAAGCCAACACAACTGGTTAAAACAGTTTAAAGTCTTAACACGTTGTCAGCGACTGTCCTCCACTCCACTAGGTGATTCATGGTCACCACAACTGACCATGAATCACCTAATACGCCACCATTTCCAACTCCAAGCCAACACAACTGGTTAAAACATTTTAAAGTCTTAACACGTTGTCAGCGACTGTCCTCCACTCCACTAGGTGATTCATGGTCACCACAACTGACCATGAATCACCTAATACTCCACCGTTTCCAACTAAAAGCCAACACAACTGGTTAAAACATTTTAACGTCTTAACACGTTGTCAGCGACTGTCCTCCACTCCACTAGGTGATTCATGGTCACCACAACTGACGATGAATCACCTAATACGCCACCGTTTCCAACTAAAAGCCAATACAACTGGTTAAAACATTTTAAAGTCTTAACACGTTGTCAGCGACTGTCCTCCACTCCACTAGGTGATTCATGGTCACCACAACTGACCATGAATCACCTAATACTCCACCGTTTCCAACTAAAAGCCAACACAACTGGTTAAAACATTTTAACGTCTTAACACGTTGTCAGCGACTGTCCTCCACTCCACTAGGTGATTCATGGTCACCACAACTGACGATGAATCACCTAATACACCACCATTTCCAACTCCAAGCCAACACAACTGGTTAAAACATTTTAAAGTCTTAACACGTTGTCAGCGACTGTCCTCCACTCCACTAGGTGATTCATGGTCACCACTACTGACCATGAATCACCTAATACTCCACCGTTTCCAACTCCAAGCCAACACAACCTCCGCCACAGCGTTCATCAAAGCCTGTTTAAAAACCATGAGGAATTTCCAAAGTGACCGCAGTTGTCCGAGTCCCAACCTCAGATCTTAGATTTTTCTGAATTTTGATGACCTCAGCAAGAATCCGATCTGAGGTGAGGCTCATCTCCATGAAGCCCCCTCTCTCCAGAGAGCTGTTCATATTCTCCACCAGTTGCTGTAGCTCAGTGTTTGACTCCATTAACATGTCCGTGTATACTTTTTCCTGGAGGATTTTGAATTCGTTTTGCTGTTGGTGCTTTTTTTTTCTTATTGCCTCATCCTTTGCCTTCTCTAGAGCCTTGTTGCAATGAAGGTGAGCTTTTTGCTCATTTCGTTGCAGATTCAGCCCAATCTCAACTTCTTTGTCAGGCAAAAAACTCTGGCTCTGAATTAATTTTTTTACGTCATCCATGATGGCCAGATTATCCTCCTTCAGCCGTGTGACATGGCTGGAGATGATATTCATTACGTGTAGATTTTCCGTCTTTCTTTGGATGTTCTGGATCATTTCTCCAATATCTTTATTCTCCTGAATTAGAGCCTCTGCCTCTCTCTCCCTCACCTTATACTTGAAAGCTTCTTGGTTCACCATGTCATACTCTTTGATGGCTTTATCCTTCTGCTTTTTGAGAGCTTTGTTTTGATTACCCAACAACGTTACAGATTTTCTCAAAGCAGACTGTAATTTCCGGTGGTAGTACTTTTGACTGATGCCCTTTTTAAGTTTGACAATTTCATTCTCAAGTGCCTCGTTTTTGCCCAGAAGATCATGCACTTGTTGTTCTAATCCTCTGCAGTCGTTTTGAATTTCCAACACCTGTTTATGCCCTGGCTGGAGGTCTTTGTGCTCTTCTCTCAGCTTTTTGTAGATTTTGTTTTGCCTATTCAGTTCATCCCGGAGAGTCTGCAGTGACTCTGTGCTTGTGAGAAGTTGTATATTCGTATCGACTTGACCTGAGATCTGGTTCTGGGCCAGTTGTTTCAATAACCGGACAAACTCGCAGTCTACACTCCCATCAAACGTAATCACAATCGGGTCATTCATTTTTCCAACTTTGGATGGTACCTTATTGCAAAGAAACTCTCTGCTTAAAGATCTACACTTTAATTCAATTTTCCTGAAAATAGGCAATGACAGGTAACCCCGACACACAAACACGCACACTTTGGGGACGCAGTAGTGACAAAAATGAAATGCAGTTGGTTTGTAAACAAAAAACAATGTTTCTCTCACTCAAATTTCAGAGGATCAGAGGAGACAGAGGGCAGCCAGCCAGGTTTCTTCCGAGTGCAACAGTTCCCCCGACCTCCAAGGTCACGCGGGTCAGGTTGACGCACAGTGGCAGCGCGGCTCAGGGCTGACACCTGAACACTATTTCGTTGTACTTGTACAATGACAATAAGCACTTACTTACTTAAAATGCAACTAGTGTCCTAATAAGTCCTTAGACCCTCCTTCACAGTAAGCAAAGACTCAACCCAGTGGGACAATCACAACATAGGGGTTCCGTCCGTCGTGGCCAGACCAGCTGTCAGCTGTGACAGTGGGAGACCTTTGGGCCCGTTGTATCTAACCGAGGTCTGTAGAGATTAGCAATGGAATGATGTCATCTATGACATCACCATACTGACAGGAGAACATTCTTGAATTCCATATAAGGATAAAACAGGGGCTTGCACGTCTGGTTACCTGGCAACAAGTATAGAATCTTAAAATGTCACATCCTGAATCAGGAAGTAAAATAATAAATGTCTGAAAAAGGTCAAACCAGAGAAAAATAGATACATTTTAATGAGGCATTGTGAATTGCGACCTCCCTCTCTCCTTGTGCAGCTGAGTTTTTTGCCTTTTTCTGCGAACTGCATTTGTGGTTTCTGTGTTCCACTTTGTGTTTCTGGACTTTTGTACGTCTTTGCCAAGTTTTTGTGGAGGTTTGGTGGATTTGTTTACTTTGAGAGTCCAAAATGGTCCTGAAGAAAGCAGCTTCTTAAAGGTAAAGCAAATGCTAGCTGATCAGCTAAACCCATTTGAGATCTACAAATGTCTTCTTCTGAGACACTGAAGAGGCACCAAGAGCCCCCACAGCTGCAGCACAGTGGAGGCGTCACCAGGGGTACAACAGGAAACAAAAAAGGACAAACAAGATATGGTGAAAGACTGTTGTGAAGCGGAGGGAGTGGAGGGAGGATGAGAAAGGAGGAGGCACCATCAGGATCAGAGGAGACAGAGGGCAGCCAGCCAGGTTTCTTCCGAGTGCTACAGTTTCCCCGACCTCCAAGGTCATGCGGGTCAGGTTGACACACAGTGGCAGCGCGGCTCAGGACTGACACCTGAACACTATTTCGTTGCACGCTTGTACAATGACAATAAAGCACTTACTTACTTACTTACTTAAGACTTACAAAAGACTTTTGAAAAGTACTGAGAAGAAGAAACGCGTTGTTTCTAGGAGGAGCTGTAGGAATAATTTGTATTCAATGAATTAAGGAAGAGTGTTGTTGCTCTGAACAGTTGTCATTCTATTGCTCAAAATCGCAAATAGAGAATTAGAGTAGGTGAGCTCCAAATCTGTTGAGAGGGACCCTCCCAATGGGCTTGTATACCTTGTCTTTAAAGCACTACACAGCATAGGAACATCATCTACCAAATCAGCTAGTTGGGGCAGCTGGGTGGGGGTTTGTTGATGAGAAGCTACTGCCCTCTTCAATGGACCTCTACACCCTGGCTTTTTAACGCACTACACTATGCAGGGCTTATACAGTATATGACATAATTCATTGTACATAAAAAAATACACATTTAAAAAAAGGAAGCAACCAAGCAAAATTGTACACTAATCAATACCATATCAAGGATGGAAATGACAGCTGAGAAGATAATATGTATATTAATGTTCTTTTTAACACAAAACCAGTGACTTTGGGGAATGTTAACTATGTTTGGTATTGATAACCATCTGTAACTAAGTAATGATCGCCTTTTGTCACTTGCTTTGTACCAGACATCGTACATGATGTGCTTCACTTCTGTTTCTGTTCATTTTTGTTAATTAAAATTATACTGAGGATGGTAATGACAACTGGGAAGTATCAAGACCTCGTTTTGATAAACAGTACTTCAGAACAACCTTGAAAAGTATGTGTCCCACGAGACGTGGTGTTGAAATTTGGCAAAAACTAGATGAAAGTATCAAACTTTGTAAAAATGTGGCACATTTTAAAAAGGTTTATAAAGAGTCCATATTCCTAATATACCAACGAACATTGTGAGTGTTGTACATTCTTTTGCTGTTGTTTCTTTATTTTGTTGTTGTTTTTTTTTATTATTGTTCTTTATTACTTGTTCTTACCTTACCCATGTTCCCTTGTTTATGATGTGTTATATGTATATGTTATTGTTTTTATTCTGGGGTGAGCGCTTATAAGCCTTTGGCTTCGGCCCACTCCTTTTGAGCAGACAAACTGCTCAAATAAATAAACTAAACTAAAAATTATATGAACATCTCAAACAGTGCTTTGTAAGTGTGGTCCGTGTTAAAACAGCCGCTTTGAAGTGTAACAGGTTCTCTTTTGCTAACGATGTAAATAAAAATAAAAATATGATGTGCTAAGGGCGGCACGGTAGCACAGTGGTTAGCGCTCGTGCTTCACAGCTAGAAGGTCCCGGGTTCGATTCCCACCTGGACGGGGCCTTTCTGTGTGGAGTTTGCATGTTCTCCCCGTGTCTGCGTAGGTTTCCTCCGGGTACTCCGGTTTCCCCTACCACTAAAAACATGTACAATAGGCCCAGGGACTGCAGGTGGAAATTAGCACAAGTGCTATAACCTGGTACAATGCATCTCTCCTTTCTGAGGCTAATGTATATTGTACACTGTCCCTGTTCAAATAAATAAATAAATAAATAAATGTATGATTGATTATGTGTAAAGTGAAATCACAAACGGGTACGTTGTGTGTTTGTGTGCATGCTGTGTTCCTATGCTGACTTGTCCTGTGTTCCTTGTAATATGTTCCTTTGTACTATTGTGAAAGGTTATTTTTTATTGTAATGATTTCCGGGGTGGGCGCTCATAAGCTGTTGCTTTGGCCCACTCCTTTTGAGCAGAACTTCAACTGCTCAAATAAACAAATAAACTAAACTAAACTAAAACTAAACTAAGTATGGAAAATTGGTGGCCTGTTCCTTTAAGCATATAGAGCTGGATTCACAAATTCATCATTCAGTCATTGTCGACCTATTTAATGAAAGATGAAAACACCAACAAAAAAGTAACAATCTCACACGCCTGGGGAAAAAAGATGAACTCACTGACTAAGTAACTAGTGTTGTCCATCCATCCATTTTCTTCCACTTGTCCGTTGCCGGGTCGTGGGGGCAGCTGTTGGAGCTGCCCAAATCACATTGCACCAGCCCCTATGGCTCCTCCTGCAGGTGGTGGGTCCACAGAAGGACTAGTGTTGTTAGTCCAATAAAACTATTCATCTGTAGATTTGCATAATGACTTATGCCAGTGAGTAACTGCTATGAGCCAAATGTCTTTTAACCCCTTAACTGCCGTCTCCCCTGATCAGGGGGCTAGGGTTAGGGTTAGTTAACCCTAATCAGGATATAATTTGGGTTAAGAACGGCAACTGTAGCGTAAATTGTGTTTCACTCACACAGATCTTACACATATTTTTAGAAACTGGAAGGTCTTGGCTTTCAAATAAGGTATCACACTGGCACATAGACTGTAAGCTCTCCAGTCAATACACTTTGAAACTTGGATGTACAGTGCCTTGTGAAAGTATTCGGCCCCCTTGAACTTTTCGACCTATTGCCACATTTCAGGCTTCAAACATAAAGATATAAAACTGTATTTTTTTGTGAAGAACCAACAACAAGTGGGACACAATCATGAAGTGAAACGAAATTTATTGGATATTTTTAACAAATAAACAACTGAAAAATTGGGCGTGCAAAATTATTCAGCCCCTTTACTTTCAGTGCAGCAAACTCTCTCCAGAAGTTCAGTGAGGATCTCTGAATGATCCAATGTTGACCTAAATGACTAATGATGATAAATAGAATCCACCTGTGTGTAAACAAGTCTCGTATAAATGCACCTGCTCTGTGATAGTCTCAGAGGTCAGTTTAAAGCGCAGAGAGCATCATGAAGAACAAGGAACACACCAGGCAGGTCCGAGATACTGTTGTGGAGAAGTTTAAAGCCGGATTTGGATACAAAAAGTTTCCCCAAGCTTTAAACATCCCAAGGAGCACTGTGCAAGCGATAATATTGAAATGGAAGGAGTATCAGACCACTGCAAATCTACAAAGACCCGGCCGTCCCTCTAAACTTTCAGCTCATACAAGGAGAAAACTGATCAGAGATGCTGCCAAGAGGCCCATGATCACTCTGGATGAACTGCAGAAATGTACAGCTGAGGTGGGAGACTCTGTCCATAGGACAACAATCAGTCGTATACTGCACAACTCTGGCCTTTATGGAAGAGTGGCAAGAAGAAAGCCTTTTCTTAAAGATATCCATAAAAAGTGTAGTTTAAAGTTTGCCACAAGCCACCTGGGAGACACACCAAACATGTGGAAGAAGGTGCTCTGGTCAGATGAAACCAAAATCGAACTTTTTGGCAACAATGCAAAACGTTATGTTTGGCGTAAAAGCAACACAGCTCATCACCCTGAACACACCATCCCCACTGTCAAACATGGTGGTGGCAGCATCATGGTTTGGGCCTGCTTTTCTTCAGCAGGGACAGGGAAGATGGTTAAAATTGATGGGAAGATGGATGGAGCCAAATACAGGACCATTCTGGAAGAAAACCTGATGGAGTCTGCAAAAGACCTGAGAGTGGGACGAAGACAATGATCCAAAACATAAAGCAAAATCTACAATAGAGTGGTTCACAAATAAACATATCCAGGTGTTAGAATGGCCAAGTCAAAGTCCAGACCTGAATCCAATCGAGAATCTGTGGAAAAAACTGAAAACTGCTGTTCACAAACGCTGTCCATCCAACTTCACTGAGCTCGAGCTGTTTTGCAAGGAGGAATGGGCAATTATATCAGTCTCTCAATGTGCAAAACTGATAGAGACATACCCCAAGCGCCTTACAGCAGTAATCGCAGCAAAAGTTGCCGTTCTTAAAAATGTTTGAAATATTAAATAAATTTCGTTTCACTTCATGATTGTGTCCACTTGTTGTTGGTTCATCACAAAAAATTACAGTTTTATATCTTTATGTTTCTTATATCTTTATGTGGCAAAAGGTCGAAAAGTTCAAGGGGGTCGAATACTTTCGCAAGGCACTATAAATAATTGTTAACCCTAACCCTAGGGTGACAATTAAGTGGTTAAGAAGCCTTTAGTCTTGTCTCAAACTAAGTTTTGGAAGACCTAGGTCAATAAAAAGGGTTGACAAAGGTTCTTAGGCCGAATGTTGGGCCTGATAAAAAACGCTGACCTGATTAAAAAAAAAAAAAAAACATGTTAGTTTAGTCATTTGTGGATACACAGACTAAAAAACAAAACAAAAGACAATGTTTTGCAACATTATAATTTGAGACGTTGAAAATCATACTTTAATCCACACTGAACAGATCGTACTCTTATTGATATCAAATGCTGCTACAACGTGGCAAAGTGGAAACTAAAAAAACATGAAGTTTATGTTAAAGTTGTACTCAAGTAGACTACCAAATGATAATGATAATAATAATGATGATAATTAAACCCAAATTAAAATTATACTGAGGATGGTAATGACAACTGGGAAGTATCCAGATCTCGGAGTATAATACCTATTAATGTACCTTTATAACATAAAAGTAACTCTTGGTAATCACTGGTAACAATCTGAAATAAAAATATTAAAGATCACATTTTTTTACGTGCTTTGTAGTTGTGCTTTGTTTCAATTAATTATATAAACAGTTCATATATATATATATATATATATTTTTTTTAAGTTTGTAAGTTGGTCTGTGCTAATGTAGCTGCTTGAAATGTTTCAAATTCTCTTTGGATGAGGTCTCTTAGATGTTTTGTTCCTTCGGTACCATTGTGTGAAATGTACTTTTTTATTTATTGCACTTGGGGGTGGGCGCTCATAAGCTTTTTGCTTCAGCCCACTCCTTTTGAGCAGAATGTATACTGCTCAAATAAACAAATAAACTAAAAATAAACTAAAACTAAACAAATCCTTTGTACTTTTATTTGATTCTTTCATTGGGTCAGTGTTTTTGCAAATAAAAAGAGCAGACTGAAGCCCTTAGGGTCTTCCTCAGTAAGTAAGTCAGTAAAGTTTATTTCTAAAGCGCTTTTCACAGATACAATCACAAAGTGCCGTACAAAAGAATAGGTAAAGAACAAACAATATAAATATATATACATATGTACAATTAAAGTGACACTAGTGAAAACCCATCAAACCAAAAGCTTTGTCAAATAAACATGGGTGCTGCAGGTGCTATGTCGGATAAACAAAGCAAGTGCAGTGGTGTTTTGAGTAAAAAACAAGTAAATAAAACACAATGTACCTCCCCCACGTTCAGCTAGCAAACTTCACATTTCAAACTGAACGATTAATTTTTAAAAATGTAATATTTTTATGATAAGGCGAAAACTACCACAACAAAATAAAATTATTAGACTCATTAAAATAAATGTGTAGTATATATTGGAAAACACAAATTATGCATTTTGACATAAGCATACCAAGTTCATAAATATAACTGTTACTCTGGTTTAGTCTTAGAGCTACAGTTGTCATAGGGGTTGAATATTTCATCCAGGTTTGTCTTGAGAGTGCTGCTGCTGCTGCTGCTGCTGCTGCTGCTGTGAGGGTCCTTTGTCTCCACCATGCGGCTGGTCTTGTAGTAGTAGATGAACAGACAAAAACCTGATGGAATGACATTTTTTTTTAATGAAGTCACAATTTCTAACAACTAAAGGATGTGTTTCCTTTTTGGACTTCGACAATATAATAATCACTGAAAATGACTGTGACTATTTAAATTCAACACTAGGATCTTATAATGTGTAACTTGTTTTGATGGTTCTAGTTTGTGCAGCTTTCCACAATAAAATGGTGTTTTAAATGAGCAGTAGGGATCCTTTATCATCCCTGTAGAGATGTATTTATTCTCTGGATTAGACCTATTCAAATTGTCATCTTTAAATCTTGAGCTACATTAAAAATCAAGAATAGGACGACACAATACATTGCAAAATTATTGTTATCGCAGTATTAGGTGAAGCAGTCGCATTATCACAAGAGGCTGCAATCCCTGAAGTCTTTGAGATTTACACTTTCTTTTCCGTAGACAAAAATGCACGGTATTTTAATTGCTGTTGGTCCTGGTTTAGTTTTTTTTTTTGTTGTCTTGTTTTAACACAATTTGGTTAAAAAACAACACACATTTAATGGACACTGTGTTGAAATGGTTTTCAAGGAAAATTGTTGTCACAACATTCAAGACAGTTATGAAACATTGTATGTGGTCTCAACCTATGCAGCCCTAGTCTGGAGTATTTAAGGTTAGGCTAAGGTGTACTTTCATTGTGCTTGAGCACAACACTGAGTTCTATTTTCTATATACAATAAATACATATATTTTTTGCAAAGGTTGACTGTTGGCAGTCGGGCAAAACAATTTCGACCTTTTCCATATGAATTCCACACAGTAGATGTTATTGAAATTATATGAAAATGGCTTTTACGCAAAATACCTTGGAATGAATTGAGGACTGTGAAACAGTAGTACGCAGGAACACGGAAGACCCCATAGGCAAAGAAGGCACAGCCCCAGGTCACGCCCAGGATACAACACAGGCCCATTATACTGATGATCCTCTGGCAACTGGAGACATGTTTCCCCGGAGCGGCTCCTTTCTGTTGACGGCTCATATTGAAGAGCCAGGTCAGCATGAGGACGAAGGTGGAGAAGGTGAAGACGAACACCAAAGCGTAGTAGCCAATGTTGACAATGTAGTGGACTTCATTGTCCAGAATCCAGCACCTAAACGCCAGAAAAGAGTTATTTACTTGAGCTCTTTTATTTCCATTTGGACTTCAAACATACATGGCCACACTGGTCGCAGCGTTTCCCGTGTTGATGACCACTTCTCCGTATTTTCCGATGCTAAACAGGACAATTCCGATCACACTTGGCATTACTGCACATAAAAAAATGTGTTAGTCACACACACATTTTAGGAGTCATCATTTTCTCACTGTTGTGTTATTAAAGTGCGCATGACAGGTTAGACTACCCATTTCACCTAATATAATATAGATGGCTTAATTATTACACTCGCTCAAGGCTCAAATCAAACCCTTCGGAGGCACCTGTGTATTAGAATCTAAAAATGTTACCTTTTTCTTTATAAAATGTAATAATCCTCACCACTAAGAGTATTCAATCAAACTAAAGTAATTAGAAAAAATGAAACCCTGCTATATACACTTTAGAGCTGAGAGGATAATGAGTCTATGTAGCACTTACCCCAGCTGATAATGGAGACTTTAAGAACGTAGCGCTGGATCTCGATCTTGCCCCCGCTGTAGAGTTGAAGACAGAGGTGGAAGGCGTGCACGGCGAACCAGGTAAAAGTGCTCAACATAAAATAATGCATCATGGCGGCCATGATCTTACAGCCAATCACATTCTTGGTTTTAGCCACAAAGTCGTTGACGAGGAAAGCAAAGTCCAACAGGAACATGGCAAACACCAAGTGGATCAAGATCTTTGTGGAGTTGCTGGAACTGGCCCTCCTGGGGAACAAGTACAAGCACACAAAACACATAGTATTATTACCACAGAGTAATATCACAGACTATTATCACAGACTATTATCACAGAGTAGGCTACAAAGATTGTCCTTATCCTCATCCTCATGTAATACTACAACAACACTTTTACTTGAGTAAACATTTGAAGAATCCTTTAGTGATAAAAGCTTCATGCCAACATATGAAAAAGGTTGGTGATTTTAGTGTCTTATTTGAACAGATACACCTTCACAACCATACAATAATAATTATATTCTTAAAATACATTAGTAACTTGTGCTTGTCTAAAGGTATATGCACATTAAAAAATAATGATAACATTCATACACTCACATAATATAAATGCATAATAAAAAAAAGTTGATTAGTTTCCATTGCTAGCGAGTAAATGCAGAAAAAACCCTGAAAAACACTGTTATCCACTGAACAGACTTATAGAAAAGAGTCAGGCCTACGAACAGTTATTATGCAAAACTGAACTCACTTACAGAACAGTCCCACAGTTACACAAGAAGAGGAAGCTCGCTGTAGGCCATTTGCATTGATATCATACAGGCAACAATGTTCCATACGCATTAAGGGAAGTTTTCATTCAAATCTGTCATTTTCCTAAAATGATGCACATGTTTGTTGTTTGGGTTTGACTGACCGACACAAGTCTATGTGTGTCACTCAAATTCAACTGGGTGTTTTCAATACTTTGCATGGTGACAGATGTGGAAACTAATCAGCCCAAGTAATCGACAGACAGGGGCTTCAGAAAGTGTTCACACCCCTTTTAATTATGTCTCTTTTATTATTCTGTAGCAGTCTAACATGTTCACGAGCAGGGTTCACTATTGACACCTACTGACAAGAACATTCAAAAAGACACAGCTTAGTGCAGCTTCAAAAATCATCTGACGGTGATGCTGAGCTTGATCAATAAAAGTCAAGAGTAGAAACAAGTGACTGCGATGGAATTACAGCCACTCATTAAATCCAGCCCTGAAAGAGTACAAGGGTTTTGTGGGAGGGTAATATAAATAAATGAATAAAGTTCAGCTGGAATAATTATTAAAGAATAGTAACATATTGGTTCTGATTAGTTTTGCAGCATAAGTAGTGGCTGCTGTGTCCACTCACGACAGACAAGTCGTTTTTTTGGGTTACTCACCTCATAACAAAGTGCATGAAGAGAACGATGCCGAGGAAGAACATGGACAGGCCACAGCCAACACGAGTGATGGTGGTCAGAGTGTTTAGGTCATCAGTGCTGATGGTTTCATTGAGGGGCGTCTGAAAATATTCAAATTAATTATTGATTGATTTATTTAATATATATTTTGGAGACGTTGGAGTTAATTTATATTTGTTTTATTTTCACCAAAGGTGGGGCTTTGCAAATAAACAAATAGTGAATTTGTCTATTGAACGTTTCCCTTGAATCAAAATAAATAAAGCAATTTATTCAAAAGTTGAATTTTAATGTCATGGGCAACTTTCATACTTCACTGACAGAGATGTGTCTTGATAAAACAAAAACTAGAATGAAAACAATAGTGTCTAAATAAAACAATGCTTTGAAACGTACCAGTAAGATTGCAAAGAATGTCAAGTGAGTACAGTGGCATGTTATGTTCCGTGTGCCACTAATCTTTGTCTCACAGCCGTCATTGGTCCACACTGGCCGACTTCCTGCAGAAAGACAGAACATGGCGGAAAGCTGGGAGTTACGCACACCTTTGAACGGAAACTAGATAAAACAGAGTAGCGTTTATCTTTTTTTGTTTAACTCATAATCGTCAGTAAGCCATTGCAGGATTGAGCTAGATGTACCAACTACAACCACAATACAGCTAAGTATGTGGTATAGTTTAGTTTTTTTGTTTTGGCTTTGCAAATAAAAAACGAGAGTGTCTATATATAATGATGTTAAGTCTACCATTGCCGTTCCAGCAGTGACAAGATGGAATTCCTTTCTGAAAAAATAAGAAAAGAGAATCAATGAATGAAACATAGCGCTACATTTCACTCATTTCCCTTGACTTACGTAGTCCATGTTCCTGAAGTTGATGTTTATTTTATCTGTGAGGTTTTTGATTTCTGCTCCCATCTCGATTGCTACAACTTCATCAGCCAACACAGTGCTGTTATACTCATCCTATATTAACAATAATAATAAAAAAACATAAGAATAAAATAGTCTAGACATTTAACGAGGTACAGATAGGGCTTTCATTTTCATTTTTTATTTTACCTTGGACATATTGAGAAAGCGAAAAACCGCCACAAATGGTTTGCTGATGTTCATACTCATAGCCTTATCGAACGCGTCCTTAGGCACAGTTACAGATCTTGAATATTGACTGAGAATATTCCTATCTTCCAGAATCTGGAGAGAAAGAAAAAGATTTAATTGAGAGACACTGATCAAAAAGTGTTTGGTGTTTGCTTAAAACACTGTGTAATTGCGAGTGCATGGGGTGAGTAATCGGGGCTGACCGATATATCAATATTTCAGCCGATACCTTGCTGCTAAAAGGCCAACACCTGTTTGAGTAATTCTGCCTAATCGGCAGGTTTATGATGAGATGGTGCCCTTCTTTGCCACCATCACCCAATCATTTCAGCACTCAAACTGCCTTCACTAACAGCTAGCACCTATTGTTTATTCAAACTGCTTCACTCTGAACCTTGATGAGCTTTCTGCTGAGGTTTCATCTTGTTTATTGTTCCATTTAATACATTGAAAGGCAAACTCACGTTGAAGCCGTCTTTGCCTTTGTTGGAGCCAAGAGACACCTCCTCCATGTCCATCGGGTCGATCTGCTTCACTAAGACTCCGGTGACGCTCTCGCCCATTGTCAGCGCCACAATGGACTCATTGAACTTGTCGGCAAAGTCACTGGTCATGGAACTCATCACTTTACTGTTCAGATCAAAGACGAAACGACAAGTTCTAGAAGTTCATATGAATGTTACTGTGTATCGTTAAACTCGTGGCATCTGACCTTCCATGTACCACCAGGTCTACTGTACATCAAGGTCCACCATTTGGACTTACTTCGCTGTCTCCGCGTTCAGGGGCTGTTCCGGTGACGCCGGTACCGGGGGTAGGCCTGGGATGGTGTTTTTCAGCAGTACCTTGCTCTCTGGTAGTTTCACTGGGTTGTTGCAGTTAGTGCAACTAGACTTACTTGTAGTCACATTCACAACGTATGTGTTCTGATCCTCTGACGCTAAAAAAGAGACATGGAATTATCTCACATCCTAACTTTGTTTTAATCCTTTCACCAGTGTCAGAACCATCCGTTTGTTTCTGTTATTGGACATGCTTTGCCCTAAAAAAAAATTAGTAGGAGCATAATGATGTCCAGAACGTCGAGACACAATATTATTAACTGCTTGGATATCTGTTTTGCTCAATTATTCTCATTGTTGAGGTTAGGTCTAGATAAAAAAAAATGTTTTAAATGGCACAAAAAAAATAAATGGCACAAACATTTTGACATATTGCAAATTCAAATTCTAAATGATTGTAAATCTTTAAATAGAATAGACTCACCCATTCCAAGGCAGTTCTTATCGTAGGAAGCTGCATTGCACACTTTACTTGTGTTCAGACACGTTATCGTGCAGGTCCCTGACCTTTTACCTGACTCGGGGCAGGACTCACCTTCAACTGGACACAATTAGTAAAAAGAAAAAAGAAACTAAATGGTGTATGTGATCAAAAATATTTCTCTGAGCAAACATAACATCTTACCCAATAAAAACTGTTATTAAAACGCCCTAAATTGAATAATGATATTTGCAGCTTTACCCTTGGTTTGATTGACCACCCCGCCACAGTTTTGTCCGCTCACGACGTAGATTTTTAACTCTTTCTTGGTGTGCCATCTTCTCAGGTGCAGTATTAAAGACCCAGTCTGGCTCTCAAGTTCAGGCCATTTCCACTGTTTGTCTGAAAATGACAGTGGATTAGGTCATAGCAGCGTTTTGTTGGTTAACAGTTCACTTACTTTGAGGGAATGTTTTGTTGACAGATATGTCAGATAGAACTGGAAGAAAGAGAGTAGAGTTTTTTTCTTCTTGATAATAATATAATAGACGATGAATAGAAGATAGCAATTCATACTTGGCTTTTCACTGCCATGGCAAAAGGCTCGAGAGAAGTTATCGACGATGAATAGGCTGCGGTTAACATTCGCCAACACGAGAAGCCCGACATCGTGGTTGTCGCAATGTGAATTGTTTCGGAGTGGACAGAAAGTATCATCTGGAGTGGAAAAACAGGCAATATTCAGATACAAAGTAGAAGCGATGCAAGAAGCAGCAGAAAAGGTAAAGATTGGTAAAACCTGAATGATATAGAAATAGACTTTGAAGTTTGGAATAGCAGACAGGAAATGTGGCTAACTGCTGCTCCTTGTAAGAATCATTATCATTATGGATAAAAACGTGCGCGGCCTAATTGTATAGTCAAAAAAAAAAGTCTGCAAAAGAAAAGCATTTGGTCACTGGTCATATTTTTACCACAACTTACTGGTGCCAGCTGCGCATTCATCTGGGGACAAAAAGAATAACAAGAAAATCAAATGTTATTACATTTTTTTTACAATTCTCAGCTTTTGACTGTTTTATAGATGAGATGATTAGATCCTCCTCCTCATATAAAAAGCACAATTGTTTGGGATTAAAGAGACTGGATGGACATTTGACAATGAATGTACAGTGAATAGACAGAACATTAGGCTACATACCTGCAGAGTTAGAGTTACCGCCTGAAAAGAGTCAACAACACAAACTGTCAAAGAGCCACCAACACTAACTGAACGGAGACACAAAGATTGCTTCCATCATTTGGTTGTAGACAGTTTATAACAAACAAAACCCACTTCACTTTCAACCCCAAATAACAAATATCCTTAGATAACGTTGGAAGACACACATAATTAGAGCCTTCTCCTCACAATAAAACACACAATTGTTTCGGGTAGTACTTTTAGCTTTGTTTGTAATTAAAGAGAGAGAAAATGACACACCGCCATCTGGAAGTTCCTCTTTTACAAACAAAAACAATTCATTTTACTCTCTTTTTGGGGACTTACTATGTTCTACCTGCTATTTCTGTAGCTTTTACCTCTACAAACACATGACTGCATTCATTTTCGTTCAAGTTCGTGCTTGAGTCTTGTTCCCGGTCAAAAGTGCACTGTGTTTGCCCTGAATCTGGATGTTCATAATGTGGCTTCTCATCTGATCACAGTCGCAAATGTTCAAGAAGATGTGCAGTTCGATATTTTTTCCCAAAGAACTCCGGTTCACAGCTCATGGTTTGCCCAACTGAGGATAAAACGTGCTTCAAATATCTTTAAATAACATTGGAAATCCATTAAGACGATCTGTAATTCACTTCCTCAAACTAGATTGCGATTACCAGGATTAATGTACATGTTCTAAGTCTTGCAGTAGCAGTGGTTCATTACTTTCAAGATTTCAAAATGGTATAAAATATTTTCTTACCATTTCCCGTGCAAACCCCGAAACAAACAATCCAAAAGATCCAGTAGAGCAGTGCCATGTTCGGGATTAGGATTGGTCAAGCATCTCCCGTTACTGAGCCTCTAAATATCCCAAAATAAGTTGTGGCACAAAAGATCGTCTGCCTGGGACTCCTGTGTGACACACAGAGACACGGGAGCAGCAACGCAAAGCTCTTATTGGCTCATGCCAGTTTTACATACAGCGGCCATATGCGCAGAGTTTGTCTTGCAAATTAATTTCCACAAAATGATAACACAGAAAACAAGGTGTTCATTGGTGCAGAGGGAAAACAGGCCTCGGAGTATGACGTAGAACTGCAGCATGTTTTTTAGAATCGGTTTGTTATAACTGGGTGAAAACTAGTCACCTTCCTACAGTTAAAACACCTTCAACTCAGTGTTTTGATCTTGGACAAATAAATTAAGCAATAATACCATTACAAAGCTTTTAACGTGTACATTTCAGTCACAAATGTAAACTAATTAGATACAAACTTTCAAGGCACAATAGTCGCCCTGTCGTCATATGGACACAATTCAGTGTTTTTGCATTTTCTCCCATAACATAGTGTATTAATGGTCATGTGGTATTTTAGTGTTAAGCATAATAGAGCTGGATTCACAAATGCATCATTCAGTCATTGTCGACCTATTCAATAAAAAAGGTGAAAACTCCAACGAAAAAGTAACAATCTCACACGCCTGGGGAAAAAAGATGAACTCACTGACTAAGTAACTAGTGTTGTTAGTCCTATAAAACACATTGTGGGAGTCTGGGAAGCTACTATGAGCCTAATGTCTTTTAAGAAGCCTTAGTCTTGTCTCGAACAAGGTTTTGGAAGACCTACTTGAGTAAAAAGTATTCTCAAAGGTTCTTAGGCCGTCATTTCACCTCTCATCCAAGAGGCCTCCTCAGCTGCAGACTAATGATTCTTATTTGGCAGCAGGCCGAATATACACCTCCAATGGGAGAAAAGGAATTTTAAATAACACTACTCTTATGTACAATTTGCGACTCCGCCGATTTACTTGTGACAAATTGCTAATTTGAAAAGGTTGGAAAATAAAATGTAATGTAATATAATTACAATAATAGCTAATAATAATTAGTGATCACTTTGCTATTGTTAATTATTAATGAATGCATTTCAATGCGATTTTTTTCTCATGTTCTATTCATAAAAATGCAAATGTCTACATGTACACACTGTTTCTTGATTGCCAAGATGAAATAAAATACACTCCTACACTTTTAAGATAACATTTACGTGTGTCTATGCAAATCCTTGTTGTGTTTGGTCATGGTAAGGGGTGAGGTGCGAGGAATAGACCCAAAATGCAGAGCAGCTCCAAACAAACAAAATTTAATGGTAAGACCAAGTACAAGAAGAGCAGGGAAACAGAACAGGAGAAACTCACAAGAGTACCGAGGACATCCAAAAAAGCACAAAACCGTGGAACAAGAACTAGTAACGACGATAAGAACGACATACAACAATGATCCGACAAGGACAAGGGAAAACACAGGGGTATAAATACACAGGGAAACGGGGCACAGGTGAAACACATCAGGGCGGGGCAGGTAATCAACAAGAGGAAGGGAAAGCAGGACGACACAGACACAGACCAAGACTATCAAAATAAACACAAGACAGAGACACAGACCAGGACAGGGGAGAACCAAACCACAACCAGGACAAAACCAACAATCAAAAACCCACATCATAACAGTACCCCCCCTCCAAGGGACGGCTACCAGACGTCCAAAAAAAACAAAAAAGACCAAAAGTCCGACGGGCCCGGGCGGGCGGAGGGGGCCCGGAGGCGGGAACCACGCACCCCAACCCCGGGGGGCACGGAGAGTCCTAGGGGCTACTCTGGAGGCAGCGGGTCTGGGGGCTCCGGCGGAGGCCGGTCCGGGGGCTCCGGAGGAGTCTGAGGCGGGTCCGGGGGCTCCGGAGGAGTCCGAGGCGGGTCCGGGGGCTCCGGAGGAGTCCGAGGCGGGTCCGGGGGCTCCGGAGGAGTCCGAGGCGGGTCCGGGGGCTCGGGCGGAGGCGGGTCAGGGGGCTCCGGGTCAGGCGGCCCAGGCGGATCCGGGTCAGGCGGCCCAGGCGGATCCGGGTCAGGCGGCTCCGGGTCAGGCGGATCCGGGTCAGGCGGCCCAGGCGGATCCGGAGACTGGTCAGGCGGATCCGGGTCAGGCGGCCCTGGCCGAGACGGGTCAGGCGGCTCCGGCCGAGACGGGTCAGGCGGCTCCGGCCGAGACGGGTCAGGCGGCTCCGGCCGAGACGGGTCAGGCGGCTCCGGCCGAGACGGGTCAGGCGCCTCCGGCCGAGACGGGTCAGGCGCCTCCGGCCGAGGCGGGTCAGGGGCCTCCGGCCGAGGCGGGTCAGGGGCCTCCGGCCGAGGCAGAGGCGGGTCAGGGGCCTCCGGCCGAGGCAGAGGCGGGTCAGGGGCCTCCGGCCGAGGCAGAGGCGGGTCAGGGGCCTCCGGCCGAGGCAGAGGCGGGTCAGGGGCCTCCGGGCGAGGCAGAGGCGGGTCAGGGGCCTCCGGCCGAGGCAGAGGCGGGTCAGGGGCCTCCGGCCGAGGCAGAGGCGGGTCAGGGGCCTCCGGCCGAGGCAGAGGCGGGTCAGGGGCCTCCGGCCGAGGCAGAGGCGGGTCAGGGGCCTCCGGCCGAGGCAGAGGCGGGTCAGGGGCCTCCGGCCGAGGCGGGTCAGGGGCCTCCGGCCGAGGCGGGTCAGGGGCCTCCGGCCGAGGCGGGTCAGGGGTCTCCGGCGGAGGCAGGTCCGGAACCTCCCCAGCGGGCCAAGGCGGCGGAGGCAGGTCCGGATCCTCCCCAGCGGGCCTTGGTGGTGGAGGCGGGTCCGGATCCTCCGCAGCGGGCCAAGGCGGCGGAGGCGGGTCCGGATCCTCCCCAGTGGGCCAAGGCGGCGGGAGCAGGGCCGGGTCCGCGAAGTCCGGAGGCGGCGGGAGCAGGGCCGGGTCCGCGAAGTCCGGCGGCGGCGGGAACAGGGCCGGGTCCGCGAAGTCCGGCGGCGGCGGGAACAGGGCCGGGTCCGCGAAGTCCGGCGGCGGCGGGAACAGGGCCGGGTCCGCGAAGTCCGGCGGCGGCAGGTACACACCCTTCACCGGCCACGGAGGAGGAGGCAGGTCCGGGAGCTCTGCGGGCACCGGCGGCGGCCGGGTGGAGCTCCGACGAGGAGCAGGGACAGGCGGCGGCCTGGCGGGGCGCAGCCGAGGAGCGGGGACAGGCGGCGACCTGGCGGGGCGCAGCCGAGGAGCGGGGACAGGCGGCGGCGGGCCAAGGCTCCGGCGAGGAGCAGGGACCGGCGGAGTGCACTCCGGACGGGGGTCTGGGCTTGGTGGTGGCCCCAGGACAGGAGGAGCCCACCCTGGACGGAGCAAGATGTCCAGCGGTGGCTCTGGGACAGAAGGGGCCCACCCCAAGCCCAGGTCGGTGTCCGGCAGTGGCTTAACCGGGGAGAACCCGCCTTGCCACAGCTCCCGAACAAAAAAGGGACTGTCTGCTGGGTCCTCGTCTGGTCGGATCATTCTGTTGTGTTTGGTCATGGTAAGGGGTGAGGTGCGAGGAATAGACCCAAAATGCAGAGCAGCTCCAAACAAACTAAATTTAATGGTAAGACCAAGTACAAGAAGAGCAGGGAAACAGAACAGGAGAAACTCACAAGAGTACCGAGGACATCCAAAAAAGCACAAAACCGTGGAACAAGAACTAGTAACGACGATAAGAACGACATACAACAATGATCCGACAAGGACAAGGGAAAACACAGGGGTATAAATACACAGGGAAACGGGGCACAGGTGAAACACATCAGGGCGGGGCAGGCAATCAACAGGAGGAAGGGAAAGCAGGACGACACAGACACAGACCAAGACTATCAAAATAAACACAAGACAGAGACACAGACCAGGACAGGGGAGAACCAAACCACAACCAGGACAAAACCAACAATCAAAAACCCACATCATAACAATCCTGCTCCTATGAAGAAGCACTTGAGTCCGTAATAAATAAATAAATGAATTGATAGTATGTAAAAGAAAAGCCAATATGGCAAAAACAAGACACACAAAAGGTCATTTACTTATTAAATATAACATAATAACCAACAGCAAAACTGTACGTTTTTTAAGGATTTCAGAGCTGCGTTCACGTTTTAGATGTGATGATTGCAGAATGTCAGTTGGAGCAGGTGCCATTACAACTGTATGGGACAGGGGTGGACAACTAGTCAGAGACTAAGAGCTGAAATGTTCAACTCTGATGCTGTAAAGAGCCACAAAGGCACCGACCATTTGCGAGATCCAGGGGCGGTAGTTTAATGTGATTAAATGTAATGTGACTGTTATATTTAATCACAATAAACTATAAGTGTATGCCTGGCCTTTCTCTTTTCTTTTCAATAATTGTATTACATTTAATGGTTTTACTCCTCACCAAGATTGTAATACATGTATATTGAATAAACGGACATGTTGTGCTGTTCTGCTCTGACTGGGACAGAATTAGATTTTGTATTTTTAATGCTAGTGCGTTAGTGTGAGGGGCCCTGCCCACTGAGCCCCCTCCTCTGGGTCGCCCCTGGCCTGTGCGCTCAGTGCCCGCAGCTTGGTCCTGACTGGACTGTGTAGAGGACGCGCTCTAGGCTGCACAAAGTTCACACACTTTAATCAGGCGCCTCTGGAGGACGTCTGAGATCTGTTTAAATGTTGCATTTGTTACAGTCACAACATGTGACAGAAAAGTCAATGACTTTGCCTATTTCTGCGTTACGATGTCGCGCTTCGCATCATATGCTTCATTAGAGCTCGGCTTTTTTCCATTTCCTAATTTTGATCTTTTTCTGTGAATATGAGGCCAACTTCCATCAAATAAAGAGTAGGCTAATCAGAAACTTGAAACGCACAGAAGCTGATCCCAGTGCCACGATCTGCCTGACTGTTGTTTAACCTACATCCCGCTTTGAGTGAGGCTGCTGCACGCGCACCTTTTACACGCCGCCACGAAAAGGAGGGAGAAAGGGAAACCGACGGGAAACAGGGTCTGTAGGAGTATGGTGGGATTTTTAATCAAGATTCTAAAAGACTGTCGCAGTTTATGGGAAATATGTACCAATGCTTTTGCAAACATAAACATAAACATATCTGATCATGCAAAGAACCGCACTCTGATTGGCCGAGCTGTTCTAGTAGATGATTGTAATGGAATCAGTTTGTTTTATTGTTGCTCAATGAGGTCGCCTAGTGGTGAAGGTTAGTACTACAGTTTAATTGAACAAGTCAGTCTGAACATGTGCTCAGTCAGAAGCCATTATAATTTTTATTTTTTCTTTGAGCTAAGCGCAGAAAAAAAAACGGTGAAAGTTTACAAGTATTAAAAAGCGTTTTAAAGACAAAAACTAAAAATATCAGTTCTTTCCTTTCATTCAGTCGATAATCGTGAATAATTTTTCTCTCACAATAATCATGACTCAAAAAATTGAAATCGTGACACCCCTAGACGGGACAAGAGATTATGTTCAACAACCTCTTATCTCCAGCCCAAATCTTGTTAAAGAACAAGTCACAAAGTCGCTCGTGTTTGTGTCCACATTTATTCAGATTCAGCCAAACCCTTAACTCCTGCCATCGCAAAGAAACATTTCAACGCTCGTATCTTCACATTTTCCACAAACGCAGATAAAATTGAGTCAAGGGGTAAAGGAAGCAAACATTTATCCGTCAAATGAATAATTCGGATATTATTTGGTTAAAGAGTAACTAAGCACCAAATCAACTTTTTTGAGCTTATAAACTGCATAAATATGTGTCTTATAGTGCTCTCTACATGTCCTGGTCAATTTTTTGACATTTTTGTGCAAATTAGATAAAATCTCACTTTTGAGCCTAAAACCGTCTGTGTAGCGCCCTCTCTACATTTTCGGCTGCACTACATTTGAATCTCGATATGTTTATATATTAATTTCCAGTACTGTAGGACTTGTTGTTCATGGAATTTTGACAGTTTTATGGGTATTTTAGACTTGTGGTTCTCAACCTTTTCAGCTCTGGGGCGCCCCTACACGCTCTTCCCACAGTCCGTGGCAGCTCTACATATTATTTTGTTGTTTCTGCAATATAACCCTAATGTCTTATGTGTCTCACATGATAAGAGCTGTTTTAGTTCAGGAACAATGATGATACAATATTGGCCACAATAACGTTTAAAAAATGTCCTTCTTATTTAAAGGACCTGTATCATGCTATTTTAGCCATTCCAAAGTAAAGTATAGGCCTTTATATGATATATTGTACCTCTACCACTACGGAGCACTAATTTTTGTGATAAATATTAGTATTTTCTGGAGGTATTTTTCCAACCCGGAAGACAAAACGCTGGGATTCAGTTAACTCCGCCCCCTCTCGCCGCTCATACAACTTTAGCAGTAGTAGAAATATATATATCACAGCAAAAAGTGAAGTTACTTCATGATGCTGTTATAAGGAGTTAACATGTGCAACACAGCTTCATGGCTAAATGGCTAACACACACGCTAACATGCATTTTGATCGACTCACCACTCTGATGTTTCCATTATGGGACTTGCGCTGGTTATAAAAGTTAATCCACTTTGATTCTGGCCAAGGTTCATTAGCATCCATCAGCGACAGGCTCAGACAAACACTATTTTGGCTGATAGTCGCTGAATCCCGGAGGGAAATTCCAACTTCTATGGCCTCTTCTTTAGGAAGGTTGAATAAAGTCCTGTCCTCGCAGCCAAACGCGGTTTTCTCCGTGACATTATCGTGAGGTAAGAAAAAAGAACAGGTGTCCAGACTCCAGAGTAGGTTAGAAAAAGCTCCCTCTTCACAACTTTCGGTGCAACATGACATGACCATCTGTTCAGACCGTTCGGACGCTCAGGGGGAGCGTTTGTTTTCGGTACAGGGGCAGCGCCTCTTTTTTTCTTTTTCTTTTTTTTTCTTTTTTTTTTTCTTACGACAGAAATAATGAAAAAAGCAATTTTACAAATAAAAATCATGCCGTAAGGCATTAGATTACAGACGTCGAGCACTTCCGTTCCGCTGTGACGACACAACTGAACAAGCCAGTCGTTTACCAGGAGAGGGCGGAGCAGCTGCTCAGAGAGCAGGATTCAGGAGGATTACTGAGAACTGCGTGAATGAAGCCAAAAACCACTCTGGGGGTGTTTTTGAGAAGGAAATAGCATAACAACACGGTTAAAAGCTCAAAAAGTCGATTTTGCATGATATAGGACCTTTAATAATCCACATAAACTGCAGCAGGCTTAATGAGTCAAGTGCCGGATTCGATTCTCTTTAGATCCTTGCAGGCTGGTGAGGAAGTCTATGGTATGGTTTTTATTTAGACAGGGACAGTGCACAATTTAACATTGACCAAAAGGAAAGAGGCATTGTACCAGGTTATAGAAAAAAAATGCTTATTTCCACCCTGGGCAGGTTGATGTTACAATGCAAAAAAAATAGATTTTAAATGTAGCCTAAGTTGTAGTGCTTTGATTATTAGTAAAACCAAATTGAATAAACGTATCTAGCATACAATTTTTTTTTCAACCTGGTCAAATGCCTTACAAAAGTCCAAGAAAAGTCCTTATTATAATCTAATAAGTCTAGTACCATCCTAATTTTGTTATGGATAGAACGACCTCTGAGAAAACTGAAAACCAGATTGGGAATTACTGGTCATTTTCGGATTTATCAGTAATTTGAATATTCACAAAATATTATTTTAAAAATTTGCTTTGGCAATGTTGTAATGTAGCAAATTACACTGCAAATTAGTGCTACATAGTAAGTATTCATTCTCTGTACAGGGCAGGGGCCGGATCTGGCCCGCGGGCCACATATTTTCGGACACTGTATATTATAATTGTTGATGAATGCCTCATAAAAGAGCAAAGTTCCCGAATCATCCATCAGATGCATTATAGACCATATGCCCTACTCCTGCCATCCTGGGATAAACAACGAGTTATTGTAACGAGATAATATGAACCTGCAGTTCCAAAGGGGGGTCTCATGGGGTGAACAATTGTGTTTGAATAACATCTTCCAGAACAACAGAACTGATTTTTAGAGTGCCATTTCAACATTCAAGGTCAAGGGCCTGGAGGCCGCCATTTCCATATTTCTGCACAAGACTAGTTCTCTTTAAGTAAGGCAAGGCAAGGCAAGTTTATTTGTAGAGCACAATTCATACACCAGGCAATTCAAAGTGCTTCACAGTTGCATAAAATTACAAGAAAACAGATAAAATCAGTCATAAAACATCAACATCAAAATTAATCAATTACAGTAAAAGGCAAGAGTGCAGATAAAATACTTTCAGTTTTCATATGCTCGGGTAAAAAGAGCTGTTTTCAGCCTGGATTTGAACATTGTCAGAGTTGAGGCCTGTCTCACATCCTCATGAAGACTGTTCCAGATTTTAGCTGCATGAAACTGAAACGCAGCCTCACCGTGTTTATTATTGACTCTGGGAACCACCAGGGGACCCCTCCCTGAAGTTCTCAGGGCCCGAGATGGTTCATACGGCTCTAACATGTCAGAGATGTACTTTGGTGCTAAACCATGAAAAGACTTGTACACAAGCAGAGCTGTTTTAAATTCTATTCTCTGAGTGACAGGAAGCCAGTGCAGAGACCGGAGCACTGGACTAATATGGTTGTATTTCCTGGTTCTTGTCAGGACTCGAGCAGCAGCGTTCTGGATGTACTGCAGCTCTAACAGCTCGTTTAGAAAGGCCAGTGAGCAGCCGTTACAGTAGTCTAACCTGCTGGAGACAAATGCATGGATGAGTCTCTCTAACAACACGGCACATAAACCTCATTTTAAAATCTTCCAAATAATCTCTTATTTATAAATGTATGAATTAATATGAATATTAATCCTGAACTTAAAAACATTATAAAGTTCATGTTAAATTAATACTCAAGTATTCTTTGTACTTTTATGTGATTCTCTCATTAGGTCAGGTTTTTTTGCAAATAAAAAGAGCAGACTGAAGCCCTAGTCCTCCCAAAGGCTCCTCCTTAGATCAGTCATGTGATCTTTGACCATGGGTGCTGCTGATGAACTGCCCTAAGTACTGAAGTGTCAAAAGTGTCAGTCGCGCTCATTTTCCTTCATTTGTACTGCTTGTGATTTCAGCTTTAGACAAAGCCTTCATGATAAACGGCGAAACATCTATCAGTAGGAAGACAACTTGTTCCACCCCAGTTCTTCTACCATGAAATACTCAACTGATGTGATAGATTTCACAAATATAACTTACTTGAGACAATCTACAAAGGCGCCCTTAACAACACATTTAACTGAATTGTCTGTCATCGTTGCAGCACTATCGCACAGCCTTTACCTGCAGGAAGCCAACTTCAGTCTGATACAATAATAATATAATAATTAAAAAAATAATTAAAAAAAATACACGCTGACATAACACTTCATAATAGTTCCACAAGAGGGCGCTAAAGGGTTTTGTCGCTCTGCTGATCAAAATAAAAGAAGACCTACCCGGAAGTATTTGATAAAAAAACATGAACTAACGACATTGACCAAACAGTGAGTAATAAAACATCATCTCGACTCACGCATGGAATTTACCGCTATGTCGGATAAACGAAGCAAGTGCAGTGGTGTTTTCAGTAAGAGACGAGAAAATATAATAAAGGCACATGCTTGAAGAAAACGCGATATATGTACACCACCTCCAGCAAGCAAACTTCACATTTCAGACTGAAGGATTAACGGATCTCACGATTAATTTGGATACATTTCACAAATGTGTGTTTTCCATAGATGTCTCCGACTATTTATGACTCAGTAAACATGTCATAACCCCCATTCAAACAGTCTTTTTGATATTAGTATTATATTTTCATGACATTTCATATTTTTTATGCCATTTAGAAAGGGGAAAAGTACCCCCTTGGAGCAAGCTGAAATTGTGTTCTTATTCTTGTCAATAAATAGGGTTTTCTTAGTTTTTTTATGTTGTTAATTTTAAAATAGTAATTGTTTAAGTTATTCTACCACGTGACATCCCAGGACAATTACAACAACTAACTTTTGAAGTACATTTTGACAATGTCTTTTTTGTGCAGGCCATGTCTGCTGGTTGTGTACGGTGGCTGCTCAGCTACTCAGCCCGAGCCATAACGAATGGCAGCCCAGCCACTTCTTGCCCGCCTTTATTGAGAAGTTCCACAAGCAAAGAGAAATCTTGTGCCTTCACGTCTTTCTTGAGCCGATCTGCATTATGCACAGCCGCTGGGGACTCTCAGCCCACACCCACGCCTAAGAAGAAGAAACAAAGTGCGCACAATAATGCCTCTATCAGCAGCGTGGGCAGAAAGATCCCCCATCGTCACATACAGGTGATTGGGGAGAGCGGGGACGACCTGGGGACGATGCACCGCTCCGATGTGTTTAGACTCATGGACGAGCAGGGACTGAAGTTGGTACTGCTCAGTGAGAGCAAGGACCCTCCCGTTTACAGGCTGATGAGCGGGAGGCAGATCCACGAGGAGCAGCTAAAACTCCGGGAGAAACTGAAAGCAAAGCCAGGTGAGTGCATTCCCTTATTGCCCTTTTCCAATAATGTCATCATGTGTCTAATTTTCTGTCCAATCAAACGGAGAAATGTACGGACAAGTAAAGGATCTGTTTTTTACAGCACAAGTGCAAGTAAAGGAGCTCACTTTTTCATCTGGTATCGCAACACATGACCTCTCGACTAAATTAAAGCAAGTGGAGAGTTGGCTGGAGAAGAAACACCACGTCAGGATAACTCTTCGGTCCAGTCGGAATTCTACTGGCGACATTGTGAGGACTAATTTGACAAATTAGACCACCAGATCCACGCCTGTTTACACTTCTTATCTGTAATCCACAGGACGCCACTTTAGAGAGCGCAGTGCAGCAGCTGGAGGTCGATTTTGGATTCGTATCACAGCCCAAAGTGATTCGAGACGGTCAAGCAGCGATGTGCATTTTGAGGCCGCCTTCAGCCAAGGAACTCGCTCAGAAATCCAAGAAAACAAAAGCCCCAGGGTCCTCTTCAGAATCGGCCAGCGCGTCACCGGTCAGCACGAAGGACACGGCGGCCGAGACCTCTGTGCAGCAGTGAGATCGTGGGGCTGTCGCTGTGCGCTGCTGTAAAGGACACCATTTATGAACTACACAATGTGAATTATGAATAAAAGCTTATCTTTTAAGTGATTTAAAAATAGCTGTCCAAGTGAGACATTATTATTATTATTACGTGAACAAAAGCACTTCATTCTGACATAAATTGGTTAAAGACAAGTGGTGCATTTTTGAGAATGGAGCTGAACAGTCCCACCCAGCTCAAATCTAGGTCAAACCCGCTCCAGTTCCCGAAGTAAACGTAACATTGATTTTTACCATCATGAATAAATAAATAAATAATGATTACAATTCTGAGAGTGTAAAGCCACAAAGGAGGCGAATTAGCTTTGTGGTAAATACTAGCGCAAATATGGAAAAACAAAATAAAAACCTTTGGATAAATCTGTTAAGTTATGTCATATTGTCTGTAGTCACCACAAAGCTGGTTAGCCTCTGCCAGGCCTTTAAGATAACAAAAAACGCAACGGAAGGAAGTGATGAAATTGCAACAAAAAATGAGCAAAAATGTGATGTGAAAAGGGTGATGACGACAAGGCAACAATGCGAGGAAAAAGATCAGTTCAGTTAAGTTTCGTAGGTCTTAGCTTTCAAATGAAGTGCTACACTGGCCTATAGGCTGCAAGCTCCAGTCCAGAAGCTTTTAGATTTGGGTAATACCCAACTGGAGAAAAAACACTCGGTGAAGGTGGGTTTTAAGAGTTTAACTATTATTTCGGTTATAATTAGGTCAAATCAGTAGATAAGGTGCTCTATATACTGTATCTTGTGCTCCAAATCTCAGCCCATGTGCAAGTCCTCAAGCGATCCAAGTTAAGTAAAAGGCATCTCAAAAAACAAGCATTGATCTATTCAATGCTCAATGTGGTGCGCCTTTAAATTCTCCTGTGTATTTTCTAACCACAAGCATTACAGCCCGTTAACCACTTATGATTTCATCTAAAAACCATGTTGATAATAACAGCATTGTAACAAAACCACATTGACACACCATGGATGTTTTTTGCTTTATTTTTTTTAATTTTTTTTGAAGATATCAATGTTTTGGTACAAAATAAAAGCAAATTTGGCATACAGTTACATTCACTGGTCACAGATAAATGTGTTTGTATGACTTTTAAATTGTCAAGTCAACACTTTATCCACTCTTCTGTCTAGCAATAGAGATACTGTCTTAAAAACCTGTGCCAAAAATATACTCCGATAACCATCGTAAGGCCCAAAAAATAAAATGTATTCCTAGATTGTGTTAGAAAAACAGTAAAATAAGCAGCATTATGATAACTAGCATGCAAGGACAACATGTGTCAATAAGCTTCGAGTACTTTGTAAGAGGAGAAGGGTTTAACAAAGTGATAGTCCAGGTTCCCACAATGAGGACACTGCTGCACGTTGCTGTACTCTGAGAAATACTGCATCCCAATTCGCACGTCGACCACTGGCTTCCCGCAATGCTTACAGTTGAGACGAGCCTAGAAACACCACAATATAGGAAAAACCAAATCATTAAAATGGTAAGAATGGTGATCATTTAAACAATTAGGAATAACTTTTAGAGTTGCCACATCTGCAGTATTTGGCTGGAAACCCTCGCTGGTATGAAAACTACAGATTATATCAATAATGGCACAAGCTCTATATTGAACAGATTGCAATAACATTAACAGTACGGGAGGCCACTAAAATAATGCTGTGCTTAGGGCTTATATTTTATATCAACAAAACAATGTAACATAATCTGATATCTATTAGTCTTTTGTGCCCCAGAAACACTACAATCCCCTCTCAAATTGCATGAGAAATGTCCATTGGCTTCTCCAATATTTGCTTTCAATTGTTATATGATACAAACATGTTCTCAAAGTATTGCTAAATTGTTGTGACACTACTTTGTTGCCATTATCTATAGCCGATCATCACCATTGACTATTTTGGTCTCACTTCAACAAATACAATTTTGCTTTAACCAGCAGACAATGAGATGAGCAAAAAATCAAAAACGATGTCGGCGGGACCTTGTCATATCACAGTTTCTACATAATACACAGGTCACAACTGTACCTGACAACATGGTGAGGCTGCCAGTATGTCGTAGGTGTACATGGTGCCCAGTTGATGCCAGCTGCCGTCCCAGCGCGACTTGCATTTGATACAGACGATCTTATGGACTCCTTCTAGACAGTCCACACAGATGGCATAGAGGTGCATCAGCCTCCCTGCAAGAAATACCCACTTTATTGTTAGTTATTTCCTCATCCTTTTAGTTTGAGCTTTTGTTCTCCCTCCCTAATATGAAGTGATTTGCATTTATATATATGAACATACTACCGGTATATTGTATTTGAACTTGATAATGACAATGATTTATTGTGAACGCTATGTTTGTTTAATAGAATATGTTGACAATATTTTTGTAGACTAAAATTAGACTATAAAGCTATATTAGAAAAGTTAATTAAGACTAAAACTATGACGGAAATGTCCAGATATTTGACTTATAAAAACTAAATACAAACGAAAAGAAGGGACTAAAAACATCAAGGGTTATGGTATGTTTTGTGGATGGAATGTATGAGTAACCATACCAGAAAAATGAAAAACAATTGATCCTGGAGCGTCATAGAGGCCACTGTTATGGAAAGCAAAGGTGCCATGCTGACCATCTATACAGCCGCTGGGCCACTAGAAGGTCAAATACTCACTAATATCAAGGGTTTTTTCACATAAAAGGTTCCTGTAAAGTTGACTAAACTACTTTAGCTAGGGTTGGTCCTGGGATTGACCCACCCCCCTCTTTAATGGCCAAACAATGAGCAGCTGTCGCTCCAAGAAGAAAAATCTCTTCTATCTGTTTGGCTTTAAATTTTTCATAAATCAAGCCGAGCCTGCATCACTATTCCATAGAGTGTGTGGAATACCAAACACCTCACTGTACATATCAAAGGATGAGGTCAGGATCAAACGCCCACGCACCCATGGCTCTCACTCACAGAGACCTGACAAATGATCCATGTACCGGTACGTAGCGGAGTCCGCAAATGCAAACGTTCTGCATGTCCACATCTACACACTGACAAAAAAACTAAAACTCTCACCCCAACATTTGTAATGGAAAATCAATAAATAAATAAAAATGGATCACAAAGAAAAATAGATAAATAAATACAATAAAATAATTGGCACCGTGGCTGACCTTGAAGATGGCAGGGGACGTCGTACTCTATCTCCTCATGCCGGGACGGGCTGAGGAAGAGCGTCCCGTCCACCAGGGGGAATTGTTCGAACACGGGGAGAGAGCGCAGGCACAGGGCACAGTGCACCACGTTCCTCTGACACGCACTGAGGGCTGACAGGATGAACCTACACAGCAATAAGGCGAAAATTGTGAAAAAACAAAACATGGAATAGAAATGATGGCCATCTAATGTGAGAGTTCATGCACCACATCATAATATTTTATTATGTTGGCTTAGTGTTGTCACTGTGTTATTGTGAGAGGAAATAATGTACTTTTTGATGACCAACTATTAACATCAAAAATAGAGAAATACATTGACGTTCATTAAAAAATACTGTATAAAGAAACATATACAATTTATTTGAACAAATTAACATGCTCTAAATATGAATTTATGTGAATAATTGTTAGTTAGATCATAGTGTCACAAAGCTTTCCAAACCAACACATAACATTATAGATTCACCTGGGTTAGGTGTAGGCAATATGGAAAAAAGTTCAGAGTTTTCTTGATTATCACTATTACACATTTAGTAACTTTACTTGGCTTTTAAGAGGGAATCTATCTAGCCTGGTTTTACCATACCCTCGTACTCATTTAGTTTCGTAAAGAGGGTCTGGAACTTCACAATTGAGCTCCGTTACCAGGTGGGGGGGTGAACTCCTTTGAAACGATTGGATCTGATTTTCGCTAGCGTTTGGTCGTGATGTATGTAATGCGCCCGTGTTGAGTGAAGCCTCTATCATAACTCTATCATAACTCTTGGGAGCCTTCCTTGTGCATTCGAAGGCTTCAGTTATAATTTCTGGATATTTGGGAGCCGAGCCAGAACGGATTGAAGAGCTTCCTTTACTTTCGTATCCGCCGCCATTACCGAACTGCAACCAGCAAATGCGGCGCAAATTCTTGACGTCACCTACAACACCCGCCTCTCCCACTCGCTGAGTGGTAGGTTGAAATTCAACCGATGAAACGCAGCCACTGAGATCAGACCCAGACGTACATGTAGGGAAATAATAATTGACCGGAGTTTACGGATGGCTAAGGCCAGGCTAGAATCTATCTGGTTCATCCTTAACTGTGATCGGTTAAATCTGCCTGTCACTCAGTCAGAGGCTGACAAAGGCTGAACAAATGAAAGAGTAAGTGGGGAAAAGTAGACTGCATGTGTCTTGAAACAGAAAAGCAGCGACAATTTGATTACAAGCCATGGTACCAATATAAGTGGAAGACACAGTATCTAACAACAATTAATGGATGCATTCCAATAATCCCACCTGCGCAGCTCCTCGCCCTGTCCCGCCTGCGCGTCGTCCTCCATCCGGACGTGGTAGGTGTTGAGCTTGTGCCGGGGGATGTGCGTGAGCAGCTCTGATAGGTCCAGCCTCCTCAGGAACTGCACGGGATGTCCACCGTGTGCACTTTCCCCACCCGACCCCAGCCTGTGGTGCAGCGGGAGGGCCAGCGACATCGAGAGGGGCAGCACCGATCCTGCATCTAAATGTGGTCCACCGCCACCTACCCCAGGACCCCCCATTAAACACCCCCCTCCTCGCACCAGTGGTATAAAAGGATGTTTTCTCTGAGTATCCGAATGGACTGCTGATCTGAGAAACTCCCCCAGCTGTCTTGACCCTCTCATAGCTGCTCCCAGTCCTGACGCCGAGGTAGGCGAAAAGCAAAACCCCGTCGGAGGGGACTGTCCCGGGGAAGATTCACAGGGGGATTTTGGGAGTGGTTGTCCCCCAACTGCACCTTTCTCCATAGAGTTTTGTCTCTCCACTGATAGTCTACGGGGCATCTCCTGACTTCTTGGAGCAACTTTACCTCCGATTGGTAACTTTGCTTTCTTGCTCTCATCCACGCACCCCTCGCCTGGCCCCGAGGCCACCCCAAGTCTGCCAAAACGACTCTCGGATGGCTTCTTTTTGCGCTCGTCTTGCATTCGCTTGACCTGGTACCAGTCTGTGTCTTTCTTCAGATGCCCCTGACCACAGCGGCAGGAGCAGAAGCGAAATGCCAAGTCATAACCTTTTTTGGTCCACATGTTTTGTCGGCACTGCTTCTCGTTCCAAGAGCGAGCCCGGCCGATGCAGTTGAACTGGACCAGGATGGAGCTCTCCCACTCAAAGAAACACTGCAGGTGCATCCAGTTGCCGTGAGGGCATAGCTCGTTGTTGCACAGAACCCGCTGGTAGTCATCTTTCTCCATATCTATGGGACGGCCCAGACTGCAGACCAGGGGGGTCGCGCATTGAGACTCTGTGGATTAAAAGATGCAAATAGGTTACTGCTATAGCAGGTGCACTGTGCATCTATTACAGCATGGTGTCATACACTCAGTATGAGATGCTCTTATGTGGGCAAATGTATTTATTTTATTTATTACACACTAACTCTGCCTTCATAAATGTATTGGGCAGTCATATGGCATGTATGTGCACCCTCATTATGTTGTATCAGACTGTATCAAAGACCATGTTTCTTTTGTCCAAATAGCTCTTATTATTATTATTATTATTATACTACTAATAATAATGCACATGTTACATTTCTTTCTCATGCACCTTCCTCACTCAACTATCTGGAAGAATATTATGTCGTTTAAATGAAAGAACTGAAATGCATGGATACATGTGAGACTGTGCAAAAAATGTGCGTCAAAGAAACACAGCCGCGCCCGCATAACATCACAGCCAGATAAGCAGTCACAAACTATATGAATTATAGGAAAAGCCTTGAAATTGTGATCACTTTGTTAGACCATTACAAGGAAACACGTTTTTTAAGGAGAAATGCGGACTGGCAAAGGTTTGAGGATTTTCTTTTCTTTTCTGTTTTTGACAACAGGGTTTCGCACATGCGTTGTAAAATGCTTAAGACTGCTACAGGTAAGCTAACAGGAAGAACACGATCGAGGCATAATGCATTCTTCCCCAAATGGGCTGCTGTGCAGAACTGTTGTTGTGAAGCCGTGCGCATGAATAAAATAACTACACACGCTTTGCATTTCGGCTGAACACCGAACACACCGAACTACGCGATACTTTTTGCAAGATGCCGTGGTAAACAAAACACTCAATGGAGGTGGCCCATACAAATCACTGTAGTCACTCAATGCTCAGTTTGTGTTAGGCCATAGAAGGCTCGTGTAACAGAAGCCTAACGACACGGACTCGAGGCGAATTCTCCAAGGCCTGAGTCGTGCGCTACACATTGGGGAGGCTAATAAAAACAAAAGCGTTGATGGGAGTTTTTAATGAAGTTTGGCATGGATTGGGCTGAGGTGAGAGTGAGACACAGCGCGATGCACAGACGCCACAGTCGCACTCTGAAAGCTCCCCCTGACAGGAAGACAGCATCACAAACTTCTCCATCCGTTACTGTCTCTCGTGTCGTCTTACCGCTGGTGCGCTCGTTCGTGGGCGCTGCTGCAGCCGCCGTGGCGCCTCCTGTTGCGGCCGCACACGCTCCGTTCTCCTGCTCATCCCCGCTGCTGTTCGTGCGCTTGCCTTTCTTGCCTTTGCTGCTCTTCAGGTTGGGCATTTTTCACCGCGATTCTGGAGGCCGGTGTTGTTTTTAGACGTCTATGAGCGTCTGCTGTCAAGCGTCTGACATTTGTGTGGAGTCCATTCCTGCAGAGCTGCCTCGGATCCCTGCAGTGCGTGCCTTTGTCGGGCGCTGCGTGTTTTTTTTATTTTTTTGTTTTTTTGCAGCGGTCTTGTCGGAGTTTGGGGGGGTGGGGGTTGGTGGACTTCTGGGTGCGTATGTTTGCAGCGCTGACAGTGGTACTTAAGAAGAAATAAGCTGTAATAACCTTTAAGATTGAAGGCGTGTCCGTCTCTTGTTTTGATTCCTGCTGTTTTCTTCCACCCCCTGACGTCACAAGACACGCCTCCAAAGAGACGCATTCAGGGGGCATGAGAAATGCAGGACATTTTCATTTTCTCGGAGGGTTTACAAAACATACCTTGTTCTATGAAGCCTGGCTAACGCGAGACTGCTGTGTGCGCTCCAATCCTTTCGAAGTGCACAGCAGTGTGGGGACTACGGCCGACATCTTCGCATGGATTTGAACTAGGAGTGAGGCTATGAGGACGCGCTATTCGACATATGGTTTGTTTACGGATCCAACATGACAGCGGCAGCCGTGACGCCATCTTTCGATCAAGCTTTAGACCGTTTTCTAAATAGTTTAGCTCAAAAGTTTACAGCGGGTACGTCATACGTCATCTGATACGATGATACGATTGGCTATGGCTACGTGCAGACGCATGATAGACATTTGTAGTACCCAATAAACGACTATGGACAATCCTAAACCACACCTCTCCTACGAGAAGATGTGTTTAAGAAGAGCGAGGCACTATGGGCACTATGGGCACTACAGGCGACTGCAGGCGAGAGGTGCATGCCGGTCAAGATGACATCGCCTTGCTCTGACGCAACCTGTACGACGGTGCCGGTATTCCCGTGAGAGCGAGGCGGCTGGGGCGCCTTGGGGAGGCGAGCGAAGTTTGCTTTTCTCCGCCTCGCTCGGCCGCCTGAACTACAAAGGCCAAAGGGATTATGGGAAATTAAGTGCTGTAAACACGTGCGTTGACACTGACAGATGATTGGATCTCAGTTGTGTTTAGATCAGAAACGTGTTTCCCTGACGCTCCGCAGCCTCCTGCCGCTTCTTTTCTCACACGGTGGCACAGCGGTTAGAGCTCGTGCTTCACAGCTAGAAGGTCCCGGGTTCGATTCCCACCTGGACGGGGCCTTTCTGTGTGGAGTTTGCATGTTCTCCCCGTGTCTGCGTAGGTTTCCTCTGGGTACTCCGGTTTCCCCTACCACTAAAAACATGAACAATAGGCCAGGATGAATGAGAGTGTGTTTGAGAGTGCGCATGGGGGACGACGGATGGAAATTAGCCCAAGGCTACAATCCGGTGAGGCTTGTTTACATGCATGAGTAAACAAGCTCATGCAATGTTCATTAACATGCACTGTCCCAAGCAAATAAATAAAATAAATTAGGAGCTATGTGCCATCCCATAAGCCACTGCCCCAATCTCCCCTCCACCCTCGTCCCCACCCTCGAGTGATTCATGCACAACCACTGTTGATTGAGGCGCACATTTAATAATACAAATAATTTTACAAAAATACGATTCTGCACAAGCCAAACTTAAAAGTGACAAAATACATGTTAGAGTTATTATAATAGATCCATGGAGTCACCACAGCACATGTTTTAAAGAGCCTCCTCAGTAAATGGCCTAAATGAAGGCAGTTTGTGCTTTGGTGCTTTTGCTTTCATTTATTAGAAACTTAAGCCGCATAGCTAATTTGCATACTGTAGCTTTATGAAACCCGCTGTTGAGATAAAATAAAGGGAAATGTGAAAGATCAATTGGATGTTTATTTTTTTGTCGCCTTAAATGTCTTTATTTGGACACTATGTTGTTGGACAATATACAGTAGGTGGCGGTATGCACTTTTGTTTGGCCTGAACTGAACTTTAAAGAAGAAAAACAGCTGTACCCTTCTGTAAGGACGGTCGAATTAGAGGCTACAATTTAATGGTTTCGGATGCAGCCCAAATATCACTTGTGATTTTAGTCTGGCGTTAGCCAGGCTACGATGTAAATGTATTTCTTGCATATTAAATAATATTTAAAAAAAAGCACATTCTGAAATTGCGTTACTCTCAAACCCTCTGTGCAAGAAAATAAAAAATTGCAGTGGGACACAATTTAACCCAGACAAGATGTTTTATTCCTTGTAGTTAGTACAATCATCAGCTCTGTTATTGCCAACAAGTAAACAGTACAATGATGCACATGGACACGTTCAAGATGAAACATTGAGGTTTTGAAGTCCCCAACTTTTTAACTAAAAGCAGCAAAGACATATTCCTTGGTCACTATTATTCCCATATAATAAACAACCTTATAGAAACCTACTCCAGTGTTTTAGTAGTCATGATATAATCCACAAGGGGCAAAAACAGGCAATAATTTTATTTTGTGTCTCAGTAATTTAAGTATTGGCTTTTCTCTTATTTGCAAACAAAAGACAAATGGAAAATACAGGCAAATAAATTGAATATGCATTAAGCCTCTTATTACTTTTAGGCCAATTCCAGGTCTTGCTGAATCGATAAAAAAAACATAGGTATACACGGCACTATAGGTTTGTTCTAAACACATCAACATATTTGGTCATGTTTTTGGTCCTGAGAGATTTAGCACCCTGTATTGAATGGGGAGGGAGGGTTTGGGGTCGCACTAATCACCATTGGCTTAAAATGCTTTGCAGAATCAAGTGTACACAACTAGGCTACTGATTAATGACTACTACTACTACAAATAATACTAGTACAGAGTACAACAGTACAAATGAATTAGGCTAACTTGATTTTGGAACAAAAAGGCAAATTCATCCTCATAGAAAGACAGGAGGTAGGAAAAAAAATCCCTGTGAAAGGCAAAGTGAGTTTCTGTACATGTCGGATACACACTATTAATGCTGTTATCTCACTGATAATGAACTTTATGAGCATACAGCAGGTATTGGAGGCACTGTCAGTGATTGTGCTTCTTTCGTAAGTATTTTTTAAATGTACATATTCACTTTTCTTAAAAATGACTTGTAAAACATTTTTGTCTGATACAATTTTTATATATATATAAAAAAAGAAAGAAATGCTGTTTGCTGTGATAGTTTCCAGTGTAAAAGGATGTTATAAAGTACATTCATTTTTTTTTTGAGGTTATGCGTACAACAGCATGGCAGATAGCATTCCATCACAGCAACAGAGCAAAATGAGCGGTGACTCTGCACTATTATTTGATTTCCTCAGTGAGGAATACTGAAGGTTCTATTTAGAATGAAAAGAACCCTTGTGCACTGCATACAGTCTATTGTTATACTACCAGAAAACTAAGCATGCAATGGTTTTGGTAAGTGTAAAAAAAAAAAAAATCAGTTATGTAATAGTGTACAGAAGTAGAAACTGACAGAAGACAAAAAAGATTTGGTGATCTATTAACATTTTGATAAAATCTAGATATAGAGGAAAATTACTAACTAATCATTTAGGTTTTTCCTTTGACATTGCAAATCATGTTTGTTTTTTTACACAAACAACCTTCCTCTGTTTACAGCTCACATGCAAGGTACGATTATTTAATATAGATTGCATGGTAATCGCACATTTAGTAGCTTAAAAAATATTTTTTGACACAAAATAAGGGGTTGGATGAAACTCCGTCAGGTGCTAATGGTTTCATCTTCCATAAAGGCTGTTATGCTTGCAGCAGGACAATTTCCACATTGTCATGAACTCCCTGAAGAAGCAGTTCACCCTCGTAATTCACCACTTTTCTCCTCTTGGCCGCTCTGAGGGTGCCCACGAGGGCTTCGAAGATATTAGCGCATCTGTCATCACTGAACAAAACGCCAAACTTCACACTCATCTGACCACTGGCATCTGAAAACAGAAAAGCAAGTATTGCGGTTCACCAAAGGACAATGTAGAAATACAAAAACGTACAGAAAATGTACTGCACCATTATACAATATTCAAAATAAGCTTTGAAGACTTCTGAAACGAAGACAGTGAATCAAAGTAGTTCAAGCAATAGAAGAGTGTTTAAGAATGTTTACTCACTCGTTTCACCAAGTCTCTGGATTTCCTCCACCAGCAATTTTACTTCATGGTCTATATTCATGGTTTCTGGAAATAATGAAAATAACATAAAAATGATTACCATCATATTAGGGCTGGGCCATATCGTATCGCATATCGTTATCGCGATATCATGTTTTGATATCGTTGTAATTTTTGATATCGTTGTGGACACAATATAATTTATATTTATATAATTTTAAAAATGAAATGAAGGATGTAAACTGCTTGAGTAGGTCATATTTGCGAGACAATTATGCCGTAAAAAAAAAAAAAAAAGAAGAAAATATCACTGAATGAATCTTCCCAATAGGCGTGAGGCTGGGTAATTCGTCCATTATCAATTAAATCGTCAAATATATCGTTATCGTGATTTCCATGCACTTTCAGGATATTCTATAGATGTGTGGCCGCTTCTGATTTGTGTGCATTTCTTTTCTTTTCTGGACAACAAATTAATATTGCAGTATTCTTTCACATTTAGTGATACATTTGAGAACAGTACTGTAGAGAATATTTTGTGAAACTAAACAGAAATATATATATATATATATATATATATTATACACACAAGCTTACTTTTGGGCCAGAAACAGAACATTCCATATTAGATCAAAACATTTATTTAAAGATAATAATGTTTATTTATATATTACAAACATTATCTTTGTTGGGATGTTTGGATCTAATATTGAAGTTTCTGTTTCTGGCCCAAAAGTAAGCTCATGTGGGCTCATTCAGTACAGCGGTTCTTGGCACATTACAAGCTCCAACATGCACCTCATTACAATCAACGCGGAAATAGGCAGTCCCCGCTAGCGTTTAGCCTATTCTCTTCCAACTTTACACACATACGAAGCCTATCGACTGGAACTTTAAATAATCTATCTACTGTACCATCACACGGGTTTTAACTCCGAAAACAATCCATGTACAATAAGCATAAGACAGTAATGCTAGCTTCTCATGTGAAACAATTGATTTACTGCAGCGCCCGTGAGTTTATCACTCACGTGAACTAGCCCGAACACCGTCAATGTAACGTTATCCCGGTGTCTTACAAAAGAGCAAATACTCTCGATTACACCTGTTAAACTTACGTGCTATATGTGAGGTTCTTGTGGAGAGAAAAAGAGTTGATGGTGCAGCAGCTGAAACAAACCGGCGAATGAGGCTGTGCGTTCAAATTCCCTCGGAAAAACGAGTACTTGTGTTAAAATCATAGATCTGAATAATAAAATATGCTCTAAATTGGGGGGGGGGGGGGTGTGCAGACAAGCAAAGGAATGATGACTGGTCAAGATGTACTTGACAGGTCACAGTCAAATCCAGCATCGCTTGGACATGTCACCAGCGTCAATCCAACAAACCAAAGGTCAATGTTGACTCAATCAAATCAATTAAGGGTTTGAGATTTAGAATTCGCGTTACCATGTCTACGACCAAGACCTATAATAAAACTCTTCTATGTTTCATATCACTGTAAAGCAGAACTAATGTACTGTAATAGCACGAATTCAAACTCTTCTCACTATTTCGTATTCCCAAAAGACATGAACGCAACATTAAAGCTCATCTGACTTCATGTGACACGCTTTTGGAGACACTGGCCCATATAAGGACATATGTCTATGATTTGCACATTGCAAAAGCCCTATTGCGTTACCTTCTTTCTCAGGTTTCTCAGGACTACACGAAAAACACCATTTTGTTAAAGGACCTGTATCATGCTATTTTAGCCATTCCAAAGTAAAGTATAGGCCTTTATATGATATATTGTACCTCTACCACTACGGAGCACTCATTTTTGTGATAAATATTAGTATTTTCTGGAGGTATTTTTCCAACCCGGAAGACAAAACGCTTGGATTCAGTTAACTCCGCCCCCTCTCGCCGCTCATACAACTTTAGCAGTAGTAGAAATATATATATCACAGCAAAAAGTGAAGTTACTTCATGATGCTGTTATAAGGAGTTAACATGTGCAACACAGCTTCATGGCTAAATGGCTAACACACACGCTAACATGCATTTTGATCGACTCACCACTCTGCTGTTTCCATTATGGGACTTGCGCTGGTTATAAAAGTTAATCCACTTTGATTCTGGCCAAAGTTCATCAAGCATCCATCAGTACAGGCACAGACAAACACTATTCTGGCTGATAGTTGCTGAATCCCGGAGAGAAATTCCAACTTCTATGGCCTCTTCTTTAGGAAGGTTGAATAAAGTCCAGTCCTCGCAGCCAAACGCGGTTTTCTCCGTGACATTATCGTTGGGTAAGAAAAAAGAACAGGTGTCCAGACTCCAGAGTAGGTTAGAAAAAGCTCCCTCTTCACAACTTTCGGTGCAACATGACATGACCATCTGTTCAGACCGTTCGGACGCTCAGGGGGAGCGTTTGTTTTCGGTACAGGGGCAGCGCAGCAGGCACTTCCTTTTTATTTTTTATTTTATTTTATTTTTTCTTACGACAGAAATAATGAAAAAAACTGTTTTACAAATAAAAATCATGCCGTAAGGCATTAGATTACAGACGTCGAGCACTTCCGTTCCGCTGTGACGACACAACTGAACATGTCAGTCGTTTACCAGGAGAGGGCGGAGCAGCTGCTCAGAGAGCAGGATTCAGGAGGATTACTGAGAACTGCGTGAATGAATCCAAAAACCACTCTGGGGGTGTTTTTGATAAGGAAATAGCATAACAACATGGTTAAAAGCTCCAAAAAGTCGATTTTGCATGATATAGGACCTTTAAGCAGAGGAGCAGGCTACAAAATGCAAACCTGTAACGTGCAGAACCGGACTCTTCTTTCTCCCCCCCTCTCCTTTCTTTCCTTTTTAGGTTATATTATTATGGGTAAGCCAGGCCTACAAAGCGTAATGCAGGGTAGCTTACAACTGTGAGATGGCCAATAGGGAAACACGTAGACATTGTTTTCTTGTTTATATAGGTTATTATTAAATTATTAACAAAGCCTAAAAATAAAATATAATCTAATTTATCCAACGCCTACATCCTACTCAAAACCAAAATGAGCTTTTATTTTGCAATCATCCGGTTTCCTGAAAGCGCTGATCAGATATTATTGGCGGAGCCCATAGAGCTGATACTTCGTGTTGTAAAGTCACCAACAATCAATAAATGTACCGGATGTAAATAAAAGAGATTTAAAAACAAAACACATTTAGGACTGTTAGGCAGATCCCACAAAATGAATCATCTGGGTAAATATTTAGTTAAGAAACAATGTTTGTTTTTCTAGAGCTGTGGTATTTTTGATGAAAGTTCGAGCCTGTTGGAGATTCGCTGTTTTCAAAATAAATTGTTCTTATTAATGTGTATAGTCCATAAGCCACAACGTTCTGACTAAAAGTCCTTTCAACTTACAATCAGGTCCATATATTAATAATTAATTCTGGAGACAGGTGATGCCAAACTTTGTGCCAGTGTTACTGAGATAACCAAAAATAAAACATACAAAACAATCTGCATCTTCTTAGCTTCTTGATGTCACATATGTGTCACTTTCACACCAACATTTGTATTTTTAAATTAGCACATGGGTTAATATTTTTCTTAGTTGCAGCAAGTGGATGTGCCACATTTGACCATACATGTGAAACTCGGATAATTAGGATATCGTTTAAAGAGTTCATTTATTTCTGTAATACAACTTAAAATGTGAAACTACTATATGATATAGACTCATGAGACGCAAAGTGACATATGTCAAGCCTTTGTATGTTATAATTTTGATGATTATGGCTCACAGTCCATTTTCAAAATATTCAAATTTCCTGAGATGTTTTATTTATTTTATTTTTTTACAAGCTATGAGCCATAATAATCAAAATAAAGGCTTGATATATCTCACTTTGCATGATGATTATGGCTTACAGCTTGTAAAAAACACACATTCAAAATTTCAGAAGATTAGAATATTGTGAAATGGGACTATAATGTAGGCTCAAAGTGTCAACCTTTCATCAGCTAATGAATCCAAAACACTTGCAAAGGATCCCTGAGGCTTTAAGTGGTCTCTCAGTCTGGTACAATAGAATTCATCTTCATGGGGAAGACTGCTGACCTGACAGTTGTGCAGAAAACCATCACCGACACTCTCCATAAGGAGAGAAAGGCTAAAAAAGTAATAGCAAAAGAAGTTGGATGTTCTCAAAGTGCTGTATCAAAGCGGAACGTTAAATGGAAGGAAAAAGTGTGGAAGAAAAAGGTGCACAAGCCGCAGGGATGACCACAGTCTGGAGAGGACTGTCAGGAAAAGGCCATTCAAAAGTGTGGGGGACCTTCACAAGGAGTGGACTGAGGCTGGAATCAGTGCATCAAGAGCCTCCACACTCAGACGGATCCTGGACATGGGCCTCAAATATCATATCCCACTGAAGCATCCTGGTCTTCCATAACACCTCAAGCAGTGCCACCAAAATGGGCCCAAACTAAGTACTAAGTACATATGCATGATTATAATTTCAGAGGACCAACATTTCTCTGTTTAAAATCATGTTTTCCCCCATTGATTTCATGTAATGTTCTAAGCTTCTGAATTTTGAATTTTGGGTTTTTTACAAACTGTAAACCAAAGCCATCAAAATTAAAACAAACGAAGGCTCGACATTATGTAATTTTGCATGCAATGAGTCAATATCATATATTAGTTTCACATTTTAAGTTGAATTACAGAAATAAATGAACTTTTTCACGATATTGTACTTTTCCGAGTTTCACCTGTACGGACAACAACATTATGACCCACACTAAACAGCCCATGGACAGAAAAGACTCCAGGAACCAGAGACCGTATTGAGAAAGAAGAGCTGTCACGATACCCGAATTTTAATTTAATGACATATAAATATTATTCATTCATTCATTTTATTTATTAGGCAGGAAAGATTTAAGTACAAACTGATTTTCAGCAGGTTCCTGCTCTGCAGAACACACAAACACACTGGTCTTTATTTTACTCTAAAGAGTCAGACCGGATATTCTCCGGTTCCATTGCGAGTCTTGACTCTCGGTTGTAGGAATGGCGGCTGTGATCACTGTAGGAAGCGACCAAAGACCCTGAAACTTTACTTCTAGCGGCCCCGCAAGGGAATTTGTTTATATCGAAACGCAGAGAGACCATCCTACAGTGGGATCAGGGGCACGCAAGTGTTTTTCTTCATCCATCGGCGCAGACATCCGCAGTGAGGGAACGGACGCACTTTCCGACCCTCGGTTAGCACATCATTAGTGCAGCTGACTTTGATTCAAGGTAGCTTTAGCTTGCTGCTGCTCCATTAGCCTCCATCCAGCCAACAAGTTAACAAGTCAATAACCACACGAGGGCATCCCTTGTTTGCATGCCTGTGTGGTGAACTGTAGTATTTATAACCGGACACAGTGGAGCCAGAAGTCAACAAGTCAACATTTTTATCCACCAGCTAACCTTAGCTCGTCAACTCGAGGCTAGCTAAGTTGGGAAGTCTCGCCCATTTTTGGATCCTACCCCAGCCACTGGCTAAGGGCTAATCATCGGGGATATACGCTGTTTTGGGAGCTCGTCCGGTACCACGATGGAGAGCTTAACCTTGAGCGACGTTGAGCAGAAATATTACTCAGATCTGTTCGTCTACTGCGACACAGACAACACCAAAAAAGTGGCTTCAAACGGGAGAGTTCTTGACCTTTTTCGGGCGGCCCAGCTCCCCAGTGAAGTTGTCCTGCAGGTAAACTCTCAATAAACACCCGTCTGTTCAGATACTATTGTTTTCATACTTTTGACCCGTGCCGTAAACGCGGTCTTTAATGACGTGTGTTGAACTCGTCTGGGTGTCAGTGCGGAGCTGTCAACACAGCTATGGGGTTAGCTTTGATGATTAGCATTACTGCGCAGCACGAGACACACCTCTTCTGGATTAGCTTGACACAGAAGTAACTCAATGGTCTAAACGTATAGCATTTACCGGATTAACTGTGGCACTTTACACATGGTGTTGGGAGTATTGCTTTTAAAATACAGATTGTTACGATAGCAAAGTGCAGCTTTTAGGACCCAGAATTGTGAATATTTGTTTGTATCTTTGACATTTTTTAAACAGGCCTGTGTATTTGATGGGAAATGAGAGGATAGTTAAAGCCATACAGAGTAACACTTCACCCAGTTAATAAAATAAGATAAAAGCATTCATTTAATTCTGTTTTGTGTTGGAGGGAAATTCGCTATAAACATGCACCTTTACAGTGAGTGGGCTCTCCTCTCCTCTGACCTGACTTGTAACATTCCCTGGAGCAGAACATCACCAAACATAAGGTTCAGCACATTAGGTCCTCCTCCACATTATTTTGATAATCTACCAAAAAGAAGAAAGAAGGGAAAATACATTGTCAGCATAATAAGCATTACATGTTATCAGCTTTGCCACTATTTAGCTGCTCTAGTGATGTTACAAAACATATCCTGGAATCTGTGTTTTTTGTGGGCCGGCACACACTCGAAATGCCTCTTTAGAGTACGGGCACTTCTCTGAGAGCCAAGAACATGCTTGTTGAGTATCGAGTAACGGTAGGCACAAGCGCATCAGCAGTATCCTCCTCCACTATGCTGCCGCTTGTCACTCGCTACTTCTTCCCGCTGTAGGACAAACTGAGAGAAGCGCGCAGGCGTCCCTCAAGCCGCCCTCAGCGGTTGCATGGAGAACGCAAAGGACTCGCAAACGGGACAAATAACAAATGTTTTATTTGTTTACTGTAATCCAAAACGGGCTTTGCTTTGTTTTTACTTTACATCTTTTTTTGAGCCACCCAAAGCACTGTCTGGAATGTTCCGCTGTGTGGCTTTAAAGTACCATTCCAGTTCAGCTCTATGATAATACCAAAGCTTTAGCGGGATAACGGCCCATGGCCTAATCTTGTTTAAGTGCCAAGGAAGTACTTGCAAACTTTGAACTGAAAACGTGCCCCATCAGCTTTTTATCACAGCACTGCCCAGTCTCTCCCGTCCTCTCGCACTGACAACATCTGCCCGTCTTCTTCCTGAACTAATTCCGACTTGTGATACAATGATGGAATAAACATTACTTGCGCTCCTTTTGAAAAACTTCTTAATTCATACACGACTTGAAAATGTACATGATATGGCTACAAGTTGAATCATAGTCAAATCTAAATTGTTAATCTAATGGTCGAAGGCTACAATTCTTTAGGTAATATAAGGCAAACTACAAAATATTGTCTCTCCATGGGGTTTCAATGTATTTCTGGTGTGGCACTAAAAAAGGCACACTTTGTAATCAACTGTACTGTGTAAAGTAATAATAACCACTTGTGCACAGCAACCAATTCTTGTGACTCCACATCTCTCAGCAGGCTAATATTTGCAGTTTGTGAGTCAGCATCCCTCTCAAGGTCAACAAGGCAGCCACGCTTTGTACGAAGGGAGTGTAATAAAGGCCTATTCTGGCAAAGGCACTGTGATTTCCTAACTCGTACTGTTACTGTGGCATGTTGAGACAGGCTCCACTGTGTGACCCACGCTATACGCTTAGTCAGAGCCCAGTTAGCTGTAGCAGGCTGTTGCTCCCCCAGTGCACCTGGACTCCTACTTCATTTGACACTTATTATATAAAAAGACATGGCTTCAATGTGGTTAATAAAGCGTTAGTGAGATGTTTGAGGATGTCTTGTGCAATATCTAGAGCTATATCTCTGTACATGTTTTAACAGGAAGACATTCTACCCTAAACAAATATTTCCGACTCTGCTTTTACATTTTGCATGTGTGTATATATATTTTTTTCAATATGTGGGATAAATAACTCTCTTGCGTGTCCCTGTGTGCAGATCACCGAGCTGTGCGGAGCCACGCGGCTCGGGCACTTCGGTCGAAGCCAGTTCTACATCGCTCTGAAGCTGATCGCCATCGCACAGTCCGGCCTCCCCCTCAGGGTGGAGAGCCTTAACTCGGGTCAGTGCTGCCCTTTTATTGTGACTGCTCACTATGCAGAGCCACTATAACGCGTTTTTGTTTACATCATGAACTGAAGCACTGTGAATGGCAATATCTTGGCTTCTACCTGAAGCATTTTTTTTTTATCTTGCAATGATAAAAACTTTATACTATTATTTTCTGGTTCAAGTCATTTGTCAGGAGTTCACCAAACGAGGAAAAATATATTTTCAACTTTTTATTTTCTCTGCAGTTTGATATACTATTGTTTGATTTGAGTTTCTATCCTCAGTTACGGTTGGTTTCAGTTCCCCAAAAACAGCAGCCAGGCCCTTGTATTCTTGTTCGTCTGCTGTTGAGTAAATACTAAAGCCTAAAGGCATAACTGTCATATGCTAATTGTAAGTTTGTTTGTAATTACTTGCAAAGGTGGTGAGGGCAAAACTTCAGTCACAGAATAATTTCATAATAAAGTGCTACAGGGAAACACTCAGGGTAGTTACTTAATCTTGCAATGCACGGCTAATGAATGTGTCTTCACGCTGTTTGTTTAGTGTCATAGTAGCAACAGCAAAGATGTTAAAAACAACCCCGGACTCAACCAAGTCTTTGTTTAAAAAAAAACAACACCTTTTTTAATCAACTAGTATTTACATGTCCAGGGAACATGTCCAGCTTTTAGCTCACACACGAGGATTCAGATAACACCTTTTCCAAGTACTGTTTGTACTGTGGGTCAGGTGGACACATTTAGTTCAGGTGAGCTAACAGAACTGGCTTTTGACTGTAAACTATTATATTTCTGTAGTTCTTAGACACTTATCTTACGGCTCTGACTCAAAGCTCCAAAATGTTTGCCAAATCATGTCATATTATTTCAAGTGTATTTTGTGTATCCTCTCCTTTGTTTACAGTGAAGGACCTCCCATTGCCCCGGTTTGTGGTCGGTAAGAACGAGGCCGAGGCGAGACACGCCGCTCTGTACCAGGACAGCGACAACCAGGGCCTGTACCCCGCCTCCGCAACGTCTGTAATACCCCGACCTCCGGGCAGGGGGCTCCAGAACAAGAAAGGACCGCCCACCTCCACCTCATTACCTGTTCACGAAGTCATCCAGCCGCACGGCCCCCCCGTAGACACGCAGGTATATTTAGGCCGTCAGGCCTTGGAAGCTAAGCAGGGAAGGGACTGGTCAGTACTTGGATGGGAGACCGTTTAGTAATACCAGAAAGCCTAGAGAATGGAGTGAGTGAGTGAGTGGTTGGTGGTGGTCGGAGGGGCCGATGGCACAGACTGGTTGCCTCGCTTCCGTCAGTCTACCCCAGGGCAGCTGTGGCTACAATAGTAGCTTACTACCACCAGGTATGGAGTGAATGAATAGTGCAATGTAAAGCGTCTTTGAGTGTCCACAAAAGCGTTATATAAAACGCATTATTATATTTAGAAACGTACGTGAGAGGTACGGATAAAAATAGGTTTCAAATGAGCGAAGATGACATTGTTTTAATTTGTTTTGATAAGTCAAGTCATAAGCGATTATCGTCATTTTCTTAAGAGCGCCGGGATGCGACAGATACTAAAAATATGCTCTGGTAATAATAGTGCCTTTTTTAAAACCATTATTTATAAACCCATGTCTCGTTCTTGATGCTTTTTTCATTGATTAACTTTTCTTTTTTCTGCATTCTGCCACCTCGATTAGAATGCACAATAGATGGAGCTAAAAGAATGTGGAGTCTGTTTAAGTAAAGCTAAATAATGCATCTTCACTTTATCATATTTTCACTCGTTCTTTTTCTGGTTTGTTTTATATGTCTGTTGGTCCTGGGTAACACTGAGTTTAGGTCCCAGTGCTTGGAATGATAAAGCAGTGTAATATGACGGTTGCTTCTGTTTTGTTTATATTTTTAGCCAGAAGCCACGTCCCCTGTGGTGTCCCCTCACCAGTCCCCCCCCACCTCCCCTCTGTCCTGGAGGAAACACAAGCGGCAGCACAGCGGAGGCAATGTGGACAGACAGCAGTCGGTGCCGGCAGCAGGAGCCGTGTGGACACAGTTCAGAGAGCCACAGTCGGGTAATGGGAACGATCTGAAATGGTGTTTTCTCTCCGCTCGTTCCACGACGTAACAGATTCCCTCTGTAACTGTGTTCCAGTGGCAGTCACAGGGCCCGTCCCTGGAGAAGGCATGTGGTCGTCCCACTCCCCCCCACTTCCGAGTCAGGAGAGCTGGGTCAGTTTTACCGCAGACACGCCCCCCTCCAGCACTATCCCGGCCATACACCCCTCATCAGTCCAGGTACGGCCATAACAATATGCACCGTCCTCCTCCTAATGCTAAACGGGAGTAAACAAGGCCAGACTCCAGTACAACGCACCATTCTCACCATTAAAATGATGTTCAGGGATGGCGGTTGGAGCGCAGGTCACCGTACAATAAAATTCATTGTTATTTTGAATTGGGTGTCTGGCAGAGGATGCAGTCTCTCTGGTTTCATAGTGTCAAATTTCCAAAACATAAGGCACCAGCGGTTATGCAACAGTCCGTGATGTCCAACAGCTGCCAGTCACATGATGCACAGAATGGTCTTGATTTTAACCCAAGTGGAATTACAAATTTTGATATAATTGGCAAATAATTTCAAATCTGTTAGAATTATTTATTTGGTACGTTTGTTCTTTTGTTAGACCCGTATCACATTATAGCTCTGCATTTAAAGCACACTTTACTTCATAAATATATATTTTATCCAGAATCTTTTCAGTGACGTTTCTTCCTCTTGTTTGTGCTCCAGGAAAGCACGACGATACGCACCGTGGCCTCCGCAGCAACGACCAATGAAATCCAGCGACAGTCGAGTGCCTACGACGATCCCTGGAAGATCACAGAGGAGCAGAGACAGTATTATATCAACCAGTTCAAAAGCATTCAGCCGGACCTCACGGGATTCATACCAGGTTACAAAATACACATCCCTTTTTTTTCTCTGCAAAACATAATGAAGCGTAATATTTGCCTTGCTAATGTTGATTTTTCTGTGCTTAGGTTCGGCCGCGAAAGAGTTTTTCACCAAGTCTAAACTACCCATTTTAGAGTTGTCACACATTTGGTGAGTCACGACTTAGTAAAGGGCGAAACGAGTAGTTTTCTTTTAAAGACATTTTCACAATAGCATTGAGTAGGTTTGATTTCTGGGCTGGGCTTAATTATTCTTAAGTGCCGTCCCTGGACCCAACAGGGTTCAAAATTTGTATCTAAAGAAATGTTTTTCCAATACCCGTTTTTGATACCTTTTTTTTTCTTCTTCTTTTCAATGCATTGCGTGTAGTACCTAAAATTTTTGAGACCATACTGGTATCGTTTAACAGTAACCAGCCCGATAAGATGGTGATAAAGATGCGTATGATATTGTTATCAAAAATCTGCAAAAAGCATAAAACCCCTTCTTTAATTTCAGCCTTGTGTTGGTCCTAGTTTTATCATTTTATAAAATCTTATTTTGACACAACTTTATGAAAAAACTAATTGTCTTCAATTTTTGTTTCCATTTAACCTCTTAACCCCCACCTTAACAGATTGCCTTTTCTCCAGTTCAGTTTTACCCAAATCTAAAGGCTTCTCAATTGGAGCTGACAGCCTAAGGCCAGAGTAACGCCTCATTTGAAAGCTAAGACTTGCAAAACTCATCTAGAAGGATCTTTGTCCTCGCATTGTGTTGTCGTCACTTTTTTTGACTTTTTTGTTGGATCTTTGTCACATTTTTTGACACACTTTTGTTGTTTTCGTCAGTTTTTTGTCACTTTAGTAATTTTTTTCCTCATTTTCCTCACTTTTTTGTCGTTTTTTATCACATTTTTGTCATTTGTTCATCGCATTTTTTTCACTTTTTTGTCACATTTTTGTTTGCCTTTCTGTTGCTCTTTTGTGGCTGTTTTGTTGCATTTTCATCCTCGTTTTTGTCTTTTTGTCACTATTTTGACACTTTTTTTTCAAGAAGCTTTTAGATTTGGTTAAAGTCTAACGTGAAAATCTGCTCGATTCAGGTGGGGGTTAAGAGGTGAATGTCAGGTAATGGGTTTAGGATGTTTTAGTCCTATCACAGTTTTTAAGAGTGTTTGAATATTACAGTTTTTCCTCATTGTGCAGCTCTAAATGCATTGAATGTAAAGACTTCCTTAACCGTAATAGTCCAGTCCAAAGTTGTAATACAGTATTTATTCATTCTAAGGCTTCAGCTAATATACCCTACTATTTGACCCCTTTTATATCAGATACGACAGAAGTACTCAAGTTTCAATAGGAACAGTAACGTCAAATTAAAAGGCCGCTTATACATTTTGAATGAGGCTTCATTGTATCTCCGGTGCGTGTTTCCAGGGAGCTGTCAGACTTTGATAAAGACGGAGCGCTGACCTTGGATGAGTTCTGCGCGGCCTTCCACCTCGTCGTGGCCAGAAAGAACGGATACGACCTCCCAGAAAAGCTCCCCGAGAGCTTGATGCCAAAGCTGATCGACCTGGATGACTCGGCAGGTAAAAGAAATAAAAGAGAAAAATCTGTCCCCGACATGCCCCACTGCAACTGCAAAACCAACAGGTTTAGTTGCCATTTAAGTAAGATTTCAGCTGACGTACCATTCTTGTGGGCAGATATTATGTATTTGTTTTGCCAGTTCAAAGCCTGAATAAATACAGTGGGTGGTATCGGATACATAGAGCCTCTACCTTTCTGTGTCATGGGGAATGAACACAGCCTTAATTTATTCAAAAACGGCACAACTATGAGGTGCACATTTTTGTATAGGGTTGGAATACTTACAATAACTTTTATTTTAAACGTTTCTATTTTTCATGTATCGCTACAGGCTCATCAGTGTTTTTCAACACTTTTTTCATTGGCACACCACCAGCTGAACATTAAAAAAACTCTGGAGCCTATATTCACAATATAAAGTGGTTCTCATCAAAGTGTCTTGAATAGGAACACCGTATAGTCTCGCTAGCCACAATGCCTCCGTCACCGCCACCTGTCGCATCCATGAATACCTTATTCTCTTGTCTCAAAGAAATTAGCTACCTCCGGCCACTTACTGATATGGAAACATTTTACATGATTACTCTGCCGATCACTAGACGGCACAGAGACTCCTCCATGGCACAATATTTGCGGATGATAATCTGTTTAAAAAAAATATTTTTTAGACCCACTAGGTGAAATTGGATAATTTCTCACGGCACACCAGACAATATCTCACGGCACACTAGTGTGCCACGGCACAGTGGTGGAAAAACACTGGTGTAGAATATGCTTTCAGTATAATTTCTATGTAATGCAGTTCCATCCATCCATTTTTCTTCCACTTGTCCGTCGCCGGGTCGTGGGGGCAGCTGTTGGAGCTGCCCAAGTCACATTGCACCAGCCCCTATGGCTCCTCCTGCAGGTGGTGGGTCCACAGAAGGACGGCTTCACGATTCTAACCGGGCCTGTTGGTCTCTCATAAGGGGTTTTTGAACCGCTCTTTGTCTGACCCTTCTTGACCTGTTTGCCATGGGAGACCCTACCAGGGGCACCAAGCCCCCGACAACAGAGCCCCCAGGATTATTCGGGCGCTCAAACCCCCCCCCCCCCCCAAGTTAAGGTGGCGGTTCCAGGAGGGGATGTAATGCAGTTAATGTCTGAAAACTGAGGCTGTGGGACTATATTATGTACACAATAATTTCAAGGACCATGTAAATAACTGCACACACATCCCCTTCTTAACCACGCCCCAATCCTTCGGTATCTGCGTTCATGACCTTTTCTTAACTCCCCCGCCCTCCAGTCTACCCCTTCTCTACCCAAGACAAAGTGACCTTGTGTACTGTGTATTTCCCATGTCTTGATGTTTTTGTGTATGTGCTTTGCCTTAACTTCAACCTGATTGTAATGTCGCTTTTCTTTTTTTTGTAAGGAGCATTGATTTACCAATTTACCTACCTATTTTAACTCCTTTAATTTATTCCTCTCCGTAACCACAACCTGTAATCTTTTTCACAGAGGCCCCAGAGCCGACTGCAGAGGTTGGGTACTCTGCTTCTCCGGTGGAGGTGACCCCCAGCAAGTCCCCATCGATGCCTTCGCTCAACCAGGCCTGGCCCGAGATGAACCAGAGCAATGAGGTTCAGGCTCACACAGCATACAGACGCATACCGTATTCTCTGCCTTGCCTTTGTTTTGCTGTGATTGCAATTCATTTGTCCTAATTAATGGCTGGACTTCTCTCAGTATCCGCCCATCTTCATTTTTAACTTCATAATTCAGCTTTTCTATTTCACTGTAATATGACTGGTTTATACGCGAACCCCAAAATTGTCCAAAATTCACTGAACAGATTGTGTCGTTCATGCAAATCCTCCTGTTGCTACTATAGGGAAAATTAAGAGACAGGAAAGAAATTAACCTTCAAAACTCGAGAATGTTTTAACTGCAGTAATCGTAGTATCCGCTGTGATTACTCGGCGGCTGATGATGATGTCACCATGTGTCGGCTTGTACTGATGATGTTTAATTGTGTAATGTCACCGCCCTGGCTGACTGACATGTTTTCTCTCGCTGTCTGTGTGTCTCCTGTCCTGCAGCAGTGGGAGACGTTTAGCGAGCGCTCCTCCAGCTCACAAACTCTGACCCAATTTGACTCTAACATTGCACCAGCTGACCCTGTAAGTCCATCACAAAGCATGCATGGTTTTCACTCTGACTGCAAATATATTAACCAGCTCTGAACCACTCCTCTCCTATTTACTCTGCGCATGGCACTCTCATTACAGTAGACGTGTGTCTCTTTAGACATGGTTTACACTCAGTTTGGATATATTTCCGTCCTACTTAAATCTCTGTAGACCTGGTTTATTACTGATGTACATTTAGCCACAGCAGTAACGGCAGATCGATTTGAACCTCCCCATTCACAATAAAACATTTGGATTTGACATAAATTCATTTGGAAATATTTGTAAAATGTTCTTAGTAGGCCGCATACAAGGTCAGGAAAGTCACACAGAAATGCAAGGATGTTTACAGGCATATGACGCGCATGTATTCCGACCAGGGCAAACATTTCAGCAAAGTCTTAAATTGGACATATCATGCTAAATAAAAACATTTAAACCATGCTGTTCCAAAACATTGCCTCATCAGAGACTGAGACAGTTTTTCATGACGTTTTGAGTATTTCTTGGGCTAAGCTCCATCCATCCATAGTCCCACCAGTGTGTCCTTGGCCTTCCACGAGGCCTCCTCCCAATAGGACATGCCTGGAGCACCTCCTGAGGGAGGCGACCAGGAGGCATCCGAAACAGATGCCCTCAGTTGGCTCCTTTCGACGTGAAGGAGCAACGACTCTACTCTGAGCCCCTCCCGGGTAACTGAGCTCCTCACCCGATCTTGAAGGGTGCGCCCAGCCACCCTGCGAAGAAAGCTCATTTTGGCCGCTTGTATCCGCGATCCTGTCTTTTCGGTCATTACCCAAATCTCATGACCATAGGTGAGGGTGGGAACGTAGATCGATCGGTAAATCGAGAGCTTTGCCTCAGACTCAGCTCCCTCTTCACCACAACAGTGATACAACGACCGGATCACTGCTGACGCCGCATCGATCCGTCTATCGATCTCACGCTCTATCCGCCCCTCACTCGTGAACACGACTCCAAGATACTTGAACTCCTCCACTCGAGGTAAGGACTCCCCACCGACCTGAAGCGGGGAAGCCACCTTTTTCCGGTGGAGAACCATGGGCAAAGCTGTTAAATTTCATTGTTTCTTCTTCTACGGTGTCAGCACTTCCTGGATACAGCGTAATAGTTAAAACTCCAAACTGTCCTCCTCACTATTAAAGCCCATAATCCAATATTATATTTGTTCTGAGCCATTTTGAAGCATCTACCACGCCGTGCTGAAGCTCTAAACCATGCTGTAAATCAAAACTGAAAGTTATTACTTATTCCCACAACTGCCAGCAGGAGGAGCCCCCGTCCAAGTCCTCATCAGCTCTAGCCTGCATTTCATTTTTACTAGATAAATCTTAGAGACCATCCATCCAGCCATCCATTTTCTTCCACTTTTCCGTTGCCAGGTCGTGAGGGCAGCTGTTGGAGCTGCCCAAATCACACAGCACCAATTAGAGACATAATTTCAAATTCAAAGGTATCAATACTGAGCCACCCGAAATAATCTTTTAAGTTCCTTTTTTAAGCCCCATATGCATGATATGTCCACTTTAAAGATGGTTACCATAACTTTGGTTAAAAGGGTAGTCGTACCTGTCATATGTATTTAAATTTGACTGTAAACTTGATGTACGTTACAGATAGTTGTAAATAACTGGGTCTTATAATGAAGATGGTCTTACTTTGATGATTTGTTTTTAACAGGACACAGCCATAGTCCACCCAGTCCCAATCCGGATGACCCCCAGTAAGATCCACATGCAGGAGATGGAGTTGAAACGAACAGGCAGTGGTAAGTCTGAAAACAAAAGTTACTATGAATCCTGGATGACCGCCAGAGGCAGTGCTGTAAGCACTGAATGTTCCCTTCGCGCATGCATAGTTCTAGTAGTTAATACCAAATGAGTCACACCTGTGACCCGGATGACGCCCGGAGGCAATATATTTCCTCGTCATCCGAGCCTCTTTTCCTAAAGATCGTTTCCAATGGAACCCCCCCTCATAGCTGCCCAGGAAGTGGATACACTCCTGGTAGAGTGGGCCTTCACACCGATCGGCAATGCGTGCCGACGAGCCTGAACGAGGAACGACATTACCCGGCCAAGGTCCCGGGTCATCAGCGCAAATGCCTGCAGCGCCGCATCACTAAAACCAACAGCAACCGCCACACCACCCTCATCCTGCAAGGATGCAGTGAGGGCAAACGGGAGGTGCGCCAAGGAGTTACCAAGATGACCAGCACGCGCCCCTGCACTCGCGGGCACCGAGCATCATGACGCAGAGCTTCATGTGGTGCCACAATGAGCGAAGGTATGGCAGGTTCAACTGCTGGCAAACGATCCAGGCCTGCTGTCGCCGCCTGACAACTGTGCCTCCCCCTCATCCCTAAAGTGAGAGGCCGAGGCAGCCAAAGACTAAGCATCCTCAGAAAGTCCAACATCCGCAACATCCTCAACAACTTGCTCAACTCCTTCTCCCTGTTCAGCACAGGCATAGGCGGGGAAGAGAACCCATCCACAGCTAAGGGAGGGTCCAAGCGATGCGATTGAAACGGGGCCTTCATTGCAGCCAACTCTGCAGGTAACTGGTCAACCCTCGTGGAAAGACCGTGAGCTGGACTGCTTTGCCTCAGGAGCGGCCCCAACGACTGCGGACTCTCTCCGGCCCTTTGAACGTGTAGGGAGAACCATCTGACCGGAAGGAGGAAGGTCAGCGTCACCTTGAGTAGGCAACCGTGCCAACCTAGCCCGTCTGACAGCACGGGACATGTAACTGCAGTTCATGCAAGGATGATCTGACGGCGCCTAAGGTGGTCCGGCCAAGGCAGGCAGGGCACAGGTCATTCCCATCATCGGCCTGAAGCGCGGCCCCACAAGGGCCACAGCAATGCGAGCCATCCATGGTCGAAACAGACTGCCCTACCCTCGAGATTCGGACCAAACTCCAAGCCAAAATTGGGAGAGGAGGCGCGAACGGTATTAACTACTCAAACTACGCATGCGCGAAGGGAACATTCAGTGCTTACAGCACCGCCTCAGGAGTGATGGTGATGGTGTCTTGCTCAGATGCGCCACTGGGCTATTAAATACTTTGATACGAGCAATAAGCAGACTGTTTTGCAAGGCTACTCATAGTGCTTACATGCACTGTCCTTGCCTTGAACATTTAAGAATGTTATTGTTTCATTTCGTGTGGGTGGAGACGGAGTTAAGAGGCTGGAAATGAGGAAAAGGTCAAGCGCGAGGCTTCCTGTTACTCGCTGTGGGGGTTTTATGTAATTATAACTGGGTGTAATTAACAGTAAAATGCCGGCAGCCGGGATAAGTGCGGGGTCAGGGTTCGGTAATGAGAGCCTCTTGACAATAAAATAAATAAGTGGATAATTTTTAGCTTCTTTCAGTGCATGTCACACATTATTCATTTAAAAATCAACTGACCCTACAGATCACAACCACCCGACCAGTCCACTGTTGGCCAAACCTCCAGAACTGAACGAAGAAACCAAGCTAACTGCCTCGATGAAGTTTGTAGCTGCCAACGCCGTGGGTGAGTTAAAAGGCGTATTTCAAAATGACTTACCAGACTAGTTTTAACACCAAGCACCTCAGACAATAATTCTCTCGAGGTCATGGCTTAACATACCAGTATATTTTAACATTTTCACTCTTGTTGAAGGTGATGGTTACAGCAGCTCTGATTCGTTTACGTCAGACCAGGAGCCAATCACGAGACAAAGGTGGGTGGACTTTGCGGTCACTAAAATACTAGAAGAGACGAGGAGAGAGCAGAACTGGGAAAAGTTTATTGTCTAACAATCAAACCACCACGTTCACCATCGTCATGGCCTTAAACCTGTAAATCCTTGTGTGCAGGTCTCAGTCTGGCACCTCTCCTGAAGCCCTGAAGGTTGTGGCCCCTCCCCCTCCGCCGCCCCGGCCTCACGCCTCTCACTCGCGCTCCTCTTCTCTGGACATGAACCGCACTTTTGCTACTGCCTCGGCCCCGGGGCAGCAGCAGCAGAACAATGCAATAGCTTTCCCTCCCGCCGTGCCTCCAAGACCCCTGCCCACACAGGTATGACAACCTCGTATGTAGTAGTACTACTCCTAGAGACATCTAGAAATGCCACGGTGTCACAAGTAGTTAATAAAAAAAGCCTCAGTAAAGCATACATTTTAAGTAAAGTATCCGACCTTCTTCTCCTCAGTCTTCAGCCCCACACACTTGTCTCCGCGGTGAGGCAGACCCTGGAGGTGCTGTCCTCTCCACGTCCCCTCAGCAGATCCCACAGCAGCCCAACTTCGCCGACTTCAGCCAGTTTCAGGCCTTCGCTGCCTCCGAACAGCCGACGAGTTTACCCGAGGTGGACAAGCACGCCGAGACCGGACCGGTGAGTGTTTTGTCTTCCCCTTCAGCCCCCTCTATGTCCAGCCATTGCTTTGTACAAGGAGTTTTCGGGACCCAAAACACAGATTGACGACAAAGGCTTGAGAAGGTTGATGAATGGAAGTGGGCTGCTTACAAATACATGTACAGTATTATTTCTATGAAATATTAAAAACCTGTATGCTATTGGTGTTTTTAGAGGTCTGTTTTTTTGGAACCAAGGGAAGAAAGTACTTCCGACTCAGAGGTGAAAAGCTTGAAAGCCAAGTTGATGTGTGCACTCGAGTGGGTGGTAGTGCGATAAGCCTATTTTCTACCCCTGAACTTGCAAATCTGTACTGCAGATTACCTTGTCTTGTTCTTTTGGTGTCTTTCTGAAGTATATTGTAAATTGCATTGCCCTTGCTGTTGTGTCTGCAGGTGGATAAAATGTCAGAAGGTGCAGGTCCATTGAGAACGGTCAAAAGTGACGGTCCTGCTGACGAGAGAACCGCAGCCACTGTGAACTCTGTAAGGCGCTATTCCATTCTAACTGCATAGATCTACATAGATTTTCTGCATTATAACAGATAACTACACTAGATCTCCCTGGCCTACATACATATTATTTTTTCCAGGCCAAAGGTGTGTCCGGTCCCTTTGCTCCTCCCCCTAAACCGGTGCGTCGGAGGTTAAAGTCTGAAGACGAGCTCAGACCGGAGGACGAGCAGCACGGTCCACAGAAGTCAAACATCATTGCTGCGGTGTTAGCCACGCAGCCCTCCATCCCCAGGTAGGACACTGTAGTAGCCTTCTGTTCCATAAAAGCACACCCGGAATGTTTAAAAAGTGATGTGTATTCATTTGTCTGTGCGTTTAGGTCTATTGGAAAGGACAAAAAGGCAATCCAAGCATCAATTAGAAGAAATAAGGAGACGAATACAGTTTTGGCACGGCTCAATAGTGAACTCCAACAACAGCTGAAGGTACAGAGCACCCAGCAGATGCACGTCTTTTCTTGGTGTTTTTTTTTATGTGCTTCTCTCTCACACTGTGTCGTTTTCAGGACTTACTTGAGGAGAGGATATCTCTAGAGGTGCAGTTGGAGCAGCTCAGACCTTTCTCTCATCTTTAACTATCACGAGGCGGCTCGTCTTTATCCAAAAAGAGAAACCCTCGTTGCGATTCTCCCCCCCCTAAAAATTCCGTCCTGCCTGTCCCTCCCGGGGCCGTACGATACAGTTCCCCTCCCCCATTGGAACTCAATCACGCACTTCTCAATCATCAACCCAAAGGACCTGGCAGCACAGTTGAACAGTGGACATGTGTGCGGGGGATAAACAAAAAAATAACAGGCACTTTTTTTTTTTTTTTTTGAAGGAGGAGAGAAGATGAACTGGTTACTAAGCTCCTGACTGAAGAAAACGGAGGCTACTTAAACAGATCAAAACGATTCACATTACGTCATCAGAGAGTATAAATGTTCACGCAAGTTGGACGCGTTTCTAAGCGTTAATCTCAAGCCAGCCCCATGTCGATGTTACATTTCTGGTTAAGAACGCGATCATCACATACTAGCACGGCCGCATCTTTCTAGTCTCGGATCGAGTTTGCATTTTCACCGTCAGTCCACAGTTCCATACTACAAAGTTGACTTGGCAATCCATTTTCCGGCCCACCTCGCGAATGCCTTTTTTCTTTTTCACTTTTTTGGGGATGCTTGGACAAAATGCGGACTCTCCCCACGTCCGGAGATTCAGAAGTCGTGACCGAATCTCTCCACGCAATGCCAAATGACTGAACTATAGCACTCTCCTCTCTCGCCTCCGTGCGGACTGTGTTTTGCGTATGACCATTTCTTGTTCTATAAGGTATGGGAGGATCAAGTATTTCAAGTTTTTAGTTTTTGTTTGTTTTTGTTTTCGTCTTTGAAGGAAGCTAGACCAACCGGAGGCAGCAAGTGAGCGGTTTTGCTTCAAGTTGAGGTCGCCCTGTCGAGTGAAGGTTTTTCATTATTGCCGGGTTGGTGTGTTAAAAGAATTGTGTCGCTGAAACATTACAATGGATGCATCGCTAAAGTCCAGTCCGGCTCTATGCAAAGTACGGCGAGCGCTCTTCCCCCCCCCCCCCCCCCCCCCCAGACCAATCCGCTGGCTCATAGTAGCATCTCTGTGAATTTGTTTGTATCTCAGATCTTCCACTGAACCTCCATTTTTACCGCCAATCTCTATGAGTCGTCTTGCCTTTTTTTTTGTCTTTTTTTTTTTTCTTTCATTAGTACTGCTGAACTACGTGTTGGCGTCCTGTTTCCGACCAGGAAGTATCTCCAAATCAGTGTTCGCTATCAGGGCAGTAAACCAATAGGCAAGATACGACCCTAAATGTAGAGGTTGTAGATGAAGCTTATGCACAGAGAGATCAGTCGATGCAAGATGGGGAGGCCTGAATGACTTGACTGCACTTTTAACCTTCCCCTTTCCAAATTGCTTTTGTCTTTTGTGTCCTTGTTTTTGACTTTTTTAACATGTTCTGCCTTTGCTATATTTAAAACGCTTTAAGGAAGAGTTTTCATACTATACAGTCTTACACAATACTGTAATGCAAATCAATTTTAATTGCTCGAAGTAGAGCTACACGATATTAGAAAAACAGCAGTATTTTAAATCTATTGTATATTGCGATAACTATGTTTTTGCAGCAATTTTACTAAACCATTTCAAAAATGTATTCCTATGTTCCATTGAGTTAAAACAGAACTTGCAAGCAATTTAAAAACGGAGGCTAAAATTCATGACCAAAGCTGAACTTTCGCCCATTTTTAAGCTACCATGTAATTTGTTTTAGGTTGTGCTAGCAAAAAATTTGTACATTTCAGTCACTCGAAAGACTTCAGTGAATTTGCAATTTATTGTGGTTTCTTGGGATACTACTGCGATAACCCTAATTTGGCAATATATATATTGTGTAGGCACTAGTCCAAAGTTTCAAAGTTTTCAAACTTTTTTCAATCATTTTGTAATTACTTGGTGTAGGGCTGTATGGTTAAACGGCTACCATAGACTAGAATTTAGAATGGACTTGTGGCGAAATTCTTCTTGAAACTGTAAGGAAATGGCGGCTGGCTCCGGAAGATCCTGGCTCCTAGTGACTTTCCACTTAAACCTTTTTGCCTTTCTTTAAGTCATTATTGAGCCCAGGCTTGTCATTCAATGCGCAACGTCGTCCTAATTTTATCCTTTCACTATTTTTTATTTTTGTCGTATGCTAAATATAGGAGCTGGCTCCAAAAACCCAGCCCAAATTGCTAGCGTGGACGAGCCTTAGCTAGCTCATGTTGAATGCTATGGTCCATTCTAATTATACAGTCTATGATGGCTACCTATGTTGGCTCATCCCTGTTTTGTCCCTAGCTTCCTCAATGAAGTATCTTCAAAGCCTTACTATTACCCCCTCTAAAACTGGTGTTCAGGCCCCCCCTCTGTATGTTCGACTGCTCTCTTTAGACAGATCAAGACTCGCCTTCTGTTCTCTCTGCTGTTTGAGGGTGTATTCTGTGTGCGTATGTTGAGTTTGTGTGCGTCAGGCCTGGAGCAACGAAAACGGAAAATCCCATTGAAAATATTACGGATTTCTGTTTGCAAGCACATCCCCAATCCAAACCCTACAAGGCAAATCCAGGCCGGCAAAGGCAATCAAGAAGAGCCAAGAAGAGCTTCAGTGGGGTTTTGACTTGGGAGAGTGGACCCAGGTCTGTGGTGTACATTGTAAAAATGGAAACACACTTTTTTTGTTGGACTCGTGTAAATTTGCATTAATTGCTGACTAACGGCGAAAGATGAATATTCTATTTAATTGCTCCTCTGTTCCGCTGTGGGATCTAGATGTTAAAACTGCATGGATGTACTGTATCTCTGCAGAGTCAACTAGCAGCTGTGTGATTTTTACACAAAAATAAAAACGGCACAATATTTTACACTTGGACTCGTTCTTCTGTGTTTGTAAAAGAGGTCACTAAAGAATGCTAAACTGATCTCCTGCTGTTTGGATAACTTACTATAATAAATACTATAACATTATGAAGAAAGTATCACAGTTTAGAGGAAACCAAAGAGAGTTGACCTGTTTAAAGTTATACAGTATAGTTTAAATATTGCGGCTGTCCAGATTAAATATAGCTCCATCCATCCATTTTCTTCCACTTGTCCATTGCCGGGTCGTGGGGGCAGCTGTTGGAGCTGCCCAAATGCACCAGCCCCTATGGCTCCTCCTGCAGGTGGTGGGTCCACAGAAGGACGGCCTCATGGTTCTAACCGGGCTTGTTGGTCTCTCATCAGGGGCTTCTGAACCGCTCTTTGTCTGACCCGTCACCTAGGACCTGTTTGCCATGGGAGACCCTACCAGGGGCACGAAGCCCCCGACAACAGAGCGCCCAGGATCATTCGGGATCATTCGGGCGCTCAAACCCCTCCACCACGTTAAGGTGGCGGTTCCAGGAGGGGCAAATCTAGCTCGTGATGAATAAAAAAATAATTCATGCTTAAATCATGGATTAATGACAAATTAATTGTATCATATGTTTTGACTTGACACTCCAGTATCATCACCGCCCAGTTCAGTCGGTTTCAGGTTGGTCTTAAGGTTTTTAACATTTATGAAAGAGTTGTTAGTTTGTTAATTAAATGTGGGCAAATGCTTTAAATTGGAGTGTTTTATTTAGGGTTACTATTAAATATTAATATAAATACATTAATGAACTGATTTTTATTAATTTTCTTATGAATTGACAGCACTACCAAATATATAGCCAAATATATTTTGGTGACTGGTTTGAGTTGTAGATTGTGTCTTGAAAATATGGCAGAAACTGTAGTGTTTCAGTATGAAGTATGAAAAGTTCTACTGCAAAAACAAGCAGAACTGGATTTTTCATATAATTCATATTTAGGGCTTTGTGTTTTCACTTGATATGGCACAAAGCACACCCTTTTTCATTTGTTCTGGCTTGTGTGGTTCATTGACTCGATTATAGTCGATTATCATATTGCAATGCAGTGGCAGACTTCTGCACGAGAGGGCAGTATAACCCTGTTGGAGAACATGCAGACTTTTGCCCTCTTTCAACTTCAATAGGAAGGAATATTATTCATGGTGGGATGATTGCCTCATTGTGGAATTCTTAGAAACTGTGTCAAATATGAATTCTTAACCTCATAGACGTTATGAGGCAACATCTGACCCATTTTGTCATTTGAATGTATCATAATATGCAGAGTACTCCGTTACATAAAAAGTACAATTTCTTCAAAATGTTACTTAAGTACATATACTTAAGTACTTTTATCATACATTCTACTTGAGCAAAATTATAATGAAATATCTGTACTCTTACTTTAGTAAAAAAGTATTACTTTTTCCACTGTGAGAAAATATTATAATATATATATGACAAATGCTTCATTTTGATCGATAAAATAGATGAAGCCCGTCTTGTGCAACTTATTCTTCAGAATAATTTTGTTTTTCTGTATTTTCTTCCCATTTTCTTTATAAATATCACGATTTCCACATGATTTTATGTTTTGTTTCACGCACGTTATGGCGTCATTGAAAATAAATCAGACTTTTTTCGCTCAAACGGTTACTCAGTTCCTCACAGTACTTAAGCAACATTTTCTCCAAGTACTTTTTTACTTTTACTAGAGTAAATATTTGGGCCACAACTTTTTACTTGTACTTGACTTTTATTATTTCAAAGTAACTGAGTAATTGAGTAAATATTTTGGCTACTCTACCCACCTCTGATAATATGCTCTATTACAAGCTGAACGTTTAATTGACTTCATGTTTAGATTGCGGAACTATTATCGCAGTCTCATTTATGTGTTTCTATTCTCATAATCCTGAGCATGTAAATATCTGATGAGGGATTATTAATGATGGGTCGATTGTCCCATTGCGAGACTTTATAACGGTGTGAAATTAATTAATGCAGTATTATTAAATCCTGTGGCAGGATTTTCTTGATCTGTTTTTTGGGGTCCTGTTTTATGTGACTAATATGTCATCACATTTTCCCATTGGGTTATGTGTGAGAGCTAGAAAGGATCTGAACCACAGACAACCGTTTACATTCAAATTCCTCCTTCATCACAGTTTGAAGTGTGGAAATATCAGGACCTTTAACTTCTAAATCTTGGGTCAAATTATGTGAATGATGATAGACGGACAGCATGACGTGGGCCTCGTTTGTGTTAATGAGGTGAAGGAGGAAGTGACTTCCGTACAGCACGGACCTGTAATTATTCCCAGTTCAGACCTAATCCCCTCCGGTAATGTCTGCGCCTCCTGCAAATTCACTCACGTTACAACAATACTCACAGTTTGAACAAAAATGGGAATGGATAACTGATGACTCTGAATCACAGTCTTATTTATTTTATTTTTTTTCATAAATATGCACTAAAAGTCAGGTCATACAATGCAATACAAAACAATATCTTCTTGCTTCTTTATATTTAGTAATGAATAATCATTGAGAGCAGTCAACATTCACAAGACATAACATTCTTAAGAGCCTATAGATTAGTTTCCGTCACAACCTTTGCCTGTAATAGACACTGACACTTTCTGTCACACAGAGGGTAGAAAATTGGCATCAATCCTTATTTTTCATCATTTTGAACCCAAGAACGGCTCAGTATTGAGAATAAGTGTATGGTACAATTTGTCTTTTAAAGTGATAGTCTGGAAGTCTAAATGTTTTACAAATTTTATAAAATGTGCAAAATCGACCGACCACCTGGCCTTGCATTTTAATGTAAGGTAAGTAATAATATACATATTACTTTTTGTAAAGTCCCTCCTTCCCAAATCTGAGCAGCTTCTCAGAGTCTAGTATCCTCCCACGTTGGCCAATGAGACGAGCTTTTCCTGCGAACCAGTCTGTCAGGTCCAATCAGGAGGGGAGGGGGAGGAGCTTGATTTTGCAAAGTAAACTGGGCTTTCTGGTTAAAGAGGGGAGGAATTTGATTGTTTACTTTCAAGCTTAATCTATCTCTCCTAAATCTGCAAACTTACAGACTATCACTTTAAGATAGTCAAAATGCAGATCCATGTATCCGTTTGCTGTTGCTGTCAGCATCTCTACTGTCGCAACTTCATGGGAGTTTATCCCTGCTCTTCTTGTCCGTGCTCCCTGAAACATCACAAAACAATGTTCTTCCCGAACTGTTTGTCCACACTGACGTGATGCAAGTCATAGAGCCGGGTCACCGAGGAGAAGCTCACAGTCAGGGGGTCTTTGGAACCGCGCTTCAGTCTTCCCCCAAACACCCCCCGAGCCCTCTTTCTGAAGTCTCTCCCCACTATCACCAGCAGAAGCGGGTTGACGGCGCTGTTGCTATAACCCAGGTACGTGGACAGCTGTAGCCCCACGTCCAAAATGTGCCCCCACAGACACCCCGGCGTCAGCCCGAAGTAATCCAGCGTATCCAGGAAGCGAAGGAGCTGGAGTGGAGTCCAACAGATCAGAAAGACGACCATCACAGCCAGGACTAGACGTGTGGCTTTCCTCTCCGCTCTGAAACCGGCCAGTCCAAGCCTCCGCCCATCCTTCAGAGAAACCACGATGTGACCGGTGCAGTAGCCCATCAGCAGCACCGGCAACAGGAACGAAAAGATGTTCCTGGCAATGTTGTGGTGCACCAGCCAGTGTGGATGGGGGTAAACCAGGATGCACGCTCGGGTACCCGGGTCTTCAACGTAGCTAACAGTGCGGAAGAGCAGGATGGGTAAGCTGAAGATAAACCCAAGTATCCAAATGATGAGACAGAAGCGTTTGGCACAGGAGCATCTCCGGAACGGGCTGGGGCTCATGGGCTTCACCAGGGCGAAGTATCTGTCCAGGCTGATCAGCGTGAGGAAGAGGACGCTGCAGACGTAGTTCATGGAGATGGCCACGTTGACGAGTTTGCAGAGGAGCTCGCCAAAGTCCCACCGGTGCCCGCGGGAGATGGTGTGGGCCCAGAAGGGAAGGCAGGTCATGAGCACCAAGTCTGCGGCGGCCAAGTTCCCGAGGTAGATGTCGGGCACGCTGCAGGGCTTCCTCTGGAGGCAGAAGACCAGGAGCACCAGAGTGTTCCCCAGCAGCCCGACAGCGGTGATGAGGCCCAGGAAGGAGGGCTGCAGCCAGGACAGCCATAGCCAGGCCGCGGTGTAGATCTCACAAGTGTCCGTATGAAGGACGTGAGGTGGGGACGCGTTCACAGACATGGGGATCTGTCGGAAACAAAGTCACAGTTAATAGTTTGGCAGTGGTGTGTGTGTGTGTGTGTTTTGAGTTCTCCTTGTGTCTGGGTGGGTTTCTTAAGGCGCACACAGGTTTCCATCATCAGCCTGAAAACACCTCCAGCTCTTGATCAAGACCCTCAGTTGAAGATCTAAAGGGTGGTCCCCGGGTACTACAGTTACTACATTAACTGTTTGATTTTCGGCCATTTTCAAAGTAATGGCTAATGGAGATTCTAAGAAACAAAGAAACAACACCTGTAGTACAAACTTAGGATCTAGCCCGCTAGTCTTAGCGCCCCAAACAGTTGCATAGTCAGTTTAGAGGCTGGGCCGCACCTAAGAATGGATAAAATGCTCTGGACAAATTTGTGCGGGCATAATAAATTCTACGAAAGCAAAATCATACCATTTTTAATTCACAATCGGCAATAAAAAGTGTTGATATTCCCTTTTGAAGGCATGTTTGAAAATGAAAGTAATCTCACACAGGCAATGTGTGGACCTTCTCTTTGGACATTTCATTCAAAAATACTTAGTGCTAGACAGTTAAAGGTGCATTATGCAACTTTTCATGCCGGGAAAAAAAGTTGATATTGGTGCGTATTTGGCCTTGTAGTGACCCGGTAGCTGTAGCTTGGAGCTTTTACTGTTGATCACGGTGGCCTCTACAATGTTGCTAGATCACTTGTTTTGTAGGTTTTCTGGTGAGAGACTCCGTTGGCAGAAAAAACCTTCCAAACAATTGATCCTGGAGAGAACACAGTGATGGAAAGTAAAGGCGCCATGCTGACCACTCGCTGCGTCACCACAAGGTCAAATACGCACAAATATAAAAAAAAAAAATTCACATAAAAAGTTGCGCAATGCACCTTTAACCATATCCCTGTTCCTAACTTTATTTTGTGTCATAAAATCTCAGGTTTTCACTGCAGACCTCTCCTCCTGAACGGACTTTAGCCTTAGCCTTAAAAAGAGAGAGAGAGTCATGATCTGGAAATCATTAAACGTTAACAACTTTTACAAAATGTTAAATGTTTTTGTAATCATCAAAATTACAGTAATTGTCAGTAAAAAACTATATTTGATTTGAACACGCTGACCTCGTCTAGCACACATGCTCAAGTCCCTACCCTACCTTTTAAATACTCTACAAAACCTCCAATAATAAATTCTCACCTTAGCTCCGGGGACGTGCTCCCATCCAGACAGAGAAAGAATGCGTCGAGTGGGTTGACTCCTGGTCTCTGTTCAGACTCATATATACGCAGACTCATGACATCACACCTCCGTCCCGCTCCGTTGGCCCCCACTCGCCTCCCTGTCCATGTGGAGACTATTCCCTCAGCCCTGACTCACCACTGACCGGACCTGCTGGTATCTGATACGGACAGGGAAAGAATGTTACAGTTACTAGAGTTGTATGTATAAACAAATCTTGGCTACTTTGGACTTCAACTATTTGCGAAATCAAAACGAGAAATCAAAAGAGAGTGCGGACCTTATGTTTTGGGATTTTCGCTTATCCTTATCCTCTGTCCTTTTTCAACGGGGAACAGCTCATCTAATTGAATAATACTACCACCTTTTAACATTATGATTTGTGTTTGTAGACGAGTTACAGAGATTAAGCACGGACTAGATCAGAACATCTGCATGTTCAGAGGCAATCTCTGCCCAAAAACCACACCCTTTATAAGAATTACCATGTCATGAATCAGGGCAATGACGGGTGATGCTTTTATGTCTCTCTTTTTGCCGGTTTAGAAGCGGGGATCCGCCTCATCTCCGGTTGTGCCGCTCCTTCGGGCATGTTCTTGCAAATTAAATCACCTGTGAACAGAACACAAACCAAGCCATAACTATTACATTAGAAGGACGTGGGGGTGTTATGGGCCTGGCCTGGGGTCGTTTGATGCTGTATATTGCATTCTGGTCTTTTTCCCCCCCTTTTCTTTCTTTGGATTGCCAAAGCGAATCTTCGCCTTTCTTTTCCTAACTCCCCACATAGAAGATGAAATGGTTGCAGATGCCAAAATGACAATTTTTTCGATCACACTTATTTGACACATCATTTACACAACATTTTCAAAACATTCAAATATTGCTCCAGCCTATTTTGGATACGTCTGCGTAAGCACTTAGTCCAGATATGTCTAAAAAACATCTTCAATCATGGATGTTGTCGTTAACTTTAACAGGTTTATACTTTTCCGCGCTGAGAATAGATTCACAGATCTCATTCTTATTATTTGCGTGGATATCGTGAGGAATGTGTTTTTCTTTGCAGCACCCACACAAGCTTTCGGGAACCATGCACGCAGGGTGATAGACACAAGTTATAGTAAATATAATAAAAATATAATATAAATATAGTAAAATACGAGCGGTTTTATTATTCCTAATGGCCAATGTGACTAGTCTTATTCAAAAGCTACAATCCAATTAGAGATTCTGTAAGCCATAAGTATAGATTTCTTATCCTCCTGACTACCAGGGAAAAAACTATTGTCCAATCACTTTTTTTTTTTTTTTCAAATCCCCAAATCTTTGTAAGATTGAAAAAAAAAAAAGGGTTTAATTTTTCAGATATCATGTGTCCACTACAGTGGACATCGGAAGGCCATACGTGTGAAACTGAACCTTGATGGCAAAGTTAGTCCCAAAAATAATACCAAAAGGTCAACATAAGAACGAGTTTACCATCCAAAAAACTGTCCATCATCACTTATGTTTTGCTTTATTGGGATGATACTTCAAAAAGCAGTTCCTCTTCTTGGAAACACAGAGGCCTAGGACTTTGTGCACAGGTTTTGCTCTTGCATCTTGAGCTGCGATGCATTGCATCTTTGGTCCTCCATCTTCCAGATGGAGGACCAAAGTGTCTAAGAGCTGCATTTGGCAGGGCCCTTTTGATGTGGGTGTGTGTAGTTATAGTCTTCTATCTTTGCTTATTTCCTCCATCAAAATGGACCAAATGACTACAAATGTCCACTAGAGGACATTTTTAAACACTTAAATACTATAGTAAAATAAGTCATACTCTGTGTTGTCAAGAGACTTATAGTGAAACTCGGAAAATTTGAATATCGTGAAAACGTTTATTCAGTCTGGAGAGGATTGTCAGGAAAAGGCCATTCAAAAGTGTGGGGGACCTTCACAAGGAGTGGACTGAGGCTGGAGTCAGTGCATCAAGAGCCGCCACACACAGACGGATCCTGGACATGGGCTTCAGATGTCAGATTCCTCTGGTTGAAGCATCCTGGTCTTCTTCAGCAGTGCCACAGGCTGAGAGCATCCATGCCGCGCAACCACATTAAGGCAGTCGTTCAAGTAAAAGGCCCAAACCAAGTACTAAGTTCATTTGCATGATTATAGTTTTCAGAGGGCCCACATGTCGGTGTTTAAAATCATTTTGTTTTATTGATTTCATGTAATATTCTAATTTTCTAACATTTTCATCTTGGGGTTTTTACAAGCTGTAAGCCATAATTTTCTAAATTAAAACAAACAAAGGCTTGACATACAGTATGTTACTTTGCATGTAATGAGTCTATTTCATATATTAGTTTCACATTTTAAGTTGTTTTACAGAAATAAATGAACTATATATTCTAATTTTCAGAGTTTCACCTGTATATGCAAACACCATTTCAATCCAAAATGTTCTCCATAAAAAAGGTTTTATGCATTTACTTTTCTTCTCCCCATACTAATGTGTTTGCATTGATGGACATCATTTTCCTCGAAGAAAAAAAAGACAATTCCTGGGTCACAACAAACATCGTTTATGTAGACTGCATTTTAAGTCAGGATTTAATTAGTTTTTTAAATGAATTGTGGACCAAATTAGGAGTAGCCTAGACTCAAAATTCAGGCCTACCTTACTTCTATAGATGGGTTCAAGAACACATGACTTTTTTTCTGACACCATTTTGAGGACTTTACTCCATCCAAAATAAAAATCTTAATTGCAGTGGTAAGGGTCTTCATTTCATTTCATATAAACCCACCTACCACCCACCTACTCAAACCCTAGGTTGAAGATGTCTAAAATCCAAGTGGCCAAAGTGACTTGTGGAACTTAATTTGTGTAGGTAGCCAAAAACAAAATCACCCAGCATTTAGCTAGCTGGCCAACGCTAATGTCAAGCCCTGTCTGTTCACTACAAGAGATTTACTGTCAAAGATCTGCAGTTATTTTTTATTTATTTAACCTTTATTTAACCAGGAAAGTCCCATTGAGATTAAAAACCTCTTTTTCAAGGGAGTCCTGGCCAAGAGGCAGCAAAAGATACAGTTGAAGAGTTACATACATATTACATACTCATTATAAAAAACATTTACAAGAGGTTGACTCGAGTGCTCTCACTCTGGACTTAAATTCGTTCAATGGAATAAGATCAGTTATTTTCCAGTCTTTTTGCAACGCGTTCCATGTAGAAGGAGCAGAGTGGACAAATGCCCTTTTTCCCAGCTCTGAACGGGCAAATGGAACAGTGAGCAACAGATGATCATTTGAACGCAAACTATAAGAGCCAACGCTCCTCCGTGAGATTAGGTTACAGATGTAAGAGGGCAGTAGACCAAGCATGGCTTTATAAATAAAAGTATACCAATGACTCAGCCTCCTGGAGGACAAAGAAGGCCATCCCACTCGAGAATACAGCTCACAATGATGGGTCAAGGCCCTACAGTTAGTAATGAACCTCAGAGAAGCATGATATACAGTGTCAATCTTGTGTAGACATTGAGCCGACGCGTTCATGTACAGCAGGTCTCCATAGTCTAAAATAGATACAAATGTTGCAGTGACAAGCCACTTTTTTGCCTTAAAAGAAAAACAAAATTTATTTCGAAAGAAAAATCCCAATTTGAGTTTAAGTTTTTTCACAAGATTGTCTATGTGGGGCTTGAAAGTCAGGGAGTCGTCAAGCAATATACCAAGGTATTTGTAAGTGTGAACCACCTCTATGACATTTCCCTCAAAAGTGGACACTAAGGGGATTGTTTGAGGAACCTTCTTAGTATTTGAAAACAACATTAGTTATTGTAGTAATGTGTGATGTATCAAGTGTCAGTGGGGAAAATAAAGGGAATTATCATTTGACAATCGATCGAATACCACTGCGGCAACTTGGAGGATAAGCTTGGTCCGAATTTTTATTATTCTTGTGACATTTGTATATTATTTACAATTAATGATTAGACTCAATTTGGTACTTCACTGTCGGTTAGTTCTCTCTGCTTCATATCTATGGTAAGCATCACACTTGCTCAATTTGGGGATTTCCGGCTCCAAATGCAGAGGCAGAACAAGTCACAGACACTTTGGGTTACATGGAGTCCTGATCTGAGCCAATTCGTCTGTTTAGTCATCACCAGTAACACCGCGCTATTTGTAGAAACACTGGAGTATCATTGTCATAACAAGAAGTGCAAGTGTATTTTTCAGACTCTACAAAGCTTAAACAGACCCTCAGACTGAACATTTTACAACAATATTTGAGGTTAGGGTGAGCTTTTTGGCTTACATCTTACTCTGCCTTTACAATACATTTTCTGTAATTTATATAGAATCATTTAAATGCTTTTATTTCCCAACTCCTTCCTCACATTAACAGTTGTGTGCTTGAAAGAGGTGAAAAAGAACATGCATGACATGTAAAAAACAAGTATGTTACAGTTAGAGGCTTGTACTGTAGGATGTACTTCTTAGTATCATGTTTCCAATAGTTACAGTTCTTTTGGTCTTTGTCTTTTCAAAACCAGCCATTGTTAAAATGTTCCAAAGAAAACTGAAAGTACTAAAAAAAAAACATTTTTACACAGCATAACTGAAAATAAGTTGCCCAGTATTTTCAGAATGCCGAGCAACAAAAGAGTGACAAAAACGCAACACAGAAACAAAACAAGGAAAAAGGTCAGTTCAGATCAATTTTTTAGCTTTCAAATGAGGCGTTACTCTGGCCTGTAGTCGGTAAGCACCAGTCGAGAAGCTTTTTGATTTAGATAAAGCTGAACTAGAGAAAATGCGCTCAGTTAAAGTAGGGGTTAAGAGGTTATTAGACACCAGGGTTGTGAATTTTGCAGCGGAGAGAAAGAGAATGTGTCTTGAAGTGGACAATGGACATTATGCGAAATCGACTTTTTTAAGCTTAAACTATGTATAATTGTTCCATCGTCCAAGACAGACCTGGAGTAGTTTTTCACTCCATTGATGCCGTTTCTTCTTCTACGGTGTCAGCGCTTCATTCTGTACTTCCTGGATACAATCGCGTCACTGTTAAAACCCAAAACTGTCCTCCACGTTATTAAAGCCCATTATCCAACATTATATCGGTTTTGAATCGCTCTGCTCAAAGCGTGTTTATCTCTCTGTGCTGAAGCTGGAAACCAGTGAATAAAAACTGAAAGTTACACAGCTGCCAACAGGAGGCGCTCCAGTCAAAATCTTCCCCAGCTCTAGCACATGTATTTCATAACTATTTAATTCTTAGAGACACTTCAAAATATAAAACATAAAATGTCAATTCTAAAGTACCCAAAATACTGTTTTTGAGACTATTTTTATGCCCGTATGCATATGTCCACTTTAATGAACTTTAATTTGGCAACACTTAATTGAGTATACTGCACCATAACTCAGGAGTTCTCAAACTGTGGTGCTCAAACCCCATCTGGTGGTACTTATGGTTCACTGAAGTTTTAGAGTGATTTCTTTTTTGTCATTGCTCTGGCTAGTTCTTGTTTCGTCCTCATTGTTTTACTGATGTTGCGTCCTTTTAGACTTGGTTAATTCCTGGTTCATGTGATGTGTGGAGGCGGTACTTTGTGTGCACTGTCATGTCCTCAGAAGGTGAACGCATACACCACCCCCACCACCACGATGTTCCCGATGGTGGCGGTGATGGCGATCCACAGCCAGAGGGCGTCTCTGAGCCTGGAACGTGGCTCCTCCGCTGGGTCCGGGCCAGACAAGGAGGCGGCCGTGTGCACGCTGAAGGAGGAGTTGTACAGGGAATGGTCCGTGCTGTAGTCGTCTGTGGGAGAGGAGTCCATGAAGGCACCAGTCATCACTGGGATCTACAGGAGGCACAGCAGAACAATTCAAATCATGGATAGAGCTTAACAATATAGGCTCTGCTATTACATTACTTGTTAGAGAAGAGTTATTACGCTCTTATTTTTCCAAACCAGGGGTGCCCAAACATTTGTCATGCAGAAAGAGCAAAACTAGGGTGACCAGATGTCACAGTTTGGAAACGTCCCATGTTGGCTCTCCACAAACTCTCACTGGGTCCCAGTGTTTAATGTTGGAAATCTGGTCACCCTAAACGATTTCCAGTTTCGCCGCAACCCAGAAACAAAAATACAGGTCTGAGATAAAACTGTTTTAGTGAAAACAAGCAAACATTTGGGGTTATGACAGTCCTGACCTTTCCCCTCAGGAGTGGCCAGTGTTTAAATGGGCCTCCAGCTTGTGTGTTTAACCAGTTATTTGACTGCAAGTGCGAGAAGAAGCTTCTGAAGATAAAAGCGTGCAACCTAGTCCAGTCAATGATATTTAAATCTCTACTGCAATGGAAAGTTCTGGGAAGACTGAGAACCTTCACAACAAATATATTATTGCCACATTATAAAGCTGTTAAATAATTCTGCTTTATTGTGAAACAAAGTTGGTGAAGTTACAGCCACTATTTTTCTTTAACAGACAAACTAATATTCTTTTCTATATATCCAGAAATCTCGCAGAAGGAGGAAATGCAGGCTCCAAATACGTATTAAGAACCCTTAATGACCTGTGCTCCGAGATTAATAGGGGTCGGCCACGTCATTTTTCATGGGTAAAGTAGTGCTTAATAATATATTAATGTGGCCATCCGTCATGTTGGCTGGATTATATTCTTGAAAAATGATAATGATAGTTGTATGACCTCCGCCTATTTAAAAGTGCACATCATAACGAGTTGAAATAGTGTATTATGATGACCAGTTTTGTACGAGTCAGGCTGTGTGTAAATATACTGTCATATGTCACTGCACTGGTACTAAATGGTATGTTTCAGCGCTTAAAAGGACACATCCAGCATCATATTCATGGAAGTAAGAGTGCTTTTTTGTTGTTGTAGCCCACTCATTTTTTTGGGGGGGAATAGCGTTCCTTTAGTACTTGCTTCGTATCTCTGAGTTTCTCTGAGTGAACCCTTAGGGCGGTAGTGCACTCAGCCAGGGCACCATAAGCTGTGTTCTGGTCGCTGCACTCAAATGCACTCCTCTCTGGTGTTCCTTTCAGTGAACACTTATGGCTCGGAGAAATTGTACCTTTTACATAAAATGAGCCGGATGCCATCAAACAAAAGTCTCTGGTGCCATCGTCACCAAAAAAAAAAAACACGACAGGAATAGAAGATAATGATGAATGAAAGCTCAATCATTTATATGTATTTTTTATAACGACATGAGAAGCATATTATGAGGACAAGAAATAATGGAAGGGACCCTGTGGATAAAAATGAATGATTGAACAGTCTGGGTTCTTTCAGGTTTAAAGAGAGAAGAAAGAGGATAAATAAAGATACAAAATGCTACATTAAATACAATATCACTGACGTTATCAGGGTTATTGCATTTATCGTGAGCATGTGTAAAATGTACTGTAATACCTTCTTTACCTCCATACAGTTCATGTATATTTTGTTTCTTTTTAATTAAACTCCACGGAAGACAAAAAAAAAACTCAAATTCGATGTTTACATCAATCTCCCGTGTGTTTTCAATGTTCATTAACATACACTTTTCCAACTAAAATAAACAAACAAAAAGTTCTGGGATTTTATAAATAGAAGTTAATAATTTGACATCATAGAGATTCCATTTGATATCATAAGCCAGTTTCTTAAAGCTCACAGACACACATCTGTCAGGTGCATGTGTGTGTGTGTGTGTGTGTGTGTGTTTTACCTGGGCTGCCATAAACGACAGGTCCATGTTGGAGAGTTTCTTTTTTTTTGTCCTGAAGCTGGACTCGTCAGTGGATCTTGAAACTGAAGCTGAAGGTGCGGCGTTACATTGTCCTCACACCAAATTCGTCCTCTAAAAACAACTCGGGACTTGTTCAGCTGACAGTGCGAGGGGCAGGGATGGGGAGGCAGGAGTCTTAAAGAGGAGAGACAGAGGGAGGGGAGAACTTTCAGTCAAGAGTTAAGAATTTCTCAGACCCCGTGGGCCGCTGCACTGTTGTGTTGCATGTTAGCACCCTCTAGTGTTTAACCAGGAGTAGAACGAAAGAACAGATTCTCTTTTACACACCTGCACTCAAAGCTCAAAGGCTCTATACTGGATTTTTTTTACCCCACAAACAATGAAGGAGAGCATACATTTTCTTATTCCTAACTTCCCAGAAGCATTTTTAACTGAGAAAGTGTATGTCTTTATATGGTTGATTTTACATGCTTCAGGGTTCTACATCTGGAAAAAAAATCCGGTATATGGCCTTTAATTTTAATGTAATTTCCCAAATTTAGAGTAGTCGTACCAGGCCTGACATTAGGAAATTGCTCCTATAACCCTGAGAATAATATTCAAAGTGAACACTAAAATCACTGAAGGTGACATTCAGAGTGTGTTCGTGTGAAGGTGCTTTTCTTGTACTGCAATATCAGTAGCAGATTAGCTCTGACATTATAGACATAGCCCTGCGCTGGAATGGGAGTGTTCATGTTTACTGTGGATGTGCAAACCAGACAGCAGACGGCTCGACGTAAGACAGAGTAATCTTTTTAATTATCGTTTGGACATCACAGCCTCACTGAGGGATTTGCATAAACAGGAGACATACCACACAGAGATTTGCCTGAAATTATTTGCAAATTACATCCACGAGGGTCAATCACAAGCACAGTCTTCCATTGGGGGGGTTTATTCTTCCGTCTTCTTCTGGACCAGCTCTTTGACCTGGGGAGTCAGAGCCATGATCTGGGTGCGGACAGCCCTGGTATCCTCGTCGGGCTCCTCCTGGTCCCCCTCGTCCTGTTTGTGGCTCATCAGCTGCTTCACCACCAGGCTCTGATACGACGCCAACAGCTGCTGCTGCTCCTGAAACACACGGATACTGTAACCTCCACGCTCTGCTCCACATGTAACACCTCGCGCTGAACAGACGGACGCTGTTCACAGCTAAAGGGCTTATTATTGCACGCCTGGATGACTGAGAGCTTCTACATATATAAAGAGAGGAGCTGATGCGACCCAGTGCTTCATGTGCGCCCTCTTGTGTGTGTGTATATGTGACGTACTGCAGTGATGCGTCCCGTCAGCGTCCCTATGATCTGGGGCACACAGCGTCCCGGGGCGTGGAGCATGTTCTGGGTTTGGGCCTGGAACAGCAGCACACTGGTGAGGTGCAGGACCAGAGCAGGGTCCTCCGTGTCCCTCAGCTGCTCCAAGAGGGCATGCCGGTGCATGAAGAGTATCTGTCTGCACACAATACAAACACAAAGCACAAACTGTTAGGGTGAGGGGCTGAATTAAAACACACACTTTTGAGCTGATGGAACTGGTGAATTTCTCCATTGTGACGTCAATAAAGTCCCATCTTATCTTATCTTAAATATTTAGTAGTTTATATAGCCCTTATAGGACAATGGTTCTCAACGGGTGTACCTTCAGGACTCACTTTCAATGCATCTGTAAATGTTTTATTATTGAAGTAATGAAGGAGCAAGTATTAACTGATGCTTTACCAGTGTGTAATGTTGTGTACTTATTATCAAATGTGTATAGTACCGCTCTTTTTTCTTATCGGCCTTCTTCAGCATGAAGCCACACACCTCTGCTGAGCTCTCGATATTCGTCAGGAAATCTTCAATTGACTAAAAATAGGGCACAAAGACGGTGAATTTACAATAGATTTCTATTTTTAAAAACCATTGGCAGAAGTGATGTTGTGTTGCAGTGACATCCTGAGAGTAGTCAGTGAGTCAGTCAATATGCGTAGTTCATATGTTAAACTTGGCCATCCCCCTTTGTCTTATTATGGTCAAGCTTGAATTTCAATCAATACATTTGTTTCTATATATAATAAACAATTAGAAAAATACATATATTTTACTATATTTGACTGAATCAAAAATGAAAGCTTTCAACTGCAGTTCGCTCTGATACAAAAAGTTCTATTTCCCTCCTCAAATTCAAAGCCAGGCTGGTAGACCGATTAAAAAGCGCCATGCTGATAATTGAGATCGATCGTTGTTGAGATGGCCATTTCTTAAAATAAATAATCAGTTGGTAATAAATTAGAGTTCAGATATGCACTTTTCCATTGAGAGCATTGTGCAGTTTCATCAGAGGCCCCTTTGTCTCCTCAGGAAGTTTGCCAATAATCTTCAGCCGAACCTGAAAGAGAACAACGCAGATGTAAACCTGGAATCGACACGTGCAGCGTTTGTGAATCAGGCCTCCTCTGACCTCACTGGTGATGGAGCTGGGGTTCTCCGCAGACATCATCATATCTGCGGCCAGGAAGTTGACCAGAATGTTGGTCATGTCTGCGCACACCGTTCTCAGCACGTGTTTGGCGATGTTCACTTGAATCTCATCTGCGGGAGGAAAACAATCAAAACATTGTTGCAAAGAATATCATAAAGCCTTAATTACTGAAGTCTTTACTAATTGCAACCATTGAAATAAGTGATAAGTGTTTGTGAATGGTTTACCTGAGAACAACTTGGTGCCCTTTTCGAACAGCCGGATGTTGTTGTACAGGTTGGAGATCTCCTCCTGGAGGTCCTTCATGCTCTTCTTTTTGCTGGCGCCTGTTGTAGAACTACTCGAGGACATGAAGACTGTCCTCAGCACCTCCTGGTAGTTTTTGGTCAAGGGCCTGAGGGACATAACCATTAGAGAGGACTAAAGTAGCAAACGGCATGAGCAGACCGTTTAAACTTACCGTGCCAGTTGCTCAGCCAGCTCTGAGAGGATCTCTTCAGGACAGTCTGCGAGGCGCTGCTCCAACACAGTTATGATCTCGTCCTCTGCCATGAAAGGGACTTCGGTCTGTTTGTTGCGATCTGAAAAAAGAAAAAAATAGGCCACAGTCAACTACAAATACAACAAATTATAACTTTGGAAAATCTGCTAGACGGCTTTTACATTTATTTGTGTTAAATTATCTACAGTATTTAACCAGTTTACTGAATGCTCACACCGTCAGCATTACAACAGGTTGTAATGTGCACATACTCTGTTGAGAAGATCCAGTTTCCTCATCGCTGTCCTCATCTTTCCTCCCTTTCTTTTTGGTTTTACGAATGCGGATCTCTCTGGCATTTCCGCCGCCGCCCGCTTTCACGCTGCCGCTGCCCTCTGGAACACAGCAAAACCCAAAGCTTATCACTGCCTCGCAGACAGACACAAACAGACAATATGTATAGAGTATTGGCGAACCTGTTGCCTTCTTCCTGCGATCCACTTCCCTTTTCTCCTTTTTGGATGAGGTGGAGCTCTCCGTCAGCATGGATGCCTGCTTTATGTCATCCTCGGTAATCAGAAAGACCGGATTGTTCTTGACTTCCTATGGGTTTTGGAACACATAAACAGCACATTTTCAGGCTTTTTATTTTATTTTAATTGTAAAGCATTTGTACACAAGACCCAACCCAAAACATGCAAAATAGGGATGTACCTTGAGAGCCTTTTTCTGCATGTCCTCATCAAACAGAGCGAGGCAGCTGCTGAGGAACTTCTCGCTGACCACCACGGTTTCCCCCAGAACTCGAGCCGAAGACTGAGCGTTGATGTTCCGCATGGCCTGACTGATCAGAATCCCCACGTCCTCCTCAGACAGGCAGCTCGGGAGAATGGGCTGAGCACACAAAAACAGAAAAGATGGTTAGCGTTAACAAAACTGTTGGGTTTGAGAAAGAGACGAGACAATAGAATTTGTCATCAATTATTGTCATAGGGCAGTGATCATAGAAATGTCAATGTCAGTGAAGAAATACAAAATGAGCATCTCCAAAGTGTTTAATGTGAGTCTAGATACGGACCTGGATATCTGTCCATGAGGCCGAGCTCACTGCCTCCTCCACAGACGCCTCCACCTGGTCCACCAGACCCTGCCCCACACAGGCCGCTCGCAGGAACAACAGTTTACTGGACTTGAACCGCTTCTTTATGTAGCTGCTGGGGTCAGGGATGCCCAGCCGCACCAACGAGTCAAACTCTGAAGCAGAGAAATGCCCGTATTACAAAGATAAACTATAGGGAAAAAATATTAATGTCACTGGTACTGTATAGCACCTTGCTTCATCAATACGTTTTTGTGGGTTCAAAATAATTAAAATATTCGCGTTTGTATCAAGTACAACGGGGTCTGTGGGGACAGGACTTGTCTGTCTGAAAACCAATTCTGAACCACAGTGAAACATTTTGGGAAAAAAAACATTATAGAAATGACACATAATGAAATAAATAAATAAACAAACTGCTGAATAAAGCAGGGTATTGAATTGTACCCAGGCAAGTGAATTAATTTGCCGTTTTGTTTTGTCTGAGCCACAACCAAAGCCGTTCAATCCTCTTAACCGTACCTAAGTATCCGTTCTGCTGGAGGAAAGAGTCTACCCAGGCGTTCTGTGTTCTGGCATAAATATCCGGGATATAAACAGCTTTGTCCCGTCTGCCTCCTACCACCGTTCCTTTCAGACGTCCAGTATTTACCAACTCCTCCAGGACAGCTGGTGAAGACAGCGCTGCCATGTTAGAAAACTCAATACTCCAGACAAACTGTCAACATTCGCAGGCGCTGGGCCTTTCTTACAGTAGAGGAGATGCTCCTGGAATCCAAATGCCCCAATCATGCTGCTGACAGGTGTGGGCCTGCACAAAACATCAAATGGAGCCACTTTCAGTACAACTCCACACTCCACAGAGAGCCTGCAGCAGACTCCGTAAATGTGAAACAAAATCTGAAACTCAAGGAACATTTCACCATGAGCATCTGGGTGAATTAACTTTGGGCTGTCAACCACTTAAAGTTGAGACATTGAAATATTGAGTGCTGTGCAGCAAACTTTCAGAATGGAAATCCCACAAATCCAATAAGAGGGAGTTTATAATTTATTTTCCGCCTAATCCTTTGGAAATATTTTTATGCTGTTACTAATTGAATGTCTAAATGAACCTAATAAGTAAAAAATAAACAACTGGCTCCACTGTGGTTGTCAAAGGAAGTGTCAGTGTGGAATTTTAGCAGGTTTGCATAATTCATACTTTACTACTCTACAATTTGACTGCATTCAAAAAGTTCAATACGTTAGGCAACAGAGAACTAGACTACCTAGTCCGTGGAGTGCTATACTTGTTTGGTGTGCTCAGAAAAGCATTGGGGTTTGAATTTGTGCAATTATAAAACAGGTACGGAGACCAAACGGAAATATCAAACAATAGTTATCGTATTCTTACAAATGCATAACAACACGGGCTTGAAGTATTTTCATTTTGGTCCTATACAATGTAATAAGTAGGGCGCACCAAACCAAAACTAAATTACAACCCACCGTGTTATTGCACTGAACAGTCCCTGTATTCTGGCCTTGTGTCGGGCCACGAACGCCTGAGTAAAGATTATGCCCCTGTTGTACTGGTCCATCTCTCCCTGGATGAGTTTTCCCAGACGCTTGGACAGCTCCTGGATCACACACGCAATAACGGTTAATACCACACGCAAACACACTACTGCGATTCCAGAAACAGGTGTGTGAGCCACCTCAGTGAGGAAGTCCCCTGGCAGGTCGTAGCTCTTACACAGCTCCGCAATGCTGATCAGACCGGCCTCCTGCAGTTTGTCATTCACCTCTTCGGCCAAACGGTCCAGGTAAGCACTGCAAACAGAACATGTATTCACTCACACGCGTTTCTTTAAACTATGCAACAGAACTGCTGCAATCACGCATGCTCACTTGTCGATAAGCTGCCCCAACACAAGCTGTACTCCTCGGTCAGACTTGGCGATGTCACTGGCTCTGTTTTCAACGTGCACCCAGTCCACATTAATGATCTGCGATGAAGCAAAACAACCTTTAGGAACTGAACTGTTGAAAAGACACACACATGTATCAGGAGTGTATTGCCGGGGTCCATAATCAAAAGCTTCAGTAAAATTCTGTTATGATTTTACAAGTCAGGGGACCGGAAGTGGCCCGCGGGCCGCCTGTTGGCGACCCCTGTTCTAGATATTCACAGACACTTTAAAATTGAGAAAGAAACAAAGACAGAGGTATTATGAGGAAATACCCACCTGCTGTAGGTCCACAATGTTGACCCGCCCTGTGACAAAGTGGGAAACAGATAAGTTACTTATATCCAACCTGTGGTGGGTAATATATAAAAGGTACAAGCAGCTGTGGAGATGAATTTTCCATATGTCACAGCTGAGCTCCACTCACCTCCGTGCACGTAGAGCTCATCTCGGATCTCTCTGCTGATCTGGGCCGGAGTGATGTACTCTTTCCCATCCAAAGTGTGCACCACATCCAGTTGCTTATCCTCCACCAGTTTGTGGATAATCTCAATGCAGTTCCTCTCTGACAGCCTGTTTAAGGGGCAGATTTAGACTCAGATTTAACGCCAATAATAAACAGTAACCACGACTCATTCAATGCAGTGCCTTCTGTGAAAGGTGATAGCTTTCCCAGCTTCTGTTAATGCAAGTGTTGTAATAAACCCACATTAGGAGTGGCTTACAGTGCTCACAGCTGCACTTACCTTTGCACTGTTTCGGCAAACTGTGCTCGCTGAAAATCCGCAGCTAAACGCCGAATTTCCTCCCAGTCCGCCGCCATTATTTACTGATAAATCCTAATAAATGTCACCCCTGACTGAATCGATGTCTAAACAGCCTGAAGTGAGGCGGAGGTGTGCGCTAAGCTAACTGTGGTCTGAAGTCTGAAGCTAGCTAGCCACACGTCAACATTCAGTGACGCGCTACAGACACTCAGCACGGACAAAACACACGGCGAACAATGTCTGTGCAAATACCACCCTCTTGCAGCAATGCAATACTTATGATAATTATTTAGTTATAGTATCAACGTAAAGGCGGTTTGAATGGCTTTATAGCAGAGTGTTCAGCGTTTACTCAGACTGCAGTGTCAATGTTAGCCTCTAGAGGTCAGTAGAGTACAGGGGATGTTTGATGGTGGAAGTAATTAAGCAATGGAGCTCGTCAAGGTAAAATACAGTAATAAAAATATAAATGTATTTAGTACAGGCTGCTGTTTTGCCTGCTGACATTTTCCTACTGCATAATCTCACTTTTAAATGAGCTGCACAGCGTTGGGTTGTTGTCCCTTAATGTAAAAAAAATACTCTCTTTCATACAGGGAGAGACTAATCAGGCCCCTGCAGCCACTCTTAACATCAGAGGAAAGTTGTAAGTAGATTTGCTCAAACTTTATGATATATTATATGCTTTGGTGAGTTACATGTTTTGCCTCGAGCTCAGATTAAAATGACCACTCAAGGTAGAGGGATATAATGCAGAATTATGAGATTAGAAAATGTATGCAGGCATCGTGGGTGGGATATATAACACTGCAATGGTCTAAAAATGGATGTCCTTTCAGATTATTATTACATTCTTTGGGGGGGTTTATCTTAACTCATGCTTTCTTTATGGCACAGGGGACAGGAGCAGTTTGACTTGATTTTCTAGTTCAGCTTTTAAGAAAAGAGACAAGCTTCAAGTGTGAAATACTATGGTTACGATATCCTGTGACTGATCGTGTTTTCAGTGACTTATGTTAAGCTGCTCAAAAAGAATAGTTTCAGATTTAAAGGAACTATATCATGCAAAATCAACTTTTTGGAGTTTTTAACCATGTTGTTATGCTATTTCCTTATCAAAAACAACCCCAGAGCGTTTTTTGGCTTCATTCACGCAGTTCTAAGCAATCCTCCTGAAGCTCTCTGAGCAGCTGCTCCGCCCTGTCCTGGAAAACGACTGAGTTGTGACATTCTGACGTATTTTACATAGTGTCAAACTGGAAGGGCCAGACCTCTGTAATGTAATACCTTACGGCCTGATTTTAATTTATAAAACAGCTTTTTCATTATTTTTGTTGTAAGAGAGAAAAAAATAAAATAAAATAGAGAGTAAACAAACGCACCCCCGGAGGATCCGAACAGAAGTCTTGTTTGTGAAGACGGAGCTCTTTCTAACCTAGTCCGGACACCGCCTGTTCTTTTTTCTTACCCAACGATAATGTCACAGATGCACGTTTGGCTACGAGAGGAACAGGACTATTCAACCTTCCTAAAGAAGAGTGCACTCGCCAGAAGTTGGAATTTCTTTCCGGGATTCAGCGACTATATCAACCAACCTGATGGCTGCTTGGTGAACCTTGGCCAGAATCAAAGTGGATTAACTTGTATAACCAACGCGAGTCCCATAACGTAAACACACGATGATGGGAGACCAGGCTAAACGTAAGTCGATCAAAACGCGTGTTAGCGTGTGTGTTAGTCATTTATGAAACTGTGTTGCAAAGGTCAACTCCTTATAACTGCATTATGTGAAGGCAAGGCAAGGCAAGTTTATTTGTAGAGCACAATTCATACACAAGGCAATTCAAAGTGCTTCACAGTTACAAGAAAACAGATCAAATCAATCATTAAAACATAAAAATGAAGTAACTTCACTTTTTGCAGCGATATTTATATTTATAATACTGCAAATGTGGAATGAGCGGAGAGACGGGCGGAGTTAACTGAATCGAAGCGTCTTGTCTTCCGGGTTTGGAAAATACCCCTAGAAAATACTTGTATTTCTCTCAAAAATGAGTACTCCATAGTGATAGAGGTTCAATATGTCATATAAATGCCTATACTTTACTTTGGAATGGCTAAAATAGCATGATTCAGCTCCTTTAATGTATTTATATGTGAAGCACAGCAGATCAACATCATAGTGGACATGCACTGCCACTGTATCAACTTCCTACTGTAGATTACAAGTGTATCCCCAATATGTCTCATATTTACACTTTTCAAAAACTGTTATAAAAGCAGAAGTCTTATTCCTGACTCCAACAGCTCGACAAATGTAGGTCACATTTCCACTGTGAAGGAGCCACATTGTGAATAATGTTCTAAGAGAAGTGTATGGCTGTGCAAACATGATCTTTTTTAAATTGTGTGCAATTCCCATCAATGTACCTAATTCCAGCGTTCAGCTCCCCCAGGATGAGCATAATAGCTGACAGAGCATTATGACTGATATGAATTGGCTCAAAGACTGCAGAGTTCATGATCAAATGTTATAAATTTAATGCTATCATACAAATACTACTTTTCACAAGGCGTTAGTCCTAATAAATACCTCAAACATTGTAGTGTCCAAATGTTTTTTAGGTGAACGGTAACTCCAGGATGTAACGTCTTAACTGAACCGAGCACATTTTATCCAGTTTGGCTTTACCCAAATCTAAAAGCTTCTAAAAAAAGCATCAAAATGAACACGAGGATGAGAACGCAACAAAAATGTGACAAAAAAAAAAACACGACAATAATAGAAAAGTGACAAAAAGGTACACAAATAAAATAAATAAACTTGACGAAAAAGTGACAACAATAACAAAGCAACAAGTAACAAAATCGTGGTGAAAACACGACAAAAATACACCAAAAACCTACGAAAACACATCTCTACTTGAGAATAATAATTTGACAACTGTTTTGGACTACACTACCCTCCTCTGCACATGACTGACACACAGCAACGTAAAATCATGCTGCAATATTTCATTCCTTCAGGCCGTGTTTGATACTTTCTGAACGTATGCAAATATATTTCCCAGCCTAAAGTGCACCCCGGGGAGCTGCCAGCTGTTCCCGACGCGACTCTGTGTGGTGCCACTCGTCTCTTCAGGTTAAAAATACAGGCGAGTGAGAGCGCGCGCGGCGTTTACTGACACCGGCTGGGTTCCCGACACCTCGGCGCTCCAGCGTGGCTCCGCGAGGGAAGGATGCTCCAGGTGCAAGTGGGCGGCTCGCTGCTGAGATTTCCAACAGCTGCGGCGGGTGAGCGATCGTGGGAGGAACGCACTTGCATCCAGGACCTCGAAAGCACCGCGCGCTTTCAGAACAACTACTCCTGAAGTATGTTTATTTAAGGGGATCCGGGCGCAACTACAAACACATAAGGAGCAGACAAGTTATTAATGATCTTCAACGCTTTCCCTCTGTGCGCTACTTAATAATCATGGCCTGAGACTTAGGCCTATGTGCTTTGAGGATACTTGAATAACTATGGGGTTTGTAGCCAAGGGGATGTTTCAGCACAAATAAAGGGAATCAAAGAGTTTCCGAATTGACTTGAGTTACCTAAATGTTTGCTGGTCGTGTTCATAGTTGTGTGTGCCATATATTGTTTGTGGGTACCAGTCCCGGCGTCAAGAGGGGGCGTGAGGGGGCGTCGCCCCCTCACGCGGACTGTCCCGCCCCCTCAGTCAAAATCAGTCATTTTTTTATATATTGTTTTCAGTCTATGATGTGTTCAAAATAACCCAAAACTTGGAAGAAACTGCACTGACTCTAATGAACAGTTTTGGAAATTAAAATTCAGAGTTTCCAGTGGTCCTTGAACCCATCACGCACCTCCTTACTATGTCATCAGTGCATCATCCCGCAATAGGCTCTGTGCACAAGTCCCGTGACGTACTTCCGTTTTCCAAAGTGATCGGCAGATCAGTTTCCTGTTTACTTCCCGCTCCTGTTAAAACGGCCGTAAAGATGATGCCAAGTGAACAAACAAGCGCTGTAACCGTAAGAAAAAAAACAAAATATAACGTCAAAAGTGTATTCAGGTTACAGAAAACAATGGGTGGTTCAAACGACCATTGCTGTGTGCCACTTTGTACGGGATCCAGCCGTTATAACAGTGAACTCAGCTTCCACCGCTTTCCTAAACCTAAGAGCATTCGTGCGCAGTGGCTTCATAAGATCCGAAGGACGGGGTTTTCCGTAACTCTGCATACGAAGGTATGTAGCAGACATTTCACTAAAGATCTTATCCGTACTACTGCTAAGGGTAAACGGATTTTAGCTGCAAGTGCTGTGCCGTCGTTGTTCGAATGGAACGGCTACACGAACAGCAAGACGCGGGCTGGTGTTTGGGAGCGCCGCACTCGTCCCACACCATCAAGTCCTGATCTCGTGGCTGAGGAGAGTGAGGAGGAGATTGTGGAAGCAATGATCCCCATGCCCATCGACCACGACTACGGAGCAAGTCCCACAGTGTGTGTCGACCGGGAACAATATGAGAAGCTACTAGATGAAATCGAGACGCTGAGACGGCAGGTCCAAACGCTTCATCTACAGAGCTCATTTGGACTCCAGCGGTTTGCATCATCACCAGAGGACATCAGATTTTACACCAGGTAAGATATGCACAACCAATCTATCAAGCCAAGTTAGTAGTGGTAAGATCAACGTTTAACTTTACTGTAAGTGGTTGCCTCTATTGTCTGTTTCAGTGTATTATTTTCTCTGTCTTTTTAATCTAATATTGAGCAAGTATGATAATTAATTCCAACTACAATACTGTTTAGATTCCCCTCATATGAGCATCTGATGGCATTTTGGGGCCTGATCAGTTCTGCTACAGTAAAGATGGTTCGGGTCACCAACACCAGAGCAAAGACAACGAGCACAACAACTGAAAGTCCTGTAACCAGACCGACTGTAAGTAGCAGACTCAAACACAAATACAGACATCCATGAATATTATGATCATGATCTAATTTTAATGTAATATTTTCCCACAGAAACTGCTGCCAATAGATGAACTTTTCCTCTTTCTGTCATACCTGTCCACTGGCTGTACCCAGAGGGAGCTGGGCCATAGATTTAACATCCATCGAGCAACAGTCAGCAGAATTATTGTGACCTGGGCCAACTTTCTCTACAGCCTACTGGGATCGGTATGTACATGGATGTCTCCTGCAGCTGTGAAGGCCAGTCTCCCACAGGACTTTCATGGTAGCTACAGCGACACACATGTGGTCCTTGACTGCACAGAGTTACGCTGTCAGACACCTTCATCTCTGCTCCTTCAAAGTGAGGTCTTTTCACACTACAAGTCCCACTGCACCTTCAAGGCCATGGTGGGAATGTCCCCCCATGGAGCCCTGACATTTGTGTCAGCACTCTTTGAAGGATCCATGAGTGATAGAGAGGTGTTTCGCCAGTCAGGGATTACATCACTCTTAACACCTGACATGGCCATCATGGTTGACAAGGGCTTCCTGGTGGATACACTTGTACCTGGGACTGTTCATCGTCCTGCCTTTCTCTCCAAGAGGACACAAATGTTGGAGGTGGATGTTCTGAAGACGCAGTCCATTGCTCGTTTAAGAGTGCATGTTGAGAGGATGATCAGAAGAGTCAAAGAAAATAAAATTTTTGATTCTATAATCCCTCTGTCCATCTCAGGCAGCATCAACCAAATCTTCACAGTTGCATGTCTCCTCACAAATTACCAAAATGGGCCTCTTGTCAAGAAATGGGTGTATGATGTTTGAGATGAGGAAGCAACAGGAGATTTTAAACGAGCAATGGACTGCATCTTCAGAACATCCACATTTACTTACCATTTACTATTTTGTTGAAGTTGCATGGGGTATGGTGATGAACATGAATTTGTTTATTCCTTAGCTTTAATTTTTGTCTTGTTTATGTTCAATTTGTTGATTCTCTCGCGTATCTTTTACTGACTTAGGACTTAGAAAGATAAATGTTACATATTCATGATAATCAGTTGTCTTTTTGGTTAATCTCTATTATATATATATGTGTAATTTAAATGTGTTTAGATAGATCAGTAATGGGAAATGAACCTGAAGATTCTGAATAAATGCATTGTTATAACCACACGAATGTCTGCTGAGTATCTCTCATTCAGTGAACCCACCACAGTGGAAAATTGACAACTAAGTATTGGCATAGCAGCCCCTCCAGTGGTTTATAGGTTTAGTTAAAATCAAGTATCCAAATCCAATGTTGCATCATAAATTTATATAATTTCAAAATAAGCATTTACATTACATCACACATTACATTTCATTACATTGTGCATGGTGATTGGATTTGCACACATTACATGCATTTCTGCATGTATACATTGAAATAAAACCTGTCTATCTTTTCTTTGATGACATCTAACATGTCACGGTCTCTGTAAATTCTTTGAATTAGTACGTCTTCCTCAGCTGAGACAACAAAGTCACACCAATTCATTCCTGTTATTAGCATCTGCCCTTGTACTTGTGAGTAATAAGCATGTGATCTTTTGAGCTCCAGTTTGCCTGAATTCATTTTGAGATATGGGCAGTCAACATAGCTTTTAACATTCGGACATTTCATTTCAATCAAACCAAAATTACACTGCTCTGAAGGATCAAAAATTACCCCATCGGGAGATGCCCCCAACCAAGGGGCATCAGGGTGAATTACAAATCCACAAGGGTAGTGGTTGACCCTCTTCATCTGGCAGTACTCCCAGATGGCATCTGCCTCCATTTCAAGGCCCCTCTTCATAGCTGCAGTCTGACGGGTTCCCTGCAGTATCCGGTCAGCCAGACTGTCTTCAGTGCACTCTCTTACCTGACAGATCTCCCTGAAACGTGAGGCAGTCAGTCTTGGCCTCCTCAACTGATGCCATTCACTGCACGAACTTTGTTCTCTAGTAGCACACTCAAATTTGTGTACCATGTCCCAAGTGACATCAAGACTTTTAAGGTGCAGCTGCTCTGCTTCACTACAGACAAACATGCAATTAGATGGCTGCAGGCGGTAATTCTTAAGAGGCAGAGATGGAGGTGGTGGGGCAGCATGGAAGGATAGGTCCCTCTTAGTTGTTGCTGGTTGCTGGTAGGACAATGGACTGCCAGCTTGAACTGGGCCAAGGGCAGAGTCAACCAGAGGAACTTCACAGCTGATGCCCATGCTGCAGATCATCGGTGCCTCAGCTGCAGAGAAGTTCTGATAGGCTTCTGTCACCTAGAAATGTAATAAATCATAATTATCCCTTTTTTCAATGTATTGGTGTGCATGGCCTCACATCACTAAAAATAGCTTTCTAATTGAAAACCCTTCTCTAAACAGCTCCTCATAAAATTGTGAAATATAAGTATATGTATATAAATTTAAAGGAATAGGCCACCGTTTTTACATACTGACATATGTTCTTACCTTACCTTAGACTAGTTGATATGTACCTGTCTGGTCTTTGTCCGTGCGCTCTGTCATGCAAACGGAGCACAAACGCAGCCTCCTCCACATACTGTATAGTTCCAAATCAGCTCCCGTTAGAAGCTACCAAACTCTTCCACGTTGTCCCTATTTAAATACAGTTACGTGACGTGTTACACTACAAAGTATAGTAACACAGAAATGTAACATGTCGATTTTCTCAGCGGATAAAAAGGGGTACTATATTGTGAGGCGTAATAATACGAGGAGCACTACGTCCGCGCACTAACTCCTAAAGAGTTTTCTCCCGCTCACTACAAGTCACGCTGCTTCTATTGACGGAAGTGAGCGGGGGAGAAGTCTTTAGGTGTTAGTGCGCGGACGTAGTGCTCCTCGTATTATTACGCCTCACAATATAGTACCCCTTTTTATCCGCTGAGAAAATCGACATGTTACATTTCTGTGTTACTATACTTTGTAGTGTAACACGTCACGTAACTGTATTTAAATAGGGAAAACGTGGAAGAGTTTGGTAGCTTCTAACGGGAGCTGATTTGGAACTATACAGTATGTGGAGGAGGCTGCGTTTGTGCTCCGTTTGCATGACAGAGCGCACGGACAAAGACCAGACAGGTACATATCAACTAGTGTAAGGTAAGGTAAGAACATATGTCAGTATGTAAAAACGGTGGCCTATTCCTTTAAGTTGAGACCATATTATACTGTCCTTCGGAATTTGATCTTGTTACCCCTACCTGAAGCACAGAGAGATCGGGTAAATCCCCACTCAGGCCTTTGTACAGTGTGCTCCTATGTGAAACATAAAACTTTACATATGTGCCATACACATTTTCATTCAAACATTCATGCAGGATACTGTAATAAATCTACAATGTTCAGCTTTTACCTTATGCCCTCTTTTGTTCCTCCACACTTTGGTTTTGCAGATAGCACAGCCATCTTATCCACAGGTCCTGGTTTTATACCCTATCAAATAACAGGATATACTTTAGAAAATATCACCAACACGTATATAATGAGTGTGCAACAGATATATATATACCCTTTATTGTCACTTACCAAAGTTCTGGGCTTGTGCCATTGTTGTTCTCCTTCAGTACAGCTTAGCATAGGGGGGACCACAGGCACTTTCAGCTGAGAATAATGTGCAGACTGGAAAAGTAAGGCTACACAGTGGTTACATAAAGCTGCTCCAGCCACACATGTGCAGCTGTGATGCACCAGCTCCACAGGACTGGAATCTTTCAGTACCACCTGTAAACGTAAAATGGCATAGGAAGTATTTATTAAACTGGGATTACTTAATTGTTTTATCATTCTTTTAGACACAGTCTGGGTTTATGTTAATCATTCCTGTCTCTAATAGCCACTAAGCAAATATACATTTGAGTATTTTGGCTTAATATTTCAAATGCACTACATCAATATTATGCCTTATACCCGCAACCCCAGCTTACACTTAAAAAAAAAGACTGACTTTAGGTAAAACACAGTTAATAATTAGTGACAGGAACGATAAGATCCATACGGAACTGATGGATCAGTACGCAATAACCAGTGGGGATCACCTAAGTAAACTTACCGGCCTCTTCTTACCACTGTTTTCATCTAGCTGCAACCCCAGGAACATCAGGAAACCTGAGTTATAATAACTTACGATACTGATAACAACATTACAGATTGAACATGAACGCATGCAGTAACCCAGTGGGGACCAGCAACATCAGCTTACCTGTCATTTTAACCGTTATTTTCATTTTGAGCAAATTTTAGAGTTACATTAGAATGTATGATCTTGCTAGGTCCCCAAGAACATCAGGAACACTGGGTTTCTCTAAGCAACCGCTGCTGTCTTATCTATTCTGGCTTCACCATACACTCAAACTGTGAGGCTTCTCAGCTTTCTTCATGGACCTGTAACACAGCGCCCTGACAACAACTTCACACGTGCCCTGATCTTTGTCTGACACTGAGAGAGAGAGATAAAGTTGACAGAGTTTGAACATCAAGAAATACGAAACAAACGCAAAGCTTAAACATAGCACGTCACCAACTTTAGCTAGCTAGCTGGATAGCATAGCCACATAATCTACTTGACTTACCCTCGTACTGGTGCAAGTAACTGGATATATAAAGACGAAATCCTTTTTCACCTTTGCTCTTGGGAGCAGGGGAGTGGGCATCCACGATACGGTGAACATCATTTATTGATATTTTTGGCAGGTTCTGTAAACATCTTGTGAAATTCATGGTGATGCGATGAAGCGGGAAGTAAACAGGAAACTGATCTGCCGATCACTTTGGAAAACGGAAGTACGTCACGGGACTTGTTGCACGGAGCCTATAAGGAGTAGCCTGTAGCCAGCAGCGATATTTTCTGTTCTAAAGGGACATTCGCAAATGGCTGAAAAGCGACAAACTACACTATCGGCGTCCCTGCAGCCTGTGTGCAGCTTTCTCATACTCTGCACACACTACACAAACAGCTGATGTTTATAACACAGCACGTCTGTGTCTCTACCACTTCATTTCTCCTCCGGTTTCAAAAACTGACTCCAAATCCGCAAAGATAGGCCTGTGTTTGTGAGCGTGCGAAAACATGTGCGTGTCCCTCATTGGTCAGGGGTGTCAACAGTGTCACAACATCGCAGTGCAAGGCTGCTACGAAGCCTTCAACTTGGCTATAGTTCTATCAAATGGAGATAAAAGTCGGCGACACGAAGAAGCGGGACGTATTTCAGTGGATTTAATAAGAAAAGGAGACGCGCTCCAAGATGGAGGAAGCGGAGGAGACGGCGGAGAAAGCGGAGAGAGGCGAGCCGCTAGCGGCGAGGTGAAGCTGAACAGTTCGTCTCCAAACTCAGTAAGTGCCGCTAAACTCTGTTCGCGGTTGAAATGTTGCTTGAAAAGGTGGTTCTCGTGAACGTTTGGTGATATAAAGTTGTGCTTTTTCGTGTGGGAATCGCTGTGGCCATGAAATGAGCCGTTTGTGCCGCTGTTTTGACAGAAATGACGAGGGAGGCGCGGCGGTGTTTTTCCGTCTTTATTTCACTTTATTTCGCTTTCTGTGTGTTCACATTGGGGTAAAATCACCCACGTTTCTCCTGTGCGTCCAAAATCGGGCTTAAAAAATCAAACTTGTTTGATTTCCTGCGACTGTAGTCCAGTTGCGTCTGATTGCTGCCCACACTACAAGACACGACTCTGTGTGACTATAAATACGACTCGGGAAGACTCGGCGCGACTGAGAATTGTATCAAAATCGGGCATAAAAACGTCGTCGCCCCCCCTTGGTTTTCAGCCGCCCCCCCTTCTGTACTGAGCTGGCGCCGGGACTGGTGGGTACCTGAATATGTACCACTAGATGGCACCCGGGGTCACGGGATTTGGGACCACAGGATTTGCGTACCTGTGAGATTTAAATGGCCATAGGTATTTTGTTAGAGGGTTGTTGGAGTGGCGAGAGCAAATGGTTTTTGACCGTGCAATGTATGCCGGAATTTTGTACATTTCACATGTGAAATATTATGAGCTCAAATACGTCATCGATTTTCTTTATGTTTTGATTACAACCGGTTATGAACACTTTAAGTTTAATATATATATAAGTTTCAACTTTGAACGAACGGACCAGTGGATTAAGGACACGCGTCAGCCAAGCTGCAAACCACCCCAACCAAGGTCAGTGGAACACTCTGTTGGACCTAACAATAGTAACTCAATCTTTTGGTTCACACAGGGAAAGTCTCACCTGTAATCCAAAGGTTTGATGCCCTCATGACATTTTTCCATTTAATTTTGTGTAACTGTTGCCAGACTGAGGGATCAGAGTGTGCTGGAGCGGTCAGTGTGTCATGGTGTGATGGTGGAACGAGGAAAAATAAAACCCAAAAATGCAGGACTGCAACAAAACTGGTGAGGTTTAATAAATGACGAAAACCAAAATAACACAATCCAAAACAAAGTGGGGCTGACATAGACAACAAGGGAAACACAGGGGTATAAATACACAAGGAAACGGGGCACAGGTGAAACACATCAGGACAGGCAATTAACAGAAGGGAAGCAAAGCAAAATCACAAGGATAGAACACACACATGTCAAAGTAAAACACAGGACTAGACCAAAGACAACATGCAAAAACAGAGGAACAAAAGATGAATCATGACAGTACCTCCCCACTGAGGGACGGCTCCCAGACATCCCATAATGCAAACAGCCCCTGGAGGGTGGAGGGGGTTCGGAGGGGGGAACGGAGTCTGAACCAAGGGAGCAGCAGGAGGGACATGAGCCAGACCAGGAGGAATCGGGAGAGTCAGGAAAGTGATGACGTTGAAGGTGGAAGAGCAGAGGCAAGTCAGGCCTCAGAGGTAATGACGGCGGGTTCGGGGGGACAAACGGCGGCCAGGAAGAGCTCAGGTTAGGAGCACGGATGTCTCAGTCCGATGGTGGCTCCAGGACAGAAGGAGCCCACCTCGAATGGAGGCCAGTGTCTGGCAGTGGCGCAGGGCTAGATGGAGCCCACCCCAGATGGAGAGCGTTGTCTCGCAGGGGTTTGGGGATAGGTGCAGGCACTGGAGGCAGCTGAGGCAACCCTGGTAGACGAGGAGGGACAGGAGCAGGAAGGGGCTACCCAGGACGGAGAACAATGTCCCGCAGTGGCGCAGTGGCCCTGGGACACGAAGAGGAGGAGCCCACCCCAGACGGAGGTCTCAGTCCGATGGTGGCCCCAAGACAAGAGGAGCCCACCCTAGACGGAGAATGGGGTCCAGCGATGACTCCGGAACAGAAGGGGCCCACCTCGAACGGAGGTTGGGGTCTGGCAGTGGCTCAGGGCAGGGATAGCCACCCCGGACGGAGCCAAGTGTCCAGCGGTGGCTCTGGACAGGAGCAGGAACAAGGGTCAGGGTCCTCAAATACCGAAGGGAAGTCTGCTGGGTCTTGAAGTGGTCGTGTCATTCTGTCAAGGTTGGAGGTGGAGTGAAGAAAATAAAACCCAAAATGCAGGACTGCAACAAAACTGGTGATGTTTAATAAATGACAAAATCCAGAGATAACAAAACTCAAACAACCCGGGGCTGACGTAGACAATGACAAGACAAGGGAAACACAGGCGTATAAATATACAAGGAAACGGGGCACAGGTGAAACACCTCAGGGCGGGGCAGGAAATCAACACAAGGGAAGCAAAAATCACACAGACCAAAAAGACATTTCAAAATAAACCACCAAGGACAGATAAACACAAAGCAAACCAAAACAGAGTAACTAAAGGCCGAATCATGACACAGTGCATGGGGCGCAAGAAGCTTTGATGTGTGTTTGTTACTTCTTCAGATTCTTTGACTGAAATGACAAAATGAACATTGCGTTGCGCCTCAACTGAGGGCACACACATTTAAGAATGAGGTCACCCATTTGCACCCCCGTAGGACCGAGACGTAGTTCATCTGATGGATTTCTCCGCAGCGAGAATCAATTTCACGCTGAATTGTTGATTGAATTAGTGTTATTATTTTGTTACGGCGACAATTAGACGAACAGCTTAATCAAAGTGTGTAGCGATCCGAGTAGCTGGAGTCGCAGCCGGATATGATCTGTTTGAGAAGCGTGTCAATGGGAGCGCGATTTACGTGCGAGCCATTATTATTGTCGGCGCTGTTCACGTATGGGGCGGGCAGTCAAAATGAATGAAAAGCATCATGCATACAGTCAGGACAGTAGAGGGCAGCACTAGGACCACACACTCACATAAATACTAGATTACTTTTAATGATAGTTTGTATAATTATGAATAAGATTATTGTATTTGTTAATTTATTCCTTTCTTGTTTATTTAAATTTAAAGTGCTTATGACACATTTGACACAATGTATTGCTAAAACATAGTTAGTTAACACAATTATATTTGAGATTATGCTAAAAATGTTACACAGCTTCCTTTAGTTTGACCATATTGTGATGTTTATAGTTTCACCTTCCTTATTGGATACTAACAAGAAGAGAAATAGATAGAGGTAAACTGTTGCTGTTAGGGCAGGGCGATATGGCTATATCACAATATAAAAAAGAAATATCACGATAACGATTTATTTGACGATATAATTGACATTTGACAAAATCCCAGCCTTACGCATATTGGGAAGATTAATTTAGTGATATTGTATTCATTTTTCTTTTAACAACATATCAATTTCCTCGCAAATGTGATCTACTCAAGCAGTTTACATCCTTCATTTCATTTTACTGTTAAGCATCTGTCCCCGTGTTCTACAGTCAGTGTTTATGCTGCTCTGATGGAGCTGAGAGTAACATACATTATATCGTGTCCACAATGATAAGAAATTACAACGATAAAAAAAATATTTATCGCGACAACGAAATGGCCCACCCCTAGTTGCCGTGCCAACCATGTTACATCAATGGGAAATGAGTGAGTCAAACTGCCATGGGACTTTACGTCTGTCTATGTCACTTCCTGTCAGTAGCTTAAAAATTCTTCGTTAAAGTTGCTGCTTCACTAAAATAAAATGCTAATTATTACTTTCAACAAAATGCTATCCATCTAAACAAGTCATATTTTCAAAAGCATTAACGCCTGTCATATGTACTTTAAGTGACACCAGACGATCAATCGGCCAATTTTTAGGGAAAGAGTCAGGAATCATTCACGTATTAATAAAAAAAAGAAAGCTTGGCACATGATGAAAACAAAGGTAAAATCAGACATATATGGCGACATCGGTATCGGTATATTGTAAGGTTATCGTGAGCCATGTATCGCATATCGTATCGAAACGGAAGCTAGCCACCCCTGATAACGATATAACTAATTACTGTACAATAAAACCAACAAAAATGGGAAACATCACCAAAACTCCACTCGAAGTAATGAGCTGTTACTGTAATGAAATCAGCTCTTGACCGGTCAGTTCAAAGTGAGATTGACCGTTTGAATCATTGCACAGGCCAATTCACTCCACAAAATATGTTAAAAAAACCAACAACTGACATTTGTTTATTTCCGGGCACCTGTTCCTGGTAGAATAACAAAAACATGGAGAGCAGCATTTCTCCCTGGCCTGGACTGAGTTGTTACTGAGAGTAAATTGAGTTGGAGCGCAGTCCTGACAGTTTGCCTCTCAGATTGCATCATATGGTGTTTCAGAATAATGCAGCCCTGGAGAGAAAGCCTGGCCCGCTTTTACAGACAGCAGATCTGGACTGCTGATCTAATGGCACGCCAGGTTTTATGTTGCAATAAAAATACACCTTTTTTCCTCTGCGATCCGGCAGCCTAATTAATGAGTGATGAGCTCTGGCGGTGCTGTCACTGTGCGTTACGGGGAGAGTTTTTCCCTCACGGCACCGATGCTTTCCCACTCTTACCGTCTTGATTTTCATTTTACATGTAACAACTGAAAATGATGGGTGTGGAAAAATGGATAGGCTAACTTTGCGCCCAAAAAGATACATATCATTATGTTGCTAGTGTGTTCCCTATAACAAAACATGGATGATTTTTCTGTTGAACATTGTTTTTTTTTTTTGCCTCAGTTCCCATACTTGCGCTCCTCAACCTTGGCTCTGACTTGCGCCTGTAGCCATTCGAACTGCCGTGAACCCTTTCCACTGAGTTGTCGTCTGGGAAGAATCAGTCATGAAATATCAGACCGCGCTTCTCTTGTTTTGGTTGCACGGGCCTTAATCGTTTTTGGGTCAAACACCTAATCTCCGAACCCGTCTGAATTGGCCGCTGTGCCGGGCGACCCCCTGCTGGCCTACGGAAATGAGGTGTCGGGAGGAACAGACTTTGCCTACCTTCCCCTCCAGCATTCTCATCATCACTCGCTCTCAAAATGCTAACTCTGACATGTTTGACTTGTGGAGACTGAGACTAGCTCAAAGGGGACAGGGGCAAGTTAATTGGTTCATTGTCCACAGCGGGAAATGACTTTCTTTTTTCCAGTTACGCAGCAGAAATAAATGTTCATATATAAAATGGACAATTTGACACATACGACTGAATTTTGTAATAACGTGCCAAATTATGTATTATTATCCACATTTTCCATTGACTGTATTATATAGCCTAATGGTTAAAAATGGTGGCGTCACATTGGAGAACCGAAGGCCTCTAATCCGGCTGCTCATAATGGGACGTCTGGCAGACACAACCACGGCGTCACATGACACAAGAATCAAACCCTTTCTCTAACCTTAAACATTCCTGACATGTGCCTAACCAGACACACATGTGCATGTTCACAACTTTACTCAGGATGTAATACTTCTGTGTTTAGAAATGTATGGGGAGCAAACGCTCTGTAAAGTCTAACATTAACCTATGGTATGGTATTGTATGGTTTTATTTGACAGGGACAGTGCACATGTTGACCAAGACTAAGTGGGAACATGCAATTTGTTAATTTAATCAGAACTGCGAATTAATTGACCTCTTAATAGTGTTCATAAAACTAAGTTACTTGTTATCGCAGCAATCAAGACTCACACTCTGCATAGCTTTTGTCTTTCATTCTCTGACTTTGAACCGTCCCTTTCCCTCCTTCATCCTCTCTCTCTCTCTCTCTCTCTCTCTCTCTCCTTCTCAATCATGGATACAGAACATACAGTTTTACATCAACAACTTTCATCCACGTCATTCAATGCCACATTCATCCTTTATATGTACAGTCTTGTTTGGACTGCAGCCATTTCTTTGTGAGAAAACTCTGTGCAGGCCAGAATCTCTGTTGGCAAGCAGTTCCAATGACCTATGGCCACAGAGGGAAGGCCGATTTGGAGGATGAGCGTGTGACTCGAGCTGGTCAACGAGACAAAACCTGAACATAAATGATCAAATTATCAACATTTAGTTAATTATATTAGGTAAGCACATGACAGTGATAGTAGTGGTACTGTCGAGGTTTTTTGTCATGAACTTTGACCGCATGTGTATATAACGACTGTCAGAAAGCGTGACATTATCGTAGGGTTTGAGAGGTTCCTCAAGGTCTTGACTTATCTGTTTCCACCATACTTTTCAGTCTGACTGTCAGAGGTCATATTTTTTTTTTACTTGCTCGACTTGGTCATCAAGCACAGTTCCTGCTTTTAATCAATCAATAAGTGAAAGCATAGAAGTACTTAGTGAGCTCACATCCTCTGGCAGTGCTGGCTCAGAAGTGTGTGCGTGGCGGGTAGTTGGGCAAGTCTCTAAATAGCATCTCGGTGGCGCGTCTTGTGTGGGCAAAGCAGCGGAAGTGAAGAAAATCGCAAACCAAGTCCCGCCCCCGACACACTAAAGCCATTATGTCGGCCCATTCACTTCATCTATTTTTCATCGCCATTACTTCAGTCGCTAGATGTACGCCGTGTCGGCCATTTATACTAAAAACATACAGACGAGCCTATTGGAAATTCTGCAGTTACGGATATGACGGCGGTAATAGCTCAGACATTATGCGTTTTTACTGTAACTGGCCGCTGGTATATTTTGAATGTACATTTAGATGATGTTGCTATTAGTGAGCGCACTTGACTGCACATGTGGTTCGCATTATGGCCAGGCTACTGAGCTCAAGAGCTTTTCAGCATTTTTAACCCTTCAGGTGTCACAGGTTCTTGTGAACCACGCAAGTCATTTGTTTTTCAATAATTCCTTTTCTTTGTCTTAAACGCTGGATGCCCTTTCTGTAACAATCAGCCACACGTCTACAAAGGCAAAGTGCAGTATGGTAATATTCCATCGATTTGAGGAAACATGACCTTAAAGTTTTTGATGCTGTCCCAATGTGTATGGCGCACTGTGAGGAAAAGACTAGGCCAGTCACATTAAAGACTTCAAAATCAATCCAAAAAAAGTGTGAAACCGATTGTGAGTTCCAGTGTAGAAACAGTGAGGTGCTGAGGGCTGAGTGAGTCATCAGAAGTATGGAGTATTGCCTCCGCTCTGCTGCTCTGTGTGGACTGAGCGTTATCTGTCAATGTTCCGAACATAGAAAATCTCTCCACGATGTGAAATTAGGATGAGTTTCATATTTCATGATAGACCCTTCCATACAGCGCAACAGCCCAAGCTCCTCGGTGCTAGAGGTCAGAGGGAGGTCAGGGAGAACATTGACTTCTGTTAGATATACCAAGAGTAGCAAGAAGAGAGTAAAAAGATACTATCAGCTAACAAAACCGTTTCCTTTTGTAATCTTTAGATAGCCTCAGCTACTTCAAGGTAGACTGACAGAAGCGCAGTTGTCAATCCGACAACTTCACTCAGGCCAGACTTCATCTGAGTCTGGTCCACCCTTGGAATAAATGGATGCACTACCTCTGAGTTATACCCTCAGATCTGTAATAAAACCTTTGAATTGTGTGGTTATAGACCCTTTCATTGTTTGTAAACATTGGAGGTGGTGGGCGTAGCTTAGATGTGTTGTATATATCAGATTGTGATCATTAGTTTTAGGTCAATCTTTCCGCTGCTTTCTTTCGGCCTCCAGCTGACACAATGTATGTAGGCTGGAAAGGATGAGTTGTGTGTAGATACAGACGGCATCTCTGAAATCGCCCATATAGCTATGGTCATGTTTGAAACAGTTAACAAACCAAAGTTTAGGTTTTGAGACACTAATACCAAATCTAAATGGTCAACTCAGTTAAACACTAATCAGTAATAAAATAGAGCTATGATTTTGGTGTCACTAAAATCCCCACTTTCCAACATAAAAAAGCACATGAACACAAACCAACTGGGGACAATGAGGTCACATCTCGGTTAAACGAGCACCCCAGTTCACATGAACTCAACATTTGTTTTTTAACATTAAAAATATATAACATTTTGTTTTAAATGTGGATTCCTAATTGCCATAGCAACAGTCTTCAGCTTTCCTCACCTTGGACACAGCTAAAAACAGACAGTCAGCAAATCCGACTTCCCAAAGCATCTCAAAGATGACCGTCGAAAGAAAGCTTGTCATCCTATTTCTTTCCATAGGCACTCTCTGTGCCGGTGAGTGAGCTTTATGGTGTTTTTATTTATTAATCAATCATGCCATTGTGTTGATAAACGGTAGCTAGCTAGCTCATGTTAACTAACGCTGCTTTAATGCAGAACTGGAGTTCTTATCAATGAACAAAATATGTATAAAAGCTTTATAAATGTATAAAAAATGTTTTATTATTTGTATTTTACCTGCGAGTAAAGTTACAAATGTTAAGTGGTTGGAAGAGACGTTTGGTTGGCAAACAGCTGTTGGTGGCTCTTTAAATGTCAGTTAAAATGGAATAGACCAATCAAATAATAACAACTCTGCAGCTGATTTGCCAAACAAAATGACAGCGACTGAGAATGGTCTAGATGACATTATGAACAGTGTTTGGAATAACGGTAACGGCGTTATTTTTTCAGTAACGGAGTAATCTAATTCATTACTCTCCCCGTCGTTACAATGCCGTTATCGTTACTGGGTCAACAAAGTGGCTCGTTACAATTGGACTGAATGAGCTCCGCGGTATCAGCATGTAGCCTGGTGAGACCAGAATGATTCCCCTCTGTATTTTTTTATCCAGCGGGGGATCAGTCTGGTCACCCAGTCAACGCTCGCGCCTTCCGCAAAATTAATCCGTTCGTCCAATCTGAATCGTTTATTTGCCGTGACGTGTTGTTAGCGAGCAACGTCACTCACGGGACGCGGAAGTCCCTCAATAACAATCTACGAACGATGCACGAAAGAGAGAAAGCGTGTCTCCAGTCCGCGGTAAATGACCAAAAAACACATCCACAGTAGGTGAGTTTCGTTATTCATAATCCTGCGCAAATATTAACGCAAACCCGCTAATAACACCACATCAACAGCAGACGCCGCCCTTCGCTGATTGGTTTACTCCACTTCCTGTTTGCTTGCGTATCTACCGCTGTGGGAAATGGATTCGACGCAGGGGTGACCAGACTCACCGGCTGGTACAGCGGTGAGTCTGGATTTTTCCAGGCTAATCAGCATGGGGAGAGCAGCGGAGAGGGTGGGCGGAGTTTCACGGAGACTCGCGCTGCCTGTGTGGGCAGAGCTCGTGCTCTCTGCTCCAAAAACTACGTGTGTCCCCGACCCGCGGCTCGTCATCCCCACAGCGCGGGGCGGCCGCGGGGGACAATCGAGTTGATGATCATTGATCTAGTGTTGGAACTTATTTTTAACCCAAAGACGCGTCTTCCTCCCACTATACAGAGCCCCCCCTCTCCATTCAGTTCATTCAGTTACTATGAACATCTTGTACATGATAGTACATATACAAACACCTGTCTGTTCTACTCATTTCAACTGACTTTTGAAAACTGCTAAAAAAATAATAATAATAATTCTTTGATATAAAACAATTTTCTTTAACAGTAACGCAAATAGTTACTTTCCCTGGTAACGAGTTACTTTCATTATAGAGTAGTTCAGTTACTCAGTTACTTTCTGGAACAACTAGTGAGTAACTATAACTAATTACTTTTTTAAAGTAACGTTCCCAACACTGATTATGAGTGACTCTTATCAATGAACTTAGTACATCATAGGCCTAATACGCTGACTGAAGTTAAACTAGGCAAACATATTAAATGTTGACTTTTGAATACACTATTTAGTTTTGGCCAGTGAAATCAGTTGGTGGCTAGTATCTTTAGAAAACCACTCGCCCCAGTGGCATCGTGATCAAAAAAGTTAATGTCAAGCCCTGCTTAGTAACATTGTGTGTTAAAAGTAGCTTTTCTCTTTTTTAGCGGCTACGATTTCGCTGTCAGTGAAGCCGTTCATTGCGACTGAAGATCATGTGCTTTTAGCTGGGCTTTTCGGAAACATGTTCCTGCAGTTATTTCAGGGACTCATGATTCCTGTTATAATAATGAATGTGTTAAACGGTAAGGAAATACAGCTCTCTCTTTACATTGTCATGAACACCACAGTAGCAAAAGACAGGCAGGATTTCACTCTCCAAAGCTTTTCCTGCAGTTTATTGCAGTGCATTGACTTAAAACCTTAGGTGGCATGGTGGTACAGCGGTTAGCAAGAAGGTCCCGGGTTTGATTCCAACCGGGAAGGGGCCTTTCTGTGTGGAGTTTGCATGTTCTCCCCGTGTCTGCGTAGATTTTTTCTGGGTTTCCCCTACCACAGACCTGGGCAAATTACGGCCCAGGTCTGTGGTAGGGGAAACCCATGAATGAGATGATTGAATCCGGCCAACGACTTGTAGGGCATAAATTCCTGCGTATGTCAAAACAAAAAGTAAGTCTCTAGCCCATTCCTTTGCGGAGTTATGCTTTTTCAAAGAAATTACCAGAATGCTCACTCCAGCCACTAGGGGGCTGCTTAAATAAAAATAAAAGGAAAGAATTCCACACGTGTCCAGCAGAGGGCACTGACATGATAAATCAGGATATAAACAACACATTGGCTAAGGTCCTGTCAAGCTCATTATTATTCATTTATTGAAAAAGGTTTCCTCAATAGTAATTTCCCAATCAAAACAAATTATTATTTTGGAGCTTTTGTTTATGGACCCCAGCAATACACTGGAGACCCCTGCTAAGTTTGAAGGAAGCACAGAGGTGCTTTCAGTGCGATGGTAGAAGTTAACGAGTATAAGAAGTTGAATAATCTAAATAACGACGCACACACATGCGCGTCCTTGGTTTGATATGGCTAAATATTTACAGAAAATAATAGTCCTACTAAATACCAGTATCCCTTATTCAAAATACACAATTTAGTGTAATGTACAATAGGATAAAGTTGCAGGATAAGTTTGAGTTATTGTTGGTGCGACTCAATTCAGGCTTCTTATGTGGCCCCTTATGAAAATGTATTTCCCACCACTGCCCTACCACTAAAAACATGTACAATAGGTCTGTATGAATGATGTGAGCGTGAATGGTGGTCAGATGTGTGCAGTCGCGACAGCGCTTCTGTCAGTCTACCCCAGACTGAAGTGACATTCGTGGCTTACCACCACCAAGAATGGAGTGAATGTAAAGCACTTTGTGACCCTGTCTGTGAACGGCGCTATATAAATAAAGTCCTTCCTTCCTTTCTTCCTTCCTAAACATTTGTATAAAGGTATTGGTGCTAAGACAGATCTTCATTGTTTATTTTGCAGCTATGGCTTTTATGAACCGTGTTACTTGTCCTTCAATGTTATTGAAAGCAGTCATTTACTGCTTCACTACAAGCTTCATATCTGTGGCCACGGGTAAGTTTTTTTAGACTATTCTTATCAACACATCTTGTCTTATCGCGGATAAAATAGTGATTATGGGGAATCAAATTGAAATCACAACTTTACTGCTCACAATTATCAAATAGCACAGCTTGCATTTTGTAATGTTATATAATCTGTTCTTACTTATCAATATATATCCAAGGTCTGTTTATTTAAGGCTCTATTTCTGTATCTAATTTGGGGCCAAATGTATTGACCTTTTAACCACAGAATTAAAGGCAGAATTTATATTAACTATTTTACTCAATGACAAGACACTGTTGTTCGTGTGTTACAGGAATAATCCTTTGCCTTGTGATTCCACTGGATGGTGTGTCTGGAGAGGGCGTTGTCCCTCATTCCATTGACATGATCTACAGCATAGCCGAGTACAATTTCAACTATTGTCAATTTCTCCACACCAGTAATATTGAATGCGCTAAACCCGCCAGGGCTGAAACTAGCCATAACTTTGCCAATCAGTTGTTTTTTAGATAATGCAAACTAATATATAACACTCAACATGCTCAACATTATAATGGCTATTACTAAAGTCACAATTAGATTAAAACATGCTTTCTTAAAAGTGCATCATGCAGCTTGTTACGCCAACAACATACAGTTTTCATCGCTACCTGTGCTAATATGGTTGACTATTTACCATTTTTGCCACAGTGCAGTGACACTTGTGGCCTCTAAAGTTGCTAAACATGAAAAGTTACACAGTGTTGCTTTAGCATGTTTTGACACAGAGATGAATAAAATCTAAATGTGCTTTTGATATGTTGCAGCAATATTTGTCAGAGACGGGGGATTGGGCTCTTCATTGGCGTAGTAAGTGTCAGCTAAAAGAGGAGAGAACACACCTTTCCACACATGCATTCTTCTGTTTGAAGACACTGGTGTTTATCGCTGTTGTTCGCTCATCAAAACATACCTGGAGTGGTGTTTCGGGCTAGTCGCGCATCTTTGTATAAGTGCATAAATTCAAATCATCACAACTTTAGTCCTGTTGACTATAATGAGATTTTGCTGATTTTAACATGCTATAGAGCTGCTCTTTTTAAACATCTGATTGCTCAGAAATATAACATTTACTCTGGGTTTTCTTGTGTAATGCTTTTTTGACATTAATCATCACTTTACTTTTTTTTCACACACAATGAAGACTTATTGTGAATATAAAATTATCTACTTACTGATATTATTCTAATTGGGTGTAAACCAGTTTTTGGCCTTTTATCTGTTGTTATTTTAGCAGAAGATTCAGAAAAAGTTGAGGTTTTTGCTGTGTTTGTCTATGGAACTGTCAAGACTCTGGACCCAGAAGAAGCTCGATTATGTGATGTCACACAACAGCCCTATTGCATTTTCTAACCACCAACGTGTAACACAGTAATCAAGATGTGTTACCTGCAATAAGCATTTCACCCCCTCTTTATCTACAAAACATTACAATTACAATCTTGAATCTTAAATCTTATAATGTATGGAAGGTCAGGACATTTGTGAGTTCACATGAAGATCCATCTTGTATAGCGTCCTTTGATTCATTTTTGTCTGCGCCACTGGTGGTTCTGATATGAAGTTGAATTTTAGCTGTGGTTTGTGGTTGGAAAATAATGGCTTGGGTCTACTGCCATTGTGTCTTTTGGAAAGACACTTCACCCACATAATAATGCCACCGATAATGCTTTGAAAAGTAATATTATACATTAATTAAGTTAATCTTCTAAGGATTTAGTTTGAAAAGCTTCAGATGAATCAATACAATGAACAATGAATCTGAGTTTCAAAGATCTAGCCTGGCCTTAGCCATCCGTAAACTCCAGTCAATTATCTTTTCCCTACATGTACGTCTGGGATTGAGCTCAGTGGCCGCGTTGCATCGGTTGAACTTCAACCTACCACTCGGTGAGCGGTGTTATATGTGACGTCAAGCATTTGCTGGTTGTAGTTCGGCAATGGCGGCGGATACGAACGTAAGGGAAGCTCTTCAAACCGTTCTGGATTAGAATGCGCAAGGAATGCTCCCAGGAGTTATGATAGCTGCTTCACTCAACACGGGCGCATTACAAACGTCACGACCAAACGCTAGCGAAAATCAGATCCAATCGTTTCAAAGGAGTTCACCCCCCCACCTGGTAACGGAGCTCAATTGTAAAGATCCAGACCCTCTTTACGAAACGAAATGAGTACGAGGGTGTGGTCAAACCAGGCTATGGTAGATCAGTAGCCAAGAGGAAAGACAACTTTAGGTGTGATTAAAGTTCATGTTTATATTGATAACGTCAGTTGTTATAAAGATTATAAGAACTAACAATCTGTTTACTTTTGTAGAGAAAGTATGACGTCAGCATGACGGAAATAGTCATCGATGGCAATGTTACCGTAAGGATTGATGCCCAATTTAAGGTGACAGACAAAAGCAGTACGGCTTACGGTCTAAAGTCACTTTCTGCTTGTCCAGAACTCCACGTCCAGCATGATTGATGTGACGAAAAGTAACAACTTCAACATCCTGGGCCTGATTGTGATGCTCTTTGTCTACGGGGTGGTCATGAGGAAATATGACGACAGAGTCCGAAATCAGCGCCCCGCCGATCGCTTCTCATATTTGAGATCTTTTTCTAGAATCACAGAGTCCATAATGTTTTACACTCACCTGTTGTAAGTGTTTGTAATTTTGATAGGTGCTTGTTTTTGAACCATGTGTTGTAATGCTGCTGTAATGCTCCTTTTTCAGCATCATGCCAGTCGCCGCAGTGTGTTTCGCAGTGAAGATGCTGGCTGACGCCCATGACTGGTCCCTCATGTTGAGTCTGGGGAAGTTCATTGGGATAATCATTTGTGGGTGAGTTAGCATAAACTTTTTATATATTAATGCTAGTGTTCAGTGTTATTTTTTTGGTGCTCAAATAAAAAGAAAGAACAAATGGTCTTTTAGCGACATCAAGAGCGTAAAGCCACACCGTGGAACATATTCCATATTGTTGTCATTGTGTCGGATTATAATTTTGACATACATCTCAAGATTTGGTTGACTTTTAATGACTCTGTTTCCAGACTATTGGCCCATGGAATAATCCTACTGCCTCTGCTGTACCTCATCACGGTGTGGAAGAACCCTTTGCCTGTGATCTACAACTTCTATTACGACGTGCTGTGCTCCGCTCTGCGATGCAACACCAGGTCCAAACTAAAGCAGAATCAGTGGTTTAAAACGCTAGGGATCATTTCTCTCTGTCATTAATTCATCTCTCATTATATATTCATTTGGTGTTTAATGAGATATGTACTGTATTATGTATGATGAATTTTTACCAGAAATGTGAACAAACGTGTGCATAAGTCTCCAGCATCTGCTCGTCAATATGTAGGGCTCATATTTCACTATTAGAAATTAGCAAATTGGAGCTTATTATTTGCATTTTCTTCAATTTTAGTTTAGTTTAGTTTATTTATTTATTTGAACAGGGACAGTGTACAATATACATTAGCCTCAGAAAGGAGAGATGCATTGTACCAGGTTATAGCACTTGTGCTAATTTCCACCTTTAGTGGAAGGCTGTTTTCCATTCTGAAAGCAACAAACCACACGGCGGTCCATTGTAGCCGGGAGAGTCAAGCACTCATTACGGTTTGACTTTTATATCCATGAAAATATCGGACAGCCTTCAAAATTTTCTGTCCAAGTTAAAAATATTCCCTAAATTACTGAGAATTTTCGGTTAAACCTCTGACCAGGAACAAACCAGGACTGAACCAGATTAACTAAAGCCGAAAACCTAAACCTTTAAAGACAAGGAAGTTTGGTGTAAATGAAGATTAATCCAGTCTTAAACCAAGAGTCAGTCATAATGTAAAGGTCATGTGTTATTATAAATAAATAAATAAATGATGGAACACAGATAAAAGTGCTTAGCCCTATTTTTTGGGTTGGACATTGGCACATCAAGCTCTTGGAGCTGAAAACAATAACTGTAAGCAGTTTGCAAGGAATAATTTCCTTATAATTAGAAGAGATTCGTCTCGAGCCCCATCTCATGACATCAGCAGGTGGTGAGATAATGTTTGGCTTCCCAAGATTTTAAACCAACAGCCAATAAATTAAGATAAAATATCAGGAGTAATCCAATCCAAAATGGGATTACAGCAGACCTGAACCAGGTCTAACCATCACACTGTGTGTCTTTTAGCGCGACCACCCTGGAGTTGTGCCTGAACTTGTGCAAGAAGGCTGGGATCGATCAGGACGTATCGCGGCTTCTTTTGCCCATTGGCCACAAGCTGAACCTGAACGGCACAGCTCTGTACGAGGCGATGGCCGCGGTCTTCGTTGCAAGACTCCAAAACATGACGATGGATCCTATGCAACTGGCTATCCTCGGGTACGATCCATCCACACAAACTACACCGGGGATAAACCAGGACTACACAAGGGCAAAACCAGGTTTAAACCGGGTTAAAGAATGGAAACCCAATAGAAAAAGATTTCAAAAAGTAGTCATCCAGACTAGGTTTTGAAAGGAGCTCCTTGGACCCAAATCAACAACTTATTCAGAATTTGCGATGTGTGTCCACACCGAGGCATCACTTTCTGAATCTTTGCTCTTTATTATGTTCAGTGGTCCCTCACTATAACACGGTTCAACTTTCGCAGCTTCGCTGTTTTGCTGATTTTCTTGGGTACCATTTATTAGGCTTTTTTACAGCGTATGAATAAAATGATGAAGCCTCTTGGATGAGTGCCCAAATTCATTTTAATTTAATGCAAGCTGACCTACATGTTATATAGTTATTATTGTACATTTTATATCGGTGTTTTTCTGTCTTTACTGGCGTTTATTATTCTACTGCTTCATTGATTGTGGAAAGCACTTTGTGACAGTATTGTCTTTAGGTTTATAATGTGTGTTTCCTTTGTACAGACTGATGGTGTCGATGGTGAGCATTGGTGTCGGTGGGCTCCATGGCAGAGGAGCCATAGTCACTGTGTTTGTCCTAAAATCCTTCGGTTTTCAGTACGACAACCTCATAGGCCTCCTCGCATTCGTCGAGATTCTCCTGTGAGTTACTAAACCTGTCACAAGACACTGATAAATAAACAACAGATGGAAGAGTGAATAACTCGCTAACTATACCATAAATGCTCCAAATGCTCAGTGAGGCATCGACATTTTTCCTGGTGTTTGGTCATAATTTCAAACACATCTTTATCACGAACTTACCCTTTGTTGGTTAGAAAATGCCATATTGATCTCAAACAGCTGACACAAAATATACAGTACTATCACTTCCTGATCCTAAGAGAGAGCTACAATAAGCCCCTCCCACTTCGCGCCTCCCCTTGCCCCATTTTCTCCTATTTTTAGAGGTGGCCACTCTAACTGCCTAACTGCCTGCTCTCTGTTACAGGTACCCACTGTGTGAAGCAGTGAACGCCGCTGGGAACTGCTTTGGAGCTGCCATTATTCATTACGGAAATTATCCGGAGCAGTACTCTCCTGATGGGAGCCTCAGCGCTTAGGTCACCGCAGAAGATCTTTGTATGTTTTTAGATGCACCACGTGTATATTGGGATGGATTGATGGATTTTAAACACTAAGGCATATTGTGATGTCAATTCATTCATTTGATTTACTGAGAGCAAGTTCATTCATTCATTTGATTTACTGAGAACAAGTTCATTCATTCATTTGATTTACTGAGAACAAGTTCATTCATTTGATTTATTGAGAACATGTTCATTCATTCATTTGATTTATTGAGAACATGTTCTTCATTCATTTGACTTACTGAGAACAAGTTCATTCATTCATTTGATTTACTGAGAACAAGTTCATTCATTTGATTTATTGAGAACATGTTCATTCATTCATTTGATTTATTGAGAACATGTTCTTCATTCATTTGACTTACTGAGAACAAGTTCATTCATTCATTTGATTTACTGAGAACAAGTTCATTCATTCATTTGATTTACTGAGAACAAGTTCATTCATTTGATTTATTGAGAACATGTTCATTCATTCATTTGATTTATTGAGAACGTGTTCATTTATTCATTTGATTTACTGAGAACAAGTTCATTCATTCATTTGATTTACTGAGAACAAGTTCATTCATTCATTTGATTTACTGAGAACAAGTTCATTCATTCATTTGATTTACTGAGAACAAGTTCATTCATTTGATTTATTGAGAACATGTTCATTCATTCATTTGATTTATTGAGAACATGTTCATTCATTCATTTGATTTATTGAGAACATGTTCATTCATTCATTTGATTTATTGAGAACATGTTCATTCATTCATTTGATTTATTGAGAACATGTTCATTCATTCATTTGATTTATTGAGGGCATGTTCACTGATCAATTTCTGTGTCTACTGATTAATCTCAAATATTGTTTGTCAATTCTTGATGATCTTATACATTCTTTTTGTTGTGCGTGAAATGCTTTGCTGAAGCCGTTAAATAAAGCTATGGCCTATTAGTTTTAGTGTACTGTATTACTTATTTCCTAACTAATTTGAAAACATGAGCGGTTACTCTTAAAACCATAATGATTGTACGTAATTTTCTAGTAAGTCTAAAATTGAAAACCTTTGGGGGGAATCTTTGGTGACACTGCTAGAGAAGTTTCTTTCCAGCCTAGAAGTACTTTATGCCGTTACGTGGTGTAGCTTTAAGCATATGGTCCCATGCTGCACGCATTGGCCTGACACTATCATTTCACCTGTGCATGTCTTTAGTGTTAATTAGTGCTGCTGCCGTCCTGGGAGAGCTCCCAGTGAGATCTCGGGGAGTTCTCCTCCAGTGCCTCCTCTACTCGGCCCCCGTCGGATTTCACTTCCCCTGACCCGGATTTCCCCGTTTTGCAGCTCATGATTAGGAGTCCCGTCGGAATGGCTTCATCTTGGAGCTCCTCCGCTGGACATGGGGGAGGGAGAAGTGGCAATCTGCTGGTAATTGTCGCCGCTCCGAGTCCGCATGAGCCACTGGCAGTACATGATGAGTGCACCGGAACGGACATTTTCATCGCAGCGCTGTGTTTCATGCAGTCCCAAACCATCTTTACTGCAATCTAATTTGTACTATCAATGTGTTATAAGCACTTCAGCAATATGCATATCATGTTGGGCCTAAGCTTTTGTCTTTTTTGTTTGTTTTCCAATTGTGAATTAGCAGGCTAGCTATTGTTGTGTACATCACCCAGCTGTTATTTAGTTTGACCATTTTTGGGGCTGTGTATAGTTTCACTTCCTGATTGGACACTGACAGGAAGTGACATGGATAGAGGCAAACAATTTCAAACTGTTATGTCAATGGGAAATGAGTCAAACTGCTCTGGAACTTTACCTCTATCTACAGTATGTCATGTCCTACCCCGTATTATAAAAATTCAAATGCAAATAACTTTTATTCCCAACATCTCTTCGTTAAATTGCTGCTAAACCAACTTTTGTCTCTATGTCCTAACGTTTTCCTGTGATAAACGCACCAGGAGTTTGAGGAGATGTCAGGAGATGGTGCTGCTGGGTACTTTTAAAACCAAGTACCATGCTAAAGCGCTGGACCACTTCAGCGCTTTAGCATGCCTTGCTAATAGCTCGCTGCTATTGTTTGTCGCAATACTTGAAGGAACGGTCCACTGTTTTTCCACACTGAGATATGTTCTTACCTGAGCTTGGACGAGTTGATACATACCTGTCTGGTCTTTGTTCGTGCCCGTGGAAGAGCGTGGTGGCTTCTAATTTCACCCCCCGTTTGGAGCCATAGGAATATGCTGGGAGAGGCCAAATGCTAACAACATCTTTGGTTGTTTTGCGTGACTGTCAAGTTCAAGCAGGAAATAAGACTAAAAGATGAAATGGTTTTCCAAAGAATGAATTTTTCCACTGCCCACTCGGCTAGGATGTAGCCAACAACAAAACAAGCGCCCCTCTCCTCCTCCTGCTCCTGCTTGTAATCACACACACCTGTGCACTCCCATGGTTCATTGTTCATTCCAAACAAAGATCTTCAGCTCAACACTTCGACCAAAGCACCACTGGTTATCAACTGTCAAGTTTTCTAAAAGTTCCTCTCAGCTCCTGCCCGAACTTGAAAAAGGCCGACTTCTGACAAAAGGACGCTGGGACAACTCAACTCCATTTGCAACATTTTTCTTTAATTAACATAGTAGCATGAGGAGTAGGTTGATAACCTACAACAGACAAAGTGCATCACATGAGACAGGTGACACTTGATTTTAAACCAGTTCTGTTTTAAGCAGTTTGTTTTTAAATATTTCGAATGAATTATTCCAGATCACATCTGCCATGTATTTTAATCATATTTTACAAAAGTATCCTAAACCAAAATATATATTTTAAATCACATTTTAACCCATATTCCCACATTAATATTTTGAATCACCTATTTTACTAAATTAGTAACTCATAAATAAAATAACACCCTTAACTACCTGTTTTAACTCAATATTTAGTGGAACTCAGAATGTAAACCAAACAAACCATGCAAAATAAAGCATAGTGATACCAGTAATACCCTTTAACCAAAGCCAAAACATAAAACAATATAATATACCAAATGGAACTTTGGCAAGGTAGTATTGTCCAAGTTATTAGTATTGTCCATACCAGTGGTGTCTTTGGTCGAAGTGTTGAGCTGAAGATCTTTGTTTGGAATGAACAATGAACCATGGGAGTGCACAGGTGTGTGTGATTACAAGCAGGAGCAGGAGGAGGAGAGGGGCGCTTGTTTTGCTACATCCTAGCCGAGTGGGCAGTGGAAAAATTCATTCTTTGGAAAACCATTTCATCTTTTAGTCTTATTTCCTGCTTGAACTTGACACCTCCCACTTGAGCTCCTGGTTCTTGAACCCAAGGAGGTCACACCTCACTGTTTCCATCAACATTACAGTGCTTCCTTTGTTCTTCTATGGGTAATACCACAACAAGGCGCCTGACATCTCTGTGAAGGATTGTAGAAGGTATTTTGACTGAAGGTTTCTTCACCTTTTTGTTGGATTTTGACTGTCCACCAGTCTTCACAGTAGGCACAGGATAACTTGGATAGGACTGTACATGCACATCTCGCACAATCCCCTTTTTGTCTTCGTTCACGCTGACCACTTTTGCGAGTTTGTACTGACCTCTCAAAGCGTTCTGGTCTGCGAGCCAAACAATGTCTCCAATAGCCACATTCCGTTTTCTTGTATGCCACTTACTTCTGACAAACAAATTTGGGCCAGCCAGTTGACTCCACTTTTTCCAAAATCTGTTCACTTCTGTTTGGAATGAACAATGAACCATGGGAGTGCACAGGTGTGTGTGATTACAAGCAGGAGCAGGAGGAGGAGAGGGGCGCTTGTTTTGTTGTTGGCTACATCCTAGCCGAGTGGGCAGTGGAAAAATTCATTCTTTGGAAAACCATTTCATCTTTTAGTCTTATTTCCTGCTTGAACTTGACAGTGACTGAGGGCACGCACAGACACCAGACAGGTACGCATCAACTTGTCTCACCCCAGGTAAGAACATATCTCAGTATTTAAAAACGGTGGCCTGTTCCTTTAACTGCTTGCAAGTCAGAATTAGCATAGAAGAACCAAAATTCGATTCTGTCACGGTGTTATTCGAAGCTGAACAGATAACTTATTTAACAAAACAATTCCTTTTTGTGTGTGTGTGTGTGTGTGTGTGTGTGTTGCAAGTATTGCCCCTCTGCTGACCTCTGCTGCCTTCGGGGACCACTGAAAGGGTTGGAAATCTGAGAGGCATGAGAAAGCTCAGATTTGTTTTGGACATGGCTTGTTGTGTCTAATCAAAGGCAGCTGATTATATGTTGAGGATTTTTAACAACTAACAGCCCTGTGTGTCCCCTCGCCTACTAGATCCAGGCCTCTTTTACAGTAACGATTCTTGAAATTCTAAGTTCACCTGCTTGCGGGCTATTCTCTCGTTGAAGACGTGGCATAATTTGGTACGGCGCGCTTTATCAAAGCACAGAACGATGCGCGTGGGAACTCGACAGTGTTCGCTCATTTATGTCTTCACAGAGATTAAGTTGACGCTGACATTTTAGGAAAAGCATAAACAATCGAGCATTTAATATGACCGCTTTATAGTACGTATATCCATAGCGTTAAATTGGCTTTGGACTGTTTTATTTGTGCAGGGCAAATTTCGGGGAGACTATTTTTCCCCAGATTAAACATTAAGGGATGGAGTCAATTAGAGCCCACCCGAAAACTGAAGGGGCCTCAGGGAGAGAGTGTGAGAGAGGGAGCGAGAGAGAGGCGTCCCATCTGAGGTTTGATGAACGGCTGCCCAAAGCTCTGCTCATTTCACACTGAAGGTCAATTATTCTCCATGATATTATAGGCATAAATTAGGCCTTGTTCATTTGGTGGCGCGGGCAGAGTGACCACCGGGTGGATATTAAAACTTGATTTAGCTCCCCATCGGCCGCCAAGCCAAATGTTTCATGAAGGCACGTATACTGCAAAAGAGGAGCGCCGCATAAGCAGGAATGAGCCGAGTCCAGAATATTCATCTTAAGGCAGACTTTGATGTCCCCGTAAGGAAAACCAGCGGTAGGACATGTTTTGCATTTCATGGGGCAAACGGGGCACACGGAGTAAAAAAACAACAACACACAGACACAGCGAGTGGGCCAAACACGGTCTCGGAATATGGGGCCTTCATGCTGTGAGTACATGGTCATTTCAGTATTATATTGTTTTCTGCATCTTGTGCGTTCTGTGACAAGCGTCTCAAAGTGCTAGGCCATTATTCCCTATACCCACATCGGAAGTGACAATAAGCTTCCTTTGTAAGAAAGAGAGGGAATGCACACTAAAAGTTATGTCAAAGGTGCAGATATTGCGGAAAATCTTCAACATTCAAAACAGCGGCATTGCACACTCAAAGGGCTTTATTTGTATAGCGGTTTTCACATACATAGTCACAACGTGCTTTACATGGGACAATTTTACAGATCCAGTGTTAAGTTCATTTTTCACCAAGATCTTGTATTGATGATGAGAGAGTGTGGCCACTGGGTCAAGGCCTTCTCAAGCACATCACAAAGATTCATAATGGGGTAAAGATCTGGACTCCATGTGTGGAAGTCACGTTTCGTGCTCCCTGAACCACTCTTTCACAGTGCGAGGCCAATGAATCCTGGCATTGGAATATACCCGCGCTGTCAGGGATGCAGGAATCCATTGATGGACGAACCTGGTCATTCAGGATGTTCAGCTGACCCCATTCTTTGGACACAGTGTTGCCGAAACCTGGACCTGACTAACTGCTGCAACCTCAGATAAATGAATTGATTTCATTCTGATTATTATATCAACCTGTTGGTCTCAGTTTGTCCAGAATAGGCAAGGCAAGTTTATTTGTAGAGCACAATTCATACACAAGGCAATTCAAAGTGCTTCACAGTTGCATAAAATTACAAGAAAACAGATCAAATCAATCATTAAAACATCAACATAAAAATTTATCAATGACAGTAAAAGGCAAGAGTGCAGATAAAATACTTTCAGTTTTCATATGCTCGGGTAAAAAGAGCTGTTTTCAGCCTGGATTTGAACATTGTCAGAGTTGAGGCCTGTCTCACATCCTCATGAAGACTGTTCCAGATTTTAGCTGCATGAAACTGAAACGCAGCCTCACCGTACTGCTTCTTGCTCAAAAATGAAAGTACCTGATCTGTACATATATTTATTGTAGTCCAAAAAGTAGCCTGACTGAATACAGGACCTTTAAGTCACCCAGATATTCCTTCTTTGCGGTGCGGATCAAAGAGAACTTTTTCTTGAGTGAGGCCTCCAAGTACAAAACCTCGTCAGCAAATATCAATAGTACATCACGGGCCCATCTCTGCTCGGTTTGCGCAGATAAAGCAACGGCCGCGCAATGTTTATCATGCAGGCAATTAAGCAGGTCATTAGCGGTGACTCGATGCCTTTGGTGCATCAAAGCTTGCGTTAGAGCGGAGGCGCTCGAACGACCCCCGCAGCCGGGCACAGAGCAAAGCGGACGAAAGAAAGGAAATCAATAGTATATTACCTCAATTAAACTTATATAAGGGGAGGAGATGGAGGGAGAAAGACACGGGCGCACACAGACAAGGCTTTTGTTTTTGACCTGCAGAGATAAGAGGCAGGACATCTCAGCGCGCCGTTGTTCATATTTCATGATGTTTTGGAACCAGCTTGTTGTAACAATGGCTTCGATTGTTCAAGGTTGAAATTCTTTTGAGTGGAACTTTTTTTCTCAGGCTGAAAGTAAAACAGTACCTAACACATGTGTTACTAAAATGACAATACGACATAAGGAGTTGATGCTATTTGTAAAATGAACAATCATAAAACTGCGTACGTACTGTATAAAACATGATTACTGTTAATGAAGACATAAAGTTTAGTTTCTTGGAAGGCGTTAAAAATGTGAGAGAAAATGAACCCTATAAGTGCGCCTCTCATAAAAAGTGTATAAGCCTCTCTTCAAATCTAATTGCAGGTAATTAATCAGGGAGAGTAATGCGCAAACAGCCTCTCAGACCATAATCATATTCACACAGTTATCCACGCCATCTATTTCTCTAAATACGTGTCCATTAGCGGGGCCCCGAGTCTGCGGCTGAGACTGCGCATGTGATGGTGGACTTGAACCGCCAGCGCGGCATGATGAATGGCTCAACATTAGTTTGGAATATGATTTATTACACTTTACTGAAGAGCATATGTGAGCGCCGATGAGATCCACGCCCCCACACTGACACAGCAGGGCTAATATTGTTCAAAGTTTTGCAAAAACTAAAATGGTATCCGTGCCACCTCGAGCGAAAAAAAGTAAGCCCATGGATGAGGAAAAAGTGTCCATAAACTCAGGGAGGATATGTAGATTTGTTTCGGAGTTATTTTCTTATTTCTTGGAAGAAATAAGGAAATAGTGAGAGGATGGACGCAGTAGTTGGACCTTTCTAAAAAGTCTCCGGAGTGTGTAGGTGGGTTGCGGAGCTGCGCTGGTGTGAGGGCTCAGAGGTCTTCTACCAACGTGCTGTCGGGGGCACAAAGCACAGTAGTTTATGTAAGCATATGTTCATATAACAATCCAAACTGTAACTCTTTTTCTCCAATGACCATGGTGTTTGTTGTAAAAACAGAGCTTCCTGCACATGTCCATAATGTTGCTGTGTTGTGGTGCAGATGAAGGGCCATGTTCCCTTCCTCTCAGCCTGTGTTAGCTACGGTAATTGTAGGAGCAGGTCCTGGAGCCTGGAGCTTGTAGCACACACTACAGAGTGGACTGAGGCAGCGGAGACTTTTGAAGTACAGAGCTTTATGTAAATGATGCCTGTCCCAGAAGGGACTGCAGCTCTTATTCTTCACAGAGCATTTTCTAATAAAGTGAAGTGAACTCCTGACGCTCCCTCTGAGAGCCCTCCTCACCCTCATCATCTCCTGCTCCGTATAGTCATCTCTTCTGCCCCACAACAGGGCTACACCATTATCACGTGGTGCTTATGAGCGAGGCTCCAGCTGGCCCACATAATGATCAGCTGTCCATGTGCAACATAAGCTCTACATATGGTGTAGTGGAACTCAGTGTTGCTTCAGACCTGTGATGAGATTGAGAAGGAGGAGCTTTTTTATAATAATACTAGGATGGTGGTTAAATGTTAAGGTGTACTTTATTGATCGCTGTGGGGAAATTTGTTGTCTGCACTTGACCCATCCTTTGATGGCCGTGTGACGCCCCCAGGCAGCATCTCCAGATGTGGAGCCTGGCTAATGGTCAGAATCACTTGGCTAGAGGATTAACCTATTGCATAGTTTGGCGCGATGGAGGATACCCTGACTTTGGAACGACATGCAAACTCCACAGAGAATTGAACCTGGGACCATCTTGCTATGAGCCAAGAGCCCTAACCACTCAGCCACCATGCCGCCTTCTCCCTTCACCATTCCCACTGGGAAACTGCTCTTGAGTATAACACTAAAAGAAAACATTATAAAACATAAATTGATTTAATTCAAATATAACTGAACAGGGGTGTGTGGCCATAACATTACACTAACATGCATTCAGAGACGTAGTTTGCCATAAGGCAAGGCAGGCAGCTGCCTGGGGGCCCCTGCTGGCTTGGGGGCCAACAGATTTGACAGAAACGACCAAGAGAATAAAGTCACTGCAGCAGCAGTGACAAGGTGCAACGACAATTGGCCATCATGAGCGCCCCTCCCCCACCTGCTTCTCAGAGAGGAAGGAGAGAGGGAGGGAGAGAGAGAGAGAGAGAGAGGGAGAGAGAGAGAGAGTGCAAACCCACGTGTTGGTGTAAACAGAGAAGCTATGCATCTCCTCCAACAAAATGAAGAGAAGTTAATCCTCTGGCAGCAAAAACGAAAGAAAATAAGGAGAAAGAAGAGGAAGGAGAGCAAGACAGGAGTGTAATAAGTTACTGTAGTAGTATGTCCCCCCCTCCCTCCATTGCAGAACACAAAAACGGCCACCAGAGGGCCCCTTCCTGACATTCCTGCTTGGGGCCCCCTGGTACCCTTGCTAGGCCACTGCATGCATTACAGCGCCGTGTAAGACATGCAGGCCTTCCTTTTCAGCAATAATCCAAAGCTGTAATATATATTTATTTGCCCATTTTTATTCTTATTGTATATGGGCATTTCCACCTTAAACCTGAGTGAAAGACTACGTCAATCAAAAGGAGAGTGAGATAAAAAACACTTAGCAAATCTGCCAGTGCTCTAAGTCTGGTAGGTGAGGTCTATCAAATCGGGCCATGAATGTGCATGTCGCTCTGAGTGAATATTTGTGGCGCCTATTCAGAACGAGGCTTAAAAATAAAATAACGTCAGATGAAAAGCCGAGAGGAGCCTGTGAGGAAGGCTGACGCAACGGCGAACCAAACGACCGCAGATTCACCCCGGTGCACACTTCCCTCCGGAGACTCCGCCGTGACAACTGATACAACCACATCAGCACTTCGGCATTAACAAGCAACTTAGCTCCTTATCAACTCACTCCGAGCCAGGAGCTTTTTCAAATTCACATCATGGAGGTGGTGAAAATGGAAGTTACATTTCCCTGCAGTGCCCTCTGCTGATATCGGCACCCCTGATGAAATCTGTGTTGCAACGTTGTGCAGTACTTTTGGATATTTTCTGACCTCAAGACTCTGCTATAGCAGTGGTTTATCATGGAGATTATTGGGACACTATTTTTATTTAATTGATGGGACTATTGTATCTTGGACATCTCCTTTATTTTCCTTCCAAAATATGACAACAAATATTGAATATGTTTAATGATGTTTTATTAAATCTCTGAGCAAAATATCAAAGCTTTAAAATCCAGAGAGAAAGAGGGAGAAAAATACGCTTGCACATCTTTCTCTATATTTGTCATGGTGCTAAAGTTGTGGACCCTTTGCGTCATCTCTGAGTGGGCATGATAGAGTTCAAAAGTTCACGTAGGTCTTGGCGCCGTTCTCAGCCTTTTGATGTCTGGAGTGCATTCAAAACAGTACTCTATTTCGGAAGCACACTTTGGGAGAGAGTTGCCGTAGGATCGTGAGTGTGAAATTGACATTAACGAGAGCGGCGCTGAGGGAGGGATGTGCTCTGAACTCTCTCTGACTCCACAGACACAGTCGTGGCCTATTCAAATCAGTCTTTTCACTGCCACCGCCATGATGGGATTATGTGTAGCTGTGTTACTATGAGTCTAATGACGACCCGTGGATGACCGTTGGTTTGGCCCTTGGTTTTGGAGTTAGCAGCTGTGCTGCTTTCTGACTGTGGGAGGTCTGCTCGAACGTTAACATCAGACCAGACAGACGCTGATACACAAGATCGGTTTAGGAATGAGCTTGAAAAGTCACAGAGAACTTGCACATGCGTTGCTCTCAGGCAAAAGTCTTCTTTGAGCTTTTAACCGGCACTCCTCTTTGTATTCCTTTTCATTGAATCACAGAGGGAACACAAAACTGTTATCCACAGTTTTAAAGCCCATAATCCATCTCCAGACCCAGCTTGAGCAAAGGTGTATTCATCATGGTACCACCATGCTGTTAGCTAAAAGTGAAAGCTTGTTTTCCTAGTTTTGCAGCATGGTGGCTCACTGCCAGAAGGTCCTGAGCTCGAGTTTTCCCCCGAGTGTCTGTGTAGGTTTCTTCCGGGTACTCCGGTTTCCCCTACCACTAAAAACATGTACATTAGGTTCCCATCTGGGGCCAGGACTCCTCTCAAAAAAGAGATTCCTAATCTCAGTGGGACTTCCTGTTTAAAGAAGGTTACAAAAAAGACAAAACATATAATAACAAAAAAATAATAATAACGTGCCATTCCCACTGCTGCCTGTAGAGGGTGCAGGCCTGCAGTTTCTCTTAAAATCTCTTAAGCATGTTAACTTTATTTCTTGCTTTAACACTAAGTTGTGAATATTTGGTTGATTTTTGGGATCTTTAGATTGTCAGGAAGAGCCGGGTGACGTTGTCCGCTCTACCTTGGCTGAATATGACATTGTGTTGGACTGTCCCGCAGACTTCCCCTTGTCACCCCCCCCCCCCCCCCCCCCGTGTGATTGATGATCAGAATGAGTCCTGACGCCGCGGCTCCCTCACACCTGTCGGGCCGTGAGGGGCGTCAGGCGGAAGCGAAGCTGACAGCGGTGCTCAGCTCAAGGTGAGGCTTTTGGTCTCCGTCTCCATGGCGATCAGATTAGCATGCAGAGCCATAAAATAATGTGTAAAGCAGAAGCTGATGAAGCCTTACCCGCCGTGACAGCGAGGGGCTAATATTCTCTGTCAGCTCCATCCTCCCGCACACAGTCAGGCTGAGGCTGCGGACCGGAGGCACAGCGCTTTCGTGGACGGGGGCAGCTCTACCCGTCTTATTGGATGAACATTTTTGCACCACCATGGAAACGGTATTGGACAAGTGAAAGAGCCTCAAGACTGCAGCTGCACATGTTTTTGAGTGATCTTTTAATATTTTTTTGCCCCTTAGGCTTTAGTGGACAGGCTGGCTCAGGGTGAAACGGAGTGACCATCGAGTCGAGCCATGATACTGAGGTTGGAAGAAGCCTCCCTCCCTCCTGGTACTTAACTTAATTATTCACCATTTTCTGCGACCTGCATTTGTGGTTTCTGTGTTCCACATTGTTTTTCTGGATACTTTTGTACGTCTATGCCGAGTTTTTGTGGAGGTTTGGTGGATTTGTTTACTTTGAGAGTCTAAAATGGTCCTGAAGAAAGCAGCTTTTTAAAAGGTAAACAAAAAGCTAGCTGATCAGCTAAACCCATTTGAGACCTACAAGTTTCTGCTTCTGAGACACTGAAGAGGCACCAAGAGCCCCCACAGCTGCAGCACAGTCGAGGCGTCACAAGAGGAGCTACAGGAAACAAGTAAGGGATAAACGAGAAGATGGTGAAAGATTGAAGCAGGGAGCTGCAGGAGGAATAGGAAGGAGGAGCTGACCAGTGCAGGACACCACGCTCTGAAACAGGGACAAACCCAGGAGGCACCGTTTCAGAGGATCAGAGCAGACAGAGGGCAGCCATCCAGGTTTCTTCCAAGTGCTACAGTTCCCCAAACCTCCAAGGTTATGGGGTTCAGGTTGACACACAGTGGCAGCGCGGCTCAGCCGCAGCAGCTCAGGACTAACACCTGAATACTATTTCGTTGTACACTTGTACAATGACAATAAAGCACTTACTTACTTACTTACTTGGTACAGTTTTCTGGATATATGTGCAGGTGCATATCACTGTTCTTAACTTATGCCCAGAGCCACCCAGGACATCAACACACTCCAATAATAAAATGTAACAATAATAAAATGCAACAAGTAAGCAAGTATTACATTACGTACATTAAACACAACAGGTCTATCATATAGACCCTTTAACTGCTAACATCAAAATGTGGTTCTGTTGTGGCTTAAGAGGAATGACATTTACATTTGAGACTCTACCCATGGAGCTAAGCGGACGGAATGCCGCCGCTGCACGTACACTAATGTTATGAAACGCCCCACGCAAATATGGAGTAGCGGCTTTACAGTAGTGATGTGTCGAGCGTGTCGAGGCTTCGAAGCGTGTGCCGAGTAATCTAGGGGCGTGTCTATTGAAGCGTGTATCGATGCGTGTGTTGACGACGTATGTAGTGACGTTCGAAGCCTCGGGAAGTGGCCGTACCACGTGGCTGATTCATGGAAATGATTCGCGGGTGTGGAGCGCGATTCAAAATAAAAGCGTCCGTGAAACGCAATGGATTCCCCCTCACACTTTGTGTCTTTGGGTTATTGCGCCTCTTTTCGTTTTCTATTTGAGCTTCATTGTTTTGCGATGGAACCAGCTAGAAAGAAGAGATTTTCCCCAGTTTGGGAGCATTTTGAGCTGATCTCACCTAATAAGGTTAGGGTTAGCAATAATTATGTAATAATAGATTGCACAACTATGACAACACAGCATTTTTATTGTTCACACTTTTCGGAATGCTTCTGAATACTTTATTTATTTATGCACTCCTGAGTCCAAATACTTTAGAAAAAATATTATTTCTAAATAAAAATGAATAAATTTAATGTTTGTCTTTATTAAACACATTTACTTGTTGCATAAGCACAGACATAAGCAAAGTAACACAAGCACATTTTACATCACAACTCTCTTTCAGCCCCCAACATTTATTGTAAACACTCAGCATGTTATACATTTTTTTGTCCACATGATGGCGTAGTGGAGCAAATAAAGCACCTTGATGCTTCGAACCGTGTGTGACGCAGTTGGCTGCGACGCTTCAGCGCTTCATGGGGCTTCATTTTCCCATCACTACTTTACAGGTCAGGGGATATTTATTGAACCATTTTGTAAGTAGGGCAAATTCGCCTGGGTGCCCGAAGATTTGAGTGGGTGCTCCAGCCCGGCAGCACCCGCGGGATCGGCGCCAATGCCACCTGGTGCATGTGGAGGGTGCAATCAGCATCAATCAGTTCCACCTGGTGTGTGCAGCAGGTGCGGTTGATTGAAGGGCGTCTGAGCAGACAGCTCAACACAACAGCTGCTCTGACGCTCCACAACTTAACATAGAGGTTTCATTGATCATATTTCTGAAGTGAATGTGAGCACCTCTCATCTGATTATTGGAGTATCTGAAATCTATGACCATGTAAACGTAGCCTGTGTGTTTTAAGTATTTTATCTACAGTAGAGCATTTCTAATTCACACAAATGACCTTGCACCAAAGAGTGATAGTGCCTCCCCTAGCCTGGCATCCAGAATGATAACCCCCTGTATATTGTATACACGGGGATATCAGCGTGGAGCCCACGCCCCATTGGTGGCATCAGAAAATTCAAATGAGCACGTTCAATCGGATTTGTTTATTTGCGTCATGTTGTTATTCACGAGCAACGTCACTCACTGGATGCGGGAAGTCCCCACAATACCAATCTACGAATGGCGCACATTGACAGTAGGTGATATTAACGCAAAACCACTAACAACACCGTATCAACGGCAGACGCCTGCCCTCCGCTGACTGGTGTACTCCGCTTCCTGTTTGCTTGCGTATGTACCGCTGTGGGAAATGGAACTGACGCTGCGGTGACCCGACTCACTCGCTGGTACAGCGGTGAGTCTGGATTATTCCAGGCAATGCCTCCTCAGGACTGACCCCACTCTCTCCCTCATGAAATGACCCCACCTTCCCTCCAGGAATGGACCTGACGCTGAAAATGATAGCTGAATACAGACCTGAAGACTGTACAAGACTTGGCAATTTCTTTTTGAAAATAATTACTGTCAATACTGCAAAAGGTGTTAGGAGATAGGTGACAACAATGACACAATGATACATAAATGGCCTTATTTGTTTATTTGTTTATTTGAGCAGTACACATAGTGCTCAAAAGGAGTGGGCTGAAGCAAAAGCTTATGATTGCCCACCCCCAAGTGCAATAAAATAAATAAAAAAAGAACATTTCAAGCAGCTACATTCATACAGACCAACTTACAAACTTACCAAAAAAAATAATAATATATGAACTGTTTATACAATTAATTGAAGCAACGCACAGCTACAACAACAATCCCGTTTCATGTACGATGTCTAGAACAAAGCAGTCAAAAAAAAAAAAAATGTGATCCTTAATATATTTCTTCCAGATTTTTACCCTTGATAACCGAGAGTTACTTTTATGTTATGAAGGTACATTAATAGATATTATAATCTGAGATCTTGATACTTTCCAGTTGTCATTACCATTCTCAGTATAATTTTAATTTGGGTGTAATTTCCATAATCATTATTATTATATATTTATTTAATTGAGTTATATGTGAAGTATGCTGCAAGCCCTGCATAGTGTGGTGCATTAAAAAGCCAAAGTGTAGAGCGGGCCAGATGAAGAGGGCAGTAACTCCCAATCAACAAACCCCCACATGGCTGCCCTAACAGCTGATTTTGTAGAATATGTTCCTATGCTGAGTGGTGCATTAAAAGACAAGGTTTAGAGCCCGTTGGGAGGATTCCTCTCAACAGATCCATAACCTGCCAACCCTAATTCTCCATTTGTGAATTTGAGCAATAGAATGACAACCGTTCCAAGCAGCAACACTCTTCCAGATTATAGAGGAACAATACACATAATCCATCCTACTGCTCCCCCTAGTGGCAACACATTTCTTCTTGTCTGTATATTTCAAAAGTCTTTTGTTTGTATTTAAATTTGAACAGGTTGATGTTTGGACATCGTTTCAAATCCATCTCCAGTTTATTCCACAATTGAACACCATTAACTGTTGGACTAAAACTTTTCAAAGTTGTGCTATGTTTCTGAATCCTAAAGTTTAATTCATCACGTAATTCATAACGACCAGTACGTTCTTGGAACCTTCTTTGTAATTGGTTTGGTAACAATTTATACCTTGCTTTGAATAACATTTGAACAGTTTGGAACTCAACAATGTCACAAAACTTCATGATCTTTGATTTTAAAAATAATGAGTTTGTGTGGTCCAAAAACCCAACTTTATGAATTACTCGGATAGCTCTTTTTTGCAACAATATTATTGGTTTAACTGTGTTTTTGTAAGTACTACCCCAAACCACAGTACAATAATATAAGTAGGGCAAAATCAGAGAACAGTATAAGGTATGTAGAGCTTTGATGTTTAAAATGTGCTTTGCTTTTGCAATTACTGAAATGCTTCTAGAAATTTTCGTAGATATATATTTAATATGAGATTTCCAAGTAATTCTGTCATCAATAATCACACCAAGGAATTTGATTTCATGCACTCGCTCGATAACAACACCTTCTATCTGAATTGCTTCCTGAGCATTGGAATTACAGTTGCCAAATATCATCATTTTGCTTTTACTCAGATTTAAAGATAATTTATTTTGTTTGAACCACTTGTTGACACTTTTGAGTTCCAAGTTAACAATCCGACACAGCTGCTGTAAGTCGTCTCCTGATGCAAAAATATTTGTATCGTCAGCAAACAAGATAAATTTAAGTATTTCAGACGTTTTACAAATGTCGTTAATATACATATTAAACAATTTTGGGCCCAGAATAGAACCTTGAGGTAAACCACAGACAATTTGTCGACAACTCGACTGATAATCACCGATTTTCACACATTGTTTTCTATTTTTTAAGTAACTGGTAACCCACTGTAGAGCTACCCCCCTAATTCCATAATGTTCTAGTTTATTAATTAATATATCATAGTTTATTGTATCAAACGCTTTACTCAGGTCTATAAATAACCCTATTGCATATTTCTTGTTATCTACAGCATTAGTTATTTCTTCAGTTATATCAAAGAGCGCGTGTGAGGTTGAGTGATTGTTCCTAAAACCAAACTGATTGTCCGAGAGTAAATTACACTTTTCAATAAAGCCGTCAAGTCTAGAGTTAAAAACCTTTTCTAAGATTTTAGAGAATTGCGGTAAAAGGGAAACAGGCCTATAGTTTGTAAAGAGATGTTTATCTCCTGCTTTGAACAGAGGAATCACTTTTGCTACTTTCATACCATCAGGAAATTGTCCAGTTTGCAACGATAAGTTACAGATGTAAGTTAACGGCTTAGAGATACTTTCAATAACAGTTTTTAAAGTTTTCATGTCCATGTCATGGTAATCGGTCGAAGTTTTATTTTTACACCCTTTAACAATGTCCAGTATCTCCTTTTCCTCCACAGGTTTGAGGAACAGGGACATAGGATTTGCTTCTATCAGATCACAATTATAGTTCTCAACGTTTACAATTTTTGCAGCAAGGTTCGGTCCAACATCTACAAAGAATTTATTAAATGTTTCGACTACTTCATTCATATTATTTAAAGTGTTATCCTCATCTTTGAAATATTTTGGATAATTAATCGTTCTTGGTTTATTTCTAATTATACTATTTAAGATGTTCCATAAACCTTTAATATTATTCTTATTAGTATCCAACAACTTATTATAATAATCCTGTTTACATTTTCTAATGATACCTGTCAGTTTATTTTTATATTTCTTATATTTATCCTCAGCTTCTTTTGTTCGGTTACTTATAAAGTTTTTGTAAAGATTTTTTTTTTTCTTGCAAGCATTTAGTAAACCTTTAGACATCCATGGTGTTTCTTTACACTTTCTGTTTTTACTGTATTTCTTCATTGGGCAGTTTTTGTCGTATACCTTTTGAAATACTCGCGTAAACTCATCATAAGCCATATTCGTGTCATTCTCTCTGTACACAATACTCCAGTCTTGAGCTAAAAGCTCCTTTTTAAATGCATCAATAGTTTTCTCTGTTTTTACCCTTCTAAACCAATACTTGTTTTCCTCTTCATCTTTTACATATCCATTTTTATACATAACGAAAACTGGAAGGTGATCACTAATATCATTTATAATTAACCCGCTGACTGTATCACTTTCAATTTCATTTGAGAAAATGTTATCAATCAAGGTTGCACTATGAGTTGTTATTCTACTTGGTTTAGTGATTAGAGGAAACAGACCTATACTGAATAAAGTATTTATAAATTCGTCCGTCTTTTTATGTTTATATGGGTTTAACAGATCGATGTTGAGGTCTCCCCCCACAAACATGACTTTATGATTTAATCCTGAAAAGTGCTCCTCCATCCAGTTAGAAAAAACATCTACATCAGAGCCAGGTGTTCTATAAATACAACTCACAATAATATTTTTCTTTTTTTGCCTTGTAATCTCTACAGTAAGGCATTCAAGTGTATCATCCACCACCATTGTCTTATTTTCCATTACTTTGTAACTATAGTTGGAGTCTATAAACATAGCTACGCCCCCTCCATGCTTGTTCTTTCTGTTCATACTTATAAATTCATAACCATCAATAGAAAACTCAAATTCTCTGTCATTATTAATCCATGTTTCTGTGATTAGAATGACACTGAATGGTGTGGAAAACTGTTTTAAGAAGCTTTTGATGTGGTCAAAGTTTGCATAGAGGCTTCGACTATTGAAGTGGATTACAGTGAATGCCTTAATGTTCTTAAGTTTACTATTGTACAGATCCTCTGTGTAGTATTGACAGTCATTGGTAGCTCTAGTAAAAAAGTTATTTTCCGGGTCGATGTCGATCTCAGTGTTCTGTAGGTCGTATTGAGAGAATGTAAAATCCTGGGAGTTTGCTTCAGCAATTCTCCTTATTGAAAAGTCCAAGTCGGTGCTTCCTATAGAACTATATGTATTACTGGACATGTGAAATTATGTGCTTTTACATACCAAAATCCATACGCTTTTCCCGGTGTTTATACTGGATGTGGTGTACTGCTGCGTGGACGTATAATGAGTTTGTCATATCTCAAGAAGGCGATCTCCCCCCTTTCTCGTGCAGCTCTCAGCTCCGGCATCAGTTCTTTGCGTTTTCTTTTTATTGATTCGGTGTAGTCCTCGTTTATGAAGATTTTTGTTCCTTTAAGTCGTTTGGCGCGCTGCAAGATTTCCTCGCGATCCTTCCACCTCAGTAGTCTGGCGATGATGGGTCTCGGCCAGTCTCTCCCGCTGTCGTGTTTCCCTACGTGGTGAGCCCTCTCCACCTCCACCGCGTGATTTAGCTGTAGCTTCTCCTTCAGTATCTCCTTAACTTTTACCTCGGCGTCGGCCCAGGTCTCCCCAGGCGACTCCAACACTCCCTCAAATACCAGGCTGTTTCTGCGGCTCTGCCCCTCCAGATACTCCAGTTTGTCCGTGATGATGTGTAAATTGTCACATACTTTGTAAAAGTCCGTTTGTAAAGTGTTTGTGCGCTCCGTGAGTTTCAGATTATGTTCTTTTAAAGTGTCCACCTCACCTTGCGTGAACTGCAGGCTTGTTTTTAGTTCTTGAATGTCCTTAGTCTGTAAATCCATGCGGGTGTTTGTTGATTCCATTATGAGTTTAATAAATCCTTTGAAGTTCTCCTGTTGTTGTTGAATTAATTCCCTGAACATGACCCTCTGCTGCTCCATGAGCTCCGTGACTCGACTGAGGCTTACGTATTCCTCTTCCACCGCCGAATCTGCCTGTTGCTTCGCCTCTATTTTCGGCGGTTTAGGCATTTTGCTCCCTCTCAGCAGGCCTGAATGTTCTTAATATTCTTAACGAATATTTTGATATTCTTAAAAACTTTTTTTTTTCCGCGTTGGTCTAGCTTTGTCCGTCCCTGAAATCGGTCCGCCTTAATATGGCTATAATATAGATGAAAAGTGTCAACAATTGGACAGAAGCCAAAAATTGCACCATAAAAGAGTTTATAAGATACAATTGGAGACAGTGAGATATTGTTGACATTAAGTTTTGTTTCGACATGCTTGTATTAATTCTAATGGCTTACACTTGTATTATGCTTTACAAGCCTGTATTACCAAGTTTTTCTAAACGCTACACTATAATCATTATTCATTCACGCCATACTCGGCGGTGGTAAGCTACAACTGTAGTCACAGCTGCTCCTTGGGATAGACTGACGTCTGTGCATTCAACCCCTCCGACCAACACCAACCACACTACATTCATTCTGGTATATTGTACATGTTTTTAGTGGTAGGCGAAACCTGGAGTACCTCCACAGACACGGGGAGAACATGCAAACTTCACACAGAAAGGCCCCCCAGAGATTGAACTCGAGACCATCTGTGAAGCACGTGCCCTAACTGCTGGCACTTGTATTGGGGGATCATCAGTTGTTGCATGATCTCCCAAACAGAGACTGAAAACCTCTGAAACCGCAGCCCTGAACGTGCTGTGCCCCCGTCCTGCGGCTTCACATCATCACCTGCTGACACGGCGGCCACCCACACCTCGCCGACCGCACCAATCCCAGCACTAATTCTCCCGCGCATTATGCAACCGCGTCCCGGGAGCTCAGCCTTAACCAGATAATCACGCTGATGATCAGATTGACATTTCAGACACTCTCTCCACTCGTTCCATCAATAGAGAGGCCGGCGCCGCCGCTAGATCCATATAAGACCTGGCACATTATCATTTAGTCCAATTCACACTTCATTGTGAGCTAGTCCGAGACGGGCTTAGCATTCAGAGTTGCGGCCGATCTTTCGCTGAGATTAACACGTATCATTTGAATGTAATGAAGTCTACCCTGTAATCCCGGAGCGGGCCGCGGATACTGAGAAAGTTCCCTTGGTAACTTTACTATTTTTAATGGAATGTGCCAGAAATCCTAGAAATCTTCGCGGTTTTGACAGCTCCCTCTCGAGCGCTACACAAATCAATCAGCGGCCGTTCGGAAAAAAAAAAGTTGCTCCTAGAATTTGGAAAAATAACATTGTAATTTGACAAATGTGGCTTTTATAAGACGTCCCTTTCTGAAGACAGGAACAGAGAAAAAGGCTTTTGGTTTCCTTGGCAGTTACACATGACGGCTGATGCTTGTTCTTCAACAGTGTGAGAGCTTGTTTTTTTTTTTTTTTTTTTCATATGCAAACTCCTAAATCAAACCCGACAAGTGACGAAAATGGATAGACAATCTGCTTAATGTTGGCAGTGGGATGATGGAATGTTTTTTAGCTCGTTTATTTCAGCGTTTCCCTGACAGTGGGCTCGAGCGCCGTCTTTGACTGAATCTGAGCTGTGACAGAAAGACATCACTGAAGATAATGAGAGGCTTTCTATTCAAATCCCGGTCGGACAAAGCATCAACACAATACATTTACGGGGAATTGCTTAGGGCCACAACTGCAAACTACGGCATTTCATTGGCAAAGATAAACTATGGAAGCCTAGAGGGGATACCGTGGACAATAGTATTATTGCATATGGTTAGCAGATATTGTCACCAGACCTTTATGGATCAAGCAGTGACATTGGTCATTAGTCAGTTCTCATTATTCAAAAAAACGTCCCATTGAGCTGAGGTGCCATTAGTCTGACATCTCTAACCCAGTTGTGTTGTGGATTAGAGAGCCATATACAACCACTGGTCCTAACCTTAAGGTCAGTGGACTCTTGCCTTTACCTAATTTTATTTTTCAACCCCTACTCAACGGAACATTTTCGGAATAATGAGATGTCGGACTAATGGGTTGTCGGACTGCAGGTCTATGTGAAAGTGAAATTATGCTATTGCATTTAGGGGTTGTCAGGGCAATGATGAACACCTACTGTCATGGCATTGCCGGGCAAGACACTTCACACTTCTCTGGTATTTTGAAATGCTGCTCATGAATGTCCTGCATCAGCTGACTGAGGTGCATGTGATCACCTAATACAGTTTAAAAGCTGCATCCTGACAGTTGGCACTCGAGCTTGCCCTGATGAAGGCCCAGTACGGCTAAAACGCGTAGGCAATGTTTTAATCAAATGGCCATGCTACAATAAAAGCCTTTTACCATTCATTTTCTTTGAGTGCCTCAGTTTTGTATCTTTTTAAAGACACTTCACCCACTTTGCCTGTGCTGAGTGGGGGCAACAGCCAGGCAGGTAATCTGAGTACAAGCCTGACAAATCACATCGCTATTACAGATACCCAAAACATATTGGATTGTCTATTGCATGTGTATGGGGCTTGCTGGCTTACTGTAGCTTAGAGACAGTCTAAAAAGAGGAAAATAAAAGTCCTTATATACAAGTCCTTATATACCTATAACATGGACCACCCTAAGTGTTTCACCACACTGTTTCTCAGGACATAAAGACTGAACAAACATGTGACGAACCATATATTACTAAACAAATGTCATGATAAATCTCACTCAAATAGATAAATATGTGAAGACAAATACATTCATTGCTTAACACAGAACAGTGAAACAATGAGCACATATTTAATCATAGAGTAAACGGCTACAGTTTCAGTCATAGTTTCAGTCCAAAAGGTATTTTAGACGTGCATTATTCTAAATTCTACATAGTAAAATACCAAGACTAAGGTCTCCTAAGTAGTTTCAAAAAGCCTAAGTACACACACATTCATCTAAAATTGAGAAGCATCATTGCTCCCGATGTCCAAAAGCAGGTTTAGCAAGCCACAAGATAATGTGTCTACTTTAGATGGAACAAGTTATATCTCAGAGAACGGCTTGGCGTCTTTTCCGCGTTGACATGCCGTGGTGCTGTGCTTTTTGGTTGTGAACCTGCTTTGACCTGGTTTGTCCCCTCTCTGATCCGCGGTGCTCGGTACAGCGCCCGTCCTGTCACTGGGGGATTTTTATCTGTCTGCACAGCCACCCACGTGTAGACGAGCGGGCCGTCAGCCCTGCCAGTCCATTGACAACGCAGCCTCTGCTTCCATTAGCTCTATCACACTCTCCAGACAGTCTGTGGAGGCATCAGATGGTTCCACGCCAGCACTGCTCCGTCCAGACTCGGATCCGCGGCTGTGCGAGCAACAAGTGAGTCTGCATACTCCCAGACCCATCGAAGCGCCAGACGTTTAACTCGGCACACATTAATTATTATGCAAATAAAACTCAGAGGTACGCGCACACGCGGACATGAAACAATGTGTGCACCCCTCAAAAACAAATATGTCTAGACAGTTTATTTCTCAACTTGAAAAGTACAAATAGGCTTATGTTGGAGGGAGTCAGGAGGATAAAAAATTATAAATTGCAATATTTATGTCCTATATTATATCAATAAAAACACCATGACCACCTTAAAAGCTCACAAAAGTTGATATTGCATCAATATAGACTTTTGTGAGCTTTTAAGGTGGTCATGGTGGTTTCTTTGTAGGTCTGCAGAATACTTATTATGAGCGATTCAATCATGTCTGATTGCCCTGCTTTTGTGTATTCTGCGCTGTGGAAATTTCCCTTAGCACCTATCTTTTGCCCCATCCTCCCTACCCAGGTAGAGCACAGACCTGCTCCCACTCTGCTTACTTCCATGCTCAGAGCTGCTGGAACACTCGCCGCTAACTTTCATTTCTGTATTATTAAAATGTCTCAGAGAGGAACATTTTCTTTGGATGTCAAGGAAAAGACCCATTTTCAAGTTTCTAAGTCATGGCACAAGGGCAGATTAGTCAGTGTATCTATGTTGACCACCCTTTGGACCGAAATGCTCTTATTTGTGCTCGGCATTTTACCGGTGAATGCTATGCAAACATGGACTTATTGGACAGCGGAAAAATACGCAGTTTGTGTCAAACCTGACACAGTCCTAAGATGAAGACACTGCTGCTCCACCAAAACCTACGATGGTAGATAGAACTGCGGAAAAAAAAATCCCACTTGGGTAATGTGCATTTAGAGGCTAGAAGCTCCAGTAACTAATTCTCATAAATACGCCTGAGTGTGACACTAATGTTACATGTCTGATAAATAAATGTCACTGGTCATAAACAGGGCAGTGCTTTATTCATTGTATGTTTTCTTCATGTTTTACATTCATGGCGACTGTATTTTTTGGTTTGTGAGAGACATTTTAGCCTTGACGCTGTGTTCTGGAACCGCCACCTTAACGTGGTGGAGGGGTTTGAACGCCCAAATTATCCTGGGAGCTCTGTTGTCGGGGGCTTCGTGCCCCTGGTAGGGTCTCCCGTGGCAAACACGTGTCCTTGTTGACGGGTCAGACAAAGAGCGGTTCAGAAGCCCCTTATGAGAGACCAACAGGCCCGGTTAGAATCTTCCATCCTAAGGTGGACCCACCACCTGCAGGAGGAGCCATAGGGGGCTGGAGTAGGACAAGTGGATAAAGATGCATGGATGGCTGGATGGATGTGTTTTGGTGACGACTATAGTGGGCAGGTTTGAATCAATTCCGCTGGATTTGGAAAAAAAATTATAGTTTCTATTTTTAAGTTGCTTTAGGTCAATATACTGTATGTCTCCATTAATTACACCCCCTTTCTGTAATGTCCTATCAAATGAGGGCCAGTTCTCCTTGACAAAAATGCCCTTGCTGTTGAATATATACCAATGAGAGTTATATTTAGTGAATAGATGCAGCCGAGACTCAAACTCATGAGGCAGAACAGTTTGCATGCGTTCGGCAATCTAAGAACTTCTGCAGTCGGTAACACGTGGATCACTCGATGTGCTTTCTTTGACGCACTTTTGTTCCGACCCGAGCTCCTCGGGGTGCAGTCCATGCCTCTGCTCCCCGGGGTGCTGTGTGCATGAAGCTTGTTTTGGTGCCTGTTTTGAGTGCAGTAAAAGAAGATGCACAGTGAGCAGATCGGAACCAGTGAACCCTGTGCTGCATGTCAATGAGCTTCAGGATTATACTCTCCGCTGTCCTCTTCTGACTCCACACATGTCATCCAGATATCAGTGTGAAGCCCTGTTGTGTTTTCAGAGAAGAGAATGTTCAGAGAATGGACAAATGTTTCATGGCTATGGAGGACTTTTTAGAATATAATTTTTCTATTAAACCTATTCTGGGCATCGTCCTTTAACGGAAACTGGTGTAACTTTGTTTTGAGTTAAATTATAATCATTTTATTTGTCGTAGTGGAAGATAATTGAATATTCAAAGGTAACATTTATGTTTGAGTTTTCGAAACATGTAAGAGCATTGCAAGCTGGATTGGCGCAAGATTTGGCAATCACAAAATCCACCTTGTGCAGCTCCCCTTGATTCATTTGAGTCTGCACCACTGGTGGTTCGAGCCAATCAAAGAGCAGTATTGTCATGGGGGGGGGGGGGGGGGGGGGGATAAGGACATAAAACCAATTACTTATTTACAAAATAGGCCCATTTCTCCCAAATATTGTTCACAAATCTTTTAAAATCTGTGTTAGTGAGCACTTCACCTTTGCAAGAGAATCCATCCCCCTCATAGGTGTGGCATATCAAGATTGACTGATTAGACCCATGAATATTGCACAGGGGCATTAGGCTGTCTACAATAAAAGGACAATCTGAGTTACATAAAGTCGACTAACTTGTAAGGAACAACGAGCGCATGGGTTTCATTGATGGCTTTTTGAATGACATGTCACCCGTTGAGCAAGTTTGAGATGGTCTGGATTGGCATACACAGTACAACAGCTACAGGCAGTCTAATCAGCATCTTTACTTACTTGATACGGAAATGTATTCGGGAAATGCGTCTATTGTGTATACATAAAAGGTTTTATGTATTTGAGTTCACCCCAAATTTGTGTTGAGAGTAAGTACGGTCTGCTACTTCTATACATTAACTAAACAAGAATTGTGTGTGTGTTTTTGTTTATCTAGGTTTAAAGCCTTTAAAATTCTATTGTATTCATGAAAAATGTAAACAGGCACCCAGACAGACAATACAGCGCTCATGTTATTTACACTGTAATATCAGTCTTATTTTTTACAAGTGAAAGCTACAAGCTCCTGAGTCCGAGCAAAGTCAGCCTCGCCCACCCCTCTGACAGTGTGGACCTGTTCTGTCTAAAAAAAACTAAGTGCTGTGATACATTGAGCTCTGTGGTCATCGATCAGCAGTGGGGTTTGAGTGTGTCCTGGTGGCGAAGCGTGGCATCAGTCATGGTGCGACTCTCACAGCGGATTATGTCTCCCCGACCGGCTCGGGTCACTGCAGCTGCATCGAGCGGAGGAAATGGAAAAGAACAGGTGATGTGTAAGTGAACTTTGGCCCTGTTAGTGTTTGGGAACAGTTCAGGACAATGTATATCGCAAATGTGGCTCACCTGAGACGAGCTGCTTGTTTGCACAATCCCCTTGCAGTTTTCCCACCGGAGACACTTCTAGCAGGGCCCTGGTGCTGAGTGTGAGTTAAGGTGTGCACAAGACTGCGGATAGGTAGTGATAGTATCTGCATTTAGCGCTTCTATATTATCTTTTCACGCACCAAACGCAGCCATTCTCGTTTTTTTCAACCACAGTTTAGCTGTGTGTGTTTGTAAAGGGCTAAAGTCTGGTGTTTTGCAGTCTAATAATCAAATTCTCATTTAACAGGATTGCACATTTACAATGGGCCTCAGCAGTGCTATATGTGATCCAGTCCATATATCCAAATGTGAACATTAGCAGACCCAGTGATTGTAGTCTATTGTTTAGCTGCCTTTTCAGGGATGGGCAAAGGAATTGTTCTCCCTGGCTATGGGATAGCAGGTTACCCTCCTTCAAGGCTTACCCCCAGCAAATCAGCCTCTTATCCCAATTTCCGCCCAATGAGAGGAATAGTTATCAGCTGCTGCAGGTCACAAAACAAGACGGGTACGTAATGGTACCTGTAAGAAAAGGACTTTACTGTTGCACTATGTGGCCAATAATCCATAATTAAAACAGCTTTAAAATGACCTGCTAGTCTCTGGCCACTGCATAGGTGTTAACAAGGTCAGTCAAAGCTTGTGGAACACGACCAATTACAATAAAATATATTATATGTACTATTGAAATGTAGATTTTTTTTTATGTCTGTGAACCAAAAGAATTTCGCCTTGGGGAAGTTATTCTGATTATACAAAATGGAGTATGGGAGCTGTTGTTTCTTCTCATGGGTTTGAGATGGTCTCCGTGGATCCCATCGATTGGTACGTCTGAATGTCAAACCTACATTTAGCCCGGAGGGGACCGAATGATTGATAATGAAAAGGTCAACACAAATGAATGGGGAAATGGCTGAAATGGAGCGGACACACATGCATTAGTGCTGCGGTGTCTTAGAAGCGATATCAGACTTTCATTTGGCTTATTCTATCCTAATTCATGCATTATTCAGACTTTTCAATTAAATACAGCAGGATCGAGATTGTATTTTAATCACTCGAAGTGTGTTCGAGAAGATTACCAACTGAACAGTATAGTGGTGTTAATTATTTTACTTAGGATGGGATGTGACAGGAAGAGGTATTACGCCAAATCAATATTTTTTGTTTACCTTGTTGCTATGTTGTTCTCTCATCCAAAACATACCTAGAGCGGTGTTTGCTAGGCTTAATCCTCTTATCACAAAGTGAAAACATTCGTCATAGCTTCAATACCACCAAAAAGTGTAATATTTTTTTCCCCCTCGCTTCATTGAAACAGCTGCGCAGCAAAGGGAGCACGAGGAGGGGGGGGGGAGTGGGAGGGGCTTGTGAACAGGATCAGGAAGTGACATTTTATTTTAGCTGTTTCTAACCAACAGTGTAAGACAGTGATCACATATGTTTGACATTATTACCAAATATCTGGAAAAAGCATAATACGAACTGCCACTGTGCAACAATTCTGTACATAAGGGGCCATGAGCGTGCTCCATGTTGACATAGAAACATTAACTTTCTTTTCGAACTTCGCAGATTCACAAGTGTATATAATAAATATTCAAAGAGTATTCAGTATTATGCAATTTGAAACAACGTGAAGTAACTTGTTTAAGTCCTCTAATACCACCAGGGGCTGTAGGGAAAGCCATTGATTAGGAAATAATGGAAACTAACGGCCAGACCGAATGAACTGCTGCCGAGCGGGGGGGCAGAGGGCGTGTTGTGGTTCACGCGTGGTTCTATAGGTCATGGATGGTATACGGTCTGCGCAGGGTCATGCAGAGAGCGGCACTGATCATTTACCCGCATCAATATGAGCTGAGATGGAACCAGCCATCGATACCGCTCCCAACAGTTCTGTGTCAATAGTCCACGAGCCCGGCGCTCCCGAGCCCTGTCCGTCAGGCGCACTGCAAACTCCAGGGTGTTATGTTTTCATTCTTTTCTCTGCGAATGTGCAAAGAAGAGCTGCCCGGTCGAGCGTTATCTAAAGATCGCTGGCAGAGAACATTTACTTAGACTTAACCTATGCGGAGACGCCCACCGCTAACTCGCGGATTTAGCACCCGGCCTTTGCAAACGCGGCCCTAAACGCTCGTGCCGAGGGAGAGTGAGAGCTCCCATCGTGATGCAGTTACATAATACCGAGTCATTAAGAAGCGATCGCAGATTTGAGCTCTGGAAGAGAGTGAAAATCCCAAAATGTAAACCAGCGTGTGCCGCTAAGTGTTTGCGTGTAGCAACAGAAGAAGCTTTATCTCCCCCCTCAGAGCTCTAATCCAAAATGAGACGTCCAAAAGCACTCGTTAGCGATGTTATTTTAGCGGATATGCTAATTAGTGACAAACGACTTCTCCGCGAATGGGCAACACAAGAGCGGTTTGTGTGAGAACTCGGAGCGCACGTGCATCTTCTACGGCAATGGGAAACATTTTTTTAAAAACATCTCAATGCATTGGGGATAGGCTAATGTTTATCGATATATATTTGCACTTTGAAGTACTTTGTCTGCTCTGAATAAACGTGCCTTGCATACTAGTCTTCCGGGTCAGGGAGAAGGGTTCGGGAGTGGAGTTGTAACAGCTCTGAGTGCACTGGTCCGGTCACATGCGACTAATACAGAGCGACTGAGGAGAAAACCTGTCCCCAGTCTGTTATCGGAGGAGCTGTTGTGACTGCTCTGCTGTGTTATTCTATTCAACCAGTCATTTACATTGGACACTTTGCCTTCAGTACACGATTGCGAGCGTATCCGCTGTGACGCGTGACTGTGAAATGCCCGAGTGTTGAACATCTGCTACAGCCATCATAGTCTTCGGGACGCTGTAGAGTGTAGAATTCGGGTCAAGTTGTTAAAAGAAGAACAGGTTCATTCAACAGCGTTAGGGAAACATTTTGTCAAAGTATTTTCTCTGAGCGCAACAGAGGGGTCCAAATGTTTTATAGAGTATAAGGTGAGGAGGACCACAGACCGCAGTGGAACATTCAGCAGAGGGTATTTGTCCAGATCTAGGCCTATACTTTACGAATATACTTTACTATTATTTATTTGTCTTTATACATCCAGCTGTACCACGAAATTTGTCCTCTGCGTTGGACCCATCCCTCGACACCGCTGGATGACCCGTGGGGAGCAAGTGGGCAGTGGCGCCCGGAAACCCATCGCCAGACTCTAACTACAGTCTCTGATGTTAAGCTCGTGCGTGATGATGGAGAAAGTTGGTATTTCGGCCTGAAATACCAACTTTTTGAGTGACAGTGCAGGCTTTTAGCGTCAGTTGTGGTGAATAGGTCTGGGTTCATTCTACTCATTAGGACATTGCTGGAGCAAGTGGGGGGTGGAAAATACATCATTTTAACATTTTTAAATTCCATCTATTGTGCCATTGAAACAAATAGGCCTACAATTGATCAAATACACAGTGTACACATCATCATTTCAACACATAATTATTATATCAACACCTGTAACTGGCATAATAAATGACTATTGCCTTCAGTTTTATCTCATTACAATATATATATAGATAAATAGGTGCTGGTGTGAAAATGTGCGGTCAATGCTACCGACTCAGGAAGAAGGTTTGTCCCAGTTGTGTTGCTGCACAGGTGGGATATCATTCACAACACTAATTCCTGTCCTGAAAATCTTGGGTATTTTGCCAAAATTGTGTGGCCCTGCCGATGATTACAGTTCAATCAGACTTCTGAAAGAGCCCCCCCCCCCCACATGAGTGTGTATTTCTGGACATGTCTCCCTTGCCTTGGTCCTGTCCTGCCCCATCCCCTCTCTGCTTGGCGGCTCCAGTGCTGTCTCTGGCACGGCTTCACAGCAGTCTTTTTGGAAGCGTGGGCTCCGTCCTGACACTCCCGGGGCCCATCTGAACTCCCGACCCCGCTCCCCCCAGACAGTGTCTGTCTAATCCTTCTGCACAAAGAACGTGTTGCGGAGGCGAGCGGGTTACGGACAGGTACAACCCTTGGAGCGCCTTCAAAGACAGCGGCGCATCTCCGTCCGACAAAAGGCCTTGCGAGGTGCGGCTTATGCTGAAGTGGGGCTTGTGTTCGGCCATCTTTGCTTGCCATCTGCTGTGTCTGCCTTATGTTGGCTGCATGTAAAATAAGCCTGTTGAAGCATGGAATGAGCGTGAATGCAGAGAAGCCAGCAGGCACTAATCCCCCGAACACATGGACCAGCCCTCCACCAGCTCTAATTGATTCTGAAAATGACTGTGGCTGTGCGCTATTAAAAGGTTTCAGTCCGGTGGGGACGGAGAGTTAAGATGAGCTACCGTAAAGCTCCCGGTAAGTGCAATAGGGTGCAACAGGTCAGTCGTGCATTTATCTTCATCTATCTTCATTCAGTTTTCTCACAAACAAGACAATTTAGAGGGAGATGGTAAAATGGTCACACTAAGACCATACTGCGTAACATTTAATCTAAACCTCAGACCTGATGACCTTCATTACAGACAGCCAAGCATGTGGCTTATTAAATACATTTGAACCTATATTTTATTTTGATAACCCAGTGCAAAAAAGCATCGTCTGTGTCCGATCATTAGAGCACATTTGACATCACTGGGAAGGTTTTTCCGCACCTGTTTAGCTGGTTTCCACAAGGTAGGTTCAGTTGTCCCCTCCTGGAACCGCCACCTTAACGTGGTGGAGGGGTTTGAGCGTCCGAATGATCCTGGAGCTCTGTTGTCGGGGGCTTCATGCCCCTGGTAGGGTCTCCCATGGCAAACAGGTCCTAGGTGACGGGTCAGACAAAGAGCGGTTCAGAAGCCCCTTATGAGAGACCAACAGGCCCGGGTAGAACCATGAGGCCGTCATTCCGTGGACCCACCACCTGCAGGAGGAGCCATAGGGGCTGGTGCATTTGGGCAGCTCCAACAGCTGCCCCCACGACCCGGAAACGGACAAGTGGAAGAAAATGGATGGACGGATGAAGGTTCAGTTGTTTTGCCTAGAGACAACATCAGTATGCGCTGATTGTTATTGAACCACCAACCTTTCTGTCAGTGTGCAAGTGCTTAACCGAGACACTACCTTTTGCTCAGCACTTATGTTTCAATCTTTTAAAAGTAGTAGTAGTATGTAAGTATGCATGCAAATTGTACAGATTTCATAAACATTACATGAGTGCCTCCAGATATGAGGCAAACATACTAATGGAATAGAATACTAGAATAGAATAGATTTTGATTGTCTACCGAGGTGTAAATTCATCTTAGGCTCCCCGACACATAAAAACACAATAGGGGCAATACAAACATGCGCAGTAGAAAAATATGTAAGAAAAGGAAACGTAGAAAAATAAAACAAACACATATTACAGCTACAGTCTCAGTTCCTGTGGTGACCGTGTTTAGGTCGCTGCTTCATTCAGAATTTCCACAGCACAACCAAGTCCTGATTGGCGGAACAGCAGCTCAAGCTCGGTGACTGAACTCTGGAGACTCGATAGCTCGAGGTATGACATTTCCACGGACTTGTACTTGTGTCCTTGCGGCTTAAGGCAGTCCAGGTAGAGCTGTGATTGCAGTACCTAAGCATGCATGCCACACACAGCTTAAACCAATGACATCCATCCACTCTGTGCGACTGCAGACAGTTCGATGGCACACATTACTTGAACGGTGCATGAGTCAATCGAACACGTCGATTTTTCTTATTCACGTTGGCCTATAAACTAAAAGAGCTGTAAGTGCAAGATAAGCTTTAACCTTCAGTGTTAGGAGCATGAGTTGGCGTTGAGTGCTCTTCACATCTATAGGCGCGTGATGGAGGTTGATTTCCCATCGCTGCTCAGTTCTCTCCAGACACAAAGCAGCCGTGTAACCACTCCACATTAACTTCCACTCATAACACATCCCGCTTGAAGGCGACACACATTTTGCACCGGCGACTTCGGGAAGGGGGGGGGGGGGGGGTGAGATGTTCGATTTTCCACCCTCTTCCACCTCTCTCGCTCTCTCTCTCTCTTTCACATCACATATTTATAGCATGTCTTTGAGGTCCCGGGGAAGGCAGAAAACCCGATTATGAGGCTGGCTCTCAGGACCGTCCTTGGTGCCAGACATCCCTTCAGATTATCCTGTCACTGCTCGCCTCTCTCTTTCTCGACATCTCCATTTTGTAAACATGTGAGGAACGCTTCAATCACGCCTTGGCAGATGTGCGAGCCGGTGCCGGTGGAAATGAAAGCCGGCGCACATTTTAGGGCATCAAACGACAGCTAGGTTTTATTTGGGGAGGCAGGGGGGGATCTGAGGCGGCCCGTGAACACAAACATCCAAATAGAGAGAGACGCACACTGCGCTTCAGTGAAAGGAGCGTCGCGAGCTTATTCGGCAGAGAGAGGCACTTCCAAAGATGCTGATTGCAACATGTAGGACCCGCGTTGTACAAATGAACCTTTTCAAGTCTTTATTCCCCCAAGATGATTAAACGGATGCGAGTGTGACACTGGGGGCAATCAGTTTGGATTCTGCCCTGAAAGAGGACGCCAGGAAAAAGGCCCTGCTAATTACAAGTCATGGATACAACGGTCTGTGCACGGACGTCGTTTCCATTTTGTATGGTGCCTGATTCGCTGAGTGATTGCATATGTTCAGAAACCAGAGATTTAGAAACACAGCGCCAGCTCTTATTTTCACAAAGGTAAATAATGTGTCATAAAGATTTGAATCGTTGCGAATCACCCAAGTGCACGTACAAGAAAAGGGAAAGGAATCGCAATAAGGAAGTCACTGCGCTATAGAAATAGTGTCAGTATTTTTGTCATGAATACAGATATTGACACACCATATAGATGTGTGAAATAATTTGCAATGAAGATTGCAGAAAAGTCACAATATTGCCAAAACAACCCATATCAAACGTGTTATTCCACATCATCAATTCATAGTTCTGCTGGTTTACAATTTGCATTCTTTTTATAGTTTAGCATCACTTAAGTACACAAAAAGAACAACTCCATATATCACCTTAACCATTTTGAAAGAGACGTTAATGTATAAAGCATGACTCAATTGTGAGGTGGAAGTGTATTATACATTTATATGCCATTTGTTTTAATCATTGTCTGCTGCCTTCTTTGTGAATTGCTTGTTCCACATCAGTCCATAGAGCGCTGCGGTCTGCAGGGGGACACCAGCTGGAGGTCAGCAGGACCAGGCAGACAGTGTTTAACTCACAGTGGGATGAATAAAGTTTGTAGTTTGTCCTGTCAGAGCTTATGCTGCGTTTACACATAAGCACGATGCGTTACGAATGCCACAAATGCACATTCGTGGCCAAGGATCACGAATGTGTGGAATTTGATGATTCGGGGTAGAGGTTTCACGCGCCGCCACTAACTGTTGCGACCTGTTACTACGCGTTACGATTAATGGCACGAATTATTACGCACGGTCACGAATATGCGTCCCGCGCTGCTGCGTGGTGTTGTGCGCTGCTGCGTGGTGTTGCGCGGTGCCACGGGCTGTTACGGGTCACTAGGAATATTCGCGTTCTGTCCGAAATCTGTCAAGAATTGGGCGAAAGTGGAGTGATCTTCTGCCGCCGGGTTGGAGGCGGAGCAGAGGCCGTGCTTTCCCCTGACTCCAACTCCCGAACATCAGGTACGACGCAGGAGGAAGAAAGGTCGGAGGAACACTTTCAGCACCCCGCGGAGCGGCAGGTGCTGTCCGTGGCTTGGAGCGCGGATTGGCCGAGTTTGTGACACTTTTCCTTGGCATAGCTACTGCAGGTACGAACATTTACTTTGGGCGTAGCGTGGGTTTCTGTCAATTTTGAGCGTGAAAACAGTGATTCTGCTCCACGAATGCTCTCACGCTGAATTTACGAAGCGCCACTACTCCTCACGAAAGGACACGCTCCGTTGCGAACTCCACGAACAGAGGGTGATTCGTGACATTTGTGGAAGATTTTTTGACAGACAAAAACTTTCTCCACGAACGTCACGAATGTCACGAACTGATGCGTTCTGTTAAGAATCCCATTGAGATGCGTTAAGTCACGTCACGAACGTCACGAATGACGGAAAAATGACATTCGTAACGCATCGTGCTTATGTGTAAACGCAGCATTAAAGGCCAAATGCTGAATGAAGTAGTATACACATGAGATGACACTGCAAATGAGCAGTAGTGGATTTTGTGCTCTTGCAGCACACCACGCCTCTGTCATCCTCTTTTTCAGGCCACTGGTTGCAAGCACCGACAATAATGACAATCAATTTGACAGTATTTAAAAGGTATTCAGAGTATTCAGAACACAGCACTCAGGAGACAAAGCAACCAAACACGTCACCAAATACATTTTAAGGTAAGCATTCTGCATTCAGTAACCCAATACAACCCCAAAGTATTCTCCCCAACACTTACACGTACATGGTATTATGTTACAAACTTTTCAAATAAAAAGTTTATCAAAAGAGCCTATAAACATAAGCAGTCTGTTTTGAGGTGTGTGTAAAGCGAAGTTCTGAAGAATCCGTAAGCAGTTATTGACCTTAATGCTATTGGCAGATGGTTCCAGTCGTTAGGGGCCTTGAAGGAGAAAGACCTCCGACCGGCCTCTTTCCACATAGAAGGAATATTAAAGGAAGGATGTTCAGAGTGTCTAAGGGAGTAGGTTGTTGTAGATGGAACTAGAAGATATTTTAAATACGGAGGAACATTGAAATAAACACATTTCCCTCCCACCCCTCTTCCCCCACCTCCCGCTCCACAATCAAGGATGAGAGAAATATAATTTCAAATCAGTCACATGGTTTGGCAAATAAAACAATCTTGAATCTTGAATCTTGAATTTGAAAATGAATTGCAACCAGTGACACTGTCGTCTTTTGTAGCCAGTTTAGTTCACTGTATAATACACAGTGGTGCGTTCTGTAGGGACATTTACGAATAAATCTACAGAGGGTATTAAACAGAGTATTTAGTGGTTTGAGTTGCACATCATGAGTATTTTGGTAGACTATGTTTGCATAGTCAATAATCTGCAAAATTAATTGCGTAATAATTTTCTTTCTAATTTGCATTGTGAATTAAATGAACGGTATAGAGGCATCAGACACGCGCATGTACGTTTAATTATGTAATCAATATGTGGTTTGAAATTTAGTTCAGGGTCTAGCCAGACACCTAGATCTTCAACTGTGGATTCTCTCGTCATTGAAGAGCCATTGTCAAAAGTGATGTTTATATTGGCTGAGCGGAGAGAATAACGTGTACCAAAGAGCATATAGTTAGATTTTTTCATATTCAATTTTAACAAATTAACATTTATCCAAATTTGAATTGAATTAAAGTCCACCTGTAGTAGGTGTTGTAACGGAGGTTCGAGCCCGACAAATAGACAACGGTATCATCGGCATACAAATGAGTTTGACAATTTGTACACACAGATCATTGATTAAAACAGAGAATAAGAGGGGTCCAAGGGTGGAGCCCTGGGGCACACCTTTTTCCATAATACAATGATTGGACCGAATGCCTTTAAAAACAAAACAACAAACTGTCTATTATGAAGATAAGCGTTAAACCATAAACCACATAATAGAGCGTTCCTAGTGAGTCCTATAGATTTGAGTTTGTAGAGAAGCAGATGGTGATCTACTAAATCAAAAGCCTTTGAAAGGTCAAGGAATATGGCTCCTGTATATTGGTTTAGATCAAGCGAACACAACACATCATTTGTGAATTTAAGTAAGGCAATGGTCGTAGAGTAGCCAGAGCGGAAACCTAATTGATGAGAAGATAATATATCAAACTGATTAAGATAATTGTGTAATTGATGAAAGATAATTTTTTCAAAGATTTTGGTGATAGTACATATGATAGAAATAGGGCGATAATTTGAGATTGAATTGTTGTTAACAGTGACATAATCAGTTGTGCTTTTTTTTTAGACCTATTAAGAAGCTGGTCCAGATATTTCCAGAATTATTTCGGGTTGTCATAACTCTGAGCAAAGGCTTCCTGATAATAATTAGATTTTGCATTCCTAGTTTGTGTTTTAGATAGATTTCTAAGTTGATCAGATGAGTCTTTGGATACCCTGTACTTTGCCCAAACCTGATTACGTCGCTTAAAGAGTTTAGTTAAGTTAGAGTTGATCCATGGAAGATGTCTTCCTTTGACGCGGATAGTTCTAAAAGGAGCATGTTTATCAATAACATTAAGCACTTCTGAAAAGAAAAAATCCCATCCATCCTTGACATCAGGGATCAACTGAAATTCTGACCAGTTAATATTAGCAAGATCATTTAAAAACTGTTCAGAATTTATACTTTTACTTTGTCTTACAGTAATATATCTGGGTGAGGGTTTAGGTACTCTAATCTTCCAAATGCAAAACACCACTGAATGGTCACTAAAACTGTTGGACAACACACCCGATGTGACTCTTCTGTCTGGGTTAGAGACTAATATCCAGTCTATCAAGGTGGAGGAACGGTTGTCGACCCTGGTGGGCTCATTTATTAGTTGAGTAAGGTTGGCACTAGCAACAAGACTTCTATCATTGGAAGAGGAGCAATGGAGCCAGTTACTATTGAAATCTCCAAGAATTATCATCTCAGTTTTATTTTGGAAAGAGGTAATTGTTGACATTATTCTTTTCATCGAGTCTGATGGGGCAGATGGAGGTCTGTAAATGTTTGGATTATAATATTTTTGTTACTACAACAATTTATGAGAACAGATAGAGATTCAAAGTTAACTGGCTCCACTGTTGCATATACACATACAGCAGTAAGATGTTGCCACGCCCCCTCCTCTCGAGGCTCCATCAGCTCTGAACAGAACATAATCATTAATGTTAATCTCATCATCTGATATGTTGCTGTGCAACCATGTTTCTGAAATTGTAACAATATTTGGCTTATTATATGACACCCAAGCTTTCAGAAGGTCCGTTTTAGAGACCAGACTTCTTATGTTAAGGTGGATAGTTTTTCAGCCCTTAAATTAATCTATTTTTTACATTTGATACATAATATAAGATGAGAGAGAGCGAAAGAGGATGTTTGAGCAAGGAACAAACACACACACAGACAGACAAACACAGATAAACAGACATAACCCCCCAAACATCAGAGCGAGAATGTCTAATAAACATATACACATCTCCCTTTATTACCAACACTCCACCCCAAAGCTTAGCTATTATCTGAGACTAGTATAGGAACAAAGTAAGAGGCAAAATCAAAAAGCTAAATAGCATAGCGCGAAGAAGAATAAATAAAGTAAAATAAAATAAAGAAAAATCTCTTCTTATTGAAGGAAAAATGACATACTGCAAAAAGCTCAGGTATACAAAAAAAAATCCTCCCCAAAAATCAAATAAAATCAAACAATAAATAAACAACAACAACAATTTTTTCTGTTTTATTTATTTATTTCGTTCCACTATTTTCCTTTTCTTTCCTTCCTTCTTACCTTTATCTTTTCTATACTTTTTAGTTCCTTTTTTCACTTTGCTCGTTGTCAGTGAAAAAGGACATAGAGAGCAATATATATATATATATATATATATATATATATATATATATATATATATATATATAATTACTGATAAATAACAAATAAAAAAATTAAAAAAAAACAAGACAAAAACAAAAACACAGTAGTTCTCGGGAGTTGTCTGTGCTCAGCGTTGGCGGTCACATGTATTATATCTATTTTTTATCACTTTTCTCAATTGTTTTAAGTACTGCACTAATGCACTTTGTTTCAGCAGGTGTTTTTGAGAAACACTATACAAATGAAGATTGATGGATTGGTATTTTTTTTATTTCAAAATTGACCTTTTAAATCTTTTAACCACGCAAGTTAAAACAATACTCCCTCAGTCCTGCACTCAAAAAGTGTTACTACGGCACCATTGATTTGTTAGCATGTCATTAGCCAAAAAATACATCTTGCTTAATCCATTTTATAGTATATTATAAGTATATTATAGTATATTATAAGTATATTATTCATGGATTATATGACCACTCAATCTATTTTTCTTCTGTGGGCTTTTTACATATTGGTTGTCATGCAAAGCGCTGACAGGTCTGTGAAACATATTCCCAAAACTTTTGATTCGATAATTGTGTGAGACTCAACGCCGGGACCTCCGTTTGACCCCCAAACCACCGGTTGCTGCGTTCTGATTGGCTGAGCTCTCGACAGCGGATGATGCCAGTCCCTGTAAACTACACTACCCTTCCCGTAGCACCCGCCTCCCACCAGCTCTGCGGGCGCGAGAGGTGCCAACAGCCCCTCAAAGCCTGTGACGGCTCGTTCGCACTGCGGGAGCGGGCTAAATAAGATGTAAATGCGCGCGTGAGCAGGTGACGATTGGCTGGTCGAGTTCCTGTCAGACGCCTGTTAACATTTCAGGGCTCCACACAAAACGCTGGTGGCTCAAATCAATTACACATTGTTAGCTCCCGTAGCATGTGAGGCCCCAGTGCGCAGCAGCCTGGTCCGCCAACACTCCCGACTGGTAATGATTTGCCTCCCCAGACACTGGTACCTGCCATTGGTGGTTTGATCACCGGATATAATTGGTACGTCACAAGCAAATGCAAATTTAAATGCTTTTTGAGTGGCAAGCCGACGGGAGGTGATTTATTTACTTCCTTTCAATTTTGCTTCATTTTTTTTTTTTTTAGGGGGAGTCCTGGCATCGCATTGTACACTGCATTGAAACCAGAGCAGCTGAAAGAAAGAAACACCTGGCCCAGGGATCGGACTCGGGACCTACCTGCTGTAAGGTGAGCAATAGGATTTGACACTTGTTTGTTCACTTGTTGTAAGAAAGTAACAATTGTACAACAACATTTTAAGATATATTTGTTGCTTATAGGGCAAAAATATTCATTCTAAGCCATACCACGTTGCTAGCTTTATCCTACAAATATGACGTTTTAGAATTAGCCTTTTAAATTCTCTGCCAATAGTTTGAAGTAAAAGCTTGCCTTTCAGATGTCAGCGGCACATTCCGGTTTCCTCGCTGACCCCCTGATGGGGTGTAAAACTGTTATTTCAGAGGTCACTTTTTAATGAAACACCAGTGATTGTTTTTTTTTTACTCTCTTGCCAAGGGTTGAGGGCTAATTGTAGCTCTGAACAGTTCAGAAGTGGTTCCATAAATCCTATGTTTTTCGCGTTTTGTCACAGTTTGTTCCCATCCAATAGTTCATGTATGCCCCATTTCTCATGTGTTTAATTGAGGAACCGCCCCTATACGAAAGTACACTGGTTTTATATTTTGTTTTTGCTGAATGCTCAAAGTCCCTTTACATGACTCTTTCACTCTCCACAATCGGGGGTGGGGGTGTGTTGGGTCCCTTGGGTTGGCTTACAGGGATATGGCTCGCCGTGGTGTGCCAACGGCCTCACTCACCACATGCTGCTCAGGCGGGGTATGTGAAGTGTCCAACCCAAGGACAAAACATCAGTATGCACCTCTCTTCTGAGACACGGTCCCTCCAAAAGTAAAAGAGACAGCCTTTTCTAAGTTACTTTACACCTACTTATCTTCTTAGCATGTTGACCACTTAAATGTCACAACTTTTTCACTCTTTGTGTGACAAGGTATAAGCTGCCAAAAGAAGTCCAGTCAAAAGTGGGCTCTTTAATTCATTTACAGTTACATTTGAAAATTAAGCGGATTTCCCAATAGGGAAAACAAAACATGGTCAAAAGTTCAAGAAAAGCCTCGGGGTAAAATCTGGGCGCTATAATTAGTCACACAAACGGTCGAGTTGGAGAGAAACACCTTCAGGCACTCCGTTACAGCGGCGCACACTCCTCATATCACAGCGAACATCCACCTGTCTGAACGCGCCGTACCCTCTGAAGGGTGCTTGAACCAGTCCCATATTTGACCTGGTTTCCGTGGAGCGGTTTGAGTGCAGGCGAACGGCAGACGGATGCGTTATGAGCGTTAATCGAGCCACTTTCACCCCCGTGAGTGGGACTTGTTAAACACTTGAACACAAGAGCCGTGATGAATAAATTGCCGGCGGTTACAGCGGCAGAAAAGGCCGTGCGACGCGAGCGCTCTAATGGCTGTGGTTCGGATAAAAAAATAACAAATATCAATATTCTGCAGGCTTGTTTATCCGCTCCGTGCGTTACTTCGCCGTGTGTGGATAATGTTTTTTTTATTGAATGTAGTGTTTCACTGTTGGTTTAAATAACCAATTCGCACGTGATCCTTGAACAATAGGGTTCCTCCTCTGAGCAGGTGACGTTTGAGACCATGAAGCGGTGTTACCCTCTCCCCGTGATTTGGTTTGTACTACAGCCATAAAGTCCAGCCCGGTGGAAATAATGTACTCTTTAATGACTTTCCTTAAAAGTGCCGCTTCGCCTCAGCTGTAATTAACACAATGGTTCAATGTCTCCCATTCCTCGGAGAGCCAAACAAATACACCGCTGAACAAGTGCAAGGCCGTAACCGGTGTTCTGTATGCGCACCGCACTTGAGCGTTTGGCGAGGGCGTTTAGTGTCGTGTGTGTGTGTGTGTGGGGGGGGGGATTAGTAAGCAGATAGATGCGAGTGAGGGTTTTCCACTTTTCCCATCCGGCTTGCTGCATATGTCTTCGGTATCGTGGAACACTTTGACTGGCGCGAGCTCTGTCACTTACGTGATGTATCTGTGTGGGAAAAGGTCTTCGCTTGAATTAGGTCTGTCTTGCCCTTTGCCAAATCACTCTAAAAGCAGCGTGGGGTTACTGGCACATGCTCTTCATAGAAATCTGAAAAAGTGACCAGATTTTTACTTTTACAATTGAAATTGTCTGTGTAAGTTCTCAGTCGTACAGGAGTTGTCCATCTTCAATTAAGGTACTTGAGTCATCTGCTGTATTCATTCGAACGTTTCGCCTCTCATCCAAAAGGCTTCATCAGTGGACAAAAGTCCCGCTCAGCCCGCAGCTTAAGATATAGACCAACAGGGAGGAGTTAGGGTTGGCCCGGCTCCTCCCCTCTAATCACAGCTACTCTCACCTGTGGGTAAACACCTTTTAAAGTAGAACGTCTCTAACTTGACAAAAATAGCTTCTTTTACTCCTCTTTCAAACCAACGTTCTTCTTTAGCTAAAATGTGGACCTCCCCGTCCTTAAAGGAGTGGTTGGAGGCTTTGAGGTGGAGGTGCACCGCCGACTATGGGCCGCTTATGCTTTCTCTTTGGTAGGGCTGAACGATTTTGAGAAATAATCTAATTGCGATTTTTTTTCTTCAATATTGCGATTGCGATTAAATATGCGATTATTGTTGCAAGGTCCTCTTCTCATGTATTTTTCACCTAACACAAGCAATAAATCAGCCTGTTTCATAATAAACAATATTTGAAGTGAAAATTGCAACAAAATTGTTGCTTGACCTATTCAAAATGTGTGTGGACTGCACTTCTTAAACTGTCTGAACTTAACAGTACAGTCTATAAATAAATGCTAAATTATATAGATATTTAAAAAAAATAACTCACTGATCCAGTCAGTAACATCACCCAGACTAAAGTGCAGGAAAGTAAGAACAAACGTCTGCTTTAACTAGTTGGAAAAGTTTTAGGAAATCAAACTCCCAATTAATACAAAATAAGCTATTTAATTTATTAAATAGTACTTTATTATTTCGGCCAATTAAATCCCAGTCTGAGCTGCAACTCGTAGTTGCGTCAGATGCGCGTTATTGAAGGACACGGAGAGGCCAGATGGAGCACACGCCAAAACACAGTGGAATTAAGAGCAGCATTTTGGTTTTGGGATGTAACTTTGGACAATATGAAGAAAGAAAAGAACACCTACACAAGGAGACGACATGAGGTGCCAAACACAGACACGTAATCTTTGACTCGCAGCCATTTAGTGACATTTCAGCTTAAACAGCACATTTCCTCAGCAAAATAAGACATGACACGGACTCCTAGTTACCAACCCTTTTCATACTGCAGTTTAGTGTTTACATCTTGCGTCTGTACGACCTACGGAGCGGATATGCGGTAGACGCAAAGGTAAATAAAGGCACATGGCACATCGCCTCCGCGGATACTTAATGGTCATGAAACGTCATTATGCTTTTGAGATAAGTTCTTTATCCACAACATTCCCAAACATAAGCCCCCTAAACTGAGCCACAAACGACTCTTTACTTTTTACAATCAGCACAGACTCACCTATATATGTCTGTGGAGGCAGAGGCGTAGAATCCGGAGGTGAGGGAGTTTCTGTGATCACCAGAGCGTGTAGTAGCGGCGACGGAATGGCGTGATTAGCGCTGCGGCTAACGCAATGCTAACGGAGAAAAGCAATATTCCTTCGCGGTGGCTGCATGATAAACGCTGATATTTTCACTGTACATCCACAATCTACCGCGCACCTTAACTAGACTGAGACGTAAACAAAAGCACGCGGCGGAGCGGACTTTGCTGCCATATCTCGCTGCTCCATTTACTTCCCAAATCGCGTGCCCTGCGATTACGAAATCGCGTGGTGTAATATCGCGATAAAATTGCAAATGCAATTAATCGTTCAGCCCTACTCTTTGGTGTTGATAAAGTCTCTTCTGTAGAACCTGTTTCGTTTCTCTAATATAATGTTCTTTGCATTCAATAGAACATTATATTGGACTTTAGTCCACTGACGAAGCCTTTGGATGAGAGGCGAAACGTTCGAGACTTCAACTACTGAATACAGAAAATGACTCAAGTACCTTAATTGAAGATGTCATACACCTTGTTTAAAAAAAAAACATTGATCTGAAACAGAAATATCCTGTAATTTCACATCTTCCAACGTTAAAAAGCTAAATGTCCATTTTTCATGATACCCCTTCCCTTTATGGCAGCCTAGGTCACCTTTAGAACCAATATGAAGTGTGCACTACATATGTTACCTTTAACATATAGTGCTGTAGAGAAAGCCTTGTCAGTACTGTAGTTTGATGCAGTCACTTAAACACAATTGTCTACACAATCTTGTTCTATTCTCCTCATAAAGGAGCTGCTTGTCCTGTTCCTTACAAACAGTGTGGTTTTATTTCATTATTTGCTCATCATACCTCCAGCACCGATGCCTCGATGTGAAGAATGGCCCTCCTGGCAGCTCCTGTTTTTGTGATATGAACACAGATAGGATTCTGACAGTCGTGATGGATGACTTAACAGCAGGCGCGTTGGTATCTTTTGGAGCCGGGTCCGCCGGTGATGAGGAGGTCAGGGCAGAGAGCAGAACCGGCTGGAGATCTGTCTCAGCTTACTTCTATACCGTCTCTCACACGCAGGTAAAAGCGGAACAATAGCCACTGTTTCCCACACTGGTATAATGCATCTGACCTCCGCCGATCGCACCATCACACCCTGGCGTTAACTGTATTGAGCACTGTAATGCATTCGACCCATCCGTCAATGACGCTGGGTCCACATCTTAAAGCCACACTGCGGATCTGTCCACGTTTAACACTGCTTGTACTTCTGTATCAAACATGCACCTAATGCTCAATTTCCATGAGACACTGGAGAATATGTGCTTGGTTAAGGTGGGGGTTAAGAGGTTAAGTACCTTTGCGCCATCCAGAGTAAGTACACTGTATTGGATAAAGCCTAGTAAAATGAAAACAAATAAATCTCCAAAATCTTGTGGCATTTGACCATGCGCAATCGTTAGGCTCTTTAGTCTCGCGAGATCTTGCGGCACGAGATCTTGGCCCATCCTTACTGCCTAACCCTTACCAGAAAAGTCGCCCCCTGGCTTTAACTAACTGTTCTGATCTGGGTTTGCTGCAGTCGGTCAAGTCGGTATTGTCCCTAAATAATGAGATCAGCTGACGGATTTCTTCTTTGATGGCACGGGCATATTCCAAGATGACATCACCAGGATTCACAGGGCTCACATTCAGGGAGGCATGAGATGTCATTTTTCACACATGGATTGGCCACCACAGAGTCCAGATCTTAACCCCATTAGGAAGGTTTTTTTTAATTTTATTTATTTTATTTAAAGGGTCAATGCATATTAATGAACATATAAATGTAAATATGCCAGAATTAGTCAATGGCTACTTTCCATCTGTAGTCCCTGGCAGATCAAGAAAATACAAAGACCAGTATACAACATTAAAGACATAAGATCATCACACAATTAACACACACACACAATTGGTCAAACTTTGATGCAACACCGGATGTCATCAAGCTGACGGTATATGTGACCCCTTTTTATTTTTATTTTTTTGGTTAGGCATTGTATCTGTAGCAGGAGGATTGGCCCATTTTTGGTAGATGGTAAACGTTAAGGAGAAACGAGAGCACCTGGAGACGGGAGAAGACGTAAACTCCACAAAATCTACAAATGGCCCCAAACTGTCAAGAAATCATACGCGGGATCGTCTTGTTGTGAATGCCGACCTATTTGCCAATGACTAGTACGGCGATATGATTTTAAAGGCCTAGCACCTCGAGTTTCCCCCCTGCACTAGGGTGAAATCACGAAACAACAGATCCCTGCGAGGTGTCTGCATCTCATTATCAAGGATTTTTTTTTTGATTTAACAACACCCTGTCCGTGCGATGGTTAGCCTTTGCTTTTCCCTTCGCATTGTGGCGATGAGGATTTGTCGCCGCCAAGTAGACTCCACTCGGCAGATTCAACATTCGAAAGTGTGAAAATCAATCGGCGTGTATCAGAAGAAGAACTTTGCACAATAGCGAAATTTCATCATTGTCCTAAGGCAGGCAAGCACAAAAAATAAAATAAAAAAAACACTCAACAACATTCAGCACTAACAAATGACTTACAGACGTAACATGGCCACTTCTCCCCCCTCTTTTGCCGCGTCCACATTTGCACACGCATTTCATCATGCGGCGCTCCTGAGTGTGTCTGGTGCCTCGCGCATACAGTGAATACACAATCTCCTCTCCCGCTGGCGTCACTCCATTTAACAGCTTGTAGGGCACTTTAACTGATGTGGCATTGGATTGTGTAAAACCAGCTCATTCCTCCACCCGTCACGAGCCCCCCTCCGTTCGCCGGGTGTCACGCCGAGGCCAGATATTTAAAGCGAAAGGGGGATGGGGGGGGGGGGGGGGGGGGGGGGGCGCGGATGTGAAGTGGTGCTCGAGAGAGAGAGATGTGGGCATAATTCCTGCTGGCAGATGAATGGGATCTTTCAGTCGGCAGCGCTGTCAATCCCGGAGCTTTGAAGTGTGCCAACTTCACAAGAAACCCAAACAAAAAAAAGAGGGGGCGAGGGTTTACACAGGGAGAAGGTGATGTCTGTATTCTAACATGTGAAGACTGTTACTGAAAGAACTTTGCTGCCGTTTTATTCGGGAGGAGATGGGAGAGAGAGAGAAAGAATGTGCAGGCAAGAGTGTCCCGGGTCACGACTTTACAGGCACATTGTGAGATAAAAAAAAAAAAGAGTGTTCCTTTGCTCTGTTGGTTGCAGGGCCGACCCGGCAAACTAGAACCGTGATATTTTTTATTTATTTCCAATCTTTATGAGACTAGACAAAAAGTTTACTGAAAACTGACTAAAGCAAGAATCACCAGGGTGAGCTTGTTTTGTTGGGAAAGGCGCTGCTATGAGAGAGGATGGACATAATCGGGAGGATAAAACCGCAAAGTTGGACTTTTTGTGTCACGTTTGGAAGCTCACTGCGACATAAAGACGTAGGCATAGGATCCTGCATAACCGATGTCATTTGGCTTCTTCTTTCACGATTTACCTGAACAATGCTCCAGTGATAACAGCTTTAGTGACGACATTAAGTCTAAGACGTCAACAGTGAGTGACTGCGATAGTATTATATAACACTGCTGTACGTATGTTATCGGACTGAGGCCAATGATAAAACTGGGAGTTGCGTGCTATGGGTGGGCTGGTCCAAACCCAAAAATGCCCGGGCTGAATTATTGTCCCAGTCCGCCCCTGTGCGCAGACAAGTGTTGGCTGTAGTTGAAATTTATGGGCAGCGAAATTGTCAATTGAAGCGCCAACATATTTGCTTGGCGCATGTGTAATCCATAAATGGCGCTGATGTTGTAAAGGCCCCATGCAATACATTTGACCATACATGACCCAATTCCACATAAAGGCTCGGGACCTGTGTAGAAAATGTTTCACTCTTTCACTGTGTCTAGTTCTGTGCATTAGGCAGTTACTGTATGCTGTTTTTAAGGCATCTAATTTCTTCTTCTACTGCTGAAGCACTTTGATTTCAATTTTCTAGATTTCGTTGTGAAATATGACTTGTTCCATGACTTTAGAAATAAAGAAAAGAAAATATATGTCCCCTGGAATTTTTAAGTCTATAAACTGGACACTGGACTCACTCTGTGCAGTTTGTGTTTTCCATTTACGACTGACAATTCCCACTGCTGCCTGGAGAGGGCGCATTGCCAAACAACAATGCACACAGTCCTTGACGCTATGAGTGTCTGTTCTATGTACCAAAACTTTAAATACAAGTAACACTCGAATAAGAGCTGTCCTGGTATGTGCCGTATCACTGCCTATCAACAGGTGGCGCTGCTTGCCTCATCGATTCTCCTAATAAAGTGAAAGCGTGCCGCCCCAGAGTCTATTAGACAGTGTTGTGTGTGGCGAGTAAAACAATATTGAGGAAAACAGATGTTGAAAAGTGCGGAGAGCTTGAACGTGTAAGTCATTTTACACATCGTTTGCGGGACGCTCCGGTGAATCCTCTGCTGGGATTAGTCATTACCGCGTGAGGCTGCATTATAAACAACAGCATCCTGACATATGGTTCAGATTATTCCCATGCGAGTCGGGTTAGCTCGATCCGAAGCCTGTCCTGGGCAAGGGCGCATAATGACGTCTAATGATGGCCAGGCATGAGGTGGCTCTGTCGGAGAAGTTCTGAGGTGAGGAGGCTCTTGGGTGGAATCAGTATCGTCTGTGTGGCGATGAGTGCAGCTCTTTAGCATCGGCTCTGACGCCACCACAATCACCGCACTGCTGTGATTAGCGGCTAATTGGACCTAACAGAATAATTGCGAAGCGAAGCGGCAGAAGAACCCGAGCCTCTCAATGGAAATTTCAAGGCCGGCGATATATTATCAGCCAATCTTTTCCCCCCCTGTTTGAATATGTAACCAGTTTAATACACATGGTAAATACAAGGGTAGAGAACTCACATGGCAATCCCAATGTTTCACTCTTTTTAGCCGTTAAACATGTTTATCACACACCAGTAAAGTCAAGCCAAAAACGCTACATATGCTAACGTTAGCATAATAACTAACTAACTACATATTATGTAGCATAAAGCTAACATAGCTTTTTGGTTAGCGTTGTCCGTATTTTAACCCCTTAACTGCCGTCTCTCCTAATCAGGAAGCTAGGGTTAGGATTAGTTAACCCTAATCAGGATAATATTAGGGTTAAGAACGGCAAATGTAACGTAAGTTGTGTTTCACTCACACAGATCTCACACATATTTTTAGAAACTAGAAGGTCTTGGCTTTTTAAATTAAGTATCACACTGGCATATAGACTGTAAGCTCTCCAGTCAATACGCTTTGAGACTTGATTGTGAATAATTCTTAACCCTAATCCTTAACCCTAACCCTAAACCTAGGGTGGCAGTTAAGTGGTTAAGTATTCATAGGTTGTTGATTCACTTTGCTCCTCTCCATGTCTCTGTATCTTTATTTAGTAGAATAATATATTCATAATTCAGCATTGGTTAAAGTAATTGTGGAGAAATGGGGGAAAAAAAAAAGTTTTTCTCCTCCGGCTGCTTTGAACATGACCATATATATCTTTTTTTCTCCTATTTGAATATGTAACCAGTTTAATACACACGATAGATACAAGGGGGCGTGACCTAGCTGAGGGGGAAGAAAAACTCTGATGGGAATAAAAAAAATGTATCTTCTTAGCTATTATATAAACATACTTATCACACACCAATAAAGTCAAACGAAAAATCAGGTCCAAAAAAACACGCACACGTCACTAAAGTTGCATATGTAGCATAAAGCTAATGTTTTTTAAGTATTTTGGGGCTGTTGAAACACTTTGCTCCTCTCCCTGTCTCTCTATCTTTATTTAGTAGAAAAATGTATTCGTAATTCAGCATTTGTAAAAGTAAATGGGTTAAAAAAATTTTCCTCCTCCATTATTGGGGCATTTCCTGAGATGCCGTCTGTATTTGTATTTCTTCACAAGTCTTCGCCGCAAGAGTAATAATAATTTCATGTGAACGATCCGGTTGTGCAGAAGGTATCGTCAGAGCTGGAAAATGTGCTCAACCACCACCAACTCGAAAAAATGCGAGAAAAAGGGTAGTGCAGCTTTAAGCCATTTTCAGAATATCTACCCTACGTGACAGAAGTGGAGTCAGCCCTGAACAGCTTGTATCGGTGTTCCTCTCTCTGTCTGTGCCCCCGACGCCCTCCTCCTCCAGTGACAGGACGCACCACAGCTGTCCTGACAGACAGGCAGTGAGGCGGCAAACCACACTGACCGCTACCGCCTGCACATCCATCATCCTCCGCTCGGCTCAATCATTTCCCCTCTCCTCAAACCTTTGCACCGTGGCATCCTTTCCCTCAGGCGGAGAGAAAACCTCAAGGAGACAATATGACAACATTATCTGAACTCTTAATTGCATTCTATAAAAGGTAAATCAAGATGTTATGTATCTTTTTTAATATATTCACGTCAAATTAGATGTTTCGAGACAAGGTTGGCCGACCGGATGATTTGTAGTTTTAGAAATTTGGGACAAACCAATCCGCTTTACGACATTTCCTCGACCTTTAGCATCCAATTAAAATGGAAATCCAAGGACCTTCTAATTCCCGCAAACATCAGACCTTTTAAAGAATTAACATGGGAAGAGCAGGTGCGCATCTTGTGATCAGACGGGGGAAACGGTGAAAAGCAAACTCTACAAAACCCTCTTTACGAGGCCAAGGAATCTGAGGTCACACGAAACCTGCACTGACTCCGTCCTTGAACGAATGACGTCCCAAATTACGGGCGGAATAACAACGGCATGCTGTCAGTGTCCCCAGCGAGTGTTGCGGCCTTGGCATAAAGCAAACATGAGCGGGTCAGTGCCATGGCTGTTACTAGAGTTCACTCGCATTTTGGAAAACATTGCAAATAAATACTGTAAGCTTTCCTGAATATCACAAAACCTGAAGATAAATAGGACGATTCAAGAGATTTGATTCAACCTCTCTCATTCATTAGCTTCAATTTAAAGCAGTACTAAGTAACGTGTTTACCTTAATAAATCCTTTTCGTAGTCCCTCTGGGGGTAATACAAGTGTTAATGGGATGATTGGAGGGTCTTTCATCTCCCCCTGGTGTCTCTGGCCAGAAAACCATGCTTGCAACTTGACTGCCACCGGGTCGGAGCAACCAGTACACACTAATAGAATCACGAAGAAGAAGCTAACAGGCTAACGGGCAAAGCTAACTGCGGGCTAGTGCCACTTTATTTACAGCCACATTTGAGTGAAAAAAAAAATTCCATTGTGTAACTGGATGTACAACATCCCTCTCTCCCTTCGGCTTTTCTGTCAGCGTAGTATTTACTCTCCAAGACAATAAGTAAAAAAAAACTTAACTTGCTACGACACCTGCAGTTGCGCTTATGGCCTCTATGGGGCAAGAGCGGGACTGTGTCTCAAACGGATCACCTGCTACAACAGAAAATAATACTCCATACTCCCGACACAGCATGCGACTACAGCTTCCATTTTTACAGACTGACAACATTCTGTTTGAGGCTCGGCCCAAAAAAAGTGGTTCATGGGGTCCTGGGACTGAACGAGGCAGAGTTGAAGCAAAAGGTCTCTAACTGGTAATGGCCTGAGGGGCACTCTGCTAAAAAATAATAGTTCCAAAAAGGTAGCAAAATAATCGCAGGGAGGGGGTCTGGCTCCCGGACCACAGTAATGTCAGCGGGTTGCCCCTTGTATGACTGGGAGTGTGTTTGCGAGTACGAATGCGGGACAATGGGGGCAAATTTGCGGTTGGCTACAATCCGGCGTGAAATGTATACAAATCATAAGAGAACAAGTAATTGTCGTCAAAGTTGCTCTTCTACATTGCCATGAGTTTCATTTCTAGTTTAAGGTCTCATTGCAGTTGTGTGAGGGCAAGGACACGCAGAGGACACAAAAGTCTCTCAGGAACATAAATATTTATTCAATGTTTGGCATTTTCAACGTGGAAATGTGACACGATTGAAGTCCTGGACGTCGGTGCGTCCCGTTGGGAAACGTGGCTGGAGTCACCTGTCGGAGCTCGTCAGGTGAAAGTGGTTTCCGGAGTCAAGAGACCTTTGATGACGCCACGCGGCCTCTGGAGTCTCGCGGTGGACAGATCTGAGTGGTATTGGACAATGATGCTCATTTGGACATGGCAGAACATTACAGGAGGAAGCCAAAGGGCAGCGACAGAAGGAGACAATATTAGAAAACTATGAATATTAAGGACAGACTCGAGCAAAGGTTGTTTAGATTTGTGGCAGAGTTGTCACGCGGTGATGGACAGAAGACAAATGGTTGGAGGGGAGAGGGGTCACTGTAGCTGTTTAATGTTTGCATTATCTGCAGTGCTCTAATGGTGTTTTTCCACGTCTGGCCGGAGCACATGCTTTTCCTGGTTTCGCTCTTCTACTTTTTTACATTATGATATGCTGTTGTTGTGGGCGGCGCTCCCACAGACGAGCAGCACAGGAATACACATTACTGAAGAAACAACAGAACCGTGATTACATTTTTGTGAGTCACGGTGAGAACACTGTAAATGCTGCCCTTCGGTGGAGTTTATGGAATTATTCAAAGATGCCAAGCCAAATACTAGAGGAAAGAAGCAGCTAAAAGACAAACTATGAAGGTAAGCTAAGTGCTAATATTAGGCTCACACCGCCTTAAGTTGTGCTTCTCTCCTCACTTCTCTCCTTTGGCCAAGCAGAGCCCAGCAGTCTTTTAGCGTCACGGTAGACCCAGGGTTGACTGCCGTCCCAAAACTTGTAAATCAATCAATCAATGGTTTCGTATAGCCCAATATCACAACAGGAGTTGCCTAACAGGGCTGCGCCAAACATTAAGGCAATAAAACAGAGCAGTAAATAAGACAGTGTAAAGTTCCGGCGAATCAAATATCCAGGCAAACATAATGTCCAAATAAGCGTCAGCAGCTCGGATGTCCCCTGTCCTTAGACTCTTCAGCACAGCAAGGAAAAACTCAAAACGCGGTGGGAGAAACGAGAAACCTTGAGGAGAACCACAGAAGGAGAGATCCACTCCCATGGACGGACAGGCTATAGAGACCCAGGCCGAAGGAGTCCCTTAGGCAGACGGGCCAAGATCACAGACCGTCCAGTCCTTGTTGTCAACCCAGTAGGCAGGGTGTGTAAACCGGTGGAAACACTCGACTCCACGGGTAGACCTGCTCAAAACAGTACCGGGAGCCTACTCTCTCTTGGGGAAATGTGGTGCGAAGTTGAACGCTCAAAAATTCATTCATGCCCTTTCTACATTCACATTGAACTTTTGGTTACACATCCTGTCCTGAGAGAAAAGGAGAACATCCCGGTGGAACGATGTGGCGCGACTCTTGAAGTACATGTACACAAGCACACGCTCGGCTCTGCTAAGACTGGGTTGCCAGGACCGGGATTTATTTAAAAAATATTGGAATCTGTTCACTATTTCGAATGGCATAATCTCAAATGTTCTTTCAGCGAGAGAGGGAGAAAGAGGCGGTCCCGCTTCGTCGGAGGAGAACAGTTTCTTCACAAACTGCCAATTTAATGGTGTAAAACAATCAGTTTTGCTTATCACAGGTATTTTCTCACCAGAATAAGAAGAATTACAACAAACTGTCAAATGCATTTTAATTTATTATGCAGGTTGTTGGTACTCAAAGTAAACCAATCACCCCACAAAATAAAAAGTATTAATGCTCTTTTGATCAAAAGCTACATTTTTCACTATCTTCCACCGCTGTTTGGGATGTTATGCTATCGAGACACAGTGACCGTGTGTTGCCCTGAGGAAAGCCAGCATCCAAAACAACTCCATCTTTGTGACTGCATGTGGGATGTAAACATGTCACAGAAGCCCTGGATGGCTGTGCGGCAGTGAGGGGGGGGTTATATAAGCTCGTGGTCCTGACGCTCGAGTTGGCGATGGAGCGGTGGCTGGAGAGGCTTGGTCTGATGTGATCTTGTTTCCAGATGAAAGGCCCCTCACTACGCACCATCTCCTGCTCCCGGGCCCAAAAGCTTCTGCAGATTACAGTGGATTTAGAGCTGATCCCGACACCCCGCAACTCAGAGGAGGAGGGGAGGCATGACAGGAACTGGAGTACCGGAGATAGAAAGAATTAAGTTGAAGACGATTTATCAGAGACAGGAAGAACAAGACGGTCTGGCAATTTACAAATGTTTCCTTGACCTTTGGCATCAAACTAGCGCATATAAACAACTGAAGCGACGGCACGACATGAATTACTAAGAATTACTCCTTCATCCTGTATGTGAGAGGGCATCGAGGCTAAATTCACTGGAGCCGTTCTGCTCTCACTCTGGTTGTGGAAGTAAAAATGTCATTTATTTTCGACTTAGACACTCAGGGCCCAGTCTTGTGTTTCTAAACGCATACAGGGGTAAGTCTTTATAGTAAGGGGTGATCGTTAAATATCTGGTTCCTAATTATGTTACTTTTTCTACAGCTAGATATTCCTCCTGTGATAATGCTGGGATAGGTACAGTTTAAGAAACCAGGCAAGTTTTCGTAAGATACATTTTTGAGTTCTTGTATACTAATGAGGGCCTGACTTTGATTGACAGGCCATTAGCATCAGAGCTACAGGCGCGGCGTGGTTACGACCGAACCACACGCCCCACGAGGGCCGAGTCTACAGTGATGCTCCAGCCTTTATGCCCTTTTTAGGAACATGCTCGGTCGGAGCTGGGTAAGAGGAGTCTGTAAATCCAGCATGGAACATTAACGCAAGCAGGGAGGAGTGAGCAGATGCTATTATTTTTTACAGTCTATGCTTATTCTACTATTTTCCATTACCATGCTAGTAGGTGAACACGTGCATTTGTTTGTCACGTTTATGCCATGGGGATATCGCTGTGCTCCTTAATACCGGCTCCAGAGTGGGACCATTGGTATATTGAAGAAGATCCGCACAACTCTTTGCTCCTCAGCTCCTCTGTAGAGGAACTGCTTGAAACACACCACGCCTCAGTCGACCTCTTCTCTTTTTAATAAGCAATGCCACTGCCCACAGTCACACGGCGCAACTGTTGGGCACATGTGCAAGAAGACAGTAGGTGTGTTTCAGATGAAGTGTGCCTCGCCTCGATTCCAGACGAGACCAGGCGGTGGCGGCCGAGGGCGGAGAAAGGCGCCTTCAATCAAGTTGGATACATCACGGTCCCGAGAACAGAGAGGAGCCTCAGATCACGCAGTGTTTGTTAGAAAGAGTTTGTGAATGCGTTTGTGCTTCTCCCACACACCAGAGAATGAGAAATACGCCTCACCATCAGAGAAAAGAATAGACTCTCCTCTTATAGTTTAGGATTAGAATAATAAACTTCTGCTTATTTAAATGTAGGTAGGCCAGGTTAAATTACTGGACTATGCAGGCCTTCATATGAGGAGTTTGCACATGCATGTCTGCTGTGTCTGTAAAGACTTTCCCCCATCAGCCCAAAATAAGCATAATAGGTTAATCGTCCAGCCATTTGTCATATATTAACGATACCAAAATATATAGTCATATCCAACACACACTGTATTTTAATTACATGTTTAATCAGTGGATGTCATCTGTAGTAGTGTTTTTTCCTTGCGTGCAGACTGTCACTCCGGACTTCTCCGCTGCCTCTGAACCTTTGGCCTTTCGTATTGACGCGGATCTGTCGCCAAGAACAACATCTGAGCTCTCACTCTCATATGAGTCACTATTTGTGTGCAATTTCCTGACACTTCGCACCCGGCCACTCTCCAATACCCTCCAGTACGCCTAAGACCAGACTGTAATGAAACGGGAGAGCGCAACCAAGCGATGGACGTAAAGCACGAAAGACTTCCCTCACTCCCGATGATCCGTGTTGTTTCTACAAATGAGTATCTGTGCTCGCGCCCCTCCCAAAGACAATATTGTTTAAGACATAATACCTCTAGTGCCAAACTCTCCACTCTAATTAACCAACATTCTCGCGCTATTGAAACAAGGGGAAAAACGTCATTGGCTTAAGAGTTCCAGACCACCTGATGCGAGCTGGGCCTAAAAAACTGCCAACTCATTTCACAGGACTCCTGCGGCAGTTGGTATATTAATTAATATCCATTTAGAAAGCCTGCTTCCTGCCGCAGCGAGCGCGCCTAATGGTGACAGTAAGCCTATAAAAAGATGCTGTATAGTGCCTTGGTGCTGACGCGCTGTCCAAATGCTCAATAATATGCTTAAATATGGCCCCCGTTAGCCACTTCCACCACAAACCGATATCTTCATTACCCCCAGGAAACGCATAACGCCACCTCACATAAGTCAGCACATGATTCTGGCGTCGAGGAGTGATGCGGGCTAATGGATGGCGGCGGCAGAAGAAACGCTGGGATTAGCCATTACTCTGCTTCAGCGTGACCTTTTCCACTGGGGATGGAACCAAACATGTGTGCGCTAACAAGAATCCGCCGCATTCATCTCGAGGGGCTCGTATAACGCGCTGCCGCCGTTGTTTATGGCGACCCTTAGTGCCTTCCCATACAGCTCCTCCGATGACACGGCTTTCGTTGGCTCATTATGGCGAGACGGGAGAAACTTGGTGTCTTTGCAGATTCGCGTTGGATTAATATGCAGATGTGCGCACATATACAGGAAGCAGGATTCAGATTTAGGCCGGCAGTAGGCGCGCTGTGCATTAATAATTCACGCGGGGCACGCTGTGAAGTCCAGCTTTGCACCCGAAACAAGCAAATGACTTTCTCTGATGATTCTGTCGAGATGAGTTTACGAAGTTCAGCAAAACTGTTCCAAGGCCTCTGACCCACAGATGCAGAATAGAATTGACTGAATTGTGTTGTATTGTCATTTATTTTATGGAATTCTGTCATTTCTTATTCCTCATGGCTTAACAAATCGTATAAAGTTGATTCACCATATTTCCATGAATGCACCACTTTCTCACCAGAACAAAGACGGCCGGATTGTTGTGTCAGCATCCCATTTGGTCCTGAACTGAGCTTTTGTTGTTTCCCCACATAGAACCGTTCTGACATATTTAGAGCGTTTCTACTAATAATATAATAACATATTTTATTTAAAAGCGCCTTTCAAAACACGTTGAGTCTGAATTTGAAGAGTGGCAGGGAGTCCATGGTACGGAGGTCAGGGGGGAGGGAGTTCCGGAGCTGGGGCCTAGAGCGGCTGAAGGCTCTGTGTACCCCGTGGTGACGAGTTTGGCCGGTAGGACGGAGTGTTTAAGGAGCAGGCGTGGCGATGTGGAGGAGGTCTGATATGTACGGAGGGGTTATGAAGTGCTTTGAATGTGACGGGGTGTATTTTGAAGTTGATGTGATGAGAGGTAGGCGTCCGTGTGATGATTCGTGCTGCAGTGTTTTGAAGGAGTTGCAGTGTCTGGAGGGATTTTATTGGTAAGACTGAACTGAAGTGAGTTGCAGTAATCAATCCGGGAGGTGATGAGGCTGAAAACGAGGATGGCGGTGGTGTGGGGGGTGAGAAAGGGGCGGAGACGAGATATATTGCGCAGGTGGAAGTATGCTGACCAAGGGGAAAGAAGGACAGACGAGTTGTTGATGGAAATAGGAAAACTGTTAGATTTGGAGAGAGTGGAGGAGGTGTCTACACGCAGGACTTCTATTTTTGAGCTGTTCAGTTTGAGGAAGTGGGAAGAGAACCAAGAATGCATTTCTTGTAGACAGAGGGTAAGGGAGGATGGAGGAAGAGATGAAGATAATTTGGTAGAGAGGTAGAGCTGGGTGTCATCTGCGAGCAGTGGAAATGGATCTTCTGTTTACGAAGGATGTGACCCGAGTGGAAGAATGCAGATGATGAAGAGGAGGGGCACAAGGACAGAGCCCTAGGGCACACCTGCAGAGACAGGGAAAGTGTAGGACTTGTGGGATTTGAGTTGAATGCAAGTTGAATGTGTGCAACCAGAAAGACAGAACCAAGCGAGGGGGGTGTGGGTTATGCCGATAGAGAGTCTGTCAAGGAGAGTGGAGCGAAAAATGGTGTCAAAAGCTGCAGTGAGGTCGAGGAGGATAAGAATGGAAAGTAAACCAGAGTCGGAAGCTATGAGAAGGTCGTTAGTAATAGCACCTCTATCTCCTGTTTACGTTTATTGCAATCTTTATGATCCCTGTATGGACTCCCGACTGAAAGGCCACATGTGTTCTGTGATTTGATTCTTTTCCCCTAAAAAAGTCGACATCACTCTGACACAGATAATGTGTGCAAGACAAATGAATACTGTTTGGAACAAACAATGCTTGACAAAAACAATTGTGGGATTTTTCTTTGATGAGCTCAATTGTGACCTAATTGGTGCACAGGGCCATTAGGAGCTTGAAAAAGGCCTGCAGTGACTGCGAATAAAAGGGCCTGACATATTCTCATATCAGAAGCGGGAGAAATACAGTTGTGTTAACAAATGAAACAAGCTCATTAGCTCCACTGGATCAAAGAGCTGTTGAAATGGAGAAAGAGGGAGAGAGAGAGGAGAGGAGAGGGAGAGAGACTGACTGCAGGGAGCAGCAGGAACCACAGCTGTGCCAGAGCCAGACTCTCTCCGATCTGAGAGAGGTGACTGTGGGGAGGCCTAGTGCTAATAAATAACCCCACCCCCTGCCCCTGGAGGATATACTTACAACTTTTATTGTTGCATACTTTGTGTGTTGTGGTGATTCTGACTTTATTATTCTCTATCAGACTCCAAAAATGCAGGAAACAAATCATTTAGTATAAAGCAATTAGTGACTCACACATTCAATCTGGGAAAAAAATATGACCTGTTTCCATAGAGACCAATTAAAGCAAAATGAAATGACACTATGGTTAGTAAGTAATCAGAGCGGCTGCCATTTCATTTGCTATTCCTGTGCCCGGGCTAACATCTCAGTTATCTTATCTTATTGTATGTTTTCAGTCCGCTGTTTAGAATATCTATACAATAGATATTCTGTCATATTTTAAAATGATCGGTTCATTAGTTCAGCAAATACACACAAACTGGATGCAAATTGGTCCCTGAACTAAAAATAGCTATAGCAACTTCGAATGTGACAGTGAACTGGCTGTTCCTCATGGTGCAGACTACCCCCTCACTCACTTTTCTCCCATCGCTGTATTACACTTAAATAAAAACACTGATGTAATAATAGTTTGCAGTAGTGATTGTGAATGTGAAAACATAATATAAAAGGTTTTTGTGCTAATGTTAGTTTTGTCCTGGCTCTAGTCAGTTTGGTGCTGTAGGGCTGGGCAATATTGAGCTTTGGTAGCCCACTTGTCCTCGAAGTAGATGTTCCCCGATGAACCGCCTTGCTCGCCTATGCCCAGAGCAAGATTCTAAACAATTTACTGAATTAAGTTCAAGCTGTACTTCCATTGAATGAAAAGAATGTGCCAGGGGTGATGAGCTGTGCCCTTCATCATTCATTCCAAAAAAACAGACCCCCGTCCCGCGTTCACGCTCCCCTCGCCCCTCTCCGCGCACAGGTCGAGGTCTGCTCGGTGACCGGTTTAAAACCAAACAGCATAATTTACACTCTGAGCCCGACGCTTTTCACACCGACACTGATCTGCACTTCAGAACCACAAACAGGTCTCACGTTCCTCACCGGGTCTGACACAAGCCATTTGGGGAGATGCGCTGTGGGATTCGGGAGTGTCGACAGGGAGACCCCCCCCCACCATCTCCGGGCCAACTTCTAAACCGGCACCGCTGTTTCCGTTTAGCAATGCAAAGCCGGCCAATGCTGCACATGAGCAAACACACAGCCAGCAGTCGGCTCCAATAAGCTTCTGTCGGTCCAGAACAAGAACCGGTTTTCACATTTGTCTGGCTTAAAACTGCAGTTGTTTTGAGATGTACACAACACCTTTTTTTTCGTCCTGATTTAAATATATTTTTGGAGCTTTACGCCATTGTGTATGTGTTGTTGTAGGTGTTTTTGTTTTATATGTCAACTTAATTTAGATTAAAAGATCATTATAATAAAGGGATCAATTCTACCCCTATAATTGCTCTACACGCAGCTCATCTGTTGAATAACTTGGCATGTGTTGGACGTAATGTTTATGAAGTGGTATTGATTAGTGCTATTCGGAGTATGTAGCACCTGTCCCAAACAGCAGATAAGTCAACGGTGCAGATTGCTCACACGGCACCAGCCAAGGCGAGCGCCGGTGTGATCTCTGCCACATTCTTCGGGCTTAACTCTTCAAAGCACCCCATTATTTAGATACAATTTCTAACTAATCTAACACAGAGACATCATTAGGTTTATGAGCGCTTGTCTGGTGACATGGTGTGGAGTCTGGTTCTTCAGTTTCTTGTCCTGCTACACGGGACTTTTGCAAAATCGTCTGTTTTGAGGCCAAGTTATAATGTTTTATCCTTGTCAAAAACATCTTTAGTATCATCTGCGCATGTTTTGATGTTTCATTAATCCTGCATATGTAACAAACTTGCACCCAAAAAAAGCTGTTTGGCTTCATATTTGCACTGCCACTCTCATCGCCGAAGTAGCAAAGGAAAGAGTGTGCCCTCTGCTGGCGTGTTGTATAACTGCATTGTACAGCATTTTTGTCGTAGGAGTATTCTCGCAACACATTATTTTAAGCTATACTAAAATTTAAATAGTTGTAATTCAACTGGTCAAATGAATAGAACAGAAAGAGAAAGACATTTCAATACAAAGCATAAGAGTATAAAGCGGAGGGAGGCTTTAATTCAGATGGACAAACAATTTACAACATCGAGGTTGTGTTCACATCACATAGGATTTGAAGGTAAAGGCCAGATGAGAATTATATAAGGCAAGTTGAGCCTTAAACTGTCAAAATGCAGATGTTTTTGACCTTGATGGGTTTAGATCTCTGGGCATATCCCCATGAAACTAAAAAGGGAGCACGTTTAACAATTTCTCTGTCAAAACAAATGAAAATATCTTCTCGCAAAAGTTTAAGAGAGTAGTAGCATTTGCCAATCACACAGGAATGATTGTTGAATGAGAATGACATGAAACCACAGGATGGCAGGGTGAAGTATTTACATTCGCCTTTGCCCCTCATCTGAAATTTCGTCATTATCTAATTTTATAAAGACAATTCCTCTCAAATGCTTACATTGCTCTGGCACGTATGTACGCACAACCTCCCCTCTTCTCAAAGTGACCTCTGGTTGCGCTAAACGCCGTTGCAGATAACACTCGTGTGGGTCAGCTCTCTCCACATCAGCGCGGCTCCTCCAGGAGATTAGCCTGTCCACATCCCGATAGTGTCAGGCTTCACTGTGCAGAAGCACCATGTTAGCCGTTCACAGACGAACCGATGACCTGTATCGGCGCCACGGTCTGCTGAGAGCTGCCCGTTTGGAAACATGTTGGGCTAAATACTGCGCAACAATTCACGGCATGTTGGACTGCAGTCTACAACCTAAAGCAGTTTCATCTTCACCTCGTAAGGGTGGATCTCAAACTCGCAGTCTATTTAAACCTTTCACACGTGATTATACTAAAACTGAGGAGACCTTTGTATAGTGCTTTTCACCGGCCTATGCGGACCGTTCCTCATTCACACTTCGTACGTGAGGATGGTAAGACACGTAGCCTCAGCTCAGGGTTTCCAGGAATCAATCGCCAAATCCGCTCCAAAGTATCTGGAAAAACAGCCCAAAGCAAGAAGATATACATGGCGGCTTGAAGTGTTTAGAGCAGTGCCACACAAGACCAAACTTAAAAAGTGCTTGTGGGTCGCGAGCCAAACAAACGTCAAGCGTGAAACACATATAAACTGCAAATAATAATAGTGAATTGATTTTATTTTTTGGTAGCCTATACATTTGCATATGATTCTATCTATGCACATAACATGCTACATTAAAACAAAATGTTAACTGTGGCAAACGCATAGTTTTAGTAGAATTACAGCAATATAGTACAACATGTAAACAACAACAACAACACCTGTATCTACAGCACCTACAGTGACTTTCCCTCATTCATTTGTCAACTCAAAGAAAATGCCATATGAGATCATTTTGAAAGTGTCTGTTCTTTTTAACACGTACCTTTGTTGATGTCAACGACCATTGCAATAAAAGTTGGTAGTTGATGGTAGTTGATGCTACAACGCTCTGTGATTGATAAACACCAAGACACCACAACAGCGTTTCCTTAACTTTGCGAAAGGAGTGAAACGGCGCCCCAATTTGACGCTGGTGGCCAAAAAGTGTACTGCATCCATATTTACCATTGAGAATGAATGGGAGAGAGTTAGTATGCGGCGCAAAAGTAGGTCACTCTCGCGGGCCCCACTTTGGGCACCCCTGGTTTAGAGAGTCCTCCAACGATGTGGTTTTTCCCTCGTCTAACTCTCTCACAAAGAAGGTGCAGCTCTTTGATGTGCAGTTGTCAATGTGCATCATCGGACCCTTCAACCACTCACTCCATAACCCATCTGTGACCCCCTTCATGACTTCTGTATGACCCCGGTCTGTGACCCGTCTTGCTCTCTGGAACTGTCCGGCCTCTCCATCTTAGCCCAGAAGTTTGTTTGGGACATGATTTACTCGGTGTGAGCAGATCTTCAGTCACACTCGCTGCTCCTCTCTCTCAGGCCTGTGCTCTGTCTGCGTCGCCGAGGCACACATGCTGTGCAACTGGTTCATTGCTCCTGAGCGTCTTGTTCTGATGGATGACTTCAACTGGTCCAATAAAAAGAGCTAGAAGCACAAGGATTGTCCAAATGGCTGAGCTCCCGAACTGCAGACCCGCCTCATTGATGATATGTTGCCGTAGCATCCTTAATAAGTCTAATACTTTGGCTTGTGATCGATATTTTGGATGTTCTAAACAGTTCACCCTCATGGGTTCATTCCAAGACTCTATATAATCGGCCGGTGTTCTTCAATCATCAGTGAGTGTGAATCCAAACGAGTTGACCCTGTGCGCACATGGCTTTCGCGTCTGCTGCTGTTGGGAATTAAGATTAATTTTGTGATCCACTTGGTATTTGCTCAATAGGTGCGAGAGTAAATAAATGTCTGTGTCTTTGTCAGCTTTGTAATAACTGTGCTCACTGCAGGATATACCTCTCCCAAAGATTGCTACATCAACATCTGAAAGGTGATTAGAGCCCCCGTACCACGCTCAAAGCCAGATCACATGTTCCCGGCGCTTTATTGAGTTGAACATGTTAAACCAGCTGTCAGATTGTCCCCCCGGCTCCCCACACATGTAACCACTCTTGACTTTTAAAAAGGTGCTAAGTCCTAAACACTCAGCCCTCGGAATCGCAGCGGCGACGGTCCATGGACTGCTCCGGGCCCATCGTCGATCTGTAAGCGAGAAAGGAGAAAATGAAAGCGAGCACTGTCAGATTCGAACAGCATGTGTAAAACCCTCCAGCGTCCGGCGCGCGCCTGTTAGCGATTAGCCCTCTCCAACTCTGAAATACCAACCAAGGACGAGCTCTCCACTCCACTTTACTCACATTTGAACGTACTGAATGTGTGACCCTAGGAGGCATTTTTAACCAGCTAGGCCTGTTTTACTTAAGTGTTTTTAGTTTGTCATCTGAAGGAAAAAGCCTTGAAAGGTCAGGACGAGCTGCGGAAGAAAGTGACGTGTGGTTTTGCCTGGGGTTTTTGAATCGTGAATTATATGACGGACCTCTGTTGTTTGCACATCAGTTTTGGGGTCGCTTTCTTTCTATGTTCCGTTTGGGTATAGCGTGGGTATCCTTTTACCTTTCTGCGCGGTTACTTAGATAGTCCTGTGTTCAGTTTTGCACCACACATACAATACTCTTGAGGAAGTCCTGCCTCTTCGTCAGCAACTAACACTCTTTTAGCAACATTCTGGATATTTATATACGAATGTAGTTTTTGATTTCACCCATTCTGAAAAGCATCTCTTATCTCATAAATATTCAGCCTGTAAAAGATAGTTTGCTGCAAGTTGACAAAGTCCCTTCAACACTAAAGCTTCCCAGTACAGATGACGATTACATATAGGTGGATTACTGTGTTGTTTTATGTTTATTATTTCAGCAGAGAAGAGGTTTGGTTTGCAATATTAACTTTCTCCAATACGCCACCGCTGCAAGAAGCAATAAAAGCGCGCCAGAGCCGACAAGTCTTTCAGAATTGATTTTACCATATGAGCCTTCGCGGTCCCCTCGCTCCTCCGGCAGGGGTCTCCTAGTTATTCCTAAAGTCAACAGAAAGACTCACGGCGAGGCGTCTTTCCAATATTATGGCCCTCGCCTCTGGAACGACCTGCCGGAGGAGCTCAGGACCACAGAGAACGTTCATGTTTTTAGGAGCAGGCTCAAGACCCACCTTTTTAGTTTAGCTTTTAACTAATATTTACTTATAACTTTATTTACCGGTTTTAGTTCTATTATTTCTTTAGTTTCCCTCTTTTTATCCTGTGCTATTTCACACACAGTTATAGCTGTTTTTAATGTATCTCTAATTAAATATGTATTTATTTTTTATGTTTATATATATATATATATATATATATATATATATATATATATATATATATATATATATATATATAATTTTTATTGTATTTATTTATTTATTTTTTATGTTCTGCTAGTGGTTCCTCTGAGGGGTGCTCTCCTGGGGGTGCCTGGATGGAGGTAGGACGTCTCTCCTACACCTCCTCCGGGCCCCCTGAGTTGGCGCTCTGTGGCTGTGGCCGATGGGCTGCTCCTGGTGCAGACGGCTCCTTGGATGATGTTTCCTCTTTCTATCTGTACTCAGCCTCACGTACTCAACTATATATGTCCATTTTTATTTAAGACTTTTAACTGCTGGGCTGTCTGTACGTATGTGTGTCTGTGTGTCTGTGTGTGCGGGTGGGGTGGGGGGAGGTGGGGGTTGTAGTTATTTATGTATATTTGCTGGTGGGGACGATTTTAATGATTTTTAAGCACTGTAAAGCACTTTGTGTTACATTTTGTATGAAAAGCGCTTTATAAATAAAGTTTGATTTGATTTGAAGTGAGCCGTGCACACGCTCTGCACTTATCATTGCATGTGCTGTGAGTATTGACCACTGGAGCTGACCCTCAGACCTTTTTGTCCCTGCGGTCACACCACACATGTGCCATATACTGTACACTATACTGTACACATGAGCAGTGTGCTGTAATACTTTGACGACGCAGTGCTGTTTTTATTGCTGTAGCTGTGTAAATAGGGCCTGTGCTGTGCTAACATACAGCAGATGGTTTCCGGGAATCCCCTGTTTCTCCTCTGGCCTCGGAGGAAGACAATAGAACGAGCAGTACACAGGCTGAGTCATGTTGAGGGAGGAATGCTTCTGTCAGCAGCATGACCCTGGGATTTATTTCTATCATCGGTTGGGCTCAGGCTTGTGTCGCAGAAACCACAAAGAATTCTGTATTAGTCGCAAATTGTAGTGTAATAAACTAACAGATTGTGCGCATTAAAGAATTTGGACTTTAAGTTAATTTACTTCCTTCAGTGTTGTTTGCTTTCCCTTTTATAATGTATTTAGCAAATGTTAGTCTCTGAACAATGTTTGCTATGTTCGCCCATAAATTGTGGATTTCTATTTGACCCATCACTCCCATAGTAACCTAGTATAGGATTTGCCTCTTGTGATGCTGTTGAAACATTCTGATCTGTATTTCTAGGATTTTATTGCCTCATAGAGGGAAGCTAGGTCTGTCACGATAACAGAATTTGAAGTTCGATATATTGAGCCACAAAAATAATGCAATAAACGATATTATTGAAGACCTTTTAATGACACAGAAACAAACTCTAAAGCATAAAAATGATTGTTTGAAAGGTACTTAATCCTCAAATATTCCATATCAAACTTGAAATATAATGCAATACAACCTACTTATGGGGAAAACAAATATTAAAGTAAAGTATTATTTATTGACTGATAAGTTGATAAAGTGTGTTCCCTACAGTGAACTCACAAGTGTCTACATTTTTAGGCTCATAACCGATCACCGGACCTCTGCCGAGTATTTTTCGCGCTCAAAGTGTGTTAATTACAACGGCACGTATTTGCTAGCATGCTGTTTGATGAAAGTGAAAGTATGTAGCGAATGTAGTGAGTGAGTGAGTGAGTGAGTGGTCGGTGGTGGTCGGAGGGGCCGATGGCGCAGACTGGTTGCCTCACTTCCGTCAGTCTACCCCAGGGCAGCTGTGGCTACAACAGTAGGTTACCACTACCAAGTATGGAGTGAATGAATAATGCAATGTAAAGCGTCTTTGAGAAAAGCACTATATAAAACCGATGCATTATTATTATTATCATTGATTGACTGCGGAACTTTCCGCAGTCAATAATTGGTTTTCAAGTTATTTATTGATTGACTGCGGAACTTTCCGCAGTCAATAATTGGTTTTCATGTTCTTTATTATTAAACTTCTTCCATCTTTTTCCTGATTTTCGACACGTTTCACAGCTTTCACAGTTTCAGATATTTCCACAAGTTATACATCAAAACGTTCCACATGTTTGAGAGAATTCTGCTATTACTTTTGGGAATTCTACAATTCACGGTTTTTCCACAATCGGCCAAAAATCGGTCGATTTTTCCCATTGACTTATAATGGGGCTTCCACAAATTCATAGTTTTCAGCATTTTTTTCCACATTTTCTGCAATTTCTGCAGTTTGTACATGTTCAGCTTCCACAACTTGTCAGTTTTCAGAAAAAATTCGAGTTCTACAGTTTTCCATTTTTTTTATACGGGCTTGGGAATTCTGCCATTAATTTGCATTGAGAATTCTGCCATGCATTTTAATAGGCCCATGCATTTTAATAGGACTTCAGGTCTTTCTAAAGTTTATGTAGTTTCAACAGTTTCAAAGATTCAACAGTTTCAAGGATTCAACAGTTTCAAGGACTCAACAGTTTCAAGGACTCAACAGTTTCAAGGACTCAACAGTTTCAAGGACTTCAGCAGTTTCAAGGACTTCAGCAGTTTCAAGGATTCAACAGTTTCAAGGTTTTCAGGAGTTTCAAGGACTTCAGCAGTTTTAAGGACAGTCAATCTCCATGGCGTCAGCCATGGAGATTGACCTTCAGCAGTTTCAAGGACTTATACAGTTTCAAGGTTTCAACAGTTTCAAGTTTTCCAGGAGTTTCAAGGTTTCCAGGAGTTTCAAGGACTTCAGTGCAATAATGCAACCTAATAGGGAGTTTTACATGTAAACCAGTATAATGCATTCTAATAGGGATTTTTACATGTAAACCAGTATAAACCAGTATAATGGAACCTAATAGGGTTTTTTCCATGTAAACCAGTATAAACCAGTATAATGGAACCTAATAGGGTTTTTTCCATGTAAACCAGTATAAACCAGTATAATGCAACCTAATAGGGGTTTTTACATGTAAACCAGTATGATGGAACCTAATAGGGTTTTTTACATGTAAACCAGTATAAACCAGTATAATGGAACCTAATAGGGTTTTTTCCATGTAAACCAGTATAAACCAGTATAATGCAACCTAATAGGGGTTTTTACATGTAAACCAGTATAATGGAACCTAATAGGGTTTTTTACATGTAAACCAGTATAAACCAGTATAATGGAACCTAATAGGGTTTTTTATATGTAAACCAGTATAAACCAGTATAATGGAACCTAATAGGGTTTTTTACATGTAAACCAGTATAAACCAGTATAATGGAACCTAATAGGGTTTTTTACATGTAAACCAGTATAAACCAGTATAATGCAACCTAATAGGGTTTTTTACATGTAAACCAGTATAAACCAGTATAATGCAACCTAATAGGGTTTTTTACATGTAAACCAGTATAAACCAGTATAATGGAACCTAATAGGGTTTTTTTACATGTAAACCAGTATAAACCAGTATAATGCAACCTAATAGGGTTTTTTATATGTAAACCAGTATAAACCAGTATAATGGAACCTAATAGGGTTTTTTACATGTAAACCAGTATAAACCAGTATAATGGAACCTAATAGGGTTTTTTACATGTAAACCAGTATAAACCAGTATAATGCAACCTAATAGGGTTTTTTATATGTAAACCAGTATAAACCAGTATAATGGAACCTAATAGGGTTTTTTACATGTAAACCAGTATAAACCAGTATAATGGAACCTAATAGGGTTTTTTACATGTAAACCAGTATAAACCAGTATAATGGAACCTAATAGGGTTTTTTACATGTAAACCAGTATAAACCAGTATAATGCAACCTAAGAGGGTTTTTTACATGTAAACCAGTATAAACCAGTATAATGGAACCTAATAGGGTTTTTTACATGTAAACCAGTATAAACCAGTATAATGCAACCTAATAGGGTTTTTTACATGTAAACCAGTATAAACCAGTATAATGCAACCTAATAGGGTTTTTTACATGTAAACCAGTATAAACCAGTATAATGGAACCTAATAGGGTTTTTTACATGTAAACCAGTATAAACCAGTATAATGGAACCTAATAGGGTTTTTTACATGTAAACCAGTATAAACCAGTATAATGGAACCTAATAGGGCTTTTTACATGTAAACCAGTATAAACCAGTATAATGCAACCCAATAGGGTTTTTTACATGTAAACCAGTATAAACCAGTATAATGGAACCTAATAGGGTTTTTTACATGTAAACCAGTATAAACCAGTATAATGGAACCTAATAGGGTTTTTTACATGTAAACCAGTATAAACCAGTATAATGGAACCTAATAGGGGTTTTTACATGTAAACCAGTATAATGCAACTTAATAGGGATTTTTACATGTAAACCAGTATAAACCAGTATAATGCAACCTAATAGGGTGTTTTACATGTAAACCAGTATAATGCAACCTAATAGGGTTTTTTACATGTAAACCAGTATAAACCAGTATAATGGAACCTAATAGGTTTTTTTTTACATGTAAACCAGTATAATGCAACTTAATAGGGATGTTTACATGTAAACCAGTATAAACCAGTATAATGGAACCTAATAGGGTTTTTTACATGTAAACCAGTATAATGCAACTTAATAGGGATGTTTACATGTAAACCAGTATAAACCAGTATAATGCAACTTAATAGTGATTTGTACATGTAAACCAGTATAAACCAGTATAATGCAACCTAATAGGGATTTTTACATGTAAACCAGTATAATGCAACTTCATAGGGATTTTTCCATGTAAACCAGTATAATGCAACTCAATAGGGATTTTTCCATGTAAACCAGTATAATGCAACTTAATAGGGATTTTTACATGTAAACCAGTATAAACCAGTATAATGCAACTTAATAGGGGTTTTTACATGTAAACCAGTATAATGCAACTTAATAGGGATTTTTCCATGTAAACCAGTATAATGCAACTTAATAGGGTTTTTTACATGTAAACCAGTATAATGCAACAGTTTCAAGGATTCAACAGTTTCAAGGACTTCAACAGTTTCAAGGATTCAACAGTTTCAAGGACTTCAACAGTTTCAAGGACTTCAACAGTTTCAAGGACTTCAGCAGTTTCAAGCTTTTAACAGTTTCAAGGACTTCAACAGTTTCAATGTTTCAACAGTTTCAAGGACTTATGGAGTTTCAAATATCTATCAAGTGTTTTAACAGTTTCAAGGCCTTTTCAAGGATTTCAAGGATTTTTCTGCTAAATTCCACATTAGATCTGTTCCGCAGTCAATCGCAATGGCTTCAGCCATTGCAAGTTTCTAGTTATTATATTTATATTTTTTTCCAGTTTTTTGGCATCTTTCAACTGTTTCACAGTTTCAACAATTTCAACAAGTTATACATCAAAACGTTCAGCATGTTCACCAGAATTCTGCTATTACTTTTGGGACTTCAGCGATTTCCGGTTTTTCCGCAATCGGACAAAAATCGGGCGATTTTTCCCATTGACTTATAATGGGGCTTCAACAAATTCATAGTTTTCAGCATTTTCTTCAACATTTTTAGCAATTTCTGCAGTTTGTGCATGTTCAGCTTCCACAATTAGTCAGTTTTCAGAAAAAACTAGAAACTTGCAATGGCTGAAGCCATTGCGATTGACTGCGGAACAGATCTAATGTGGAATTTAGCTGAAAAATCCTTGAAATCCTTGAAAAGGCCTTGAAACTGTTAAAATACTTGACAGATATTTGAAACTCCTGAAGTCCTTGAAACTGTTAAATCCTTGAAACTGCTGAAGTCCTTGAAACTGTTGAAACCTTGAAACTGTTGAAGTCCTTGAAACTGTTGAAATCCTTGAAACTGCTGAAGTCCTTGAAACTGTTGAAACATTGAAACTGTTGAAGTCCTTGAAACTGTTGAAGTCCTTGAAACTGTTGAAACATTGAAACTGTTGAAGTCCTTGAAACTGTTGAATCCTTGAAACTGTTGAAGTCCTTGAAACTGTTGAATCCTTGAAACTGTTGCATTATACTGGTTTACATGTAAAAAACCCTATTAAGTTGCATTATACTGGTTTACATGGAAAAAACCCTATTAAGTTGCATTATACTGGTTTACATGTAAAAACCCCTATTAAGTTGCATTATACTGGTTTACATGTAAAAACCCCTATTAAGTTGCATTATACTGGTTTACATGTAAAAAACCCTATTAGGTTCCATTATACTGGTTTACATGTAAAAAACCCTATTAGGTTGCATTATACTGGTTTATACTGGTTTACATGGAAAAAAACCCTATTAGGTTCCATTATACTGGTTTATACTGGTTTACATGGAAAAAACCCTATTAGGTTCCATTATACTGGTTTATACTGGTTTACATGGAAAAAACCCTATTAGGTTCCATTATACTGGTTTACATGTAAAAAACCCTATTAGGTTGCATTATACTGGTTTATACTGGTTTACATGGAAAAACCCCTATTAGGTTCCATTATACTGGTTTACATGTAAAAAACCCTATTAGGTTCCATCATACTGGTTTATACTGGTTTACATGAAAAAAAACCCTATTAGGTTGCATTATACTGGTTTATACTGGTTTACATGTAAAAAACCCTATTAGGTTCCATTATACTGGTTTATACTGGTTTACATGGAAAAAACCCTATTAGGTTCCATTATACTGGTTTACATGTAAAAACCCCTATTAGGTTCCATTATACTGGTTTATACTGGTTTACATGGAAAAACCCCTATTAGGTTGCATTATACTGGTTTATACTGGTTTACATGTAAAAAACCCTATTAGGTTCCATCATACTGGTTTACATGTAAAAATCCCTATTAAGTTGCATTATACTGGTTTATACTGGTTTACCATGTAAAAAACCCTATTAAGTTGCATTATACTGGTTTATACTGGTTTACATGTAAAAAACCCTATTAGGTTCCATTATACTGGTTTACATGTAAAAATCCCTATTAGGTTGCATTATACTGGTTTATACTGGTTTACATGTAAAAAACCCTATTAGGTTGCATTATACTGGTTTATACTGGTTTACATGTAAAAAATCCCTATGAAGTTGCATTATACTGGTTTACATGTAAAAACCCCTATTAGGTTGCATTATACTGGTTTATACTGGTTTACATGTAAAAAACCCTATTAGGTTCCATTATACTGGTTTATACTGGTTTACATGGAAAAATCCCTATTAAATTGCATTATACTGGTTTACATGGAAAAAACTCTATTAGGTTGCATTATACTGGTTTATACTGGTTTACATGTAAAAAACCCTATTAGGTTCCATTATACTGGTTTATACTGGTTTACATGGAAAAAACCCTATTAGGTTCCATTATACTGGTTTATACTGGTTTACATGTAAAAAACCCTATTAGGTTGCATTATACTGGTTTATACTGGTTTACATGTAAAAACCCTATTAGGTTGCATTATACTGGTTTATACTGGTTTACATGGAAAAAACCCTATTAGGTTCCATTATACTGGTTTATACTGGTTTACATGGAAAATACCCTATTAGGTTCCATTATACTGGTTTACATGTAAAAAACCCTATTAGGTTCCATCATACTGGTTTATACTGGTTTACATGGAAAAACCCCTATTAGGTTGCATTATACTGGTTTATACTGGTTTACATGGAAAAACCCTATTAGGTTCCATTATACTGGTTTACATGTAAAAAACCCTATTAGGTTGCATTATACTGGTTTATACTGGTTTACATGGAAAAAAACCCTATTAGGTTCCATTATACTGGTTTATACTGGTTTACATGGAAAAAACCCTATTAGGTTGCATTATTGCACTGAAGTCCTTGAAACTCCTGGAAACCTTGAAACTCCTGGAAAACTTGAAACTGTTGAAACTGCTGAAGGTCAATCTCCATGGCTCACGCCATGGAGATTGACTGTCCTTAAAACTGCTGAAGTCCATGAAACTCCTGAAAACCTTGAAACTGTTGAATCCTTGAAACTGTTGAAGTCCTTGAAACTACTGAAGTCCTTGAAACTGCTGAAGTCCTTGAAACTGTTGAGTCCTTGAAACTGTTGAAGTCCTTGAAACTGTTGAAATCCTTGAAACTGTTGAAATCCTTGAAACTGCTGAAGTCCTTGAAACTGCTGAGTCCTTGAAACTGCTGAAGTCCTTGAAACTGTTGAAGTCCTTGAAACTGCTGAAGTCCTTGAAACTGTTGAGTCCTTGAAACTGTTGAATCCTTGAAACTGCTGAAGTCCTTGAAACTGTTGAGTCCTTGAAACTGTTGAATCCTTGAAACTGTTGAATCCTTGAAACTGTTGAATCCTTGAAACTGTTGAAATTGCATAAACTGTTGAAATGTATGAAAGACCTGGAGTCCTATTAAAATGCATGGCAGAATTCTCAATGCAAATTAATTGCAGAATTCCCAAGCCCGTAGAAAAAAACTGGAAAACTGCAGAACTCTAATTTTTTCTGAAAACTCACAAGTTGTGGAAGCTGAACATGCACAAACTGCAGAAATTGCTAAAAATGTTGAAGAAAATGCTGAAAACTATGAATTTGTTGAAGCCCCATTATACGTCAATGGGAAAAATCGACCGATTTTTGTCCGATTGCGGAAAAATCGGAAATCGCTGAAGTCCCAAAAGTAATCGCAGAATTCTCTTGAACATGCTGAACGTTTTGATGTATAACTTGTTGAAATTGCTGAAACTGTGAAAGAGTTGAAAGCTGACAAAAAACTGGAAAAAGATATAAGTATAATAATAATAATAATAATAATAATAATAAAGAGCTTGAAAAACAATTATTGACTGCGGAAAGTTCCGCAGTCAATCAATTAGAGTTCTGCAGTTTTCCAGTTTTTTTCTACGGGCTTGGGAATTCTCCCATTACTTTGCATTGAGAATTCTGCCATGCATTTTAATAGGCCCATGCATTTTAATAGGACTTCAGGTCTTTCATACATTTCAACAGTTTCAAGGACTTCAACAGTTTCAAGGACTTCAACAGTTTCAAGGTTTCAACAGTTTCAAGGACTTCAACAGTTTCAAGGTTTCAACAGTTTCAAGGACTTCAGCAGTTTCAAGGACTTCAGCAGTTTCAAGGACTTCAACAGTTTCAAGGACTTCAACAGTTTCAAGGACTTCAACAGTTTCAAGGACTTCAACAGTTTCAAGGTTTCAACAGTTTCAAGGACTTCAGCAGTTTCAAGGACTTCAGCAGTTTCAAGGACTTCAACAGTTTCAAGGACTTCAACCGTTTCAAGGATTCAACAGTTTCAAGGACTTCAACAGTTTCAAGGATTGAACAGTTTTAAGGATTCAACAGTTTCAAGGATTCAACAGTTTCAAGGATTCAACAGTTTCAAGGTTTCAGCAGTTTCAAGGATTCAACAGTTTCAAGGATTCAACAGTTTCAAGGACTTCAACAGTTTCAAGGTTTTCAGGAGTTTCAAGGACAGTCAATCTCCATGGCGTCAGCCATGGAGATTGACTCTCAGCAGTTTCAAGGTTTCAACAGTTTCAAGTTTTCCAGGAGTTTCAAGGTTTCCAGGAGTTTCAAGGACTTCAGTGCAATAATGCAACTTAATAGGGTTTTTTACATGTAAACCAGTATAAACCAGTATAATGGAACCTAATAGGGTTTTTTACATGTAAACCAGTATAAACCAGTATAATGGAACCTAATAGGGTTTTTTACATGTAAACCAGTATAAACCAGTATAATGGAACCTAATAGGGTTTTTTACATGTAAACCAGTATAAACCAGTATAATGCAACTTAATAGGGGTTTTTACATGTAAACCAGTATAAACCAGTATAATGGAACGTAATAGGGTTTTTTACATGTAAACCAGTATAATGCAACTTAATAGGGATGTTTACATGTAAACCAGTATAAACCAGTATAATGGAACCTAATAGGGTTTTTTACATGTAAACCAGTATAATGCAACTTAATAGGGATTTTTACATGTAAACCAGTATAAACCAGTATAATGGAACCTAATAGGGATATTTACATGTAAACCAGTATAAACCAGTATAATACAACCTAATAGGGTTTTTTACATGTAAACCAGTATAAACCAGTATAATGGAACCTAATAGGGGTTTTTACATGTAAACCAGTATAAACCAGTATAATGCAACCTAATAGGGGTTTTTACACGTAAACCAGTATAATGCAACTTAATAGGGGTTTTTACACGTAAACCAGTATAATGCAACTTAATAGGGATTTTTATATGTAAACCAGTATAATGCAACTTAATAGGGATGTTTACATGTAAACCAGTATAATGGAACCTAATAGGATTTTTTACATGTAAACCAGTATAATGCAACTTAATAGGGATGTTTACATGTAAACAAGTATAAACCAGTATAATGGAACCTAATAGGGTTTTTTACATGTAAACCAGTATAATGCAACTTAATAGGGATGTTTACATGTAAACCAGTATAAACCAGTATAATGGAACCTAATAGGGTTTTTTACATGTAAACCAGTATAATGCAACTTAATAGGGATGTTTACATGTAAACCAGTATAATGGAACCTAATAGGGTTTTTTACATGTAAACCAGTATAATGCAACTTAATAGGGATTTTTACATGTAAACCAGTATAAACCAGTATAATGGAACCTAATAGGGTTTTTTACATGTAAACCAGTATAATGCAACTTAATAGGGATTTTTTCATGTAAACCAGTATAAACCAGTATAATGCAACCTAATAGGGGTTTTTACATGTAAACCAGTATAATGGAACCTAATAGGGTTTTTTACATGTAAACCAGTATAATGCAACCTAATAGGGATTTTTACATGTAAACCAGTATAATGCAACTTAATAGGGGTTTTTACATGTAAACCAGTATAATGCAACTTAATGGGGTTTTTTACATGTAAACCAGTATAATGCAACTTAATAGGGGTTTTTTACATGTAAACCAGTATAATGCAACTTAATAGGGGTTTTTACATGTAAACCAGTATAATGCAACTTAATAGGGTTTTTTACATGTAAACCAGTATAATGCAACTTAATAGGGTTTTTTACATGTAAACCAGTATAATGCAACTTAATAGGGGTTTTTACATGTAAACCAGTATAATGCAACTTAATAGGGTTTTTTACATGTAAACCAGTATAATGCAACTTAATAGGGTTTTTTACATGTAAACCAGTATAATGCAACTTAATAGGGTTTTTTACATGGAAACCAGTATAAACCAGTATAATGGAACCTAATAGGGGTTTTTACATGTAAACCAGTATAAACCAGTATAATGCAACTTAATAGGGTTTTTTTACATGGAAACCAGTATAAACCAGTATAATGCAACTTAATAGGGTTTTTTACATGTAAACCAGTATAATGCAACTTAATAGGGGTTTTTCCATGTAAACCAGTATAATGCAACTTAATAGGGGTTTTTACATGTAAACCAGTATAATGCAACTTAATAGGGTTATTTACATGTAAACCAGTATAATGCAACTTAATAGGGTTATTTACATGTAAACCAGTATAATGCAACTTAATAGGGGTTTTTCCATGTAAACCAGTATAATGCAACTTAATAGGGTTTTTTCCATGTAAACCAGTATAATGCAACTTAATAGGGGTTTTTACATGTAAACCAGTATAATGCAACTTAATAGGGTTTTTTACATGTAAACCAGTATAATGCAACTTAATAGGGTTTTTTACACGTAAACCAGTATCATGCAACTTAATAGGGTTTTTTTACATGTAAACCAGTATAATGCAACTTAATAGGGTTTTTTACATGTAAACCAGTATAATGCAACTTAATAGGGTTTTTTACATGTAAACCAGTATAATGCAACTTAATAGGGTTTTTTACATGTAAACCAGTATAATGTAACTTAATAGGGATTTTTCCATGTAAACCAGTATAATGCAACTTAATAGGGCTTTTTACATGTAAACCAGTATAATGCAACTTAATAGGGGTTTTTACATGTAAACCAGTATAATGCAAGTTAATAGGGTTTTTTACATGTAAACCAGTATAATGCAACTTAATAGGGTTTTTTACATGTAAACCAGTATAATGCAACTTAATAGGGTTTTTTTACATGTAAACCAGTATAATGCAACTTAATAGGGATTTTTACATGTAAACCAGTATAATGCAACAGTTTCAAGGACTTCAACAGTTTCAAGGATTTCAACAGTTTCAAGGACTTCAACAGTTTCAAGGATTTAACAGTTTCAAGGACTTCAACAGTTTCAAGGATGTCAACAGTTTCAAGGACTTCAACAGTTTCAAGGTTTCAACAGTTTCAAGGACTTCAGGAGTTTCAAATATCGATCAAGTATTTTAACAGTTTCAAAGCCTTTTCAAGGATTTCAAGGATTTTTCAGCTAAATTCCACATTAGATCTGTTCCGCAGTCAATCGCAATGGCTTCAGCCATTGCAAGTTTCTAGTTATTATTATAAAGCTAATTTTTGCTATTTTTTGCCTTTTATTTCCAATACTGCCTACAGAGGGTGCTTTACAAGCCGATTCAAAATGCTGACCATTCCAGTCTCTAACTCCTTACTGTGATTTCTTTACAGAGGTATTATTTCAAAATGTTAAATATCAGTATGCAAAATTATGTCTTTAAGCTTCAAATATGTCCTCTTTTAAAGCAGCTTTACCTGCACTCGCAAAGTCTGAATGAGAAAATCATTCCCCACAGACACTACTGAAGTCCCTTTGTGAGTGAAATTGATCCCGCTGCACCCTTCTGCGACACTTTGGCCCGACATGACGCAACCCTGACGGTGCATGTGAAACTTTTGGCAGTCCTCTCACACCTGGGCACACGTTTCTGTGCTCGGCACTGGAACAATCTCATTATTAATACCGCTGAGCCCCTCTCACTTCTGTTACAGGCACTGCTCCTGGTCATGAGTCATCCGCTATTTATATTCACGTGTGGGGGCTAACATGGACCACAGGCCATCTTTCTGTTTAATTACACGGAACAGGTGGGGATTGGAAGGGACGCACGGACTTAACTGAGTTCTTCGACTGATTGGAGAGAGCTCTATGCATGTTCTAAGCGAGATTAGGACAGAATACTGTACTTTAAGGGGTCGGCTAAGGTGTGGTGTGCTACAAACTATAGGGCCTGACCGATATGGATTTTTGGGGTCCGATTCCGATACTGATATGACGGGGGTTGGCATGGCCGATAGCCGATATATAAGCCGATATTATAATACATTTAATTTGAAATCTCTCCAATAGCCTATAGGGAAACATTTATTATTATGGTATAAGTTTTCAATCATAGAAATATATAGGAATATATATTATCTGTTAAAGGTCAACCAAAGCTGATGCCGATATGCACCGATGATATTTTTAGCCAAATAAAAAAAAAAGTCTTGTCTATACTTCTTTTGTATGATGCTTCTTAAAGTGTCAGTGTTGAACTGTGACAACAGAGGACGCTGTATGAGGGGCATAGGGCTGATTTACTCAAGATATTAATGTTTGTAGGGAGCTTGTTTGAAAGACAACAATCAGTAGATTCCAACAAAAAAAGAGAAAAAAGTCTCTTATGGTTCCGAAATTATATGCGAAAGTCTACAACAGAAACATACATAAAATAGGTGTACAAACATGTGACCAATTTTCACTGCAATGTTTCTTCGCTCTCCTAATGCCTAAGTTGTGGGAGGGCTCATTGTAAAGCTCTAAGCTCTTTCCAGTGCTAATAAGGGAAAGTCTCTATCACTTTCAGTTCCGTAGATATCAGTGTTTTTATCGGTCAATAGCCAATATTGATAATACCCAAACATCAGCGGTCAGGCCCTACTATGAACAGCGCTGACTACAACGAGCGCTTCCTCTTCTCTACATTAACATCGCACACAGACTCGCAGGACAACTTATGTATTTCTCCCACTGTGAGTTAAACACTGTCCAGCACTGTCCATACTGTATATCGACGGTCAGGCTCTAGCGCCAGTTTTAAAGAGCGCGGGGCAAACTCCACAACGCAGAAACGTGTTTAAAACAGTGACCGAAGTCATGAAGGTGCATAGATCCTTAAGTCATGTAATTATTCACGCTCAGTACTATGGAGTGTCTTACCCAAAGACACAACAACACACTTTGTTTTAATGGGCAAATGTCCAACTAAGCCACCATAGTGCTATGAAAATGAAGTTTGATCATTCAAAACATTGCTGATCAATCCACCTCCATGTGTCTGTGTACAAATGCAGTATCCACTCCTTTGTTTATATATATTTGAGAAAGAACTGCAATCACTGGCCCTATAGATTTTGTTCTCTCTCATTTTAATAAGCCTACTATTTTACAAAGTCTAATAATTCCACTTGGATGACTTTGGAGCCAGCTTCCAGGAGCTATGCATTTAAATTATTTTATCGATGTGTTCAGATGTTTTTCACAACTAGATGTGGTAATGAGCTACAGTGGGAAAAGCAAAATGGCGTATATCACAGCGAATTTTATTGGTTTTTGCAATTAGGAGCAGCCAATGGAAAATTAAAAGCGCTTTCTGTGGACTGAAAAAAGTGTGGACTCGGGGATCTGCGAAAGAACTTCCGGCTAAGGCCAAACTGACCTGTGTGAATGACTGAGGTTACGATTGCGGCATTTATTTTGTAATAGAAAAATCACAATGCAATTCAGTTTGACATCACTCTGGGTGTGCTGTCGATCAGTTCAGTTTCTTCTGCGTACATGTGCGGGATTGGACATCCAGAGAAGCGAAACACTTCGCAAACACCGAGTTAAACAGAATTAAGAGAACTTGCACAAATCTCACAGATCTCGGCCCCATGAACATGATCGCTGGTTTCCGTTTTTGTAAAGTAGAAGGTGTAGTGGAGGACAGGGCAACCATACTGATTTCTGTACAGAATAGAAAGAGAACTCGATGTTTGATCATACCAGGATACAAAGAGCTGGTTCAAACTCAAGTTTCCCCCCAAGGTCCTGCACTTGGACCATGACACTTTCCCATAGGCATATTATCAGCAGACGTCATTCCTCACGCCTTCCCATTAATAACAACAGTCGAGAGAGAATCCAAGGCAGGTCAGTCTCCTCCCGGGAAAATAAAAGGCCCCCCGTCAATCACAGCTCAAAGCAAAAACTTTTCAAATCCAGTGCGGTTAAAAATATGATGCTCCCCTCAGTGGTGTCACAGGAGGAAAGTGTATTTTTAGAAACGATAAAAGTATTCTGACCAAGGTTTTTAAAAGTTGCCGCGCAAAGTCTGCATAGGGTTCCATATTACAGCGGGCCTTCTGGTGTTGGCCCTAGCCAGTAGAGGGGGTGGTATTGCAGCCGTGTCAGCACCTGGCCATGAGGACAAAAAAGAAGAGCTTTCCTTACCCACTTTGCCCACATTACCCAGTATATGTGGCTGGCAAAAAGGAAACACAAACACAATCTGTAAATAAAAGCAAAAAACATATCGAGATCTTGCTGCTTCACAACCACTTCAAGTAGCCAAACTTGAGGTTCAAATATCTTCTAGATCCATTCTTGTTTTAATATATTTATATAACCCATTGCAAAGTTATCTGAGCATGAAGAACTGGCATGTTTCTGTTTTAAATTTGACAAAGGTTCAGTTTTTCTAGTTGGCTCAGTAACCAAAACAAACCCTACGATATCCTTAACAGACACTTTTACGGCTTTGATGTCGCATTACATTACTGCCAACAAGTGTCCTCACGCGTTCACCAGATCATCTTCTGCCGTCTGGCCCTGACCACTTAACCGCTGCCAGAGATGATTATTATTCAGAGTCATCAGACGGGAAGAGAATGATGATGAAAGTGCGGCGGAGGTTGCCAGGCCGCCGCCGCGAGCCGCGTCGCCTCCGTGAATAGGCCGGAGTGACAGTTCTCCGCGGTCCCTGACACCTCGCCTCGTCTTGACCTTTGTGGCGTGTCATCGTTTGAATCTGGCTGTCACTCCCTGCTGCCTCGTCCGGCCGAGCAGAAATGTCACTGAAAATTATCCCTTTGAGAAAGAGACAGAGTGAGAGTGAGAGGGGGGGGGGGAAATGTAACTAAGTGCCTAAGTTAGGCCCTCTATTGAGCTACCCTGATTTGATGGTGGTCAATGTGAGGGACTTTACTGTTGAGATTCGGGGGGAACTGTTGGGAATGAGCTGGACTGGCTCCGAAAGCGGTGTTCGAATGGAAGAGCCGCATTTTGTTCTTTCCATCTCGTAATCAGCTTTAGACGCACACTGAACGAACACAAGACACAGGAGGAAAAGCTGTTTGCTGCAAATACTATTTGGCGTAGCAGTTGCTGTTTGTAATCGTGGCTCAAAGATTTATTTAAAGATTTAGACATTAAGAGACAGTCCTCATGCCTTTCAGTGATTACCTTCCAAACAATGACACAAGACGTGTTATAAGTCAATAAATAATAAGTTCAAGAGAACGAACGGCTCTTTTAAAATGAACAGATTCCATGAAAAGTGTCTCATATCAGTGTCGGGGATTAGCCAGGCTGGATCTGATAGCGGTGTGCTGTGCAGGGGCGGCGATCTAATTGGTGAAAGTGAGAGGAGAGCCAGTCATTAGAAAGCTAAGAATAAGTGGAGAATGTGGGTGGATGATTTACCATATAAGGGGGAAATGTCTCTGGTTTTACTAATGTGGTAATGTTGCATTTCAGGGTGAAATGAAGTGAGCATTTTTTTTTTATATGGTAAAAAAGAGGTAAATCAACCTATGCTAAAATATGAATATTACTTTGTTAAGGGCTGTCCGTTCCCTGTATGACCGAAGCAGGAGCTTGGTTCGCATTGCCGGCAGTAAGTCAGACCTGTTCCCGGTGCGTGTTGGTCTCCGCCAGGGCTGCCCTTTGTCACCAGTTCTGTTCATTACTTTTATGGACAGAATTTCTAGGCGCAGCCAAGGCCGGAGGGTGTCCGGTTTGGGAACCTCAGAATCTCATCTCTGCTGTTTGCAGACGATGTTGTTCTGTTGGCTTCATCAAATCAGGAACTTCAGCGCGCACTGGGGCGGTTTGCAGCCGAGTGTGAAGCGGCCGGGATGAGGATCAGCACCTCCAAATCTGAGGCCATGGTTCTCCACCGGAAAAAGGTGGCTTCCCCACTTCAGGTCGGTGGGGTGTCCTTGCCTCAAGTGGAGGAGTTCAAGTATCTCGGGGTCATGTTCACGAGTGAGGGACGGATGGAGCGTGAGATCGGTAGACGGATCGATGCGTCAGAAGTGATGCGGTCGCTGTATCGGACTGTTGTGGTGAAGAGGGAGCTAAGACCAGCGGCAAAACTCTCGATTTACCGATCAATCTACGTTCCCACCCTCACCTATGGTCATGAGATTTGGGTAATGACTGAAAGGACAAGGTCGCGAATAAAAGCGGCCGAAATGAGTTTCCTCCGCAGGGTGGCTGGGCGCACCCTTCGAGATCGGGTGAGGAGCTCAGTTACCCGGGAGGAGCTCGGACTCGAGTCGCTACTCCTCCACGTCGAGAGGAGCCAGCTGAGGTGGCTAGGGCATCTGTTCCGGATGCCTCCTGGTCGCCTCCCAGGCATGTCCTATTGGGAGGAGGCCTCGTGGAAGGCCCAGGACACGCTGGTGGGACTATGTCTCCGAGCTGGCCTGGTGTCTGGGGTCCCCCCAGAACAGCTGGAAGAGGTGTGCGTGGATCGGGAAGTCTGGGCATCTCTGCTGAGACTGCTGCCCCCGCGACCCGGCCCCGGATAAAGCGGAAGAAAATGGATGGATGGATGGACTTTGTAAAGGTCCAAATTTAATGTGACAAATATAATGTGACATCTTGAGGCAATTCATGAGCTTTGTGTCAATATTAAAAAATACAAATAATATAGCTGCTCATGATTCATTAGGGACACTTAATGGGTTTACTTTTTCATTAAAGCACACAAGTGGTCCTTGAGCAGTGGTGGTTAAAGTACTTGTTTTAATGTCTCAAGTAGTACTGTACAAGTACTACTCAGATATTGCTCCAATTAAAGTTACATTATGTAACTTTGTATGGGAAAAACAGTTGACATTAATGCGTATTTGACCTTTCAGTAACCCAGCTGCTGTATGGGTGGTTATCATGGCGCATTACTTTCCATTCTGGTGACCACTAGTGTGCTCCAGGACTAATTGTTTTGAGAGTTTTCACTACTGACGAACTCGCTCATCAGAAAACCTACAAAACAATTGATCCTGGAGCATCCGAGAGGCCGCCGTGACGGGAAGCAAAGGCGCCAAGCTAACCACCCATACAGCCACTGGGTCACTGAAAGGCTAAATATGCACTAATATCAACTTTTGTTTTCCCATTAAAAGTTGCATACTGCACCTTTAAAGTTGCTCGGCGAAATTTTGACTTGAAATTACTGTAGTAGAAGACGACCAACACGAAACCTGTCAATGTTGTGAGTCACTGGCATTGACAGAACATCTGCACAGCGCCACCTGCTGTTCCGGAGTCTTCATTATAGGCTCTTTAACCCTCTTTAACAACTCAAGTACAGGTGCTCGTCCCATAATTAGAAAATCATGAAAAAGCGTATTCACTTCTGTTATTTAACTTAAACTGTAAAACTAATATATGATAGACTCATTACATGCAAAGTAGAGTTTATTTGTTATAATTTTGATAATTATTGCTCAGCTTGTAAAAAACCCAAATTAAAAATCTCATAAAATTAGAATATGTAAGGCATAATCATTAAAATTATAACAAACAAAGGCTTGACATATGTCACTTTGAATGTCATGAGTCTATATCATGTATTAGTTTCACATTTTAAGTTGAATTACAGAAATAAATGAACTTTTCATGATATTCTAATTATAGGACGAGCACCTGTAAAGTACAGATCCTGAAAAACTCTACTTCTGAGCCGCATTCCTGACCACAGCTCTTGTTGTTGAGACAGTGGTTGCCTCTGCTTGGTGTGGAGGAACAGAAGAGTGTACTGCTCTAACATAATGTTGTGTGTATATCCAGCAGCAGTGTGCTGTGATTAAGCTGATTTCATGGTTATGTGAGCACATAACGAGGATTTGTTTGTGTGGAGTTGAAAGATTAGCTCTAATTGCTTCCACCAACATTGTTGTTTTTTTCTCTGAAGGAGGGACAAACAAGAAGAAATAATTTTTCACTTTTAATGTCACAACCCGGACATATTTTTATTTAATCAGAAAAGTCACTGGGTCGAACCATCTCCCGCTCTGCCTTTGCCTAAAGTTCCATCAACACAGTAGAATAAATGGTATTTGCTCTCCTTTCCCCTCTCTAAGTACTTGATAAATGTGTATAACAGCGCTGCGTGACACTTTGAGGCCAACTATGAATCTCAACAGATGAAAAATTATTTAACTGAATCATCCGCTGTAGCTCGCCTCTGCGCTCCCCCTAAAAACACCCGCGCCGCCTCCGCCGCGCTGTGATTCGGCCTGTCACATTCTGATGGGCAGGCTCGGATTGGGAACAAATTATGTGTGGAAGTCCAATAGCGCGCGCGTGCGGGCTTCTTGACAGAGCTAATGAAAATGGATGTGTGCGCGAGCGGGGAGAGCAGCAGACACCTGACAGACAGCGGGAGAGCATCTCCATCAGAGACCTCCAGCACCAAACAGAGATGTGTGCAGGGGAGAGGACTACAGCTCCTTCACTATAGCCACCCTTTTCATGTTTGCGGGGAGGGGGTCAGCACTGCACCGAGACTCATACTGGAAGTCACTTTGGCTATCTGTTCAAACAGCATATATGCTCAATGAGGATTATTTTGAGACATCCATATGTTTGCAAGGTCGTTCATATTTTTAATTGAAGTGCTTGTAGAAGTAAACATGGGTTGAAACCATACATTTTGAAAGACATGGACGTAGCATTGCTATTAGCTACAGGAAGCCAAAGAGGAAATGGGGGCAGGCTCCGGAAGCTCCTGGTTCGTATCACATGTTTGTCTTAAGATGCGCAACCTTGTCCTATTTTCTTCCTTTCCCTGCTATTTTAATTTTTATTTTCACCCTGTTCTGAATATGGGAGCTGGCTCCAAAAAAAAAAAAACGCCAAACTGCTAGCATGAACAAGCTTCAGTTAGCTATGAGACAATGGGGAGAAGCCACCCTGATTTTGTCCATCTGTATTCTACAGTCTATGATCGAAACACAGTCGTGAATCTATCTACGTTAACGTTCATATGATTGCACATTCACAGTTGTTTTTATCACTTTCCTAAGAGCTGCTGTAACAAGTGAATTCAAGGGATTTTTTTCTCATTCCTAATACAATTTGAAAGTGTCTAGTAGTTTCCAGCAAAGGCCCAGCTTCAGTCGGACTGCGTGTCAGTTTCATGTGTGGTCGCCAGTCGCATGTTTGCTTGGGTTGCATGATTGCATGCTGGCTTCTCCCCTGGCTCCACTCTGCCTCTGAGCGCCAGGTCAATACTCACAGCAGGATTCAGCCCCGGCAGGCAGGTCATGTCCATCGCTGCAAAAAATAGCAGTGGGCAATCCAATAGCTCTGATTTATGAAGCCTGTCGATACTCGGGTGGAACAAGCTCGGGCCGGGGGGCTGCGGGTTGAAAATAAGAGGTCTGTTTGTATGGACTGGGGAGGTCCGTTCCAGACAAAAAGATTTGTTGGAGATGTTTCTCGCGGGCACATCAAAAATCATTCGAGCTTTTTACACACATTGTTTCGGACCAACTGTCTTGACTGTCACCACCAGCCAAACTGTGTAAAAAGCTGGGGTTTTCCACGTTTTTAATTTTTTTTTATTTTGGAAAAGGATCTCGAATCATCTTTTAATTGGTCAGTGCCATCGACTTCTGATCAACTGACTTCAAACCAATTCCTTCTTCAAGAGGCCACCGCTTCGCCCTCCCCGGGACTCGAGCCAGGCCTGGGAAAGTGCAGCGGGGGGTCCGGCACACACTGGCGAGACTGGCACATGTTGTCTCGGAGGGCCGGTCCCGTGTCCCGGCAGCCACGCACTCCCATCAATCACCAGCACGCCCCGTTTGTCAGGGACTGTCTTCACCGGTGACCCCAGCCTCTGAGCGTGGGACTCGGGCGGAGAGGAGGGGAGCGTCAGGGGCAGGGTGGAGGTGAGGGCGGCACGGCAGGGATATGATGCACTGTTGGCGGAGAAATGGGCGCTTTTGGCTCACTGGGAATGAGTTATGGGTTCATTTCCGTACCATGTTGGAGAATGTTGTTTAGAAGTTCTTCAGATGTTTGAATTTCTGCCTGCTATGTTTTCCTACATTAACCTAAACAAGCAGCTTCAGGTCGATGCCAATGTACCTTAATCTAAGTCTTAGGTTATTGCACTGTCCACAATCTTACATGAATCAACACATGACAGTAACAATTCTATGTTTTCACGTAAAGTAAAGGATTTGATAGAAAATGGACCATTTCTAACATGATTTTCGCAACTGGTGGGTCCGGACCCAGATGTTGATAAAGAGTTTTGATGTTTTTTGATTGTCTCATGATCAGTGCTTGAATTAAAAGTATTTCTGTACTTTGCATTCACAGCTAGAAGGTCCCGGGTTCGATCCCTGGGAGGACGGGGCCTTTCTGTGTGGAGTTGGCATGTTCTCCCTTTGTCTGCATATCCTCCAGGTACTCTGGTTTCCCCTACCACTAAAAACGTGTGCAAAAGGCCAGAGTGAATGTAGTGTGTGAGTGAGTGGTTGGTGGTCAGAGGTCAATGTCAGACTGGTAGCCTCGCTTCCGTCAGTCTACCCCAGGGCAGCTGTTGCTTCAACAGCAGCTTACCACCACCGGGTGTGAATGAATAATGACTAGTGTAGCGTTTTGAGAAACTTGGTAATAGGCTTGTAAAGTGTAAGACATTATTATTAATACATAAAACATCGAAGGATTGAAATCAAAATGTTCAGTTACACTTTATTTTACACTATTGATATAGTGTCCCTACTATATTTAATACAATATCATGTATTATGTAACAATGGGTAACATGAACCTATACTAAAATCATGTACAATAGGCCAGGATGAATGATGTGTGGATGAATGAATAATGGTGGTCAAAGGGTCCGTTGGCGCAGATGTAAGCAGTCTCCCCCAGGGGAAACTGAAGCTACACACGTAGCTTACCACTGAGGATGGAGTGAATGTATAATTGTCTCATGTGAACAAATAAAGCTCCTCTTCCATTATTATTATTTAATTGTAGCATGTGTGTGCTATTTTACCAGAGTGCCATTATTTGTTCTTATTTTGATTTAGCCATTTGTTTCCCACGGTGTCCCACAGCGAGAATAAATAAGATATTTAGAGTTGGGGGTTGTTATAATGGGGGTTTCGGCTCCACTGGCTTAGCCAATGGTTGTTCCACTCATGCAGGGAGAGGCGGACAAGCAAATAAATAAAAAAAATAAAAATATTTCCCAACAAATCAGTTTTACATATTGCCAAGATTAAAATATTACGTACAATATGTGCCTAAAGTTGTTGCTTAATACAACTTGTCACATGTGAAACAACAAAAACTCCAGCCTATGTAAGATTTCTCATGTTTTTTATTAAACGATTGGCACAATTCAGCAAAGAACAATCGTACATGCACAAGAATAAAGAAGAACCTTCTGCGAATAGAAGCAAAACATCCTCAATTTACCCAAAACCAGTCCAGTCGAAGATTTAAACTTCACTGGGATTATAATCCTATGTTTTTAGGTTTTGTTTCATCTGAACGATTCTTCAAAAATAGGATGAATGTAAAATTATACTATGGTTCATGTTTAAATTTTAAAGTATGGCTGGGATGAGATGGTGCAGATAGGGCTTTGGGGCATCTGTGTTCAGGGTGATGTGTTGCTTTTACGCCAAACATAGCGTTTTGCATTGTTGCCAAAAAGTTGGATTTTGGTTTCATCTGACCAGAGCACCTTCTTCCACATGTTTGGTGTGTCTCCCAGGTGGCTTGTGGTAAACTTTAAACAACACTTTTTATGGATATCTTTAAGATATGGCTTTCTTCTTGCCACTCTTCCATAAAGGCCAGAGTTGTGCAGTATACGACTGATTGTTGTCCTATGGACAGAGTCTCCCACCTCAGCTGTACATTTCTGCAGTTCATCCAGAGTGATCATGGGCCTCTTGGCAGCATCTCTGATCAGTTTTCTCCTTGTATGAGCTGAAAGTTTAGAGGGACGGCCGGGTCTTTGTAGATTTGCAGTGGTCTGATACTCCTTCCATTTCAATATTACCGCTTGCACAGTGCTCCTTGGGATGTTTAAAGCTTGGGAAATCTTTTTGTATCCAAATCCAGCTTTAAACTTCTCCACAACAGTATCTGGGACCTGCCTGGTGTGTTCCTTGTTCTTCATGATGCTCTCTGCGCTTTAAAGAAGAAGAAGATCTTTATTTATATAGCGCCTTTCACAGACATGGCCACAAAGCGCTTTACACGAGAGCATTTTACATTCACTCCATACTCGGTGATGATAAGCTACGTTAGTCGCTTCAGTTTCCCCTGGGGGAGACTGACAGAAGCGCTGTCGCGACTACACACATCTGACCACCACAATGCATTCACACACACATCATCACCAGGCCTATTGTACATGTTTTTGGTGGTAGGGGAAACCAGAGTACCCGGAGGAAACCTACGCAGACACGAGGAGAACATTCAAACTCCACACAGAAAGGCCCCGTCCAGGTGGGAATCGAACCTGGGACCTTCTAGCTGTGAAGCGAGAGCATTAACCGCTGCGCTACTTAAACTGACCTCTGAGACTATCACAGAGCAGGTGCATTTATACGGAGACTTGTTTACACACAGGTGGATTCTATTTATCATCACTAGTCATTTAGGTCAACATTGGATCATTCAGAGATCCTCACTGAACTTCTGGAGAGAGTTTGCTGCACTGAAAGTAAAGGGGCTGAATAATTTTGCACGCCCAATTTTTCAGTTGTTTATTTGTTAAAAATGTTTGAAATATCCAATAAATTTCGTTTCACTTCATGAGTGTGTCCCACTTGTTGTTGGTTCTTCACAAAAAATTACAGTTTTATATCTTTGTTGTATGTTTGAAGCCTGAAATGTGGCAAAAGGTCGAAAAGTTCAAGGGGGCCGAATACCTTCGCAAGGCACTGTATGTCGACCCTTCTAGTTTGCACTTTGTTTGGTATAAGGTGTTAATATTGAATGTCAGAAGTTCAATACATTTCAATTAAATAGTTGCTTACAGTTTTCTTTTTATTGCCTTTTTATTGTTTGCATTATACTCAATATTATCGTTTATCGTGATATTTTCTGAGATGATATATAGTCCTCAAAAAATCGTGGCAGGCCTACACATGCTCCTCAAATCTAACCCTCGGCTCACATTAACTACGGTCCGGGTTTGGTCCGGATTCGGTCCTGATCCGGTCCGGGTTTGCCCCACACTACCACTCACAGTGAGTCCGGCTGACACTGTGGCTCCGCCAGCTCCGGCGCCAGAAGCTGCGTCAGGCACAGAAACGGCCCTTGCGAGAACAGAAGTGCCCGTGAGTTTCCCTCTTGGTGCGAGTTCACGTCATAAGTAGCCCCATATATTGGTAGTTTTTGTCAACAAAAGCCGTATTTGCCAGTACAACGACTCTCCCCAGTGAAGTGGATGCTTTAAACACACTAATGCCCCTGTGTCACTGGTAATGGAGAAATGTTTACATTTACGACGTTACACGCGTTTACAGGTCGTAAACGAGACCAAATAAGTAGTAAGCGGACAGATTTTATTTTGAAATACACCGGATCTTCCTCTCTCACGAGACCTGACTTCCTGTTTGGCTCGTGTTTTTCTGTCAGCTTGATCCGTTGGGGCTCCGGTATCCGGCAAAAATAGACTTCTTGCGGATTCTTTCCGTTACGATGACCTCGGTAGCCGGAGCCGGACCTCGCGGAGCAGTGTGAGTGTGCTACATTGGTTTTAATGACTTTCAAAGTTTGCGGACGCCGTACCGGACCTTAACCGGATTTAATGTGAGCCGGGGGTAAGGCCTGTACCGACGGAGCCAAGGACCAGGATCTCCACGTTGCCAGGCTGCTCGGCCGCCATCTCAGAAAATAATAATAATGCATCAGTTTTATATAGCTTCTGGACACTCAAAGACGCTTTACATTGCACTATTCATTCATTCCATACTTGGTGGTGGTAAGCTACCAAGTAGCCACAGCTGCCCTGGGGTAGACTGACGGAAGCGAGGCAGCCAATCTGCGCCATCGGCCCCTCCGACCACCACCAACCACTCACTCACATCATTCATCCCGGCCTATTGTACATGTTTTTGGTGGCAGGGGAAACCGGAGTACCCGGAGGAAACCTACGCAGACACGGGGAGAATATGCAAACTCCACACAGAAAGGCCCCGTCCAGGTGGGAGTCGAACCCGGGACCTTCTAGCTGTGAAGCGAGAGCACTAACCACTGCGCTACCGTGCCGCCCAAAAAATCCGTCCCGAGGAGCATAGGGCAAACAAACACGCGGGACAGGCAATCCAGAGACAGCAAGTTGTATTTTTTTCCCGCAGTTTTGTTTACTTTATATTGGAGTCAATAGCATGCGCAGAAAAATCTTGAGTGTGTGGAATAGGATAACGGTCAGGTGTCGTTACGTTTAAACGCCGAAAGTCACCGCATAGACGCCAGGAGCCGTCCGCCTTAGGCACCATGTGGAGGGGCAAAGCCCACGGGCTGTTAGAGCATCTCACTATCCCCAACCTCTCCATGGTGGCGAACTCCTCCCTAGCGATAGCTAATTTTGTTGTGTCAAGACGCCGCGCATGTGCAAAAACCGACGGACCACTAGTGGGGATAAAATGCCCCACCCCGTGTTTAGCCGCCACTGCGTTTCCCGACATCTCAAACTTGCACAACGGGACACAGCGCTTCCCTTTTCCGCCAAACCTTTGGTGGTAACACAGGGAGCTCCCTCGACAACGCGTCCCCGCGCCGACTGCAGTTACCACCGCTGGATCCTCCGTCGACATCTGCAGGGGCACCGCCATCGTGCTCTGCACCGCAAACCGCCTGGTAGCCAGCAGGACCCGGTCCGCTTCCTCCGCGAGGCCTCAGTAATCACCAGCGGCGAGACGAGGAGAGTTAGCCAAAACTGCTTGTACCTGTGGCGGGAGCTGCCGCAGGAAAATGCTGATCCAGGGCTGAAACCACCAAATAGTATCTGGAGTCATCCTCATCCATACCCCGGAGATGGAAAAGTGCCTCGATGTGCAGGAACCACGAGGCTGTATCACTCTGCCAAAACTCTGGAAGTTTCACAGCGGGAGCGGCGCGAAACTAAACCGGCCGTGTGAGCGGGAGAGACGGCGAAGTCAAGACAGCGTCTGAGACCAAGCCCATGGCCGAGGCCGAGACAGAAGGAGAAAGACTCTCTTCCACCTTATCTGTCATGCTCACGATAGCGGTCACCAATGTGGCGCGAAAGACGACGACGACACACGCGAGCTGCAAGTGAGTCAACTTTATTGCTTTCAAGCCAACAACAAAAATGTCCGGAGAGCAGGACGAACACCGGTCAGGGCTAGACACGCCCCCAAACCCTGCTGGGTGAGAGACGCCTCACCAACATACACACCGCAATACTTATTATTCCACTGTGTGTGCACTACATAGGAACAAGTTACAGACTGTTACAAAGCATATTACACAGTACTAAATTTGGTATCAGGGGTAGTGTAAAATAAAGTGAGATTCTTTGTGTCACGGTAAGTGGAGTTGAGAGCCGCTGCTTTAGAACTTGGTCGGTCTATTCCCACGTTCCAAGCCTCCCGTTGAGTGCATTGTCCACAGACATGTTGGCTCTGTCGGCAAACTGCAGGGGGTTCCCCAGCGAGTGCCGATGGGTCTGAAGAAGGATCTGTGGTAGAACTAGGCACTCAAATGTGTCAAACTGCACACACCAGTGATACTAACTGTTACAGCAGGTGCTTGATACAAAATTTGAATCATGAAATAATATGTAGCAATAGCATTTTTGCATAAACGAAAACAGCCGGGGGGCCTTTTAAAGTGTGTTTTATTAATTCATATAGTGCACCATTTCCACCAGCTGAATTATGGATGTGTCCCGGAGCGCGGTGCCACAGTGACGGTCAGCTTACAGTCCGTGTGGAGCCCTAACATGACGACTGGCCCAAACAGCTCCTCGCCCCATGTGGAGAAGCAGAAAACCCCGCTCCATACAATATTCAGCAGCCGAGGAAATTCACCCTAAGTGGGCACGGTCCACGGTGTGCTACAGCGGCGGGTGGAGGGGTGTAATGGAGAGGCTCGTCCAAATCAGCGCCGGAATTAGCCACCCACCAATCCAACAGGTGCAGCCGGGAGCCATGTGTGGCATGCAGAGCGCCCAGCCGCACGCACGCAGAGATTTAATGTGTTTACAATCCAAAAATAATCTGCGGTTATGGTCAGCGGCCATAAATCTGCTCAACAACTGCCTCCGGACGGATTCTCAACGATACATGCAGTGTTAGGTAAAATTAAAAAAAAAAACATTCTCCAAATGTGCTCTTTCAGGTCACTGATGTACCTGACCATCAATAGACGTTCACAATTCGCCTACAAGTGTCTAAAGTAGTAAATATCGTGGACAGAACATTTCAATTGCAGCCATCATAAAAATTGTAAAGGCGTTTTCTATCTAGAGCAGCCATTGATTCGCAGTGAATGTGGGAAATGTTTTATTGATTGCACGATAGCCATGTGTAAACACTTCACTGAGTTCTTTTTTTTTTTTTTTTTTACTGAGAGGACTCTTTTCAGCCACAAGGACTTTCTTTTCTTCTTCCACTCCTCCCGGGAGAGTCTGGAGAGCTCGAATCACACACGCAGCTTAGGCCGCCACATTGTTCGCTGATTACAAAAAGTGCTTCATTTGGACATGAGAAGTTCATTACCCATTACACAGCACTGTTCATGCCACACCGTTTGGTACGGTGGACGAGCAACGAAAGACTAGAATACTGATAACCTTTGCATAGTTTGGTCGACCCGAACAGCAAACAAAAAAAGCCACCGAAGTTGCAACAGTTCACGCATTAACACGGTCAGAGTTTGACATTATGACAGCAGTGAAAAGATCGTGAACTAATCAACCGTCTGACCGACCAGTTCTGAGGGAACACTGTGACGCTCCCAGGGAAGTGTATGAGGTGTTCAAGGGGTGCGGGACATAAAACCTCTGCGCCGCAAAATGTGTTCTACATGGAAGTATTACGTTCTAAATGCGGAAAACGCAGAATGTTATTCCGGAAGTTCGCGTGGGCGCCGCCATGAATTGTGCCCACCCCTTTACTCGTATTAGTTTACATAGGCCTGGAGAAGTCGGAAAACAAGTTCTACTCGGACGCAAAGCCGTTTTTAGGCTGCACAGAGAAACGGTGCAGTGTTGGTGCAAATGAACATCGGACATTTTACACAAATCAATCTACTAAACATCAGATTTTTTGCGGCGAACATTTTCCCTCATTCTCCACTTAATGAACGGACTTCGCGCTCTTCCGGAAGTGTCAATACAATGGAAGTGCCAATCCGAACATAAACAGTAGAAACGCCCACAAAATCAAATAAGGCCCCCTTTATGACTTTTTGAGTGTGCTATGTCTGCTTATATCAGTCAGAAAACATCTGTAAAGAGTGAAAATAGTTTCCCAGAATCCCTGCCTGTTCCTTTTTTTTTTTTTAAAGAAAAATGTCCTGAAACCTCACGCACAAGAAAAATGATCAATTTCTTGTCGATAAGATTAGCCTCATCAGCTTGGGCACAAAACTCTTTGATTAAGCGGCGCGCCTCCCGTGGCCCATATCCCGTCCCATCCCTCTCTCTGAAGTGTCCCGCTTGCGTTTGCGCGCCAGAAGAACTAAGGGAAAGACTGATTTCCTGGGAGAGCCCCGGATCATCGCTCATGGGTCCTGCAGGGTGGCTATCTTTTTTTCCTCCCTGCGACTGGGCCCACTTTCGAACGGGCGCCATCATCCCGCGTCAATACCAATTCCTGCTTGTTGAGATCAAATTGGTATTCACGCTGCGCCGTTCGATGGTTTCCTCTGTTTCCTTCTGATTGATTTGGATGCGGCTTGGAACAAACGGCGGGCCCGGCGCGTAACCCTCAGGTGCGCCTCTGTGAGTTCACGGAATAGGCTGTCGCAAACGCATGGTTACGACTACAATGGGCTTTAAACAAGGGGTAGATGTGTAACAATATAGTTTGAAAGCTGAGCAACAGCCAGACAATACACAACAGTCTCCTTGAGTTGTGAATCAAAAGACAGCTATTGCGGGTCAAATTGAAGGCTATCGAATATTGAAGCTCGAGATCTTTTTTTGTTATTAGGGGGTGCAGTTGGACTGATCACAGTGGATACTCTTGCGGATTTATGTCGAGACTTACACATTTACATTGCAGAACTTACCTAATTGGCATTGCATTGGCAGAAAGGGTTGGCCTATCGATATCATCTTCAGGTTTGGCGCCCCTGGGGAAGGGCTTTGGCGCCTTCCACTCCAAAAACGAAACCTGTGCAACCATGACTGTGTGCACAAAAGTTGGGGAGCCTCCACTCCTCCTTCTGATGCAAGTATTTACACATTTTCACTGCAATATGTTATAGCTTCCCCGAGGTGTAGGAGGACCAGCTGGGGGGCTCATTTGAAAGCTTGAAATTTCTCCGACACAAAAGAGCGAAAGCCTCTATCACTTTCTGTTCGAAAAATATGAGCGGAAATCGGCGATGTCGTAGATGGCGGGGAATGAACCTCATAGGGTAAAAAAAAAAAAAAAAAGTATGTGTAATTCCGCGCCCCCTACGGCAGATGGCGGCTGCCTGGGTCGCCTATGCCCAGGGCCGGTCCTGACCAAGGCGCTGGGAAGACATTTAAACAAAACTCAGGACTGCCTTGCTGTTATATTAGTGTAACAATGTTTTCCTCATCTCAATCTGATCAAAACAGACATCAACAGACATTTTGAAAGAGTTATGTTTTCAAACAGGCGAAAAACAAATCTAAAACATACTTATTTGATCTGTAATTGGTCTCAAAAGCGTGACAGAACGAGGGAATGAAGTGAAGTGCCGCCGGTCCATGTCTGCAGCAGGTGTAGACGCCTCGAGCGCAACGCCAAACGCGCACAGAGTGAATAAAGAAGCCTGATTGAGTCTTTTGTCGGTCGGTCAGATGCTTTGGGCTCTCCTCGGGCTGTGCTAATCCGCCCTCACTGATCTGTACGTGTCAAATGCGAGCAAAGTATCAAGGAATAAAAAGCACAAACAAACCACATATTGACTCCATTTGAACAAGAATGAGGCATCCCCATGGTACGCCCTCTATACAACAAGTTATTTTCTTCAGTTCTGTTGAAATATTATCCTGGCAACTAACTCCCCAGGAAGAACTCCGCACAAGTCCCATACTGTTGGACAAGTACAGCTACAGACGGCATCGCTCGCATCGCCCATAATGTCATGTTTGATGTAGTTGAGGGGGAAACAAAGAGGAGAAAAATCTAAGCTTTCTATAATGACTCCAACACTACTTTAAAGGAATAGGCCACCGTTTTTACATACTTCGACATTACTGAGTGGACGTCAAAGTGCTCATAAGGTATTATTACACATTGCATTATAGTTCCCCTTTTTATCCGCTTAGAAAATCGACATGTTTAATTTTATGTAACTACACTTGGTACATGTATCTTCCCACGTAACTGTATTTATATAGGGGTGACGTGGAAGAGCTTTGTAGCGGAAGAACCTTTGCTACTGCCCGACTGGTGGGGGGACACATTTAAAAGGGGGTTTTGGGGGTCCTCACACAGATTTTTTTATTTTAATGGTGCAATTTGGTGCATTTGCATGCATTTTAACAGACCAATAGGTACATATTTTTTCCCAGTGTCAACTCAATGAAAATGGCTCAGACCTTGCGTAGACCTAGTTTAGTCCTGGTTTAGACCAGGTTTAGTCCTGGTTTAGACCTGGTTTAGACCTGGTTTAGTCCTGGTTTAGTCCTGGTTTAGTCCTGGTTTATTCCTGGTTTAGACCTGGTTTAGTCTCGGGTACAAAGTCATCTGATTAAGCCTTACATGTGAGGGAGTTTGCAAAGAGAGAGGGAACTCTCTCCTTATGGCCATGGGCCCTTCAGCCTGTTGGGCCCCTGGGCTTAGCCCCTGTAAGCCCCTGCATAAATCCGGCCTTGAAGGTAAGAACATAATCTCAGTACGTAAAAACGGTGGCCTGTTCCTTTTAATTTAACAACTGTTGAATTATCAATAAAGATTTCTACCCAATAAGGAAACAAAGACACGGAAAGGGAAAGTAGTTCAACAGCCCATAATTACATAAATAACGGAGAACGCTAATGTGATGCTTCATGTTAGCATCATGCTACATGTTAACGCTAGCTATGACTGCAGTTTTTTTTCCGCTTCTACCAAACAATCTGCTGTGAAAAAAAACAACCATATGTGTCCGATTTACAGATGACGTTATTTGTGTGTGATAAATAACTTTATATTCCGCCAGAAAACTGCAACAAATATTTAATAGTATGACGCCATGCTGACTATCTATCTTTGGAGAATAAATCGTAGATTGAAAACGGTGAGACTATCGGGGTCATTAGGAAATTGATGGTAAGTGTCAATATTGTCATCAAAGGTGGCACTAAACGCGAGCCTTGAGTCGGTCTTGTACAGGGCTGAGTGACTTTTAACTTCCTCACTAGAAAGAATCCCCTGCTCCATCTTGTCCTGGTGCATCTGTCCCTGTGCCCCCGAGCAGCCGGAGGAGCAGTAACTGTCATCTCATGGCCTTGTTCCAGAAGCACGCTGCTATTCAAACTGTGGCTTCAACCCCATTTGTCTAGGAACCCCCCCGCCCGCCCGCCCTCGCACTCCGGAGCGCTCAGGAGCCCACAGCCGCAGCGGCGCTTCCAGGTCATTATTATTTTAATCAGTATTGAAACAGGAGAGTAAACAAACACTCATCCGTTTTGTGTTTGGACAGTGCGGCTCTCGTCTGAATTCAGATCCACAAAATGCTAATGGCTTTCATGGTCCGGCCTTTTGTGCTCCGAGGGACTCCCAGGGAGACGGGGAGAGGTGATGTTAATGGGAGCGGCGAGAGGCGAGGAGTCACACTGTACCAAGATGGCTGAAAGCACCTGCTCCATTGATCCACACAGGAGTCATCAATCCGCGGAGAAAACTATACGGATGGCCCTTGTGCCGCAACACTTTGTTATCATTCCACAGGATTACGGTTTATAGTGTTTAGACAGGTAAACCCTGCGTGTTGGCGGAAGTGAAAAGTTCCATTTAATTCCTGCCTTGCTGTAGCGACAAGGGAAGGTGGACCGATGCTGCTCCATAGACAATAATAGACATTGCATTAATGGCTTTTTAAATGACAATGAAGTGTATATTGATTTTGAATCTGCACAAACATCCTGCGGGCTGTAATCTGTGCGTGCTTATTGATCTGGGTGGGTCGTATAGGAGACATAATTGCAACATAATCATATCTGCTGCGAGTCAGGATTCAGCAGAATGACTGTGGAATCGTCGGGCCGGTGTGATGTGTTGTGTAGGACGGACGATCCCTTCTCAGTTTTCTTGCTGCTTCGTCCATTTTTTTCATAATTACAGCTCAATGAGATTTGTGTTAGTGACAGTCAGCTATTTGGTGCCTCCCTTGTTAATTAACCAAAAATTGGCTATGTTGATTTTCCAGAAGTCACTATGAAAATGGAATAACATCAATTTGAAACATTTGAAATGGAGAAAGATGTATTGTATCCTTAAAGAACTTAAAAATGGCCTTTGGAAGATTTTTGAAAGTTCCAGACTCCAAATCTTACAGCAAGAGTCTTGGCTGGCCAGGAGTAATCGTGCAGTGGTCTTTCACAATCAGACAAAAAAAAAAAAAAAAGTCTCGTAATCCCACCAGCTCTTGACAGATTTGTCCGCGGCACTGACTGACGCTCTGCTCCATCTCAAAGCAGTGCAGGGGAGCCGCCACTGTCCCGTTGTCAAAGCCCTGATGGAGTGCTTCTCTATAAACATCATCACGCGATGGATGGGACACTTCTGACAGGACAGAGAAATGGACAAAGTAGGCAGCACCTGTTTGTTTGTGTCGACCCCTTCCGCGGATAGAGCTCCTGCGCCCTTATCATCACTCATCTGCACTTTACTAATACAGGCCGGTACGGCCCTGCTCTGGACAACTGCGGGACAGCGATGGTGAAGTGAAGCTATAAACACAACCTCAAACTTGTCTCACCTCTCAAACCTCCCAAACAAACTGTTTGTCAATCTGGCAAGAAGTCCACGCTCGGTCCTTTGCACTATTTTGACTAGTTCTGATATTTATTCAAAATGTGTAATCCGCCATGTTTTGTTTGATGCTTATGGATCAGGCGTTTCTGATTGGGTAAATGAGCTGGCACGAGTCGGGGAGATGATACAAGGTTACAGACTCTTTGTCATCGGGGTTTCAAATGAGCAGGACAGTTCAAGTTAATGTATCTGCCAATGGGGTAAGAAAATTGCCCTTGTCCCATTGGGAGTTTCACTTTCTCGTTTCAAGCACGATCACCTTAGAACAAGTCTGAAATGTCATCAAACAAGTCAAGTAATCTCTGTCCAATCAGGGAAAAAGTCTAAAATGAGTGAAAACCGCTCTAAACAACATTAATACTCTCAATTCAAGTCATTTAAACCCATGCTCGATGTTTAGTTTTTGCAGTGTGTGAGTCACTAAAGATTGCCTGCTTCCGAAACAATACCAGTCTGGATTCCAGATCTGGGTTGCCAGGTATTAGATGCCAAACTTGCCCAAAAGCCACTCAAAAACGGCCCAAAATCCTGCAAACATATGGCACAAGCAACTACTTTCCACAAGTCTTCAGAGCCAACACTGGCAATTCTAGGCCAGGGGTAAAATTGTTGTCAGTGTTACAGTGTTGATTTGTGTAATTTTTCCCGACTTTTTACATACGATGCGGGGACCAGGGTGTGGACGGAGCAAAAATGTAACTCTCTGCTTTTCAGCTCATATTCTGCAAATGCCATTATCCGGTTATTAATCTTCCACCAACAAAACGTTCCAACTTCCCTAAGCACTTTTTTTCTTCTGTGTCCTAGTGACCGATGTTAGGTCCGAGCGTGGGACAGCTGAGTCACTTTGAGCCGCCCACAGCAGAGGAGGTGAAGAGTGGTCAGTGCCAGAGCCCGGGACGTGGACGCTCTCCGAACATATGGGCTCAATTAGGCCGAATTTGCTCCTGGACCGGCTTCAGCTCCGTCTACAATGGGGAACGTTAGAATAGGTGGTCGCAGGCCATTTGGCGAGGCAATTGTGGGCAGCCTCCGAGTTAGCGACGCGAGAGTATCAGGTGTTAGCAGCAAATGATCCGGGGAAGGTGAGGCGGGGACAGCAGATTGGCTGGCTCTGCCCCCCCACCCCCACTGACCGCAGAGAGGGAGGCTAACCAGGCATGATGCACTGCCGGAGGAGACCGGGGCCCTGGTCATTAATATTCACTCAAGTATCCACAAACTTTAAAGCCTTTGCAATTGAGCATTTGCAATCATTCTAAATGTAATTTCGATTTGATTGCGACACATCTTGCTGCTCTTTGTGGTATCAACAATGCCACACTCTAATACCACGCGCATAAATACACATTATTGTATTGCACGCCTTCCTTATTATTCCTGTAAAACTTCTATTCTGGCACTTTTAGTCTGATTTTGTGGTGTAAGAAGATGTTTACAACACTTTTGAGTTGGTACATTTGCAAACGAGACTTGGTACTTGAGAGTTTCTGCTACCACTGCAACAGACAACCTGACTATGTTGGCTTTTGCAGAGCATGACATCATCCATAATTTAAATATAGTCTATGGCTTTAACATATGGTTCACAGAAACGGAAAAGCGTTCCCCCGCCCAGCTAGGGAGAGTTTTCAACCTTTACAAGGCCTAGTTAAAGGAACAGGCCACTGTTTTTCCACACTGAGATATGTTCTTACCTGAGCTTAGACGAGTTGATACGTACCTGTCTGGTCTTTGTGCGTGCCCGTGGAAGAGCGTGGTCGCTTTTCACTTCACCCCGTTTGGAGCTATAGGAATATGCAGGGAGAGGCCAAATGCTAACAACATCTTTGGTCGTTTTGCGTGACTGAGGGCAGGAACAAAAAACAGATTGGTATGTATCAACTCGTCTAAGAACATATCTTAAGCACTAAAACATCAAAAGCTCACAAACCAAATGCTGGCATGCGACCAAATAACCTAACACAGATACCCAAGAGTAAACTTAACATTAAACGAAACAATAAACAAAGTGCTAAGCACATAACGTGTGGGTTGTTGAATATTAGATCAATCTCATCAAAGTCCATTTTAGTAAATGATTTAATTTGCGATAACAACATTGACTTTCTCGCCCTAACTGAAACATGGCTTCAGCAGGATGACTATGTTAGGCTTAATGAATCTACCCCTCCTAGTTACGTTAATTTTCAGGCTGCCAGAACCACAGGCCGAGGTGGTGGGGTTGCAGTGATATCACACTCTAATCTTGTTCTAAATCCCAAAAATAACCTAAAGTTTAGTTCATTTGAAAGTCTAACATTATCTCTTACCTGTCCCAAATGGAAAAATCAAAAAGCTTTACTACTTGCTATTATTTATCGGCCTCCTGGCCCCTATTCAGACTTCTTAGCAGAGTTCTCTGAGTTTTTAGCCAGTATAGTGTTGAATTGGAATAAAATTATAATAGTAGGTGATTTTAACATTCATGTCGATAATAATAGTGATTGTCTGAGTAAGGCATTTAGTGCCCTACTGGATGGGGTTGGCTTTACACAAAATGTGAATAAACCTACTCACTGCCATAAACACACTCTTGATCTGGTTTTAACATATGGGATTGAAATTAGCGACCTAAACGTTCTCCCTCAGAATCCCGTGCTTTCTGACCATTTTTTAATTACATTTAGGTTCCTAATCGAAGATTATACTAATCCACAAGATAAAATTCAATTAAAACGGCCACTATCTGAAAAAGCTGTGTTAAAGTTTAAAGAAATGATCCAGCCAGTCTTTAATACTATGTCTACAGAGAATAGCTCGCTTACTGATTTAAATAAAAGTGATGAGTTTGTCGACAGCGTTATGCTCACACTAAAAACAGCCCTTGATGTTGCGGCTCCACTGAAACAGAAAGTGGTTCGGCCTCGGTGCGTCGCTCCCTGGTTCAACGCGGAAACACGCACGCTTAAACGAAAGACTCGCAAATTAGAACGGTTATGGCGCAATTCTAGCACTGAGCAATCTCTTAGATCTTGGAAAAATTGCCTACTCGCCTATAAGCAAGCCATGAGGAAAGCAAAAACAGATTACTACTCTTCATTAATTGAAGTAAATAAAAATAACCCTAGGTTTCTTTTTAATACGGTGGCCCGGCTAACAAACAGTCACAGCGCAGTAGAGCCTTCCATTCCTGATACCCTTAGCTGCGATGACTTCCTTAAATTCTTTAATGACAAAATCACAACCATTAGAGATAAAATAAATGATAAGCTTCCCTTGTCTTCTGATCTAAATCCAGCTGTAGAATCATTGCCTCCTTTCAAAGCCTTAGACAAGTTCATAACTGTAGATGAGGCTGAGGTATTATCAATCATTATGTCTTCAAAACCATCAACTTGTCTTCTAGATCCAATTCCAATTAAACTCCTCAAAGAAATTACCCCAGAAATCTCAGATACCATATTGAAAATAATTAACTCATCTTTAGAAAATGGGTATGTACCAAAGTCCTTTAAATATGCTGTTATCAAACCACTTTTGAAAAAACCCAATCTCGATCCTGATATTCTAGCAAACTATAGGCCCATATCTAATCTGCCTTTCATTTCAAAAGTCCTTGAAAAAGTAGTGGCTAAGCAGCTTTGCCGCCACCTACAGGACAATAGTTTATTTGAAAAATTTCAGTCAGGGTACAGAACTTATCATAGCACAGAGACCGCCTTAGTCAAAGTTACCAACGACCTGTTATTAGCAGCTGACGCCGGACTAGCTTCAGTCCTGGTTCTGTTAGACCTCAGTGCAGCCTTTGACACAATCGACCACAATATTCTCCTGCAGAGGTTAGAAACTGACGTAGGCCTCAGGGGAACAGCCCTCTCTTGGTTTAAATCTTACTTATCTGATAGGCACCAATTTGTTAATGTAAACCTAAAGTCTTCACCGTGTTCTAAAGTGTGCTATGGGGTGCCACAGGGTTCAGTGCTCGGGCCAATTTTATTTATATTGTACATGCTCCCATTAGGTAACATAATCCGAAATCATAATATAAATTTTCACTGTTACGCGGATGACACACAGCTGTACTTATCAATAAAACCAGGTCAGACAGATAAATTAGATGTGCTTAGTTCCTGCGTAAAAGCCATCAAGACCTGGATGACTGTAAATTACCTTCTCCTTAACCCTGATAAAACCGAGGTTATTATTTTAGGTCCTCAAAAACTGAGAGAGTCTTTATCTCAGCAGATCATCTCCCTGGATAATGTTAGCGTATCAACGAGCTCTAAAGTAAAAAACCTTGGAGTTCTGTTTGACCAGGACCTCTCTTTTAAAACGCATATAAACCAGGCTTGTAAAATTGCGTTCTTTCACCTGCGCAACATTGCTAAAATACGAAACATTCTACCTAAGAGTGATGCAGAAAAACTTATTCATGCATTTGTTTCCTCAAGGCTGGACTACTGTAACTGCCTGCTAGCAGCGTGTCCTAAAAGTTCCCTAAAAAGTTTTCAACTAGTTCAAAATGCAGCTGCAAGATTGTTAACGCGTACAAAGAGAAGAGAACACATTACACCTGTGCTAAAGTCTCTCCATTGGCTTCCTGTTGAGTTTAGAATCAAATTTAAAATCCTGCTCCTCACATTTAAAGCCATAAAGGGTTTGGCTCCGCTTTATCTCCAAGACGTTATCGTTCCATATCGGCCAACCAGAGCACTCCGCTCTCAAAACTCAGGGCTACTAGTGATTCCTCGGGTCTCCAAAATCACTGTAGGAGGAAGAGCCTTTAGCTACCAAGCTCCGGTTTTATGGAATAAACTCCCAGCTCACGTTAAAGAAGCAGACACAGTCCCTACATTTAAGACTAGGCTCAAAACTTACCTCTTCGAATTAGCTTATGATCAGGTCAGTTAGGTAAAGCTCTAACCCACAGCCTGAAGTAAAGCTGCTTTAGGAGAAACTCTGCTGTGGGAAGTACGGTACACTGAGCGCTATCCTCTTCTTCTTCTTACTGCAACCTTTGTCTTACTATGATACAATATTTAGTTCATCTGTAGTCTGTTCATTACTATTCACATGGTGTCTCCTGTCCCACTCCCCCTTGGGAGTGCCTGTCTAGATCGAACGGAGGGACCCGGCTGAACGGAGGGACCCGGCTGAACGGAGGGACCCGGCTGAACGGAGGAACCCGGCTGAACGGAGGAACCCTGCCTACTGACAACAAGGACTGGACGGTCTGTGATCTTGGCCCGTCTACTGAGGGACTCCTTCGGCCCTGGGTCTCTATAGCCTGTCCGTCCATGGGAGTGGATCTCTCCTTCTGTGGTTCTCCTCAAGGTTTCTCGTTTCTCCCACTGGGTTTTTGAGTTTTTCCTTGCCGGGCTGGAGAGTCTAAGGACAGGGGACACCCGAGCTGCTCGTCGCCACCCACTGCTCGTCGCCACCCACTGCTGACGCTTATTTGGACATTATGTTTGCCTGGATATTTGATTCACCTGAACTTTACATTGTCTTATTTACTGTTCTGTTTTATTGCCTTAATGTTTGTTACAGCCCTATGAGGCAACTCCTGTTGTGATATTGGGCTATACAAAACCATTGATTGATTGATATCTCAGTACGGAAAAACGGTGGCCTGTTCCTTTAAGACTGAAACTTTAAGCCAGGATGAACTGATCGTGTGTAAATGCTGTGCAAGATGTTTTTTATTCATAACTATCGACACATTGTTCTATCGTAGCAGATGACGGACACAAACCTAAAGCAGATACGGTAGCCGCACACATTTTTCACATTGTGGTTAGCGGCACTTATGGTGGAAGCTGCGCTGAACCACATAATATCAAACACATGTAGATCTGAAGTTACCAAACCAGCAAACTTTCTGCTCATGGTTTAGCTCATCAAAATAAGTGCTTGACAAAACACAACGGAGGAACTAAGTTTGTATCTGGGCATTGTCATATTTGCTTTCTGTTTAAATGTTACCAGGCCTTTTGTATTACATGCTTTGCTTTCACATCATAGATTATCAGTCGACTAATTATAGTCTCATTTTTTCAGAAGCCGTAAGGAAGTGGGAGAAGGCTCTGGAAGTTCCTTGCTCTAATGGACATTCCATTGAAACGTTTCTACCTATCTTCAAAGTGCATATGACAGGTTTGAATGCTTTTGAAAATATGACTTATTTAGGTGGATAACAACAGTTTTATTTCAATGAAGCAGCAAATTAATGAAGAAAAGTTATTGACAGAAAGTGACATAGATAGAGGTAAAGTTCCATAGTTTGACTCATTTCCCATTGACGTCACGTGGTTGGCACGGCAACAGTTTAAAACATGTTTGCCTCCATCTATGTCACTTCCTGTCCGTGTCCAATAAGGAAGTGAAACTATAAACATCACAAAAAATTGTTTAACATTTTTTTTTTTTTAGCAAAATCTTAAATAATTGTGTTAACTATGTTTGAGCAAAACATGTGGCTAATGTGTAATATGTACTTTAAGTTATTAATGAAGATAGTCGTATAATGATAGTCGTATAATTAACATGTGCAACATTGTTCCTATATTTTTCCCTCCCCCCCCCCCCCAAATTCTATATAATGGATCTAGCTCCAAAAACCCCGCCAAATTGCTAGCATGAAAGAGCTTTGTTAGCCTGCACCCTCAGTCCATCGCTGTTATACAGTCTATTCAGTTCCATTGATAGGCGAGCCAGGAGAAATTCCACTAGATTGGACTCATCCAACTTGAAATAGTGCAGAGGGGTGTTCATTGTCATATGGTATACATCATTTTTCTTTCTGGTAGATTTGGGGAAAAGCTTTCTTGCTGCAGCCCAGTTAAATAGTTTATTTTGTCTTTGTAAGGAAAAGGAAGGAACAGTGTGTGGTCTTGGCTTACCAGGCTATAATATTACTTGCTTAATAGTACTGGCAGGAGTGAAGTCGGCTAAGCATTCACCCACTAACCAGATTATAGCCAATTCAAAAATAATAGGTAAATTCTATCTTGCCTTGAACATGCCTGATTAATGGCGCTTTCCACATTAATAATGTTTATTAGTCCAATCTATCCATCATAGAAACGAAACCTTGTTCCGATGATGGTTCCCCGTTCTACTGAATGAAGTCACGACTTGTTTAAGCATTGGGTAAATTGGGACGTCACAGTCGAAAATTGGCATGGATCGCAAATGGAATGTCTTCTCAGTGGAATCAGGGTTGTCAAAACAATCCCCACAAAAGCCGAGAGAGAGAGACGTCTATACCGGCACCGTGGAGAATTGCACTGATGATGCTCTGTTTTCGTTCAGGAACATCACGCTGCTCTGGGCATGCCACGGTAACAATACGGATTCAACTTAAAGCGTATGAAGTCGTCATTAGAGTCAAAAATATGCCATGGAACAGTTTATATGACTTATACCAACTCTTACTTTTGCAGTCCAGGAATGAATGTGCAAGCAGTATCACCACGAGTTTCAAGCAGTATGTGCTCTAATGGAAAACTGTTAATGATCTTTCTTATAATGGATAACTGAAAGTAGAACGTAAACAATCTGCTGCAGTCAAAAAAAGATCAATGTCTTTGTGTCCATTTCATATAAAAAAATAAATAATGATAGTTAGCGCTGTAATTTCATAGGTCTTAGGTCTAATTCCTCCCTGAGGTCTTTCTCTACACTTGACTGGTTGGGCTTCTTGCAGATGCTTTATATATATCTTTATAAAAGAGCATATACGGTATACCAAAAACCTCACATATGTTTCGGAGATGGGCTGTGATCCTGAACTCCGCCGCAACAGCAGCACTGATGGATGGGTCAGACGTACAAAACAAACCATCCATCCTTCCATCCATTTTCTTCCACTTGTCCGTTGCCGGGTCGTGGGGGCAGCTGATGGAGCTTCCCAAATCACATTGCACCAGCACCTATGGCTCCTCCTGCAGGTGGTGGGTCCACAGAAGGACGGCCTCATGGTTCTAACCGGGCCTGTTGGTCTCTCATAAGAGGCTTCTGAACCGCTCCTTGTCTGACCCGTCACCTAGGACCTGTTTGCCATGGGAGACCCTACCAGGGGCACAAAGCCCCCGACAATATAGCCCCCAGCCCCCCCTTCACCACGTTAAGGTGGCGGTTCCAGGAGGGAAAAAATTTCTTTTCCAAAACAAATTCTAAACAGAAGCCCAAAATTCTAATTTAAGGTAGAGTCTGGATGTTAGAATCCCGCTTCGACCGGTGCCTACTGTAGTTGTGTCTTTAGGCGAGACACATCACCAACACTCATCCTGTCTGTGTGTTTTGTTCCTATGCAGAGTTACCGGTTTCTTTTGAAAAGAAAATTATACTGAAATAGTACATAAAAAAAAGACATACAGCTGTTGGATAATTACAACATTTTAAAGAATTTACACAGGATGTACTGAGACATTTGTGTAATTGTATCTGTTTTAGCATTGAAGCTAAAGGCTAACTTTAATTTAGCGCTAATTCATGTTTAAATATCACCAGTATCTTAAACATTTTATATGAAACACACTTGATTTGATGTTTATTACGTTTTCTTCTGGTTTTTAATCATATTATTTCTAATTTACGTCTAAATGTGAACAGTAAGTAGTTTTTACCCTACACTGGCCAAAAGTTAGCCAAAAACATTCCATGCAGCTATACACGGCTTGCACCCACCACTGAGTGAATAAATATCAGCTCCTTGAGAAGTGCTTTTCGACCTCGGGCCTGTAAAACTATAGAGTTAAGTTGGCTTCCCTAAATGCTCTCTGCCGCATGTGTCAGAGCTGTCATAGCCTAACATCCTGTTAGCGCACAGGCACGAGTGGGTCAGAGCAGTGATCTGTAAACACTGTCTTCATTCAACACTTTCGGTCAGCCGAGCATTTAGCGCGCCGCCAAACTGCCATTGTTCAATAAGAACTCCTCTGGCGCAGGGCGCAGAAACTCCAGCGAAAGTTAAAAAGGCCATTTTCCATGTGACAAAATTGCTTTCTGCTTATTTGTGCGCTGACATTTTCGTCCTCATGCATCATTTATGTGCCCCCCCAGAACGCCGCGGCTGGGGATGAGGAACACAGATGAAATTATAACATCCAGCGCGGTTCAGATTAAATCCATTGTTTTTGTGTTGGCGATAGGTACCGCTCCTGTCTCGCCCCATCCATCTCTGCCAGTGTGGTGTTTAAGGGAACATTTTCAGTTACAATGGAAAAAGTCACAAATATGCACGTGCAAAACAAAACCTGCTCTCGTGGGTTTGTGGACCCCTTATATGGACCAAATTCTTGTATTTACATGGAGGTGAGTGGCTATTTCTGTGTCGACATTTTACACACCTGGCTTGCCTTATAAATGTAGTGTGGCATAGACTTGTGAGGGTTGTGACATTGATAAATAATTTTGTTTATAATAGGAAAGTGTGTGTATTTTTGTATTTTAACCAGTTACTTGCCAGTAACCAGTTTAAGCTCAGCCCGCAGAATATATACAGACCACTGGGAGGAGTTTAGCTTAGCTAAGTCCCTCCCCTCTATCAACGGCTACTCTCGCTAGTGGGTTAAAACCTTTTTAGTTCTAAGTCTTTGTAGTTGCGGCATTGCACTGGCCTACAGGCACTGAACAAAAAAAGTGACAAAAAATCGACAAAATAAGCAACAGAAAAACACTGAAAACACAACAGAAAACGACAACACAGCAAACACAACAAACGTAACATAAATGTGACAAAAAAGTTTAGATCACTTTGCAAGAGGTTCATACTGTCTTCTTAGTGTAAACCATTAACGATTGTTCTTTTAGTATCTCTGTGTAAGTTCTCAGTCGTACAGGAGTTGTCCATCTTCAATGAAGGTACTTGATTCATCTTCTGTACTCAGTAGTTGAAGTCTTCGAACGTTTTGCCTCTCATCCAAAAGGCTTCGTCAGCGACAAAGGTCACAATCTGAACGCAGCTGAATATAGACCACTGGGGAGGAGTTAGAGTAGGCCCGTCTCCTCCCCTCTAATCACAGCTACTCTTACCCGTGGGTAAACCCCTTTGAAGTAGTCTAGTCTTTAGTAAGACAGAAGGTTTGTTTACCTGCTTTACTAGTTTTGATCACATCTCGTGATCTTCCTCAGAAGCGTCACCTGATGGTGAATATGACGTGTCGTCGGCAGCTTACATGGATTTACCAGTCAGTAGGGAGAGCTTTCGCCCCCTACTCACTGACGCCTTCTCCATGTAATGCGATGTCATATATACGAAATACCATGCCTATCATGCAATAAAACATATGTGTGGGAGACAGGGAGATCATTCAGCACACGCAGAAAGAACACTAGAAGGAATGTGAAAAGGAGACAACCAATAGACAAACAAGAGCAATAAAAGAGAAAGCACTGCAAGAAAATCTCAAATCCGCCATATCGGATCATTGCAAGAGGGAGAAGGCAAGGCAAGGCAACTTTATTTATACCGCGCATTTCGTACACAAGGCAACTCAATGCGGAGAACCACATCTTGAACTGGGACAACACCAGGATTAGACACCAACATCTATGAACTGGGATGCCTTCCTGGAGAAGGTGCGAGTCAGTTGGGGGTGAAACTACTGACCTGTGTGACCTGGTGGTGAAAGTGACACGTCACCTCCACCACCAGGTGACGCTTCTGAGGAAGATCACAGGAAGTGATCGAAGCAGGTAAACAAACCTGCTGTCTTACTAAAAGAACAATCGTTAAAAGTTCAGCTCAGTTTTGTAGGTCTAAGCTTTCAAATGAGGCGTGACACTGGCCTATAGGCTGTAAGCTCTCTAGTCAAGAAGCGTTTAGATTTGGCTAAAGCCGAGCTGGAGAAAATGCACTCACTTAAGGTGGGGGTTAACAGATATGCTTAATGACTACAGGATTCATTCATGCCCATTCATAATTATAATACGTGGAAAACCTTTAAAGCATCGTAAGATGTGTGTGTTTATCCTGAAGTGTGCATCCTCCACAGCGCGTCGCGAAGGCCCCGCCACTGTCATTGCACGCTGCACGCGAGGGACCCAAGCCTGTCATTACTCCCCCCCCTGCACCTTTGTGCTATAATGACGATCTTTTGAAGCATGCCGCGCATTTAATACGAACTAGTACGCATCTACAGCGAGCTCAGAGCAAAGGAGGAGGAAGAGTGCAGTAACTTGCTGCACAGATTGAGGAGTGAGAAAGATAATTCGCAAGACCCCTTGTGAATCAAGCTGTAAAAAATGTAAACAAAAAAGATCAATACTAGCTTTCGAAAGGAGCTCTGGTATGAGTATATTCCTCATCTCCAAATTTATGATTCAGATTGAAGCAGGTTGTGATTCTCATTGTATCAGTTGTCTCCTTGACATGGCTTCCTGGTTGCTGCACTGCTCCTGACAAATTGCCCTGAGGCACTGGTTGGGCAAAACATATTGGACGAACTCCTTGATATTGTAGCATTTTATTCATATACCGCTGAAGTGAGTGATTCTTGAGTATTTCTTGTATCTTCATTTCATCTGAATCTGCCCGCAGAAGTCCCAAGCGCAGACCTGATTTGGGCATTCCAGCGGTGCTGCAGGTCCGGGGATAATTCCGCCTTTCAACTGCTTCCCATTTATTCTGTGGTCGCAGGGCTGTCGACTCTGAGGCGGGATGAAAAGCATGCTTGTGTAAAGAAATTGAAATGAATGTCCCGGCGGACCCAGCAGGACAGGGCTGCGGTGGTCGAGGCCGCGTATTATCTCGATCGCAATGGCACTTCCCCGGGATAAGATCTAATTCTGGGGAGGAAAATGTCTTTATACGGCCACCTGCTGGGCCAGCTTTGTCCCGGGACCGCGACTTGTTCTGGGTGAGCGCACTGGGACGTGGAGATAGGAATGCACTCACTCCCCGCTGACATTTGGGCTCTCTATTTTCTCTTTCATTCAGGCCTGCCTTTGGAGGAGACGGCCCGGGGAACTGTCCAGGCGGGTTCAGGGTGGGAGGAGGGGGTCACCACAGACACTTCAGCGTTTTAGATAAAAATCGAGCTCTCAGGGGTCCAACTGCACATCTTTACACTCTGGAAGAATACAATTGCTTAAAACCCACTCGTTTATTGGAACAGTGGAGAGCAGGGGTATTCAATTACATTTTTTACTGGGCCAGATTTTGCAGAGATCAGTGGTCATTTTTGTCGAGCCCCCCACTGCTGCCAAACGTATTCTCATTTCTGGGAATAGATGAGAAATTCAGTAGGCCTAAACATAAAGGTTTTAATTGTATTCCAGCATTTTAAGTCATTTTAAAACAACACCACAGCAGCAGATGAATACAGTAATAATACAGTGACATTCAGACAAAAGCACATGGCTACTTAATTTGCATATACAAAAGGACGGACTTGTTGGACTTGACTCTGCCATAGTTCTGACTCTACTTTAAAGGCTAAACAGAGACACTACAATTAATTATGTCACTCAGTGATAATATACACTGTGTACGCCTGCCGCGATAATTACTATATCGAGTTATCGCTCGATAAGTAAAATGAAGGACGATAACATTTTTAGTCTCGATAAATGCACGTGCTGCGTGTGCTTAAAATAAATACAGAAACATGAACGCTATCACATCGCTGAGTAAGTGGAGCGTACATCTAACCTGTCTCCCTGTGCATAAATACAGCATTGAGCACATCAGCCGTATCCCCGCATGTATCCAGATCATCAGCGCTGCTTTTGGAGAGAGGCGGGAGGTTAACAAAGTGCCGCACTACTACGGAGCTGCTGATTCCGACACTTTCTGTGAACTTTATTGCGGAGCAAGAGGGACTCGTGAGAAAACATTTGGAAAACTAGCCAAAAGACCTCATCATGGAGAGAATAACAACATTAATGCGACTGCAGGTTTGTCCAACATGAGAACGAAACAAAACCACCGCCCAGTCAGTGTATCAAAGCTAACCAGCGCTACTGTTAGCGAGAGGAACCCGAGCGCTTTAGCCACTGTCCAAATACAAGCGTGATGGTTCCTGAGAACATTACTCAGTGCTTAGGACTATGTTACTGTTCAAATACAAGCGCATAGTCCTGAGAACATTACTCAGAGCTTAGGTCTATGTTACAGAGAAATGCTGCAGCGGTTTGACAGTCAACAAGTTTCCCTAAAAAGCTGCTTCACTCCAACAGCCGTGTGTACAGGAGGTTATATTTTAAAAGAAAAGGAAAAAGAACACAACATATGGCTACTCTACTTTAGCAGTAATACAATATGATCTGAATCCATACATTTAATATATTGTTTTTGTGAGGAAATATTTAACCAGAATAATGCAGATGAAATATCAATATTATTGTTATTGGGATATTTTTAAAGATGATACTGTATATTGACTATTTGTTGTAAATGTAACAGGCCTAGTTCAAACACAGAACCTGGTGAGAGAGTAAGTTATGTTAAAGGTTGAGAAGCACAGATGGAAACAGTGTCCTGGAATATGTCGACCCTCTAGTTTGCACTTTGTTTGGTATAAGGTGTTAATATTGAATGTCAGAAGTTCAATACATTTCAATTAAATAGTTGCTTACAGTTTTCTTTTTATTGACTACAGTATTTGCATTATACTCAATATTATCGTTTATCGCGATATTTGCTGAGACGATATATCGTCCTCAAAAAAACACTTATCGTGGCAGGCCTAACACTGTGGTGGATGTTAGCTGCGGTAGCATTAGCGGGTGTGTCATGATAAGCCTATTATCATGGGAAATGTTTTGCCTCTTTAGGTGGCCTGATCTAGCCCCCGGGCCACCAATTGAATAGGGTTATTAAATTCACAATCACAGCTCAAACTGGGTTGCCTTTAAGAGTGTTTTGTATCATTGAGGACAAAATAACACAAACTTATGGACATGCCTTTACAGAACCTCCAGAAATAGTCAGAGCCTTTGCAAATGGGGAGTTTGTTTTTTTGTAGTTTGAGCAAGAAGAGCCCTTTTTTTTACATCAAGTAGACCTACATATTTTCATTGTAAACAAGTCAACAATACAATAAAGTAAAATCAATATTTGATTTGAAAAATTTACATAAGTGGGGCAAAATCCGTAATACTAACATGGATATCCCACACACCCCACCTTTTGTGAATGGGATAAAACTCCAAACAAACAAGAAATTACAGATGGACATATCACCAGTCCTACATATTTTACTTCACAATAATATAGTGTTTAAAAAGAAACAGTGAGTTTCAGGGGCTTAATTATGAGAAATGATGACGATGACGACATATGAAAACTCCCAATAAGAGCAACCAGAATATGAGCCAATTGATGCTAATGACGTCATGGTGGCTGAGTGGTTAGTGCTTTCACTTAACAACTAGTTCCCAGGTTTTATTCTTGAATCCGATGGAGCCTTATATTGATTAGTTGCCTGAGTAGGCTGACAATGATCCCCAAGACTGTGCTCGCCCAGTTTCTTCTGGGCCAAAAGCAGTTACTGATTCCCTGACTCTTACAAGGACAAACAAGGTCTGCCGTATACGGAAATAACAATACTTTCTACCAGCTGTTGTTATTACACTTTCTTATGCACTCTCGGTTGAGTTTAGTACTGGCATACATTCTCTCCAAATGGCCTGTTAAACAATCTCTGCACAATGCTTAAACATTTTACTCATGCCCGCCTTTCCCAAGTCCTTAATCAAGCCTCCATTACTTCATTAGCTCTAGCCGGACTGAAATAAAAGAGTACGCACAAGTGATGCTTTGTGTGAACGATCTGCTGTTGATGCCGTGGACCACTTTAGTCCTCATTCGAGTGTTTAAGAGGACGTGAGAGGGGCCCACCGCCTGGTCTGCTCCCGCATTAAGACAATAAAGCGCCAGAAAAAAAGCCAACTCGTGCCAAGAGACAAACCTCACCTTTTGTTCCAGTCTGTCGCGGCGCTGTGGATAATGAATAGCCATCGTATGCTCCTGTCTCCTCGCCATTTGTCTTTCCCACGCATGTCATCTCGCGTCAGCCGCATACAAAGTGCGCCTTGTAAATCCTTTTGATATGATCCTGTCGGGTATAAAAACATAGATGTATGTTTATGAAGGAAAGTGCTGCTGGCTTAAGCGCCATCTGATCACAGCCATAAAAGACACTGCTCTGTTTTTGCAGCACGGTAATGGCAAAATCCATCTGCAGCTACCCAGCGCGGCAGACCTGGGAGCAGGGCGGCGGTAGCCGGGGGATATTTACTCAGCTATGGTTCAAAACACTATTTTTTTCGCAAATAAAATAATCAATAAAGCATTTGAGAAGAAGTCATAGATTCAGAGTTTTGGTCAGGTATAGCTTGCCCAATTGCTTTCAAATCCCAGATCATAACAGTTAGGTGAATGTGATGACTTTTTTTGGGGGTCAGGCAGTGGAGCTTGTGGGGAAGAGCATCTTGCTTCTGCACATGAATCAAGATACGTGCATATCTGCATTTGATACAGGCCAATGTTGATGCTTTGGCCTCACAGCAGGGAGGTTCCAGTATAGATTTTCTAACCAGGCGTGGAGTTGCCATGTTCTTCCTGTGTCTGAATTTCTGTCCAGTGCTCCGGTTTCCCCTACCAAAGGTAATCGGGAGAGTCGGTATATGTTTCCCCGGGGGCTGCGATGCTTTTGGACAAAGCAGAATAAAATAACAGACTCACAGTTGTGCTCTTCCAGGACTAAAGGCTATAACCGGGCTGCAGCAGAAGCCATGGGCTCCAGTTCTAGATATGAAATAAGTAGCACAAGTGTAATTGTCAGGTACAGTAAATCTACCAAATACTGCCTGATGTATCACAATCAGAAAACAACTTTTGCATCAAACTTTTCGCAAGGAGATACCATTTGAATTAACCTCCGCTTCAATTCAAGTTGGGGCTAAGTGTCCGCGCGAGTGAAGATGGGAAGGGAAAAAGGCAGGTGAAAGGCAATAGCGTTCAATGTAGAAAAAGCTATATATTTTATCTACATAACTTGGTGCTGACTGTGGAGTTGTATCAGGCTCAGACTGTGTGTGCAGTGGCCCATGTGAAAAGAGAAATTGTTAGAGTAGTATTTGAACTCCCGGGCCGGGCCTTCATTTATGCTCTGCAATGTGTAAGTGCTCATCACGAACTGGCAAGCATCCCTTTTCAATCTGATTTATGTTAATTATGATTAAGATGTAGAGTGAAAGTGATCTGTATTTTTCTAAATGTATTGCTTACAAACCAAGAAACAAAATGCCGTTTTTTTTTCCGCAACTTCATACCGACCGCACCGAGATGCCCGACGCCCACATGTGGTGATGTTCCTCAGCTTCTCCTTTGAGACTGCGTGGCAGGATTGTGCATCCAATCAGAAACCAGCTCTGATCATAAGGCGTATTAATTAATAACATATCGCAGGACCGGGGGCATTAGGGAAGATACAAGGGGCAGCTAACCTCAGACCACCAGCCGGATTTGCGAGCGCTCGGACGGTTGCGTCGGGGCACTAACCCTAATTTGAAGGCATTCCGCGTCGTGGGGCTCATCGCGTGGTGATTTCGGGGAGGGCCGCAGACTTTGATGGTCCACTTCACTTCATAATCAGCTGAGGATGCATGGGACTTATCGTTCTTTTCCCCCCCAGCGCTTTGATTTGCGTGCTACTGTTTTGGATTACCTGGCGGCTCACAAGCGCTCCCCCTCTCCCCAAAACTCTGTCAAACTCTCCTCACTCCCCATCAATAATATTCAAATCACTTTGGGGGGAAAGCGGAGGGGAAGTTGTGTAAAAAAAAAAAGAGAAAAGTTTATTTGATGCGGAATGGGGTCTGCAGCTCTGCGAGCTCACGTAATGGTGTGTTTTTTTTTCTTCAGGCCCTGGGAACATGGAGGGAAATCAGGCTGTGGCAGTGTTGTGAATGTAGCGAGGGAAGAGGGATGTGATGTTGAGAGAATGTGCGTCTCCAGTGACAATGGAGGCGGCAACATTTTTCACTTTTATTGGGGATAATTCCCAACTCAACGCTTCCTGCTGCGCATACAGACGCATAATAAAGTGCACTAGGAAAGTTCCGAATGAAAAGTTAAATTGTATCCAAACATAATTGTCAGCATTAAGCTAAAATACTGTCTCATGCTTTGCACATGCATTGGGGGTAAAATGCTTTGGAGTTTCTCACATTTCTGCCTAAACTGGTCATAAAATGTGGTCTGGTCTTCATCAAAATCATAACAATGAGTAAACAGTGTCCGCTTAAACTAAGACCACCCAAACATTTACATTTTATCAGATTTGTAATGGCCATAACATGTAAACATTCACAGGACAGGGAGGAAAAAGTAAGTGAACCCAGGAATCTCGCTGAACTGCAGCAGTTTTGTAAAGAGGAATGGTCCAAGATTAATCTTTATCGTTGTGAGCGTCTAATCTGCAACTACAGAGAAGCAGTTATTGCTGCAAAAGAAGAGTCAGCCAGCTATTTAATACAAGGGTTCACTTACAGGTGAAACTCGGAAAATTAGAATATCGTTCAAAAGTTAATTTCTGTAATTCAACTTAAAATGTGAAACTAATATATGATATAGACTCATTACATGCAAAGTAACATATGTCAAGCCTTTGTTATAATTTTGATGATTATGGTTTAATTTAGTAACAGAAATAAATTCACTTTTTAACGATATTCAAATTTCCCGAATTTCACCGAGTATTTATTCCACGCTGTTGTGAATGTCTCAGGTTTTTCTGCAAAATATCTTGATACACTTGTGAAGTCATGTTTCTATTGATGACAGCACGTTGTCCAGGCCCTGAGGCAACAAACCCGCCCCACACCATGATTCTCCCTGCCCCACACTTCACAGTGGGGACAGGGTTTTGACGTTGGTGTGCTGTTCCATCTGTCCTCCACACATGACGTTGTGTGTTCCTCCCAAACTATTCAGCTTTGGTCTGCGAAAGAGCACTTGGATGCTCCATGGCACTACTGGCATAGCCTAATATTCAGTCGACTGATGAACCCAAGTTGTTGCACATAAAAAAGTTGCATAATGCACCTTTAAGTGTCTCTTTTTGCACAGGCCTTCAACACAAGCTGAGCAGGTCTTTCATATTATCATTATTTCATGTTGTATACTGTGTAGCTTTTTTTAATCATTGATTACGCCTTATATTGTTTGTTGTACAGCACTTTGGGCAGATGCAGCTGTTTTCAAATGTTGCCATTGAGAGAATATGAAAAATGTGTGAAAGACAGAAAGATGCCATACAAATCCGACACGGGAAAGCAGCGTACGTCTAATAATCCCGAGATGAATGTGCTGCTAACTTCAGAGGCGCCTCGCTCATATCGGCTTGCACAAAAGCTCGCGTCGGGGCCTCGGCGCGGACAGGAGTTACCGGGCTACACTTCCTTACCGTGATGGATGGCGCCCACCTCTGCCTGCGCACAATTTCCCGCAGCATAAATAACACGGCATAATGCAGACGGGGAGGGGGGGGGGGGGTCTCAGGGTGATCAAGGGGGCTCAGCTGATTGAACATGTTGAATCGGATCCAGTGGCGAGGCTGAGCAGGGGAGGGGTCTGTTTCAAAAGAAGATATACCTCTGGTAATAACTTTGTGTTGCTCTTAGCAAGAAGGTCGTAAAATAAATCAGTGGGTAAACAACTTTTTGTGCCTTTTTTATGTTCAGTTTAAGGACTGGTTAGCACAATAAATTCTCATTCTCATCTCAGTGGCATTTTAGGGCAGACTTGTGTTACGGTGGCCGACAGAAACGCACACCAGTGAAATAGGATCCAGGTAATGATGATCATGCGACCCCTGGATCACAAGCATGAAACATTTACCTGTCACGCCGTCGGGCAAAATGGAACAGGGGGGCAAATAAGCGGGGCAAACGCTTGGGGACATGCGCTCAAGGACTATTTTCGCAAACGTCTACCTTCAGTTGTGTGCGTCCAAAGGATTACGCCACCACATTTAGGCTTGTGGACCAGATGCAACACAATACGAGCACACGGGCAAATGTAGCTGCTCTGCCGTTGAGTAATCTCGAAGAAAGCCGGTCCAACTCTTACAAGTATCTGAGAGGAGAACAGTTTGGTTTTCCCAAGGTTCATTTTAAAGATCTGATTTGGCCCGAATGCTCCCTCTCTTCTCGGGGGTTTTCGGGAAAAGTGTCCAATGCCTGAAGGTTCGTTACAGTGAAGCGTCCCTTTAAGTTTCCCCTTTTGTCCCACATCAAACAGCAGGTGTGCGAGTGAGGGCTCCTCCAGGCCGGCTCAGATGTGCGGCGTATGAGCGGTCCACGGACGGCTGTGAAGGCCATCGCCGATGCTAAATCACCGCGCGCGACTCGAAGCAGATCCGGTTACATTTTGCCACTGACGCAACGCTAATGGGCCGCCTTTTGTTTGTCAGAATCTACGTTGTGCACGAGGGCCGGGACGGGGGTCAGCGGCGGGGGGGGTTCAAAGGGCCCACAAGCTTTAATGTCAACAACGCAGCTGTGTTTACACAAATGCTTTCTGATGTGAAGGCCAAAGCGAAGCGCCGCAGAGAGAGGGGCTGCGGTGAGGTCATCGCAGTCCGGACCGCGCCCACATGTCATTTTTCAGGGGGAGGGAATCTTATTTGTACAGCGCTGTTCACATGACAATAGCCAACCCAAAGCGCTCAACACAAGGCTAGTGTTGGTACGCTGTATGCAGCCACAGTCGCCCTTGGGGTAGACTGACAGAAGGTCTGTACAGATCTGCAACCACCACTCGCACTAACCGATATAGGGTTAGAGTTGGGGTTAGCAATTATGCATTATCTTAAAGCGTATTTGACTGGAGAGTTTACAGCCTATACTCCAGTGGGACGCCTCATTTGAAAGCCAAGACCTTCTAGTTTCTAACAATATGTGGACGATCTGCGCAAGCGAAACACAACTTGCGTCACATTTGCCGTTCCTACCCTAATCATAACCCTAACCCCTGATCGAGGACAAGTAACAGGTTAAAGAGGATCAATCTTGTGTTTCTAAACACTGGTTGGAGACTAGACTTCTGCGCAGACAGGTGGCGCTATGTGGAATCTGGCAGGACAGGGACTGGACAGACACCCATGGCGATGTTTCGCACAGCAGTTGTCCCTCCCCAAGCTTGTCCTGCCACCGCGGGTGGGGGTGGATTGGCACGTGCTGGTGTTTTGGATCATGTTTCTGTGGCGTGGAGTTTGCCCTGAACTCTTTTATACTGGCGCTAGAGCAGGACCCATCAATATATTCTCTCTCTCTCCCTCGGGACATGGACAGTGTTTAGCGTACAGTGGGAGAAATAGTTTGTCCTGCAAACGCTTAACTAAGGCCTCAGGTGACCGACGAAAGCACTGGTCGGTTGGTTGTACGCAAGATACCAACTTCGTCTTGAGCAACGCTGTTGTAGCGCCAGGCGGAAGATCGGGCCCAATATGGTTTTCATGAGGAAACCGTGTTATAACATGACTAACAGTGTGATGAAGTATGTTTGGAAAAATCTGACGTTAGGGCAGTGTTGGAGACAGAAGAGATGTATCCGTGGGCAGTGACACAAGAAACTGCACTAATGTGAAAAATCTGTCATCCGGCAATCGCTGAAAGACAGCGCTGAAGGACAGAAATCCTAAAAAAAAAACAGTTAGACCAAATGAAACAGGTGGACCTTCCTTAATTTGGTCTCCTATGTAGCAACCTCTGATAGGATTAAAAAGGGTTTGCTTTTTCTCTACTAACTGAAACTGGTCTGCACGGGCTTTTTGCTAAAATAGATGGATAAATGGCTATGGTCCAAAAAAAAGCCTTGGCCTTGTTATTGTAGAATTATGTCTTGTCTCATTGACGCCAACATGCATTTTCCTGCTCCGATGGTGTCTCTGTGCGAGAGAGAGAGACTGTGGGCCAGAGAGAGGACTAAGGCTCCAAGTGGCTCATCAAAAGCGGCTGACAGTTATTCAATAAGGGGACAGCGAGGGCCCGTAAAGATTTTACCGGGAGAACGGCCCTATAAATCTGGACAAACACGCTCTAGGATGTCCACATGACGCGCGGATCAATGAAGTCAAAGACAATGCCGCGAAAGCACAAGTGCAAACAGAAATGCCCCGGGGAGAGCGGGCCCGGAGACCGCGGCGTGGGAATGAGGGGCCGAGTTCTGAGGGAAGCCGCTATCCCTTCCAGCTCGGCCTTCAAAGACAACACACACACACACACACACACACACACACACACACACACACACACACACACAGCAATTGACCCGTGAACCGCGCTCAAAGACCAATCTCTTGTCCCGCTAATGACCGCTTCCACGCGGACACGGAGCTGGTCTTTAGCCACCAACTCACAGGAGAGGAGCAAGTTGAGAGCCAACAAGGACAGGACAGGGACATCCCCCCGTGCACTCGTTTTCTTTTCTAAAGCGAGTTTTTTTTTTTTTTTTAAGACCGTGACATGCAGGGAAATTTGTCTTCTTCAACCAGGGTAACCGGAAAGGAGCAGTGGGCGACTGCAGTGCAACCTACTGGGACGCTTCTTGAGCAAGGGTTTTAATCATTTACAAGTATTTTCACTGCTGTTGTGCCTTGTGCATGCATTCTTCAAGATAGGGAACGACTTTTACAGGTAATGAGGCATTACACTGGCCTATAGGCTGTAAACGTTTAGATGTGGGTAGAACTGAACTGGAGAAAATGCACTTGGTTAAGAGGTCAAGACATCGTCCCCTTGCTCCCCATTAATGCAAACTCTTCTGCCTCCCCAGCTCCGAGGATGTAGCTAATGTCAGACATCGGTGCTAGTATCAGAAGCCGTAAACGCGGTGTGTTGTTTTGCGCTAAGTATAACTACATATGTTTTTGTTTGGGGAACGACATTGCAAAAAATATATACAAATGCATTCAAAACGTGCTTCTTACTTCTTGAGAAGTTTTTTTTTTTTATTTTAGGTTAAATCAAAGTTTCCCCAGTTGCTGTTCAAAGTCTATTTGAGAACTGGACAGCCTTGTTTCAGTCCAAACAAGGAGCGCTTGATTTGCATTAAGCAGACCCCATAAGATCATGAAGGAAAGCAAAGCAAAGCTGGCGCCATTGTTGGGACAAGCCTCTCCAAGTTAATTGAAAGACAACCGACTTCTGAATACAGTCCAGTTTTGCAGCCTGTGGAGCCCAACTCATTTGCATCCTAATCCCCCGAACCGTGCACGCTGGAGTGGTGCTTAGGTTTGTGAGATAGAGGAGCTTTTCCAGCTCTTCGCGGAGCATTTGTGTAGGGCCCATATTCTAAAATCCTCCCTCACTCTGAGAAGACCAAACAGGCAGACCATGCTAAAGACCTGCAACGCTCACACTCAGCATGACCTACTCTTCCATTTTCTGCGACTTTGTGGGGTCTTTAGTATCTATTCTAGACATTACCTGTGTTCTTATTTTTCCGAAACAAAAAAAGGATCAAAGACAAAGGAGTTGGTGTCAGGCTCCTCTTTGTGGAAACAACAAAGGCTTCTGTTTTTGATGTGCACACCTGTGTCTTCATTCGCAACATCAGAGCCAGCAAAACGCTTCAGAGAGAAGGAGCGACTCTGCCATCGACAATAATCCGTCTGTGATTTAGACGGGAGGCAACTGTGCACAGGCAATAGTCATACCACCACCGCTGAATGTAGGACACTATAGACGTTATGAGAGTGTTGTGCATCTTAAACAGTAAAAAGTCCATCATCCATCACCGGTTCCGAGCAGTTCTGCGCTCCAAGTCAACACAGAGCCATCGATTTGCATTTTGCCAAACGTTGAAGTATTTGTTCTATCGCGTGTCATTCAACTGCTGCCAGTAGAGGGCGCTTCAGGCCAATTCAAAATTCTAACCCGCCAAGTCTCTCATTCCCATTTGTCTTTTCCTCAAACAGCATTGAAATCAATAATGAGGTGCCCAAAGTAATGGACATATCATGAGGGCTCAAAGACAAACGTTGATATTTCATGTTTTATAATCTGAAATAATGTCTCTGTAAGAATAAAGGTGCTAGAGCTTGTGAAGACTTGGTGCTCCACCTGCAGGCAGCTGTGGGAATGACTTAGTAAAAAAAAGTAACCTTCAGTTTTGATTTACAGCGTGGTTAGCCCGAGTGAAACAGCCAAATTAAACAGGATTGCCCAAGGATAACTTAAAACCGCCTGAAATAAGTTAAAGACTCCTCGAGGTAGGGTTGTCTCGATAATTACTATATCGACTTCATTGAATACAAGATAAACTATACATTTTTGTGCTCAATATTTATCGTCTTTACATTTATTAGCATTTTCCTCATATTTTTTCTTGGTAAAACTTTTATTTTCAACTGAAGCAAACTGGGTTACATTCTATTTTATGTTTATTGCAGCTTGTGTGGAATTTTAAGATATGATTATGCACTTTTAGAACAGAGGTTTACTGTCATGTGGATGCTTTAGAGTTGACAGTATCTTTAAAGTCAATAATATTGTTTATCGCGATATTTTTTTTGCCTCAATATATCAAACTTCAAATTTGCTATTGTGACAGGCTTACCTCTAGGTTTGACCAGGGAACCACATTTTAGCAGGGTTTAAAGCTCATAACAGTCATTCTTGTTTGATTTTTCCCCCTATGAGCTTCAACTGGGCTGGATTCAGTAAGAGTCTGCACACATGCAAAATGGTGCCAAAAGCAGGATCAGCTAAGCATTTTTGTCTCTCATAAATGCGAAAAAGCAACAGTGCAAACTAATTTGCTTAATAGATTTGCACCACTAATAATCACATAACACTGTATTTACAGTTAAAACCCCTTTCAGCCAAAAGCAGTATTTCCAGTGGCCCTGCAGAGGCCTCCTCCTCCACAGTGTGTGGGCCTATTTTCTGACAGGCTTTGTTATCCCTCCCTTCCTGCCGACCCGGTGTGGCCGACTGACGCCCCTGGTTCTCTGTGGGGCCTCTATCCATCTTAACCCTTATCTCGGAGCACTCTTGTCCCTCTCCGAGCCACGGTGAAGGATTTGTAAGGTATTTTTACAGCCACAGAAATAGAAATGTAGCCGGCGAAGATGACATTGCCGAAGAGGGCACGGGCTGCAAAAATGTTTGTCTCTTTGCACAGCGCGGACCGGTCAGCAGAGCTCTGACACGGAGCCAGTCGCAGCAGATAAAAGCAAAATCCATCACAAAACCATAATTCTGCCCTGGGTAAAAGCCTATGAATTTTAAACAATTGGGGAAAAAAGCATATATGGCTCAGCTGGGGAAAGTCATTATTTATAGGCGAGAGCTGAAATGGGATTTCTGTGTAGTGTAAATACATACATGCACGCTGCCATTTGGAGAGCTCAAACTGTAGCGCTCAGCTCTCAAGACGAGCCAGTGCCCATCGTTTTACAGAAGTGCTCTGCCAGTCAGGCTCCTCTCACCTCTCTGCTCCAATCTGGAACAGTATGGATGATATTTGAAGGAAATTATACCATTTCTATTTGGTTAAGTTACACACATTATAGCTTTATTTTTTAAATGTCTTGTTATGCTCCAAAGGTCATTAGATTTTTTTTTTTTTGACTTTTTGAAACAGTTAGGCAATCCATGATGTAGAGGTTAAAGTGATAGTCTGTAAGATTGCAAAATGGAGAATGAGTGAGCAATTTCAGAGTAAACAATCAAATCCCTCCCCCCTCCTGATTGGACCTGAAAGCCAGTTTGCCAAATGAGGAGAAAGAGAACAAAGACCCGACAGGCCGGTTCAAAGGAAAGCTCGTCTCATTGGTCAGAGCGATCGCACCGGGGATTCTGATTAGTTAGGTAAAAGGTTAAAAGTTTTTGGTAATTGTGACTGGACTTGAGCATACGAAGGGAAGACGTGGATTCGAACGTCCCTCAGACTGGTCCAAAAGTGACTCAAACTCATAGGAGCGGAACAAAGAGGCCTTGAGCATGTTAGTTTTGGATCCCTTCACTCAATAACGATCTAAATTGAATCATGCTGGTCTTTCCCATCGCTCCGAAAAGTTATCTCCAAACTTTGTCCGTTCGTGCTGGGACTTGAATGCGTTTTGTCAAGCCGACACTTCTTCTTTTAGGGCCCACGTCTGACAAAGACATCAGCAGCTGACAGTTTAACAAAAAGAAGAGGAGTAGAAAAGAATATATCAGCCAAGGCAAACATGGACCCAACACAGAGACTGCAAATTAGTCACAAAAATCACCGATAGATTGACAGGCTCTAATCTGCTCATTTCACTAACTCCACATTAAACTCTTGGAGCAGAAAGAGAATTCCTTGGAAGCGCACATCTGCTGAAAGTAATGGCTTTTCATTGCTGTGATTGAGAAGTCAATAGGCCAGCCTCTTGGAGAATGCTAAAGCTGCCTCTGTGTCGCTTATATCTGATCCTGTATAACGATATGTCGCATGGAGAAAGGCTTACTGAACAGATAGGGCCACATTTAAATCTATTTTTCAGAGATTTTCACTTGGAAACCATGTATTCAGCTTTTAAAATCTATGCTACAAACTACACTGAAAACAGCACGATCATTTTAAAAGTGGCACAGTATTTCATGCTGCATGTCTAGAATAAGGAAACCATTGTGGATATCTTTTATGATCCCTGTGCGAAGCTGAAAGAAGTCATTGTAGTGTGCGTTGGATTGCGTTTTTTTTTTTTCCTTCTCTTTCCGGTGTGTGATTGACAAGGCTGCCACAAAGAATTGCCCTCCAGTGGGACTAATAAAGTTGACAGATTATGCATTGATCGCAGGAATATTCAATTGAGCAACTTTTGGAATTCAGTCTATTCCACTCTACAGCTCAATATTACAATAAACAATAAACATTTACAATTTTACAATTTACAATAAACAAAAGCTCGTTGTATGTCAATCGTAAGAATTTGAAGACCCAAATTCACCTACGGTTCTTGTTTCAAATATTTTCTAATATGTTCTTTTAGAGGACCTCAGAGAAGGCGAAAGTAAAATTCCCAGTACATTGAGACGTGTAAGGCAGGGGCGCCCAAAGTGCGGCCCGGGGACCAATTGCGGCCCTCACATCAAATTTTAGTGGCCCTCTAGCTTCTTGTTCAATTGGCACACATCGCCGGAGATGGTACTTTTTACAAATTCCACACAATCAAAACCTCAACAACTCAAATTTTATTATGAGACAGAGTTGGCATTTAAAGTGCATATGGCACATTAGACTCAATTTTTGCTAAAACATAGTTAACACGATTATATTTAAGATTTTGCTAAAGACTGTACCCAGCTTTCTTTAGTTTGGCCATTTTTGTGATGTTTATAGTTTCACTTCCTTATTGGACACTGACAGGACATGACATAGAAGAAGGTAAACCACTTTAAACTGTTGCCGTGCCAACCATGTTAAGTCAATGGGAAATGAGTGAGTCAAACTGCTATGGAAGGTTATCTTCTTCTATGTCACTTCCTGTCAGAGGCTTAAAAATACAAGAAGAATAAAAAACCCGCACAACTGCGTTTTAGCTCCCAATAGTTATTTTTAATCTGTACTCACACCAACAGAGTGGTGTGAGTACAGATTAAATTGCTAAAGGTACTCGACCTTATAAAAGCCCAAACACTTACAATAATATATATGGCAAGACACCATTTGTTGCCTCAAACTGTACAAACAATATTCTCATTTAAATCAGACTCTCGTCTCCGACACAAACTTAACTTTATTTTTCCTTTTGCCAGTACCACCCAGAAGCGGATGGCTATCTCAGTGGCTGGAGTCAAGCTGTGGAGCTCCATGAACGACACTTTAAAAACAACAGTTTTTCAGTTTAAACGAATATTTAAGGAAACAATAATAAAATCATATGAACTGGAAATGAAATGAAAGGGAATTATTTGTTTGGATGTTCAAACCCTGCTTGTGGCATGTTTTGTACACTTTCGACTGCTTGTTGCTAGTTGTGTGTTTGTTATTTCTTTGTGACTGATGTGTTGTTACATCAGACCATCTTGAAAAATGTTGTTTGTTTCTTTTGGAGAAAGGGGCAAATAATATAAGTTTGTCTTCTGCTTCTTTTCAATTGTCTGAGGATTTTTACCATTAGCATTTTTTATGGGAAAATGAAAGAATATTCAGAACGATTGAAATAAATAAAAAAGGAAATGAAATGAATGTTTCACGACATTGACCACTGATCTATTGCCCTCCATGCCATACACACTTCAATATACTGCCCTTGATGAAAAAGGTTTGGACACCTCTGGCATAAGGTATTTAAACACACTTTTTTGTTGTTATACCTAGTGTCTTTCTAAGAGAACCTTTTAGAACAAAAGTACTGTAAAGGATTTGAGAAGTTCTCTGTTTTCTTCCTTGATTTTGATCATAATCTGAAAATCGCAATATTTTCCCTCTCAATAAGCGTGGTTAAGAGACTCCAAACTAACGAAACCCACGTCAGTCACTTTCTGTCAAACAACAACACGATAACGGATGGTATGTCTGCTATGGTGACAGCCCTGCTCTTGAGTGTAACCAGTGGAATGCGCGCTCCGGGAGACGAGCGTCCGCGGTGTACTCCAAACCCTCCCTCTCTCTCTCCGGGGGTGCCTCCAAGAATACTCTGAAGAGCGTGATAGAATTTCACAGCGCGGCGCCTGAAAGGGAAGACGAGGTCAGAGATCGCCGGGGTCTGAATGATCAATTAAAGCCGAAATTATGGGAGCTACACTTCTTTTTGGCGGATGGTCTGTTTGGCCGGTGATTGGGCGAGGCGAGGGAGAATGCGGTAATTGAATCTGAAGTTGGGTTATTTTGGTCTGCCCCCCCCCCCAAATCCACACTTTCAATAGTTTGTTCCTCCTTTCATTTTTTGTACAGCTCCGGATTGCCTCTATTGTCATGTGCCCCTTCTCTTGCTCACAGCGCAGCGATCATGTTAAATATTAATTGCGTTCCTCGGGGGATCGTCTATCAAGGCTGAAATCGAATACAGCGCAAGGCCCGCCGGTGACAACACTAAACTGCACCTTTTTCCCCCCGCCGCCATTGTTTCGTTCCAGGCACTTAACGGGGTAGACGTGAACGCCGCCAAAGAACAGAGCGCGGAGAAACTCGGCCAAAGGAATTCTGAAATAAATGGCCCCCGCGCCTATAAGTCTCAGACCGAAGGGCCGTTCGAGTGGTTTGGTACCGAGAGAAGTCGAGAAGGGAAGTTACTCACTGCAAACTCCAAGCAAGTCATGGGAAGAAAAAAAAAGTTCCACAAAGTAGGCCTATAACTAAAAAACTGTGTATGTTGCAACTTTTCAGAGAGGGCACAGCGCTGAAGAGGAGGTGGGTGGAGGAGGTAATGGAGACATCTCAATAAACCTAAAACGTATGTGGCACTACAGTGAAGGTAAAGCTGGAACTAAACTCTTTCTTGTGAAGACTTCAAAATGCATTGAATTACAACCAGATTTAACTCGTTCAACTTTAGTTGCTCTCCTTTTCCTTGATTGACGACAAATAAAGGGAACAAGGCCTGTACGTACAAACATAGTATCCTTTTGGTCATATTACATTGCCAACATAAAGTCTGAAGCTTAGTCTTGCTCATAACGGAGAAAGAAGCCAACGATAGTGCTTTGACATTGCACAAGAAAAAACGTGGCACTCGACTAAATGAAGCTCATTAGTGCCCTCGTCTAAGGATCATATGTGGTACTTATTTGGACTTGCGATCATGAAATCGGACCACTTTAGTAAAGATGTTGCTGTTTTTGCAATCAAGTGAAGGAGGAAGGGATTTTCATTCCACAACAAAGAGCATAAGACCTCTGCTGGAGAGGTCTAAATCTGCTTTGGCATCTGAACCTTCGCTGCTCTTTGAAAATGAGCTTTACTTCGAGAGAGTTGAATATTGAAGGGTCACGGGGGTCAAGTTTGTGATATCACACAGAAATGAGCTGGGACCCTCCAGTGCACAGCTTGCCCGGACCACCTCACCGCAAACGTCTCACAAGACATTCATCACCGCGTTGGGGAAACTAGACCCGCTAAATTCAGTCTAGATTCCAAATATTATTCTGGTAAATGGCATAATTTTAAAATATACTTTCCCCAACAAAGGGACGGGTTGCATCTGGGTGTGTTGCAAAATTATTAACTTGATGTACAGATGAATTCATAAAAGATGTTTTTGTTCATGGAGGATGATTCATTCTATTTTCCTGTGTTTGGAGAAATTGCTCATCATTTCCATTCCTAAACACGGCCCTCTACATTATTCAAACCTGAGAGTCAAAACAAATTATGACTTGGAATTACTGTAATGTGAAAAACCAAGTGGATTGAAATGTCCCTATTTTACCTCTTGGTTTCTATTTTGCCAAACAAAGTCTTTTGTCGCATCACTTTTTTTTTAAAGATCTGACTCGATGGCTAACAAAGGAAGGAGATGATGTGCGCTTTTCCTTTTTAAAAAAAACCAATTTTAGCATACGTTGTTACATCCCGCTACCCGAGCCCAAACACAATTAGCCGCACGAGGACACATGGGTGATCTTAAAGGAATATGCCACAGTTTTTTACATACTGAGATATGTTCTTACCTGAGCTTAGACGAGTTGATGCGTAACTGTCTGGTCTTTGTGCGTGCGCTCAGTCACGCAAATGTTGTTAGCATTTAGCCTCTCCCAGCATAGGTATAGCCCCAAACTGGGGTGAAGTCAGAAGCTAGCTAGCGGTTCCACGTTTAATACCTTAGGAGCACTTCGACTTTACTCCGACACAAAGACCAGACAGTTACGCATCAACTCGTCTAAGCTAAGGTAAGAACATATCTCAGTATGGCAAAACGGTGGCCTATTCCTTTAAACAAACTCCCGTGTCGATGACTCTTCCCCCCGATATCAGCGCTAGACGCACCAATCCAGCGTTGACATAAGAGACGAAAAGGTGGAATGGCATAAACCCACAGGCAGCGTAAAAGCAGGAGCTAAAGCTAGCGCATGGTATAGATCCCAGCTGTCTCCTAGCTTACTACTCGCCCCAGACACGGAAGTCGAGATCAGTTGTGGAGAGACAACGCCCCGCCAAGGCGACCGACAAGTGCACACGGGTGGGACTGCGCTCCCAGGTAAAAAGGTATACCCCAAAACGTAATGGAAACGAAGTAAGCGTTATTTATTTTTTACTAAAGGTAATAATAAAAGTTACTAAGTTCCATTTTCTTGATCCCAAAGTCTAGTCATTTTAAACTTAATTCGTCCCATTTTAGATACGTTGGCCTTGACACTCATTTGGCTTCTGTTTCCATGCTGTTGCTATGCTTTGACAACACCTGCAAACTACATAATACCTATGCAAGTTGCCTTTTTGCCATGGCTAGTTTTACTTGTTTTATAAAGTTCAACTCCAAACATTTACTTGTCATTACCATATGCGCGCTTGCAAGCAAAAGCGAGACTTCCAGTAACAGCATGATACTTGAAACAGTGGAAGTAGACACAAGATCATTTAAAGTTTGTCCTTGGGTGAGACGGTATACCTTGATGTAAAGCAGTTCTTTTGCAGGGTGAGCGGTTAGAATTTCAGACATTTAGCCGGCTGTTTGCGTGATTATGTTGTCTTTGGGCATGTTTGAAGCGGCGCTGTAAATGGGAACGCATTGTGTTCATACCCGGTAGGTCTGTTAAACGAGGTATGTGACACTTAGAAGCATCAGACCGTGTCCTGTTCCCAACTCGCTTGTTTATACTGCTGCCTTATGAGGCCTTTGTACCGCGTTTCGTCAGCTCGCTCGGAGCTTCCACAGAGCTGACAGTGCAGCAGAAAGACCTGTCACGGGCCCCCCCCCCCCAAAACGCAGCACAGTCGACACAAATTCCGGCGCAGAGGAGTGTCCTTGAAGGCCTCACTCTCTCCCTCCACAGTCCACGGGGAGGTGGGGTAGACATTAGCACTACACACAGTGGAACCTGCCCCAGCCTGCTCCCTGTAAGCCGACTAAACCCGAGCCCATCTGACCCCACTCAGACTGCTGACGGAGAAACATCCCCTTCACAGCCTTCAACGCCATGTACAAGTACAAGTGCGACAGATGAGGTTTCATATTAGGCAACATGGCTGTGTCCGAATGTCCACACTATTCCCCCAAATAGTGTGCACTATATGTAGTGGTGCCAGGGAGAGAAGAGTCGTGCAGAAGAAGAAGATGAGTAGTAGTACCCATAGTTGTGTTTTATTTTCCCATGAATAAACCGCCTAAATATAAATCGTCATAATGAAAAGTCGCTACAACGTTAGCTGCTTAACTTTAGCTTGAGGTGGTCAAAGATCGTTCGTCTCCCCTCTAAGGCAAAAAGGCAATATCCAAGCGGTTTTCTTCATTTATGTAAAATTTATATTAATTTAAATGTATCTGACCAATAAATTATCCATAAATATTAAAGTGTTACTTGACTTTGGTCGGTATCGTAGAAATCCACAATTACCGAAGTTTAGCGAACTTAAAATGTAGCGCACTCATTCTGTTGGCAGTTCGGGCACACTAGTTTCTCCACACCACTGGTCACGTGACAATGCATGCGTGATCTGCAACGAGGAGAAAGTAGAGAGCTGCCTTTCCGAGTTTGGGACTAGGATGGGCATTCGGACACTGCCTGTGTTCTTTTAGCCTGCGTTCTCTTTATAGGGCATTGTTTCATCGTTAGAAATGATCTGACCTCCAATTGACCTTAAGTTCTTTTAATTATACTGTTTTACACACTCCTGACCCATATCCCAGTGAGAGAAAATATTCACTGACCCCTATGAACTGGTTCTTTTCGAGAACACTTGAGTCAGGATTTTGCCCTAGACTGCGTTTAGTTCTTTGCCACGTTTCGATCTGGTCTTACATGCAAAGCCAACTATTTTCTAAGGTGGTAGGTGTGAAAAGTCTCGAAAGTCAACGTCCTACTTCCTTGTTTGACTTGATCAATCCATACATGGAAGTTCCAGTGCTTTATGTAAACAACAAGTGCAACGCGATGAGATATATCCGGGATCAGAGTCTCGCGCTGCTGATGAAGCGCGGATGACTGCTGATGTCCCTCACTCTGATCAGACCTAGTCATTAGCAGTGGTCTGTGTGCAGTCACGGCCCGCGCCCCGGTCCTGACGCCCCATTTCACCGCTCGTCTGCCATTGTTTATTCAGCGGAAGGAGGCTGGAGGCGGCCTGTCAGAAAGTGAGTCTGCCTGCCATCCGGGGACGCACTCGGCATACCAAACAAACTCCCGACCTGCGCCCGCTGGAGGATTGAGACAAGTCTGCGCTGTCGGTCACGCTCCATGGCCCCTGAGTGAGTGTGTGCGGAGCTCTGCAGAGGAGGAGCGTGCCTGTCCGGGCCTCAGGAAACAACCAGGAGAGACTCGCAGTCGTGTTCTCCACCTGATAGTGTTGAAGTGCAGAGCATTGCCCCCCCCCCAGCCTGTCACTGCGTCGCCTTCATCCCTTTCACTCAGGACCTGACGCAAGGCTCCGACCCAGACGCGCTGCCCCACTAAGGGAGCACATGTTTACATGTCCCTGTGCCAGGCCCTCCACTCTGGCACGGGTCATATGCAGCAGTGTTGATCCCAGGGAAAAGTGCATTATAGAGTTGACTTTCAAGTCAGCACAGGAAGTAGATTCAACGTTTGAACAGTAGTTGAAGAAGCAAGGAGTTTGTCTTATTCTGTTGCTCTCGGGCATCTTGACACATTAACAATCGTTCTTCAAAGACTTTTGTGACTCTTGCATACAACACAACTGTTAGTATTCGTATTAATGGTGTCTGTATTCAATTAAATTAATCAATGTGATAACAGCAGTTGCCTCATGGGGCTTCACAAAAATGGCTGATTTAGTCAACCCGGGCATCAGCCACCAAACAGTGGAACAGACAAGCAAAAATATAGCGTCCAAATGTCTGACTGTCGACAGGGAAGCATGAATGAAAGAGGAATACATTTCTCTGAGAATCACTTGTCCCTAAACCCTCCTCCCCAACAAGTAGTGACTATCCCAAAACAGGAGGAGAACCACTCCCATCGATAGTATGAAGATTCATCGACACTCAAATCTACAAATGTTCCAGCGTGTAACTGATGAAGCAGAAGCAGAATTTATTGCACTCTGTGAGACTGCTTTGTTAAACATTCTTCCCGCCTTTGGTGTCCATTGAAATTGTGATCTTGGTGCAATACCGAGTGGCACTTCAACTGCACTGCTGCTCACGGAGCCTAGTGAAGAGGGTCATCGGGGCGGAGAAAAGACCCTCCCTCTGGGACTTCTCTAACTCCCCGGGCCTCTTCAGAAACCGTCACTATCCTCTCTCTATCGCCTATACTCTTCACTCTCTTGGAGACAAAATGGAGCATCATGCCAGAGTAAATAAGCCCTGTTACCGAGCAGAACGGTGTGAATGGGTGGGTGGTTCCTTGACGTAAACGCTTTATGTGTTTGATGGAGATGGAAAAGCGCTGTGTAAAATAAGACGAATTACCAAAGAGGCTGTCTTTGTGAGGAACAGTAAGTTGCCCCATATCTACAGCCACTAAAACTCCAACTAACAACCTTCTGAAAACTTTTGCTATGATTGACTAACTATGATTTTTATTGTTGTGTGTGCCTGCCTTTTCTCTGCACAGTTTTTATCTGCTCACTGACTGCCTCGATAATATAATCTGGCTGTGATTGGGGATCACAGTTCTGCCTGAAACAGCTGTTGGCTCCATACGTCTTTGGTTTGTGTTTGTTTTGTCTCTGCGTAGAGCTGTGTGAGCTCTGGATGCCGTGGGCGCTGCAGAGGTGACCCGCCGCAGAGTGCTGAGCCACGGCATCTGTCTGACAAAACAGAGCACAAGTCTCACTCTGACAAACTGTGGGACAGAGGACGGGACAGGGGCTTTGCAGGCTCCTGTCAATCCTCTGGGGAACAGCTGTGTCTCTCCAAAGGAAAAACCTGACTGTGGCCCATATAGGTCCTTTTTTTTCCCTTTCTGTCTGATTATAATTGGCCTTATAAGTGACGTAAGGACATATTGTGTCTTTGTGTAATCAGTGATGGTTAGAAAGGGCATTTTACTTTAAATACAAATCTCAAATACGTAAACATCCATCAAAATTGGTAATATCTTCTCGTGCTTTCAGTGAAGTCCATTAATGTCATCGCTAAAGCTCTGTGAGGAAACTATTGTAGCCCATTGGTAATCATCTACTAAAAAACGTTGAAAATGCAACCTGCATCTGTGAAAATGAAGAGCTCTTTTGAGATGGATTTCAGCTTTAGGGCAATTCAATGCATACATCAACAACAATCCGAATGCTATATAGACTCGAACTGAAAAATGTTTTATAGTTTGGAGTACATTTCATTTTTTTTATTCGTGACCTGTCTTCCAATGTTGTAGTGTACGTCAAGGGCAGTCAAAGTCAGGTCATGTAATTTATCCTCTGGCACTTCAGATGATTGTGAGAAATACAAATGTGCACAACTGAGATCAAATACCTGCTAATGTACCACAAACATACAATAATATTGTCAGTTCCTAGGAATTTTTTACTTGGGAGAGGAACCCCAGACCTCCCTTTTTTGTCTATACAGCATAATGTACAATACTAGCGAAAGTGCTCTTTGAATTTTGGTTGCCATGTTGAGTCCCTACATCTATTGACTATTAAAAAAGTCGTCCCTCTGCCAAGCAAACCTACCACTGCTGCATGTGACCCTTCAGATCCACCATTCACAGGCATTTGATCTTTTTCAGTTCATAGTCACAGCACAGTGTGAAAAAGCAGTCTGACACATCAAGTTGTGGTTTTGTTTGGTTGTAGGTTTGTTTGAAGGTTTGTTTAAAGAATTACAAAAAAAAGAAGAAGATCAAGTCATCAAAGCCCCCATATTATGCTCATTTTCTCCGGTCTCACACAGCATGCTCCCAATATGGGTCAACATAAAAGTATGCCATTCCTTGCGGTTTACTCTAGGACAACATCCGAGTGTTTGTAAATGCTCCCGGGGCTTTCCTCCGCCAGGGCTGACCCCCGTCAGATGAGTATTTGTTCAGATAATTGCTGGGTAATCTAAAATTTAAACAGAGGTCTTCACCCGCATATGCACATGAAACGCAGCCACATGCAAATGCACACAATATGGATGCCAACGCAAGAGCGCAACCCGCCTCATTATTGAGATTCTCCGGGTTCGGCGAAAGTGCACACCAGCGCCTTGGGCTTCGGAATAAGATGCAAACAGACATTTCATGAATCCACCATGAATTTTTCAGCATTACAGCCCTTCAAAGTCGTATTATTATTGTTGTTATTATTTAGAATCCCACGTTATGGATAAATTATGGAGCGAAACGGGCACAGCTTGTGTGCATTTTAATTAATCTCCGACTGCAGGGGGAGGAAAAATGACTTTTTATCTCGTGCCAAGTGAGGACCACCTACAGCAAGAGAACAAGCAGCGAGCTCTGAGTGTTCCTGGCCAGCGCTGCAGCCGGGAGAGCCACATGTTATACCCAAACAGTCTGGAGCTCCATCACCTCACACACTGCAGAGAGGTTGTGCAACTTCACAAGGATTACAAGTTAGTGCAGATGATGCAAATGGGGCTGGCTGAAAGATTTCCTGGACGGCGGCTTTTGCAACTTGGATAAGGCGGTCATTGCGTGGCATTGCGTTGTGTCCGAAAAGTCCAGGCCGGAATCTTTAGAAAGCCAAGCAAATTCAGGTAACTCTTTGGAGAATGTGTGTGCGCATAGACAGGGCCGCCTTAACCTACCCATAGGCCCCTGGGCTAACCATGAAATATAGGCCCCCCAACCCTACTTAAGGCTACTTTAGTTGCGATTGAGAGTGAGGAGTTGTTGTCATGGCACAGAGCCCCTCCCTCTGCCATGATGGTAGCAGTCCAGCGGCAAAACAGATTGTTTACTTATGTACTTGCTTGTGTACATTGAACATCTTGTAACAATATAGTGTTTACGAAACACGTACTTTATTACTTTGTCATTTTGGTCAAGAAGTGTTTGCTAAATGTAATGTTACAACTCACTAAAACGCATGTGAGGAAAGTTAGTTTTGCCAGTATAACGTTTTCACCAGCTGGAGGCTTGTAGAGCCAAGTCCTGCACCCAGCCACAGCAGAAAGTCTCGTAACTTTCCAAAGACTTGTGGCTTTTAAACTCCTGCATCGTGTAGTAACTTACACCAGATACAAGGTAGTTCACTATGTCCATGTATGTGCGTGGAGGTAAATGGTCCAGGTCTCTGTGCCATTCCGCTGCAGGGAGCTCGTATGGGTCGATGTTTTTGGATGTCTGCAAGCTTCTCCAAATACCGCTGTCTCCAAATACCGCTGATGTCCCGATCAGGGTTTTTTTTTGCCCCAGAGTCCGAGTCATTTGATTTAGAGAATTGCCTGATACCGAGTCCCGATCCAATACCTAATATATATATTTTTTTAATTAAGAAAAAAGCCGGGCTCTCGTCTCTGTCCATCACGGACTTTTAAACATCTCTGCAGAAGTGCGAGGAGGGTTTCTCCGCTCAGTGCGGGCCTGAGTAGCCACGGTTCAATCACATGAGGCGGTGTAATAGCGATAAAAACAGCTGTTTGTTACTTCTTCCCGTCCGCTCGCACTCCTCACTTAGCCCACAGTAGACTCATGTTGTTATTGTTCTCCCTGGCACTTGTGTGGATTTGGCGATTTCTCAGACGAAGGAGGGACACGGACTGAGCGGATGGTGCGAGTGGTTTGACGCAGCCAGGTGGAGTGAGTAGAGGCGCTGGGCCGGGGGGAGAGGACAGAAAGTGTTCGAAATCTAATCAAAAGTAATGAGAATGGACATGCGTATAATCCGAGTCCTGATCGGGAGGTAATGTCCAATTCCGATCGATTGGGGCCGATTTCCGGTCACGTGATCGGATCGGGACATCCCTAGTTTTAACGAAGCGCATTTTTTCCAGTTTGGCTTTACCCAAATCTAAAAGCTTCTCAGCTGGAGTTTAAAGCCTATAGGCCAGCATAACTCCTCATTTGGACCCTCGAAAGTGATCTAAACTGATCTTCTTCCCTGTGTTGTTGCTGTGCTGAACTTTTTCATAGCTTTTTTTGGTTATTTATTTGTTGCTCTTTTGTGGCTATTTTTTTGGTCAGTTTTTGCCACTTTTTTGTTGCACTTTCATCACTTTTCAGACACGCTTTTTTGTTGGAATTTCTTCTCGTTTTTGTCGCTGTTTTGATGCTCATCTCTAGAAGCTTTTAGATTTGGGTAATGCTGAACTGGAGAAAAGAGAATAATCACATCTAATTGCAAACCAGTGTTAATTTTGACAACATATTTTAATTTAGTTTTAGTCTTAGTCTTTTGACGAAAATGTAATTCAGTTTTAGTCGAGTTTTAGTCAAAAAAATATCTTCAATTTTAGTCGAGATTTAGTCGACTAAAATTGCAAGTCAATTTAGTCGACTAAAATTAAGACAAATTTAATCGACTTTGTATTTATAATATTCATTATAATCATATTTAATCGAGGTCCTCTGCTTCATGGAGCTGCTCCCTCATGAACAAAGCTCAGAGCTGTTCCTTTGGCAGTGAATTTACATGATATGAGGCTCTTTCAGACTGTCAATAGAAGTTTGGATGATATTAGTCTCTCCTTTTTATTTTTATTTAGTCTTATTTTAGTCGACTAAAATATCTGGACATTTTAGTCATAGTTTTAGTCGCAGGAAAAACTTTTAATTTAGTTTTAGTCCAATTTTAGTCATCAAAAAAATCACTTTGACTAAAATAAAGACTAAATATTTTAGTCGACGAAATTAACACTGTTGCAAACTTGACTTTTTTTCTAAATCATGCAGCTCTTATAGCAGAGTAATTTCTGCATTTATTACTCACACAACATTCTCTCATTTACATAGATTTGGGGCCGTAACTCTGTGACATATTTCACATGGTAAATTAGGTGCAGCATGCCCACAAAATAGCTCATTTAATTTTTTCTGCTTGCCCCCAAAATATTGTTTTCTTCTTTTATACAAAGTCAACCATGAGGTCAGTCCTACAGCCCAGATAAACATGGACACAAAATGTACTATGGATTGGACACAGACCTTCCATTACTGGCACTACTGCTGCTAAAATTACATCTTCTACAACTAATCAGGATGCCACTGTACCGCCACGGGCATCAGATTTCATTGCGATTCCTAGATTTAGATTCCGTAAGTACATTTATATGCCCACGTCTGACTCCTTTATAATGTTAAGTTCGGTGCTCTGCGTTTGAATTCCTGTTCCAGGAAACCGTTTCGTATTAGATGGTACAGTGCGGCACATCCTCTTCCAACCTCTTTTCACAGGCCTGAAATCTGTGACTGTGTTTGATACAGCGTCAATGCAGAGAGTAAATGGAATGTTCACAGCTCTGCCAAACTAATCACGTTTCAAAAAAAAGAAAGAAATTAATTGCACATTTACATAAGTGTCATTTTTTAGTTGATCCAAAAATCATGCCTGGAAGGACCGCAGACTGTTTATTTAAATGTTAGAGTGAGTACTTTGATTTAGCTTTGCCTCATGTTAATCTGCAGCAGTCCCCAGGTCTGCACAATGTTCTCTCACTGTGCACCACGGGGGGAAAGATGTGAGTATTCTGCAGTGGTTCTTGGTTTTTCATACAAGCTGCATTGCTAAGCGGTTGCTAACACTAACGTTGTTGTCAGGAAATTGTCAAGCCACGAATACAACCGTTTTGCTTCATGTGAATAGCCAGTGTGCACCTTACGTGTAACTGCAGTCTCTATGTTGAGCTTGTCCATGATGATGGCACAAATTACTTCGGCCCCAAGTAACAACTTTTAGAGTGACATTGCAGGATTTTAGCAGCAGTTGTGGTGAATAGGTCTGAGCTCATTCTACACATTAGGACATTGCTGGTGCATTTAGTGGGTGGAAAATACATAATTTTAATATTTTTAAATTCCGTCTAGTCCCTTTAACAAATGCGGGATTATGAATATATTTTTTCTACTAAACAAAGAGACAGAGACGGAGACATGGAGAGGAGCAAAGTGGTTCAACAACAGCCCATAAATACTTAAAGATCGGACAATGCTAACCAGGAAGTTAGTGAAGCTAATGTTAACTTCATGCTACGTTAGCTAACGAGTGCCGTTTTCCGCGTGTCTTTCCACTTTCCAACGCAGTTACGCCATGATCCCGCCCCCCACATTGTTCTAACTTTAACCAAATCCCTTTTCCTAACCCTAACCTTAAACCTAACCCTAACCTTAAAGGAATAGGCCACCGATTTTACATACTGAGATATGTTCTTACCTTAGCTTAGATAGATAGTTGATGCGTACCTGTGTGGTCTCCAAAGATGTTGTGTTTGGAGCCATAGAGGAGAGGCCTCTCCTCTTCTCTGTAAGGAAACGGTAAAAAATTGTGAAAAACTGCGACTCTCATGAGAGGGTTTTTTCTACCATCTAGGCTAGGCCACGCCCCCTTGTGTGACGCATTGCCGTCTGTATCTATACCTGGAGTTGTGTTTTGTATCTTCCAAATCATCCCAAACTACTAAGTCACGCTCATGGCATTCTGACGAAAAAACATAACCATCTCTGCGAGCATGTAAGCTTGGAGTGCGGTGCCACAGAGGGGGCTGTAACTTGTGCATTATGGATTAGCGGTCAGCTCATATTTAAATGATAGAGATCAGGAGGTCAGCAGGTTCAGCGTTGCCGCGCGGTTAAACAGGGTTAAATCAGCGAGTGTGCTCTGAATACCTGCAGGACCTGCTCTGGGCACTTTCTGACCTCAGCCACATCTGGACCTGCGCTCATGTATATGGAACATCCTCGTGTTTATAATTGTACGCCGCGCATACACAGACACAGGTCTGGATGAAATCAACAGCCATATTCAGTGGAGAAGGCTGGACTGGAGACATTTTATAAGTAATGCCATACGATCACCGTCTCCAGTGTGAACCTTCGCTGCTTTACCGTGACGGTTGTGCGGTTTCTGCTTGCTCTGGTTGGATACACGCCATATACTGTAAGTTGCAGACCTGGTGAGGACTGGAGTTCACAACAAAAGCACTTCAAAGAGGTACGGCATGTGCTACAAATGAGATGTGAACCAGTACGTATTCACGACTAGCCTGTTTTCAACCTGAACATTTGAGATTCTGAGCTTTGAATATTGTGAAAACAGAAACAAACAAAAAACTGCCTGAAATGTTTGCTCTGGTTGTTGCCCTCCACATTGTTACAATCCGTAATCCATCACCGGACCCGCTCCGCCTTCATCACGCCGCCATTGATTTGTTGGTATCCAGTAAACTAAAATGAAAGCTGGTTTTTAATGTGTCTGTCCCTCTGCTGCCTGCAACTAACCAACCTCTCACTCCTTACATAGACACTATTTCACCTTCTAAAAGATAAATAACAATGCTAAGCTACTCAAAAGAATGCTTTGAAGCCTTAATTTTGCATGATTTATCCACTTGGAAGATTTTGGTTTCACATTTTGGTTGTACAAATTGAAATATAATAGGTCTGTTTCTTGAATGCTTGCATAAGACAAGGCTGTGTTTTGCTCATCTTACTCATGACAGCAGTGTGGGCAGCATTATGCTCCTGGCACAAACTGTAAAATCTGTCAAAGTTGACCATTGGATAGAAAATGGCTGAGCTCAAAGTCTTAGAAGTGCTGCAACCATGTTTTATTTTATTTTTTTCGTCCCCCCAATGACCTCCGTTGCAGTTTAGAACACTGAACATGTAGCTGACCCATGGCAGTAACACATTCAGCCGATTGTTATTTGCTGCCGTATTCTCAAAAACATGTTTAACTCTCTGACCCCTGCCCCTGAACCTGCAGAACACGAGCAGTTATTGTTTTGCCGAGACGCGAAGCCAGGGCGGTGCGGTCTGAATGGAATCGTGTGGGCGATGCCTCAAAAAAGAGCAGATAGATCAAGCTTCATCATCATACTTTGAATAAATATGTTCTACTTTCATAATGTTATAATATTGGTTATTCTGAGCTTGTTCTGGGGGTTATTCACGGATAGATATTCAGGCAGATTCATTCTCCAAAACCAATCAGTGGAATCGAGTGAATTTTCTTTGTCACCATGGGAATGTTCAATGTCTATTCCGCTTCGTCTTATGGCTATATCGTGTTGTCATGTTTTTTTCATGTGTTCACACATCATGCAGTTTCCTAAAGAAGAAAAAAAAGAAAAAAATCTGCGCTATCAAGGTGCATGCACTGATGTTACAAAACTGTGAGTCTCCACATACTTTCTTGGACTCAACAATATTTTGAGGGATTTCTCCAGAAGAATTTTTCAATATCTAATTCGTAGCCTGTTTCTTTGAGCTTTGAGAAACAAAAAACAAGGTGAAATTTGAACTTTTACAGATTTTTTCCCCACTAATAATTAGAGGTTGACCAATATGGGTTTTTCTAAGGCCAATGCCGATTCTTTGGGAATTTTATAGGCCGATGTCGATGTGCCCAACTGATATTTTTTTGTCCTGGCTTTGATTATTTGCCGTTAGCATTAGCAAACTGTTGCTAGCCGTGGCAGTTTGCGCGGCGATCAAAAATACAGTTGCGGAGGTTAGAACTAACTCAGCGATTTAATTCTCCAGGTTCTGCAAGCAAAATGACATGCAGCATGTCCATAATGACTGAGGTTTAGTGAAGTGAAGCTAACCAATTTTCATCGCAATATTTCTCTGTTCCCCTGAGAAGTTGTGGGAGGACTCGTTTTTAAGCCCTGACTTTGCCCATTTTTTGCATTGGAAAAAAGCAGTCACTATCCCTTTCGGTCCCAGAGATATCGGCTTTTATCAGCCCATTACCATCCATCCATCCATTTTCTTCCACTTGTCCGTTGCCGGGTCGTGGGGGCAGCTGTTGGAGCTGCCCAAATCACATTGCTTTTATCAGCCCATTACCGATATTGTAAAATCCCCATATATCAACCCAAAATATTGGTTAGGGATATCGAAAACAAACATTTTTCTTGACCGACCACCTTGCCTCTTTAGCCGGTTGAAACCGGTTAACCGCGGCCTGTGCTTGTACAGGGTACAGTAGCAGAGAAATGAGATCTCGCGTTTGGGTTTGCGACCTCGCTCTAAATGTTTTTATTGGTTTATTAAGAAGAAACAGGCAAGAAAAATGTATTGCGAGGGAGGGTCTGAGGGATAATTTGTTCACTTCACACAAAAAGATCTTACTGTAGTAGCGTTCAGTCCACTGTCTATAATAGCGTAGTTTAGAGATCACTTTTTTTTTTTCACCGACAACCGACAGCTTTGATCAGTTAACGTTGACACGGTCAACCACCGGTCAAACGGTCATCAGTTAACATCCCTAATATCGGCCGATATATCTACTAATAATTAGTTTATTTATAAACTAAACAAGATCCAAAATCCTCTCTGAAAACATCTATGTAACTAATGTATCAACAAAATAAAACCATCAATTCAAACCTGCCTCGATCTACTATTTCGATTTCTTTGCTGAATACTTGCAATAATGTGTTCCCCTTCATATTTATGTTAGTAATCCCCCCCCCCCCCCCCCCCCCCGTTTCCCTGCAGTAGTGCTGTTGATGCCTTTTTTCTCAGTAATTGAGAATCTAAGACAAAATCTATGTGTGGTAAACTTTGTATTGCGGAGCCCTTGCAGATCACCATCTGCAGGCCCACAGTTCAAGTTACATTGTTCTAATCCGCCTAAATGAGAATAAATCTTCTCCGAACAAGCCAAAGCTGGGGGAAACACTCTCCGGCTCTCCATTCGATCCATTCTGCGCTCTCATTTTCACTCTTTTAGCTGACAGCATTCCCACACGGCTGCATTACAACATGACAAACTAATCAAATGCCATGGGAACCGGGGCGGGCGGCCGTGTGTGGGAGACATCTGCAAGAAAAAGCCAACCCATACAATTCCATCTAGAGACTGCGTTCTGGTCCTAATAAGTTGTCAAGTGGTGCCGGTGGAGGCTCCTGAGCCCCTTAAGCTGTTGCTCAAACATGATCGGGGCCGTGCGGGTGATTTGCAGGACAATTGGCCCACTAGGGAGGTCAGGAGGTCAGCCGGAGGTGCTTGTCCGTTCCTCCGCGTTAAAGCCGATACACAAGCAGCGCTAATCTCTCAGACACCCCTACTCGCATTGGTGAATATGGGAACCAGGAGGATACTATCTGGAGCTCTGAAAAGGTCTGATGAATTTCATTAATGTCAAGCTGATTGAGATGTTACTTGAAAACAGTTACTTTTGCCCAGTTAAAGCGATACTGCGTAACATCTAATAAATCAAATAAAATACAACATTTTCATGATAGCTTTTATTGGTGAAAAATATATTGTTTCTGTGTTCAGATTATCCTATTCTCAGGACATCATTTCTGGTAGCTACCCCCAGCTGGTAGCTTAACCCACTGCAAGAATAGGATTTTTTAACTGCTTTAGTATCAATGTTTATGTTTAGCAGTTGCTCTTGTGTCTTAGCAATATATAGCCTACTACTATTACCTGGGAAGTTACGCAGTGTGTCTTTAATATTTATACACTTTGAAAGCAATGCCCTCGCAAAAGAAGGTGTCCATGTAGGCTCTTTGCACAGAATGATGCATAGCAACATGATGCTAACTTCCTAGGGTTTCCTGTCATAGTTTTATTCCTATGGGGTGTTAGAAATAAATAAATATTTAAACAGTATGTGGCAGTAAAAAACACGCAGCTGTTGGACAGTCACTTAGTTCCAACGTGTTCAAACATTACTCAGGGCGTAAACACTTCACCGGAGTAGGCTTAACTGAAAGTGTTTTAACCTTGAAGCTAAAAGCTAATCCTAATTTAATGCTTGCACATGGTAAAATAGTGCCTCCTTTCGATGTGATATATTTATTTGAGTTTTCTTTTGTTTTAAAATCATTTCATTTCTAATTTACCTTAACCATTTGGACAGGAAGTAGTCTTTACCCTCCACTGGCCAACAGGAAGTTAGCTGAAACATCCTGTACCCAGAGCCTACTGTTTTGTGATCGGCTAATAATAAATTAGATGACGGCGTGAGTCCTGTGGGCAGTTGTCCTATATTTTGTGAGGTCGATTGATCCAGCTTGTACCAGTTCATTCTGCTCTTGTGTCCTTGGCATTTCACATTCCTTGTCCTAGAAGGGACCCTATTGTTCATGTTTTAGTGGTAGTTGATAGTTGTGGTATAGCCTCCAGAGAAAAATGCCCATTTGAATTTTATTTATTTATTTTTAATCGTAATAATTTCTGAAACACATTCTCCAGAGCCACAACAAAAATCATTGACCTGTTTTTCCAGTTGAAGTCCGAGCAGCATTGTGGCGATTGTACTATGTCCCAATCAGTGCTAGCTTGCACACTGTTTGTTTTTCTACGGTTCGCCAGCAACATAGAAACAAGTCAATATTCTGGATACATGTGACCGAGGCCGGATTTATGCAGGTGCTTACAGGGGCTAAGCCCAGGGGCCCAGCAGGTTGAAGGGCCCATGGGCATAAGGAGAAAAATGCATGCTTAGTTCGGGTTGTCAAACTAGTTCCCTCTCTCTTTGCAGACTCCCTCACATGTAAGGCTTTATCAGATGACTTTGTACCCGAGACTAAACCAGGACTGAACCAGATCTAAACTAGTTCTAAACAAGGTCTGAGTCCAGTTGAAACTGGAAAAGAATATGTACCTATTGGTCTGTTAAAATGCATGAGAATCCACCATTAAAATATATATCTTTTTAAAAATAGTAAGAAGTTACTTTTGCATGTTCAAATAAAACAAAAATTCATTGTAGAGAAAGAGAAATCCGACAGACATACAGTATATGGGGGACCCTGAAAAAACCTTAGCCCCGGGGCCCATTTTACTTAAATCCGGCCCTGCATGTGACTCACAGACGGTAAAATGAAAGATAATATCTGGTGATTATCTTGTTCTAGCCTGCCATTACAAGAAAACGGATCTTTACAAGACAGGGATCCTGTAATCTTCTTAACTTCTGACTTGAACCCACATCTACCAAGTTATTTTCTAATATCTCCTCAGATTGTTGACACTTAACACCAAACTCTAAACATTTCATCTTCAAAGCGAAAAATTGCACCATTACAGTTTGTCAAATACTCCCCCCCCCCCCCCCCCCCCCCCCCCCCACAGTGTTTTGCATATGCCCCCCCACAAAGCGGAAAAACGGCCCTGTGTGACTCGAATGTTGCTGCCGGTTCCTGTCAGTGCAGCGCAATTTCGAAGTGCTGTTTCTCAGAATACAAATGCACAAGATTACTGGTAATTTGATTTGATTATACACCGGAGTTTGTCTCTCATAAGAACGCAACGCCCCGAGCCAGGAAACAAATTACATTCAGCTTGATATCATAGACGGCAAATGTTTCCTGTGAAGTGAATACACTGCTTCGCCGCTCATATCAAGTGTAAGTACACGACTCTATTTCACAACAAGAGGGCCAGACACCAGCGGCGTCGGAAGCGTTTGGAAAGTGGGGGGGACACATTTCAAAAATGGAGGGGGTCGACTTCTTAACATTAAGAACTACAGTGGGACACGGTCAGGACACAGAGCAATGTTATTGCTTTAGCGGGACCACATCCAAATCGAGCGTTACTTCAAGAATACGTGAGAGACTCGATCGGCTCAGCAGCGCCTCTCCTCCTGGCAGCTGGGTGGACATATAGGGCGGATAACCAAACACCTGTGGAGCCGCTGTTCTCCTGTCCAGCCCTGGCTTCATGACGCTTTGTGAAAAAGCTCAGTGAATGAAACTCTTATGAGACGGCGCGCTCGTGTTTGCGTCCACATTTAGCTTCAGCCACACCCGTTAACTCCCGCCATCGCAAAGAAACATCTCAACGCTCGTATCTTCACATTTCCCACAAACGCAGATAAAATTTAGTCAAGGGGTAAAGGAAGCAAACATTTATCCGTCAAATGAATAATTCAGATATTATTTGGTTAAGTTAGAGTCCAGACAGCGAGGTTTAACGGGCGTATTGACCGGTTGAACACTCGTGCTAGCCCGGGGCAGTTTCCCCAAACTCACGCTACATCAGTTTCATCACTCGCTTTACAAACACGTCCAAAACTGATGTTCCTCACCTTAAAGTTACTGGTCAGGCCCTTTGTACCGATGAAGACACGCTGTCCACCTGCCGAGGACCCCGAAAAGTCCTGCTCCTCCATGTGATAATCCGTGAAAAACTCCGGAAACACGATGCACGAGTGTCCTTGTGCTTCGGTTTGGTCAAATCTGTCCGTCCGTCCAACAATAATCCTCAGTATTCTCACTTTAGCCGTTTTTCAGCGGTTTACAGAGACATGTTTACATTTCAGCCGCTCTGAGGTGAGGAGCCGCATGAACACAGCTACGCAAAGCGGAGCGTATGCGCCGCGGAGCGACGCGATACTGGCGCGGATAATGGGATAATGCCAGTATATGTTTTTAAATGTATGGAAAATAAGGCGCGGGTCATATTCAATTGTTTGGCCTCGGGGAGCCTATTGAAAAGGTCCAGTCTAAACTAGTAAATGTAAAGTCAATGAAAATTCACGTTGTGAAAGTGGGGGGGACCAATCAACCACTTTTCAAAAGTGGGGGGGACACGTCCCCCTCACAATGAATGGTTCCGACGCCCATGCCAGACACACAACGGTGAAGCCTTGTGAGGCCCGGTTCAGTTTGGACGCGCGCATTATGATGTGGATTACCGTGCAGCGCAATAGCCTAACATGGTGGGGCGAGCCTCAAGCAAGAGCAGAACTATTTGTCGGGCTAACCAGGGGGTCTGGCCCTCTTTCTCCTGGACATTTTTAGAGGAACTGAAAATGTGTTTAACTTCATGTTAAAGCTTTTTGCTCCCCTTAGTTGTGGAAGAGAGTAAAAAAAACACACACACACTGCTCGGCGCATGTGGCAATAGTGAAGCAATGGTGAATGTTATTACTTTGCCATAAGATGAGATTTCCCGGCTACGATGATGGAACTCAGGAGCAGCTTTATGGGAACTTTTGCGGCGGTGCTAAGAGTAGGCTCTGGTGACCCTCCAAAGATTACTCAAAGATGCACGAGTGGCTCGAAACACAGCTCCAGGTATGCGTTTGATGAGAGAACAGCAGCTAAGTTAATTTTGCTTAACATGCAAACATGTCTTTCTAAATTATTATAGCAACCACGATAACAACCAGGAGGGGAGCTAGGACAGTTGACAGGGCTGGGACTGTTTTCACCAAACACGATTATCTTTTGGCGAAGCTGCGGCGGAAGTGTCCGGGGTTAGGTGGGCAAGTCTGTCTTCTCAGCACCCATACAACTGAACTGAGTGAAAGAAAAATGGCAACTTTCTGCACGGTGCTGTAAAAATACTGTGACCTTGACCGGGATTCCTTTAAGCGTGAGTGGTTATATAGAGACAAACTGGATTCCACCAACTCACTAGAGGACTCTATTAGCTCTAATAAACTGAAACGCTCGGTGAAAAGATGGATATTGTAAGAAATGGAATGTGCTAAATCGTCTCTTCACGCTGATGAGCTTGTGTGAAAGATGGCAGCGTTCGGGGCTGTTTGCGGCTGCGGTGTGAAGCGCGCAGAGTAAACACGCTTCTGATTCTCATTCCCCCGATGTGCTCTGTGCAGAGGAGGAGGTGCGCTCTGCATATGTTTTTTTTATGGAGAGCTGTAACTCTGACAGATACATCCACGCAGCAGCCGCCTCCGTCTGTCCAGCCCTGCATGCTGTTTGTGTACGAGATGCTCTGGCGGACTGAGATCTCATAAATTAGGATGGCAAAAGTGACTTCTGATTTTGCAGTGGCCCCAAAAGTCTCAGAATCCAGAGCTTTTTGCTTAAGGGTCACTTGGAAAGCTAAGCAAGTCAAGTGAGGTGAATTTGTTGTGCATAGTTGGTTGCCTTACTTTAGTTGCACTTTGTTAAAGGGAGTTGTGGATTTGTACATACCTTTTGTAACAATTTAAAATCGTTTTGCTGAAAAGGCTGACATAACCAATGCAATCAGTAATAATCAATGAAAGCTTCAAAATTTGGAATATCCCAAATGTCCAGTATACAAGTCTACACCACATCCATCTATTGTCTGCTCTGTTCGATATTGCATGTGATGAGTAAAGTGATGGTCCAAGCAGTGCCTCACGCCGGACTTATCTGGACTATTGACGTTGGTGAGCACACAGGTGTGAGCTTCCAGGCAGGAAGCCCAGAACGAGCGGAGCAATCCAATCTAAAACTCACTGGGGTATTACAACTTCTGCTGCCCTGAAGTAACGAGTGCCAGTACTTCCTATCCCATTGTTTTCCTGTTTGGGTTTTAATTTAAAAGTGGACAACAAATTCCTGGTAGATGACCACTAGGGCTGAGCTCAATATATCATATCGACAATATACCGTTACGGAGTATGTAACAATACGCGTATTGTATCGAGGCACCTGTATCGTGTTGTTCCGCAAATATGTCTGTCCAACCATAGAACGTATCACAACATGTGACAATCTTAAGGGGTTAAGACACAGCTTAATGTGTGTAGTCATGACAGCGCTTCTGTCAGTCTCCCCCAGGGGAAACTGAAGCTACAAACGTAGCTTATCACCACGGAGTGAATGTAAAATGCTCTCATGTAAAGCGCTTTGTGACCATGTCTGTGAAAGGCACTATATAAATAAAGATCTTCTTCTTCTTCTTAACACTAGGTGTTGCTTATTAGTGCCATACCTCTTCTTGCAAGACTGTGGCTAAAATAATGCATGTTTTCCCTTGATGCCTGTTTGTCCATGGTTTGCCCACATCCATGCCGTACCTTGGAACCTTTTGCAAGCACTAGTTTCTCATAGGACCGGTTAGAGAAGGAACCACATCCGGGTCATGGTAGCTACTTAGCGGAAATAGCATTTCTGCAAATCGAGGCTTAAACTTTAATGAAATCTTCAAATGTAAGTTGAGTTGTGCTAAAATAAAATTATGTAGCTGCTCATCGTTTCCATTTTTAGATTATTTATTGGAATGAACTTCATGTGGTTTTGTTATTTGACGATTTAGGTATGTCGCGAATTAGCAACGTCAGGTCATAATGGAAAACTACAATAGCCATCTGGAGGCATTCATACGGCCACAGTGACCACATTTTAGTAGTATTTAGATCTAAAGATTACAGTGCTAAAACGTTTTTTAGAACATGCCATTCTAGTGAATTGCTATAATCATTGTAACAATAACATACAAGGATATATATATATAAAATGTATCCCTTATTTTGCACAGAACAAAATTAAACCGTTCATGTTGTATGCAAAGCGACCACAAGGTGGACCTATTGGACCACAAACAAGAGTTTCACCGTCTGAAAATAATGTGCAATTATAATATAATTTGCAAATAAGTATTGGTAAATGGATCTATGTACAATGAATAATAAAACCTCAGAAAAGGGAGTAAAATATGATAATTAGTAATACAAATTGTGACATTGTCTATGTTATGTAGATAAATTGTCTGCACCTTTCTAAAGTGCTTTTTTCCCCCTCCATCAGGTGATGAAAAAAGCAGCAGCAACAGCAGTGAGCTGCTGTATTTATGCCTGTTGTCGCTAATTAGCAACATGCCTAAAACTATATCTGTACTAGTGCTACAGATAAATGAACAGTCTCCACTTAATTTAGCATCAGCGTGAAAGCAAAAACACTGATCATATATTTTTTTCTATAATTGGAAATAAATTCAGACGTTAAGGGGTTAAATTGCATGCTGAGCTTTAACAGCATAATAAAAACCTAAAATCCGCAATATATCTTGTATTATGGACACTATATCGCAATACACTTAAATCAATCACGATACACTTAGGCCCAATCCCATTTCTCTCACTTGCACTCGTTTTAGACCCTAGCACTCGGTTATGCGCGTTCACGTTTAAGGGTAGGGTGTCCCAATACTTGAGGGAGCAAGAGGAAGTGGCTATCTCCCCTTGAAAAGGCCCCTCCGCAGCGAGTCAGGTCAGGAGCTGACTTGCGGCCGAGGGAGTATAAACATGGCGGCTACCGGTTGAAGCGACAACTACAAATGTAAGAATATATACGCAAATAAGCCTGTCAAAATTCTGAAATGTGTTGGAATATCTTAGTTAGATGTATATGCAATGGACCTCTGAGTTATTGTTTGAAAGTCGCTATTTGACGTTCGTAAAAATGCCGAGTGCTTCGCCAGAGTCTGCCCGCCAATAGACACTCAGGGTGTCCCGGTGCGCCCCGGTGTACATGTGGATGTTTCGCGCTTATTCAGGTTCTCAATCTACTGACTCTGATGCAAGCTTTCAGTAAATAAAATGGTCTCAAGCTGAACCCTTTCTCCTGTGTGGACTGTTGCTTGTTTACGTTCTACTTATGTGACATAGATGATTATTGATTGAAAACAGTAATGCATCATCTTTAATTGTTTAATAGACTGGATGCAAACTATACGGTCTGAATGTGTAGGTCGTCTTGTTTTTAGACACAATGGTAGTTGGCAGCTAAGTTGAGCCAAGTGCCAAAATTAAACAAAAAACATACCTGAAACATCCCGACCGTCACAAACATACAGCGAACGCGGCGACTGTTTTGAATATTTCCTCTCCGTTGATTTATCAAACGTAGATAAATCAACATGGCACACACAAGAGGCAGGAGCTACGTATTTCTTGTTATTGTAGTTTATGTGTATAAACTGTGTATTACCGCTATCTACTAGACGGGGGTGAAATCAGATACATCGATGTTGCGCGTGACGTAAGGAACACGTTCTCTGCCCCCAATTTGCAAACTAGTGTTGTCCCATTCCTTAGGGGAGAATCTTCACTTGCACTTCCCTCACTGAGAGGACTCTAATGTGGAGGAAACTCATAGCGAGTGTTCTCAGACCAAGTGAGAGAAATGGGATTGGGCCTTAAATCGCTATACACTTAAATCCACTTGAATCACGATACACTTGAATCGCTATACATTTGAATCCATTTGAATCGTGATACAGTTTAATCGATATACACTTGAATCCACTTGAATCGCGATACACCTGAATCCTTTTGAATCGCGATACACCTGAATCGTGATGCACTTGAATCCATTTGAATCGCGATACACTTGAATCGCTATACACTTGAATACACTTGAATCGCGATACACCTGAATCCATTTCAATCACGATACACTTGAATCACGATACAATTGAAGCACGATACAATTGAAGCACGATACACTTGAATCATGATACGTATCGTGAACTCTGTATCATGATACGTATCGTAACGTGAAGTTGTTGGCATTACCTAGCCCTAATGATCACTTCATGTAGGATGGACTGCTTCAGTGGAGGAGATGTCTGTCTTATGATTCTCATAAAGGTGGGCGACTTTGTCTTGATGCTAATGGATAACATTTATTTCATGTGTGATACATTTTTTAAAACGGCGCTATCTGAGCTAATGTTATCCCTTAACTTCAAGACAAATCAGACAAAACTTGGGATGGGAAGTACTGGCGCTCCAAAGTTCTTGGTAGCAGAAATAGCGTTGGTGTACATAGCTCAATGAGCCAATTACTGCGCTGTCAAACAAAGTGCGACCATCCCATTGCGTCATGTTGCATCATAGTCAATCATAGATCTGATCCCTGTGCATAATGGGCTGCTGAGCCTGACATTGACGTACAGATAACCCTAAAACACTTAATTGACTTCTCCCATCGCGCTCGATCCTTTTGTTTTGCCTTTCCTGAACTCTAACCCTGTTGCCGATTTGAAAATGTCTGGCTTCATAAGCTCAACACTGCAGAACGATTTGACACCGCTAATGTACTCAGCCCATTATAGAGTCAGAAGTGTGGTTGATGTTGCATAATTGCTCCTCATTGGTTCATTTCCTGATTATCACTTCTTGCTTATTTCAGTGCGGCGCAGCTCATTTAACTTGATGTGCATTATGGGACCATGACAGCGGAACAATCACGAACAAGTGGAGCTGAACACTGCGGTCTGTCGCAACAAACGGAGCCACTTCTCACCAACTGGTTGTGCTATTCAAGAGAATCCACACGGAAAGTCTAATGGATGTTCAAATGAAAATGTATTATGCGTCACAAGGCTGGCTGGGTTTAAAAATGTGTAACATTAATTCATTAATGCAATTAATTAATTTCATGTGTTGGCTGTCCTGATGTTAGCAGGTGGATCAGAATAAACTCCAAAGATCCATCCATCCATCCATTTTCTCCCACTTGTCCGTTGCCGGGTCGTGGGGGCAGCTGTTGGAGCTGCCCAAATCACATAGCACCAGCCCCTATGGCTCCTCCTGCAGGTGGTGGGTCCACAGAAGGACGGCCTCATGGTTTCAAACGGGCCTGTTGGTCTCTCATATGAGAGACCAACATAACTCCAAAGATGCTCCCTCAAAACCTGTTGATTCTGACCATATTCTTGGTCAGCGTTTCATGCTATAACAAATATAAATGTGTTAGAGATGCCAGCCTAACATCTTGGTCTAGACTTTTGGCTTATGTTTGCAAAGATCCTGTATGATCTTCAACAGACACCACCGTCACGTGTAGGTGCTTTATTTCATTAAATCACATATATTTTCACATTGGTAGTGTTAGAGCAGTCTCGGCTAGCAAAATCCAGTCTCTCACCAACATAACTGATTACGTCTGGTCACGGCTGTATCGACAAAATTTCCAGGGTGGAGCAAGGGCGATCATCTTGGAGTCTTTTGTGGTATTTATGGAGAAGGTTCGGTATTGTATATAATCTAATGGTAAAGCGGCCCATTGCTCTTGATCATAAACCTTTTTATCTGGGTCATATATGGTATTTTTTTGTATTAATTTAAAAATAGCAAACTCACCACAAATGGCTTCACACAACCACTAACTATGAGTGAAAAGAAATCTGCTGTGTTAACTTTCATATTCTTGAAACAAAATAAAAAATCTGCCAGGGTATGTAAACTTTTGAGCACGACTGTATAGAAATTACAGAGGGGTGTTTGGACTTACCAGGTAAAGAAGGATTTTGTTTACAACCAACCTACTTCATTGGGAATAGGAATATAGTCAGTTTGGTTGGCCAGGCAATAAATACAAGCCAGTTCATCTAGTATTTATTGTCCGATACTTTGCCTCTCAGGACATTGATGGTTCATTCCCTTCTCCTCTCACTGGCTCTTGATGATTCCATCTCTGACCCGCTCGAACGATGACAATTCTGGGGATGCTCCTTACGAGACGCTCTGTAAAACATTACCCCTCTCCCACACTGTTTTCAAGTGCCCGGCGGATCCAGGGAGGGGCCCTCTGTATGACAGTGAGTGCTCCGCGGTGTCGGCCCCGGGCCCCGGCTCTGACAGGCCAGTCTGTGGGGATGCGTTGACCCCCCTGCCCTGTCCGTGTTTGTTTACCTTCACCGCGGCACCTGCCTCCCATCGCAGCGTCGAGGAGAAAGGAAAAGAATGAGAGAGAGAGATAGAGAGAGCGAAAGGAGAGTGGACAGGCTCAGAGCGGCTGCCACAAGGCAACCGGAGCCTGACCATGACTCAGACCGGTCTGTGGGCTAAATGACATAACACGAGAGCAGCTTAATCAATGGGTCACCTTAACGTAGAGGTTGTTTACATGTTTATTAGCATTCATTCATTTATTCATGTATTCTTTGCAACTACACTACAAAAAGTAAATATTAAGGATTGCCTTAAATGACTTGAATTGAGGAAATTGATCTTGTTTTGAGCGGTTTTCACTCATTTAGACTTCTGTCCTGATCGGACCAAGTTTACTTTGCTAGTTTGATGACAGTTTAGTTTTTAGTTTAGTTTATTTGTCTATTTGAGCAGCAAACACTCGAACCCGGAGTGGGCCGACCCAAGAGCTTATAAGCGCCCTCCCCCAAAATCAATACAATTAAAATCACCATTTCACAAGAACATAGTGGAACAACAAAGGAACAAAATAGCAACAAGGAAACGACAGCAAAACAAAATAGACCCTACACACCCGCAGCGTCCGACCATACCCCAAAACGGAGCAATACTGATTACGTAACAACTAAATACGAAACAACTATGATAATGCTACATACTTACAAACTATGTACAAACTATTTACAAAGAACTATAACTGACAAAACACTGTTTGAAGTGTTTGTACATCAACAGAAAGAATCACAATTACAACAACAGTCTAGTTTCAAGTAAGAAGTCTAGTACAAAGCAAGTAACGGCTACCATGCCTAACATTGTTAGCATTACCAAAAGTCACTAGTTTTATGTTAAAAAGACAGATTAATATACATATTATAGTCCGTGAGTATTATTATATACATTTATTATGTAAGCCCTACACAGTGTAGTGCGTTAAAAAGCCAGGTCTAGAGCGGGCCAGTTGTAGAGGGCAGTAGCTCCTCATCAACAAACCCCTACGCAGCTGCCCTAACTAGCTGATTTTGTAGATAATGTTCCTATGCTGTGTGGTACGTTAAAAGACGAGGATTACGAGCCCGTTGGGAGGATCCCTCTCAACAGATCCATAGCTCGCCTACCCTAATTCTCTATTTGTAATTTTGAGCAATAGAATGACAAGCGTTGAGAGCAACAACATTCTTCCTTAATTAATAAAAAGCAATTTGATCCTATTGCACCCCCTAGTGGCAACTCATTTCTTCTTCTCTATACTTTGCAAAAATCTTTTGCTTGAACTTTTGCTGAGTTCTTTGGTGATCTTGCTTGAAATCTAAAAGTAAAACTGCCAACGGGATGAGACCAATTTTCTTTCGCCATTTAGCACAACTAAATCTGAACTAGTCAATACAATTGACTCTCGGATTATTATGCTCAAATTGAGACATTTAAACGTATCTGGTTAATTACTTTTTGTTGTGTACACTTTACACGCTTTACCCATATCTTTTTGGGCATAACTTACAGAGGCATTATGCTTTTGGTAGGTATTCGGTAATAATCTCAAATCACGTCTTTATCATTACACTTTTGTAATGACTTTTGCAATTTTGATCTAAAACAGCTGAAACAAAATATCCAGTAATTTGACTCCCTGATTTTCAAGAGACATCCTCAAAAATCTTCTCTTGCGCTCCTTCGCTCCCAGCTGTTACAATAATGTGAGAAAGAAAATAAGTCCATGCGGCTCGTGTGGCTGTAGTTGAGCTGTAGGAAAGCATCCCCCGTATACGTAGGACCTTTTTGAGAGCTGCCGCCACGGTGCTAAAAATATGTTTTACGTGCCAATTATCATCTGAAGTGAAATCTCAAAAGGTCTGTGTATTCAGAAGTGATTTTTAACATCAGGTTTTGACATCAAGAAGATGTGGTCGGTGACAACAGCTGAAAACACCTCGACACATTCATAATTTGCGATGTACTGCAATACAAAACGAATGCCGTTTCTACATTGTTATTTCTATATCTACAAATATGTCTATAGTTTGAAAGGGCTATTGACTGGATGATTCAATACAGCAAACCTAAATACCTGACTCTGGCGGGAAAAAGCCACAGTACTGATGTTAATGAGTTGTCTGAGGTCATTTGACACATTACCCACTATTCCCTATTTATATTCAAATATTAACATACTTGGCGCTCTTTCATTAGGCACATCTCCGATTTGGCAAACATGACATTCAAATGAGGATCGGCAAATACAATAGACTTTAAATGCATTTGGCCTCTCATTTCAGAGGTTAAAACAACCAGACCACAATTACTCCAAATATGAATCTCTCTGACTCCTCGTGCTCTGAGCTCTGAGTAATTATGGGGAATTATTCAAAAGCAGCCTAATCATGCGGAGTCTTAGCACAGCCAGGACAAATCCCTCACATTATAAGCATTGTCTTGCAAATGCTGCAGCTGACAGTGTCATGTGTGTGTGGGACTGGCAAAAAACACAAAGTTTGTCGCTTAGGTCTGACACAATCAACACGCGACAATATCAGGCTAACGGTTTCTTAATGGCTATTCGCAATTTGTCTCGTAGAGTGGTAAATGAATTCCACTATTTAAACATCTCAGTCATACAGGTTGTTAATTCAGTTGGCGCAACAGGCAAGGCAAGGCAGGTTTATTTGTAGAGCACCATTCATACACAAGGCAATTCAAAGTGCTTCACAGTTGCATAAAATTACAAGAAAACAGATCAAATCAATCAATAAAACATCAACATAAAAATGTATAAATTACAGTAAAAGGCAAGAGTGCAGATAAAATACTTTCAGTTTTCATCTGCTCGGGTAAAAAGAGCTGTTTTCAGCCTGGATTTAAACATTGTCAGAGTTGAAGCCTGTCTCACATCCTCATGAAGACTGTTCCAGATTTTAGCTGCATGAAACTGAAACGCAGCCTCACCGTGTTTATTATTGACTCTGGGAACCACCAGGAGACCCCTCCCTGAAGTTCTCAGGGCCCGAGATGGTTCATACGGTTCTAACATGTCAGAGATGTACTTTGGTGCTAAACCATGAAAAGACTGTCTCTGAGTGACAGGAAGCCAGTGGAGAGACCGGAGCACTGGACTAATATGGTCGTATTTCCTGGTTCTTGTCAGGACTCGAGCAGCAGCGTTCTGGATGTTCTGCAGCTCTAACAGCTCGTTTAGAAAGGCCAGTGAGCAGCCGTTACAGTAGTCTAACCTGCTGGAGACAAATGCATGGATGAGTCTCTGTGTGTCAGCTGTGCCACATTGAAAATAACCATACCACTTGAAGCTTGCGCTGTCCTTGCGCCAGGCAAGCCCAATTTGTTTTAAATTGGTATCATTTATTTGAGGTCAAACAACCAAGTAACTTCCTTTAATGTTGTCCCTGGACCCAACAAACATCAAAGTTTTGTCCATAAAGATACCATTTTTATTTTCGGTGCTTACTTTTATTTTTTTGATGCCAGTATTGCCTAAACTTTTTTCTGATCATTTATCGTTTAACGGTACTCAGCCCGAGTCATGCCCACCAGATATACAAGAGGTGGATGGTGAAATTCCAGTAATGTTTGATGACGTCACTATCCATCCACTCTAAATATAGTTTTGATGAGGGTCCTTGTTACGCGGTAGAAAGCTCTTAAAAGTTGATTTGCATATATCCCCTTAAACATCCTCAGCTCTGCCTCTCTCTACACCTCCTGTCTTTTCCTCCGCACCACTGTCAGCCATTGCTGAATCGCACACAACACATCTGACACTTTTCTACGCTCATTGTCAGTAGCTCTTCACCTTCTTTCCACTGACTACGAACTTATGCTCCTTCTGCACAGCTTTGTTGTCAGCATTTTGGAAGTTGCAGAAAATTAAGCTAAATAACTGTCTTTTTATAGTTCATTGTTCTGACTAAAGCCTCGTGAGGTCAGAATCCGGAGCCAGGTCAGACAGTTGGGGAGCCTTTGTATCGCGACATCATTCCAAAACAAATCCATTTTACATGAACACCTTGAGATATAACCAATAATAGAGAATATGACGGAACAGTTTTGACATCTATAGAACTGCAACTTATGAAAAACAACTGGACAATTACAGACTGTCACTCCTGCAGAGTTGCAAGACATCACCAAGAAATAAACCCCGGCACAAGACAAATATAAATTCCATTGCTGCTTTCAGTGTCAGAGAAATAAATCTGGACTGAACTTGGGGCCAGATACTGGCTTGTTCAAAGAAAGCCCCTGTGCCCTGGTGTCAGAAACGCTAACCGAATGAGAGCAAAGGTGAGAAAATGCGCTGCAGTTCCATTTGATTCTTGCGTTGCCGCGAGTCTAGTGTAAGTAACAGAGTGCCATCCCCCCCCTCTCTGCAAATATATTCCCCCTGGGGTCCCAGTCAATAAGCCATTACATGGATTAAAAGAGGCTCCTCTGCCCCGCCGCTGCTCGCTTCTGGACAGCAAATGGCTTCTGATTTTTATTCATGGATTTCTATCACAAAGAAATAGTTGGTAAAGAATGTGTCAAAGCAATTTACTCCTTAACATTTACCCGCACAGACGCGACCTCCGCTGCCGGACCTCCTGGCTCACTGGCGGGGCAGAGCAGAGAGTGCTGCTCAACGGCGCGTGGGGACACTTTCTGCTCGATTGCGCCTTTCGACAAACGGGTTGCTAAAAACGATCCCAAGTATAAAATTTTTTGATAAGGGAACACCGTCACAACCACTGCAGGAAATGCAAACGCTCAAATCGGATCCTTGCTGCAAGAAAATGACTGATTACAAATGAGACGAGAGCAACCGTGAAGCGCCCTGTTTTGTTTTCCGTCTAAGAACCCGATCGTCCTCTTGCCCGGTAATGTCACTAGTTTCAAAGGCAATTATCCGTTTGCACCTACATGAGCCCGACACGACCTCAAACAGTGCCAGAAGTTCAACATGGACTTGGAAAACACAACTCGGGGGGGTGGGGGGGGGGGCAGCTCTACGAAAACAACGGAACTTCCAATACAGCGTTCCCCAAATCCAATATCCTGATTATTCCGATGTCCAGCGCCAAAGACGTGGCCAAAGCGGTGATTTATGTGGCCAATTAAAGCGGTGGATAATACTGGGCGAGGGGATTTGTCCGGTATGCGGAGGTTAATGATAATCCTCTTCAAGATAAGTGCACTGGAACCAATGGGACTTGAGTCTGCAGTTTGTAGACCACATTATGTGCATGGACAGTTTAAGCATTACATAGAAAATACCCCGAGATAATGTAACTCTCCAGAGAGTGTCTTTGCTTATTTCATCTGATTAACGCCGGCAAACCTCTTTGTGCGAAGTATAAACATAAAAGCGGAGTCTCCCTGGGCCCTCACAGTGGATAAGGGCCGGTGGTGTGCCCTGTCGACATGACGTACGCTTTAATCCTTTGTATCTTCTCGAGTATTTATAAGCCTCACTGTGTGAAAATTTACCCTATAAATAGAATATTAGCATTGGGTTTGTGTTGGAAAAATCTACCTCAAAAACACCTCAACTGAGACCTGACTTGTAATTTTGCTGAGACATCGCCAACGCTGCTCTATAGAGACGTTGCTGCTTTGCTTTGACTTAACGTAGCATTTGATTTGGATACATTTGGTCCTCTGCCAAATGCATTACTTTGATAACCTATTAGGTTATTAGGAGCATTAGGAGCACATTTACTCTGGTATATATATTTTTTCATAATGGTTAATCTCTGAATTGGAGGTTAACCAATATATTGGCCGGCCGATATATCGGGCCGATATGTGGGGATTTTACAATATCGGCTATCGGCCAAAAAGCCGATATCGCCAGGACCAAACGTTTTTGGCATTGGAAAGAGCAAAGTCAAGGCTTTAAAACGACTCCGTAGGCCTCAGGGGCACAGACAAATATTTGGAGGAAAATTGGTTTTACTCTAGTTTTACTAGAGTCAATGTGGACATGATGCATGTCATTTTGAAGCACAGAACCTGGAGAATTCATTCGGTGAGTTTTTAGTTTTAACCACCACAATTGTATATTTGATCGCCACGCAAGACGACACGGCTAGCAACAATATGCTAATGCTAACAGCAGCATGCAAATGCTAAAGGCAACTAATCAATGCTGGAACAGAAACTATGATTGAATCGCCAAAAGTGATACATTAAAATTGGCCACTGCTGGACTGGCCAAGTATGTTTTTACAGGATTATATACCAGACATTTGGAAAAATCTGCATCGACCTCTACTCTTTACCCCCACCTTAACTGAGTGCATTTTCTACAGTTCGGCTTCAAATCTAAAAGCTTCTCAACTAGAACTTACAGCCTATAGAGCAGTGTGATGCCTCATTTGAAAGCTAAGACCTACAAATCTGATTGTAACTTGCATTTTTGTCATGTTTTGGTCACTTTTTCATCGCATTTTTGCCATATTTTTGTCGCTCTTTCGTGGCTTTCATGTTGCTTTTTTGTAGTTTTTTTTGGTTGTGTTTTTGATGCTTTTTTATTGTGTTATTGTAGTGTTTTTGTTGTGTTCTCGTCTGTTTTAACTGCTCTTTGGTCCTGGTTTTGTTGTCTTTTTGTTGCTTTTTCATAACTTTTTTAGTGGCTTTTTGTTGTCGTCACTTTTTTTTTTCATCACTCTTGTGTTGTGTGTTTTAATCGTTTTTTATTTTTTTTATCGTTACTGTTGCTTTTCCGGCACGTTTTTGTCACTCTTTTGCCACTTTTTTGCTTTTTCGATTTGGGTAACGCCAAACTTGAGAAAATGTGCTCGGTTCATGTGGGGGTTAAGAGGTTAAAGCCACACCACGTAAAATTGTACCAAAAAAATAACACTGAACTACGAGCATTTGACAAATATTTTCATCATGGAAAAATACCTCATGAATGTACAAACAAACACGTGCCTTTGCGGCTCACCTCTCCTAAGACATGATGGTAACTTTACCGGGAGTGGGCACGTCTCCAGCTCGTTTCCATGGAGATGCTAACTAAAGTCAGTAGAATTTGAGATTTGAACAGTTTAAGTTCTCACCCAAATCGATTCTTTGATTACCCAATACAGTAATAGCATTTTCTGTGTGGAGCTGCTCATCGGGAACATGTTTTGTACTGATGGCAACAGTATAGTCCAAAATGTTACGCAGTGTGCCTTTAAGTCGCGATGTAACAAGAGATAATCTGGAATGTTCTTTACCATGAGGTAGCCTGTCCGGAGGGTTGCCAGGTGGGTGGCTTTTCACGTCTTCCCGCAGGTGAAAAAAATCGGCCACACTGTTTTCTTTGGAAAATAGGCTATTTTGGCTTTTTTGTTGCTTGAAATCTCTTTTTTCGGGGGACAAAATCTAAATTTCCAAGGCCCTAAAACAATTTTCAGATAGAGGGGGGAAAGGGGCGATTCCACGTGGCTCTGTAAACATCTGAAAACATTGGAAATTCCAGCGGGTATACTGTAAATATCCGCAGGTTGCGTGTTCATCTCCGTTACATTACAGCAGTTAGCCCTCTTGCCTCACAGTAAGAAAGTCCCGACTGACATACCGTATAATCCTTGGTAATAAGATGTTGTGTCTTATTTATGCCTGTTGAAATCTGAAGAGTTTCCATTTGGAGATTAGCGCGGTCGTCAATACAAGCGCGCATGACTCAGGAGCGCGATGCGGACGGTTCGGGCCGCCAAATCAGCGAAGCCCTGGTTAGACACTTATGAATAATGGAAAGGAAGCCTCACACTAACAGGGGCTGAAAGGAGGGCAGGGCTGAGAAAGTCTGCAATTAAACAGTAAACTGCCGGAGATGTTATCCGTCACCTCGAACATGTCGGAGCCGGTGCCGAGCTGTGTGTGTGTGTGTGTGTGTGTGTGTGTGTGTGTGTGTGGGGCGGGTGAGCGTGTCTACAAACAGCTGTGCTCCTCGGGAACTGCTCAAGACAATATGAGTCAACACTGTTCACTGACTGCTTAACACAGTCATTGTATTTCAACACACACACGCAAAGTCATGGAAGGGTTGACCACACGGAAATCATTGCAAAGCTTCGGGTTTGAGACGGTGTCAGAAGTCGGCATCAGTCTCCAAGGCCAACGGTTTTAACCTCTTACCCCCCCTACTTCACAGAGCGCTTCTTTTTTGATTTTTGTTTGTTTGGTATTACCCACATTTTAAAACTTCTGGACTGGAGCTTACAGCCTATAGGCCAGTGTAACACCTCATGTGAAAGCTGCAAATCACTTACAATTACACTGTATCCTTGCTTTTTTTTTTTTGCTTCTTTTTTTTTACACCGTTTCCTTGCTTTTTTTAAAAACACTTTTTCATAGCTTTTTTTGTTGCGTTTTCGTCAGATTTGTGTCTCGTTTTAGCTTGCTCAGGTGGGGGTTAAGAGATTTATAGGGCCCACATTTCCATGACTGCACTTTTTATTATGTTAAGTTTGCACAGTTCAAAAAGTTCATCACCAATAGACTTATTATCACATCGTAAAAACAATATTGGCATGATTACATCTGGCTTCAATAATGTGATGGAAGGTTACCAAACACCCTCAAGGGGATTGACAGGTGACAACCTCCATAAATTGAGACTAATAGACTAAGACTACTGATAAGTGTGAGGCATGCAATGTCAAAAAAAAAAGTTATATATTGTCATCAAAGAAAATGTGCAGTAGTACAATAGTTTAGAAATCGAACCCATGAGGAAAATTGCAATTCACAAAGATTGAATTGGTGAAAGCTCTGTGAAAGGAGTTCATTTTGGGTCGTCTGTATAGCACACTGAACTGAGAGTGAGTGGAGCGAGCAAAAGGTCTAATCAGGCCGCTACTATGAGTAGCATTTTCTGCCGTGGCATTACCCAAATCTGAAAGCTTTCTGAAAAAAGAAAAGTGTCAAAATAGCGACAAAAACGCAACGTAAAGAGGGAAGCGCAACAAAAAAACATGAAAAAGTTATGAAAAAGCAACAACAAAAAAATGCTGCAAAAAAATAAAGATTAAAAAGTGATTAAAAAAGCAACAATGATGCAACAAAAAAGTGACAAAAAAGTTACAAAATTGCAACAACAAAGACCACAAAAAATGATGAAAAAGAAACAAAAAAATGAAGAAAAAAACAAGCGACGGCAGAGCATGGAAACACAACGAGGAAAGACCTAGATCAATTTTGTCGGGTGAAGCTTTCAAATGAGGCGTTACACTGACTCTCCAGTCGAGAAGCTTTTAAATTTGGGTTAAGCCGAACTGGAGAAAATGCGCTCGCCTTAACTCATTTTCTCCGAGAGGTTAAAGGAAAAAATAAAGCTGAGTCGCCGTGGCAGTGGCCCTTCCAGTGAACCATAAACAAATAGACGGATTTGGAACTGGTTAACCTGGTAAACACTAAGCACGGGCCATAGATTACCATTAGCTGTAGAATGACTCGTACCTTAGACCTTTATAGATACTTGGTGCAGTTTAAGAAGTCAAAATAAATTCAAGATTTGAACCAGAGTGGATAACAAAGCCAAAACAATGCATCGGCAAAAGTCATACTTATGTTCGGTGTGTTTTCATATTTTATAACTTGTAAAACTGACTGATGTTCTCGTCTGTTTAGATTCATATTATTTTGGCTGGGGCTTATCCCGACACTTTGAAAATATCGCACACCACTAACTCACCATTGTATAACCACGTCAGGTATATGCGGTTATGAAATGTTTTGCGGGAAGGCAGACTCGAATGCTTCCTTGGGAGTTTGTTATTGTTCAAAATAAAACACCGTGGGAGAAGACAGTCGCGGTTTCATAAAATCCCACTTTCATATTCGTAATCGTAGAGGGAGCCCAGACGTACAGCCCATCCCCTCCTGTGAATTACGACCATTTTCATTTTGGGCCAAGCGTATTCATTCTCATCACGTCCACAGAATTAGCTGAATGTGAGTGAAATTATGATTTGTGCCAGCTGCCAGCAATAAAGAAAATACAATTATTGCTTGTGATTCATAATTATCTGACGAGAAAGTGAGCTCTGTATTAAAATAATGGCTTAATATGGCTGTCTATTATTGCAGGCAGAGATGTGTTATTGCTGATATGACAGTGAGGAATCTCCCTTGTGTTGCTAATGATGTGCTTTCTGAAGAACTGATAAAGTCTCGGCTTCACCATCTGTGTGCACTCCCACACACCGACGGCTAATTTAACAGATAAGGAGGAAAGAAAGTAAAATAAAGCCGTCATTGTCGGGTCCATAATGACCGGAGAGGAACCAGTAGCCGTAGAACTCTGAACTTTGAGTTTTTAGTTTGAGACACTTGCTCAATCGCCTGTCAGTTCCTTTATGTGTCATGGATTAAAGCAGTACTAAGTAACGTGTTTACCTTAATAAATCCTTTCCGTAGTCCCTCTGGGGGGTAATACAAGTGTTGATGGGATGATTGGAAGGTCTTTCATCTCCCCCTGGTGTCTCTGGCCAGAAAAACACAATTGCAACTTGACTGCTACCGGGTCGGAGCCACCAAAACACACTAATGGAATCACGAAGAAGAAGCTAACAGGCTAATGGGCAAAGCTAACTGCGGGCTAGCGCCAACAGTATTTACAGCCAAGTTTGTCTTTTCTGTCTGCGTAGTATTTACTCTCACGGACAATTAATGAGTAAAAAAGACGCAACATGCTACGACACCTGCAGTGGCGCTTATGGCCTCTAGGGGCATGAGTTACTTAGTTCTGCTTTAATAAATTGCTTGAGAAAATGTTAAAACATGAACACAGGTTGTCTATTTATAAAGCAGAACTGATTAATGAATCAAAGTTGCCATCTTATTTCAAATTGTTTAATAATTTTTAATTCAGCCATAGAAAGTAATGGATGAAAAGGCTTTGGGGTCCAGACTAAAGCCTCTGGAGGACCGTATCTGGACCCAGTTGGGGACCCCTGCTCTAGACACTTTAATATAATAACTCACTATTGTATAACCAATTTTCCCCATTTTTCCCATATTTGATCTTATTTTTGCCACGAGTTTTCTCATTTTTTAAATCACTAATATAATATATTAGTGATTTAAATTTAAATACATTTATTTATTTATTTTATAAATGTATTTCCTCTTTGCCACAATTTCTCCCAATTTCCCACAATTTTTCCGCAAATTATTCCCCATTTTTTCCCACACATTTCTTGACAATGGAGATGAACCCAATATTGTAAATGTGCAGATCTTCCACACATTATTGTTCTGTTTTCTGGTTCTGGAGGAAAATATTTTAGTATAGGTATTGGAAAATGTATCGTTCAGGTATCGGTATCGAAAACCAAGTATCGTACCAAGTACTGGTATCGAGGGGGCGAAAATGCAATGGTACCCAGCCCTATATCTGACAAATATCGATCCATAAATATCACTTGAATTTATTCGGTCTATCGCAACATTTTTGAAAGAACAATGCCATGCTATAAGCAAAGATAAAATCCTTTTTTCATGGAGACCTAAACGCCGCAGTCAAAAGGTACATTTTAAACATGATATCTTGACCTTCTTTCGGACATTGCTCAACCTGTGCTTTCTTCCTGCGCGCTGTAGGTCACGGTTTTGGGACGGGGCGTGGGCTCCGAGCTTTCACCAGGTCCGGCCCTGTCCCAAAACCCGTTGTGATCTTGTTGTTTGATGACTATCTGCGGCGCATTCTTTCCTTTCAGAGTTCCGTCATTGAGGCGAGAGCTGCGTGTGTGTCCCGGGCCCGGTCTGTCCTCGCTTCATGTTCATTTGTTTGGAACAGTGCGGAACGCCTGCTGCTGACGCCTGTCACACACCATCGCCGCCTGTTTGAAGAGCAACAGAGCTAAGCAGCGTCGGCGTCTCATCACTGCTCTGTCAAAGGGATATCTCACCGTCCATCTTCTGCGAGGGAGAAAGAGAGATGTCTTTACCACGTGACGCAAGTAAGGCCCATGTATGAACATTTATGACTGTTTGCCTTGGGCACTCTCTTCAAGCAGCAAAGGGAATGAGACACAAAAAACACAAAATACAAAGCAAATCAGTGGAGCCATCATAAGTAGACAGGTAGAAGTGCATGCTGACAGGATGTTGCTCTTGAAATGAAGCAGTAAATGCACTTGCCCGGGCTAGGTTTTCGGCGCGGGTGGCTGCAGTGAAGCTATGACGAGTGTTTTCACTTTGCGATGAGAGGAGTAAGCTCAGAAAGAGCTCGAGAGGCTTTTTGGAGCTGTCGCCACGGTGCTAACAATGCTAGCAACATGCGCTATGGCGGCTCGAAACACAACTCCGGGTTTGTTTTTGATGAGAGAATGACATTGTAACATGGTTAAAAATAATGCAATACCTAAATCTAAAAGCTTCTTGAAACAAAAACAATGAAAAAGCCACAAAAGAGTGTCAAAAAGGTGCCGGGAATGGAACAATAACACAACCGCGGTGCCATGCCATTAGTCCGACGTCTCGTTATTCTGAAAATGTACTATTGAGCACAGGTGCCATTAGTCTGACATCTCTTTAGTCAGAGAAAGATACCCTAACCCATTGGTCCAAAGTCCCGTTGGTCCGACCATAAACACCCTAACCCTAATAATAATTAGCATTACAAACAATCAAACGAGCTGCGGCGGTTCTAGTGTTAAATAAATGTGAAAGAGCTGTACTCTTCTCTTCAGCGGACTTGGAGCAGGCGTAAACTCCGAGCACATCAGGCCAACGGGACTTCGGACCCATGGGCCCGACATTAAAGAGATGTCGGACCAGGACCAGGAGGGCTGGAAACTCTCCTGTCATAAGGCTTTTCGATTTGGGTAATGCTGAGCTGGAGTAAAATGCACTCGGTTACGGGGGGGTTAACTTACAGGTTTAGAAAAGCCTCATCAGTTGGTCAGGGCACACACTCTCCTCTCCTGATTCTGATTACAGGCCTGTACAAAAAGAAGCCGTGGGAAGAAAAGGCCACTTCATATCACCTGTAAAACTCACAGTTACTTTATATTCAACCTTTATAAAGTCAAAGTAATACTGGGTCAAATCTGAGCTAAAATGTTAGGCAACTTCTTTTATCACAGATGTGACCAAAATGCCCTTTTCTTCCAACTTTATTGACCCGTTCTCATTTCTTTGGCAAACTTTCACAGCGCAAAGTGTCTAATAAAAATACCTCAAAGGCGCGGTTTAAAAGGCCACTGCTCAGGGATGAGTGTGCGGCCGCCGGGACAGTTCTTCAGCGCAGACAGATCAGTGTGAAATCTAATCATGCTTTTAACAGTCCCCAGAGGGCCACACTAATGATGGCCCTGACCTCTGACCCCCGTGCGCTGCTTCTACTATCACTATCACTCAGAGCGCTCCGTGTGAGGGCTACCGTTCCGGGCTGCCGGGCTGTACTCCGGACTTAAACAGTCCTCTGTGGCCCGGCTAATGAAGGACAGCTAAGTGTGTTCGGGAAGTTCTCAACATGACAAAGTTTTCTGTTAAAGTGAGCTACTTTTGCAAAAACAAAAATGGCAGAGAGCTACAATTGCTTCAGAAACGCTACTATGCTGGACAGCCGGACCTGGCCTGGATTGAGACCCAGTCTTCTCTCTTTATTGTATTTATTTATTTGAACAGGGACAGTGTACAATATACATTAGCCTCAGAAAGGAGAGATGCATTGTACCAGGTTATAGCACTTGTGCTAATTTCCACCTGCAGTCCCTGGGCCTATTGTACATGTTTTTAGTGGTAGGGGAAACAGGAGTACCCGGAAGAAACCTACGCAGACACAAGGAGAACATGCAAACTCCACACAGAAAGGCCCCGTCCAGGTGGGAATCGAACCCGGACCTTCTAGCTGTGAAGCACGAGCGCTAACCGCTGTGCTACCGTGCCGCCCACCCGCCTCTCTGCTGTCAGTGTGTAGTGTGGACCCCCCCATTCTTTATCAAATCTTTCAAGACTGAACCCATCGTGTGGTGTGTGCTGACAATAAGAGTGTAAATTGTCAGTCATCCAGGGAGGGCTGGTACCAATGGGCTACGTCGGCTAGGCTAAGTTGCGCCTCCGGTATGACGTCCACCCAGTCGGCTCGATATACAACCAGGAAGTGACGCTACTTGGGGTTAACCAATTTAACAAGAGGCTCCGATGCAGCCGATGGAGAGTCATGCGATCAGTGGAGCTCCAATGGCGTCACCTCCACTTTTCTCATGCAACATTGATTTAAATTAATCTCAATGAGATGCTTTTAGTAAACTCAACTGTACTTAAGGTTAGGTTTATGGTTAGTTTGGATTAGTATAGGCTTGTGTTGTCCTGTGGGGGTGATGTCATTTCCTGTGGTGAAGTGGAGCTCCAATGATCACCTGCCCCTCCATCGGCTGCATCCAGACCCTTCTCAATTTTTATGGTTATTTTTTCATATCTAATACCTTATAGTGTTATCACCATTGTTTTTTACCTCTGATGCCATTTTTTTGCGAAATCATGCACATTGAGCTTATAAATGCAGTGATTTTTAAGTTAATCCATGGCTACAATCCGATGTGGTGCGTTCATTAGTCCCGCCCCCGCGCATATGGACACCTGTAGGACTAATTCTCAATTAATGAGGATTTGTTTGTTTGTTTTTCGAACGACTCATTGCAACGGGATGGAAAGCTGGCGGCACAAGAAGAAGTGGGGGAAGCTAAAAGATGCGCAACAGGCTTCGGGAGGCGAGGGTCTCGAGGCATCGGCGGGCGCTAAGTTTTTAATATTTCCTCCGCGGTTGCCTCCGGCTGTTGGTGTACAGCGCTGTTGTGTTTGCTGCTCTGATATGCTTGACGGTAGTTCATTGTGAAAACTTGTCGCCAGTGTAGTCGACTGTCAGTCCTGGTGCATTGAGCTCTGCGACTAGAAATTGTCTGTAGAGTTGGGCCGTAACATGCTTTCCAGTTATAATAGATGTTTTTTGGGTAGTTTCAATGATCATGTGAGATGCGAAGTTGAAATGACCCAAACATTAACCATTATTATCATATTAAACACATATCATGACAGTGCATCTGTGACAGACACTGACAGAAGAGCTTTTAGCCGTACGGATGCTGCAAAAGTGCCAAAACATAACGTGCACTTGCTGTGTGGGCCGCTTGCACGTGAGCTGCATACAGACTACGCAAGCATGTTCCACAGCAGCATGTCTGTGCAGGATGGGACACACACACGCACACATGCACACACACGCACACACACGCACACACACAGGAGCCCTGTTTTCTAGCCCCAAGTCTCAGATAGAGAGATCAGCAGCCTGCCTCACCGTCTGCTGCGCCAGTCACTCACTCAAACTGCGAACTTCTAATGTGATTATCATGAATATGTGCTAATGTAGCGCTGACACTGATGACTCGCCCGAGGGTGTGCAAAAAAAAAAAAAAAATCAGCGCGCAAAAAAAAAACACCGCGGGGGACGGGGAGAATAGGTTTTCTTCTCGTCTCATGAGCAGCGTGTGAAAATGGGTTTTAATATTTGTCGCTCGGTGTCATTCATGTCAGTCATGTCGACATAATCATTTCCCGGTGCTTCCTGTGCCATGTGCGAACTTCTAAAGAGGAAGATGGGGGGGAAATCATGTTCTTGTACTGTTTCTTTTAAGAAGTGAAAAGGCATGTTTGTTATATGGCAGGGTTCCCATGCTACCTGGAAAACTAAATTCTAATTGCAGCATCTTATAAACTGTATAAATCCGGTGCAAAGGTGACAAATCCCCGTTTGGGACTGGCGAGCAAAACACTTCCCTTTATATTTTCTGTATTAGAAAGAGCTTTATTGTGAAAAGTTCTGTCTGTTCGACAATAAAATGGTAACAGATGACCAGCTTCAAGACTAGCTCACTTTACAGGAGCCATTTACAGAGAGTGAAGTTTTCATGTTGAAACACTGTAGTAATCCTAATGATTCTTTTGGTTTCATGCACCTGTTTGACCTCATTGCTTTCACAGTGATGATGCTACACTTGGACACATAGGGAAAGTGCACAATTTTTGGGCTCACCCAAGGTGCTCGCCGCTAATTCATACCTGTCAAGTTTTGGATTTAAAAATACGGGACATTTTCCGGCGCCTGCAGCGAGCCGTCCCACCAGCCCATCCAAGCTTCAAGTTGGGTCAAAATACGGTAGTTTCTCGGTCAAAACGGGAGCTATGCAACCTCGCGACAACTGCCACTCAGGCTCCTGGTGGCAGGTCTCGCAAGGCTAGTGACAGAGTTTGGAGGGGCAGAGGTTCTTTTATATATATATATATATATTGTAATAATATGGGACATTTACGGGATATAACTAATACGCGGGGGACAGTGGGAAAGAGGGGGGAAATTCGAGTTTAGAATCAAATTTAAAATCCTGCTAAGGGTATGGCTCCGCTCTATCTCCAAGACGCTATCGTTCCATATCAGCCAACCAGAGCACTCCACTCTCAAAACTACTACTGATTCCTCGAGTCTCCAAAATCACCTTTAGCTACCAAGCCCAGGTTTTATGGAATAAACTCCCAGCTCACGTTAAAGAGGCAGACACAGTCCCGACATTTAAGACTAGGCTCAAAACGTACCTCTTTGAATTAGCTTATGATCAGTTAGGTAAAGCTCTAACCCACAGCCTGAAGTAAAGCTGCCTTAGAAGAAACACTGCTGTGGGAAGTACGGTACACTGAGCACTATCCTCTTCTTCTTCTTACTGCAGACTTTGTCTTATTATGATACAATATTTATTTTATCTGTAGTCTGTTCATTACTATTCACATGGTGTCTCCTGTCCTACTCCCCCTCGGGAGTGCCTGTCTAGATCTAACGGAGGAACCCGGCTGAACGGAGGAAACCCCTGCATGGATCGGACAAGAGGAACGGAAGCTCCAACAAGGACTGGACGTTCTGCGATCTTGGCGTGTCTTCTTAGGGACTCCCATCGGCCCTGGGTCTCTATAACCTGTCCGTCCATGGGTGTGGATCTCTCCTTCTGTGGTTCTCCCCAAGGTTTCTCTTTCCCCCCTGGGTTTTTGAGTTTTTGCACAGAGGACGGGGGACACCCACGCGGCTCCTCATCACCTGCTGCTGATCTTTAATTGGACATTATGTTTGCCTGGATACTTCATTTGCCTGGACTTTACATGGTCTTGTTTGCTGTTTTGTTTTATTGCCTTAATGTTTAGTGCAGCCCTGTGAGGCAACTCCTGTTGGGACATTGAGCTATACAAAAGCATTGATTGATCGATTGATTGAAATACGGTAATTTCCCAGGGCAAAACGGGACACTTGACAGCTATGCTCTAATTTAAACAGATAAAGACAAAACAGGACCCCATATTTATAGACAATGTGATCATGTAGTTTTGCACTTTGCAGTGTCCTGAAAAAGACCTGGAAAATCGTTTCAAGTGCGCGTTCTCTGCACCTGCCCCAAGAGAGGCGTCGCACCAGCTCTTATCTGTGTCCTTGAACAGTGTAACGTGTGTGTTCCCGCAGACCGCCTTACACTAATAAGGACAGATAGCTCTGGCTGCGTGTTTTTGTTCCTTCGCGCGTCTTTCTCCTGTCTCCGAAACGGCTCCACGGAAAGTGTGACCTGCCGAGCGGCGCTGGCTCGTGGCCACCGTAAAAACTCCTGAACTGTTCAAGTGACTGATGGCGATTCCAGAAGCCGTATCCGTTATGTCAGGGGGGACAGGATTTCAATTTTACGGCAAATATAACTTTACAATGCCCCGCCTCATAAAGCGTGTTTTCACACTCCCTTTGTTATAGCAGCTGTTAGTAAAGCTGCCTTTGAGGTGAGCAATAAGAGCCGCTCATGCTCTGTAAAGCTCTCATGTTGTGGACGTAAAGCTGTATGTCACACATCACAGCATTTTCTATGGGACCAAGCCCTATCTAGCGTTGGAGCCGATTGTTTTGAGATTTAATTATCTGATAACATTGGATGAAGTATAGCTTTTCTGCGATGAGTGCCAGTTTAGATATGCCCCGTCTTGTCGATGGAGTCTGATCAAAGCTGGAGGGCAGATCTCAGAGATCTTAAAGGATGACTGGCATTATTGTAGCGTTCTCGCATTAATAATACTGTCACCTGCTATGTACAGTATTTCATAAGTGAGCTGTTTGATTGTGCCGGGCGGTCAGCTGCCTGAGGTGCGCTCTGAGACATGCTCTTTGTGTCGGCACAGGTGTCTTAACCGCAAAGTGCCTGCGACCTATTTTCTTGAGCTTTGCCAACTGCAATAATATGATTCAACCCCAAGGGAAAATGGCTAATAAAAGTCAAATTCAAAGCTACTCCGAGGACTGATTTTTGTTTTAGCTCGTGTCAGTCAGCCACACAAGCACAAAAGTTACTGTCTTCTTCTATCGCAAATATTAAGTGTCCGTTTTGGTCCAAACTCATTCATAACATTCGAACTCAATCCTCATATCTCAATTCTTCATTAGGATGAGTTCATAAGCAGATTTGACAACTTTTAGAAACAAAAAAACAGCCTCACTGTCGCTGTAATGCTAACAACAACTAACCGTGATTGATAAAAATACAGTACAATAAGATGCATAGTGCTTTATTTTTGTGTGTGCAAATGTCTGTTTTTTTGGTAATGTACCATACAAACCAATTGAATTTGCTGACTAATAATTCTTCCATAGTAGCTGTCGCAGTAGCTGTCTGCAGTTATGTATAATAAGGCTTTACAGTACATCTCCACGGGAGATGTTTCTTGACAGATCTGTAATAGAATGAAAGGTGTGAGTCCGTGCGGGCTTGCACTGGGCAGCTAATGATGAAAGCCGCTGAAGGGTCGGGTGAAGGGATCCACACTTTGGGAACTTTTGTGTTACATTATCGCCTGTTCCAGGTCCCACCTTTTGAAAAAAGAAACACCTTTAGCGTTGCTTCACAGCCAAATCACAGCACAGTGTTAACAACGTAGCTGAAATAGCGTTTGTTAAAATGTGAAACAACGAAGTGAGGCTCTCAGTTGACTATGAGTTTCCGATCGTAAACATTTTCAAAGTCATCAGCTGGACTGGGTTGCCTCTAATCCGAAAGGCTTCTTGTTCAATCTTGGTGATGACGCTGGTTTTAAATATTCTATATCATGCTTTATTCAGGCGTTTACAACTATGTTATATGTCTTAGCCTTCATATTTTTGTTCATTCTACAACAGATGGATTATGTTTCAACGTTTTTCCACAAAGACACACATGGTATAATCTCCTTAATTCTCTCTCAAACCACATCATCTCCTTGTCTACAGGCGTAGCTCTGACTGCTTTGAAAACGGGGAGGATGAACTTTTCACTGGTGAGGAAGTTTGTAAAAAATTGCGCCGAAATATTAGCGTCTTTAAGCATTCATTGAGTTATTGTTATCTGTTTGTAACTTGCAGATGCTCAGTCCGTGGAATAGGTGAGGGCCCGAGTTTAAACCTGAACCACGTAGACACGCCAAGAAGCACGACTTCCATTTGCAGCGTCTACTCGTTCACTTTGGATAACCTTTCGACAAACTGCGGGCTCTTCCCCATTCTGCTCACACGCACTTGCATGTACATCAGAGAGCAGCCTCAAAGCCGTTCTTGTGCCTGTGACGGCCAGAAAGGAAGGAGAGAAAAAGAAACCCCCCAAAGTCACAGCAGAAGCAGCAGATTTCCTCATACTAATGCTGCCACTTTGAGGAGTCGCCACGCGGCCCTGACCCCCGTGAACCCGGCACACGCCTCCCGCATATTAATTCCCTGTAAACATACTCGGGCTACACTGGGTGTTCGCTGCAGCTGCATGTAAACGGTATGGCGTCGCCAAGCGTGTGATGGCTGCAGCCGGGCGCGAGCCCGATCCCAAAAGGTCAGCGTGGTCAAGCCGAGCTATAATTGCGGGAGACGCCTAAGGGCAATTTTTACTCATCTGTCAGGAATTTTTAGCACGCAGGTATGATTAATGCTAACCATGTAGAATGTATAATACCACATGGGGTTTTATGCAGATTTGAGGTCCACTATACAGGTATACGGCCAACTCCGCACACTGCTAAAAGCCGGCATTACTAACGATACTTTTTCTAATCGCAAAGGGTTCTTTTCTTACTGGTCTTGACTTTATCCGAGACAAATCATGCAAAAATAACCTTTTGTCTAGTGAACATGCTGTAATGTTGTTCCCACATAAAAAAAAAACAACAACTTCATTTGGCTGTTTCTGTTCGAAATCCAATCCATCCCAATCTTTTAATCCTTACTATCTTTTACTGACGTTATATAAATGTATGCAAAAGTGTATTCTTTTTTTTTTACCCTGTACTCTGGTTTCCTTATTACAGGGGGTCTGTATCATTTGAATTAGCGACTTGTCCTGCACAATTTGAGCGCAAAAGAGGATGTCCTACTTTGCACGTCTGGCAGTGTCTCTTTGCATGTCTGTAGTAAAATGGAGCCACCGATTGAAATATGATATTTAGTTCCTAAAAGGTGGTTCATCTCTGTCCGCATGGCCTTAACGTCTTTGTTCATTATCCCTGCAATGAAGTCTTAAAGCAGGCGTCTCAGACACACGGCCCGGGGGCCAAATGCGGCCCGTGAGGTGTTTTTTTGCAGCCCGCGAGATGATTTCTTATTTGTATTATATGCGGCCCGCTTCTAGGAGGAGCTTCTGAAACAGGTGGGCGACTGTCTGGCCTCGTAGGGAAAAGATAATTGACCGGAGTTTACGGATGGCAAAGGCCAGGCTAGAGACTGTCAGAACCTGAGGGAGAAACTTTAGTTGTTCAGCTAAACATGTGCTGGAAAAGTTACAGCACTGCAGCCTGACAAAAAGCACCGTTACCATCTTTACCTTTAGGACTCTGCAAAGTGAACACATCGTAATTAGTGTTAAAAGTGTCACAACTGTAAAGGGAGCCTTTACTCTCCATCTCTCTCTCTCAGAGCAACATTGTGTGCTCACACAAGAAGCACATCATATCAATTAATTTAATCTTTATTAAGGACATGTGCGACCACATGATCCATAGTTAAATTAAAAATAGAGAATATGGAAATGTATAAAAATACTGCAAATAATGACAGCAACATTGACAGTAAAAAAATATAAGCCCCATCAATTCTCTAACTTGTCATGGTTCTGTCTTTGTTTAGTTCCCCCTTGGTTGTGTCTTGTGCGGTTTATTTTGACATGTCTGGTCTTTGCTTCCCCTGTCTCGATTGCCTGCCCCGCCCTAAGGTGTGTCACCTGTGCCCCGTTTCCTTGTGTATTTATACCCCTGTGTTCTCCCTTGTCCTTGTGGGTGCATTGTTCCTGTTTTTGGTGGCTTGTATGTCTGTGCCCGTGTCAGCCCCCTGTTCCGTTCTCTGTGCCTGCCTGTAAGTTTGCCCTGTTGTTTTGCCAGTACTTGAACTGTTTCCATTAAATTTGATTTCACCTCTGATTTTTGGGCTGTTTCCTGCATTTGGGTCTTTACCTGCCACACCATCATAACACAACTGTAGGTCACAAAAAGACATGAGGCCAATGGCTCCACATTATTTACATGAGGTGAATCTCACTGAGCTGATCTCAGACACAGCAGTCTGTAAAATGGCATTTGGAGAGTTGCCAAGTCTACACATTCATTGATGTATTTATTTATATTACAGGGTAATTGAAAATTAACACTGTTAAGTTTGTAGCTGATGCTCATTATCAGCCTTTCTACACTAAATTAAAATGACATTTGTAGTACATTTTGCATTTCTTTCTAAATAGGTCCAGTTTCTGTCTGTTAGCCTGACTCCTGAAAGATCATTCACTGATGCCCTGAACCAAAATGAGATGAATTACAAAAACACTAATTGTCTAAGTCTGTAATTTCAAATTAAGAAGCTCCGCAAATGTTTAGGCGATTGGAAACCTCCTAGAAGCTCAATGTGCAGATAGTTTAATGTACAGTGTATTTTAAGGTTTATTAAAGCAAACAATAAAAGTTGCTAAATCATAATTGACTTAATATAAAAGGCTTCGTCTGTTGCGGCCCCCGACCAATACCGGGTTCGCGTTTTTGGCCCCCAGTCCAAATGAGTTTGAGACCCCTGTAGTAAGTAATGATGAGTCTAGTATCCTCCTAAGTTTGGATTGCCTTATAAACGTGTCTCAACGCTTTTGGGGAAGGGATAGCGGCGCGATACGACAGTGACATTTAGCCTGCTAGCTCTTTTGCAGTCGCCAAAAATAGTCCATAAGACGGCACAGCGGTCTTTTTCTTTCCCACAAATCTGCTGGAACACTAAATACTGGGGAAATCTGGGAAATCATCACGCAGGCTCTTTAAAATCTGTTAGCCTTGAAACTAGATTACCGCTGACTAAAGTGTGGAAGAGGTTTCTGAACCCGCAATCCCCCAACAGCAAGTGAGTAGAGATGAAGACTGCACAGAATATATTCACTCCTTACCCCACTTCGACTCCGAGTACTAATTAGCCCAGTGTCCCTTATCAGGCCTTTAACTATGTGAATTTCCAAAGCCTCTAGCCTGTGTCTCAATCTGCAGATAAAGGGAGCGGAGGGGTCAGGGAGATGTGGGCCGATCCGTTCAATCTGACATAATCCGCACGCGCTTCCCTCGAGGCCAGAGTTGGCGGAGAGGCAAAAGAGGGTTGTTTGGATCTGGATGGGCCCTGGGCATGAGCCGGCGAGCGGGCCAATATGACCGAGGCTGCGCTGGCATTTCTGATGTCCTAATGGTAGCGGCTCCTCCATTTGGACGCCTCGCTGCTGGAGACCCGCGCAGCCCACTCAGGGCCGCGTACGACTCGGCTCACTCAGCGCTGATGAAGACGCTCTCCACTCTCTCCACTCCTCCCGCAAGCGCTCTTGGACTTTGAAATGTCCAGTCTGTTTTAAAAGGGTCACAAGTGGAAGCCTGGTCTGCCAATGCTTTGCACGCCTTTTTGTATCGGTTACTTCCGGGCATTTGTGCGTTACGGGCCCTTATACAGTAACACACGCAATTTCCAAATTTCAACACGCCTACAAATGGCTATATGCAATTTGGCGCCTGTCTTGCTAAATGTGTCGTAGAGTTATATAACTACAGAACACAAGGTGTTTTACATTCACCTCCACTGACGTTTTGGAGCAGCTAAATTGAAGTGTGTGCTGCACGTCTTCTGCGATTTGTAGATTGTTGGCAATGAAGAGGGTCCAAAAATGCACTTAAAGAGGGGGTATTATGCTTTTTCCAATCACATAGCACCAGCCTATAGCATACTACAGTGATGACGTAACCTTCTGTTGGTCTGTATATGCAGTAAATTAAAATAACTGCCTTGAATAAAATTGCTCTCTCAAAATGGCTGTACTGAACGTCTTGAAATAGGCCTCTGTTTCTTTAAGAAGCTTTCCGACACGCCCCCTTCAGCACACTACTGTGGCATTTAAACAACAACACTGTGCGGGGAGGGGGCTCTGCTGAGCTGAGGAGCAGTGATTGGTGGCTTGGCTGGTGGCAGGAGGCAGGAGGCGCGTGGACGCGGCGCGCAGGAGGAGGCGCTGGACGGGGCCAACGAGGGCACAACGATTGGACGCCATGTGACGCGACGCACCGGGGGCAAGGGGGTGCGTGTCGAGGCCGGGGATGTCCCCCAGACAGGAGCAGCGGGAGTAGCGGCATCAGCAAACTCTCCGAGCATATGTTCCCCGAGGTGGACACCTGCAGCGCCTCCGCAGCTCCTGGAGCCGGCCGGACCCCCTTCCCAAATACTGACTGACCTGCACTTTAACGTACACCCTCTTTTAGCCTTTTTAAACCCCGTATTTATGCCTTTTTAATGCATGTTTTAGCCCCTTTTTAACTCCATTACATTAAATTGTATTTTATCCTTTTAACTTTGTTTTTAAATTATTGGCTACACCACAACATCCTCCAATGAACCCGAACCTGTGACATTACTTCTGCCACACCTTGCCAAGGGTAGACCGACAACGCCGTCGGTTCTTCTGGCCACCACCAATTATTCAGTCACACACCACGTTCCGAGGTGGGTGGTGTCTCCCGCCCGAAAACAAACCGAGGCACACTTCCTGCATCAAAATTCTACCTTTACATTTTTTTTCCCCTAAGGGCTAATTTATTCATCCAAACTGCAGCCTTCTTAACGAAAACTTCCCGAGACTCTGAAATGTGACCATTTGAGCAATATGAACTTGCCCAAGCTAAATGTATTTAGTTATCAGGCCTATGCATTGTCATGCATTAAGTTTACCCACTTTTCCGAGTTCATTTATTATTTTAGGTCTTTCTTCTCATAAAAATCCAAGAAATAAGACTCATATTTGTATGAAAACCACATCATTTGTTTTGTCCATGCTATGAAGGAGGGCCACACTTCCCGACCATCCCGCCGCAGCACAGCTTGTATGTTTACTTAGACCAGTGGAAGTACTAATGAGCTGTTGTAGGCCTATTGATAGTTTTACAGACCACTGCGTTTGGCCGAAGCACTTTATTCTGATCAAAACAAATTGCTCTGCCCCTCGAAGCGCTGTTGAAAGTTGGCTCATCTTAAGCTGTACGGTAATCTGGGGGGAAGGGGGGGGGGGTGCCCTTCTCACTTTGGGATATAGATTTCCATGTTCCTGCCATCTGGCCTGACAAATGGCACAATGTCAAAAGCCTTCTCCCGATAATTGTGGGTTTGAACAGATCATGGGCAGATTATCACCCTCACTTCAGTTCTGGCTCCGACACAGTGGTCTATATTTGACAGCTTTAGTTTAGTTTATTTGTTTATTTGAGCAGTTAGTCTGCTCAAAAGGAGTGGGCTGAAGCAAAAGGCTTATAAAAACAATAACATTTTCAATCAAAGCATACAAAACACAACAACATTTCTTTGTACAATGTCTTGTACAGAGCGAGTAATAAATGATGATCATTAATATATTTCTTACAAATTGTTACCAATGCCAAACATTGGTACATTACCGGAAGTCACTATTTTAATGTTATAAAGGCACTTTACTATGCAGCAGTTTGAGTTTAATTAATTATTATTAATTATTAATGTATTTATTTATTTATTTGAGTTATGTGTGAAGTATGACGTAAGCCCTGCACAGTGTGTGCATTAAAAAAACAGGGTGCACAAACTCATCATATGCCTTGTTAGTGTCATTCTCTCTGTGTACAATACTCCAATCTTGGGTTAACAGCTCCTTTTAAATGCATCAATGGTTTTCTCTGTTTAAACCAATACATGTTTTCTACTTCAGTCTTTTTATATTCATTTTTATGCAATACAAAAACTGGAAGGTGATTACTGATATCATTTATCATTAATCCGCTGACTGTAATACTTTCTATTTCATTGGAAAAAATATGATCAATCAAAGTAGCAATATGGGTTGTGATTCTACTTGGTTTAGATATTAAAGGAAACAAACCTATACTGAATAGAGTATTTATAAATTCGTCGTAAGTTGTATTTATAGAACACCTGCGTCTTTTAGACGCAGGTGTTCTATAAATACAACTTACAATAATACTTTTCTTTTTAGTATTAGCAATTTCAGATGTAAGACATTCAAGTATGTCATCCACCACCATAGTCTTATTTTCAATAATTGTATAACCTACATTTGAGTCTATGAACATAGCTACGCCCCCACTATGCTTATTTCTTCTATTCTGACTTATAAACTCAAAACCTTCTAAACTAAAATCCATTTCTCTATCGTTATGCATCCATGTTTCTGTTATTAGAATCACACTGAATGGTTTTGAAAACAATTTTAAGTAACTCTTGATGAGGTCAAAATTTGCATAGAGGCTTCGACTATTGAAGTGGATTACAGAGAATGAATTAACGTTCTTGAATTTACTATTGTAAAGATCCTCAGCATAATATTGACAGTCATTAATAGGTCTCGCAAAGAAATTATTTTCAGGGTTGATGTTTATCTCAGTGTTCTGTAAATCATATTGTGAGTAAGTAAAATCCAGGTCGTTTGTGTCCATGATTCTCCGTAATGAGAGCTCAAAATCAGAATGTCCAATAGTAGATGTATGTCCAATAGTAGATGTATGTCCAATAGTAGATGACCAATAGTAGATGTATGCCCAATAGTAGATGCCCAATAGTAGATGTATGCCCAATAGTAGATGTATGTCCAATAGTAGATGTATGTCCAATAGTAGATGTATTACAGTCCATGTGAAAAGATGTGCTTCAACAGACCAGAATCAAGCCGTTTGTCCCGATGTTTACATTGGTTTTGGTGCTGGTGCGTGGATGTACAATAAGTTTGTCGTAGCGCAGAAGGCCCCCCCTTTCTCTTGCTGCTTTCAATTCTGGCATCAGATCTCTTCGCTTTCTCTTGACACTGTCCGTGTAGTCCTCATTTATAAATATTTGAGTTCCTTTGAGACTTTTTGCGCGTTGCAATATAGCTTCTCGGTCCTTGCAGCGCAGTAGTTTGGCGATGATGGGCCTCGGCCGGTTCCTCCCGCCGTCGAGTCTCCCTATGCGGTGCGCCCTTTCCACCTCTACCGTGTGCTGCAGCTGGAGCTTCTCCGTCAGCAGTTTTGTCACTTTCTCCTCGGCGTCGGCCCAGGTCTCCCCTTCCGATTCCAACACTCCCTCAAAGACCAAGTTGTTTCTGCGGCTCTGCCCCTCCAGGTACTCCATTTTGTCCGCTGTAATGTGCAAACTGTCACATACTTTAAAGCAGTCGGTTTGCAATGTCTTAGTGCGCTCAGTGAGTTTTCATTTCTCTTCCTTCAGAGTGAACTGCAGGCTTGTTTTGAGCTCTTGTATGTCCCTTGTTAATAAATCCATTCGGGTGTTTGTAGATTCCATTATGATTGTTATGAATCCTCTAAAGTTCTCCCGTTGTTGATGAAGCGGTTCCTTGAACATGTCCTTTTGCTGATTTTACTCTCCTCTCTCAACCGGATACATCAGAAACGTGTTGAATGAAATTTCTGTCGTTAATCACCAAAAAGATGATTAAAAAAAAGTGAACGATTCACCGCACGCTGCCACACTGCTCACACACTGCTCACAGCCACACTTCGACACGCAGCTTTAAGAGGGCCCGAGGGAGACCTGATACGGCGCTCGCTGAGGCGCTTCACGCCCACATCGGGGCATCTCCTGTGGCTCTTGGGAAGCCTGCGCACGACCCCGAGACTGCTCCAAACATTCAGCCTGCGGGGCTCATGCGATCATTATGCAACGTCTTTACCTGACGTTTTGTCTTTATACTGTATTAAATGACATGGATTTATCCCACTTTACCAAGATATAGTCCGAATTTAGCAGAACCAAAAAGAACTGCCTGTATGAGACGTTGGCAAAAGAAAAATACGCAGGGGAAGACTTTGTGTGTATTTGTCCTCTCTTTTTATGGACAATGTCTGAACATCGGAATAAATAGAACCTGAATCAAATAATCGTGAGCAGTTGTCAACCTTATTTAAAGGTTAAAAACGTAATAATATATTTTATTATTATGTTTTAGATTCACTGTCAACTCTTACAATACACTGAAGAAGGACTAATTTAATTTCACTACTTTAAGGGACTAAACGGAGTTTAAACATTTTAAAATTACGTATTTCCCTCTCCCTACATTCCAGCAATGTTCTAATGTGTAGAATGAGCCCAGACCTGTTCACCACAACTGCCTCTAAAATCCTGCACTGTTACTCAAAAAAGTGTTAATTCGGGTCCGAATTACAGTCATGCACAAGCCTAATGTAGAAACTGCAGTTTACGCGTAAGACCTGAGGTGGCAGTAGTGAGTATACAAATGTCCAACTTGCATCTAGTCCCTTTAAAGAAAAATATTTATTTGAAATTGTACAATACAATAGTACAACAAAATTGCGTTCAGGTGTTGGGTTACTCCTGAGCCGCTGCGCTGCATTGTGGGCCAGCCTGACCGGCATGTTTTTGGAGGTCGGGGAAACCGGAGTACTGCCTTCAGTGCTCCTCTGATCCTCTAAAACGGTGCACTGTCTCCACCTCCTCCTTCCTCTTCCTCCTGCGCAGCTCCCTCCGTTCCACGTCTTTCAGGGGAAGAGCGTAGCAGACAAATATAATCCATTTTATTCTCCAATGGATGAACATTAGTCAGCGCTCGTGCTTCACAGCTAGAAGGTCCGGGTTCGATTCCCACCTGGACGGGGCCTTTCTGTGTGGAGTTTGCATGTTCTCCCCGTGTCTACTTAGGTTTCCTCCGGGTACTCCGGTTTCCCCAACCCTTAAAATATGTACAATAGGCCCAGGGACTGCAGGTGGAAATTAGCACAAGTGCTATAACCTGGTACAATGCATCTCTCCTTTCTGAGGCTAATGTAGATTGTACACTGTCCCTGTTCAAATAAATAAGTAAATAGTTAGGATAGAAGGCTTGTGAGGCTTGGCTGCGAGTCCTGGCCTGATACCTCCTTTTTTTGTTTCCTCTTTCCTCTTGTGACGCCTCAACTATACTGCAGGTGTGGGGGGGGCCCTTGGTGCCTCTTCAGTGTTTCAGAAGAAGTGTGTATAGGTCTCAAATGCCTTTAGCTCATTAGCTAGCAGTTTTTTTTTACTTGTAAGTAAAAAGCAGTCAAATAAATCCACTGAACTTCAATATAACACAGCAAAGATGTAAAACAATGTGAGACTTCAAATGCAGTTCTCAGAAAAAGGGTACAAGACCTTTAAGTTACAAAGAGTAATCATCAATGTATAGTTCAGAAGTAGCCTTTGAAAGACACAAATAGGATCTTCACGCTAAAATCACGCCAATGTTTGTATAAAAGCAGCTCCAAAACTGAAACAATGAAAATGATAATGAAGTCATATATACAGAACACAGCTCCTTTTGCCATTATTGTGTGTAAAACCTCTTTGTCTTCTTTCGACTGCGGTTGTGCTGTTAGCGGCAGACACGTCTGCAGAGTGCATTCAGGCCAAGCTCCTGCTCCACTCGTACACCTGGATGTGTCGGCGCATTAGCGGAGAATTGTCAAAGCTCAGATTGGAACGACAACTGCTGGAAATGAGGTCAAGTCACGCACAAAGTGAAGTGGCACGTTTAACAATAAGAAAGCAGAATCGTGTCGCCGTCAGTTTAATGAAATAACCAAGAAAAATGCGCTGTACATAGCAGCTCTCAGTGGTGAGCCTCTTCTGTAGCCACTCGGGTGTTTACCGACATGTGTCATTCACGCGCTCACTGGCACATTTTATGTAGCCTGTGTATTTTGTGCCAATAGTTGAAAAAAATTAAATAAAATCGGCGAATGATAGCTTTGTATGTTAGTCTTCCCTTGTCAATGGGGAATAAAAAACAGTCAAGATACACATACAAAGCTGTTCTGTGCATATGTGAGACATAACAATTAAGCTAAACACTACAACACTGGTGGAAAAAAATTTACTGAATAATTGGGTGATTCTACAACTACTGTGAAATGTGTGTCCCTGGGCAGAAATATGAACGACTGAAGCACTAGAAATAGTTATTTGTTTATATGTATTGTTTGTGAAAAAATATCATTATTCAATATGGTTTTATGGCAAGGTGAATGGAGTTGCCTTGTGTATGAAATGCGCGGTATAAATAAAGTTGCCTTGCCTTTCTACAAAATTTAGACCTATCCCTCAGGGTCAGCATCATTTCCATCACACGCTACAAAGTGTAACTTTGTGAGTTTGTAATTATACTTAAGTACATGCAGCCACATCAGCACGAGCTTTAGCCATGTGGAAGAAGCAAAACCAAGTAAAAAACTGAGGCAAAGTTTGTAAAATCAAGAAAATAATTTTTGGTCGTCATTTCCAAACGGCTCATATTCCTTTTGAATACATAGATATTGTAAAAAAAAAAGAAATAAAAAATATTCAGTTGGTGTATTTTGAGTACATATAATGTTTAATGCTATAGCTGAGCTAAGACAGTACAGTGCAAACTCGATGGCCGTCTTCCGAGTATGTAAAGTATCAAAAGGTTTATTACGAGCAGCACTGAGAGCGGTCTCTGATGGCAGCCTGACATTCCTCGTTTACATCGTGCTGCCTTGTGTTCTTCCTCAAGCATTAAAGGCTCTCACATCTCGTCTAAAAACGTTATTAACCAGATCGTGAGCTGAACAATGTTTGTGTCTCGGGAGAAAAAAAAAGATGTGCATTATTGGCCAAAATAGGAAACACGTTGACGGGTTACTTGAACCAAAATGTGGTTCCAACTCTTGAGAAGATAGTTGTGAATGGAGCATGCAGACTGTCCGAGCGACGGCAGAAGAGCAGAAGCTGTTTTGCTCTGGGCTGGGAGGCTGAAGGAACAGAGGTAGACATGAAATGATTGTAGATAAACAACAAAACATCTTAACAGCAAGAGAAAATGGTCTCCAGGTTTGGCTTTGCTGCAAGGACACTCTCCTTTTTTCTTTTTTTTTCTTTTTTTACTGTTAGCTCCCGTAATTTATGTGCCTCGGTGCAATGGAGTTATTTGAAAGTAACCTTTGCCCGCTGGATGTTGTCACAGAGTAGACAAATGGGCTTAAATGAACTTATTCTCTCTGGTGGCACACGGGGGGCTGGATATCCAAACACCGAATTTCATTTTCCCCCGTACCTGCTACCCTCGCCGCATGTTAAAGCGCGCCGCCATTGTGCGAGCGACTGATTAAAAAGCCATTGTGAAAAGGAGGACATCTATTTCTCGGGGGCCAGCGCGGGCTTCCTGGGCCGGGGGCCGCGGGTCCAAGGACGGCCCAGCGGTAATGAAGCAATATGGAGCAGTGTATTTGATTCCAGTTGATTCAGGCTTAAATCTGTCGTTTATGCACCCCCTTGTTCACATTTTACATTTTAAGTTTGAAATAATGTCTATGCAAAGAAAAGACAGAACTGAATGAGAAACTGGACCTCGGAAGGCAGTTATGGGAATGCCACGCTATAAAATAAGCTTTCATTTTTAGCTACTGAAATGGCAAATCAATGGCACCATGATGAACACACCGAGTGAAGAACTGCTCAAAACGTAACGGTGATGAAGTATAGGTTTTAAAAATGTGGAGAACAGTTTTGTGTCCCCCTGTGACAGAACAAAATAGAGTCTGGAACACAAGAAATGACCAAAGTGAACAGGATTACTGCTCTAGATGTGTTTTTGACAGTGGAACATTACTGTATAACATGGTTAGAAGCTCCAAATACTTCTTTGGCGAACAAGTAAATCCATAGATATCTTATTGCAATTAATACATTGAGAGAGACTATATGTAATAAATCCAATCGAATCAGAGTTCCCTCTGACTGTTCCACTCTTCCCATCCCTAATGTAGAACATGTACAATAGGGTCCCCTGTGCAGCGATGACTCACTTGAAGGTGGCGCAGATAGTAGATGATGTGATCAGAGGGTCAGCTGTCCGAATCCCGCAGGTGCACACTGTCGTTGTGTCCTCGGGCAAGACACTTGCATCCGGTGTCTGTGTGTATGAATGTGTGTGTGAATGGGTGACTGGTTCCTTGATGTAAAGTGCTTTGAGTGCCTAAAGCAGGTTGAAAGGCGCTTTATAAATGTGACCATTTACCATTTGAAAACAACATCCTGAATCTCAGCGACCTGGTTAAAGGTGCAGCATGTAACTGTAAAAAAGGTTGATATTAGTGTGTATTTGACCTTTAGTGACCCCACGGGTGAATGGGTGGTCAGCATGGCACCTTTACTTTCCATCCCGGTGGCCTCTAGGACAGGATAAAAAAAATGGGGGGTTGCTGGTAGGTTTTTGGGCTGATAGACTATCTCCATGGTTATATGCATATGTTCCATCCAGAAAACCTACTAAACTCTAACTCTATTGGTCCTGGAGTGTCAAAGAGGCCATCGGGATGGAAAGTAAAGTCGCCATGCTAACGACCATACTAGCATGCTAGCTCCTGCGTTACTGAAAGGTCAAAGACGCACTACTGTCACCTTTTTGTTTTGCACAAACAGTTACATAATGCAATTTTAATTAAAAGTGATTACATTCCCAAACATTCCGCTTTCTTGTGACCTTCAACGTGTCACATTTAAAATTTTGCACCGATGGTTAACTTTATGTAGCATCTCATATATCCTGTGGTTGGACACCCTGACCCAGAGAGGCACAAACCAAACTGTCCTCACACGCAAGCTGTCAGCATTTGAGACCCAGCAACTGTAGACTCCTGAAACCCAACCCTGTTCTAAGAGGCTTACTTCTGCCTCAAATACCCCCCCTAACCTCTCCAAAATGATCCCCTAACCCCACTCCCCGCTGCAGAGGACTCGGCTCGGCTGATGTACAGTCACTGCTGGGAGCTGATGATTCCTCCTCGCTCAGATTTACAACCAGAGCAGCAGCTGAGACACCAGCACCCAGGCATCTCCTCCATCGCATCTCCACACGCCAACATCGGGACTGTAAATCAACCTGGAAACAGAATATCACACAATCTGAATTTTGAAGGTAAACCGTTTTGCTCTTTATGTCTGTAGCGTTTGCCATTTCTGCAGCAGTCAATCGTTATTACAGTCACCAAAGTGGCTTTCTAGCAAACCCTTTTGCTAGCTTACACGGGAGAGAAAACACACACCGCCATCGTCTTTGGTCGGAGAACTTCACAGACCATTTTATTGCGCATGCTCAGTAGAAACCATTTGTGCACAGGCACACATGACGTATAAAACGTATGCTGTTTAACATGGCTTTGTACCATAAACAAATATGCTCAACACTCCCACTCAAAGACATGTTTTAGCACTTTAGTGGTAAACACAAAAATCAAAAACAACTTCAAAAGTAACCATTATTGCCTTTGGTCATCTAACATTACTCTCCAAACAAATATCTCTTGAATCTCTCAAATATAGCCTTTGTCACAGGCTTTGTAAGGACATCAGCTACCATGTTTGCAGTAGGGCAGTAATCTATTGATATTTTCCCATCTATGTGTGCAGAACGTACAAAATGATATTTTATATCCACGTGTTTGCTTCTCTGTCTGCATACTGGGTTTTTAGACAAAGCTATTGCCCCCTGATTGTCCTCATAGATTTTGACTGGTACATGGTTATTATTACCATCCATTCCTTTAAGTAGTTGTACAAGGTACATACTCTCTTGAGCAGTGGCTGCAAGCGCCATTGCTGTAGTCCAATGCTGTTGCTTTGGTTCTGATAGGTGTTGTGATAATTTACTCACAACCCAGCTCAGGTCAGGTCTAGTAGATGTCATAATGTATATCAAACTACCTACCATCTCTCTATATCCTGCTGAGTCAATAACTTCACCCTCACTGTCAAAGTTTAACTTCTGCTCACATGGGGTGGATCTCGGTTTGCATTCGGACATTCCGAATTTTGCCAACATTTTCTTTATATGTCGTTCTTGAGTCATTTTAACCTCTCCCTCACTCTGTTTAAAGTCGATACCAAGGAAGTGTTTAAGTGGACCCATATCTTTCATCTTAAACCTTCTTTTCAACATTTGTTTGACTTCACTTAGTAAGGTATTGTTACTCGCCGCTATGATCAAATCATCTACCCAGACCAGCAGAATCACTTTCTCATTTTCAGATTCTCTGCAATAGACACATTGATCAGCATCATTTTGTACAAAACCATTCTCTGTAAGGTGATCATGCAGTAACATATTCCAATTACGTCCTGATTGTTTTAAGCCATACAATGACTTATTGAGTTTGCACACTAGGTGCTCTCCTGTGTTTGACTCGATTTCAAAACCCTCCGGTTGTTCCATATATACCTCACAGTCTATCGGAGCATGGAGGTAAGCAGACTTTACATCCATCTGGTGTAGGGTAAGATCCTCTTGCACGGCCACCTGCATCAAAGCTCGCACAGAGGTCATGTTGGCTGTTGGTGAAAAAGTCTCTTTATAGTCAATCCCTTCCACTTGACGGTACCCCTTTGCAACATATCTGGCTTTACAAGTCTCAGATCCATCTGCGCTCTCCTTCACTGTGTAGACCCAGCGACCTCCCACTGCTTGCTTGCCTCTTGGCAGTGGAGTCAAGTTGAAAGTCTCATTCTCTGTCAAAGAGTTCATCTCCTCTTTCATCGCGTCAGTCCACATTTTTGACCTTTCAGAGTCCATAGCCTCTCTAAATGTTTTAGGTACATCATAAGTCACCCTGTAGAAATAATCTATATGTTCACTTTTATCGGTATTACACTCAGCTTTACACTGATATTCCTTTAAATATTCCGGAACTTTTCTTTGTCTTTTAGGATATCTCCCATCTCCTTGTTCTGTCAGAGTACTATCGGTCTGGGTTAGACCTGCCTCTGCAGTTTCCCCAACACTGGGCTCTTTGCTCTCTTTAGGCTGTCTCTGACCCTTATTGACTATCATTGGTGGAATATCTCCATAACTCTCAATGTCATACTCCACGTCACAATCTGTCTGAGTCTGGCTATCAACACTTTCTTTAGTAATAGTTTTGACCAGTCTATGTTTTAGGATTTTGCCTGTCTCAGGATAATACATGTTGTATGCTGGACTATATTTATCATAGCCTATGAAAACACCCTTTTCACATCTAGAATCCAGCTTCTTTTTATCCTGCTTATATATGTAGCATTCAGAGCCAAATACCTTCATGTTAGATAGGTTAGGTGTTTTTCCGGTGAAAACACGGTAAGGTGTCTGCTCTAGCCGCTTACTGTAGCACCTGTTTCGGATTTGAGCTGCTGTCTGTACAGCATAGGTCCATAAATGCTTTGGTAATTTACTATCCAAGAGCATGCATCGTGACATCTCGAATAAGGTTCTCCAACCTCTTTCTGCAGTTCCGTTTTGGTGAGGTGAGTAGGGTGCACTTGTCTCGTGCCTTATCCCATTACTCCTAAGTAAGGACTGGAACTCATGTCCAGTAAACTCTGTACCGTTATCTGATCTAATGCATTTTATCCTTCCATATGGTGCTACATCTGCAAAAAACTTTTCTGTAGCTTTGGAAGTGTCACTTTTTGCTTTGATAAAGTATGGAAAAATCATCCCACTGTAATCATCAGTAAATGCTATTGCATATCTGTATCCGTCTTTACCAGCTGGCTCTATAGGGCCACATAGATCTGTATGTACTAGCTCTAATACATTAGTAGCTTTAGCGTCTGCGTCTCTGTTCCTGCTTTGTGTGAACTTGCCCTGTGTGCATATTTCACAGTTTTGATTGAGCTTGTCGTTTTTGCCTTTTATCGACATCCCTTCAACAACTTTTTCTAATTTTGCAACATCATCAAAATTACAATGACCAAGTATCCTATGCCACGTTTGAATGTCATGACTAATACACACATTATCAACATTTTCATTTTCTATGGTGCTAAGATAATACAGCCTACCATACACATCCATCTTGAACTTGGTACCATTCTTGTGGACCAGCCAGTCATCACCGTCCTTGAATCGGATCTCTGCTCCGCTGGCTGTTGCTGCTTTTACTGAAAAAATGTTTTGTGGAAACGATGGAATGTAGAGTGCTTGCTTGAGCCTCGTCTTCACTTGGTGTCCTTCGCTGTTCAGCAAGTAGACTTCGGCGTCTCCCCTCATCTTCGCCATCCCGCTCACCTTCGTTCCGTCAGCGAGCTCGATCATGTGATCCTCTGGTCTAAAACTTTTGTCCACTGTCTTGAATTTTGTGGCGTCGTTGATCATATGTGATGTGGCGCCGCAGTCGACCATGAGACCCTTCTTGTTACCTTTTTGTGTAGGACAATCGCTTATCTTGAAGAAACAAAAAGATGTAGGCTCTGCCTCTGTCTCTCCGTCAGCTTTCCTCACATGGTCACGGCCTCGTCCTCGACTGCGCCCTCTTCCTCGCTGTGGCGTGTCCCATCTTCGGTTCTCTCTTCTCACTTGGGATTCCTCTGGACAAGTCCTAGCCATGTGTCCCTTTCTGCCACACGCGTAACACTCGACATCAGTTAGGTCCATTTTCTTTCCTCTTCCTCTCCCACGCGACATCGTTACCCCACTAGTCTTCATTACGTTGTCTTCTCCAACATTAAGGTCACTCTTTCCGTATTTTTCGGTACTCTCATAACTTCGCAGTTTTGTTTTAAACTCACCGAACGTAACTTCTTCATTTGTCTGAGTGATGTGCACGACGAATGGCTTGTAAGAATCAGGTAGCCCCTTTACAACCATGGCTATCTGAAGCCCATCACTAATCTGTTCGTCTGCTCTTCTTAACGACGTGAATATAGTCTCAGCTCGGATAATGTAATCAGTGACCGTTTCATTGCTAGCCTTGTGGAGCGAGGAAAGTTCACAGTATAGACTCACGACGCGTGGCTTGTCCTTTCCCGCGTAGTGCTCGCGAAGAATCTCCAGGGCCCTTCTTCCGTCGCGTTTTGCGTCTCTCATTATCAGGGATAAACTCTTGTTGTCTAGACACTGCACCAGCTCTGCATATGCCTCTCCGTTTATCCTCTCATCTTCCGCGAGAGCTTCCACATCGGCTTCATCGATGTCCGGGGTCTCCAGGAGAATTTCTCTGAGGCCGCGCAACTCCATGTGCGCGAGGAACCTCGTTTCCCAGAGCTCATAACTTTTCTCGTCCCCGTCGAATAAAAGTCTGAACCACCTTTGGCCTGCTTGACTGGGCCCATAACCTGTAGCGTTTGCCATTTCTGCAGCAGTCAATCGTTATTACAGTCACCAAAGTGGCTTTCTAGCAAACCCTTTTGCTAGCTTACACGGGAGAGAAAACACACACCGCCATCGTCTTTGGTCGGAGAACTTCACAGACCATTTATTGCGCATGCTCAGTAGAAACCATTTGTGCACAGGCACACATGACGTATAAAACGTATGCTGTTTAACATGGCTTTGTACCATAAACAAATATGCTCAACAATGTCCAATTGAATTATGCATTTACTTTATTGGTTACTAAGTAAGTCAGGTCATTCATTCTAGAACCAACCAGATTTTCTGTCATTGATGTAATGTTGGTATAGATATATAATGCTTGACCCCTATATAAAAGTCCAGGCTCAGCTGATGACCTGAACATCCTGAATGACCAGGTTATTCCATCAATTACTGATGGAATCATTACTTCTTTCCTGATGGTGCCGGCATATTCCAAGATGACAATGCCTGGGTTGATGAGGCTTGCGGTGTGAAAGAGTGGTTCAAGGAGCATGAGATATTTTCCCACATGAAGAGTCCAGATCTTTACCCCATTGGGAATCTTTGGGATGTGCTGGAGAAGGCTTTGCGCAGTGGCCACACTCTCTCATCATCAATACAAGATCTTGGTGAAAAATTAACGCAACACTGGATCTGTTACCATTGCAGAAGCTTGTTGAAACGATGCCACAGCTCCAACAACATTTTGTGGCAACTTTCTTTGGGGAGTCAGGCAGTGTATATGGCAATTTGGGTGAATTTAACATGAGCTGTTGGTGGCGAGTTTGGCAACAGTGACTCAGACACAGGGAGAACATGCAAACTCCACACAGAAAGGTGGGAATCAAACCCAGGACCTTCTTGTCCAAGAGCGCTAACCGCTGCGCTACCATGCCGTCCGGTGAGGCTAATGGCGTGGATTGGTGACCTCGCTGCCACCAGTCTCTTCCCAGGGCAGCTGTGGCTACTGCCGCTGATTACTGACTTAGGGCTGAGTATCGATTCAGATTTCCCGATTCAATTCGATTCTCTTCACAAGGGCCTGATTCACGATTCAATTTGATTGATTTTCGATTCAGTTAAGGATATCACACACTACCAAGTTTACTTGGTTATGGAAGACATTCACAGAAGAATTAATGCTGCAAATAGAAACTAACTCTAACTTGGTAAATTAGTAAAAATATTAATATTTACATTAGTAAAAGATGAATGAATGATGAAATCATTGAAATTACATTAATATTTAAGAATTGAACCCACTTTGTTGCCATGTGTGTAATGACGCACAGTCAATCAGGTTGTTCTTTGACATAGAAGACATCAGAGTGAAGCGGTCCATCGCAAGATTTTTGTTTAGAAGATATGTGGGGGCTGTAACTAGAGGACTAGAAGGGAGAGAGCTCAAAATGAAGAGTGGGAAGCGGCGCAAAAAGAAGTACGTTTCCATCTCATTTAGTTCCAAAGTTATTGTGGATTGAAATAAACATAGTTCATGCTCATAGTTACATTTTTGTTTGATCTGTCTAATCCTTTCCTGGACAGAATTTTGAATCTTATTTTCCGCGATGCATCACACTTCGGTTCGGGCATGTCTTGTCAAGCACCTGCCAGACGAACATGTGTAGCTGACGATATTATACAAAGTGATGTTCAGCCTTGCACACGGAACACGCAACACGCGTGTCATCCTCATGTGCTGTCCATCTTTTTAACAGGCCCCTGTCCTGAAGCCACTGCTATCTGATTGCGGCTGACACATATTTGCATTAAAGGCCAGAACTACTTCTTCCTCCACGGCTCGGGTTTCGCTCTCGTCTGTCTGGGCTGTAAACAAACAAATGACAGCAGGAAGGGGCCCGGGGCCCGCTCCCTCCTCCCCCCTCCGAAAATGGGAGGGCACATGTTTCCCATCATTTGTCAACACTGATTTGAGCAATCCCGCCGACATCTTGAACAGGCCAGGAAGAGGTTGTCAAATAAGCTCTTTGAAAGGAGCTGACGTGCGCTGAGTGAAAAACACTATTGTGGACAGCGGAGTGTGTCTATAAAAGGTCATCTCGGCCTAGAAGTGAAAAAAAAAAGATAGAAAAGTGTCAAAGCCTTACTAAATAGGCGTTTATTTCATTACGGCTGTTTTGTATTGGTCTTTACTGGAAGCGTAAGGCAAGACATGAAAAAAAACAGGGATTTCTTGGAAATAACTACGACATCAGCCGGTTTCAAAGCCTTATTCAGTCACAGATTTCCACATGTAACACAAAAGACTACCAAGATGGCGTTGTAAACCAAATACGGTCATTTCCTTTCCAGCCATGACCTTTTTTCTCAAAATTAGGTTTTCTTTACGCTCTTGCAACAACATCTCCACTTTAGTAGTTCCTACAGACTCCAACCTTTCCAGTCGTGTACTTGTACTTGATTTTAAGTTTTAGCTTAAAGCTAGCTTGATTTATTGAGTTTTTATACTACCGATCTCGGAAGCTAAGCAGGTAGGGCCTTGTTGGGACTTGGATCGGAGACCATAGGAAGTCTGGGTGAATGTAGTGTGTGAGTGACTGAGGGGTTGGTCGGTGGTCGGAGGGACCGATGGCACAGAATGGTAGCCTCACTTCCGTCATTCTTGCCCAGGGCAGCTGTGGCTATAGAATAGAAGCTTATCACCCAGTGTAGTACGAAAGAATAGGTTGCGTTCACGATTTAGAATTCCATTTCAGTTGGAGGGCAGGTGTCAACACAAGTCTATGGGAGAGAAACAGTTTTTGAATGACATTTCCAAAAAGAAAATGTCCAAATGTTTTCTCTGATCATCATGTGACAGTGATTGGATTCACAAACCTGACATGTGAATTTTATGGCTGAAAGTCCTTTCTACTGGCCAACATCAAGCACATGTTTTTGAATATTGTCTCCACTTTTGGACGCCTTTGTGAAGAAATAATTAGACATATGTTCATATCTGCTGGAAGATGTGACTTTGAACTTTGTGTCAGTTTTTGTTTCATGTGAATTGGCCAAGTAATTACAGAGATATTAGCAATGATTTAAGACTATAAATCTGCATTTTGAGCGTTACTATGGTTACGGCCGTGGAATTTTCAGTTGCCCTCCACCTCAATGTTAAACTATAGGCTCTTTAGAATGTTGTGATGTCACGTGAACGCTACCTATTCTGCAATGTAAGGCGTCTTTGAGTTCAGTTCAGTTTATTAGCCATTTGCAGGATAAAAACACATTGGAAAAAACCTCAAAGTGCAACATGTCAACGTATAGACATTACGCAACATAAAAACAAAGAAAGAAACTTAAGGCTAAAATAAGGTACAATAAAAAGTCCATACAACAAATGAAAGTGCTTTGTTTAAAGTCATCAGTGCGGCGCCCAGGGACCACAGCTGGAGGCTTTAGCTTCACTGTGGGTGCTTTGGGAAAAGTTTTGCTATTGCTAAGCTGATTCATAACTTCTTACATAGAAAGCAGTGTACATTTTTAGACCACATTTTGATAAAATATTTGGTGGCTCAGAAACAAGAAGGAGGAGGAATTAGGACTGTGAGTTTATTGAACCAAAAGAAAGCAACAAGAAAAAAATGCAACACCGTTTGATAAAAGCGACATGGTTTGGAGCAAATGAGGCTAATTAGTGCTATAATTCATATTCGCGTGTACAAGGATATCATAGTGGGACTGGGAGTGTTTGGTCTCTCCACTTCAGTGACTACAGCAGGGAGTAGAAAGAGAGAGTGTGGTCTGCTGTTTGGAGCCTGCTGCAAACCCTCCAGGAATCCAACCAAAAACACACTTGTCTTTGAGCCCTTAGATTCAGAGCTGTTCCCTGTGAAGCCGCTGTTGAGCATACAATGTGATCCAACAAAACAAAAAGATTTATCAAGGATTACAAATGTGTTTTTTTTTTTCACCTAGAGGAAACGTTGTTTGTATTTTTGATCATGGTTTCTCTCGGGTTCTACACATTAGTTATATTCCCCAGGGCTCGAAATGTAAAGGGGGAATACAAAATATGTGTGTCTTCATTGTGTAAGGTTAAGTTACTTTGGAAACAGAGCCAGTGATACTTAACTTAAGTTGTGTTTGAAGTTTTCATCATATAAAGAAGAATCTATGTTTTATTTATTTATTTTATTTTAATGACACAATAGGGGCAACAGAGGAAGGAAAGTGGAGAATTCAGCTTTCTAACAGCCTGGTGGATCAAGAAGGGTCTAAACGCAGCCGATGAAGGGGCATGTGGACGCTTGGTTAATCCCAACTAACCCTAAACCTAACCTTTATCCTACCCTTAAAGGTGCATTGTGCAACTTTTCATGCAGAAAATAAAAGTTGATATTTGTGCGTATTTGACCGTGCAGTGACCTGTGAGTATGAGTGGTCAGCATGGCACCTTTACTGAATAATTCATTTGACTTTCCCTGTAAAAGCGAAAATGGGATGGCTCAGAAACTTAGACTTGACTGTATTCCTCTCTGTTCACACGCTGCACCCATCGTCCTGTATAGTAGCGCGTGCCGCCCCAGGCCGGTGTGATTTCTGAGCACAGGGGAAATATGGTGGGAATGATTACTCTTTCTCTGCTACTTTGCATTTTCGAACTTCTCGCGGAGAGTCTCCATCAGGAATGTGATTATATCAACAAAACGGTGTCAGGTGCAAATAGCTGTGAGCTGCCCCACAACAATACCAGCCGAATTTTCCACACTGGAGATTTCCTCTGGGAGCGGCCGGCCACATTAACGGCTATAAAAAGAAGCAAATTGCCTCCGCAGCCGCAGCGCCACGGACTGGGTCTGGGCGGGCTCTCCGGACCACATACTGTACGACTGCGCAGGGGGGGAGAGAAGCCGGGGAGTCTGGCTGTAGGTTTTTGCTATATCAAAGAAGACAGTTCTACCACAGATGATACCGGTCAGCAAGAAGAAACACATAGTTTAAGATTGTGGCGGACAACAACCAAGAAACCCATGTTTGGATTTTCTGTTAAACTGTCAAAGTGCAGATGTTCTCTTTTCACCGTTCAACAAGAAAGACTATTTTCTTTTGAACTCGTAATAGCGTCGGTAAACCCTTTTTTCCCCCCCATCACTGTGAAACCCACCGTCGGCATCATAACATTGCAGGTTAGAACAAATATGACAGCACTTCGCTTTACAGCAAAGTAACAGCATGGAAACAGACACCCACGCCTACTTTATTTAATGCATCAATCGCTATAATCCTAAACCTGATCCTCACCCACGATAAAAAGTAAACTAACAAGAAACACGGTTAGTATTGCCTTGGAAATAAGATGGAATCAGTGTTGCAAAGTGCATTTCTATCCTATTATATTCCACAACTCTGGTCTGATATCCCTGCCTTTTCTCTTGAACTTATGGCCTAGTTAGAACTTCTATTTGTCTAATTGCAATCACGGCGCACCCAGGAGGAGCAGCATTCAGGGGTAAACTGAAATATTAACTTCTAACAATGCAGTCATAAATGTACTTCTGAGCTGGTTCGTAGAGGTCCAAACAGCAGGTTGTATACATAATAAGGTCCCTGGGCGATGTATTACCTAAATAACAGCAGTATTTCAGATTTGGAATCTCAGAGCTAGTGAAGTGAGCACCTTACTCGTGATTCTGCGGTCTACGATAAATAACAGCAGCTCCCACTCACAAAGTGATCCGGCCTTGAAGGAAAGCCATTTGTGAATGACAAGCAATCGGAGAAAAATGACACACCGCATGAAGGCAGCTCCATTCAAAAGGTCCCTAAAACCTGCTCAGGACTTACAACAAACAGGCCTGATCAGTTTACCCGCAATGAGGCTGAAAGTCGTGCCTCATTTCCACCTCGCTACTGTCAGCCATGGGCGTCGGAACCATTCATTGTGAGGGGGACGTGTCCCCCCCACTTTTGAAAAGTGGTTGCTTGGTCCTCCCCACTTTCACAACGTGAATTTTCATTGACTTTATATTTACTAGTTTAGACTGGACCTTTTCAATAGGCTCCCCGAGGCCAAACAATTAAATATGACCCGCGCCTTATTTTCCATAAAAAACAATATTTTTGGGGCATTATCCGCGCCAGTCTCGCGTCGCTCCGCGACGCATACGCTCCGCTTTGCGTAGCTGTGTTTATCACCATCCCCTCAGAGCGGCTGAAATGTAAACATGTCTCTGTAAACGCTGAAAAACGGCTAAAGTGAGAATACTGGAGGATTATCGTTGGACAGATTTGACCAAACCGAAGCACAAGGACTCGTGCATCGTGTCTTTGGAGTTTTTCACGGATTCTCACATGGAGGAGCAGGACTTTTCGCGGTCCTCGGCAGGTGGACAGCGTGTCTTCATCGGTACAAAGGGCCTGACCAGTAACTTTAAGGTGAGGAACATCAGTTTGATGCGTTTACAAAGCGGATGATGAAACTGATGTAGCGTGAGTTTGGGGAAACTGCACCGGGCTAGCACGAGTGTTCAACCGGTCAATATGCCCGTTAAACCTCACTGTCTGGACTCTAACTTAACCAAATAATATCTGAATTATTCAATTGACGGATAAATGTTTGCTTCCTTTACCCCATGACTCAATTGTATCAGTGTTTGTGGGAAATGTGAAGATACAAGCATTGAGATGTTTTTTTATTTTTTTTGCGATGGCGGGAGTTAACGGGTGTGGCTGAAGCTAAATGTGGATGCAAACACGAGCGCCGTCTCATAAGAGTTTCATTCACTGAGCTTTTTCACAAAGCGTCATAAAGCCAGGGCTGGACAGGAGAACAGCGGCTCCACAGGTGTTTGGTTATCCGCCCTATATGTCCATCCAGCTGCGAGGAGGAGGGGCGCTGCTGAGCCGATCGAACCCCCCCCCCCCTATTTTTGAAATGTGTCCCCCCCACCTTCCAAACACTTCCGACGCCGCTGCTGTCAGCCAATCACAGCCTGCTACCTTTGTCTCGAAATCAGCCGCCTTTCTAGTAGTTTGATAGAAATGCACACCCACTAGAAAAGTGACCACCGCAGACACTCCATCTGCACTTTCCTTCACCACCAAAATAATAAAAATTAAAAAAAACTGTCTTTTGCTCCCAATCTGAAAGTGCGGCATCATTCTAGCATCTGCAAACAAATAAACCAAATTGAAGGCACCCTGCGGAACAACATGTGTGCCATGCCCGTATGACTGGTGAGGGCAAACTTTTTCATCAGAAAACCATTTTGGAGGGTGTACTGAACATTGGTGGTGTTCACTTTTGTAGCCAATGGATCAAAGTCAGTGGTAGTTGTTCTCAGAGCTCTTGTCGCGCCTTTGGTGTTGGCTTCTTTTTCATTGGCGGACCGCACTTGGCCCTTGGACCGTAGTTTGTTCACCACTGCTGTTTCGATCTGGGGTTACTGCAGTTGGTCGGGTCTAGGTTCAGCAATATGTGCCTTAAGAAAGAGCTCAGGACATCAGAACCTGAACATCCTGAATGGACTGGGTTACTCCACCACTGGATTTCTTCTTCTTCCCTGACGGCACGGGCATATTCCAAGATGTCAATGCCAGGATCCACACATAGGTTGGCCGCCACAGAGTCTGGATCTTAACCCCATTGAGAATCTTTGGAATGTGCTGGAGATGGTTTTGCGCGGTGGTCACACTCTCTCAATTGACCGGCGACATGTGTGCACTGAAAGTTGGGCGATGTGTGATTTCGTTTTTCAGTATCGCTTGTGGATTTGAAAAAATACAGCGCTTGGAAGAGGAACTAATGTATTTAAACCTGATGTTTGGCTTCATGTCAACGTGTTGACATGAAGCATGTGTGTGTGTTGACATGAGCGGGACATGGGGATGTCCCGCTCCAAGCAAAGGTCTCAGGAGAGGCACCGGTAATTGAATCATTGCTTGCATTTTTTTGTTGTAATTTCCATATCATCATTGGGGTGAAACGCTATACGCTGCACGGGCTCCAAGTTCAAATCTGTTGACGCCAACCACTTGTCCCTGCCACAGTCCGCTCCCTCCGCATCGTGTGTGGGACATGCAATCCGAGTCCAAGAATGAGCGGGGACGAGGACGCATCTCGAATACGGAACATAAAAACAGCGCGTCTCATCTGTCTGTTTTGTGACTTACCGTCTTGTACGGAGAATAAAAAGGGGCTTTAAATTCCCCCGGTCCTGGCGTCGTCCACCGGTGCCGTGCGTACACATAGCGGGGTCATAAACTCTTGGCACAGCTGCTCCCCTCCGAATACAAGACAAATTGTATGTCGGGCTCTCGGGGAAGGCTAATTAGACGGCCAGTCACCAGAAGGAAATGTCGCCGCTGCATGTTTGAGTCGGCCGCAGGGATGTTTCTCGGCCCCAAAAAATATGGTTTGAATCACGGATCGGAGTGTCTAAATAGGCACTGACATCATCGAAAAGAGCCAGGGTGGAGGGGACATCTCAAGAAGCCGGCGATTAGAAAAAGGGGGGCTTCAGAAAGCAGTGGCCTCCTTTCACACTGACATATCCTGAGCACTACATATTTTATCCTATGGTGTTTGTCTCAAGAGTTCTGATTTTTTTTTTTTTCTGGAAAAGTAACAGGTTCGCTCTCACTGTCATGTGCCTTTTGAGCAGGGCACCAACAACTGGCACAGCATTAATGTGTAACTTTGCGAATAGACTAAAGTGACTCTAAGTATATGTAGCACCCGTACAACCACTCAATTGAGGACTTACCCAAGAGCGGCAGGTGCTTGGGTTAGTTACAGGTCAGCGGCGTCGGAAGCGTTTGGAAAGTGGGGGGGGACACATTTCAAAAATGGGGGGTCGACTTCTTAACATTAAGAACTACAGTGGGACAAGGTCAGGACAATGACAGAGCAATGTTAGGGCTTTAGCGGGACTACATCCAAATCGGGCGTTACTTCAAGAATACGTGAGACTCGATCAGCTCAGCAGCGCCTCCTCCTCGCAGCTGGCTGGACATATAGGGCGGATAACCGAACACCTGTGGAGCCGCTGTTCTCCTGTCCAGCCCTGGCTTTATGACGTTTTGTGAAAAAACTCAGTGATTTTAGCTCTTATGAGACGGCGTGCTCGTGTTTGTGTCCACATTTATTCAGCTTCAGCCACACCCGTTAATTCCTGCCATCGCAAAGAAACACTCAACGCTTGAATCTTCACATTTTCCACAAACACAGATAAAATTGAGTCAAAGGAAGCAAACATTTATCCATAAAATGAATAATTCAGATGTTACTTGGTTAAGTTAGAGTCCAGACAGCGAGGTTTAACGGGCGTATTGACCGGTTGAACACTCGTGCTAGCCCGGGGCAGTTTCCCCAAACTCACGCTACACTCAAGCTTCATCACTCGCTTTACAAACACATCCAAAACTGATGTTCCTCACCTTAAAGTTACTGGTCAGGCCCTTTGTACCGATGAAGACACGCTGTCCACCTGCCGAGGACCGCGACAAGTCCTGCTCCTCCATGTGATAATCCGTAAAAAACTCAGAAAACACGATGCACGAGTGTCCTTGTGCTTCGGTTTGGTCAAACCTGTCCGTCCAACGATAAGCCTCCAGTATTCTCACTTTAGCCGTTTTTCAGTGGTTTACAGAGACATGTTTACATTTCAGCCGCTCTGAGGGGATGATAGGACCTACATAAACACAGCCACGCAAGGGCGGGTCATATTTAATTGTTTGGCCTCGTGGAGCATATTGAAAAGGTCCAGTCTAAACTAGTAAATGTAAAGTTAATGAAAATTCACATTGTGAAAGTGGGGGGGGGGGGGGGGGACCAAACAACCACTTTTCAAAAGTGGGGGGGACACGTCCCCTCACAATGAATGGTTTTGACGCCCATGTTACAGGTGGATACATACCACGAAGGTTCACCAAAACAAGTGGATGCTTCCAACCAGCGTAAAACTTGCAGCTGTAGCATTAGCATTAGCCCTCAGTAGCTTCTCCGCTCACAGCGCTCACTCTCCGGATCCCCCCGAGCCTCGAAACTCACACAGCCTCGCAGCGTGTGACTCCCTTGTTGTCGGGTAAGTTCTCTGGGCCTCCCGCTCGAGTTTTTCCCAAAGCCTGTGTCTCGTTCGTCTCATTTTTTGCTCCAGGTGAAAGAGAAAAAGTCCGCGGCTCCCATGCTGCCTCGGGTCCAGTGAGAAAGAGAGTGTCTTCTCGAAAACGTTCTGTCTTGTCCCTCGCGAGGTCAAGAGTACCACCTCCCTCACGCACAGGAATACCTACACCTATGTAGGTATTCCATTCAAAATCAGCCGTTTCCAGCGAGAATAGGCATTAACAATGTCTAGACTGTATTTCTGATCAGTTTAATTATGAACCTCAGAGCTTTCCTTTATAAAATAAGGACATTTTAAGTGCTAGTGTACTTCAAAATGACCAATAAAATGAACAAACATGGCAAGAGCAAAATATTAAGCAAAACAACACACTACAGTTGTCTGTAAGTCAGTAAGCATACTGTATATGAATATGACTTGTACGTTATATACTGGATTTACATTAAACCCTTATATACACTAAAGTGGCAATAGCCCAATCTATTACTGGGTTACATATACAGAAAGGTTGGGCAGTCTTACTTCTGTCCTACAATATATTCAACGTACTAAATGTCTCCATCTTTATGCTACATTTGCTCCTCTGCATTTCATATCCCTGCTTAAGTACGGTATTCTTTCCAACCATTACAATTCCCTATAACTGCAGAGACCTGACAGTTCTAGACACAAAAACTGCCAATACGTTCATGCGGCGTTGTCTTCATGTGTATCCAGCAGCTACGAGTGGTGTTGTTTATCTGGAGTGTAGCCATTAGAGAAGCTCCATCTGTATAGTCTTCACCCCGAAGTAATCTTGCAGCTTGTTGTAAATTGAAAACACAGTGCGGAGACGTTATTTAGTTGTGCGTATGGTGAGCCCGCTCGTCATTGTGCTCTTCTATTATCTGCCGCGGAGAGCAGATGAGGACTTCATTTAGAGAGGGAATCAGAGACAGGGAGCGCAGCATAACATTAGCGCAGGAAACGGTGGCTTTCCATTCTCCCTTTGTCTCCGCTGAAAAGGCCTCGCCAACTCTTTATTCCATCAGAGCGGTTACAGAACCACTCGCGCATTCAGTTAGGAGAGGTAAAACAACCCGCAGCTCTGTACAACATTATAGGAACTCTGTATCACTCCACTATATCTGATTCTAACTTTGACAAAGGACTTGAGTTTGTTAGCGCAAGCTTTACAGGTGGGTGCTTTGTTTGTGAGTACACGTTGTTCTTTTGAGGCATGCGCCACTCGAAAGCCATTTACAAACAACTCATGGCTGAACTGTGGCTGCTGGAGATAGATGTGGGGGGACAGCCAACGGAATCACACTCGACACTAGGACCCTGTAAGTGTTCCCTGTGCGTGGGTAAAAGTGGGTGTTTTGTTGAACGTTTCAGCAGGCACTGCTCTAGGGTCTGTCTGAACGTGCATGTTTGACACACTGATATCCTTTGCTTTAAATGTAAGCATTTAGCATTTTCTCAGAAAGCAATATAACTACAGATCACCAGCCAAGAAATGAATTCATCTAAGTGCGATTGTACTCACTGTTGGTGCACATTCAGAGCTGAAAAGAGTGTTAATTGACTTCATTGTTTGCATAGTCACATCATGCAGGGCTTCGTACTGCTCCTGACTTTTTGTATATTTTGTACGCTACAATCTAATGCAGGTGGGGGCCACAGACCAGTCCAGGGCGGTCGGCAAGGACTCTGGAGTGCTAGGAGTGGCTGGTTGTGCATGTCCTAGGTTGACGGAGGGACCTGTGTAACCACCTTGACACTCTACACAGAAAGACCCCACATGCTCTGGGACTCAAACCCAGGACTTTCTTGCAGAGAGTTGGGAATATTATACAAAAAATAGCTCTCAAAAACCCTTTAGCAGACCCCAAAATTTGAAAACTTTTAAACTGTCTTTTTCACCATCACATCAACAAAGACACACACAAAGCACAGACGAAAGGATTTTACTGTGCGACAAGAAACAGAAGTCAGGTAAATGGCTCTTAATTGAAATGACACAAAGTGGCGGGCCTTGTTACAGGTTAATGTGGCGCAGTCATGGCAGACAGCACACAGGAGCTCTTTCCGCGTACACCATATGACCCGGTGACACGTGGCAGCGTTGTACTTTCCCCCGTTATAGCGACTCAATACGGTCACGAGCCGGCGAGACGCTGGCAGCTTCATTACTGTCAGACATAATACGGCTAATGCTGAGTGTCAGTCGCACGAGGATAACAAGAAGGCCCTAATTAGCCGGATCCATGGCAACAATGAGAATGTTTAGGTTACCCTCAAAGAGCGTGGACAGACAGTTCCCAGTGTTGCACCGAAATTCTCATTAAAGACGTGTTAGAGCCGTTTTAGAGACGTCTGCTGGCTAAGTCGATGGTGACTGTAAGGACGTTTGAGGGGATTCTTAATGGATGAAAGCTGCTCTGAACATAAACTCCGGAATGAACAAGTATACGGCCACAGTGAAGATGACCTTAAAGGGATATTTCAGGATTTTTGACATTGGGCCTCATTTCTTAGTTATCCAGAGTGTTGTTGATGTCTGGAGATATTTTTTTCTTAAATTCATGCAGTTCTTATATTTAAATTTTATTTATATCTAGTGGCGCTAGGCTAGGGCAAGGCTAAAGCATTTCTATGGTATCAGTTAGCCTGCACTAAAAACAGTCTGACGCACTCCACAGTGCACCAGGGGTAACTCACTTATAACACCAGACTAACAATATAAATGTCTGTCGATAGAATAATTTTAACCATTTTGCATTTAAAATAACGTATATTTGAGCAGCATCAGCTTCGTGGCTGTAAGCTAACGCAGCGGAGAAAATAGTCCCTCAAAATGCGGTAATTCATTAAATACAAGGTCAGTTATAATCCAAAGATTATTCTATTAACACAGACATTTATATTGTTAGTCTGGCGTTATAAGTGATTTGCCTCAGGTGCACTGTGGAGGGGGTCAGACTGTTTTTAATGCAGGCTAACTGATAAAATGCTTTAGCCTTGCCCTAGCCTAGCGCCACTAGACTCTCCAAGTATAAGAACTGCATGAATTTAAGAAAAAAATATCTCCAGACATTAACAACACTCTGGATAACTAGGAAATTATGCCCTATGCCAAAAATCCTGAAATATCCCTTTAAAGAATAAAAAGTTAAGTTTGCGCCTTTATTTGCGGTAAGTGGGGTGATGTACTTTCAACCTTCCAACTTTCAATTGAGATCACAAAGGTTCCAGTTTGGACAAAGGTTGAGGGACATAACATACACTGTGCTGCAGTATAACAATCAGCAAAAGGGCTGGTTTCCTGATTGTGCTAAAAATAGCTCGACTGACCGCGCATGCGTGCATAGCTCATTATAATTGGGCAAAGTAACTGCTACTGATAAATTTGTGTCCATTCATGGTCAAAAACGGGGTAAATGCTCCAGTACATGTTCAGGATCATTTAGGTGTTAATTCGGCTGAAGTAAATGAGTTTGTCACTCGCGCTGTTGTTAAGATTAGCGTAGTTAAAATAGTAATAGTAATTTGACTCCGCTGCGGGCGATGTTTAGGTCTATCAATCACATGTGAGAGAAACCTTTTAAAAGTTACCCTTGAGAAGAATTCTGCTGAAATGTTTCAGTTTCAGTTCAGTTTCAGTTTATTCGGTCAAAAGTATGCACACATTATTTACATTCACACAGCCAAGTATACTTCTTCAACATAACATACAACTGACCGAAAAGGTATAGATTGAAGCTAATGCTTATATTGCGTACCCTTTTTTAACAACTTACAGCCCGTGTTTTTTGTTAACTTTGTAACGTTACGTCAAACTAACAAAAGGATTTTCTTTTTTAAGTAAGTTGATACAGTCTTAAACAAACTAGTACACAGTTAATGTATTTTACAAGTGTAATACCTTTATATATTCTCTTTAGGTGGAAGAGAGTGGGACATAATTTGAGATCCTCTGTGCAGTTATTCCAGTTATTCATCAACAAGAGATACATAATTTAGGTCCAAGAATAGATCCCTGCGGAATTCCACAGCTTACTTTCAGCATTTTAGACTTTTTATCATTTACTTCAACATAATGATACAGATTCTCTAAATAACTGTAACTGTGTGCAACCATGATCTAAGGTATAGAAGATTGTGGTAGTAATCAGTGGTATACAATTCCTGGCCAGTGTTTGTACGAAGCATACTTTTGAGGAGTGTGTTATCAGCGGTGACGAATTTGTAGTTGTAATAAATGTCAAAATAGTATCTGGTGTTGTGTCTAGCGGTGGGGTTCTGTCGATACGTTCACCCCGTCGATTTCGAGACATGCAGCTGGGGAGAAGTGCTTCCTTTTCTATCTCACAAAGCCTCATTGTCATTCTTCCATCTTAATAGGGTCATGTTAAAACTTCTAAAGACCATTTTGGATCAGATCTATTTAGCTATAAAAGAGGAAGCATGCTCCAGCTGTAATTACGTGGCATAAAATCCTATGATATAGTTTGCATTATTAATATTACTGTTGATGTTGATGAAAGGTCACGTCTCCTCTAATTCCTCAACTTCCAACTGTTGCCAGCATTGAAACAGGAATCGAACAACTAATCCCAGTCTTCCTAAGTGGAATCCTTGAACACAAACCAATATTTCTTACAAAGTAAGTCTTACAAAGAGGCAAAGTAATCTAACAGTATTTAAGTGGACGGAATAACACAAGAAACGTTCCCTTAAAATAAATGGCTGCGGCTGAGGGCTTTAGCGCAGCCACATTATCTCCTCTTTGAGTTCTACATCGTCGCAGGTCCTGGCGGACACTGGATATTGATTTGAGTTCGAGTGTAATTTCCCGCAGCTACAGGTTGGTGGCCTCTGAGCGTCTGGTGGCCCACTTCACTCGTTGGGATTTCAAATGGAAAAGTGAAAAGGGCTCTTCGGGATATGACCATGGAGCTATTGATGCGCGCTACATTTGGAACGCAAGGCATTGTCTTTTTCCATTCAACCTCGATGAGGAAATAGGATCCGTTTCTCCTGTATGTTCATTGATTTAAAATAACGAATTGTAACAGATGTCAAGTGGGGGTAATTTTAACTAAGCGGCATTTGATTTGAATACAATTAATGCCGAGGCTGCAGTGTGTGGAATTTAAAGACACAGAGGAGCTTCAGGGACAACGACACGCTGATATAGAGCAGTGTGGGCCGTGTGCTTAGAGTGCGGAAACGGGAGTTAAATGGCCAGGGTTACTCAAACGTGCACGAATGAAACAAAACACCACTCCAGTCAGAGGCTCGATTACAAAACGATTCAATTGTCCATTACATTAAAGTGACGGTCTGTAAGTTTAAATGTTTTACAAATGTAATAGATTGCTATTTCACATAACATATACAAAAAAAAGAATTATAATATTTCTTAAGTCCCTCCCTTTTGCTGATCTCTCTACTAATCAGAATCCCCAGTGCCGTCACTTTGACCAATGAGGCGAGCTTCCCTGTCAGGTCCAATCAGGAGGGAAGGGGAGGGAGCTTGATCGCTTATTTTGGAAAGAGTTGTCTTCCTCTTGTCGTTTGCAATCTTACAAACTATCACTTTAATGTAAATGCTCAAAACTCATTTTACCTTGCATTGTTGCCACGCTTTCTGTCACATCTTTTTGTTGCGTTTCTGTTACTCTTTTGATGAATTTTTATCGCTCTTTTTGTTTTGCGAATTTGCGGATTTTGTTGTTGTTGCTATTTCAACACTTTTTGTGTTTTGTTGAATGATTTGTTGCAGGTTTTTTTGTCACTGTTTTACATCTCGTTTTTGCCGCAATGTTGACACTTTTTTCAAGCAGCTTTTAGATTTGGGTATAGCCAAACTGGAAAAATGTGCTTGGTTCAGGCAAGGGTCAAGTGGTCAATGCCAGCTCTGTCTCACAATTAAGTTAGTTTTGGAGGTTTTGTGAAATGATGAAACTTGCAGAAAACAGTACTATCTCTGGAGATGTGGGCCAATTCAACAAGAAGCCTGAGGGGCCAACAACAATTGGTCTGAGGGCCGTATTTGGCCCCCGGGCCGCACTTCGGGTACTCCTGGTCAAGCAAAATACTGTCTCTAATTGTTCTCTTGTTGTCCACTACCTCCATTTCATTCATGAATAACTGTTCCACTGTTTTCTTATGTCTTTCCTCATGTCATGCCACTAACCAGCGTTTCCCTGTGTTACATATCAGTCTCAGAACCATGTTGGAGACTGATGGGTTTAAAATCGAGCCTTTTCGGCGACTGGAGTCCCACAGACAGGACGGTGGAAGGTAGCATCCATCCAGAGCAGCAGCCCATGGTGACACACTGTGCACCAAGGGCACCGTGGATTAGCCCCAATCTGCATAATAAACAGGCCACAAACAAACACGGCACACGGGGCAGGGAGTGTTTGTGTCCACAAGTCATCAACATTTGAGGGCCAGGATGACGACTGCTGCGTCTGAGGAGAAGAGCCGAGATTTTTTTTTGCACATTTGTAGGAAGGTATAAAGTTTTGCATTATTATGTGATGATTGATGACATTACAACAACAGCATATAGCGGAAAAGGCTGAAGCGCATCTAAGCTGCTCTTCTGCCCTTCACCATACTGTACTAAAGTACTCTAAAGACTTACCCAAGTATTTTACAGCAAGCCTTACTGTCAGCCTCCCCATAATTCAGCGATAAATAAGACGTCTTAAAACTGTAATAATTCTTAACACCTTCATTAAGTGTCTTTCCTTTTAATTCATGTTTTGAGATCCAAGCAAATTTAGAGGCTGTCTGGCACCAGTCCCAAAAAAAAACAAAAAACTGTGGCTTGCCTCGCGGTGATGGACTCCGCGGCAGCTTTTAGAAGTGAACTTATCAAACGCCGAGCACACGCTCGTGTCCTTGGATAGACGCGAGGGAACGGGGGCGACGGGATACATAAGTAGGCGAGGCTGTCTGTTTCCACGTGTAAAGAAAAACATTTGCTTAAGTGTCATCTCATCTCTGCTTCCAGGTTCTTAATGCTGCGAATGAAAGCGCCAGGTGTTATTGTTAACAGTTTTACAGGAAAGGCTTTTGTTTTGTATTTTGGGTCACTTTGGGTATTTTTAGCATTTAACTTTTAGGGTGAATTATGTAGCTGTTGCTCTAGAAACCTTTAACGGTGCATTATGCAACTTTTTATGTGAAAACAAAAGTTGATACTTGTGCGTATTTGACCTTGTAGTGACCCACTGTGTGAGTGGTCAGCATGGCGCCTTTACTTTCCATCATGGTGGTCTCTACAACTCTCCACGATCAATTGTTTTGTAGGTTTTCTGGTGAGAGGCTCCGTCAACAGTGAAAACGTTCCCAACAATTGATCCTGGAGCGTCCTAGAGACCATTGTGAAGGAAAGTAAAGGCGCCATGCTGACCACCAATCCAGCCACTGGGTAAAGGTACATACATACAAATAACAACTTTTTTTTCACATAAAAGGTTGCATAATGAACCTTTAAGGCAAGGTAAATAGGGAACTTTTCCTGTTAATAACAGACATAAATATGAGAGAAAAAGGTATTACAAGTTTTCTTTCATGTAATGTTTTATATACAAAATAAGGCATTCCATACCTATAAATGCACTTTATATATATATATATATATATATATATATATATATGTATATAATAATAATTTAAAAAATCACACATTGTCAAAGGCAAGTGAAAAAACACTAAGTTAAAAACAGGCAGAGACTGAGCCTGCTAATCTCGATTGGCAATTGATTCCAAAAGTGCCTTTATATTCGGCAATGATATTCTAAATAATGGATAGAGCCAGGTTTAATTTTTCCTTTTGTGGATATATTAGCAACAAAGATGGGGATTTGTTTAGCTATAAGCCATTTATTAGTGGAAAAATGAGTGGTTATTTGAAATTAAAAACACAATAAACCAGGCTTGGAATTAGATATATTAAAAAAATTAAAGATATTTTCAAAATCTTGTTCAGTCAAGTCTGGAAGGTTTAAATATACTGCATGTGCTGCTTATGTGGAGATATTGTTGCCTCAATGTGAGCCAGTTACCTACATAAATCTAAAGAGAAAGACTGAATCAGTGCAATAAATAAACATGTTATTGTGAAGATTCGGCATTTTCCTGTTTCCCGGTGAAAGTAATATTAGTGGTGAAATTGCTCCCCCCCCCCCCCCCCAAAAAAGAAAGGACTTTTGACAGCAGTGTCTCCGACTAGTCACTGACCAGACGTCCCAGCTTACCCGGGACAGTCCCAGTTTTAAAGCCTCTGTCCCATGTCCCCTTGGATTTTTCCGAAGCCATTGATTTGTCCCAGTTTTACAGAAGCTCTGTCCCAGTTGTCCCAGTTTTTCACCTGTGCCTGAAGCAGCGTTTTTTTAAACTTGAAATGTAAGGAATTTTGGTCAAACACAATGTTTTCATAGCGAATCAACCATTAAAACAGCTCAAGAGTCGATGGTCCATTTAATTGACATTGTACTTTTACAAACAATTTTACTGTTCAACTTGTCAAAAAGAGACACACAATGTTCAGTGTGACAAAAACGCGGCGAGAAGTCAAAAAAAAAAAGTTGCGATCAGTTTTGTAGGTCTTAGCTTTCAAATGAGGCGTTACACTGGGAAGCTTTTAGATTTGAATAACGCCGAAATGGAGAAAATGCGCTCGGTTCAGGCGGGGGTTAAGAGGTTAATTGAGTACAATTGTTTGAAAGTAACATAACGACACACCTACGCCGCCTCTTTAGGGCAAACATATAGCACACGGCTGAAGTTTGCGGCTCTATCCTGTTGGCAGCTCGAACCACAGTCCTCTATCTGCTTCTGGCTCACAGCTATGGGAGGTGCGTGTTTGTCCTTCCACTACCAGAGCATCTCTTTCGGTTCCTCTCCCAAAAACATGCCAGAAATATCCGCTCCAACTTGTGCAAACGCTTCCCTGCTGCTGCCCCAAACACCCCCCCCTCCAGTCCACTTTGGTCTCCCTCTATTGGCCCCGCGCTTCGGTGACGCGCTTCCCAGCCCCACCTGCGATTGGCCCCGCACTGCGCCCCTCCGTTTGACTGACACGGCCACGGCTGGGGAAGTGCCCTCCTCTGCACTCACACAGTCGCTATTTAGAGTTGGAGCAGCGCACTGGAGTTAACATAGAGCCGCTCGTACGGTCGTCAATGGGAAGCAGCGCGCGAGACGGTGGCAACGCGACGCACGCTCAATAAAAAAAAAAAACAACAACAAGAAAAACGCACCCTAGACCAGCCACGATGCCGCCCGCGTGCAAGCCGTGTCTGTGGATTTTTACAATATGCCTTTACGCGTCCTGCCACGTCCGGAGCGGGGAAGCACAGAACCCCAAGGAAGGTAAGTTCCCGAAAGTTTTTGTGTGTGGGGGGAACGGCGTCCGGAGCGAGCTGTCACTGCACGGCCCTGGATTATTGTCCCGCTTGAGGCGCAACCGCGACTTGAGGACTATGTCTGTTTTTTATCTTTTACAAATTTACTCGGGGATTACGGCAAAACAAATTTCGCACGGATTACGCACAAGAGGTTTTGCTCCGCTTCTCCCCCCCCAAGTCTCTCCGCGTAACTAGCCTGTTTATGTGTCTAGATTTACAATCCATCAGCGGATCGATAAACGTGGCAGCAGCATCGGCACGGTCTCCCGGAGGTGACTGACTGGAGCCCCGTATGTGTGTGTGTGCGTGTTGTGTGCTGTGTGTGCGTGAGAGAGAGAGAGCGCACCGCCGGCTCCGCTGCCTTGGGGTGTCCCGGGATCGAAGGCGTACTGCGGCTCGGTGTCTCGACATTATTGAGGACGCAAAGCTTCATTCCACAAATGCCACGGCGGATGCCATTCTTTATTTCAGGCTGCTTATTGCTACACACATCTGCCCTCAAAATTCACCTCACGTCATGGTTACAGCCACGGGGCGCGCGCTATATTGACACATTACAGCGCAGCGACCGTGTGGACTTCTTGTTGCCAAATGGTCCCACTTCAAATGCACACATGCAGCCGTTTTGTTTGATGATTCCTGTGCCCGCGCAGCCCTTCGTCCCTCTCCCCCGGACCGCTGACACAAAACAACTTCATCCAGACGCCACGGTATTGCGCTCCTGTCCGCAACAACCTGCTACATTTTACGCGACAAAGCTCCCCTCCACGTAACCGAGCCTCGCTTCCTTTCGACAGCCTTTGCCACCTTTTGCTGCGGATCGCGTTTGACCTCAACTGCGCCGTTGCGTCCTTTTACTACGAGTGGAATCGATGGCAAATAAAAAGGGGGAAAAAAAGAAGAAGAAGCGAGAGCGATGCGTAAAACGTCAGTCAAAGTTGCCCCCGTGCTGCAGTGCATTACTTATGGCGTGTTTTGCTGCCGCTGAAACGAGGTCACGGGTAATATATACTATACCCAAGTTCCTACCACTTTACAACCCGGTTATAGCCGCTTTAAACTCGTTATTTACTGGTGTTGTGCGTTTTACACAGGCAGAAATACGGCACGATTCCGTGCATTAAAGTTTTAACGACGGTTTGAATGATGTGTGTGTGCTGACTTTGGAATATCCACACACGGCAATTATTGTTTTCAAATGGAGAAATAATGTTTCATTTTTAATGCAAATGATTTAGTTAAAATGCTGTTATATTTTGATGTAAGTTTTCCACCTAATGTGAAAGATGTTTACCGTTACATATTAATAGCCTTATAATTTACTATCAAAAATAATCCTCCCCTTAAAAAAAAAAAAAGTTCTATTTAAGCCTTTTGTAATGTGGCCTAAAAATGTGGACATTGTTTTCCACAGTATGCCGAGAATAAAGTCGAGAAACGAGTAAAGGCACTGTTTATATTCTTGAACACACGTTGGTAATATCAACTGAGCACTTCTTTGAGAACCTGATTGCAGATTCTCCCTAAACAGCCTCATTCAAAGTGCAGTAGCTAAATGTGTCAGTGTCCCTGTGAGATTTAACCACCTGCCTCTCCTCTGTTCCCCCCTCGCTTTCCTGTCACCAGTGATTTTGCTGGACTCCAAGGCTCAGCAGACAGAACTGGAGTGGATCTCCTATCCTCCCAATGGGGTAAGTCTCCCATCCCAGGTAACACCATCACAGAAGCATTGTTGTTTAAATTTGAAAGGAAAAGAATACACATTTAGATCTTTCAACGCGCTCGCCTGAAAAAGGCAGGCCCCCGAAGTGAACAGCCAGCTCCCGCTCCGCTCGCGATTAAAAGCAGTCCGAGAAACTTTTTAAATAAATAATGCGAGCAGGAGCCGATAAAAGCCGGCACAATCATCCTTAAAGATGTTTGCTCGCGATAGCGCCGTCTAATCTCCTCCCACCCCCCCCCCCCCCCTTCCATTCACCACCGCTCTATGCCGGGTTATTACAGCTCTATGCCTGCCCTGGCTGCAAGTGCATGTATTCATTTAAGGCGCCTTGTGTTGATACTGTTTGCGAGTGGTAGGTCACAAACAGCATTTTCTCCCTTTGACACGTCTATTCAGCCACGGCGCAGTGTTTAGAGATGAGCAATGCCCATGGAGTTAGCGAAATCATTCATGAGATAATACTGAAATTGTTGTTCGGAAGATGCGCTAAATTTCAAGAAACCAACCGGAAGGAAGAGGAAAAGAATGCTGATGAAAATGAAAAGGAAGCGTTAGATATTGTACTGTATATTTTTTGCACTTAGAGTTATTAAGTGCAAAAATCATTTATTATACATTGACCACATTGACGCACACTTCTCAAAAACAGTTCCCCAAACTCTTGTTCTCACCCAAAGTTGATTTAGCACATTTTGGGATCTTGCCCGCTCCTGTCACTATATTTCACTTAATCCAGTAACAATACGAAAACAGTTACCACTTTGTTCCCGTGTCTTTTGGAAGGTATGAAGTAGATTTCTGCGCAATTATGTAACTGCTCAATTGGACAAGAGGAGCACTTTTCGTCTGGGCTTCACACTCCAGAACGGAATCCGTGGAAGCTATTGTTAAACTCTTGCCAAAAAAAAAAGAGACAAACTTTCTCACCATCCTGCGAATTATTTAGGCTGCTGAGCAATCCACCTCCATCATATTTGAAGTTTGGAGGGGTTGATGGAGGCTTCTCGACTTCATGATTGACGGCAGCGTTCCGTTATTTCTGTCTCGTATTTTTCCTAAAACTTAAATCGAACCTAACCTAGTGTGTGCGTGTGTGTGTGTGTGTTATTGCAGTGGGAAGAGATCAGCGGCCTGGACGAGAACTACACTCCCATCCGCACGTACCAGGTGTGCCAAGTCATGGAGCCCAATCAGAACAACTGGCTGCGGACTAACTGGATAGAGAAGGGCGACGCGCAGCGAATTTTTATCGAGTTAAAGTTTACCTTGAGGGATTGTAACAGCCTGCCCGGAGTGGTGGGCTCCTGCAAGGAGACTTTCAACTTGTACTACCAAGAGACGGACTCCGAGGTCGGACGTAGTTTACGGGAGACGCAGTACGTCAAAATAGACACCATAGCGGCCGACGAGAGCTTCACCCAGGGCGATCTGGGCGAGAGGAAGATGAAGCTGAACACTGAGCTGCGCATCATCGGCCCCCTTTCCCGGCGTGGATTCTACTTGGCCTTCCAGGACGTTGGCGCCTGCATCGCTCTGGTGTCCGTCAAAGTCTACTACAAAAAGTGCTGGTCCATCATCGAGAACTTGGCCACCTTCCCGGACACCGTGACCGGGTCGGAGTTCAGTTCGCTGGTGGAGGTCGAGGGCATCTGCGTGAACGATGCCGAGGAGGAGACGGACAACTCCCCCAAGATGCACTGCAGCGCGGAGGGGGAGTGGCTGGTGCCGATTGGGAAATGTATTTGCAAAGCCGGGTTTCATCAGAAGGGCGACGCGTGCGAACGTGAGTGTCTCCTATTTCACCGCTCTGTCACACTTTCCTTCTCTTTGCATGCACCTGTAGCGGCTCGCACAGTGGAGAACCCCTTTGATCGGGGATTACAAAGGAGAAATGCGATAATGGGGCGTTTTACGGCTTCAAATAGTGGTTTGAAAGTGGTTTTGGATGGCGTTGTGGAGGTTGTTTTGACAGTGGCTAGGAATCTCTTGCATCAGGATTTCCCAAGCTTTTTTCCTTGGAGGGTCAAGATGAAAACATAGGGTACTAGCGGGCAAAAGAAGTAAGGTTTACACACATGTTTGTCGAAATGTTTGCCCCGAAAGGAGTCAAAGTAGACACCACATACCTGTTCTTCATCAATGGTCGAAGTTCTACATGAGAAAGATTTGCTTAAGTTCCAACTTATGTCTTTTCCCCTTTTGTGTGGTTGCGGAAATAGCTACATTTGAACTTCTCTTGGTGTGTAGAGTTTGCGACCCGCTACCCTACGTCACTGTTGGCCTATTAACTTAACACAAATAATGCATTCATATCGTACATGGGAAATAGTTTGAAAGGAATACTTCAAACCTAATTATCCGTAAAGAAAATAGGTCCGGTTTGCTAAGTGTAATAGGGACGTAGCTTGGACTTATTATGCAAAACGACTTGATGATGAATAAACGTCACTGGCTGTGGTGTTGTTGGCGGATTGGATTAGCGGCGATGATCTGACGGCGCAAAGACGGGTGAAGCGCGGCGAAACGGCCCTCTCGGCTCCGTAATTAAAGCCCCTGTTAATTGATTGCTGGACTCTTCATTTCCAGCCCCGATACTGTTGACACTGGGATTAAAAGAATAAGTTTAGCCTCTCATCGTGAGCTGGCCGCACGCCAAGGGAATTAGCGGCGGAAACACATCGGGGTCCGGGCACGCCGGTTCAGGGTCTGCGCGTTTCCAAAAAAAATACACTGGTCTGGAGAGAGGAACTGGTTTAACCGGGTTGCCTTTCGGTGTCTCTGGCAGAGCGGGAATGCGAACAGCCTGGCGTTTGGCCTCAGGAAATTCACACCGGAGTCTAGAGGAAGGGCTCGACCGGCGGTGCTCCCTTGATTCATTGTTGTACATGTGATTATTTTGCCGCTAGATTGAACAATAAGCAGTTAAATACCCATGAAAGGCCACATGCTGGGCCTTTTTGAATGTGCGAAAGCTCATATATACCTTCCATCTGCATTTTTGCTGTGGCCTTTAAGACGTTGGAGCCATGTAATATTGAGTTACTATATTGTCTGAATACTTTAGTGCTGCCTTTAAAATATTAAAGTTGTAGTAGAGAAAGCATAGGAGGTTGAGTTTAGCTTCTGTTGCAACTGAATCAAACTTTTATTGAATCCAAGTTGCTGTTATTGAGTTGATTTAATGCATGTATTACCGTATCTTGTCTCCCCAGAGTCGTAATATGTCTAAATCCAGCTAAATCCAGCTTACGAGTAAATAGATGGAGGGACATTCCTCTCCACAAAGTGTCAAAACTGAGGAACCACTTTCCATTATTACTTGTTTCATACATAATATAGACCTATTCGGACCCCCCCCCCCCCCCCCCCATAACAATATTTCTGTATTTTTGCAGTACTTTAACCAGTGTTTAGAGTGCCATTATATATTTCTCCAAATCATCTTGGGGGGCCTGAATGCTTTAAGGCCGAATCTGACGTTTCCTACCCCTGATATATAGTTTACACCGCTACAAACGTGCTCTGAAATGCATGTATTTCCTGTTTTCCTTCAGAAAGTGGGTCAGGCAAGAGCAGTTCTTGAACCAATATGGTGAAATATATACAAAAGTAAAAAAAAATACACACAGCTCTAAGCCAGTGAACAGAAATAGAACACAAGCATTCAGTTATTGTTTTGACATAGCAACATAGCAATCAAACATGTCCAAGTTAGCTTCACCTTTGTGCTATGATAGATGGCCCTGGAGGGGGGGTTCTGCTGCACGTGTTGATTCAATATTTATGTAGCTCCCGTGTGTTATCCCTATGATCGTGACTATATTTAGCCGCTGTCACTCTTATTCACTCCCCTGTCGTCAGGCCCCAGCTTAACCCAGGACTAATGCCCGCGGGGATTATTTTTGGTGGCCACATGACTCGAAAGATACAGCCCCTAGGTGGATAAAAAAAAAACAGGGGTCGTGGGGGTCGCGTAACTTAAGTGACAGGCTCGTCATCTAAGCCCCTCAAAGTGGGGAATCTCTATCCGAGCCGCTTATGAAGAGCAGCAGTCGGTAATAATTGAGCGGAATGCGTCTAAGAACAAGGATCCGAGGTAATGTGAGGTGGAAGTGGTGGGGGGCTTTTATGGCACGGCTTCATCCGCCGGGGACGCCGCGGAGGGAGGTTTGCTAATGAAATAAATTAGGCCATGTAATTTACAGTGCGGCCGCCCGCCTTCCAGTCTCGCTAATGTTAGCTGCGATCACTCATTCAAACCCGCCGAGTTACTTTTATTGTTGTTTTAATATGCACACATGCCCTCAGGTGGAAGACACTGGCTCAGTGTTTATTTCCACAGGGAGGACCAGACCGGGTAAAAAACAGGAGCGAGCTTTTCTCCTCTAACTAAAATGCCTCCATCTATTTTGTATTGTCGGCACACACCGCACTTCTGTTAAAGGGCCTGTATTGTGCTAAACCATTTTTTCTTGTTTGAGCTTTTAACCTTGCAATGTTGTTCCTTCATGAACAGGTTTTGTTTTATATCATTCATGCATGTTTGAATCATCCTGTATTTTTACTCGTTCCCCTTTTCAAGCGTTTAAAACACACCAGCTGAGGGTGTACTTGGTGATTGTTGGATGAAAATGTTCGCCGTCACTGGCTCCGTCCCTGTTTTTGTTTTGGACTAAAACGTCTTCATGTGATACGGTGGTTAGGACTACAACAGTGCGGCGCGGTGGCGTTCTCTTGGGAATTTCTGGAAGCGGATTGATCACTGAAAACTTGCAAAACATTCCAAGTATGCTTTTGTTAAAGCAGAACTTAGTGACTTTTGCCCCTAGAGGCCACATGTGACACTGCAGCACGTTGCAATAATTTTACTCATTAATTGTCTGTGAGAGTAAATACTACGGTGAGAGAAGACAAAGAGAGAGAGGGATTTTGTTCATAGTGCGACAACTGAATATTTCTTTCCCGCTCAAACGTGTGTGGTGCTAGCCCACGGTTAGCTTTGCCCGTTAGCCTGTTAGCTTCTTCTGATTGTGGTAAACAAAATAACGTCTTGCAAAATGTTCATCAACAAACTGAAAGCTGTAGACAGAATACAGTCAGGACTTTCCTGTACCATGTCATACACCTCAAAAATGCGAGACAAAAGTGATTTTGTAGACGACTGAGAGCAGCGAGGGAGAAGTTTTCCATCAGTGTGTATTGGGGCTGCACGGTCGGTGGCAGGGAAACTTGCAAGTGTGGTTTCTGACCATAAACACTAGGGGGAGATGAAAGACCCCCAAATCATCCCATTAACACTACCCCCCAGAGGGACTACAAAAAGGATTTATTAAGGTACAAAAGTTACTGTGTATTGCTGTAAAGATATAACATTATAACATGGTTAAAATTACATAAAAGTTACAATTGAATAATACATGCCCTTAAATGTTCACATACTATTCAGATAGTGAATAAATTGCCTTTATTACTAAGTATCTCTTATTCCAATAACTAATCGCTAGTCCATGCACTCCCTCCACTTTCAACAATGGAGCTTTCTTCCTAAATAAAGAGTAACATACTTGTATGTACATTATTCAAGATTATGAAATGCACTAAAACACTAAAATAGAGCTACACAGCTAATCACAATAAAAACACAATTTAAATGGCTGCAAATGGCTGCAATTAAAAAGTTGCATTGTCTGCAGATTTTGCAGTGTCCTTTGCAAACAAACTACTCTTATTAGTATAAGGATTCTCTTTATTGGTTTAGCAGTTTATTTCACTCATATTTCAGCCATCTCCCAAATGGCTCCTGGAAGGGTTTGATCAGAATGCTTGTCAGAAAAGTCACAACTGGATATGTTATTTGCTACCTTATACCAACTCCAAGACATCCCAAAGCATCTTCCTAACCCTGAATAATGACTGATACTGCACCCTTTAACAAATTCCCCGCGTATCGACTTTTACAAATACCTGTAGATAACGCTGCGCACTAAAGCCGATCTTCATCACAGCCTTGACGCGGCACCTTTATGAGCTCCAGCGAGGCTTGAGAGGCCTTTGTATTAGGGGGGTAGTTAATCTAAATAAAATGAGAACACAGTGCACCATCAGCACTTCCTCCAGCCGCTCCACTGATGTTAAATTGTCCATTCAGGAGTTTTCCCCCCTCGAACAGGTCCACGAGAGCTGCTCACAGTCTCTCTATCACAGTCCAAGTGGATGCGACTGCTAATAAAAAGTGAATCTAGCCTCCCCGGATCTCGCCGGTCAGTACATAATCTGCAGGCGATAGGCTGTTTGTTGTAATGGAGGCGCAGTGATACAACAGGACAGGGGTGACGCAGAAAGAGCTGTTTGTGCAATAGCTAAATACGGGGACATTTCCAGGCATTGACGTTTTTAGCGGTGGAATTTCAAGACAGTATGTACATTTTGCTAAGTAAGGACGCACCATAAAGAATTCATATGAGTACTACTTGACAATTTAGAAACTCTCTAAGCTAGGATTGTATTGAAATGGCTATTGGCTACATTTATATGCAAAGATGCAATTTATGAGATTCACCGTGGAAGACATTAAAATAGCCTCAATGAAAAATTGGCAATAATACAGGCTTGATTTTAGCATGTTCCATGAGGATTTTGGATGTCTGTATTCAGGGCTCGACTTTTATCCACTGAATATTATGGTGATTGTTATGGGTAGTGGAGTCCTTTAGGTTTATTACTATAGTGATTGTTCAAAGAGTACAGCAGCTTAAGAGAGTATTAAGTCTGATAGGGAAAATGTTCATATCTTGAATTCATTCATAAAAGATTTACACTGGAGCTGATAAAGAGACTGCACATTTCTGTATCATGGGCAATGAATGGAATATACCCCAACCTTAACATGTATTCATGTTTCACTAAGATGCTGGTTTCGTTTTCCACCACAATAAGAGCGAGCTTCTGTTCACACCCTTATTGCCCGAGCAATGCATTAGAAAGTCAGTTGTCGCATAAAATATGGATATTAACGTCTTACTACTGCTGCGTCTGGTTTTCCAAATACATATGTTACAACCCATCTATGCAAAAAAAATTAATAAAAAATCAATATATATTTTTGTTTGTTTATTAGTGTGTCCAAAGAGGGGCCCGTCGGAACATTTCCGTTGGCCCACCAGAGGGTGACATACTTTTGACGTGTCAGCGTATTTCAAGTTATTATTGTCCATATTGTTTACCTTGGCTACACACCTCACTCGTATAGTGAGGTATATAGTAAAGTAGTACAAAAAAACATAGTGCTTTAATGCACCGGGTGGGTTCATGCCATGCATTCTATGTCCATATTACAGACATTCATTTCCTAAATTAGATATAATTTATTTTTTTTTTTTAAATCCCGTGAACCTTTGTACCTGTAGCGTCTCCTTCGTGGGTTTAACCAGCAGAGGCATACAGAGAAAAGGCATTTCAAACCAGCATGGGAAGAAAAAGATTTTTTCAAAGGCATTGATTCTACGCTCTTTTTCACAGCCAGCCGTTAACATTTCTTGTAGGATTTCTCTAAAGACTGGCTTCCTAACTGCTCTCTCTAGTTTTTGCTGTGTAAAGCAAGAAGACAGTTCTCTACACAGAGCGCTTAGCTGTTTTTGCTTCTTGATTTCTCCATTTCTTTTCAAAAGTTAGCGCTAAGCAAACATTTTCGTTGTTTTTTTGTTTTCCTCCAAGTGAAAGCCACGCAGCGCCAGACACCACTGCTGCTCGTTTCTCGGCCCGGCTGGCAACTGGTTCCGAATCGGCGTCGTATTTTATGTGTATGTGACGTCGCTACAGCATAGCAACAGCCCGGCAACAGAAGCCAAATGAGTGGCAAGTCTGCAATTGTAGTATTTGATTTGACACTGGGAATGAAAATTATGTATGTGCATACTCTCTGTTATTATATGCACATACATTATTGTGTCAGTTGAACATGCAGTTGTTTTAGTGTCGTTAAAGAAGTAATGAAGGCTTAAAGTTACTGAAAGTGGTCTGCAGACTTAAAGACACTGGATTATGATAAAGAAGTGAAAGGTTTATCCACACACATTTGTCTTGTGATAACGTCAAGCCATGCTGAAATTGCCATATTTTAGCACACCGCATCACCCGGCTATCTCCGTCTCCTATTTTGGAAGCGCCGTCGTGCAGGTGGAGTGGTCCGCCGTTGTCCCCGGGGCTGTCCATCATGTCGGCCGAGCTCCGGCTTTACTTGTGCGGACGACAAACTGTGTTGTGATGGCCTCATTCATCATAGTCGGCGATCACAGTGCCCGTGTCTTTCACCCGCTGCACCCCCCCCTCCCCCCCGCACGTTTTAACCCTTTGTGCCTCGTCCATCTGTGGCGGCGCTAAATGTCATTCAGCGTAATGGCCGCCGAACAAAAAAAAAAGGAAGAAAGGCCGAGCTCGAGTGTTCCCGCTGCGGACCGGGCGCTCGGCACTTTAGGGAGGCATCATTTTGGGGGGTGTTGAGAAAATACTAAGCCATTCATTCTCGGAGGCTGTTTAGCGCGGGCTGCGTTGGAGCCACTGAGTCGTTCAGACAGAGAGAGAAAGCCTTGTGCGGAGGACAGTGTGGTCTTTGTCCCACTTGCACATCCGTGAAATGGATGTTGTCCTGTTGCGATCATGGTAGTTGTGGTAAAAGCTGAATTGGGTGCAAGAAGCGAATCACAAGGGCTGCAATTATCTGTAGGGAATGTAACGTCGGTTACACGGTTTAAACAAAAAACCTAATTGCGATTTTCTTCGGTCAAATATTGCGTTTGCGATCCGATTTGCAATTTTTATATTTGACACATTTAAATTCATTAAATTAAATGATGAGTGAAGGAAGTCGTGTTACTTTTAGACAGGAGTCAAACAACATTTTGCTGAAATTGCCCCTCACTAGAAAAATACACAATCATCAACGTTAAAAAATATTTGGTTTCATGTGGACAGCTTCCGTTTGCACAACATTCAGTACCTCCGGGGGACAGCCACGTGACTAAAATAAGTCCGGGGTGGAACCACTGAGACTGAACACTTTAGAGCAGGTGTGTCCAAACTTTTTAAAATTTGAACTGAGCAGGATTTTAACCCATGCCCGACACCTTTTATTTAGGCTTGGAACCATAAACCAGCTCTTTCCAACAATAAAATGTTCGTTTTTGAGGTACAACTGTGGAGAATTATGAAGCTTGCTGTAAAAAGTGCCAATTCAACAAGAAGCCCGAGGGCCACCAAAAATTGGTCCAAGGGTAGTAGAGTCTGCATTGTGGAAACTCAGACCTTTTATCTGTTGCAGCTGAACCTGAGATCAGAGGCTCTACAATTCTGAACATCTGTCACTCAAATGCCAGAGACGGAAGAAGAAAAGACCTCAGCCTCTTGAGGTTTGGTTATTGCAGTAGTCAAAACCTTGATTGTGATTCGATATTGATAAACGTTGCAATCCTGTCCTCGGGTGGAAAACTTCCCTACAAATTCTCCTGCATTCGATTGGGGCTGCACTTGGACGTGTTTTAGAAAATGCACAGAAAAGGCACATTCGCCTAATCGTATCAAAATAAGTCTTTAATAAGTCTTTACCCAATCTGAGAAACGATCCACAGCCCTCACCCGCGGCGGCTTTACGTTCAGGCGCTAAACCCCCGAACAGCATCGAGGCGCTATCAGCCCATGCTAACAAGAGAATTAATGAGGATACAGGATCTTGTAAACACTGGCGCCATCCATCTTAGCTGTCAGGGAGTTGGACAAGAGTTAGTTGGAGACTGATTGATGGTGGAGGCCCCCGGGGGAAGGGGCCGGAGCAGCTCGGGCCTGACTGACCACCGCCTCTACGCGCACTAAAGCCACTCCAGGCAAGGCCGTCGGCTATACAGCGGGGACGTATAGCCGCTTCGAATAAACCCAGGAAGCAGGACGTCAGGGGCTTGTCACGCGATCAGACCGAGGCGTGATTGATCAGGTGTGGCTGTAACGCTCCGTAATGGCGGTCTTTGAGAGCCGCTCCGCCACTGGAAACGCTATGCAGATGACAGGTGTGGCCGGATACACGCCGAGCACGTGCAGTGGCAGCGGATTCAAGGAGCTTTCACAAGGCCCTCGATTCCCTGTGTTATTGTGTTGGCGTCTGATATGAGGTGACCCAAAAGAAGACGCGATTCAACGCACATTTCAAACTTCATGGAAGACCCCCTGGATGGCTTTGACCTTACGCTAACACGGTGTAATCATTTTACCAATAGAAAACACATACTGTGGGGTGTAGAAGAAAAAGAAGTTATAGTTCAACCTCTGTTTTTGTCTCCAAAGTGCATGAAGCTTGTCAGAATGTCAAAACTGTAGAATTTTTTGGTCGGAATGAGCAAAGGGTTGTATTGCAGCCAGCGGCAGAAGGAACAAGGAATTGAATGGTTAGAACAAAGATTTAATTCAATTAAATTCCAACAAATTCTGAAAGAAAACGTAACACCATCAGTGAAAAGGCTGATGGCTTCTATGACTTGGCAATGATCCTAAACACAGCTCAAAATCCACGATGGATTACATCAAGGTTTTGGCCCTCACATTCTCCTGACCCAAACGTCAGTGAAAATCTGGAGATGGATATTGGACTTCCAAAGAGCAGTGCGTGCAACACAGCGCAGAAATCTCTTATTTCTGGAAGGCTTTTGTAAGGAAGAAAACCCCACAAACTAAAATTGAAAGTCTTTTGTTAAAGCTGTGATACTTGCCATATTGTTTCCAAACCTTTACGTCATGATGAAAATAAAACCTGCATTTTTGGGGGGAAACGTCACGGGAATGTCTCATGGAGATCATTCCATCTTCCCCTTTATTGTTCACAGTCATTTTGACCCGGGGTGCCTTAACTTTCGCACGCCACTGTACAAACTCTTCAGACCCACCGTTCTATCCGACGGAGGCGTAATTGATAAGACGTGGACTTAATGCTCTGAAAGGCGGCCTTTCCGTTATGCAGATGACCGGTGTGCCCAGATGCTGAGCACATGCAGCTTAATGACTGTGAGTGATGGATGAAACAGCAGACACTGGGCCTCAGATCGAGCCTCTTCACGTGCGGGTGGGGGCGACTTTAAAGAGAATGCAAAAGTTCGGACAATTTACTCGATTAAGTCGTTTGTCATGTGTAGAGAAAGGTCCACTGCATTTAATGTTGCGCCGTGAAATGAAAAAGTGCCTCTCATTTCAGTCATTTCAATTAAAAAAGGGAACCAACCATAGTCTTCTCTAATGGAAAACACTTTGACAGTGTGACAAAGTAATAATTCGTAATGACTAATATTAAGTGGGCCGAGTCTTGACGCACAGCTGTCGATATATAGTGAAGCAAGCCGTTTCCGCCGCTGCGCGACTCCTTAGTGCGGGCTCCCATTTCCCTGTCAACACTTCAGATTAAATACACATGGTCCGGTGCTCTGGCGGAGGTGCCACTGATCGTAAATATTTGATTTCAGGCATTTTTGTCGAACAGAAGGTAGAGAGAAAGTGGCTCCTGGTAGACGCCGGGCGGTTGTTGCATGCCTAAAAAGCCTCTCTGAACAAGCGCAGTTGATTCGGGAAGGCCGCGCTGCCACTGTCTCGTCTGCGTAATAGCTTTGTCTTTCACCTTTCAGATAATACGGCGCTGACTCATGCATACATGAATACCAAGCAGCAGCCGGCAACGCGCGGCTATTCTGCTGTTCAACAACTTAATTTTCTGGCATTTATTTCAAAATGCTGCTCGATAACATCAATGATCGCAGGCATTGTTTGTCACGGTGTGCAGTGTGGCTGATAATAAAAAGCATCTTCTTTTGGAATTCATGAATGGGATTAAATAAAAGGATGGGTTCAGAAGATTGCACATTTAGGTACTATTTCTGTGGCGCATTGAGAATACCATGAAGCGCGAGTGGATGAACAGTGGCCTTTAAAGAGGCTGTTGGTGCATATTGGCGTCAGCCGCAGGGCACCTGTGGCTACAGAAGCAGGTTACTCCAACCTTTGCAATGTTAAGTGTTCAAAAGGAATAGCCCACCGTTTTTGCTTACTGAGTTATGTTCTTGCCTTAGCTTAGACGCTTTGATATGTACCTGTCTGGTCTTTGTGCGTGCGCTCACACAAAATCAAACATGTTGATTTTCTAAGCTGATAAAAAAGTGATACTATATTCGACATGTTAAGTTTTGTGTAACTAGACTTGGATCGTGTAACTACTCACATAACCGTATTTAAATAGGGAAAACATGGAAGAGCTTGGTTGCTTCTAACTTCACCCCCGTTTGGCCACAGAGAGGAGGAGAGGCCAAATGCTAACAACATCTTTGGTCTTTTTGTGTGACTGAGCGGACACACAAAGACAGGTGCGCGTCAACTCGTCTAAGCTCAAGTAAGAAAATATCTCAGTATGGAAAAAAAACGTGGCCTGTTCCTTTAAATCTATGGTCTTTAGGGTGGTCACAAAAACAATGGACATGAAAACTTGCTTTAGTTTTGGAAATACACTTATCCATACACTACATTTTCCCCATAGACATTTCATAAGAATATGATCTTCAATGTGGTTTCTCATGAAACCTTCTCTATAACACACACAATTCTGATTTGAATACTATCAACTGAAAAGTCATGGAAACATTTTGCTGTATTTTCATGCGTTTGTTGTTTTCTTAGATTGGAAATGCTATGGTTAGAGAGAGATTAATCAAATACTTTCCAAAAAGCCAATGAAGAAAATTAATTGGATTTTGACTTTCTTTCAGTGCCAGGGTAGGTTTCACGGTGGGCGGTACTGTTGAGCCACAAGTACTATTCAGAATCTGGGAATGCAAAGAGATCAGTTTAAAACTAAACATTGTGGACCGAAGCGCTGTTATTGAAGCCGGGTCTAATGCTCACTTAGGTCAAAAGGAACAAAATGCAGCGATGACTTATCAGTTTCCAGGTGGGGGGGGGGGGGGGGGGGGGGGGAATCCGACCTGCCAGGCTGAATTTGAGCCTCGACGCTGGTTCCGGTGAATGACCACAATCGGAGTAAACATTCTCTTTCTCATGCAAACAAAAGCATATGGCCAGCGCCCATTTAAAAGACACTTTGTCGGTCACATCGCGTTACTTCCAAGACGGCGGCGGCGGCGGGTTACAGGTCACTCAATATTAACTTCATTTACACATGGCTGCCGCGCGCTCCCCGGCCACAATGGGGACCTGCCCGCCGTGTTTTGTAACATGAGTTGCCCTCCTGACAGGACACTGTCAACACAGAAGATGGATGATCGCGGTGGGTTGACCTCTGGCCACCGCTGAGTCACCTCTCCGGCCCCCGCCCCACCTCCCCCTCCCGCATGACAAAGAGCCCCCACCCCACGGTGCACCGGCCCTTACGGACCCTTGCACTAACAGGTTCAGACATCCCCGGCTCTGTTTCTGCTTCTGAGGGTCGCCCCATTCGAAGCGTTTCTATCACTTTTGAGGTCCAAACGGTGGCACAAATGGGATTTTTGTGATTGTCCAGTTGGTCAAGAGAGATGTGATGAGACAAGCCAAATCTGAGGCGCTTTGATTCCTGACTGCGAGAGGTGTCATGGGAAATAGGAGGCCGTTTCATTTTAGCTTAAATGGAAAATGAAATCAACTAGGGCCGTACAAAATATCGCCAAATTACCGTTATTATAAATATTGAGCGAAACCACACATTAGGAGCACATTTTAAAACAAGTTTATGTGCGTTAACATCTTTTTTATTTATTTATTGTTTTGGATATGGACATGTATGTACTTTATAGAGGGCTAAACTACAGAATTGGCAGGTTTTATTCAAAATTCTAATTGAAAGACAGACACAGACGCTAACCAGAGCTTTTCACATTAGAGACATTTCTCAACAACCAAATTTTTCACAACAAACTCTCCGATGACTCAAATTCATGCGGCAAAATCGCCAACTGTTTCAGTTCACTTGGTGTTCGTCTACAAGAGAAATGCCTGATGTTGACTGAACAGTAGCAAAGCCTGCGCCCAGGCTTCGTCATTAGTTCTTATTGGAATTAGGAAAGAAAGTTAATGTGTGCGGCTAATTGCATTTTGTTTTTATAATGTGAATAAACTGGCCATCTGGCCGATATATTAACCAGCGCCACTGCCAAATGTAAATGTAAACTGCCACAAACAAATATTGACAATGCTTTTTCATTTAGTTAAATAATTTAATTAATTTAAAATCCCCTAATTACTCTATATACCCAAATGGGCCAACAGAAACAGAGGTGATTTATTCTCCCCCTTGAAAATCCCCTGTGAAGTCACTGTGTTGTTGGCTTAGCAGCTGCTTGGAGACGCACAAGTCATGACAAAATGTTGGATGGTGCAAGCCACAGCGCCCTTTGTAAACCTGGCTGATCGTGTGCCAGAACACGGCTCATCCTTTGAAAATGTTCCGCGGATTCACACCTTTCACATATGCAGCCAATAATACATGCTCCATCTCATCCCGAGAACCACCCAGGTGCTTTGTCGACATAAGATTACGAGTTTATTAGTCCAGTTGCTGCCAAAATGACGTTGCCCAAAACATGCATGCATTTAGTGAGGAGCCCATCCCAAGAGTTGAAGCTATTTCGGTTCGTCGTATACCTGGAGGATTCACAATAATTCACTGCATAATTTAAGTTGATGGGAAAACACCCCGAGACATCCGGGAATCAAACCCATGTCTCGCTGAGGTGTCTTTGACCGGACAGAGCTCTCGGCGTGTTTTAGATCCCCCCCTTGTGCTCCAGTGGTCTGTTCAGTGCCATCCTGTAACGTGAGTATAACTTCATCAGAGGCTGCTTTGATCTCCGCCGCGCCGTCGGAAACGCCCCGCTCCTCCTCCCGGGCTTCTCCTCCCGGCGCTCAGCCGTGCCCTCCAACACTCGGGAAGGTAATGCTAATCTTCCCTTTGTTTCTGCTGGAAAGCTACTTATCTCCCGCTAAGCGCAGGTACCTCGCATGAATGGGGCGCTTGTCCGTGTGCGCTTACAGGGCAGCGGCGGCCAAACGAAGCCATCCCAAGTATGTGTGGGGTGGAGCGGGCCGGGCCGGTCTGCGCTCCAGTGGTCCCGTTGGTGTCAGCTGGCACTTACTGGCGGCAATCATTGTTATGGCGTGAATGGATATGAACACACACTCATGATGTAACCTATGAGTATACTCGGGGTCATGTGATGTATAAAATCTGCAGACTTTGGAGTGTAGATTTGATTCTTGCTAGTTTAGCAGTCAATTGTTCAGTCTCCTCTCAAGTGACAACGCTCCTGGGCATTTATAAAATGTGCACTGGGAACAAATGCTGGGTATCGATACATTTCCCCCCCCAATACTGGTACTTTAAAGCAGTACTAAGTAACTCATGCCCCTACAGGCCATAAGCGCCACTGCAGGTGTCGTAGCATGTTGCGTTTTTTTACTCATAAAGAAAAACAGCCGTTTTCCTGTGTTGTCGCTGTACACAATAAAATAGTACCGCTACGACGGCGGTTACTTTTTCCCTATTTAACATTACCTTTAATTGACAACACCGCGTATTCAAACTGGAGGAGGAGTTGAGAGTCGTCAAAAACTACTCTACATAAACTAATAATTAAATACCAGGAATTGATGACACATCAAGGAGTTAAACAAGTTAAACGTTTATTTCTCTAACATGTCATCTCAATACAGAATTCTGTTTTTCCTATCCATCGTGAGTCTGCCTTCAGCCGTTCCCATGGTCAGACTGACTCTTCCTGGGGAAGCACAGCACTCCACATTCCATTGTCCACAAGATTTCCCATTGGATCCCCAAAGCTGTCCATTCAGTTCCGTCGTAATTTGACCCCTTCTGTCCAAATGGCCAGTGGACCGGGTGGGGGTTGCTGTGTCTTGAAACAAAAGATTCTGAGGAACCCACACCTTTCTGCACTGAATGACAACTTTTGGTTAGTTTGCTAAATAGCCAAAGGAACAAAACATCGTATAAAAATATTATCTCTTCAGACCCCCTTTTTGACCTCCCAAAGGAGGACAACAAAACCATAATATTTTCAAGTTCACAAAAGTACAGCCTGTATCAAAAATCACAGTACAATTTCACATATTATAACACCAAAAAAACATGTTCACTGTATGTAGGGCATACTCAACCAGCCGCTGAGTGGTTTCAAAATCATCTCTCTCTTCCCATGTGTAACTTCCGCTTACTAATCTTTCCAGGCGGAACTCAGCTGGTTTTTATTCCGTGTCAATGGTACATGTCAACTTTTATGTCCCCCTGGGACCGTCTCTGATTGACACAAAAATAAACATTCCTGCACACAAAACACAGCAAGCGCAACAACACCGAACAGTGTTGTTTAGATATTATCTCCACCACAATATTCTCCATCACAGCCTTGTCGGGGGTCGTTCCATTCATATCTCAAAGCCTGCCGTACTCTTTCCAAGTACAGGCTGGGACCACCCCCTTCTGGCGTTTCCCTTGTCCCGAGCTCCGTGTCCCCCTGGGACGCATCACCCATCGTATAGATGCCCCCAGTAAAACAAAATACAACAAAACAAGAGTATTACACCTATAAGAATACCCACCTTTTGAAGGATATGGATCCAGGAACCGGAATTTAACCAATTTAGCCAGGTCCACTGAGGACCCTGGTCTTCTTGAGACGCGAGGAAGTCTTTGAGTTCCTTTACTTTATTTTTAATGGCTGTCCAATTGCCAGTTTCGTCGGGGAATATATGTACAGCAGTGGTCAAGGCCAACTGCTGCGCACATACCACCCTGTTCAGCGTACATGGCGTCTAACGCCACTCTACTTTGCATAACCACAACAGCCACTGCCTTAAGTTCTGGACTCCGTTCCATTTGGTCCAAGATGTCGCCTATTACCTCAGTTAGGTCCTCCAGGATCCACCATACCTCATTTAGACGCTGCATGGAGGACGCCACACCGATCATAGGGATCAGCGTGGCGATAAATCCTTTCCCATCTCCGAACAGGGGCTTACGGCCGCCGTCATCAGAGAAAGGTACGTATGATTGACCGAGGGTACGGTTTCCCACCTGCAGGGTTGAGTTGGTAATCATGGCCGTGTGCTTAGCTAATTTTACCCATTTATTCTCTCCTGGTGTATGACCCCCCATATTGAAAGACCGTCGCTTCCTAGATCCATCTCCCTCTGTGGAAACAGACATGTTAGATACATCATAAATCACAGGTTTCAAAACAGCATATTTTGTTCCTTCTTTGTTTTCCCATGTTTTTATCATTTTTTCTGTACAATGGGTAATCCAGTCTAGGGTGTGTTGGTCCGACACTGCTTCTCTCATTTTCACCAACATTGTACCTGCATTGTTGCAGTAGATGACCAGATTTTCTCCAGGTGTTTTACCTACTTCTTTGCATACCTTGTAAAGGGCCAATTTCAATTCTTTGATAGGGTGTCCTCTGACCCGTCCCTCACAACTATGTGGATCGTCTATTTTTATTACTGTTGGTATGATGAGCAAGCAAAGAGCAAGTGTCAGGCCCCACACCCCGTATGGACACCTTAAAAAGGTCCTGGTTTTAAAACCCAGGCCTTAAGTCCATATTTGTTAGTCTTTTTTATGTCTTTGTGACCGTGTGGGTCGGGGTTGGTGTCCCCCACCCCCTTCAGTGGGGCTGTTAGACCCACTACCATATTCGTCAGGATGTGTCAACCGTCCGGGATGCGTATGAGTCCAGTGTAAGCCGGTTTTCTCAGAACAGGGCTTCAAGTGTGACCAGTGGTACCAGTTGTCACGCCCCTCTACCTTAACTGCGGTGGCAGTCCTTTGAGTCACTTCAAAAGGTCCTAAGTATCTGGGAGCGTCCAACAGGTCCTGGTGTTTTTAATGTAGACCCTCGATGGTAAGTCCGCTCAGGCAAGGTCGCTGAGTTAGACTTAGGCGGGCACCCGGGCATGGCCATTTTTATGCTCTTCCGCTGATAACAAGTTCGCAGCCGCCACGTCCACCAGTCCATGAAGGGTTATTAACTGGGTGTAAAAAGTGGAGCCGGACGCCCCGCTCTGTACATATGGAGGAGGGGCCGATGGGGCCAAAGCGGGAGCTCCTCCGCTCGGGAGGGGCTCTCGAATTCCTCCCCGTATTGATTCTGTCAGGTCGTTGTCTCGGTTCATGCTCCCTCCGCGTCCGCTATATTTTCTACATCACTATGCTTTGGTCAACTTTGATTATTGTAAGGCGCTTTAGAAATAAAACTTGATTGATTAATTTGGGTCAAAAACTCACAATTACGACCACTCACAAGCACCCACCGAGACAAGGAACCAACAGAGATCTGTAACAGAAACACAAAAGAACAGACGAAAATTACAAAAACAAAAATTCTCATCAGGGCCGCTCACCGTTAGAACGACCATGCCAGCTAATCTTGCAAATTATGGCTGGACTCAAAAACCTATTTAACTTAATCTATCTGTTGGAATGCTAGGGTCAATTTTATCTGGAAAATTCAGAAATTCAGGTTTCATTAATCTACAGAGAAAAACTCTCTTTTAGCTTCTGTTTCCCACATTTACCACAGATTCTGTGTGCACTTCAGAATCACAGCAAACGTCAAAAACAGAGTATTATAAATTAATTTACCTATCTGAAACCGAAATCTTAGTTGGCCATAACATTTGTCAATTCGTCACTTTATGTTTTCGTTTGTTTATCTTTTAGATATATTTGTATCAGTTCTTTCCCATGCCAAAATAAACCAAATTATAATAATTTTCCCATATAATTAACACCCCCTCTTGGACTGAGGAAAACTCAGTCCAATAAAGAGTCATGTAAACATGCATAAACAAGTGAAACCTCTATCCTTGTACAGGAAACACAACAAACCAACTCCAATTTCACTGGAGATTAATACCTTCTGCACCCACATAACAAAGAAAACAATAGCAAAATAACAAATGTCAGGTTCAGTCCAGGGAGGTTGAAGGCGGGTTTAAATGGGTCGACAGGGCGAGTGAGAGACCTGGACAGCATGTGAGGTCCTGGGAGTGGCCTCAAAAGGGATCAGACCAGCACTGGTTCAGTCCAATCGTGGCAGAGGACCGTCAGACAGGCTGGGAAAGGAGCTCTCAGCAGCTCCCAAAGTGAGATCAGCAGTCACCTCCAACCTGAGTGCATAAACTAATGAGTGTAGATGGTTTCAATAGGGATTATAACATACATTTTTAAGATCAGTGTCCACTGGATTCCCGTGGAATCAAAGAGGAGGCTGAACTCAGGCAACAGAATGGCCTGTTTCAAGTTCATAAGAGTTTCCTCTCGATCTGCTCACGGATTGACGCCAGGAGCAGAGCAAGAGAAAGGATCGAAACCCAATTCACTTCAGCTTTTTCTTTTTCTCAGTTCTATCACATGTCAATGCCCTCTAAGGCATCAAATTCAAATTTTGTATCAAAACATTCAGACAAATGCATTTAGTTGTAACTGAAAGATTATCGATTCAATTTAGTAAATAAACCAGCATCAGTAGGTCCTAAAGACCATCTTTATCTGGTGCATTAAGATATTTTCAGTCAGTTCATAAACACGTAATTCTCTATCATGGTGTCGTGGAATGATGTCCCAAAACGGACATAAGTCTAGCATTAATGTCTATAGAGTAGGCATACATGGATGGAGAGTACAGGACATTTTAGAAACTTCAATTTCTTACCAATCTTTTGTTTCACTCACGCTTTGGTCATGGAACAAATTCTTTAGCCTATTGTCCAGGAGAGAGAGCAAACGAGTTATAAACACATCATATTACTGTTCTATAGGGTGTAAACAGTTCGCAGTCACACCTCGTTTGCCTAATTAATTTTGTTTTTTAAAAGGACCATTCACGTCCACTAAGGTTAGCCTTAAAAGCTTTTCTATATCATTAAAGTACAGTGATCAATGGGTGGGTGGCTTTGGCAAAGTGAATGTTTGATCCAAGGTCAAACGTCAGTTGTACAGTCCTTCAGCTCTTCCCAGTAGATATATCTGCATTCAGCAACCACTGTCAGACAGCAAGGTGTTTGTCCAATCAGGGAAAAGTCACTGTTAGTCCATTCAGAGAGCACAAAACTGTTGCTCTCACTGTCATCAGCATATCACATCCGAGGAGAGAAACAGGAGTCTGAGTTGGCGTGTCAGATTCAGTCCTGTGAGCTGACTAGGCACTGGCTTGGTGAAAGGTTGTGGGTGGTCTTCCTGTATCCACCCAGTAGATGGTGTCCGTCAATGATCACAGTCTCATAGTTGACAGATGAGTGTCGTTCACCTTTATCCACCAGCACGTCAAGAGTCTGTCCGTTCACCTTCACAGGTAACAGTTCTGGACTCCCATGCCTCTGAACCCAGTAGCAGCCAGTGATGAGAGTAGCATGGTTCCCATCAGCGTTGTTGTAAACGCCTCGATCTCCTCGAACGTTGTTGGTCATCTTTGTCTGAAACAATCCTTGGCCACAATTACCAACACCACACCCACAGGTCACTGCACATTCAAGTAAACTCATTATTACTCTTTTTTCATTATTACTTTCATTACTCGCTCCTTAAAGCTGCACCTTTAAAAGTTGCACTCATTTCTTTCAGTTCAATTTTGCTCTCGCTTCTGGTCAAGGGCATTCATCTCAAAATGTATTCATTAATTTATTTGGTTTTATTAACAATAATTTGAATTTTGCATAATTGCTCCTTCATAACTTTTGGTAATGCGTCCAAAATGGCGCATAAAGATCAACTTAAACTCTAAATTAATAGTGGTTTGTACTTTCAATCAATGTATTCAAACTCACGACAGGACTTCCCTGCTTCAGTTTTAATTCCATGGCGCCACCGTGTGGAGAGAGGTTCTATTTTTTTTAGCAACATCTCTCAGAGCCCTAAATGCTCCGTCAATCACAGGCTTAAAAAAATAGCATTTTTCTCACACTGATTTTGGATACTCGTTCTTCAAATGTATGCTGTGGAGACATAACTCTACCACCAGCAGAAATGTTCCTCTTTAAAAACAAAACAAAATAATAACTTTTAAAACAATAACCCTTAAAACAAGAAATTAGGTCAAAAAATGTTCTTTTTTCTACTTTTTTGTTTTGCAATGAGGGGCGGAGCAATTTCTCCACTTACCCTCCTACACGGATGTCTGGGCACAAAGGAAAATGGCCACTTTCCCAATGCGCCCATCACTTCCCGTGTAATCAGTCCTTCGCTGCGTCTACACAAATGCAGACACAGCAAATGCACTTTTAGTTTCACTCCGGACACACTCAGTCACTCTACAATAAAGAGAACATTACACAAAGAGACAACAAGACACAATAATTTCCACAAACAAAACAACAGTTAACAAAAAACCAAACAGACTAACAAGAACAACCAAAACAATTTAGTATTCTCCCCCTCCGATCAACAAAATCAGATAAGTGTATAAAAATAAAAACACGCGTTAAATAGTATAATGTGCCTAAAGTCCGATGCCTTTCAATGAAAACCTAGAGGCCATACGGTTGCACTACAACGATGGCGGCCAGAAACTCCGGTATTACAAAATAACAGCCAAATAACAGTACGACATGGAAAAAACTAAATGCTAAAGCTAATCCTTTGTTCTCAGAGCTAACTTAGCAACCTCGCACACCAACAGCAAACAGATCATATCGAAAACAAACCATGCACCACACTTCAATAAAATCCTACACTACTACACAGAACAGCCTTCAGTGTCCACACACCGAGCTGGGTTTAACACATGTGTGGGTTTAGTACACGTTTATCAACAATATGCTGTATGCTAACGCACTAAGCTAACCATGCTGTATGCTAGCGCACTAAGCTAACGAAGCTAACGAAAGCTAACAAAGGCTAATATAAAATATAGAATTTAAGAAACCCCGTTTCTCAGGCCTTCAACCTATTTATAGAATCACCGTTCTAAGGGCCTTCAACCCGTCTTTTAGACAGACCCCAAATCTGTCTACGATTATTTCAACGTTTTATTTCAGACCGTGCGTCCACGGCCTTGGGCGATTCTGCCTACGTGCATTTCAGCTTTTACAGGGGTAAAACCCAACGCGCAGCCCGTTAATTACTCGTAATTTCAGTTTATCCCACTTATTTTGTCTTCTGTGGTATCTAAGATATCAAATTATAACGTTTCTTTCCTTAATTCCACCATCAATTCACAGATTACACCACACAACAGACAACTCCGTTAAAAAGTAATCTAAAATTTGGAAAAATATGCCAACTAGACGTACTTTGAGACTCACACAATAGTAGAGGTCAAAAGCAGTCTTACCTTAAGCTAGAATGACGTCCATGAAATTGTTGTTGTATGACGTGGAAGAAAGAACCTGGTATTTCTAACGCAAAATGGGTTTTTTTTTCTCGAAGACCGAACCTCGTCGCGTCTCCGTTTGACGGCTCTTCAGCACCCCCTGCAGTTCTCCCGGGGTCACCACATAAAGAAAAACAGCCGTTTTCCTGTGTTGTCGCTGTACACAATAAAATAGTACCGCTACGACGGCGGTTACTTTTTCCCTATTTAACATTACCTTTAATTGACAACACCGCGTATTCAAACTGGAGGAGGAGTTGAGAGTCGTCAAAAACTACTCTACATAAACTAATAATTAAATACCAGGAATTGATGACACATCAAGGAGTTAAACAAGTTAAACGTTTATTTCTCTAACATGTCATCTCAATACAGAATTCTGTTTTTCCTATCCATCGTGAGTCTGCCTTCAGCCGTTCCCATGGTCAGACTGACTCTTCCTGGGGAAGCACAGCACTCCACATTCCATTGTCCACAAGATTTCCCATTGGATCCCCAAAGCTGTCCATTCAGTTCCGTCGTAATTTGACCCCTTCTGTCCAAATGGCCAGTGGACCGGGTGGGGGTTGCTGTGTCTTGAAACAAAAGATTCTGAGGAACCCACACCTTTCTGCACTGAATGACAACTTTTGGTTAGTTTGCTAAATAGCCAAAGGAACAAAACATCGTATAAAAATATTATCTCTTCACTCATTAATTATCCGTGAGAGTAAATACAATACAATACAGAAAATACAAAGGGAGAGAGGGATACCCCACAAACTAAAATTGTACATCCAATTATACAATGGAGATCGTTTTGTTTCACTCAAACTTGGCTGTAAATACTATTAGCTTTGCCCGTTAGCCTGTTAGCTTCTCCTTCGTGATTCCATTAGTGTTTATTGCGCCTCTGACCTGGAGGCAGCGAGGTTGCAAGCGTGGTTTTCTAGCCAGAGACACCGGGGGGAGATGAAAGACCCTCCAACCATTAACACTTGTATTACCCCCCAGAGGGACTACGAAAAGGATTTATTAAGGCAAACAAGTTACTGAGTACAGCTTAAAACGAGACTTGGTTTTCAATAACAATACCTGAACGCTACTTTAACGAACGATACCTATTGTAAATCATTTGTCCATATAGAACCATATAAATTGATCCATCTTCCTTTCATTTAATTGCTTCTGCATTTGTATCATTTATTTGAGGTGAAACAAACAAGAAAGCTCCTTTAATTACAAAAGGGCAGAAACAAACACTTTCCCCATTGTGAGTAGTGTGTGTGTAGTAAATACACTCAGAAATCACAAACCTTTCTATTTTGTATTGTATTGTATTGTACTGTAATACTGTTGTACTGAAATTGGGGTAGGCACTTATAAGGTTTCTTGCTTCGGCCTACTCCTTTTGAGTTATTATTAATTTTTATTTTTATTTTTTATTTTTTTTGTGATAATGTAAATGTAATGATGTAAATAATAACGCACTATAAACAATAGCTCAAATAAATCAAATCAAACTATTTTTCCCACATCCATTGTTTTTTTGTCCACTTTTTTCTAACTTTTGATGACCAACAGCTTCAAAACTTGAAAAAGAAAGAGCTATTTGGGGGTCAAACTCCTGAAGCATCAAGGTGGACAGGTTTTCATGCATACTGTATGTGCTTCGTCTCAACCGTCTCTGCGATGGAACTGGCCCCATGCTCTATGGATAGATTCAGAGGATCCACGAGTCTCCTGCCTGCCTCTAGTCTTACTGCGCAGAAGAGCGTGCGCCACAGTGGATCTGGGTCTGCCGTGCCTCAGAGTGAAGCCTCCTCCAGCCCTCTGTTGTTCCCCCCCGTTGACTAAAAAGGCACATGAAAACATAATCCACAATCAGCCCCGACGTCGCTCGGCCTTGAAAAACGATGCAACCCTGCAAACAAAAGTGTACAGCGGCGACGGCGGCGGCTTCATAAATAACTCGGTGCCCGCTTCCTTCAAGGTGCACTTGATTTGTCTGAATGCTGCGCCGCTACAATAGTCCACATTGAGCCGCGAGTGGAGATCAATGGAGCTGTCCTCTGGCTTTGAAAAACACACTCCGCCCTGACTTTTTTTCCCCTTCTCCCTCACTGTTCTTTCTGAAATGATCGGCGAGCTGTACCGCCTCTCGCAGAGAAGCCCCCGGCGCTGACCACAGCCGGCTGGAAACGTAACTTATAAAAAATGCATCGGGGGGAAGAAATGGGTCATTTTATTTATTTCTTTTGCCCAGGATGCATCGGTTTTGCCAGATGTATTGTGCATGTGCGGTGCGTAGATCACCTTTCATTACCTTGAAAGTTTAGTAACAACCCCACTGTTTGAGCAACAAACAAAAAGATGTGCATTAACACTATTCGTCTTTGTCATTTGTGCCTGGACATTTGAGACGGCTTTCTCACGGGATCCGCCAGCCATCCAGACTTGGTAACAAACACATCGCATTTATCCCCTGCACCATTTTATTCTGGTAATAATATACGAAAACAATCCATACCACTTAAGTTGGTTCAGCAATACAAACCCCCACACGGTTTTGTATTGCTGTGTGCCTGTCGAAACTGATCAGAACTGTTTTCTCTTTGGTTTGTAATTTGGTCGTGAAACTTTTACATTTAACAAATAGTGGTTTATGGCCTAGCGGTTGCTTTCTTCAGAACCTGCATACTTGGTCGTCATGTCGGCTTGTGGTGCATTTGGAATAGGAGTATCTGCTATAAAACAGAAAGATTGTTTAGTTTATAAATTATCGTTTCGACGTTTTCTTTTGTTGTTGTTTAGACTTCTGCAAACATGTTCTGGATTAAGTCTCGACTAGAGGTCGATATTTTGGGATTTTATAATATCGGCTCTTGGCTGATCTAGTGCAGATAAAAGATATCTCCGGGTCCGAGAGCAATATAATGAGTGAAGTCAGGGCTTTAAAACGAGTCCTTGCACAAGTTCCTAGGCCTTAGGGGAACAGAGAAACATCACAATGAAAATTGGTTAGCTACAAGTTTATTAAATACAAGTTTCACAAAACCTCAGTCAATATGGACATGCTGCTTGTCATTTTGAAGCTAAGAGCCTGGAGAGTTAGTTTTAACCTTCACAATTGTATTTTTTATCACTGCGCTAAATGCCGCAACTTGCAACAGTAAGCTAATGCTAACTGTAGCATGCTAATGCTGACAGGAAACTAATTCAAGATTCAAGATTCAAGATAGTTTTATTTGTCAAACCATGTGACTGATTTGAAATTATATTTCTCTCATCCTTGATTGTGGAGCGGGGGGTGGGGGAAGAGGCTGGGACAGAAACTATGATTGAATCACCTAAAGTAATAAAATAAAATCGGCCTCTGCTGGAGTGGCCAATGTTTTTACAGGATTATAGACGAGACATTTGGAACAATCTGCCAAAAATATTGGTCAAAACTATTGGCCGAGCATATCGGCATCGACCAATAAAAATCCCCCACTACGAGCTAAACCTTGATCTTAAAGCATAAAACGGCGATCTAATCGCAATTGGAATACACAAATGACAACAACAAAACAGCCCCCCTCTGACACACAAGCGTATTTTTGTCCTGAAGAACAACACACTCTCCAATAAATCTCGGCGCCGGGACCTCGAACATAAGTCACGACTAATCATCTGTGCACACAGCAGCCCAGGCCACAATATTGCAGCAGAAATAGTCTGTGCGTCAGCTATTGACATTCTCCTTTATAGTCATAACACGGCGAGATGGTCCGCGCCCGCCCCCCCCTTCCCCGACAAATATAAACCAGGAGTGGGCTTTTTAAATACAATTTCATGGCTGTCGAAACATCTAAGGCGCGCTGCTGCTTCTTTTTATACAATGCCCGGTGCGGGAATGGCTGCGCCCGCATTAGCAGTCCGAGTGGGTGTGTGCAGAGGGATGAGTTATAGAGTGATGTGTCTTTTTCTTTCTTATCTGATCATTCTGTTGACACGAACCCCATGATGATCCAGGATGTTTGCGCTCTCCCATTGCCGGCCGGCACATACGCAGTGTTTCCAGAATAACTGCAGCGTTAACGTAGGTGGGACCAGAATAAGCCGCGGACTGGGTTTATGGTTTAAGCGTCTTAGTAACGGCTGGACATCTCCACATGAAACAAAAACTGTCACAAAGTTCAACGTCTTCTCTCTCTGCACATTTGAACCAAGGTCGAATGACTGCCTCACGAAGGTGCCCAACAGTGGAGACAGTTTTCAGAATGATGTGGGTGACATTATGCCATGAGAGGATTTGTGAATCCAATCACTTCCAGTTGATGATTAGGAGATTTCTCTCGAAAACTGGCCCCCGATCCAACAGAAATGACATAAAGTGATTGTAAAGTTAACCTCTTAACCCCCACCTGAACTGAGCAGATTTTCACCGGTTTGGCTTTACCCAAATTTAAAAGCGTCTTGAAAAAAAGGCAACAAAAGAGCGACAAATATGTGCCGAAAGAGCGATGAAAAAGTGACAAAAATGTGTGACGGAAACGCAACAGAAAAGTCACAAAAAAGCAAAAAAATAATAACGGAAAGGTATTTAAAAAAAGGTGACGAAAATGTGACGAAAAAGTAATGAAAACACAACAAAAAAGTGATATCTAGGAAAAATAAAGGCGAGGGTTAAGAGGTTAACAAAAGGGCAGATATCATATGATTGCTCTTCTCCCTGCTCCTTGTCATTCAAACTGCATTGACCGTAGCAGTTTTTGTTGAATATGTTTGAATATATTTCACTCCTGAATAAATTAATTTTTTGGATCCTAGAATCTAGGATGTCGTGAAGTGAACGCAGTCCATCATTCTAAAGAGGGATTGGGGATTTGAACAACAAGAACAAGTGACTTTGTATTTGTATGGTACTAAAATACTAGATCTGGTCAATAGCTGGATTTCATAACGTAAATCACAAATTCCAAAGTGCCATTTCTCCATCGCAATATTTGTCCGTTGCGGCACATGCTCTCCATCTGCAGACATGACTGAGATCATACTTGGACAGACCAGTGCTGGAGCGGCATCACAGGGAACAGGCCATATATTTAAAACCCGGCTGACCGGACCACCTCGAACACACCGGTCCTGTCCCGCTCCCCCTCCCTCACACGTCATCACTCTAATGGGGGGGTATGGGGGGCGCGCTATCTCCACCCCTCCGCTTTTCCTCAGCAGCACCAGCCGCGCATTCTTTCCACGTCCAGTATAGCACCGGGGCGGCTTCCACACCTAATCAGAGCGGACATGTAGGAAGGGGAAGGGGAAAGGGGGGGGGGGGGGGGGGAGTTCTGTAAGAGGGACAGAATGAGTAGTTTCGCAGAGTATCTCCTCAGCCGGTGCCATGTGGGAATAGCCATTACATTTCTGTACACCTTAACTTTCTGCTATTTTTGAATGAATTATTAATCAAAAATGAGCATAGCAGTGTTTGGACTTTTGGACAATTTTGGAAAACGATCAAATTGTTTTGTTTTTGTCCCAACAATTGTGTGATTATATTAGACGTGTACTTTTCTGATTGGGTTCATAGTAAATGCGTTCAAAAAGGAACTGCTGTTGATGCAAAGTGCAACATTACTGTCAATATTCTCTTATTTGATTGGATTTTGGACTTGGAAAGCTTTTGATTTTTTATTTAGTAACTGTATTAGAGCTGTTGCGCTGCAGATGGAGGAGTAATGGCAAGAAGCAAAGGCAGTGAATGTCCATGTCATTTGGTAAAAACCCAATTTTTTTTATTTTTTGGCATTTAGTCATATTCCGATGTTACTTCAAGTTACACGTTTTGTTTTACTAATGCTTACGCAGAAGTTCTCACCAATCAATAATTAATCAATTTATTACAAATGGCAGGTCAATTATACGCACTCTATTGAATATGTAAAACATTTAAACTTACAGACTATCACTTTAACCGCACTCCTTAACCTCAGAGCACATTTCTCTCCAGTTTGACATTACCCAAATCTAAAAGCAAAAAAGTGACAAAAGCGCGACAAAAACGAACCCCTTAAGAGTGATAGGAAAAAAAATTAGATAAAAAATGATAGAAAGTAGATGTAAAAGTGGCGAAAATATGACAAAAAAGTGACAAAATTCCACAAACAAAGTTATTCAAAAAGACCACACAACAAAAACACTTCCAAAATGTGGCAAAAGAGCTGCAGAGAAGTGCCGGAAAAGCAACAATAACACAACGTAAAATACCCCGACACAAACATGACAAAAGAGTGATGAAAAATTAACCAAAAGAAATCAACAAGAACGCCAAAGATGCACTTTGTGAAAATGTGTATCGAGTAGTAATAAATTCGCGAAAAGCCAGAATAAACTTTGAAGAGACCCCATCTCTGGAGCAAAACACTCGGCCCCATTTGCACACACATTTGGCATATTGACAGCATTAGTCAGTGCTAATAAGACAACAATATATCAGCTCCTGTAGAAGTCGCGGATTACACAGAAAAGAAAAGGTCAACGTCAGAATCCCGTCCGTCAGCAGAAACATGCGGATTAGCAGCGAAGGGAAAGTGCGCGAGTGTATTTAAGAAAAAAAAACAATAATAATTACTGAGCAACAGGGGATTTGTCATTCGTCAAAGCAAGTAGTCTGTCTCCTCTTCCCTCTGCTCCCTTTCTAAAGAGCCCGAGACGAGCTGGACGCCGTTCAAGAATGTTAAAACACAGCTCGGAGGAAAAGGGGAGGGGAAGAAAACAAACAAAAAAAAGAAGCAGTGTTCTTGTAAAAATCGAGCAAAACCTCTTTTTCTGTTTTGTGAGTGCGAGAGGGAGATAAGGAGCAGAGGGCTGTTGATTGGCCCACTCTCCTCCTCAGCCCACTGCGCCCCCCCCCCCCCCCCGCTCAGATCGGCCCATTCAGAGGCCAGAACGGATAAGGCATGAAACCCACAACTTTGCCAATGGAAATGGAATGAATTGTTTAATGTCTTAACACCCACCTGAGCCAAGCGCATTTTCTCCAGTTTGACGTTAAATCTAAACGCGTCTAAAAAATAAAAAAAAGAGTCAATAAATCAACAAAAACGAGGATGAAAACGCAACAAAAATGTGACCAAAAAAGCAAAACGCAAAAAAAGCGCAAAACGCAAAAAAAAGGGAGAAGATGCAGCAGGTAGAAGCCGTGGACGGAAGAGGCGGAGATGTGGTGGAGGTGGGTTGCAGCACAGCTGGGAAGCGACCGGACCATGATTGCTTGGGCTTAAAAGTGGGACCGAGGGCGATGATTGGCTGCTACGAGGGTGCGGCTCTTGCGCTGATGGCTGAGGTGGAGGTGTGGCCCCGTCGGAAGCGATCACTGGCTGGAGGTCGGTGACGCTGAAGTTAGTCTATCAGGTTGACTGAACGCCTAGGCTGTTGGGAGAAGAAGATCACAGGCGCCTGTGTCTGTAAGGAAATGCAAAAACATACGTACACATAAAGAAGCTTCAGTAAAAATGATCTAACTCTGCTAATACGAGGCGACGTAGTGCAGGTTATTTACTGTTCATGAGGCCGATGGCGGAGGGGAAAAGGGCTGTCCGTGATGAAGCGTATAGCCTCCCGCCTTGGGGGAGCGGGTCGAACAGTTTGTGTCCCGGGTGAGAAGGGCGAGCTGTGATCCGACTCCGAGCAATGAAGTAATACAAACATAAGACTCAGTGAATGTGATGCAATGGCAAGTCAATAACCAGCGTTTTTATATTTTATTTATGTCACTGCTGACTCTACAAACGTACAGACCGAGTTGTAGCTGCAGTATTTGCCTATTGTGGATGTTTCGGGTTGACGTGTTAATAACATTTTGTCAACAGCGCAGTAATGTCCAGCACAAGTTATGGTTAAGCGAATGGTTATGTCATTTGATCTTGTTGGAATGCTTCTTCTGCCGGCACAAAACGCCGGTGAAGAGATCAACATACATTTTTTTTTCCTTTTTGGAGACTCATATAAGATATAGAGCCTCACCGTCCCATGAGTAATTAAGTCCCGTGCCCTTCGTCTGAATGAATCGCCGCGCTGTGTTGTATGTCATAACATGTTCCTCTGTCTGCGACCCCACGCCGCCCGCCCGTGAGCACGGACTAATTCCCCCGGGTCGCAGATAAACCTGCCTTTGCGAGCTGGTTCGGCAGTGGCCCTGTTTTAACGGCGCGAGGGAAACGCTCTCCCGGCGCCGGGGCCAGGCAAGAGAGGGGCCGGCTCATGTTACTGCAGAGACACGGCGAGAGGTGTCTTGTCAAAATTTGAACCTGGAATGTTTTCGGTTCGAACTTGCCTGTTATTGTGTCAAACTGTGTTGAGTTTGGGGGTGGGGGGTAGGTAGAGTTTTGCAAGAAACAAAAGACTGAGACTGGAGGCTTTAGCTAAGTGTTTTTTGGTAATGGCTTGTAACTGCAGGTGCTCTATTTCTGGGGTCTCCAACCTTTTACCCCCGTGAGCTGTATGTTTTTCGAAATAGCATGATTTGAGTATACTTGAGTAACTATGGATACCTTGCGCAGTTTTTAGATAATATATTATATTTACTTAAAGTGTATATGATATGTTTTAATGCTTTTGAAAATATGATGGATAACATCTTTTGTAAGTAGTAATTATCATTTTATTTCAGTGAAGCAGCAAAGAACTGTTGGGCAGAAAAGTTATTTTGAGTTTTAAGCTACTGACAGGAAGTGCCATAGATAAAGGTAAAGTCCCACAGCAGTTGGACAAACTCTATGAGGGTTGTTAAGTGTGACATCACACACAATAATAAGCTACTTCCGGGTCTAAACTGTTGAAAAACACAACTTTATCATTGCACTTATGGAAAGCACTTTGATTCAGCAGTTGCTGTTGTAAAGCGCTATACAAATAAAGGTTGATTGATTGATTATCTGAATCTCCTGCTGGAATAACAACAGACAAAAGGCCAAAACCTGTTTTACACCTATTTAGAATAATATAGCTCACCATTTCCCCAGGCAAAATGAAGATTTTTTAAATATTTAAAATAAGCCTTCATGGTGTGTGAAAAGTGATAATCAATGTCAGAAAAGCATGTCTCAAGAAAATCCAGAGTGTAAGTGTAATAGTTCTGTGCATAGCCGATTAAAATCAGCAAAATCCCATTCTAGTGAATGGGGTAAAGTTCCGTTGGACCCGGAAGTAGAGTGATGACATCATCACTTAACAAACCCATTGACATTAGGATTAGGATAAACTTTATTGTAGGGAATTGGGAAATTTGTCTTGGACTTGCCATGTCATTGCCATTGTTATACAATAACAATATGCCAGTGCATTAAAATACATACAAAAGTACAACAGTCAGCTCACTCGGCATCATTTCAACAGTGGAATATGGCCGTGCCATAACAATCACAACATAACATGGCATGTTTAAAATGGTTTGCCTCTATCTGTGTCACTTCCTGTCAGTGTCCAATAAGCAAGTGAAACTATAAACATAACAAAAATGGTCAAACTAAAGAAAGCATTTCTTTGTGTGTGCAAAATCTTAAATATAAACTAAGTTTTAGCAAAAATTGCGTCTAATGTGTTATATGCACTTTACATGTTTGCTGACTGCATTATTCCATATCATTTTATTTTGGTTGTAACTCTACTATAGCAGGGGTTCCTGAAGTGAGGGCTGGGACCCCCTGGGAGGTATGCTTTTAGTGAAATCACATCAAATGTTCACTGTTCAAATTATCATATTCTAAACTTGATTTTAAATGTTTTGCTGCCCTAAAGTTGTATAAAAGGCAATAACTTTTTACAGTGGGGGTCCCGGGTTGTTTTTGTGTCAATATTTGGAATTGCAACCAAATAAGTTTGGAAAGCATCGCATGCAGGAAGCTTCCGCCAATCAAATTAAATTGACATTGACATAATATGGATTCTTTTTCCTGTCAGTAGCGATGGGTCTAACCGCCCTAAAAAGTGGTTTGCCTTGTTCCTTGTAGATGAAAGGTAATGTATTGGGTATTGGTCACCTAACTGGTCTAATTGAAAAGCACAGGATGCACAATGGATTCAACCATTGATTACCGGCTTGCTTGAATCTGCGTGTCCGGAAAAGTCACAAAGGGTGACAATGCAAAGCGGTTAACCTTTTATTCAGTGCATTCACGCGAGCTGCCGAAGAGAGGCACACCCACAGCTGTGCCTGCTCTGCCACTGTCCTCGTCCCGAACACATGAAAGAGCATTATATGGATTTATTGACTGCTTTGCCATGTTGATAACCCGGAGTTAAATAGGTGAACCATTGTTTGCCCTGTGAGTCATCCTGTTTACCAAACGGGGAAATATGTGATGTATTTCCTTATTTGAAGCTAAAATTGTAGTATATAACATTGAGTAATATAGAGAAATTTACTGTTGCTATAGAGATCCAGATGTTTGCAGGTGCTAGCATGCATTTTCCATTAGCTCAAAACAATATAAAAAGTGGAGAAAAAAGTCGTGGAACAACGCCTTTAGCTGTTGAGTCAACCAGTAAATACATCGAACACACACAGTAGAGTCCAAGTGTTCTGATGTGAACAATAACTCCAGTGTTTTACCTTTTACAATCTCCATTAGTTTATGGGATTGTTAAGTGACGACGTCATCACGCTATGTCCGGGTCCAATGGAACTTTAGCCCTATTCACTACAAAGGGATTTTGCTGATTTTAACCTGCTGTAGAGCCGGCTACATTGCTCTTTTTAAACATCTGATCGCACAGAAATATCACATTTACTCTGGATTTTCTTTTTAGTAACACAAAATAAAGGTTTATTTTAAATATAAAAATATCTTCATTTTCCCTGGAGAAAGGGTGAGATAATTCTAATTAAGTGTAAACCAGTTGTTGGCCTTTGCACTGTTGTTATTTCAGCGGACGATTCAGATCAAGTTGCGTTTTTCGCTGCGTTCGTCTATGGAACTGTCAACAAATCCCATGACATGACGCTTAGCGATATGACGTCAAATCTTGAACTCTATTCTATCTTTAAATAATTGAACATTTGAATAATAGCAACTGGCCTTTCCCACCGGAGAAATAAAAAGGAGAAGCGCTGTTCGATCCTAGCGTATGCAGACAGTTAGCAAGTCGGCTAGTCCTGGACAGTTGGAGTCTGTTAGCCTTGTATTTCTCCTATAGCCGTTAGCACCTAGCCATTCAACATTGCAAGTCCATTAATTTTCTGCTTTGGTAGGAACAGGCTGTGATAGCGATTAACTGTAGAACTGATCTTCTTTTTTTTTTGCATCACTTAAAACATTTTCCCTGTTTTTATTTATGCGATTGGACTTTGCGGTCAATGCGCTAGAGGTCTATAGACGCGGCAGTGACTGGGCGCGCGACCGCGGTTTCCATTCATTAAGTACATTAGGCGACATGTTGGGCCAGTGGAGTCTGAGGCAGTAAATCAAACCTGCGCTTGCAGCTTTGTAAACATATCGACTGCAGTTCTGTGGAGGAGCAGTGTTTGTGGAGCGGTTGGATCCTCGATCACTGGCAAGTTTTGTGTTCAGTCATTTATGTTTTGTCGTCGGAGTGGGGGAGATTTTATGGAATCTTTCAAACTGGCGGTATAAAATGTTGTTTTCATAATTATATCTAACCACGATGGCTTAGTTGCACACTCGAGCAAAACAACAGTTGGACAGTGGGAGTAAATTAAAATATGTACGTCAATATTTGTGCGGTTCATTTCACTGAATGTCGAGCTTGTTTTGAGAAGCTGCATGGGAATAGATTTTTCAAAAACGATTTATGACAGAATTCGAACTAATTATTATACTTTTTACGAAGTTTTTTTTCTTTTTCTTTTGTTGTGATATTTATTATTTTACTTCCTTATTGGACATAGCGAGGAAGCGACATACGCAGGTAAATATTCATAACTGTCGCCATGCCAACCATATTATATAACATTGAGAAATGAGTCAGACACAAGAAACAAAACAATAAAGTAATAACAATCACTTTTTTCCCCTAAACATTTGCCATTAAATTAAAATAAAATCATGATTTAAACTTACCACAGATATTATCCATCAGACTAATGGTGCGTTAGGGGCAACTGGTAAATGCCTTGGAACGCCGCTCGAACTCGGAAATTACAGCTTGTAAACTCGGAGATGTCCAGAGAGCTCCGAGTTCAGATACGACATGAAGCCGGTAATGGCGGCCCCTAGTGGGGGAGTGCAGCGTATGATCAAACTTGACAAAACCACTGCTCCAGTGAAGTGAAAGTTACTTTTGGTCATAGCCTACAATATAACGTTATTTAGCATATTTTCAATGATGTGTTTGCAGAGAAACATTCATGTAGCGTTAGCATCTTATTAGCTATCTGTTGTAGCATTAGCTGTTTTGTTTACGTACGGGTTTATTCAGCTGGGATGCTCTGAGGTCGTATCTCGTAATTGTCGAGTGGGAAAAATACCAGTTGCCAGTCATATTTACAAAAGACATCAAACCTGTTATGGATTTTTATGAATTCTAAACCTTGTACCCCCTAAATTCTGTATGTCTTTAGTTAGTAATAGTCAGTAGCAGTGAAGTTTGACATTGTTCCGAGTGTGCGTATGAGCTGAGTGGGAGCCAGCAGGAGTGAGGCTTTGTTTTGACGCCTTGTTGCCTCTGTAAACAGCCTCAGTGCACTGATAAACATGCACCTGCCGCTAACTTTACTGTTCAGCTGCCGTGCTGTAGAGACTGGCGGGGTGCATTGTAGCGTCATTGGAGCTTGATTAGCTTGCATACAATAATAAAAGATATAAAAAATAAAATAAAAATATACTTGCTGGTTTCCGTTGTTTCGGAACACAAAAGCAGGTAAGCAAAACCTGTTTTAGCTCCAAAACGTTTTAGCCTACGCATTGCTCTAAAAACCAGTGTACAACGTTACCAAAGAGCATAATATCGGACTTTTTGATACTCTGCCTCCCTCACCCTCTAAAAGATTCAAACCCGACAGTAAACTGGTACATTGTGTGTGAAATATTTAGCTCCCGTAGCCAGCGGTGCTTGTGTGTTTTCATCATTTTTTTTTGTGAAATGTCAATCGGGCTCTACAGAGTAGTATAGTATAGTTCTGTCAGGGCATGTCTTGATTATGACGACTCCTCATCGCATTTTACGGGAAATCTGTTTCTCCATCGCTCTGAGGACGTTTCCGGTTATTCCACGTCAGACTGCACATGACGGCCAACTTTAGTCATAGCGCGTACATGTATCGTTAAATGTTGTGGCCGATAAACATTCTTCTTCGTGCCTCAGCTTTGACATTTTAAGAATTGGAAATAACGTCTGTGTTTAGAAAAGACAGCAGCGAGAGACAGAGAGAGATCGGCCTGGAGTGCCCTCTAGAGGCAGCAGTGGGAATGACACGTAATAAAAGCTATAAAATGGAAAATAAAGAGTCCTGGCTCCACCAATTTTTTTTTTTAAAAGTCCCGGCTCCAACAATTTGCTGAATGTCTCCTCACTTTTCACTCTTTACCGTTCTAAAGTCTATGTGCCTTGAGTGAACGTTAGACCATGGTTAAAAGGTCAGAGTTGATTCTGCATGATAGGTCTCCTTTAAAATGTCCCGATGCCGTTGCCTACGATATAAGAATCACTTTGTTCGCTCTTGTTTGTAAATGACAGAAGATAAAATACCCCCGTCCGTTACACAAACATAGGCTTATCAGAACGTGTAACCAGACTGGAGCGAGCACGGATTAAACACGGGTCTGTGCAATCTTCAACTGACCAGAGCGAGGGGAAAGAGTGCGTACACAGGATAAGGCCGGTATGTCCACTCCGCGCAGGGATGCTACGTTCGCTGACCATCTGGAAAATGTAAAAGGCGACATGGCGGCGATAAAAAAATAAATAAAAAAACTTCCCTTTTTGAAAAATGGCCCGCCTTGCCCGGACTCCGGCGCTGTGCGGTGATGAATGGAATATGACGGAGCTTTGAAGTGGCAGAAAGTGGGGGAAGCCCACACCTCCTCCTCCTCCTCCTCCCCACTGCCGGGATCCCTCCAGATGGAAAAGGCATCGGAGGAGACCGAGTCAACGCTACAGGAGCGCTATCTGGGTTCAGCTGGATGTTTAGCGAACACTGACAGCTCTGTGAAACTGTAGATGTTCCTGTTACTATGTCCGATGTAAGGGGGCTGCAAATGGATTGCAAGTTTTCTAACATCTGTTGTCGCAATTTGGGGTTTATTTTGTTTTACTTCAGGTTTCAGTTCCCTGCCATGTTTTAACCTCTTACTTTTTGCCATCTCAGAGTATGTTGTAAGCACAGCAAAACACAGACCTTGTTGTATTGTCTTCACCTAAAGTTTTATTGAGCAATGGATGATAGAAGTCTAATCTAAATTTGTGTCACCCCTCAATGCTGTATATGGGTGTGAAACGTGCACGTAATTACATTCTTTGAACAGTTCGAATACACAGGAGAGACTATGAGAGCTAGAAACAAGTTTGGGCCAAAACAAAAAAATGTCACTGTTTGAACAGGAAAAATCAGGTACCCCAGCTTTAAGTGTGCACTATTGATTTTAAAACATGGATTGCAATTTTAAATCCGATTGGAATGCATAGAAATATCACAGTTAAGGGCAACCCACCAGTGTGTCCCTCGAGAAGAGTCCTCATCCACATCATCCAGTGCAACTCATTTGTCAATGCACACACATATAGCTTATTATGAAAATGATACAGGATTGTGAGAATTTCCATAGTTTTTCACAGAATTGTCTTGTTTGGCATGTTTGCCGCTTTATGCCAGGACCGGGGAAAACATCTTAACTCTGAATGCCCACCGCCTGACAGATCCCATATGTATAAATCTGCGCTGCCAATTGCTTGTTCCCTCATATGGCTCATGAAAAATGTATTTTGGCTATAATTTGACACTTCTCTCAGACTGTTATGGAAACGGTGGGCCCAGAAACGCAGCTTTGCATGGGCTTAGTTTTGGGTTTGCACACGCAGCCGGTCATCGCAGGATTAGTCGACTCGGATCTTAAAGAACAGAGGTTTTTTTTTTTTTTTTGGCTTTTTTTTTTCTTTGGCAGCCGCTGTTTAAACTTTCACTCCACTCCTGGTCCCGGGTTTCTGTTTGCCGTCACTCCTTGTCATTTCGCACCGCACAGGAAGAGATAAGTCCTTTTTGATTGAATACTCATGGCCTTTGTTTGGCTGCTGGTCACAGATAAGCAACTTTAAAGGTATACACGCTTATCTGTGGGATGGAGAGTCATAGAGTTTTCTTTTTATCTTATAACACATGATTATCAAGACTAGAGTTCAGGTTATTTAAAGGTTTCTTTTACGTTTTCTCATTAAAGGGATATTTCAGGATTTTTGACATAGAGCCTCATTTCCTAGTTATCCAGAGTGTTGTGGATTTCTGGAGATATTTTTTTCAGCTAGCCTGCATTAAAAACAGTCTGGCCCACTCCACAGTGCACCTGAGATAAATCATTTATAACACCAGACTAACGATATAAATGTTTGTGTCAATAGAATCATTTTTGAAATATTACTGACCTTGTATCACATGAATTACCGTATTTTGAGGGACTATTTTTCTCACAGATCACTCCGCTGCTGCGTTAGCTTATAACCATGAAGCTGATGTTGCTCAAATATAAGTTATTTTAAATGCAAAATGGTTATTATTATTCTATTAACACATACATTTATATCGTTAGTCTGGCGTTATAAGTGATTTACCTCTGGGAGTGGGCCAGACTGTTTTTAATGCAGGCTAACTGATGCCATAGACATGCACTAGCCTGAATTTAAGAAAAACAATTCTCCAGAAATCAAGAACACTCTGGATAACTAGGAAATCCTGAAATATCCCTTCATGCAGCTAACCCCCGCCGAGCACATTTTCTCCAGGTTTACCCAAATCTAAAAGCTTCTCAACTGGAACCTACACCATATTTCAAGCCAGTGAAATGCCTCAATTGAAAGCTATGACCTACGAAACTCATCTAAGCTTCTTTCTTGTTTTTTTTTTTTATCATGTTTTAGTCATTTTTGTCACGTTTTTGTCACGTTTTTAACCGTTTTTCCCCCCCCCCTTTTTTCACGTTGTCATGTTTTTATCACATCTTTGTAGATTTTTCTTTGGCAAATTTTTTGTCCCGTTTTTGTCGGGTTTTTTTAGGTCACATTTTGGCAGCATTTGTTTTATTTTAATTTTTTTGTTTGTTTGTTTGATGTTACTGTGATCAAGTGATGAACACACAAACAAAAAGGACCAAACCGTGTCAATCATTACGGGGAAAAAGCTTAGGTTCGTTTTGTCGGTCTTAGCTTTCAAATGAAGCGTTACACTCTAACGCTCAACTGGAGGAAATGCACTGGGTGGAGGCGGCGGGTTAAGAGGTTAAAGAGTCGGACGCCTTTAGAAGACCTCACTTTCAATGCATTCCTGACTTCAGCTTAAATTATTAATTGATTCAAATTACTCATCACATCGGCAATTTTGCTTTCAAGCTAAATTATCTGAAGGCCAGGCCAAAAACGTTATAAGAAACCTGAGCTGCATAATTACTGCCATTACAACAGAACTTTGATACATCATACATCTAATCACAATGCCAATACTTGCCAAAACAATTGCATGTAGATGACTCCCCACGATTGCTCCAAACCACTCAGAACAAGACAAGAAAAAAATTCCAAACACATGTCATGTTCTCCCCCCCACTCGGTCGGGGCCTGTTTTCGCCGGATCCCGAGGAGGTTCATTTCGTTGTAAGGCAGCACCGGGGGACGCTTTCAGAGATGAGCTTTTGTCGAGTCTTGCCCTCCTGCATGACGAGAAGCGAGTCCGTGTTTGTTTTGTGCCAAAGGGGGGAAGGGGGGGGGGGTTGAACCCGGGGCCGAACCTGAGAAGGAGCGCAGATGAAGCGGTTGTGCGCGTTGGAGGAAATGCTGGGTATATTATCCCCGCACCCGGCCTGACCTTTACGCAACCGTTTCTTTCTCAATTTTTCATGTTTGTGGCTCCGGTTTGGTAAGGGTGATTTAGACTAGCGGGGGGGGGGGGGGGGGGGGGGGGCATTGAATTTCTGTGATGAATGTCGGAGCCTCGGAGGAAAGCAGTTGGTCAGCGAAATTGTGTTGTCTTTTTTTTTTTATGGGGCGCATAGGTGAGATGAAATTGCTTGTATTGTTAGGTTACTATGTGTGAGGAGGAGAAAGGGGTGGTAGTTTTGTTCATCTCTTCCTGTAGCACTTTTAGTTTGACTTGATTTGTCCCCTGCATTTGACCCATCCTTCTGTGCTATGGAGGTCCGGGTACTGGTAATATTTTTTTCGATACCGGTAGTTTAACGATACTTTTTTGGATGCCTCCTATTTTTACCCCTAAATAAAATTTTAAAAATCCATTTCTTTTTTTTACGTATTTTCCCCCAATTTCCCAAATGTTTTTCTCATATTTTTATTTTTATTTTTTTCCCAATTTTTTCTCAATTTTTACCGCAATTTTCAACTCATTATTCCCAATTTTTGTTCCCCTTTTTTTTTTTTTTTTTTTTTATTTAACCTTTATTTGACCAGGAAAGTCCCATTGAGATTAAAAACCTCTACTTTTTTTTTTTTAAACTTTTCTTTTTTACATTTTGATGACCAACAGCATCAGAACTTGAATTTAAAGATTTTATATTTCTTTTCGGTGCCTGCTTTCGATAGTTTTACTTTTTCAATACCAGTAGTAACTCAACTTTGAATTTTTCCCGATCCCGGACTGGTATTGTTTAACGGTACCCAGTCCTAGTGCCATTGTGCAAACACGTCCACATTTCGTAGGATTAACAGATGCCATTTTATATCGTCGTCCGGTTCTAATTGCCTTCATTCTGACGTTTCCCTCTCTCTCCCCCCTCTCTCCTGCTCAGCGTGCGGACGTGGATTCTACAAGTCGTCGTCCCAGGACCTGCAGTGCTCCCGCTGCCCCGCCCACAGCTTCAACGACCGCGAGGGCTCCTGGCGGTGCGACTGCGAGGACGGGTACTACCGCGCGCTGTCCGACCCCCCCTCCGTGGCCTGCACCCGTAAGTCCCGGCTCGCTCGATGTTCCCAGTTGACCTTGTCCTATGTGCAGAGAGGATGAACAGGTCACTTTGATATTGTTATCTCGTGACGGGATTTATGGTTCTTTAGCGGCAGCCGAATCTTTAGTAACGGTGCATTTAAAAGAAGAAAACTCATTTTAAACTTACAAATGCTTACAGCTCAAATCATTCTAACCTTGGAAACACGTGTCATAGAAATATAAAGTCGTGCCACAGTTAGTAGAAAGAGGCTGCAACTGCCATTCAAGGTGATATACAAGCCTGCCACTTGCGGGTAATGCTCGGCCTGTAGCTGTTTTCTTGTGTCTGCTCAGTTAAATTTGTGCACTGTTGCTTGAAAAACAGACCGAACTGTAAATTTTGTTCTTGGACATTTTGGTCCTGTGGCACGAAATGCACTTACATTCCGGGCTAAATGTAGCACTGAGGATGTGTCACCAATTTGTCACATAATATATCTAAAGGTGCAATTGGCAAGAGATTTCCGCTCGATATTGGTGACAGTCCAGGTAATTCCTACATGTAAAGAAATAAGTCCACGTGCTATAAATTATTTGCAATATTGTGATGTGAAATGACATGAAGAAACACACTGAAAGCACTTGATTGTGGTGTCATAGCTGCAACAGTTGTTTTTTTTACCCTATAGACATGTCTTTAAATGGTAAAACTAATTCATTTGTAACTTCTTAAATGTTTTGGCGAATGCTGTTCCACAAAAACGTCCGATTTTGGCCATAATGTTCGCTCCATAGCATTCACTCCCGGATTCTGTCGAAGTGGCATTCTGCATCGTGTGATACAAAGACAAAAAATTCTCTGCGGCAAAATGTGGAATCTCTCTCTCACATCAGCGGAGACGGGCCCTGCGCTCCCCCCGGAGGGCGTGCCGCACCCGCTCGCACAGTAGCGGCACCTTAAAATAAACATGTTTCGAAAAGCAACCCCGCCCTGGCCCTGCGTGCGCCCGCCGCCTTTGGCCCGAGCAAAGGAGCCGTCAGCGGTTGTGACAAAGCCCTGGCGCTTTGGCCGGGCCAAACTGCTGCTGCTGCTGCTGGACTCCGGTCTTCGAGATGCAGGGAGAGGGAGGCGCAAGAGGACAGCAGAGGGAACATGTGTGGGGCAAAGGGAGGGCATGTACAATGTGATCCAAGATGCTGAACTTGATGACAGTTTTTGTTTCATGTGAATTGTCCTAATAATAACAAAGATATTGGGCATGAACCAAGACGTAAAAACGGTTTGACTGTTACCATAATTACCCGGGGTTGGGGCATGTTATGTTCCCTAATATTGTGGGAGATAAAAAAGTGTAACCCACTTTGGAGGTTTTGAAACCTGTCTTGTGGCGTGATCATGTGACTCTGCTTGACAGCTATAGAATACGTTTAAAAATCTGGATAATCAAGTCTGCAAGTTGTGCCTCCAGTGCTTGCGGACGAGGCGCCTCCCCACTTGGATCTATTAAAATACACGCACCATTAAACATCCTGCTTTTGCCATTTTCCATTTAGCCCCGTTTGCATTTCTTTAAATCGTCACCCACACTCCGTACATCCATAAGCTCTATCCGACGCCGCTTGCTCGAGCCGGTTTGTTGCTGTGGCGCCGTCCTCTGCACGCACAAACTAGGCCAACGTGGGATCCCTAATGTGTGTGTGAAGAAAGTGATATTAGTGCAGTGGAATTCCGAGCGCTGCACCGGCTTGTTATTGCCATAAATCAGAGAATCAGACCTGAGTTGGCTGTTTGTTGGCTGTACTGTGGCATGCTTGGAAGAGGGTTGTAATCCGTCGATATCTACTCGAGTAACTTTTGAAGGAACTGTACTTTAAGAGGAGTGTTAGGGCGGGGTATGGTTTTTACCTGTAAAATGATTAAGGCGAGACGCTCTTACAAAATATCCACTCTAGTAGCTTCACAGACTCCAAAGTTTTTTCAGAGGGATTTTTTTTTTTATGTTTAATTCCTAGCCTGAGGTTTGAACTAAAAAAAAACAAGGCAAAATAAAAAAATTTACAGATTTTCTTTTGCGTTTAGAAATAGCCTAAAACATGTTTGTAACTAATAAAACAAAATAAACCCCTAAGTTTAAACTTGGGTGTATTTATTATTTAGATGTTGGCCATTCTTATGCATAAAATAGCTTATTTCTATATGAAAACATAGAATGACAGATACATTGCAATAAATGTTTTCCCTCATATTTATATCAGTAATGCTCAACAAAAGTTTCAAGTTTGATATCTTTATTTTATTTTACCCCCATTGACCTGCAGTGTCTCGCCTTAAAGGTACATTATGCAACTTTTCCGCGAGAAATAAAAAGTTTGTGCATATTTGACCTTGTAGTGACCCAGTGGCTGTATGTGTGGTCAGCATGGCGCCTTTACTTTCGATCACAGTGGTCTCTACAACTCTCCGGGATCAATAGTTTTGTAGGTTTTCTGGTGAGAGGGTTCGTCAGCAATGAAAACCTTCCAAACAATTGATCTTGGAGCGTCCTAGAGACCACTGTGATGGAAAGTAAAGGCGCCATGCTGACTACACATACAGCCGCTGGGTCACCACAAGGTCAAATACACACACATATCCTTTAAATACAGCAGAGATGAAGATGGAGCTGGGCGGGGTATTGGATTATCAGAAAAAAAGCAACCTCAATTTTCTACTGTCGTAAAATGACATTCAGGTAATGTTACTCTTTCCTGAGTCAGTATTTTGACTATGCCCCTCATCGGCTGTTCCTAAAACGGGACGTGATTCTTCGTCATTCACGAGGCTTGCCGTCTAGTGCTTGCCCCAAAAACTCTGGGGGCCTGTTCCACCTGTGTGGGGGTGTGTTCCTCCGCTGACACTATAGCTGTACTCATGAATAATTTGGCTGCAGTCTGGGAAGTGTGCTGCTTGCGTGTAGATCCCAGCCTTTCACACTAAACCGAGCGGCTCTTATTGATGGCGATGGAGTATTATTCTGCGCTAGCATTTCCCATCATTTATTGAAGCTGGTGCGAATGCTGTCCAACATATTTTTGAATGAAATGTAAAAGCGGCTGGCATCCGGGCTGAATGGTTTAGGGAGGGAAAAGATCCTTTTGGGCTTTTTCTAACAAGCATCGCAAAAGTAATTGTCTTTGCATGTTTGAATATGGAGATGGAGGCAGCGAGCTAACTTTTGGAAGGAGACAAGTATATGAACCCCACAGACACCGAGGATATTTAGTTCCAGGCAGATGACCAAATAGTTGCAACTTTTGAGTATCCCAAAACTATTCAAAGTGTAATTTGGATTTTATTGGGATTCATTGACTTTTTCAAACCAACATTTCTCCTGCACTGATACTCCATTTGCTTCCCTACCTTTTGTACAAGAAGAGAGACTTTCGACAACCCCTAACTCAAAGATTATTTGTGGGATGGAGTGGGGCACAGAGCTATCAGCCGAGCGCTGCGCTATTTCCAGTTATTTTTTCCTCTAAGTGCAGATAAATGCTGCTGACAGTACGGTCGCAGAGTTGCCGTACTTGCGCCCGTGTTTAGCCTGTCAAAGCAGAACTGTGGCGGATAATGTATAGTGAAAGACTAAGGCTAACTGTGGCTCATTCATCAGAGAATAGGCTTGGATTAATTACCAACAAGCGGCTCCTGCTAAATTCTGAACTCCGCGGCTTTTTATGCGCCCACATTAATTCTGTTTGCAGGTTCCAGGAAGATTTCAAGAGAGATCCCGAGCCAAGACCACACCAAGACTAAATTAGGACATGATTTATTGGACAAGCACTAAACAATTCTCTTATTTAAGTCGGTGATAAGGCTGCAAGAGTGAATGAAACTGTAAACACAACGAGTCTTGGCTAGCCATAGTCCCAGGTCCTATCTTGTCCAATCTGTGTGTGAAAATTGTGTCCGTTGCATTTTCTCATACAGCCCATTTACTATCAAAATATAAAAGGATAGATTATTTATTTATGTAACGTTGTGTTTTGTATACCAACAGTAATTCTGGCAAAGGCGTGCGACCATACAGAATATGGAGCTTGGTTGAGTTCTGCAAAAAAACAAAACAAAAATACATCACCCTGGAACACCTTGGCTTCTGTGAGAGCTATGCACGAGCAATTATTACCCATGAAATTGTGATTGAACAAACGTCCCTTGACTAAATTCATCGACCGACCCGTGCCAACAGGAGCTGAGTTTAATGGCTGCTTTAATTACCGCACCAAATGCATAGATGAACGAACGGTAATTTTTGTTGTCCTTGAGATTCCTCCTATGTTGTTATCGTTCCATGCCTATATACAGAGCAGTCTACAGGTCCACTTAGGAGTAATTATCCCGGGGATTTGGAGTGGGCAATTAGGCAAATGCATTATTTGACATTTCTCTTTGCACCTAGATCGTAATCTCCATTTTATCAGGATTGTTGGACACTTACTAGCTTTGTTATCTACAAGTTAAATGTATTTTGTATTTTGTTCCTTCATCACTGTGATTGGTTAAAACCGCCTGTCAGTCATGTGGCATGTCATAGCTTGACCAGATGCAATTGTTGATGAAATATAGACAGCATATCTGTCTGCAATAAAAACATAGCATGGAAAAGCTACATGCCATCCATCCAAACAGCCAAACAACAAATCAAACAACCAACCAACCAACCAACCAACCAACCAACCAACCAACCAATCAACCAACCAACCAACCAACCAATCAACCATCCAAACAACCAACCAACCAACCAACCAATCAACCAACCAATCAACCATCCAAACAAACAACGAATCAAACAACTAACCAACCAATCAACCATCCAAACAAACAACCAACCAACCAACCAACCAATCAACCAAACAACCAACCAACCAACCAACCAACCATCCAAACAACCAACCAACCAACCAATCAACCAACCAACCAACCATCCAAACAACCAACCAACCAACCAATCAACCAACCAACTAACCAACCAATCAACCATCCAAACAAACAACGAATCAAACAACTAACCAACCAATCAACCATCCAAACAAACAACCAACCAACCAACCAATCAATCAACCATCCAAACAAACAATGAATCAAACAACTAACCAACCAACCAACCAATCAACCAAACAACCAACCAACCAACCAACCAATCAACCATCCAAACAACCAACCAACCAATCAACCAAACAACCAACCAACCAACCAACCAATCAACCAACCAACCAACCAACCAATCAACCATCCATCCAATAAAACAACCAAACAACCAACCAAACAACCAACCAACCATCCCCTTCCTACAGCGCCATCACTCACTGCTCCCACCAGCCTTATCTCGTACCTCCCATAATCCACACCCGCTCGACAAGGACTTGACGAGAGCCCCGTACCGTCCCCTGGCTGCGCTCTCATCGTCGTCACCTTGGACAAAGTTTCTGGGTAATTACTAAAGTTGCCCGACGTGCGCTTTCTCCATTACCCGTTCTCATTAACTCGAGGTCTCCACTCAATGACCCCTATATGGCAAAATGTAAATATGTATTTTTTAACTCCTGTGAATAGCTCCCGCCTCCTCATTCAGCCCGCTCAATTTGCATGCGGCTTCTCTGTACGTGCGCTTCCTCATTCAGCTCGGGATTAGGTCCGTGTGACCAATAGCGGCTGTGAATTTCTCTTTGGAGCAGGAGTGAATGGTAATTGAAAATGAATTTGCCTTGGCTGAATAAATAGCTTGATTGACACTTTTTTCAATAGGGTTTTTAAAGCGCCCATATTGTCGGCTTTAGCAAAAACACTGAGATGGATCTCTGGCGCGTGGTGATTAAGAAGAGTGTGTTGGAGAGGATAGGAGTGGGAAAGACATGGGTGTGCAATGTAGAGAGAAGATAAAAGCTTCAGAATTACGATGTGCCTGTTAGATTGAACCACAGATGCAAAGATATGACGACATAATGGCCCATAAAAAAACTAAGCAGCGGTTTGGTAGATTTTTACACTCAAGGAATGGAGCTGGCAATGAGAAATGTCAAAGTTTCTCTTTCTGTGCTTGGCTTGGACAGACCTTCCATTTTCTAGATACATACTTGGCCTGGATTAATGTAGAAATTCAGATAATGGAGCCAGCATTGAAAGTGTCCATCTTTTCATTTCTTTGTTCTACATTTGTTATCAGGTTTGCGTATTGTTTGAATTTGTGTTTGCTCATTTTCAAATAGTTGGATGTTTTGCATTAACTACTTTTCCCAACTTCTTTTCATACTCCCGCTGTCCCATGTGAACACATTGTGGGATGCTTGCCTAAGTTTGCGTAGTAATCGGCCGCACTGGACACGGCTCAATCCAAAACCACAGATCTCAGAGGGGATGAGCTGGGGTTGAATTCTCTTGAATGCATTTGCAAAGAGTTTCCGTGAACAACCAGTGTCCTCCGTGTCATTTGGAGGAGTTAGCCCTTCTAATAATGTAAAAGACACTCTTGTTTTTGTTTGTCCAGCCCGGGCCTGTGCAAAGTTTGGCCGCGGATGAAATATAGATTCTGAGCAGAGCGGACTCAGGAGGCCTGGCAGAAAGCGGAGCCGCTGACAGCTCGGGAACTGGCCATCAATCACACAACAGCTGTGAGCTGCTGTAGAGCTGGGAGGGGCTCCTCTCTGGCCCCCGTGACCCTTGCAGAAATGTGCCACCTCAACAAGTCCTGCTGTCAGTGTGACTGGCCTCTGAGGGAGAGAGGCTCCAGTATAGACGGACTGTCACTGTAGGCTGCTTATACAGTCTGCAACAGAGTGCACATGGGACAGAGGGACGGCTTTGGCTCAGACCAGTCCCCATAGTTAGCTTGGTAAGCAAGCAAAGTCTCCGCTCTCCACAAGCTCAGGCTCCAGAATTTCAGAAAATTCCTGACTCTGATTTACAGTCTGAACTTAGAAACAAACTCCTCTTGGTCGGTTATTTCTTGCTCATGGTGAATTTGCATTTAAGGCGAGATACGGCAGGTGAAAACATTGATTTTTCACGCAGTGTTCGATGTTGCGATCATTAGCTAGTTTTCTCCTTTAACATCTAGACAAAACGTAACATTTACCATGCTTATTTAATTATGTTTTCTCTACTAGCGAGCCAGGAATAACTACAACATCGCGCCACTACGGCTGGCTTCTTCACATATTCATTCACAAATATTGACATATTTTGTAACCATAAATTTGTACCTGGGTTTATCCGTTATTTAGATTTTGTTGCTGAAAATATACATAAAACCTCCTATTTTTATACAGATATAAAAAAAAGAAGAGATGGGCGCATTACATTTTCCCCTTATACTTACAGTACCTTGCGAAAGTACTAATAGACCTTGAACTTTTGCACATTTTGTCATGTTTACAATCCTAAACGTAAAGATTTTATTTAGAATTGTTTACTGAAAGTTCACACACAAGTAACAGACAACTGTAAAGTGAAAGCAAAATGATACATGATTCTGTTATTTTACAAGAAATAGAAAAGTGAAAAGTGGTGCGTGCATAAGTATTCATTTAAGTATAAGTAAGTAAGTATGCATTTTCGGAGTGCATTAAATTGCCTTTATAACATTCCTAATGACTGCAGAATGTTCACACCTTGCCCTAACCATTAAATAGATGCTACCAATGCGTAATCTACTCTCAGTATAATTCCAGCTGTTCTGTGAGGGCCTCAGAGCTATGGTCAGAGTTTATTGGTCACTAAACAACATCATGAAGGCCAAGGAGCTCACCAGAGAGGTCAGGGATAAAGCTGTGGAGAAGTTTAAAGCAGCGTTAAGTTATACAAAGATTTCCCAAGATTTGAACATCTCACGGAGCACCGTTCAATCCAACATTCGGAAATGGAAAGAGTATAGCACCACTGCAAACTTACCAAGACACGGGCGTCCACCTAAACTAACAGACCGAACAAGGAGAGCACTGGTCAGAAATGCAACCAAGTGCCCTAAGATAACTCTGGAGGAGCTGCGACGTACTGCCGCTGAGCTGGGGGAATCTGTACATGGGACAACTATAAGTCGTACTCTACACAAATCTGGCCTTCATGGACGAGTGGCAAGAAGAAAGCCATTATTGAAAGGAGGCCATAAGAAATCCTGTTTTAAGTTTGCTAGAAGTCATGTGGAGGACACAGCTACCATGTGGAAGAAGGTGCTTTGGTCAGATGAGACAAAAATGTAACTTTTTTGGCCCAAATGCAAAACGTTATGTATGGAGCAAACCTAACACTGCTCATCGTCCTGAGTGCACCATCCCCAGGGTCAAATATGGTGGGGGGAGCATCATGCTATGGGGCTGCTTTTCCTCAGCGGGGACTGGGAAGATTGTAAGAATAGTTGGGAAGATGGATGGAGCCAAATACAGGGACATTTTGGAGGAAAACCTGCTGGAGTCAGCAAGAGAATTGAGGCTGGGGCGGAGATTCACCTTCCAGCAGGACAATGACCCTAAACACAAAGCTAAATCTACAATGGAATGGTTTAAAAACAAACATATTAATGTGTTAGAATGGCCCAGTCAAAGTCCTGACCTAAATCCTATTGAAAATCTGTGGAAAGACCTGAAAACTGCTGTTCACAGACGCTCTCCTTCTAATTTGACAGAGCTTGAGTTGTTTTGTAAAGAGGAATGGGCTCAAATGTCAGTCTCTAGATGTGCAAACCTTGTAGAGTCAAACCCCAGAAGACTTGCTCCTGTTATTGCAGAAAAAGGGGGTTCCACAAAGTATTAAGCTGTATGAATACTTATGCACGCCCCACTTTTCACTTTTCTTTTTTTTGAAAAATAACAGAATCATGTTTCATTTTGCTTTCACTTCACAGTTGTCTGTTACTTGTGTGTGAACCGTCAGTAAAAAAATCCAAATAAATAGGGTTGTAAACATGACAAAATGTGCAAAAGTTCAAGGTGTATTAGTACTTTCGCAAGGCACTGTATATCAGTAATGTTCAGCAAAAGTTTCAAATTGACATCTCAAAATTATATACTTTTTCCCCTATTCACCTGCAGCATCTTGCTTTATTTTATTGACAAATTAATAGAATATGCATAAAGCTTTCATGAAATGGTCGTTGTTGCACCTCCGGATGTTTTGCAGATATGACTATCTCCTAGTGTTGGTCCATTACACTTATGCAAAACACTTCCCAGCTCTGTCCCTCTCTTTGTGTGTATGTTTTTTTTCTTTTTGCATAAATCTCAGAGTGAAGCATTAGCAGCTGCGCAGGAAAAAAACAACAACAAAAAAACGCTGCATTATATTGTCCTTATGCTGTCTTGGCGCTTCTCTCCTGCAATGTTTTATTCCCGTCCACTCACCGTCTCAGCCTCTCCAGAGATGCGACTCAAGTGGATTTTTAGCTTGCAGCACACATTTTCTGCAAGTAGCAAATCCAATATTGAAGTCAGTGTAGTATTGAAGGTGTATTCAAAATGTGGTTATTGCTACAGCAGTGGCGGCCAAGAGCACAGTGAAAAGGAATATCTACATTACTTAAAGTGCGGCGTGAATGCAGAATATGAATCTTGATTTGTGTGCTTTTGACAAGTTTGGATTGAAACACCTCGTGTTGGCCTCGATAATTGGATTTGTTCCATTTTCTCCTTATTTTGAGATTTTTAAATTATTATTTTTTATATCTGCCAGAGGGTAAGAAAGATTATTTTCTCGTGTAATTGTTCTCTTCTGCTTTCAGAAAATGTCCTTCCTCCACTGTTTTTTTGCATCTCCACTAAAGGGAAAGTGCTGGAATTATACCCCGAAGAGGGCCGTCTGGGGCGTCCAAATGCAACCCATAATGCCATGCTTTGAAAACTTTTCAGCGAAATAGCCTCATGAAATAACAGCTTTTTTTAAAAATTGGCAATTCCCATGAATAATAAATGACAAGACAACACAAGAAAAAAATTACAAATATTTCCATAGAACAAATAATTTAGCTTGGGCTAAAATACAAAATGATAATAATAATAAAACTAGCTAATCAACTAGGTCATTGCATTTTAGCTTTAGTCCTGCATGTTTTGCATTCAAAAGGATTGTGACAAATTTGTTTTGTAGACCTTGTTCAGCCTGGATTTAGCAGCCCTGGTTGTAATCAAATTGAAGAAGGTATTTGGTCTTACTTTACTTTTAGTTTATATATTTATATATATTAGTTTGTAAAAAGAAAGGGCAACTTAAAGGTTTGATAGGTTTGGTTCGATACCTAATTTTGTCGAAATGTAACAAAATAGGTATTTTTTACCGTTTAATGTCAGATAATGGCAAAAAAGGTTAATCCCATATTGACTATTTAGTTTGACTATACAACAAATCATAATGCAATGCAAACTTTACCCACGGTTTACTACTTTTACTGCACACTTTTATGGGGCAGCATGAATGTTATCCTACAAAAATAAAGATAAGTCTGGTATAGGGCCTTAATATTATGCTCATTAGAAAAAAGGAAAAGAACAGTTAACATTGGCTGGTGATATAAAGTAAATTCCTTTATTAGCAGCTAAAATTCTACTCATAACACTTAAGTCGATTTTGCAGATAAAACTGGTTAAAATGGAAGGTTAACGTATGGAGATATTCCATGTTGCTCGGAAACCACAAACCGCGGAGGCTCTTATTTTTTGGCTCTCGCAGGTTTTTTATTTCCCGTAGCCACATCATTAGAGTCGGGGTCGCGGGGTCACTCCACACATTTGTAGAGCGAGGATTAGCTCATCCAGGCCATTTGAATAGTACTCACCCCTGATGCCCCCCCTCTCCCCACCCCTTCTCCAATTAGAGCGCAGCGGCTAACAGGCGGCGGGGCCCGGGCCGCCTGCCTGGAGCTCCTCTCAGCCCGATAAGCGGCGGATTCTTCTCTCTAAGCTCGGATTTACTCAGGTCTCACAACTCCGCGCCGGCTTGAGACGGGCTTTGAAACATGACCTAAAATGATCAGCCTCCTATGCGGACTGTGATATGAGCGGTTATTGAATGTATTCACCTCTCGCGCCTCTCCGACTGCAGCTCAGGCCCGTATATTACGCGCCGCTGACTTTCTTTAGCTTTGAAACGTGTTATTACAATGGGGTTGCGCTTTGTCTCGTTTGCACACGTTTGCGTGATCTCACCGATCCAGAGCTCAAAGCGCTTGGTCCCACCTCATGATGTTGTTTGTAAATGGACATTGATTTGCCTTAACTTGTTACTGTGATATGGAATACTAAGGGGGTAAGGCAGGTGTTGGCGAGTTTGATTGGTGGTGGGCCAATCAGTTTATATTCTATCCAACTGACGGGGGAGCAGTCAAAACCAAAAACATGCATGGTTGGTGAATCTTGCAGCCAGGTGATTCTGACCATCAGAGGACAAATGTCCCTACGGGGGAAATAAACTACACCTTAACCTTAAACTTAACAATAATAATTCTCTAAATTCATCTTATGGGCCAAGGAGTATATGCTGGGGGCCAAATGTGAAGTATGATAACGTTCCAAAATAAAATCAAAATCCAGTCTAGGGAACATTTCACACAAGGTCCATTTTAAAGGTTATGCATTATGCAACTTTTTATGCGAAAAACATAGTTTTGGACCCGACGGTTGCATGAGTGGTCAGCATGACGCCTGTACTTTCGATCACAGTGATCTCTGCAACTCTTCAAGATCAAGTGTTTTTGTAGGTTTTCTGGTGAGAGGCTCCGTCAGCATAGAAAACCTTCCAAACAATTGATCCTGGAGAGTTGCAGAGACCACTGTGATGGAAAGTAAAGGCGCCATGATGACCACTCGTACAGCCACCGGGTCACTACAAGGTCAAAATTAGTTTTTTGCATAAAAGGTGACATAATGCACCTTTAAGTTAAAATATCTATGAATGCCTCCAGATAGTAGCTATGTCATACTTCCTCCACTATAAATCAAATAGTTCATGCTAAAATGCAATTTTATTTGGCAGAGGCATGGTCTTCCAGCATGACAAAACGACTGCCATTACTGACATTACTCCGGGTCCTAGGAATACACTAAAGGCATTGTGTGCACACAAACGTAGTTACAGTATTGCAATAAATATCGTGCTGTGAAGGAATACCAACAAAGATCCAAGGTGAAGACATCTTTCCACCCCCAAAAAAACCCCCGAAGCATCAACAAAGACACTGTTGCTGAAGATGATGTGGAAAAACCCCCATTACACGACAGGAATACCAAGGTCTCGGTTTAGCCCATGAAATTACGAGCTGTATCGGAGACATGTAACGAGCCCGCCTTACATAAGCATAAACAGTATTTCATCCGGAAACAAAGTGCGCGTGCATATATTGAATATTTATCCGCAGCCCCGAATTCCCTCACACACACACAGACACTCACACACACACACACAAAGCCGAAGAGTGCGGGGAGTGATTGAGACGTTTGAGGCTGTGGGGCTCGGCCAGACTAATCCGTGAAATGAAACTGGGAGGAGGGGTGGGGGCGAGGGTAGATAAGACAGCAGCAGACTGGAGCTGTGTGTGAGTGTGTATAAGTGTAAGGAGAGGGGCGGAGGGGTCTGGGAGAGGGGCAGAGGCGGCAGAAAAGTGCACTAGAGGAAGAGAGACAAGCTGCAAGGGATGAGTAGGCAGCAGACAGACAGACACAGGAGCAGGCAAACAAGGGCTGGGGTTCAGACCGGAGCGGGACGAAAAAGATGGGCTCCCGCCACTATTCAACTGCACTGCACACATAAGAGATGAGCTTGGAGATAATAATAGCCTCCAGAATGAAGTATCTACCTGTCTGTCTAGCATTCTGAAGGTATAGCAGGGGCCGCTCTCATTCGTGCAGGAGTTCCGCATCGTAGAGGAGATTTTCAATCAGTCATCAAAACGTCTTCGTACAGATGGAAAAACCTGATCCGGCGCGAGCCTCTGGGTACCTCACAATTCGATACAGGGCGATAACGATAATCTCACGGTACGCTGATACTGCGGCAATCGATATATTGCTCAAAAATAACCTACGATACATCACGATTTTTTCATATTTTTTTTGACATACTACATTATTATTCATCATGTGTTTGGTCCAAGTGCTTAAAACTGTACTGCTCCGACTGAACTGATTTGCATGGCGTCGTCAAAAGTATCGGTATCGGAATAAAAAAGTATCGGTACTGTGTCGTCCCGCTAAATATCGCGATTTATCGAAAGATTTACAGAAAGAAAATGAACTAACACAGATCATGATCCTGGTTCATTTTCAGTGCGACCAACATGAATAAATTATGAGTTATAAAACGCTGAGTTAGTTTGACTAGTTTCCAACATGACAAAATGATTGTACAAAAGAGATAGTTTTGTTATTTTTTTTAATTTACAGCATTAGCCTTTAAGCAAAGTTTTTTTTACATTTTCTTACAGAACTAAGTTTCCGTTGATTTGAAGGCCCTTTACCTGATTTTTTTTTTTTAAATGTATTTATTATTTTTATTATTATTACAAACCATGATAGAGGAAGCCATTAGATTAAAATGTTACTTAATTGTGGTCCAAACTCATTCCTAACTTTTCTAACACACAACTTTCCTTGCATCCCAATTCTTCCCAGGAACAAGTTTATAGGCATGTTTCCAAACTGATAGAGTCACACAAATGCTAGAAAACAGAGGACAGCATTTTCCAGGCATGACACAGAATCTAGTATAAGTCTTCCAATACTAAACTCAATCGCCATCACTGCACTGTAAAAAAAAGAAAAGAAAAAAGGTTCTTGAACCGTCCACTGTATTGCCTCAGTTGGATCACATCCTGTTCCCCGATGCCAAGCCGCGCCGCTGTCGAATTCCGATATAACATTAATAGCAATCTAGCGGATGACGCGTTAGCCGCCGCGTCTTTTTGTGGGAGACGAGCCACGCGGCGCTGGCAGGGGCGCGGGCCGGACACAAGGGGGTGGCACTAATTGTATTTCGCCGCACTGTTCGCTGCCAAGACTTTGATCTGCAGCACCTGAGGATCAGCCAGAGTGGCACAGGCAAATGAGACGTTAGCATCGCTGACCGGCGCGAGCCGAGGGGAGCGGCCGCGTGAGGCCACTGAGGATGTTACTGGTGGTCTCAGGAATGAGTTTTCAACAGCTAAATGAAAGGCCCCTGTTCCTGATGGTTTTTTGTTTTGTTTTGTTTATAAGCAATAAAACGGAGATCGTGCAAATTACAGGTAATCGCGTCCAAACTTACCCCTCACTTTCCCAGCTCATTTTTAGCATCCCCTGCTGTTAACCACGGTGCTCATTTATTGCATTTCAGTGAGGCATTTAGGAGTTGTCAGAAAAAAAACATCCTTCGTTTTAATCAGTCTCAAATAAACGGGCTGGGAGCTCTTTCACTCTTTCTCCCTATTCTCTCCGTACATGCATTCCCTGAATCACAAGCTGCAAAAGGCTGCTCGTTTCAACGAAAATCCGCCTCGTATTTACAGTGTGTCAAAAACTTGCAGTGAAGATGTTTTTTTGCACGGCTACATACAGTACAATGGCAGCGCTAGTCGGTGTCACGCTCGCAAAAACTAGCCCGCAAGTTCATGAAATGTATACAGACGCCTTAGAATTAGACGCAGAGTTTACAAAGTGCCGACGGGGGATCAGAACACATTTTGTTCCACTATGAGTTAAAGGCCTTATCGGTTTGATCAAAAAACATGTTTCAGTTGGACCCTGTTAGCAAAACCCTTAGCAAAACAACCTCACACAGTTCTGGTATTTCCTACTTTTAGGTTATGACTCACACGCTTTGTACAGTTAGCGATAAACATATCCCTGGCATATATTTTTCCCGGAAGCCTTTTTTTTTTTTCCCTTTCATATCAAGCGATTAAGTCTGTGATTTTGAATACCTCCCTCCGTTGAGCTCGACGTTCCCCTGTGTCGCGTTGCAAGCTGGGCTAACAGTGCTTTTGGGACTGGGCAGCCCCTCGCCCTCCAGCGCGCTGTAGCCTGTTGGTCTCAGTCTTGTGTTGCTCCCCGGTCAGTTGTGTCCACTTCAGCGGTTCACAGGTGCTCCTTTCATCTCGCCGCTCCCCTCTCAGCCCACACTCATGAATATGGATGCCCGCGCGCCGCCTGCCAAAAAGTGCTTCTAATGAACCCGCACGAAATGACAGGAGTGTGATGTCTGTGGAAAAAGCCGCTATGTTCGACCAAATAAAAGGAGACACATGCTAAATGATGTTGCCGCCGCCTCGACTACATGTGGTTGTTTTTTGTTTTGTTTTTTCGTATATGAGCCAGTAATTAGGTCACCTTTAGAACGGACATCAATAGCCTGGTCCAACCACTCTCCATAAACATTTAGGCCAGAAAGTGCTCTTGCATGTTTACAGCTTCAACTGCCTCCTGTATTATTTCAGTGTTGAAATTACCTTCACTACAAAACATCTATCTGCTAGCATCATGTTGGCAGTAGCCATGCTTCAAATGTGTCACCTCAAAGTGCTTTACTCCCCATGGTTTCCAGAAGAGGGCATCGGACTCGTCCATGTGTAGTTACCGGTACTTTAACGATACTTGCTTTACGATACCGATATCTGAATGATACTTATTTTGATACCTATACTAGAATATGTGTCATCTAGAACCAGAAAACAGAACAATAATGTTCGGAAGATCTGCACGTTTACATCTCCAATGTCTAGAAATGTGTGAAAGATGGGGAATAATTTTGGGGGAAAATTGCCAAATTTGTAGAAATTGTGGTAAAAAAAAGAAAGAAAAAGAATTGTGTAAACAATTTATAAAATTGGGGAAAATTAGACAAAAATGGGGAGAAAACAGAGAAAATATTAGAAATTAAAAAGTTGCAAAAATGAGGAAAAAACTGGGGCAAAAATTAGGAAAACATTTGGTGAAAAATTGGGCAAATATTCATTAAAAAATTGGGAAAAGTTACTTCCTTTAATGCCGTCCCTGTACCCAATAGGCATCAAAACTGTAAAGGAATGAAAAAGACATTTCAGTACCTGCTCTTGATACTTAAATTTTTTCGATACCAGTACCTCAACTTGTTTTTCGATACCCTAATGGTATTGTTTAATGGTACTCAGCCCTATCCAAGTGTTCTCAGAGGGAATGGAAGTCCTGGTGATGACAATGCATGTTTTCCTATATATATGAACACGGCGGCGTAGCAATTAGCTGTGTATTCCCACAGCAGGAAGGTCCTGGGGTTTAGTTTGGGCCGGTCTGTGTGGAGTCTCCCTGTCGTGCCCTTAGAGTTACATCTGCATTCTGAATAGTTATCTGAATAGATATTTAGGTCGAATATTATGACGAGAGAACAGAATCCAAACCAAAATCTACAGAACTTTGATATTGTGTTGTTTTGATTTAGGAATAGAAACAAGAATATGTGAATTACTCAGGTTCGACACAAACATTCAGGTAGAAACCTATAGTTCTAAGGGGTCGCCGTGTCTGCTTCCGTTTCCTCCGAGTGCTCTGGTTTCTCAGAACGTTGACTAAAATACAAACAGCTAAACTTATACAAGAATCATGTTTGTATTGGTCTACACATAAGACCCCATGGAGACAAGATATAGAGTTGTTTGCGAAGGACGCGACACTAAATAACGGCAGTTTTTTAACATTTACTAGACCGAACAATCTCACAATTGAAATGACACATTCCACAGCAATCAATATCGTGCAGCCCCAATTTAAAACATGAAACGGCGACTTATTTTATTGCCTAATCCTTGAATAATACCCACCGACTCCCCGGGGGTTGAGCACAAGCCTCACTTTTTAAACATTCATAAACGAAGAATACAAGTCATATAATCTTTACTGCGTCCGGGGGAGTTTATTTATGTCAACAGCTGGCCCATAAAACCCAACAGTCTGAAGTTTGAAAGATTACTACTGCCATTTGTTCGTCACTTTTTATGAGGTACGCTAATCCGTCCGCCATCACTACAAGGGGGGGGGAACCTGAAACCAGTGTCCGGCCTGATCGTATGTAGGAGCCGTTATGCCGCGCGGCGATAATCCCGCTTTAAAATCTCACTCGTAAATCGCGGAGGAGTTTTTAGCCTGACGTTAAACTCCGTCCCCCCGGTCTCCTCTGGTGATGTAAAGACGGGTCCCTCTAAGCGGCCGACTCCACCCAGGACTCGGGCCGTTATTCCGGGGAAGGACGGTGGTGAGACATGGCGGTATCCGTCACAGCTGGCGCGTTCACACTCTCGCCAGCGCCATGTAAACAGAGGCTGAGTCAGAGCCCATGAATCACCGGCTATATCTGCTCCGTCTGCGTGCGCTGTGAAACATTAGCTCGTAAAAAAAAAAAAAAAAGAGAGAGAGAGAAAAAAAAAAATAAGCGGACCGCGCGGCCACAAAGCCCGGCAGAGTTCAGGCGGTGTTACGTTTTATATAGCTCGAGTGCGTAAAGGGAAATGGCTTTATGCGGCGGGTTCAGAGAGTTGTCAGACCTTTGGTAATTATTTAGTTTTATTGCGCGGGCTATTGAATGCATATCTTGTCTTTTGGTTATAATGCAATGTACAATAATGGAAAATCAAATGGCATAACATGTGAAAGGCATATCTTTGTATCTTTGGAAAGTCGTGCAAGTCCTCATGCATTCCCATTAGTGCTGAACGATACTGAAGTAACTCACGGTATGCGATACGGCCGTGCAATATTGCAATAACGATATTATTGCGATATTTCTCCAAACCATAAGTAACTCGTTTTTCAGCAAATTGTGTCAAAAGAAGACTTAAAAAAAACGACATCAGGACAGAAACAAGACAATATTTGAACTAGGTTTGTAAATGTTTAATTAAAACTGAACTTTTACACATTTATAAGTACAGTCGTTGGCTGAGTTTGCAAAAAAAGTGTCAATCTCAGTCAGATGAAGACTTTAGCGCTGTATTGTGGCTTCTTGCAATATGGATATTATAGCGTTACGTAATATCATATCAGTAATTCCATACTTGGTTTTAATATCCGTTATTTGGTTCAAGTTTTCCAGCAACCATGACATTCATACTTACACATGGTTCAAATAAAGGGTCACAAAATGTTGATAAACAGTTTTGAACATTTCTGATAGTTCGCGTTAATGATCAAGGCTTGAATCAATAGTGCAGCAGATAAATGATTTTTTTCTCTGCAATACTTCAGTTGGTGAAACAAGCATGACATCTGCATTATGTCTTCCCCATAAGCCAAGTTTTGACTGGGTATCCCTCAAAATGTGTCTTCCAGTTTTTATCATTGGTTTCGCATGTCTCCGATCATTAGTTTATGCATTTGCTTTGGCTTTTCATACTTAAGGTAGAGTCAAAACAGCAAAGGTGTTTAATATTTCATAGAGCATACTATAAACAAAGATGGAGTCCAATATGGCCCCCACAAACCTTAAAAATGGTGTTTCAGGATTCAGTCAACACAAAAAATGTCTGTTCATTGAATGTAATAGTTTTTCTCGGCTACACCGTGGTGGTGTTTTTTTTTTAGTTTAATTTCGTTTTTTTGTTTATTTGAGCAGTGTACATTCTGCTCAAAAGGAGCGGGCTGAAGCAAGAAGCTTATGAGCGCCCACCCCCAAATTCAGTGCAATTAAAAAGTAAATTTCACAATGGTACAGAAGGAACAAAACATATGTAGATTTATGTATGTTTTTTTTTTTATGTCACTGTGCAACCAGGGCACACTGGTGACTTCATGCTTGTTTCACAAACGGAAGTGTCTTACTACCTATCTGCTGCACTACAATAGAAATATGAGGAAAAACCGAACCTTGATACCAGCCTACACTAAAACTGGGCCATGTTGCAAAAATATTGACATACTGTATTCATTTTTTACATTGAAGGTGCATCCCGATTCCGAAGCGACGCCTGCTGAGAGCCACTGCTTTAGATGGTGCACAGGAAAAAGTCTATTGTATATCAGTGATAAAGCTTTAATAGTTCTTATTAATAGTCTTTAACTTACCCGTATTATACTTCTATCTAAAGGACCGAGGTGCCAGTTAGACTTTAAGTGAGCGTGGATAAAAAAGCGTTCCCTGCGCTGACCTGTGAGTCCTCATTAATCAGATGTTGTGTCTGCTCACTGTGACCAGCGGCGGCACTCGTGGCTTAGCTGAAGCCTCTGTAAACACTGCTATTAGAACCGAAGGCTTTTAGCTCCATACACAGGCCGAATGATAACAACACGCACATTCTGAATGTAATATAAGTGCTACACGCCTCTGGCCTTACGCTGTTACTGATGTTTTATTTGGCATAAGTCCGTTGCTTGAATAGGACGGTAACTTAACTCTTGACTGTATGTCATAATGATTGATCATGTTAGCATTATTTTTAATGAGCGTGCTGGCAATGATGATTTATCACTCCCTGTTCAGCTATACACTTTGTTAATAACCATCATAATTACGCAGAATTAAACTTGGCACTTTATGTTCTCTTTTGTTGATCGTAAAAGTTGCATTCTCGCAGGGCCAGAAGTTTGTTTTTACCATTCATGTTTGATTATAGCATATACGGTATAAATAATAGAGCACCTAAATGGGACTAATTGTAAAATAAATAATGTAGCTCATTTGGGGAACAGATGGCGCATACTTCTAAGTGCGTTATAATGAATTGAATGGATTCGATGACATTTTATGGCATATGTAATCTGAAATCCTAACTGAGTAAATATCTCCGGCTCCTCCATCCACCTCTGGGGCGCTGCCTTTGTTTCGACGCCTGCTGTAAAACCCGTGTCGTGGTCTGACATTGTCCCTTTGAAAAGCTGCCCATTCTCCAGTCTCTCTGACCTTGCTACCTGCCAGCTCCGGCTTCGCTTTCCCATGTACCTACCTGCCTTTTTTTCTTTCTTTCTTTTTTTTTTCCCTCCGCGGACCTGAGTCTTATTATAATTGAGTGTCAGTGTTTGGCTCGAGGCAGGAGCTGGCTTGTCCCATAGTGTTCCCCCTTTCTCTCTCTTTTTTTTTTTTTTTAACCGGGAGAACAGTGAAAGCGCAGATCCAGTCAGCGCGCACTCTTGGCTGTCACTTTCCCTGGGACTGCTTATGTAATTCCCACTTCCTCTCGGCGTCCAGCTCCGACAGGACCTCCCTGGGTGCCCTGCTCTACTGCATCAAACGTGATTTTTATTTCGTATGCCATAGGCTGTAGCTGTCAATTGATCTAATAGATTAATGTCCTGATGCCTGCACTAAACCTGTTCTGATCGTGGACATCATCAAACTCTCCTCCCTGCACAGTTTAGCTTGTACCTACCATCGCTTTTAGCTTGATTTTGAATTGTTTCCTTTTCACTATGGCAACAGGGGCAGAGTTGTTCCCTTTGTGGTTGTTTGTTTTTTAACTACAGGAGAAAGTTAGAGTTTAGGGTTTTTTACTGGGCACATTTGGTATTTCAAATTTTGCCAAAGCATAGTCGCTTAAAGGTGCAATATGCAACTTTCTATGTGGAAGAAAAAGTTGATATTTGTGTGCATGTGACCTTGTAGTGACCCAGCGGCTGCATGAGTGGTCAGCATGGCGCCTTTACTTTCCACCACAGTGGTCTCCTCGACGCTCCAGGATAAATTGTTTCGAAGGTTTACACTGCAGACCAGAAAACCTATGAAACAATTGATCCTGGAGAGTTGTAGAGACCACTGTGATGGAAAGTAAAGGCGCCATGCTGACCACTCATGCAGCTGCTGGGTCAGTACAAGGTCAAATACACACAAATATCAACTTTTTTTTCCCACATAAAAAGTTGCATAACGCACCTTTAAAGTCTGGAATTCTAAATGTTTTACAATAAAATGTGCAAAATTGACCACCTGGTAAAACATATTATTTTTTGTAAAGTCCCTCCTTCCCGGATCTCTGCAACTAATCAGAGCCTAGTATCCTCCTGCGTTGACCAATGAGACGATCTTTCCCTGTGAACCAGCCTGTCAGGTCCAATCCGGAAGGGGGGGGGGGAGCTTGATCGTTTACTTTTGAAAATTGTGTTCCTGCTCTCCTCATTTTGCAAACTAAGAAGGGCTTTCTGGTTTAAGACGGATTGTTTACTTTCACTCTATCTCTCCACACTTTGCAAACTGACAGACTATCACTTTAAGGGCCTGTAATACCACAGAAGTTTCAACATGTGGTATTTTTGGTTTGCATGTCTCATTTGGCGCTTCAGTCATAGATAAACATGATCATTTTCTAGAACGTTAACACATCCTGTCCATGACTGTCAAGACAGGAAAAATTAGGACTGGTCTCTTTGACGTCGGCATTTCCAGAACACACGCTGCCTGTAGTTGGTCAGGTTCACCTACATTAGAATGAGGTCACAAAGAATGGGTTCAGGTTGTTGCATCAGTGGATTTCTTTTTCCCTGATAGCATGGGCGTATTCCAAGATGACAATGCCTGGATTCATTGGGCTCAAGTTGTAAATGAGTGGTTCAGGGGGCATGAGACGACATTTTCACACATGCACTGGCCGCCACAGAGTCCAGAATCTCCCATCGTCAATACAAAACTTGGTGAAAAGTGACTGCAACCCTGAAACTTCTGACACTGCGGAAGTTTATTGAAACAATGCCATAGTGTATTCGTGCTGTGATCAAAGGCGCTACTAAAGGCACTACTCTTTTTTTTTTTTTTCAAGCAGTGTTTTTGAAAGGTCAAATGTGCTGAAAAACAAGAAAAAGTCTGACTGAAAGACTGAAACCCATGAGTTGGTGAAATGGGTTTTATTTCAAAAGTCAGTATGGAGTCTTTACTGTAAAAACATTGGCAACACTGTGAAATATGTTTGTGTCACATCCGCAAAAATCCAACAAAATGTACCGGTCACATTTTTGCTTTCACTGTAGGATCACGACACAAGATCATTTAACACGCCTACGCCATGTTTTCACAGGACCTCCGTCGGCGCCGCAGAACCTGGTCTACAACATCAACCAGACCACGGTGAGCCTGGAGTGGAACCCGCCGGCCGACACGGGCGGCAGGAACGACGTCACGTACCGGGTCATCTGCCGCCGCTGCAGCTGGGAGCCCGAGGAGTGCGCGCCCTGCGGACCCAACGTGGGCTACTCCCCCGCTCAGTCCGGCCTGGTGGATACGTACGTCAGCATCACGGACCTCCTGGCGCACGCCAACTACACGCTGGAGGTGGAGGCGGTCAACGGCGTGTCCGACCTTAGCCGGACGCAGAGGCTGTTCGCCGCAGTTAGCATCGCCACCGGGCAAGCGGGTAGGAGCGACTACCCTTGTCTGTACATTTGGGGTGTTGTTGCTGGGATTGCTCAGAAGTGAAGCGAAAGACAAGCCAGTTACCCTATGGTCCTAAAGGGGTTTGGGAGTGTTTGTGCAATTGTTTCCTTAACTGGCAATGTTGACTACTCTTCCTTCGTGTGGTCACATGATGCGATGTGTTTTGGCTGCATTTTCCTTACGCTAGAGGTGGACAGTGTCATTTACAGTCCAACTTCCTATGAGCAAAAAGGCCCCTTCATTTCGGTTCACTGTACCGGAGTCACATTTCTCTTGCCTCCTTGATCCAGTGACGGTTTTTAATGTCATCTGTCCCACTCATTGTTTTGCTACAAACAGAGTCCATAATGTGGCTCTTTCTTGGAAGCACTTTAGTTCCGTGCATTTTGGAAGGTGACTGGTCAACATTGTATCAATATACAGTAGCTGGCATTCTTTTACTGTTGCCGGAAATGTACCGCTGGCAATGGTGTAGACTAGAGCAACACATTTCAAATATAGCCAACATTTCGAAGGCTGTTTGATGGTAAATGCTGGTGTTAGCGTTCTCACAAAATGATCTGACGAGCTAGCAGTTTAATCACCTGTTAAATGGCGCTTTCGTTTTATTTTCTTATCGTGGAATACGGCCTTTAGAATGGTTGTTTTATGACGCGTGTTTGCAAGCTCTGTTGTAACCTCTTTTCTTGGTGTATTGAGTAAGATAAAGAACAAATATATATATATTTTCTTTTTTTTTGAGGATCGCTGCACAGTCTATTATGAATCGACTGGAACAACCTTCATCTCGTGTATCTTTCCGCTGTGCACTGTACTGCTACATCACATACATCTGCGCAAAAGTAACAAACACCATTATCTGGGGGCCGTGACGAAGGCTCCCACCGGAATCCTAAGTGCCTCTGGAATATTTGCATCTAGGTCGGGAGCAAATCGGCTGTAATTAAAATGCCGTAATGCGCAATGACATCCCCCCTCCCCCAACTCCCCCTTGCTTTTTATTCATTATTTGTATGGATCCATCTAACACGATTGCTCTTTCACGCTCGAGCATCCACAAAACGCTCTGTTCTGCGTGCAAGGATTCCGTGACCTCAGACGCAAAGCAAATTGGTATTATACAAACATATACTTTGGGGACTTTGAATTCCCACTTACACTCGCTTACAATAGGTTGCGTTCGTGTGATGTTGCAACGTTTTGAAAAGGATTCGGTGGAACTGAAGAGTGTCAAAATGCTAATGAGTAAAGGGTCAGGTGTTAATATCTCTGCAATTAATAGGCCTGAAAGTTTAATATCTTCTCTGTCAATTAGAGGAATTAGAGACCGTTTTTTTTCTATATCACATGTTGAATTATTCCTAGTCACTGATACAGGCACCGTTTCCCATTGAGGAAGCCACACTATATCACTATAACAGCCCAAAAGCATACAGTAACTTAGATTATACTCATTTGTGTTCAGCCTTGTTTTAGTCCTGATTTAACATTTTGAAAGTCTTCTTTTGACACATTTTGATGAAAAAACAAACTAATAAAGTTGTTTTTGCAATATTTGAGGGGGTGGAATCTTGAAAATGTCTAGCTTTTTATAGAGGGGGGTAGGGATGGGTACTGTTAAACGGTGCCTACTTGCTACCAACCGAAAAGCTCCGGTCGGGGGTGGTATCGAAAAACTAAAATTTCTTTCGGTGCCAACTTTCGTTCTTTTTCTCTCCATACGTCAATATGACCCGCAGCGAGTCTAAAAAAAGCAACATGAACGTGTGCGCAGATAATGAGCCGCTTCAGCGCAAATGGAGCGAAGCAAAACTATAACTTATAGCTATAACTTAAAGAGAAGCAAAGCTTTAACGTACTAAACTTTTAAAATGTTTACCAAAGGATGGACAGGTTAAGAATGCAACATAATGAACTATATCGAGAGACTGAACAACTGAAGTCCCCACTCTCAGAAACAGTCAGTTCCTATAGTTTTTAAAAACCAATACTTTTCTTTCCAGAGTTAGAAAAGTCCCACAGTAGCTTTCTCTGTATTTTTTTTCTGCTTAGTGCAGCACAAAACCTCTCGTGGTTGTGCTCCGAACTACGGTGGAAGACAGTATGTCAGACAGAGCGTGCAGAATGATGTATAGAGTGGTCCTTGACAGAAAAAACTGCTTGAATCTGTCCGTCGCTTTTTGGCCATGGACAAAAAAAACGTGCTGACCAATAGACAAATCCAAAACGACCTTTTATCCTGCGCTACTTTGGCTCAGGTCAGAGCAGTTGGACATTTATGATTAGTCACAGTCAAGGTACAAGTCACGTTGATTTAGCTTGTTGCATTTGTTTCCGTGATGAGTTTTGATAAACGCCTGCTGTCAGTGCAATGTAAAGTCTTTTTGAGCTTTGTTTTGTTACAGTGGTGTGACTCCGAGATGCTAGTAATGAAATGCCAGGGGGGTTAGCAGCTCTTTAGACGGTGTCACCCTCTCCATCTGTTCAGGCTCGCGCATACAGAAAGCGGATCAGAATGTGTATTGTGTAAATGGATTGCGCTGGAGTGTAGGATGTATATTACCTGCTCGGCTTTGGGAGTTACAGCTAATGTTTTAAAAGCGACCTTATCACATTATAATACTGCAGCCTGTCGCCATGTTACATAGATGCTCTAGCTAGCTTTGTGCCTTTTTCCAATGTAGTGTATGAGCATGTTTTTTTGGCATATTTAGAGATTTTTTAATAACCTGTTTGAATACATATTTAGTTAGATATGTGAACGCTATTTCATGTGAATTACACCAATGGTTCCCTGCCTCTTTTTTTCTCAATAGGAAAAAATAATAATCAAGAGCAGCATTCAGTTCCACCTTTTCTTAAAGGGGGTGGGATGCAAAATCAACTGATCAAAGACATACCTGGACTTAGGCTATATCCACACAAAGACAAAACGCTTATATTTTCAGAAACTTTCTTTGTAAGCACGAAGTCAGCTCAGTAAATGTGTGCGTCCACATGGGTCAACTCAGGTCTGTGAAAACGGCGTAATTCATCTGCCAGGCCCGTGTGTGGCGCTGTAACGCTAACACAGAGAATAGAACAAGATGTAGAGGGCGCATGCGCAGTAAACTGTTGTGGAACGTAAACAGTAAAAATGAAACGGATTCAAGGATTTACGATTTACAGAAGAGACGAGGAGGCGAGTTTATTCTTCAGACGTTACGGGACTAAAGCAGAAAAACCTGTCAGTGACCGGACTTTGACTGTCAGTCCATAAACACAGACTGTAGTGGAGCAAAGAAGAGCGCAGTAAAATCATCATAGATCCATGAGTAAAACTCATTCTAAGGTCAGTAGATTATGGATAACAGACACCACTCTGGTGATGTCATCATTTTAGGAGACGTCGTAACAACGGCGCCACGTAAACTGCATTTTGAGATCTTTCCACTCTGGGAAAATGTTTGGAAAATGTTCGTTTACAGACCCCAAAAAACGCCGGGCTCGTATGGACGATACACTGGATTGATAAAATATCTTTGCGTTTGATCCTCAGCTTGACTTCGTATGGACAAGGCCTTAGTCTATGAATCTTCTCCAGTGGCTATTCCTGGCAGCGCGGCGGCAGATCCCAAAAAGCTCCTCCTGAGGTCCTATATGTATCCAGGAAATACGTTCCTTACCGCTCAATCTCTTGCTAAATTCAATCCTCTCACGTAGAGTAAAAAACACTTGCCTTCGCTTCACTACAGCCACTTTCTCTTTATTTAAACAGCTGCACAGCGAAGGGGAGTAGCTGGGAGGAGCTTAGAGTTAGTTTGCTTGAATAACCATGAAGTGAAACTACAGGAAATTTTGGAGTGTCCATACCCCTGTTTGGGAAAAGCCAAATTAGAGGAGGCACCACTAAAGAACAACCGAAATACCGCTTGATGAAGAGTGTCTGGTGCCATGGGCTTGTTTGGTCTTTGCTGTGGTCCGTTATTGTTTGATTCCTTTTCTGTTCCCATGCTCTGGTCTCTGGTCTGTAGTCCTCGCCTGAAGCCTGTACTTAGACTCATTTAGACATAGCTGAGAGGTAATTAGATTTCTGGAACAATAAGCGGCGGGCACTGCGCAGCTCCCGCCTCACTCAGACACTTCCTTTGGTGTAATTAGTGGAGGTGTGAATTCCTCATCACACGGATCACCATCTGCATTCACAGGCTGCTCCTGCGCTCCCACAGCCCCTCGCACTCGCTCATTACCCGGGCTCCGAAAAGATGGGAGGGCAGGGGAGGGGGGTGGGTGGAGAAGGAGATGGAGATGGAGAGGCTGCCGCTGCTGCTTTTTAAGGTTTCTCTGAGTGCTTCAGGGGCTTCGGCGGTTTGCCACCAAAAGGTTAATCAATTCTGAATGATGAGCCATAAAAGCTTTAATAATGCAGGCCCTCTCTAATAAGCGGCCGGCTCTGAAATTGTTTTAGGAAGGTCCAATTACAAAGCAGCGGAGCGTCGCGTTACGTCCAATACGAGCCGCAGAGGACGGAGTCATCGAGTCCGGCGGTCAGAGGCTGAGCGGAGCAGGCAGTGCACGCGCCATGACGTCAGGGACAATGGACATAATAAAAGAGTTTGAATGAATTGCTGAGATATCCGCACATCCAGAAGTCATTAGTGTAAAATTGTAGGAAAAGTACTCACGCTGTGATCTCTATTGGGTTATGTTAGTGCAGAGGACGTTTCTCCTCTCGCCCCAAGAGGTGTCATCAGTAACTAATGATCTCCTAGCAGCAGGCTGGACTCGTAAGGTTTTTTTTTATGAACTGCTAAACCTACACCAGAATGTTTTGATGATTTTAAACTTCATAAGAAAGGATATGTTATTGCAGATGGCTTTGTAATGTGTAGTTGCAGCCTTTAAACCATTCAGCCATTCTTGTTCCCTGTACCTACACATGGAACTCGCAGGCTGTAATCTAAAGTGTTACTTTATTGTTATAAATTGCGTCTCTGCCCCTTGTTTTGGCGTTGTGGCTAGTTGTACCTTGTTTCGTACGGGACATTTAGGTGAAAACTGCAGTTGGTTGTTATTGTTGTGGCAGACAGACAGGTTTTTAAAATGTCACGAGTTTGCCGAACCTTTCAGTTTAAAAAATGTACCACTCTGTCTGATGTTGGAGAAAACAAAACCGGAACATCGTTGCTCTGTAAGTCGGTGTGAGATGCCTGGCATCATAATCAAATATACTTGTCTCCCATAATTACTGACTTCGTATGTTGTGTTGTAAGTGTGTTTACACATTGAGTCAGTTTCCAAAAGCCCACCAGCTTTAGTCAGGGAATAAACAAGCCCCGGAATCATAGCGTTATGTTTTATTCTGGAGCGAGGCGCAGTCTGCAGATGCAGCCGAGAGGGCACGGAAGAGAGACCCTTCGAAGTTCGCTTCGATGAGGCCTAAATAGTTATGGAAAAATTCAATTTGAAAGGTTGCGCTTAGCAAATCACAAAGGCTGAGAACAAGTTAACATGTCTTACCCCTGGCTCACATTAACTACAGTCCAGGTTTGGTTCTGATCCGGTCCGGGTTTGCCCCAAACTACCACTCACAGTGAGTCCGGCTGACACTGTGGCTCCGCCAGCTCCGGCGCCAGATGCTGCATCAGGCACAGAAACGGCCCTCGCGAGAACAGAAGCGCACGTGAGTTTCCCTCTTGGTGCGAGTTCACGTCATAAGTAGCCCCATATATAGGTAGTTTTTGTCAACATAAGCCGTATTTGCCAGTACAACGACTCTCCCCAGTGAAGTGGATGCTTTGCAGCACACTAATGCTATGATATGTACTAAGTGTAAGGAGGTTAACTTGCATTTTGTCCTCATGTTAACAGTAGAACAAAGACGTACGGCGGAGCAGAGGACACGGCGGAGAGCCAGGTTACAGGACTGTGACAGCGGCAGTGCATTATTTATTTAGACTGTGGCGAGGTGCGCGAGGAGGAGCCAGAATGCCGGGAATGTCAGGACAAGCCAACGAAAACATCAGATACAGACATTCTTTGACTTATTGAATATGGCGCTCAATAATGTTAGTCCAAACAGAGGCATTTAGAGCTATGGTCCTCCACGTTATTGCGGCGCAGGGAAGGAAATAATAAAAGAAGACATGGCTGTATGGTTTGGAGGGGGTTTATAGCAATGGTTTGCGATGCGCACTTCGAAAGTGCGGCGCTAGCAGGTTTCAACCGTTTGCAGTGTGCACATTCAATCAGCTTTATTTTCAATTCCACAACATACCGTATTTAAAGCGCATGCAGTTAACTGGAATTGTGTTTCTCTCCATCCTGCAAGAGGACAATAGTTCCTGGAGCAATATCAAAGTCCGCAGGGAAGAGCGTCATTCAGGCTGATAACCAAAGATCATACGGTGGCCTCTCTTCCCTGTCGAGTGAGTGCTTGTCCCACATTGGCTCAGACATCCATCAAATGCAGTATCTCAAAGATTAAGAAGTTCAATACCCACTACTGGCGTCGCAAAATACCATTGTGTCAGTTGGCAAGAATGCGCGTTACTGTGAACTGACGAAAGATCCCGTGATGTGTTTATTTCAGCTCAATAGAGAGCAAAAAGTGCTGCGTAGTAATGTGCATGTTGCCAGAATGCTTTGCTGTTTGGGATTTGAACCCAAATAACCAACAGATTGTGAGTGACTTCTGCGTAATCGCGTCTGATACCACAACTTGGCGAGGAATTTCCAAACAATTCAAGTTGACAGACACAGTAACTTAATGAACAACATGTACTTTCTGACATATTTTAAGGTTCCTCATGCCGGTTCATATATATTGTCGCTAATACTCAACATAACGACATCGCCTCCTACATAAGCCTTGTTAGAGAGGCAAACGCATCTCTCACGTTGACAATCGGAGCTGCCTCCTTTGACGGATCCCGCTGCGTTTTCTGACATAAGCCTTAAATACGAGCGATTCCTGCAAATGGCGTCCCCTGGGTGCGTGGGGGGCGACGCCGATCAGACAGACAGGGGAAGTCACAGTTAGTCGAGACACTTGTTTCACCGCTTTACATCACGCCTTTAAACTCTCATACGGAACGGTTCGGCTCTTTATCTTTCAGCCCTCATGGATCGGGCTGAAAGGCTCATCGCAATCTGATCCAAATGTCAATAGCTCATCTGCATTTCGGTTTTATGCGGCGAAAACCTGGAGCCGTACGTCTTCCCGACAATGCTCAAACCAGCGCGAACACTCACGAACGAACAACTGACAAGTCCCTTCTGAATCCACGGAGGGAGTCAGGAATGCGAGCTAAGCGGTGACTTTGAAGTGAAAGCCTCGGCCCTTCTCTTGCGTGAGAGGCAAATATTGGTGTTTTTGAGAATCGAGGCGCGCCTCTGAGCCCCGGGGCCAAACGTCTGGATTCGCACCAACGGCCAGAGAAGCTTGAGCATCTTTGTTTACGTCCAGAAACCACCTCAGGGGAAAAGCAAGTGGTCAGACAGCTTCACCAATACAGCGATAATATAGATAACTTTGAGAAAATGGTACAAAATGTACTATTGAATACAGTTTAAAGACTGTAATGACTATTAGGAGAAAGGTCCTGACAGTCTGGTGGATGAACCTGTCCTCCAGTCAGTTGGACCTGGCTTTGAGACGCCGCAGTTTCCTCCTTGAAGCTATCCAAACCCAGCTCTTTCCAGCAGTACTCCTTAACCCCACATTTGTTATGGGGTTAATGTAAGACCCTCATGCAGGGCAAAAAAAACAAAAACAGTTGGTTCCTGTGGAGAAATAAGTCAGACTTTGCTGATCCCTGCTGCGTCTGGCTTGCGCTAAACTTGACACGGATAGGCACCGCGCTCTGCGAAGTGCTCCTCCGTGCCAGCCGTAGAAGTTTACCCTGTGCGCGCTAATCCATAAAGGCGCTTCATTGACACGTTGTCTCGGGCTCAAACGGACCCCGTGATTTTGTGAAACCAACACCGCCGGCCCACTCTGCCTTGGTGGCCGCGAACAGAAAGGAGCGATTGATTCGTCCCCACCTCTTCCGAGGCCCAGTGTCATTTTCCAGTTAAGCGGATCCGTCTTTGTGGCTGCGGTTTAGCATTACTTAGCTACCTTCTGTACCCCCCCTCCCTCCCTCCCTTCCGCGCACCTTCCCTGCCCCTTCCAGCCCCTCTGAACTGTACCGCCCCCCCATCCCCCCCATGCCTGGATCTGGGCAGCGCTGGACGATCCAACAGCAGCGCGGTCTCAAAGCACTTAACCTGTAGCTTTTCTGTAAATGCGTCGTGATTTGCCTGTCACCCAATCCGTCAGCAATGAATAATTTTCATGGAAGGTGCACTTTAATTACTTTCCCCATTTAAATGGCATTATCGTGGCCTATCGAGGTAATTAATCTCACCAAGTATCCTGTTTCAGCCTTTTATTGCTGGCAGACGAGCTCCTAAATCCCCCTGAATAGCTTTGCTTCAGTGACACCCCCCCCCGCCTCTTCCCTGGGCGAACGAGAGCTGGCTGTTTCTCCTTCGCCAGGTCCAAGCGGCGGTGGTGCTGGCGGGTCGGGCCCGGAGCAGTGGAGTGTGGCCCAGCGTTCGGAGAGTGCGGTGAGTGTGAAGTCTTCAAAGCAAGGATCAGCATCAATACGCAGCAGTTATTTTGACTGCGGTTATCGATCAGGGCGCTTTGTGATCCACATCTCAGAGAAAAGTAAGCTACAGTGTTCGACTCGACTCAAAGGCTTAGCGCGCTGTTCTTAACGCGCCTTCAGCAGGTGTAATAGAAATATTTTTGTTTGGGCATAGGTAATGGGGGTGAAAAGAAAAACTGTACGGCTCTTTTCAGTCTAGTGAACCAACACGTCGATGCAACAGGTGAGAAACTAGACACTCAGGAATCAAGTCGAAGTAAAAGATAAACTCAATGAAAACAATTTCAACGATTTTGAACCAACAGTTAAGGTGATATTACTCTCAGGTGAACCTCGGTCTACTGAGCTCTGTCCTCAGCTTTTATTATCGTTATTGCAATATAGGCTCTATGCATGCAAACGACACATGACTTCCGAGTGCGATCTCCGGACGCCGTGGTCCTTCCTCTCTCGCTATTCTCCCAATAAGGATTAGCGGTGTCTTGCACAAATCAACAAATAGTTCGAGAAAACATCCCTGACAGTGAGATACTGATGTGGAGTCACTCGCTATGTGTTAAAAACATTACATTGGATGTAAATTCGTGACCGCAGGAAACGCATGCTTTCTGAGGAGGACTTTTTTAAATCTCAGAGCTAATGGCGAGTATCAAAAAACACCACCACAAAAAGTATTTATACTACCGTTTTGAGCAGGCTCACTCCAAATCTCGCTATTTTTATTTGTATTTAGTGTTAGCCGTTAGCTTCATGACAAGCTAACACGCTCAAGTGAATTCTTTGCTCCTGACGCGTTGTTTTTAGCATGATGCTAGTGACTGTCCAACAACAACTCACTGCCTGCCATGGAATCTTGAGCTATTAATTTTTTTTTTAGACAAGACGCTGCTACTAACTCCTAGGAAAATAACGGACAGGAAAAGCAGCGAAATCAGCAAGGTTTTCCATCGCACACATGGTCACATTTTAGTTCCTCGTTTTTGTTGCCATTTTGATCAAGATTGATTCAAGAAGCTTTTTCCACTCGGGTGAATGTGCTCGGTTCGGGTGAGGTTTGAGAGGTTAAATCTCTTCCATTATAGCAGTCTTTTGGTCTTGTTTTGTCCCAGTTTCATGAATTATGCAATGGTATAGTTATCACAACATTTAAGACAATTTTTGTTCCTCACACTGTGCAGCCACTTCGTTTCAAAATCCAAAGTGTATCCCATCAGTTGAAACCCGGTGATGCCAAGACAGATCCACAGAGGACATGCGGAATATAAATATCGATTGACTTTGCGCTCTTCTCACAATCAACTATTTGGCCACCTATTTAGCAGCCGCCGTACGTACAGTCGTTTAAACCCCCCCCCCCCCCCCCCCCCCCCGCGTGCCCCTCTCTGCGGCAGAAGCAGCTGTTATCATTTGTCCTTTTTCTGTTCGAGCCGAGCGCGCCGCCGTGGCTCTGTCGCAGCCCTGTTGGCTCCTGCCGTATTAATCTGGAACACATTAGCCCATTGTGCGCCGAACACTATAGCGGCCGCTTTTTTTTTTTTTTTTTTTTTGATGCATCGAGGCTGCGGCATGTATAGAAACCGGGGAGGAAGTTGAAAGCGGAGCGTGGAGATTGCGATGCGCCCGAGCTTTAATTATTCACACCTTCTTTCTGCGCGCCCGCCGAAAGAGATTGAGGCCAGATTCTTTTGGCAGTCAGTCAGACGCTGTTTACCTCGGTCTCTCTGACCTTTCAGGAATCGCATCATGGGCCGCACACGTCAGCAGCGCTCGTTTATCAGCGCCCGCGTTTTGACAACTCATTTTCACCCCAACCCCCCCCCCCCAAGCGCCGCCAGGACAATGTGGAACAAGTCGGCAGATGTTGGTGTTCAGGTGGACATGGTTCGCTTTGGTGACTGTACAATTAATACAAAGAGGTGGTTTTTAAGGCAGAGTAGGGTTAACAGTCTTGTGATGCTTTAACTGAATGAACTTGCTGCACAAGGTCTCTATGGAAACGGTGTCCCAACAAGTGTAATTGTAATATTTACTGGTAATTATTAACCTCTTAAAGGAACAGGCCACCGTTTTTCCACACTGAGATATGTTCTTACCTGTGCTTAGACGAGTTGATACGTACCAGTCTGGTCTTTGTGCGTGCTCGTGGAAGAGCGTGGTCGCTTCTAACTTCACCCCCGTTTGGAGCCATAGGAATATACTGGGAGAGGCCAAATGCTAACTACATCTTTGGTCGTTTTGCGTGACTGAGCGCACGCACAACGACCAGACAGGTACGTATCAACTCGTCCAAGCTCAGGTAAGAACATATCTCAGTATGTAAAAACTGTGGCCTGTTCCTTTAACCGAGCCTTTAACCTTAACCGAGCACATTTTCTCCAGATCGGCTTTACACAAATCTAAAAGCTTCTCGCCTGGAGCTCAAAAGTTGAACTCTTAGGCCAATAAAACTAATCATAACTTTTTTGTTGCATTGTCGCTGCGTTTATGTCACTTTTTTGAAGCGTTTTTTGTCGTGTTTTGTTGTTTTTTTGGTAACATTTCACTCAGTAAATGGTATACAACACAAGCGTTTATTTTATTACAGATATTTTATATCTTTGAAAAACACAAGAGCAAGCAAACGTTGTCTTTGTTGTGAGCGACTCACCCTCTCCTAAGGCCTGACTGTAACTTTACTGGGAGCGGGGACGCCTCCAGCTCCTCTCCATGGAGACCTTGACTAACAGACAAATATGAGATTTAAATTGGTTCGGCCATTTTCATTCTTTGATTACCAAATGCCAAAAATAAACATTTCTGTTGCTGGTCATTGGGAGCATATTTCGTATTGCCGGTAATAGTATAGTCTAAAATGTTACACAGTGTGCCTTTAATTGGTCATTGATGTTCTGCTGGACAAGCTACTAGAAAAACAAAGGAGAGATTTTCAACGCTTTTCAGAAAGATCACAGGAAAGAGAGAGTTCTGTTCAGTTTTTTGGGTTTCATACTGTTTGCGCCCAATTCCAAATCTTTCTATTGTCTCCCCCCCCCCGTCCCACATGCTCCTCACGGTAAAGGAGCCGGACTCAGGAAGCCGAGAAAATGTCCAGAATTAGCAGGACACACTGTTCTCCGCCCACAGACTCCCTCGATGTAGCGCACATGCCCCAGATTACTCCTAATCTGTCTTTAAAAGCTGCTGCCGCTGCTGCCTTTGTTTTGGAGCAAGACCCATTTTAACAAATTCTAAAATAGCCGACGGGCACCTTAAGAACGGCCACAGCTAAGACAAACTAAGTGGTGTGGGATTGACCTCTTGACCTTTGGAACAAGTTAGGAGATTGTGTTTTCTTCAGAAACCATTTTGGATTTTTGGCTGTTCAACATTAACCAACACCTACTGTCCTAATGACTCGTTGCAGGGTTTTGCAAGATTTGGAAGTTTCTTTTTAAGAAGTTGTAGAGCCATTCAAGTCGGCATGTTTACTACAGCATGCTGTAACTTCTATACAACTGAGAGCTTTGACAAACACGTCATATTGCAGTACTTGTGAAGTCTGCAGGTATGACAGCGTATTTTATGCAGTGGTCGCCCCGGCAGCTTGTTGGTGTTTGTTGGAATGTTGAGTGTGTTTACATGCGTTCGAGAAACCTAGTTATTAGGCATATCCTTATGACAGTATTCTGTATATGATGTTCCCATGCGTCCGAGAAACCAGAACACTTTACATGAGCAACTACAGTATCTTGCGTAATTAGGCTCCAGATAGGGGCGGAGCTAATGACAAATACGGTAAGGAGCTAAATACTTTAGCAATGTTGCTAACGTATGGCTTTTTCTGACATTTCTCTAGCACAGGGACAATAACTATCCAAAGAAGCACTTAAAACAGTAGAGTTCTTTCCCACCTTCAGCGACAGACGTGAGAATTGAAAAAAATATATAAAAATGTGCGCTGACTTCCACCGGAGATAACACGGAGCAAAAAAGTTTTTTTTTTTTAAGGTTACAATGTTTTGTTAAAGATACAAAGCCCAAGTCCAGATAAAATTGCTGTAGGAAAGCAAGCAAGCAAGCAAAGTTTATTTATATAGCACCTTTCTCAGACAGAAGGTCACAAAGTGCTTCACATCAAAACAAGCAATGACTAAAAACACAGGATAAAATTACACAAATCAAACAACAGTGGAGACAGTCATATCAGCCCATAAAACCGTACTTTCAAAACGCTCGACTGAACAAGAACGTTTTGAGTTGGGATTTAAATGTATCAACAGAGTCAAGTGATCACAGAGAGAGCGGGAGATCGTTCCAGAGTCTAGGTGCGACAGCCTGGAAGGATCGGTCTCCTCTGGTTCGATAGCGAGTGCGAGGAACCATCAAGAGATTTTGATCTGCAGACCTCAGAGAACGAGAGGGGACATAGGGCTGAATCAGATCTCTGATGTAAGAAGGCGTCTGACCATATAAGGATCTAAAAGTCAGCACCAAGATTTTAAATTGAAACCGGTAAGACACCGGCAGCCAGTGGAGGGCTTTAAGAATTGGGGTGATATGAGCCCTTCTATTAGTGCAAGTTAAAATCCTCGCTGCAGAATTTTGAACCATTTGGAGACGAGACAGCTCTTTTTTGTTTAGACACGAAAATAAACTGTTGCAATAGTCTAGTCGTGACGACACAAAAGCATGAATAATGAGCTCCAAATCATTACGTGACACAATTTTCCTTAGTTTAGAGATGTTCCTCAACTGAAAGAAACAATTTCTGCTAAGCTGTTTAGAGTGGTGATCAAATGACATGTTTTTGTCAAAAATCACACCAAGGTTCTTGAGACTCTGTGCAGCGGACTGACTGAGATCTCCCAAATACTGGTTTATCCCTGGGATAAGGTCATCAGGAGCAATCACAAGGGTTTCTGTTTTATCAGCATTAAGCTGCAGAGAATTTTTACTTAACCATTGTTTTATATTTTTTAAACAGCTGACTAAAGAGTTCAGCCTTCCCATCTCAGAAGGCTTAAAAGAACAGTACAACTGGATATCGTCAGCAAACAGGTGATAAGAAACATCAGCGAACTCTTGAATGACCTTTCCCAATGGAATTATATAAAGTAGAAATAAAACCGGACCCAAAACAGAGCCCTGCGGAACACCACAGAATAATTTAGCTGAATCAGACATTATTTGATTTGCTGCAACACTAAAACTCCGACCAGATAAGTAAGAGGAAAACCAATTTAAAACTGGCCCTGACAGTCCAACCAAGCCACTCAATCTGTTTAGCATTATCTGGTGGTCGACGGTATCAAACGCTGAAGACAGGTCAAGCAGAACAAGAACAGAGCATTTTCCAGAGTCAGCAGACATCATTATGTCACTGGATACTTTCAACAATGCTGTTTCCGTGGAGTGGTGTTTTCGGAAACCAGATTGGAAAGTGTCATGAATGTTATGATGATCCAGGTAGCACGACAATTGTTTTGAGACCACCCTCTCTAAGATCTTGGACAGGAAAGGGAGTTTGGAGATAGGTCTGTAATTTTTTGGGTCTGCTTTGTCCAGATTTGTCCTTTTAAGTAATGGCTCTACTATGGCATGTTTAAATGAAACCGGAAACACGCCACTTGAAAGGGAAAGATTTATCATTTTAGTAACCCAAGGGCCAATTACATCAAGTACTTTTAGAAAAAGTCTGCAAGGAAGGACATCAGAAATACAAGAGGAGGGTTTCATCTTCACGATCAATGTTTCAAAAGGAAGACCAACTGTGTGGTACAGGCTCAGTAGCAACAGAACTGTCACACAAAAGTGGTGGAAATTGTTTTTTTATGACCTTTATCTTGTCAATAAAAACCCTAAGGAATTTATTGCTGTCAGCTTTACAAGAGACCGGTGTAATAGCCGCAGCAGGACACACAATAGAATTTATAGTCTCAAACAATACTTTAGGGGTTTTCTTATTCACAATTATCAGCTGACGAAAATAGTCAGAACGGGCCTTTTCCATCATTTCATTAAAAGAGGAAAATAAGATCCCTGAGATGTAACCTGTGAACTGTGAAGATTTGTCGTTTTCCACAAACGTTCCGTTTTGCGACACAATCTCTTTAGATTTTGGATTCTCTCATTTATCCAAGGAAAAGCTTTTTTTTGTGTTGGCGACATTGATTTTATAGGGGCCACCTGATCTAAGATTGACATGCAGTGACCATTAAAACAATCAATTAAACTGTCCACATCAAGACAATCCATAAACAAGTGAGGATCAAACATATTTGAAAAACTGTCAGCTGTGGTTGCAGCAATAATGCGTCTCTGTGATTTTGTTTCTGAGGTCACAGACTCGGGAGTAATATTACAGTCAAACAGAACACAACTGTGATCACTTATGTGGACATCCTCCACACTCAAGTTTGTAATATCCAGGCCTAGGGAAAAAACTAGGTCCAGAGTGTGTCCCCTCTGATGAGTGGGGACAGACACATGCTGCTCAAAGTTAAAAGTTTCAGTCAGTGTTAAAAGATCAATTGCAGGGCAAGATGTGCTGTTATCCACATGAATATTAAAATCTCCAAGGATTAAAACATTTTCCAACTTTATTATGGAGGACAGAAAATCACTAAAGTCACTTAAAAAGGCAGCTGCTGGGCCAGGGGGGCGATAGACCAAGACACAATAACATGCACTGGAGGAACCAACCTTGATCATCAGTGATTCAAAGGAGGAGAAAGATTGACACTTGATAGTTTTGCAGGTGTAGCTGTCCCGGTACACCACAGCAAGTCCTCCTCCACGACGACAGGGGCGGGGCATCCCAAAAACAGAGCAGCCAGCTGGGCAGAGTTCATTTAGATGAATGAACTCCTCCTCCCTCTGCCAAGTCTCAGTAAAAAACATTAGATCCAATTTTTGGCAAGTAAAAAGATCATTTAATGCAAAGGACTTGTTGGCGATTGAGCGGACGTTCAACAAGCCGAGCCGAAAAATCGATGACGTCGCGGCCGCAGATCCACCTGAGCCCAGCGTAATTGGTCGAAGGCACGACACGCAGTCACGTGACTTCCAGCTGGACCGTGAGGACAGATGCTGGTCGTTTTCGCTCCTGCCATTTCTGTCTCAAATGTTTACCCATGCTCAGTATGTCAGCAATGGTGAAAAACCAGGATACTGTGGGACTATCCTGGTTTCTAATAACGTAGAATTGGCCTATCCAGGAAACTGAAACCAGGATTTTGTGTTTACATGAACCAGACAAAACCAGGAAACCCCAAATCGCCATTAACAACCTGGATACTTGAGTGCATGTAAACGCACTCACTGTTATAATGTAGAATTTTTGAACAAATTGTCTGTTCCACTTATAATATAAAGCATCCGGTATAAAAACTTAGAGTAGCATAAATGTCAGTGTGAGTGTGAATAACTTTGAGATCATTCTATAATCTAATGTTCTTGTTGAACATTTACCTACAATCCCTTTACCTTCCTAATCACCGACACAATTTGAATCTGCAGTGGGTGATGAATGCCTGTTGCAGATCTAAGTTGAATCAGCGCTCGGTCGCTCCCACCCGGCGCACCCCTCGCGTGGAGCTTGTGCGCCTGTGCTGTTTGTATAGTAATCAGCCGCCGTTTGACAGGCAGAACACGCTGAGACCGGGCTATAAATCAGCCCGACACGCTGTAATTAATCCAACAGTTAACGTGCAGAAAATGTGTCACTAATTTGGGAAGTGTTGCAGTTATTTATCATAAATGCAATCGGAGTGTGGATGGAGTCAGAACAGGTGCGGCGTGTGGGAGCGTGTGCAGATTGGAGGCGCTTTTTTATTTATTTATTTATTTTAATAGGAAGGAGAACGATCATTGCAATCTAAAACTGCAATTAGTTACGAGTCAAACACAGGTCAAAAGAGTCGCGCTCGTCCCTGGCTGATTTGAACACGATCGATATTTGTCTCTGGTCGGTCAGAGCAAAAGTGCATTTCATCGTAGGACTCTGGTTGGAGATCTATGGTCTTTGAAATATTTGAAGCATACCTAGATGACTTCGCGCTTACTCAGATAATAATATGTGAACATTTTTAAAATAATTTATTTTCAAACGTTTTCCTTTTAATTGTATGTGCTTACACTTTTATTACTGTCAATATTGGTCAAGAGGAAACCTCGATTTTTCACGCCGTGGTCTGCAATGTTGAGATTTCTTTTGCTTGTTTTCTCCCTTAACATCTTAATTGTATTATCAAATATTTTACGATGTTTATTCTATCACTTTTTCTTGACTGCGGTTTCTCGTCTTTCCCACACGTACTGTACACATTCACAAATAATAACATGTTTGACTGCAATCCAAATTATGCTCATTCCCTTTCTGGGAGACCGCAGCAGCAAAGCAGGCAGCGATTACAAAACATCAGATCACGTTTTCTCAAAATGAGTTTTTCCGAATAACATCTCCACTTTAGTAGCACGTTTATTTGATTTTAATAGCCTATCCTATTCCTGGCCTGATTTGTTGGACTTTGAACACCCAAAAACAAGATTCTAATGAAGCTTAAATCGTGGACTGGACTCGGTTTGGTTGCCTTGAGGACGTTTCGCTTCTATGCGCGTGGAGAAGCTTCTTCTCAGGTCTTGTTGACCGTCACATTCTGACCACAAGAGCTTAGAAAAAGCTTCTCAACGCGCATAGAAGTGAAACACCCTCAAACTCCACCAAACTGCTGGAAGGAGACTTCATTTGCTTTGCCAACAGTCAGTATGTGAGCGCTTGAATATGGATGAGGGAAACTTCTCACCAAAACCATGATTGTTATGCCCAAAGATATTTAAGAAAACTCTGGATAGGACACGAGGCTCGTTGACATGGGAAACATGGCTAACCTCTATAACCAATGCAAAACCCGGAGCAACATTTTCATTGATTCAGTCATTGTTTGTGATTGGTTTATTACTTCTAAGCCTCAGAATCTCAGTCAAGATTTAATTTCTTGGAAATGTCTAGTTTTTTTTAGTCATGTCGGTTAGCCGTATTAGCATAGTTTTCTCCATTCATTCCCAGGGTGCATTCCGGTGGCTAGCATTCATTGTATTCTAAGTCAGTGGTTCCCAAACATTTTGGAGCCGTGTACCCCCTGAAGCTTTGGGTGAAGAGTCGCGTACCCCCTACTTTGACGCGATTGAAAACACTGGGAATATCACATGTAATATTATGTTTATTTCCTCCATTATTACAGTGAACTTAAGCAGGTTTTCCACATTTTTTTACTCGTCTGGGCTATTAAGAATAATGTAAATACAAAAATATTGATGAAAATGCCAGTTTTTGATTATTTTGGAAACGTGGCTGTTAGTGAGAATGGGTAAAGCTGAGTGTTTTGCTTTGTCCCAGTGACCAGCTCATTCTGAACATCAGACTCTGCGTCTCCTTCAGTCGTACTATCACAACCAGCACAGACTCAAATGTACTGGTTTAAGCTTTTAAAGCGAAGTGAAGATAATGTATCCGCAGGACATAACCATGTTTGTACGTCCACCACACATCAGCTCGTAAATGTAAACGTATCAGATACAAAGCCATGGGTTTAGCGGCAGAGGAGGGGACAGCCCAGACGCTTCTCCCCTCGCTCCTTGGATCAGAATGAGAGGGAAACTCCTGTTGCAAGTCGAAGTCGCCATCAGTCTGACCATTTGTTCCAACGTATTACTATGGCCAAGTCCTATCAAGAGTTTTATGAAAGTTCTCTGGCTGTACCTCTCAACCGTAACTATAAATGCATTGTACAAGTCCAGAAAACTTGCACACTTGTCGCTCCCCTCCTGTCCCTCCGCTGTCGAAGAAGCACCTCATGTATTTTCATGCGCCGTGGAGCCACTCGACTGCAGGAATGCGCTCTGCCGCTTTTAGTGCCGCCGGGTGAACGTACCCCCCCCCCCCCCCTCCCGTAAACACCCTAACACTTTCTCCTGCTCGCTCGTAACCATCCGGACTGCACCTGTGCCCCCTCGCGCGCCCCTCCCCGTATACCCCGACACATGCTCCTCGGCAGTGTCACGGCCCCGGCCTCAAAATGGCCTGCCCAGTGTTTCATATCCTGTCCAAGGAGTTAAAAGGACTTCCAAGGGTAATAAAAAAGAAAAAAGCGTGCATGCCGTGGGCCGTTCTACCCCTCCCCTTTACCGCCGGGACGCGCAGAGCATTCCCAAGTCAATTGCGCGAGTTTGATAGCCCGTTTCCTGAAGGCGCTGGCTGGTATTTTGGTTTAAGGGAGTTGGGGTGGGGGTGGGGGGGTTGCCGGGGATTGTCTGCGGAGTCCGCGGCGTATTAGCATGCTAGCAGCAGAGGGCACATTTCATCTTTAACACTCAGGGGAGCAGCTCGCACAAGTCCCAGCCTGCACCAAATGCTATAAACAGAAAAAGTACAGATGGCTATAAAATACTCGGGGACCGCTGGGGGATACGGAGGGCGCAAAGAGAAATGTTTCAGTCAGCATAATTGCGTCTCCTTTCTCAAAAGTGTGACTGTGGGACGGTATATAGCGGCGTAATGCATATGTTTTAAGGCGGTGGCTAATGTGCGCTTAACTGCACGGAGGGAGTGAATGATATTACGCACTTCTGCGCAGTGAGGTGCAGTAGCTCATGTGGCAGAGCTTCTAACCAGATGGTTGGAAGTTCATTCCCAGCTCCAAGCAAATGCATATTGACGATGAGTCCTTGGGCAAGGCAATATCCCAGTGGCACATGTAATACGACTTTTACTGTAAGATCCTCAACCTTTTTCTAATGGCAAATATTGTGACTTTTTCTTGTTATCATCGTTGGTAAAGGCAACCCTTGTCAGAGAGCACGGTGAGACCACTGCACCGTGTCTTCTCGGTTTCAGATGCTAAAGTGGAGGCTGTTGTAAACATCACCGGGTCACTATGCGCTCTGCAAGCTAACAAAACATGTATGTAAACTACTACAGGCCTGTAACGATAAAACAAATTTGAAGTTCAATGATATATTGAGGCAGGAAACTATATTATTGAAGACCTTAAAATGCCACAGAAACTAATGCTCCATCCGAAACCAGTAAATTGGTAAGAGGTCTTACTCCAAACCGAATGTGCGTCAGCGTCCGCCATGACAAGAAGCGTCCGAATTGGGTTGTCGGTTAGGAAGGAGTTCCGGAAAGTGGCCTGTATGCTAACTGTCATAGCCACTCTAGCATAGGGACCTCTGATGCTAACTCACTGGCGATTAGGAGCTATGTGCCTTATCATTTGCATCTGTGGCTCCACATTCAAACTCACAAACACATCCATGGACTCAAAACAAAAGTCTGCCCCATCCCAAATGCCATGAAAAGACAACAGAACAAGAACTTATGCACAGCGTATTCGGGCAGACATCAGTTGGAGTCTAATAAGAAGAAGAAGACGATCTTTATTTATATAATAATACATTTGCCTTAAAACTCTAGACGCATCCTTCCGTTTGTGGGAGTTTTCAAAGCCCCGGTGCGCTCGCCAAAAGTAGGAGCAGCTCTTCCTAACACTGAGCAGGCACTTTGGATCAAACCTGACCTGGATTGTGTTAGCGCAAAGCCTGCTGTTCCGCGCAGAGGTGGAGAGAGATGCTGTGGAAAATGCCGGAGATAGGGGATTGGCAGGGGGGCATTTCGGCGCTGCTGCCGGCTGCATGGGGGGGATTGCCGGCGCCCCATTGCAGCATTACGTTCGCGGAGCTGGGAGGGATAAAAAGAGCGGCCAGAGAGTGACAGCTCGGGCGCTTTGTCTCATCAACACGCCGACTCCTGCAGTGAGGCAAACTAATTATGTCCCTCAGCACCTCCCCTTTTCCCACCGGCGCACTGGGAAACACCGCCGCAAGGTTAACCGCAATGGAAATCGCAATTTACAATTACGTAGGTTATACGATGTGCTCTGCATATGACCAGTTTTGCAAAAGTTCATTTTTAGTCATCTGTTCCAAATTGTGTTCAGTTTTAGCCTTCTTTTGGTCCTCATAAAGTCTTGTCTTGCTTAATGATTTTTGTGAAAATTTCATGTATTCTACTTTTTGAATATTACATTTGTTTCATATCGCGCAGCCCTAATTGCACTTAGGTTTTATGTCCTAAAATGTTGAGGCCAAGGGAAATCAGCATAGGTTTGCAAATGGCATACCACTTTGGAATTTGAGGGTGGAAAAAAAGCAAAGGAATAAAAAAAGAAGCTGTTATGTCTTCTTGTCAAACAGCCCCTGGCAATTACGGCCGACCTCGTGCCCCATTGTTGTGTTGAATGACGCATAACCTGCTTTCCTTGTTGATGCGCAGACAGGAGATTTCGGTGTTCAAAGTACGGTCGCGGTATAGCCATCTGGAGGGGGGACTTTAATGTTTGGGTGTAAAGCAGCAGTGGAAGGCTCGGGACCGGGACGTGCGAGCCGCTGTGCCAGATGGGCTCGTCAGACGGGACAGGGGAAGCGAGGAGGGCCACCGGGCGACTGGGACTTGACAGTCTGCGTAGTTTCAGTTTTCTGTGATGTTCTTTTTTTATGATGTGGAACAGGTGCGTTGATTAAGCATTTTCATATTCACTGTTTAAAGAAATGCGTGTATTTCATGAATAGCTCAAAGGAGTATCCTACTGTAGCATCAGGAGCCATCTGCACCCTGTCATTACGGGCCATTTTGATAAAAGCTTTTTGAAATTTGACTGATGTAGCATGTATTGCTGAAGTAAACCTGGGAGATTATTCGCACACAGGTATGATTGGTTGGTTTGGGATTATTTTATACTGACATTTTTCCCCCCACTCGTCACAGGCTCTGTGCACGGAATGTTACATAGCATTAAGATGCTAACTTCCTAGCGTAACGACTGTTTCCTGTCTTTTTTATTCCTATGGATAGTTAGCCGTGTCTTGATAATAAATAAATATTTAAACAGTAGGTGGCAGAAAACATGCAGCTTTTAGATAATCTTACAACATGTTAAAAACTTTACTCGGGTGGTGAGTGTTTTAGCCCTGAAGCTAAAGGCTAACGTTAATTTGACGCTAACAAATGTAAAAATAGTGCCGCCATCTGAACTCATTTTCATGAAACACACTCGGCTTGAGGTTTATGTTCGCGTTCTTCTGTTTAAAAAAAAATCTTATTTCATTTTAACATTACAATAAAATGTGTACAGGAAGTAGTCTTCACCATGTCTTTCCGAGCCTTCGCCATCGCCGCTCCCACCCTCTGGAACTCACTCCCAATCCACATCAGAAACTCGGACTCAATGACCACCTACAAAAAACTGCTCAAAACTCACTTGTTTCAGCTCACCTACAACCTACAATAGCACTTTCATCTTTGTTTGTTTGTCTCATTTGTGAAGCAACTTTGAGTTCCTTGAAAAGCGCTATATAAGACTTGTGTATTATTATTATTACTATTATTTCCACTTTCCAACCCAGTTACGCCATGATCCCGGCCCCCACATTTTTCTCACTCTAACCAAATCTGTTTTCCTAGCCCTAACCTTAATCCTAACCCTAACCTTAATTCCTAACCTTAAACATTTGTAAAACGACAATATTAATTTAATTAAGACAACTGAAAAAGCTGCATTTGGAATGACATCCTATCAGAATTCGCGTCCTTACCCTACACTGTCAAACAGGAAGTTAGGCAAAAACAGAGCCTTTTGAAGTCCTGAATTGACAGTTTTATCTTTGACTTTTGAGGCCATAATTGAAAGAAAAAACAACTGACCGATTGGTTATTTGTACTGCTTCGTTGAAACAGAAAAAGAAACAAAATATATATATACGTATGTTGTTGAATTTATTTTTAGATAGATAGACAGACAGATGGATAGAAAAGTGAGAAAGAAGAAAACATCTGCACAAAGTAGGTCAAATTCTTGTTAAAATACTGACATGGGATTGTTAGGATTTATTTTTTTTCCTTTTTCCTTTTCCACATAGCCCAGTTATAGGACGCTAGAAATACTGGTTTCACAGTTTCCATTGTTATTGGCAGATAATGGTTAACATTCTCATACACTGACAATGCAAAAAAAAAACAAAAAAACATGAACATCCTCAAGCCCCTATACAGCAGTGGAGCCAGTTCTAATTGAAATGCTTCTTGTGGATATTGCGTTCATGAAAAAGACTCTGATGTCAGTCCCAGACACCGTCCACAAAATCCGTCGCCGAGCGCACGAGCCAAGAGTATCCTCTAAAGTCCCATTACAGCTCAGTGAAAGTTGGAAGAGTATCCAGATCCATGGAGACCTGCTAATTAAATTGGTAGTCAACTTCTCTGGGACTCCCAAGTATGCCGCGCCGAGCTAAGACCACGCGCTTTAACGATTAGGCGACGCTGGTGAAAAAACCCCAAAAAACGACACTTCTCAGCCGCCGTCTTATCCAAGTCGAAACAGCCCCCAGTTTGAGCGGAGCTTCGGGAGATAATCGCTTACTAATGTCGTGACGTGATGTGATTTGCTGGGGAAATTAAATTACATCTCGCTTTTGAGTTTGGTGGCGCGGCTGGATGTATTTCAGCGCTATGCTAATCTGACGTCTTCCCGATAAGATCCGTTGGCTCGAATGAAATGGAGGCTGATAAGACCGGGGGGAATCAGAGAAGTCCGCGGAGAGGAGACGGTGACAGGCGCAGGGAAATTAAACCAGGCCCTAGACTTGGTTTGAATATTGAAGAATTGTGATTGATTCATGTTGTGTTCAACTGTACATTCAAAACTCGGAAACCGTATTTGGCAAATTTTGTTTCCTGACGACATGTTTTCCGGTGTGCCGCCTGTCAACATCCCCAAAGCACTTTTACATTGCATCATTCATACGCTACAGTGTCAGGTAGATAAGCGTGTAGCCGCAGTTCCATTGAACTGACTAAGATACGTAATACATACGATACGATACGACATACTTTATCAATCTCGAAGGAAATACAGTTTATCAGTCTCAATCAATATCAATATACTTCCCCATCCGCTTCGTCCACCACCATCACACAATGACATGTTTTCATTCTTATAGGTGAGATAGGGGGAGTTTTTTACATGGGCACGATGAGCAAAGCTAGTCGCATCATAGACATCGATGACTTTGTTCTTATCTTTAAAGCCCCCATATTTTGAAACCGCAGCATCCGCATCTACATCACATGCAGAGGTGGTCAAAAGAGTACATAATACTTTTAATACTAAGTTTATCAATACCCGTAAGAGAAATTCGTTCTCTGCATTTGACCCATGCTCAATGCGCAGTGAGCAGCCGGCGTCTACAGGCCGGCGCTCGGGGACCCATCTCCAGATGTGAAGCCGGGCTAATGATCAGAAACACCTGGCTTGTTTTTAGTGGTGGGGGAAACCGGAGTACCCGGAGAAAAAACCTACGCAGACACGGGGAGAACATGCGAACTCCACACAGAGAGGCCCCGTCCAGGTGGGAATGAAACCCGGGACCTTCTTTCTGTGAAGCACGAGCTGTGCCACTGCTGCACTTAAGAAGAGTTTTTGTGTAGTATTTTAGTTGAGAACTTATTACTTTTATTCCACTACATTTGAAAGATAAATATAATACTTTCTACATTTTACTTTATAACAATATTTCTTAAAACATGGTTTCCATGGGGCATTAAAAAGCATTAAAAGTCATTTAGCGAATTGTGCTGAAATTGAGGCCTTAAATGTCATCAAAATGAATTAAATTGCATTTACACGAGCATTAAATCAAATATTATTCCACTATTTTTACTGTATACAATACGCTCATCAAAAGTACTAAAATAATGGTCCAAAAACGCATTCAGCTGCAAGTTTGTCTGAAATTTGGCTGAAATTGAACACAATGTTTTGCTTCAAGCTTTTCCTCTGTTTAACGGATGTTTTGCATAATATGCACCGATTTTCTTTATTATCTTTCTGCTACCTGTAGAAACCCTGTCAAATGTTCCAACGTAAAAAGTTGTGTTGACTTTAAAAGCCGTAGGTGGCGTTGTGCAGGTGTACTGTCAAATGCCACTGACTCCTGTCCCCGTCGTGTTGCCGTATTGGTGCGGAAATTGGGCCTTGATTTTCATGTTTTGGAAGCGGCAACATTATTTTTCATAAGACTTATTTACACATTTGGCCTTTCTTCTTGAATACCTCATTATTTTCCGCAGTAAATACTTCAGCACTTAAGGCCGGGCAGCATTCCTAAATGTATACACTTTACAAAGTCTAGATTTATGTCAAACTCTCTATCTATTCATCAGCATGCTCGGCTCAATTTAGTGCTATTCAAAATCATCTTTCATTCAACATTGTCACCAGACTCTCTGAAACACTTTTCTAAAATATTCCAGTGACTTCTCCGCTTACTCCAGTCCTCCAAAACTTGTCAAACTTTTTTTTCCTATTTTCTTTTTTTTTTTTTTTTTAAAGCGAGGGCATGTCACCAGAAGTCACTACGGGATATGTAAAGCTAATGAATGTGCATGTGTGTTAGCAAACAGTTGTCAAATTGGCCCAAAGAAGCTTAAAGCAAAGCCCCAGACAAATACAGAGATGAGAGCTGACATCCTGATCACCTCCATGGAAGCGCGGACCCATCATCGGCAGCCGCGGTGGCCCGGATTTGCCATTACGGTAATTGGTGATTTGTGTATGTGAGGAGTCTTTGAGAGTGCAGCTGGACTTTTGAGCGTACGTCTCTGTGAATCTGGTTCCAATTACCTCCTGGAACAATGACACGAATCCGCGCCGGCGCTGGTGGCTTGTGTCCCGTGTTTACCTAGTCGATCTCCGTCCACTTTGGCAGGAGCTAATTGGGGAGCGCTGACGCATTGTGATGCTAATGCCAGACGCGGGTTGAGAAAGCCGCCTACCTGGAAGGACCCTCGCGACGGGTGCAGGAGAAAACACAGACGCCGTCACGGGTGAAAAGTCGCCTCGTCTCAGCGGCGGTCTGCGTGTGTGGGCCGACCTCGCTGTATGTCTGGGCCTTTGTGTAGAGTGAGACCAGTCGGGGCGCGCCGCATCTGTAAATAGCACTAACATTTTCTGTGGATTTCAGCGTGCTAAGATTTTCCAGTCTTGTGCGTCTAGCGATCTTTGAGAATTTTCCGCATCATGCTTGTACCATAAACATACAGTGCTTACAGTTTTTCAAAACATTATCAGCTTCTCTTACATTATTATACACTGTCTGACCACAAAAGTCCCACGTCCCCTTGGGTTGCTGCAGTCGGCCTGGTCTAGAGTCAACAACTCCATGCGCCCAAAGAATGAGAACATCCTCAATGACCAGGTTGTTCCATCAATGGGTTTCTTCTTCCCCGATGGCAATGCCAGGATTCATCAGGCTCACATTGCGAAAGAGTGGCTCACGGAGCATTAGATTGGCCGCCACAGAGTCCAGAACTTAGCCCCATTGAGCATAATTTGGGATGTGCTGGAGAAGGCTTTGCGCAGTGGTCACACTCTCCCATTATCGATACAAGATCCTGGTGGAAAATGAATTAGACACTTCTGACATTGTGCTGCGATCAAAGCTAAAGTTGGTCCAACTACATTTTAGGGCATGTGACCTTTTCTTTTTGTAACTTTTTTTGGGTCATGCAGTGTAGTTCATCACAACTTCCTGGTATTTCACAATAAAGTATACAAACAAAACAAGCAAACAAACAATTGACCCTGTAGCGTCCTGGAGACCACTGTGATAGAAAGTAAAGGCGCCATACTGACCACTCATACGGCCACTCATGAGTCACTACAAGGTCAAATGCAAATAACTTTTCTTTTCACATAAAACGTTGCATAATGGACCTTTAATCTTTTGTTCTCAAAAAGGCATACGAAACCAACTTACACTCATCCATCATGACCACATTTCTGGAGCGTATATAAAAGCACGGACCTGCCAGCTTTATTAACAATTAGCCGAGAAGGCAGTCCCAGGCTCCTCTTAGGATTGCATTGTGTTGTTGGATCGCCGTAGCCATTACAACACCCCCCACAAATAAAACACCTCAAAAAGCTCTTCCCCGACAGGGCCCGTCCTTTGTAAATGTGTGAGAATTCCCTAATCCTTCACTACTAAACTGCAGAGCCCATTCTTTGCCATAGGGAGGTATGGTTTGGCTGCGAGCGCCGGAGCCACGGGGGGTAGCTTTGGAGGGCGACTACAGGGGCGGGGGGGTGGCGTTGTTGATGGGGGTTTGCGATACAGATTCTCCCGTAGTAACAAGCCCACCAACCGAGAGCAGCCCGATACACAAATACAGCTTTATCGGCGAACGGTACATGCGCGCTTGTACTGTACGCTGCCCCCCGCTGATCGGACCAGGAGGCGGGGGCTCGACTGCGGGAGGTGTCGGCAGCATTCTTTGTCGTATTGAAATATCGGTACCTTACAAGTGCAGTTCATTTCAAGGACTTTTGCTTTTCTCCCTCTAACATTGGATAAACTTAGCCCCCACCCCTTGCATCGGTTCAGCTGAGGTTCAGCACATTTTGTCCTGCAATGAAAAGATTTTAGTGTGAGAAACACTAACAAAGTATGGCTAGGTACTCTTTTAGCTTGCATTAGCATTTTAAAGGTTCTATTATGGTTTTACAAAGTGTTTTACTCACCTTCTTCCTGTGTTTTCTTGTAGTATAAATTAAAATAATGTAAGTGTATAGAAAATGCAAATGTAGTTTTACAAAACACCAACAGAGGACGCACTTCCTTCGGTCTCCCGGTGAGAGCAGCCGAGTAAACTTTGACCACACAGGGGAGCTATCTTTCCGAACGCCAGGTGTCGCTAACTAGTGACTGCGGCTAAAATAATGCATGTTTTCCCTTGATGCCCGTTTGCCCACATCCATGCCGTACCTAGGAACTTTTGCAAGCACTAGTTTCTTGTAGGACCGGATAGAGAAGGAATCACATCCGAGTCATGGTAGCTACTTAGCGGAAATAGCATTTCGGCAAATCGAGGCTGCAACTTCAATGAAATCCTCAAATGTAAGGTGAGCTGTGCTAAAATAAAATGATGTAGCTGCTCATTGTTTCCATCTTTAGATTATTTATTGGAATTAACTTTGTGTGATGGATATTTTTATTTGACGATTTATGTACGTCGCAAATTAGCGACGTCAGACCATAATGGAAAACTGCAATAGCCATCTGGTGGCATGCATACCTGTGACCGCATTTTAGTAGTATTTAGATTTATTCAGAAGCCCCTTATGAGAGACCAACAGGCCCGGTTAGAACCATGAGGCTGTCCTTCTGTGGACCCACCACCTGCAGGAGGAGCCAGAGGGGCTGGTGCAATGTGATTTGGGCAACTCCAACAGCTGCCCCCACGACCCGGCAACGGACAAGTGGAAGAAGATGGATGGATGGATGGATAGATTTATTACAGTGCTAAAACGTTTTTTAGAACATGCCATTCTAGTGAATTTCTATAATCATTGTAACAATAACAAGGATATATAAAAAAAAAATTATCCCTTATTTTACACAGAACAAAATGAAACCGTTCATGTTGTATGCAAAGCGGCCACAAGGTGGACCTATTAGACCACAAACAAGAGTTCCACGTCCGAAAATAATGTGCAATTATAATAGAATTTGCAATTAAGTAATGGTAAATGGAGGTATCTTATGTACAATGAATAATAAACCCTCAGAAAAGGGAGTAAAATATGATAATTAGTAATACAAATTGTGACATGTCTCTGTTATGTAGATAAATTGTCTGCACCTTCCTAAAGTGCTTTTTTTCCTACATCAGGTGATGAAGTGAGCTGCTGTATTTATGCCTGTTGTCGCTAATTTACGACATACTTTAAACTCTATCTGTACTAAGTGCTACAGATAAATTAACAATCACTTAATTTTGCATCAGCTTGAAAGCAAAAACACTGATAATATATTTTTTCTATAATTGGGAATAAATCCAAGGGGTTAAAACGCAAAGGAATTACTACCTATGATGTATATCAGAGTGTGGGCTGGCGTTTCGTGAGGAAAAGAGGGGAGACAGACTAAATATGTGGGATTACTGAAACACGCGCAAATGAAACCACTTTAGGTGTGTTTTAGTTCTGAAAAAACACATTCAGATTGACCAATATGGTAAAGGAAAAAAAGGAAAAATGTTTTACACTTTAGAAATAGGAGCGAACCCGATCTATAGTAGTATGATCACGTCTTAATAAACCCCCTCATTCCTGTTTACTCTTCAGTAGGTTATTGTTTCTTCAGGACTATAATCTCTCTATAAATCAGGACTAGTGCCCTCCACAGTGCACTCTCTCACCACGGCCCTGTGTACTTTATTGGACCTTGCCTGTCTTCAAAACCCCTATTACAATCTCCCACACACGCAGTGAACAGCGCGGCGTCACGGGCCAGTCCTGAACGCAGCGGTTGTTATTATAAAGCGCAAAACCGCACACGCCGACTCCTATGTCCTTCTCAGTATCGCCCCCGTTTCTCCGCGCGGCCGGGCTGATGCTCTCTGACACCTCATTACGCCGCGTGTTATCCGTATTACCCGCTCCGGGCTTGTGATCACGCCTGATATTGGGAAGCAAATTCCTGTAACTAGCCCAAGAAGAAAAGAGCCATTATCGCGTCCAATACACGGCGCGAGAAAAAAAACCAAAAAAAACACATCGACTTCGCTCAATAGAGAGGCTGCGAGATTGTTTCCCAAGATACATTTTCAAGGCTAATTATCTCGCAGTAATGACACGGTTATAGAGACGAGGCCGGCGTTCGCGCCACTCTCCTCCGGCTTTGTTAACGCTAAAATAAACACATTTTAGCCGCGGTTCTGCCAAGTTTCCAGCGCTGTAACACCTGCGAGTTCTGTAAGAGCTCAGAAATGCAACAGTGCCCTTTGAATGTAACCGCCCGTACATAACATGATACTATAATACGGCTACAGCAGAAAATCATAATATTGTAGGAATTTGGGGAGGTTGAGGCCTGATCTTTTGAAATGAAAGATGGAGCGTGTTCGTTTACATTGTCCATTGTCGTCCAAACTCACTCCTAACTTTTCTAACGTTTACCAGCGTGTTTCACAACTTTCAAGGTCCTGCCACAGTGATGGGAACCCATGGGGGTACATGGAATAACCTCAGTTTAAAAAAAAAAGTAGGTGAAACCGACTAGAATTTCAATATTACTTTCAAAGAAAAGTGACTTTTAATGATGTTTTCACTAAAAGGGTTGACTTTGAGAGTATTATTGCAATAATTTAAACATAACACCGAATAATCCGTGTTTAGTTGCTCACTTTGTTAACGTTTTGGCAGGATCCTTGAGTGTAAATGAATGCCTGAAGGGGTTTGTGGGTTGACAAAAGGGTTGGGAACCACTGATGTAAACAACAACTGGCTTGATTTTTCATGATTTCTATATGCGTACTGTCGATTCCTTGTGCTGGCTGAGGAAAAACAGGATTTTGGAGTGTGGTTTTTGCCTGGCCATCTGTGAATGACATTGAACCTCATGTCAAACGCGTTTCTGTTGCGGCCGCAAGTCGGAACGCGGCTAAACTCGGTTGTTTGTGCATTATTATGAAAAGGGTGCGTGTTGCGGATGCTGTAGTTGCTGACAGGTCGCAGTGGGGAGCTGTCACGGGCAGGCGCGGGCGGCTGACGCGGGCAGGGGCGTAAGGTGGCTCATGCTCCGAGCTCATCCAGCCTCCTGCAGCTCTTCTCTGCCCTTTTGCCTAGATGTACGCTGTATACAAACTGGTCCTGTTTTGGCTGGCTCCTCGCGTGAAAATCTCTCCTCTTCTGAGCACTGAGCTGGTCTGGGTCCAACGCGGCAACCTGACACCTGCTATGTTCTCACTCACATGGTACAGGTACGGTGTCAGGCTTAAAAGTGATATCCTTGTGTGGGCGTAAATGTAGAGATACTGCTCTGCATGTTTCGTAGAAAGTTGGGCCAACCAGCCGGGTCATATTGTGAGATTATTGTGGATCATTTATTACTACTATGACCAATCCGCCATCGTCTGGGTCAGCCGAAAAAAACGAGTATTTAGCAACTGGTATTTGTTTGTTTGTATGCTGATGCTGTGGCCCCGCTGAAAATGCGTGTCCGACTCGGTGGGATCTGGTCATCAAGGGCGCACTCCTTTATGCGCGCAGACATTATCTGATCACGCGACGAGCCGCGGCAAAGCAGAAAGCCGCCTGAGAAAGCACTAACAGTTTTCTTTGAGAAGTCCTTCAGAGCTCTTTAGATCCAGTCGCTGCTTGTCTGCCCGTGTCTGCCCGTGTCTGCGGCCTCATTCATCTTCATCATTTGCCCGTCTGACTGAGTTAACCAAACAAAGCGCTCGGAGGTGGCTGAGCTCTGCCTTTAGTGAAACATTTCCCCACATGAAGCGGCGGGACACGCCCAGAGAGGCCTGTCTGCCCCGCTCCACAACACAGTCACACGAGGCGGCGCGAGGAGTGATGGCCCCATGACAGATGGAAAGAGATTAGACACAAAACTCAACGTTAAATAGACACTTGAAGGCTTTTGTGACCCTGGTCCACCGCCAGCTCTAAGGCCTCTCTGATGTTAGTTTTCTCCAGCACTGTGGGCTAAGGCAGCCTGTACACTATAAAAGGAAAAAAACACACAAACCAAGGTTATAGGTATAGCCTTTAAGCTGTAGCACAGGCTGATGCTTTTTACTGGAAACTCACCTGAAAAAAGGAAGTACAAGTGCACTCCGTAAGATTGCAAAATGACCAGATAGAGAGAGAAATTCTAAAAGTAAACGATCTAGCTCCCTCCTTGTCCTGACTGGACCTGATTCGTTACTGAGATAAGCATAATTATTTCATGTCACGTATCATAGTGCAGGCCCAGAAGGTCAATTACAAGCATTCTGTAACATGTGTAAATCAAAGTTTCAGACTATCGCTAACCGGCTACTCTCGAGTCTGGTATTGCTCATAAAAATAACATGTTTGTAAGCCAGCACAATCTGGAAATCTTCAATCGTGGACCTTTCCTGTCCATGTAAAGTGTATCCGTGCTCGTCTTTCGCAGCCTTAGCGCTGGAGTGTGCGTCTGGTTGGGACGTGCTGCTCTGCTTGGGATGGATCCTGTCCAGTCTGTGATTAAAAAGCAGATGATGATTCTAATCATCTACTGATGACACACATTGGCTTCATAAGTGAGTGTGCAGGAGCAGCTGGGGCCAGCAGCCCTGCGCTCTAACATATGAGCTGCTCTGCATTAAAATTTATGTCAATGGATGAAATGCTTTAATGTGAAACACTTACTCAGAATCATAAATGAGCATATGGAGCCTCCACAGAAGTGAGCTCGTCGTTCTTGTGGATTTGGACAATTTGTCACGGTTAGGAACTTTAAGTGATCCAAAACGAAAAATGTATTTAATGATAAAATGCATGATCAATTTCACTTATTAGACCACAAAATACACTTGAGCGCATAAATCTGTAAAAATCTATTTCAGAGCAGTTAAAGCAGCATTATTTTTTCTCCAGTGACAATGAACCTCGTAATACTTTACCTTAAATGTTTTCTAACTGAGGAGTTTTCCTTTTTACAGCGAATGTGCTTTGGGGAAATGCCCCGTCAGTGAAGGATTATCCAGTTTATCCACTCCTCCTGCGCAACTTGATCAATGTTCGTGTCTGCACCAATACAAGAGCTCTCGTTGCTATATTTTAGGTGTTCCTTTTCAGAAAAACAAGAGTGTGCTTTTATGAAGATAGATGGTAAACACTGTTTTGGCGCTTAGCTCGGATGCAAATCTGGAAACGACACGGCCCGGGCTGCTGCTTACGGAAAGGTCAGCGAGGCAGCGCGTATAAGCAAATCCCAGCGTTCTAACGAGAGCCGCGCTCTGGCCCCCGTCTCCGAGCCGCCTGTTAGTTTCACTGCTGACTCTCGCTGACAGAACAGTAATAAGGCCATTACGCCCCACTCAGCAGCAGCATGTGGACGAGTGCAGTTTTATTCTTACGGAGAGAACTGCAGTCAAATGGGCACAGGACTGGAAGTTCGTAAATTAACATGTCAAAGTCTGAGAAGTCTCTAGTTGAGTTATATAACCAGTGGCGGCTGGTGATGTGAAAACCAGGGGGGGCTGTTGCCTCTACCTACCTTCAATTATATTTTAAAAGATACTTATAAACATTGTTTTTAACTTCAAAAAGAAAGTTATCTTTGGGGCATTTAATATTATTATTTTATGCAGAATATAATCAAAAGTAAACTTATTTCATTTTATTAAACTAAAAAAATAAAGCAGCATGGAATGAATGCTTTTGGAAAATCTTTTTTCTGATAAAATGAAATCAAAGTGTAAAGATAGTCACTATACATATTTTTGTTTTGCACCACTGATTTGTGTTTTGTACCAACAGAACAAAGGCAGGAGGCGTTTCCTCTTTGATTTCATGTACAGTATTAGTCCCAGACCTGCTATGGTTCCATTATGAGCCTCAGAGCCACAGGTTTAAACCTGTATAAACTGTCAGACAAATGATTAGGTCAGAAAATAACTACGTGACTTACGTGTTTAGATGAGAGTCCTCCTCCCTAGCTCCTGGAGCTCCACCTCTGTTCCCCTCTTCTGTCATAGCCCCTCACGGTCTTGAATCTTCTCTCCATCAAATGTCCACGTCCTGGGACATAACTGTCCAAGTCAGTGGGGGTTGTCCCAAAGTGTGAAATAAACAAGCAGTAGCTAAAGCAGCTGAGCTAGTTAGCATCGTAATGCTACCTCCAGTAAAGTCTGTTTGGACGTCACTTCTGACTGAAGAAAGTTGTCAAAGTCCATAAGTTGGACAAAATCTTTTCACCTCCTCTCAGGAAACAACACGAAGATTCTCCGGTCTCTCAAATGAGAAGTTTTTCCTCCGATCGTCCGTGAGCTCAGAGCTGCTCCCAACAACAAGCTACTCGCGCTTGTTTACAGTAGATGCTTCCTCGGTTTTCACGCGCCCAGCGGAGATTTTAACATTGCGCATGTCTGATTGGTTGAATTAATGATATGTAGTGACATTTTTATACCATATTAGAGCGCCATTGGTTAGATCGCGAGGGCGCTGTTCCTCGCCGCCCCAGGCATTAAATTACACGTTTATGACGCTGTTACGGCGCATAATGAAGCTGGCAGACAAAATGACACACTCCTTCCCCTCCGCTCCCCCTCCCTGCAGTGTATAAAACACCTGTACAGAAGAAAGTCATGATTTTGCTAAAACTTTTATTAGTTTTAGCAATTATTGGCGCCCCACCGCCCATAATGGACCAGCCGCCACTGCATATAACATAACTCTTATGATGAGTCAGATTGATATAACTTGTAGATGGATAAACAATGACTATATAAGTGAGGATGCTCAACTTAAGTTGTTTATAGATGTATTTTAAACTGCTTCGGTCCCTTCTGTGCCGGCATATTAAACTTGAGTGAATAATGCTGACAGTTCCATTTACTGTATACACATTTTTTGGTTTGTTCTGCCATGAGAACAATTGCAGAGGCTTTCGCAGAGAGGCGCCGATGACGGGTTTGCCAGAGCGGGCCCTCATCCGGACACCGACGCAGGAAAAGCGCCAGGAGAGGCTCCCTGCTGCTAGAACAATTATGTAACGGGGCCCGAGTCGTGATTTGTGCGTCTGTTGAGTGGCGCTGAATGGCATTTCGATGCGAGGGCCGGGGACACGGCCCATATATAGAGAGTCCTGTCAGGAGCATGCTGTGAACGAGCGCCGAGGCATTTCTACTGGCACCTTCCAATCAGCCGTTCATTCCTCTCTCTGTCGGTTACTTAAGCTTGGTGGATTTCAACCTTGTGCGTGTGTGTTTGTGAAGTCGGAACCAGAGTACCGCTGTGGGAAATGGAATCGACGCAGCGGTGACCAGGCTCGCCCGCTGGTACGGTGGTGAGTCTGGTTCCCAGGCTACCATCGACTAGGGCTGCCATTAGTCCGACATCTCTTTAATCAGAAAAAAAACTGACCCATTGTTCCGAAGTCCCGTTGGCCTGACCATAAACAGCGGAGATGTGCTTGGGGTTTACGCATGCTCCAAGTCGGCTGAAGAGAAGAGAACAGCTCTTTCACTGGCCTGTTTTTGTCTTGACTAAAGAGACTAATGGCGCCTCTGCTCAATGGTACATTTTTGGGAATCATGAGACGTCGGACTATTGGGTTGTCAGACCACCATCTGACTGTCACAAGCTCAGTACTACTTAGCTTGTCGAAATTAATTTGTTGAAATACTAATACTTCATATCTTTTTATGATGAAACTGGCTAAAACGTAACCAAAACCTTTTGAGTTTTCGTCCGACTAACATGCGCAGTTGGACAAGTTCCCCAGCTACTCCTACAAGTCAGGACTATACCCTGCTGTGCATGTTGTGGGTCGATGGAATAGAGCAGATCTTGAGCACGGGACAGAAAGAAACTGGACCTTCTGTCAGGTGCTGAGCGTACTGTACACTCTTTGACTTTCCCTGTGTCATATCCAGCCTACGCTCTAATTCCTGCCCACCGCCCGCCCGGCCGCCTCCCCTCCCTCGCCCACCCATCAGGACGACGGCGGGGCTCTACTCTGACATTGTGGCTGAAGCCGCTGCATGTCCTCCATCAAAGCCGTCGTTTCCTGCCACAATTTGGTCGCGCTACAATTCCTATTCAGTGCCAACAGCGGCGGCGCGAGGTGCATGCAATACCCTTGAACCGAGCGTGTTTGAAAATAGAGGAGTTTTTTTTTTCTTCCAAAGAGCGCCGTGGCACTAGCGGAATAACAATGACCAACCGGGACCGGGGAGGCACCTTTAGCGACCGTACGGAGAGGTCAAAGTTGGCCGCGGTTCAAAGCAATTAGAAGCTAAAAGAATCGGTTCTGGATCTCTTCTGTGTCGCCGGGCTGAAGGCGGAATTATTATTAATACATTTGTGGCAGGTGACAGCTCCGCTCTCTTTCAGGGGGCCCGCTCATTACCCCGCCGGTTCATGCTCGGTGTCACCTCGGCGGATCAACAGAGAAGTGTCAAAACTCGCTGCCGCTGTACGGCTTAATGATGTGTGACTGAGGGCTAATATTTGAGCGCGAGGCGGGGGACGGCGGCGCGCGATGGGGGAATTCTAAATGATAAAGCAATGTTTATTTTATGGCCCGGTGGCAGGTAAGTGTAGGGTTCAGGGTGACTGGTCAGACACATCAGCGGAAACCGGGCCGGTCGAGAACAGGCTTTTCTTATTCTTTACAAAGACATATATATCTAGTCTTGGGCTGTTGATTGGTGGGTGGAGTGTCCAGTCAGAGACACGCGGCGGAGGTGGGTAGAGTAGCCAAAATATTTACTCAAGTAAGCGTAACGTTGCTTTCAAATAATTTTCAAAAAGTTACTTAAGTCCTTGTACTTGAGTAAATGTAACTGAGTACTACCCGCCTCTAGAAAAGAGAGATAAAAGATCATTTATAAACAAACAACGCAGGCTTTTCTAGTCGCATTACTTACCGTCTGTGATTGGCACCATGTCTGGTTGTTTATCCTTGTCCGATTTTAAGTGCATATGACACATTAGACACATTTTTGGTCATAGTTAACACAATTATATTTAAGATTTTGTTAAAAAAAAATGGTGTGATGTTTATACTTTTACTTCCTTATTGGACACTGACAGGAAGTGACATAGAATGAGGCAAACAACTTTAAACTGTTGCCATACCAACCATAGATACAGACGGCATCACGTCATACAAGGGGGCGTGGCCTTGCCGAAGGGGGAAGGAAGTATGTTTGGCAAACACAATTTTTCACTCTTTTTATCCGTTTTCTGGCGGAATATAAACTTATTTATCACACACAAATAAAGTGAAGTCTAAATCGGGCCCAAATTAATGTTTTATTTCACAACAGATTGTTCAGTAGAAGCGAAAAAGCTGCAGTCATAGCTAGCGTTAGCATATAGCATGATGCTAACATGAAGTATCATATTAACAGGGGCTGTTGAACTACTTTGCTCCTCTCCATGTCTTTGTATCTTTATAAAACTATATTCTTTATTCAACATTTGTTAGAGTGATTTTGGAGAAATTAGTTATTTTATTTTATTTTTTTGAGATATGTATATATGTTATGTCAATGTGAAATGCTATGGAACTTTACCTCTATCTATGTCACTTCCTGTCAGTAGATAAAAAAATTCTAATAAAAATAACTTTTCTGCCCAATATTTTTTCATTAAAATTCCTGCTTCACTGAAATAAAAATAATATTACTGACAACAGATGTTATCCATTTATCTGTCTATCCATTGTTATATTGTATCCATCCATCCATCCATCCAACACATTTTACACACCACAAAATCCCAATCTCCTTTCCCCTGCGATACCCTCCTATACATACCAACGGTGTAAAACAGCGGGTTAGGTGACCGGAACAGAATGGCGTCTGGCCCCATCCTGTACGTTTTTGGGCTGACCCTTTCACACGCATCCATATGTCTGGACAGGTTCTGAGTGCTGCACGCCCCAGTGGAGGCGTTTATTGTAGTGAGTGAAGTATAGGGGAGTGCATTAGCGAGAGCAGCTGACACGTGGGCTGAGAGGTGAGACGAGCTGTAGTCTGTCAACGTGCCCTTCAACACGGGCCCGCTCAACGAGGAAACATCCCCCACATAGTCCGGAAGTGGAGTCCGCTCCAAATGACCTTCAGAAGTCTTCTTTGGAGCACTACAGCGTTGATATTTTATGTTTTCATGATTTAAAACAATGTCTTAATAAAACAGTACAGGCTTTCACTTTTAGTCAATGGCATGCTAGCAAATTGATTTATTTCATTCCATTCTCAAAGAGCAATAAAGAAAGCAACAAAAACATCGCGGCAGACCGGCTTCTTTCCCACGCGCATTCATTATGAACAGGTTTGGTATCCACATGTAACCTGAAAGGTGACTGAGATGAGGCTAATATCCAAACATAATTCATGTTCGCGGCTAAAGACGGGACATATGCAGACGTTACAAAACCTTTGGACCCGTTTTCTCAAAATGAGGTTTTCTTCACACTCTTGCAACAGTATCTCCACTTTAGTAGCGCCTGCGGACTCCAAACTTTCCAGTCTCGTACTTAACCATTTTTTCAAGGTTTTTCAGAGGGATTTTTTTAAATATTCAATTCCTCGCCTAAAAGCAATGTGAAATGTTAACTGTAGCTTAAACACTTAACATGATATCCCAAACCCCCTTCTGAAATACACGTTGTACCTAATATATTTTACAAAATGAAACCACCCGTTTTAAACCTGGCTCTATCCTTTATTTAGACTTGACTGAGGACATAACCAAGTGATATCTGACTTTTAAACATTGGAGCGTAGAACGAAACGTAAGTCTTATTATGACCCAGACAGACATACTTACTCGCGACGAACTACTCCAAGACAGCAGAGGAAACAACAAGTAAAACAGTCAAGCTCATCTTCGTGAATGAGATTATAATTCCTAATTTAAGGCCCCGGACAGACTGTGATGCATCGGTTCCGATGTGCGGTTTATGGGTTGCGCCCGTGAGGGAGCAGAGAGGGCAGAGAAAGGCATGAATATAATGAAGTGCCCAACAGTCCGCGGGCCCCATCAGACGAGCGAAAGAGGATATTAAAAAACGGCTCTAATGTTTGCTGGGAATGCGGGGGGCAGGTGTGGGCAGGAGGAGCATCAGCTGCGCTTACGGATGGAGGTGGAACAGGTCAGCGCTGTTTATCTGCGAAAGGGAGATTTTTAATAAGACCAGCGAGGAGATACAAACACCGCGGCCAAAGACGGGTGGAGGGTTTTGTTGTCACTACCGTTTCAGGGTTTAGGAAAGCAGATGATGATGTTTTTGTTTTTTTGCCTGGTGTTCGATGTTCTGGAGATCTGAGTCAAACCGTAATTTACCTCTTTATTTTGTCCTCTGCAGAGAAGGAAAAAATTGTCTCGGTGTGATTGTCGCGAGTCTATTTTTTCTGATTAGTAAAATGATGTTTACTCTTCTGACCCATATATTCTCTTATCTAGTCCGTCGCGTGGGAACGAGCTCCACACTTGGACTCCCGACTCCACTGTAGCAGGAAATACAGTAGTATGTGTGCCACTTCAAACAGATGTGCGATAAGTCTGAGCAACAAGTAGTGGAGAGTGCATCTTCTGTTCGAGATAGGGAGGGATGTAACGCTTTGATGTGGGGCAGATTCAGAAGAGAGATGCCACTTATCTGCTGGACTCCACAGTGGAGGAGTGAAGGAGACTCACAGTCTTTTATTAGTAAGCTGCAATATGTCCATAACCAAATAGGATGAGTGTTTTTTTTATATAATCCTGGCAATCACACAGGCTTATTAGTTGAAAATGCAGTATGTGGAGGTTTTGTGATGTTTGTGGATAGATGTGCAGTAACAGGACGCACTCGCGCTCCACTTTTGCAAATACAATTTCATGTTGTTGCCAGTTTATTACCTAAGGCGCAAACACAGTGACTGGAATATTTGTGCAGCTACACAGCAAAAACGCCAGTTACTGTTACAATTATCACTGACTTTAACCGCCTAGCCCCCGCCTTAACCGAGTGCATTTCCTGCAGTTCAGCTTTACCCAAATCTAAAAGCTTCTCGGCTGGAGCTTACAGGCGACAGGCCAGAGTGTAACGCCTCATTTGAAAGCTAAGACCGACAAAACTGATCAGCTTCTTCCTCGTCATGATTGTCACGTTTTGACATGTTTCGGTCTCATTTTTGTTACACACAAAAAAAAAATTGGTCCAAAACGCTCCAAAAAAGTTATTGAAAACCTGACAAAAATGCAACAATAATGCCACAAAAAAACAACAAAAATGTGATAACAATGTGACAAAAAAAGCAGTGAAAAGGTATTAGCTTTCAAATGGGGTGTTACCCTGGGTTATAGTCTGGAAGCTCCGGTCAAGAGGCTTTTAGATTTGGGTAAAACTGGAGAAAATGTGCTTGATTAAGGTGGGGGTTAATGGGTTACATATTGTGAAAGATTCCTAAAATTCTGAATTATTCGGAATTTCGTCAGATTTTGACGAAATGGGTATTTTTGACTGTTTGGGTTGACCACACACAGCATCATCAAAGCATAATATAATGCTAACTTCATGCATGAGGCTTTTTTTTTTTTTTTTTTTACAAATTACTATTGTTACAACTTACTTTCATAAGGTTGCCTTAGACACATTTCAAGAAGTCAGGTTTAGTTTAAAAACTTCACAATATAAAAAAACATGTACCGGTGCTGCAACATAGCTGATAACTGAACTTAGTGCTCATCAAGTGTAAATCAAACTCTTCAACGTTACCAAAAGACCTCAAATTATTAAATTCATGACATGTCAATTTATCAGCATGTTATCGATATATCAATCGTCGTACTCCCAGTAAATACTCAATATATTTAACAATTTCCATGGAATGTGACATGAATTAGATTGCTTATCTTATGGTGGCACGATGTTTCACTCAGTCTCTCCAACACCCTTGTCTCATTACATGCTGTCCCGACATGTCTGTAAGAAAAGGACATCTGCGGGTGATGGAAAAGCTTGTATAAAAAATTGCACAACCCGGACAAGAAGCATCATTTAGTCGCCATAAACGCCGACCAAAAGACTTCCCGGGTAGACCAGAGGGGGGAAAAAAGGCTAGTGTGTATGAGCCTGCCGTCTGGAGGGGGCACAGAGAGCGGCCAAATTGGATGAAGTTAAGCTGCACTAACTGCTTGTTGTGACTCCGGGGAGCGGGCTCAATCGTCCTTTTAGCGGCCAACTGCGGAGGAGAAAGCCCAAATTGTTGCGTGTTTGTGGTGGATTATGAGGGCCATGTCACAACAGCGGTTCTGTGACGGGCTCCGGGCCGGCGCTGTCGTGAGAAGCAGTCGAGGGAATGCCAATGGGGTCTAATGAGCGCTTAATCCGTGGCCCCCTCGATCGGGAGCGGGTCAGCTGAAACAATGGAAGGTGCAGGGGTCAGCGCGGGTCGCAAAGTCCGACCGCCGCCGCCGGGTCAGCGAGCACGCACGTCACCGGCCGCAGTGGAAACATGGGAGTCTGTAGGAGGACTGTTAAGTTGCATTACATAAATCTGACTCGCGGAATCTTGGAAAGGGGGCGTCGGACTGGCTGGGGCAAAGGATACGGTTTTACTCGGTGAAAGGATGGAGCCTTATGAGGAAAAATGTCTGTCTTGCATATAGTAAACATGTAGTAAGTGATCAGGGCCCACACGTAATAACGCCATTTTGTATCCAAGTGTAGCGTAAAAGGCAACCGAGATGACGCCAAAATCCAAATACGGTTGTTTTCTTTCTGGGAAACAGCAGCTAGACGGCTAGAGAAATCCACAGGTGCATTTGCTGAAGTCACAAAGCTTTAGGGCTCTAAATGTAATTTGTCCTCGACTCACATTCAGTGTCTCACCTTAAAATCTATGACAATTGTTGCTTTTACCTTGTCGTCTAGTGTGGTGAATATGTTTGTTAAGTAAGTGCTTTATTTGTCAATGTACAATTACAACAATACAACAAAATTGCGTTCAGGTGTTGGGCGCCATTGTGGGCCAACCTGACCAGCATGTTTTTGGAGGTCGGGGAGGAAACCTGGCTGGCTGCCTTCAGTGCTCCTCTGATCCTCTGAAACGGTGCACCGCCTCCTGGGTTTGTCCCTGTTTCAGAGCGTGGTGTTCTGCACTGGTCAGCTCATCCACCTCCTCCTTCCTCTTCCTCCTGCGCAGCTCTGTCTTTCACTCTCTTCTGGGAAGAGAGTAGCAGGCGAATATAATCCGTTTTATTCTCCAGTGAACACATAATAGTCAGAACAATTGTAGGGATAGAGGATTTGTGTAGCTTAGCTGTGAGTCTTGCCCGGGTACCTCCTCGTTTGCCCCTTTTTGATGCCTCTAATGTGCTGCAGGTTTCAGAAGAAGAAATGTGTAGCTTCATTTTGAGGAAAACAGTTTGGTACTAAAGCTACTGGTGATGTCGTCAATATTTACTCCATCAATCATTTTAAAGACCAACAAAGTCAAATGTAAATAATACAGCTAAAGATGTTTCTAGTAAACTCTCTCTTCTGTGTCTTTGGTAATTTGTGTATATTTTGAAAATGAAAATGATTCACTTCATATGTGACAATATTTTGATAGATGACGGATCAAAACGTGCTAATTCAAAGTTACTGTCCTAGGCAGAGCTGTTATACAACCTTAGCTTTTCCAATGTAGAAATCCAAAGTTTGCATTCTCTCACAAAGCCCGTGGCGATGGCTGCTCCCTGAGATCTGAATCCATTCCCAGGACGGCCTTCCAGAACCTGCCGCGGCGTGTTAATGAATGTTGTGCTCCCACGGCGAGTGAGTCATCACCTCTGCGCGCATGTTTACAAGTGGATGAGGCAGAGCGTAGGGCTAGGGTAAGCAGGTTTGGACGGCCTGTTGTGGGCTCTGGGCGAGGCACTGTCTGGTTGGAGGCTTTAACGAAAGGCTGTAATGATGGTGATTATGCGACGATGATCTAAAGTAAGCAGAATTAAAGCTCTGGTATAGGCCGAAAATGCATTGAAGTCCGCCCAGGCATCAGGCAATTAGGAGTTTAAAAATAGATTCATCTGAGCTGGGTTTTGTGAGGAGAGTCAAGCAATATATCGCAATTATTATTCAATCAACCTGTCATATCACGCAACATTTAACATTGGTTCCTCATCAGAAAAACATACCTGGAGTAGTATCGCACGTCTGACAACCAGTATTGAGTAATCTTGTTCAATTTGGTTGTTTCTTTTTCTGTCGCAGAAGCACTCTGATCTGTATTTTATTCAATTGTAAATGGAACACTAATCTGTCAAATGTTTAAAGCCTAAAATCCATCACCGGAGTGCGTTCATCAGGCCGCCATCAATTTGTTAGCATGCCGTTAGTGAAAAGTGAAAGCTTGTATTCACTGTTTTAGGCCTGACTAGCCCAATCTCTCACTCCTATCTGTATTATAAAGCGTGAAACGTAAATGCTGGAGTCCCGAAAATGATCCATATCCGCTTGTTTGCTGCTGTTCTTGTATTTTCCAGTTGCAACAATGTGTTTTTTCCCCCTGTATTTGGAAAACAAAAAGTTCCCTAATCCTTTCAGTTCTCATTCTATACTGTATTTATGTTGTTACTGCGTACTCTTTTTTCCTCAGTATTTGTAACTGTTCACTTTAGAGCCTTGTACATAGTTCTTTGTACATAATTCCCCTTTTTGCACGGCCTCATTGTTTTGCGCACAAATGACAAATCAAATCAAATTGACAAACTCCCTGGAAACTTGAGAATTCATTAGTCTGGCTTGTCTTTCCGGATTTTCTCTTTTCAACGCCTCGCGCCGCTTGACTGTAATTGGAATTTGGATCGTGCGGCGTAAACACTCGGTGGCGTCCCCGTGAATATTCATCAGGGCCTCTCGGACGGGCGGTGATAGCTGTGCGGGCGGGGTGGTGTCGGGGCGATGGCTTGTGTGCGCTTACCTCCCGGGCTCATCGACGCGCTCTTGTCCCCACAGCGCCGTCCCAGGTCAGCGAGGTCATCAAGGAGAAGATCCAGCAGCGCAGCGTGCAGCTGTCCTGGCAGGAGCCGCACCACCCCAACGGCGTCATCAAGGAGTACGAGATCAAGTACTACGAAAAGGTGAGGAAGTACGCACGTCACGGACTCACATAGACAACCCTAATTACCAAAGAAAGGATGTATTTAGACTTTTTTTGGACAGACAACATCAGACAACACATGACCAAACCTATCGAGTTCATGGTGATCAGTAAAAGCCAACAAAACAAATAAAAAGGTTGACCAAAAAGAAAGATCACAGGCTCTAATATTTGGTTGTACTGCAATGTCAAAAGATCTAGTGTTGCATGTTGTTTTCACAAAGATCTGCGTAGGTTTCCCCTGCCACTAAAAACATGTACAATAGGTTAATCCTTCAGCCCGGCTTCACATCTGGAGACGGGTCCCTGGGCACCGGCTGGTACTGAGGATGGGTCAAATGCAGAGAACTTCCCTAGAGGAATGAATAAAGTATTCACCTGATTCTGGAAGTTCCTGTGGGCGGTGCCATGATTTGTGCCCGCCCCTTCGCTCGTATTAGTTTACATTGGACAAGAGGAGTCGAGAGACAACACACAGACGTTTTCAGGCTGCGCAGAGAAACAGTGCAGTGTTGACTTGTTGGTGCTAATGGACATTGGACATTCCACACAAATCAATCTTTTAGTGGCAAACATTTTCCCTCGTTGTCCGCTTAATGAACGGACTTCATGCTCTACTGGAAGTGTCGATACAATGGAAGTGCCGATCCGTGGCAAAAAGAGGCACAAGTGGGCGGGGCAGAATAAGCTGGATAACTTAACCCCATACAAGTCAAGTTAATTTCTTTTTACTGTACTATACTGAGGGGTCATCAGCCAATTTCAAGACTGGGTAAATTGACAGGGCATCTGATTTAAAGAGCATGTATGCTAAACCGGACATGCTGATCACTGTTCTAAAGACGCATGACCCCTGTGGAGGGAATCTTTCCTCTTCCATACACTCAGTCTCAGACAAGACTATTTGCACTGCCCGGGTCCGAGCATTTGTGGCTAGACTTTCCTGATTCCAACATTTTTGGCTGTTTTCTCTCGAGTGTTTTTTGAAAGCCGCTTTTTCTTTTCTCCCCATTTGAAGTTGCCAATTCTTCTTCATTTGATATTCTGAGTGCATACTGCAATTCTGCAAGCACCTACTTTGTCTCATAATTCCAATAATGAATGAGAGGCTCATAAGATTTTAATCAGGGCCCCCCCCCCCCTGCACATGTTAGCGTTAGCATACGCGCCGACCTCACCACACGGCATCAGCATCAATCAGTTATCTCCCTACGGCACGCCACAACTTTACATACAACTTTAATATGTGAGGTCCGTGTAACATGTGAGGTCTGTGTAACATCATGCAGAGTCTCTGGTTAAATATTGGTGCAGATTGGTTAGCCTGGTTTAATTTGTGCATTCACATTCACAATTACGAATGCCGAAGTTCCTGAATCAGCCACATGTATTTATGTTTATCACAAAGAAAATCCAATCAATTGAAGGCTGTCATAGAAAACGATACTATTTTACCCCCCGCCTGAACCGAGTGCATTTTCTCCAGTTTGGAGAGCAGGGAGAAAAATATATACAGAATTACTCAAACCTGCTCGAATGACTTGAAATATGACTCTAGATCATGTTTTTGATGAGGGAACGACATTGCAACATGATTAAGAACTCAAAAAAGGTGATTTAGCATTTCCCCTATAAAGCTTATAATGTATCACCAGACAAATGTCATAACCAGTGTTGGGTAGTAATGGAATACACGTATTAGAATACTCATAACTGTATTCTGGTGCAGATTGGTTAGCCTGGTTTCATTTGTGCATTCACATTCACAATTACGAATGCCGAAGTTCCTGAATCAGCCACATGTATTTATGTTTATCACAAAGAAAATCCAATCAATTGAAGGCTGTCATAGAAAACGATACTATTTTACCCCCCGCCTGAACCGAGTGCATTTTCTCCAGTTTGGCTTTACCCAAATCTATAAGCGTCTATAAGCAACGGTGTAGCGCCTCATTCGAAAGCTAAGTCCTACAAAACTGATTGTAACTTTGTTTTCACATTGTTACCGCATTTTTGGAAAAAAAATTAGTTGTGTTTTTGTCTCTTTTTTATTGCTTATTTTGTTGCGCTTACGTCACGTTTTTGTCGTGTTTTCGCCACGTTTTTGTCACTTTTTTGTGCGTTTTCATCCTCGTTCTCGTGGCTATTTTGATGCTTTTTTTTGGGTAGATTTGGGTAAAGCCAAACTGGAGAAAATGTGCTCGGTGGGGGTTTAGAGGTTAAGCGGAATTGGCAAACATTAGCTAAAAAAACCCATTTAGGAACAGAAGAGAAAGGAGCTGGTAAACAACTTCATTATCTGCTGGGTCACTACTAGTAGGAGCAGGGCTTAATTTGTAAATTAGTAGCTTCAGTGATGGAACAGGCCAAAACAGTTATCTCATTAAAACCATTATGTCATCTCATATCTTTGCTAGTTCCTCCAAAATAGTTCCATTTACCCTGAAAACTGTAAGGAGGGGAGGATGCTTTTCTCTGGACAATGAATCTTGCTTTTTAAATTGGTTTATTGTTATTATGGAATGCACTCCTCTTCTACCTCGTGTTTTTTTTTTTTCTTCACAATCCCGCGCTCTATAGGCCTGCTGCCCTCCATTTGAAACCATGACATCAAGCTCCCGAACGCCGCGGTGCGAGAGGCGGAATCAAAAGGCAACGGGGCGGCGGTGCCAGCTCAGCCTGCAGGCCGGCCTGACACATCAGCTCCCTCTGTCACGTACTGTGGCTTCTGCGCTGGCCAGCTGTAGAAGTGGAAAATTGGAAACTACGATGACTTTCGCTAACAATGTCTGGCATTCCATTTGGCCTCGGCAGGCCGGAGCTCTCATGTCTACAACTAAGGACACGGTGTATGCGGCATGAGAATGAAGTCTGTAATCACAAGCTGCGGTTAGAGATTGTGACTGGAGAGCAGGCGGAATAAATGGGGAAAGTGGCGGTTCTGGCTCCCGTTTTTCTCGTATGAATAGGACGCGTTCACGACCTTCGAGAATGTGATGCCGTCATTTCAGCTGGAAGCGAGGGGTCCAGTATAAGTGCATGTTAATTCGCAGGTTTAGTGACGGATTGTGGCCTTGCAAAATGCGGAGGACAGCTTCGTGGTTCATCTATGACACAATGTGATACAGGAAATACCGTTTGGAGGGAGTGCTTCAGCAGGGAGAAAAATATATACAGAATTACTCAAACTTGCTCGAATGACTTGAAATATGACTCTAGATCATGTTTTTGATGAGGGAACGACATTGCAACATGATTAAGAACTCAAAAAAGGTGATTTAGCATTTCCCCTATAAAGCTTATAATGTATCACCAGACAAATGTCATAACCAGTGTTGGGTAGTAATGGAATACACGTATTAGAATACTCATAACTGTATTCTGGTACAGTTACTCCTTTCGATAGAGCTACTTTCCTAAGATCAAAGGAATATATCATGGGATTCGGTCATTACATAATCAGCTTCATATTGCATAACATGCATAAGAAAGAAAAGATCAGAACAATCAGAGAAAGGCTTAGCTCTGTAGTGCTTCACTTTTAATGACCAGTTATCTGTCTCTCCTCCCAAAATACACACAAGGATTTTAATTCTTTAAGCCGCGGTTCATGCACACAATACAAATGTGCGTCATGTGATCTGCTGTGCTTCTGGTGCATTTTCAAAGTGCTTTTTTGCGCTTCAAATTAGAGGTCGGCCGATATATTGGGCCGATACATGGGGATTTTACAATATTGGCTATCGGCCGAGCTAGCGCCGATAAAAGCCGATATGTCCGGGAACAAAAGTGATTGAGACTTCCCGTTTTTTGCATTGGAAAGAGCTAAGTCAGGGCATTAAAAACTTCCACAACTTCCAAGGCAATATGGACATGCTGCGTGTCATTTTAAAGCACAGACTGGAGAATCAAATGGCTGAGTTGGTTTTAACCTTAGGAATTGTATTTTTGGTCACCACGCAAAATGCCACGGCTAGCAACAGTATGCTAATGCTAACAGCTAATGCTAATGACAACTTATCAAAGCTGGGACTGAAACTATGATTGAATCGCCTAAAGTAATAAAATAAAACCGGGCCACTGCTGGACTGGCCAAGTATGTTGTTACAGGATTATAGACCAGAAATTTGGAAAAATATTGGTCGGAAATATCGGCCAAACATGTTGGCATCGGCCTTAGAAAAACCCATATCGGTCAACCTCTACTTCAGATTAGTTCATGACAGGCTCTGGAACAAGCGTAGCAACATATTTTTAATCTTGTGCCATATTTAAGATAAATGTAACGCATGTGAAAGTGAAACTAAATCCAATTTAAGAGTATTCTCCCTAACAGTTTGTAACACATCTTTTCACTACATTTGAATAGTATATATGAAAACAATGTTCACTGACGTCGTTGAACTCTGTGCCTATTTCGGTTTCATGTGGATAGTGTTATGATCTGACTCAAGACAGGAGGGACCCAACTAACAGACACCAGAACAAGGAGGTAGAGGTTGAGGAAGAATTTATTGTCCAGGTAGGTGGGGAGCCGGTCCAGGATGATGAGGCAGGTAATCTCCGACTGGTAGTTGTCCAGGAAAACGAACAGCGGTGAGGACTGGGGGAACACAGGAGGCAAATGAGAAATATTCCAAGATGTATACAAGACACAAAAAATACAATGTAGCGCAGCCAACTAGATACCCTGTAACGGAAAGTACAATCTGGCAGAGTCTGGCAGGTGAGCTGGGTCTTTGAGCTGGAGGGCTGATTGCAGATCAGCTGCAGCTGCTCCCGGAGACTCCGCCCAAACATACACACCCACACACACACACACACACACACCCAAGGAAAAAGGAGGGGAGCTGGGAAATGGAGGTGCAGCAGTGTCAGAGGGGTGTGACAGATAGGCTCGGCAATTACAGAGATATTAACCTTTTTCATACAATACTAACCTTTTCTGCGCCAATGTTGAATGAATAGGCTCTTTTAAATGTTACGCTGCCACTTGAACCTGTTATATATGAAATGACCGGACCCTCTCCAGCCATGCTTCTGGGTGAATAGAAAATAGTCTCCCCGTCTCGCCTCTTCTGCTTCCAAACAAGTTAAATTGTGGTAAAATAAGTGTCCGCATTTCCATGACCACTGTTTAAAAGAGTCTGAAACGCGGTATAAATATTAATATCGGACTTGAATGCACTTTTATCAGCCGCCTTTGTGTGCGTTTGCTGTAAAGTGGTTAAATCCATTCAGTCGTTTTCACAAAGTGCAGGTAATTACGCCCTGTGAAGTCTATCGGCAGTATTTTAGCGGGCGAGCCATTAAGATAACCGCACTTCAATGGGACTCAATTATGAGCTGGATTCTCACATTACCGCGGCGGCCCCTCGTTCAAAGCTCTGCGCTGAAAAACATACTGTCTGTTCCCGCAGGATCAGAAGGACAAGATCTCCACCGTGCGCTCCCGCTCCACCACGGCCACCGTCAACAACCTGAAGCCCAGCACGTCCTACGTCTTCCAGATCCGCGCGTTCACCGACGCGGGCTTCGGCACCTACGGGCCCCGGGTGGAGATCACCACCAAAGAGGAGAATGCAGGTACGTCCGTCCCAGGAAGGATTTAAAAAAGGGGGTGTTTAGTCTCATCATCTCATGCACATCTTCATAACTGTCTTACACTTTGTTGGTTATAAAATGCCATCTTGATCTATAACAGCTGAAACAAAACAGCCAGTAGTTTCACTTCCTGATTTACAAGCCATCTCCCCATAAGCCCCTCCCACATCCTCCTCTTGCTGTCCATCGCTTCGCAGCTATTTCAATTCCACTAACCTCTTAACCCCTGCCTTAACCAAGCACATTTTCTCCAGTTCAGCTTTACCCAAATCTTAAGTTTCTCGACTGGAGCCCTACTGCCTATAGGCCAGAGTCATTTGAAAGCTAAGACCAAAACTGATCTAAGATTTTTCCTTGCATTGTCGCCGCGTTTTTTGTCGTATTTTTGTGGCTTTTGCATCACTTTTTCATGCCTGTTTTGCTGCGTATGTGCCACCCCTTTGTTTGTTTGTTTTGGTAACCGTTTTGTTGCTTTTTTATCACTATTTTGTCACCTGTTTTGTTTGCGTTGTTGATGCTTTTTTGCTGCGTTCTCATCCTCATTTTTTTTCAAAAAGCTTTTAGTCTTGGGTAAAGTCGAACTGGAGAAAATAGCTCATATAAGCTGTAGTGAAGCTATGGCGAGCGTTTTTTTGTTTTACTTCAAAAGATTAAGCTTAGAGATCCAGAGGTGAGGAAAGTATTTCCTGGATACAAAGGACCTCAGCAGGAGCTTTATGAAAGGTGCCGTCATGCTAAACAAAAAGCCTCTGGGGATAATTAATGATTACTCAAAGCTGCCCGTGTGGGTCCAAACACAACTCCGGTTATGTTTTTGATGAAAGAACAACATTTCAAGAAAGTAAATTTTGCATAACACTCCCCCTTGAATCTGAATCTGTATGAATAAATATAATTTTCATCTCATTGTTAAAAAAAAGCTCAAAAGTCGCCCTTGCATGCATGCTAATCCCGCTTTAAAACCTCCAGAATTGAAACCTTGCAGTGGAATTTCCAAACACGATTAAGACTGATTCCATTTGTCTGAGTTTAATGAGTTTCTTTTGGTCGCGCTCATCATTTAATGCGATCTTCATGTTAAAATTCATTTTATTTGGAGTCCAGATTGAATCAGCGTAATGAGCACAGGAGTGGGGGAGGTGTCGGTGCTCTGACCGGCCCGGTATCAGACAGATCAGCATCTGTAAAAACCACATTGGGTTATGCACGGGCCTTAATGCTCCGGCTCACTGTTACAACCCAGAGAAAGGATGGCTTTAAAGCAAGGTAAACACAAAGTACTCCCAGTTTATTTATTTATTTTTTTACACTGACAGGAGTGGAAGAGAACAAGAGGTGTTATTAAGGTGAGACTACAGCAGTGGGGGGATAGACAGGAAAGGATACACGTTTATTTCTGAGAAGTACATGAGCTACTGTGCAGACTGTCCTTTACAATATTGTACTGTAGGGAAAAAGTGTCGCACAAAATGTCTTATCATCAACTGCATCAACTTGCAAAAAGTATTTTAGAAATAAGTAGAAATATCTTGAATTAAATGTGTCCTTGATTTTTGTCACTTTCAAGTAATAATTGTGAGTGCGATAAGATCTTTTTTCTTAATCGAAGTGTAAATAAAACTTGCCTCGTGGACAGATTTCTTGAAATTACTGTAGTTACTGAAATCAAGGACAAAAACTCATTTCGAGACAACTGTACTTATAGATAACTGTTCGGGTGCCTCCTTTTAAAAACACACTATTAACTGTGTGTATTTTCTCCAGTTAAGCTTTACCCAAATCTAAAAGGTTAGAGCCTAAAGGCCAAAAACTTCTATCCCTGGTGGAGACGAGCTTAAGGAGCGAGACATGAGAGGGGTGAATGTTCAAGGAGGAAGGCAAACGCAAACGAACGACGGTGGGATTAATGATGCGCTCAATTTCAAACGGTCCAATGAACCTGGGAGATAACTTCTTAGACATACATTGCAAGGGAATGTCCCGGGCGGACAACCAAACCTTCTGTCCAGGCCTGTAGTCGGGGGCTGGGACACGGTGCCGATCCGCTAGCATCTGGTTGCGAGACCTGGTGCGAGAGAGAGCAGCCCGGACCTCCGTCCACACTCGGCGCGCCCTCCTCAGGTGTCCTTGCACCGAGGGCACCACCACAGCCCTCTCTTGTGTTGGGAAGAGCGGAGGTTGATGGCCAGTAGAAGCCATGAACGGCAACATGCCTGTGGCCGACGAGACCAGGGTATTGTGGGAGTACTCAATCCAGGGAAGGTGGATGGACCAGGAGGCGGGGTGGCTGGCTGTGACACAACGCATAGCTGCCTCCAGATCTTGGTTGGCCCGCTCGGTCTGGCCATTGGTTTGCGGGTGATAGCCTGAAGACAAACTCACAGTGGCCCCAATGGCTCGACAAAATGCTTTCCACACCCGGGAAGGGTGGGGGAAGGGCCCCCTGTCCAAAACGATGTCCTGAGGGAGTCCATGCAGTCTGAAAACGTGTTGAACCAGGAGATTTGCTGTCTCCAAGGCAGACGGGAGCTTAGGGAGAGGGACAAAATGGACAGACTTGGAAAAACGATCAACAATAGTCAAAACGACTGAGTTACCATCCGACGGAGGCAGGCCTGTTACGAAATCCACTGCTATGTGGGACCACGGCCGATGAGGAATGGGGAGTGGCCTCAGCAACCCAGCCGGAGGACGATGAGAAGCCTTGTTGGCACAGACAGAGCAGGCGGAGACAAACTCGTGTGTGTCGGACGACATAGATGGCCACCAGAAATGTTGTTGAATAAGGGTAAGTGTGCGGGAGATACCAGGATGGCAGGCAACCTTGGAAGCATGCCCCCATTGCAGCACAGCGGACCGGACAGTAGGCGGCACAAACAGAAGTCCTTCTGGACACTCCGCAGGGGCAGGTACTTTTCTTTGAGCCACTTGAACCTCCTTCTCTATGTCCCAAATAGAGCAAGCACAAAGAGGGTAAAATGGTGTCCTCTGGTGGGGCAGCAGAGGTGGCAGGAGAGAATTGGCGTGACAACGCGTCAGGCTTCACGTTTCTGGACCCTGGATGGTAGGTGAGCGTAAAGTTAAAGCGGCCCAGGAAGAGGGCCCAGCGTGCCTGCCGCGAATTGAGCCTGCGGACAGAGCGGAGGTAGGACAAATTCTTGTGATCCGACCATACCAGAAAAGGTTGAGAGGCCCCCCTCCAGCACAGTGTCTCCACTCCTTGAACGCCAGGACCACGGCTAAGAGCTCACGATTCCCCACGTCATAATTCCTCTCTGCAGGGGTGAGTTGTCGAGAGAAGGCGCAGGGGTGCAGCTTCCGATCGGAGCCTGACCGCTGTGAGTGTACCGCACCCACTCCAGCCTCCGAGGCATCCACTTCCATCACGAACTGAGCCGAGGGATCCGGATGTCTTAACACAGGAGCAGAACAAAATAGGTGTTTTAACCTAACAAAAGCAGCATCGGCTCCCGGGGACCAAGAAAACATTTCCTTGACTGAGGTAAGTTTGGTGAGTGGCGAGGCAACGGTAAATCTTTGAAGTTCCTTTCTGGTTGTAGGTGTGGGCCAATCAGCAACTGCTTTTATCTTGGCGGGGCCCGACTTCATTTGCTCTTTCTCCACCACAAATCCCAGAAAATTGACTGAGGAAACATGAAAATCGCACTTCTCGGCTTTCACTAAATGTCTATTCTCGAGGAGCCGCCGCAGAACCATTCTGACCTGTTTGACATGCTCTTCCAGGTTTCTTGAAAATATCAGAATATCGTCCAAATAAACACACACAAATCTATTCAACATGTCACGCAAAATGTCATTAATAAGCCACTGAAAAACAGCAGGTGCATGAGTCAGGGGTGTTAAACGCCGTCTTCCACTCATCTCCTTCCTTGACCCTGACTAAATGAGGCACCAGGAATCAGATCAATTTGACAGTCGTAAGGTCTGTGTGGTGGCAGGGATGATGCACGGTCCTTAGAAAAAAACTCCTTAAGGTTATGATAGTCAGGTGGCACTAGAGACAGATCTATGGAGGAGAGAGAGTACGAGAGCCGGGGGGAGGAACTGCAGCATGTAAGCAATGGGAATGGCAGAACAAGCTCCAATTATCTATGGTTTGGGTAGACCAGTCAATGTGCGGATTATGGAGTTTAAGCCATGGGAGGCCCAACACCAGTGGGGCTGACAGTGATGGAACAATATACAGGGATATTAACTCGTGATGATTGCCAGAAACTAGCAGGGACACTGGAACAGTTCGGTGAGTCACTCTGGCTAACACTCTACCGTCTAAGGCCAAAACTGCCTTAGGCTCCGGGAGAAGTTCTGTAGGAAAATCGGCCTGGGAAACCAACTGGGAGTCAATGAAATTCACATCCGCCACAGTAGAGTCCCTCTCTAAAACGTTGCTGACGCTCCTCCTGGGTGAGTGAGATTCTCCCAGGCTGCATAGGCTCCTCTGAAGTACGTGGCACTTGCGGTGAAGGGGCTGGAAGCTCCGGCAGATGAGTAGCCCTGGGCTGGAAGATTGGGATAAAGTTCCTTGACTTAACCTCTCTTTCCCTGCGTCTCTCACGAAGGCGGTTATCAAGTCTGATGGAGAGTGAAATAAGGGCCTCAAGGTTGGCCGTCTCATCTCGGCTGCCAGCTCGTCCTTCACCTCCTCACTCAAACCACGATAATACATTCCTTGAAGTGCTTTGTCATCCCACCCACACTCTATAGTTAAAATACGGAAATCAATGGAATAGGTAGAAACTGAACCAGAGCCCTGACGCAAGGAAAGCAAACAACTACTAGCCTCCTTAACCTGTTGTGGGTGATCGAACACGCGGGGTCCATGGTGGCCAGATAATTCTGTTGTGCTAAATCATCGGACCATCAAAGCAGAGACTGACCCGGGAAGCAATTTCACTAGTTTATTCAACAAAACTCGGAGGCAGGCAATGGTGGCAGGCAGGTGAGGCAGGGAGCTGGCCGACTGGAGCCTGACACCGGAAGGATCTAGACGGATGGAAAACAACAGGTAAGAATCTTGAGGTGCGAAACAAAATCTCTTTCAACAAATCGAGGTGCACAGAAGAACTACCGAACAGGATGGAATTATCTGGCAGTGTGGTGCTGAGACATCCAGGTGTTTCTACTGTGGTACACAGTAGAAACACCTGGATGTGCAGGTGTCTAGTCTCAGTCACCAGGAGGAGTCAGCCACGCCCCTGCTACACACTGCTCTGCTGCAAAAGATAAAACAACAAGGGGAGGGGGACAGCACACAAGCCAAATCATAACAGCTGACCCACAAAACTCATCTAAACCGATCTTTTTACTTGCGTTGTTGCCTTGTTAACGTCATCACTTTTTTTTTTTTTATTATTGCGCTTTTGTTGCGTTTATGTTGTGTTTTTTATCACGTTTTTTGTCGCTCTTTTGTCGCATTTTCATCCTCGTTTTGTGTTGCTATTTTGACACTTTTATGTGAAGAAGCTTTCAGATTTGGGTAATACCAAACTGGAGAAAACGTGCTCAGTTCAGGTGGGGGGGTTAAGAGATTCATCATTTTTAAAGCATTGGCAAAGAGAACCCGTTAACTGAAATAAGACAACCCCAATCTTTGTATCTAGTATGCCAACCGGGAAATTAATCATTTTTATGTATAACATTTCTTATTTCCAGGTGAAATGATAAAAATGAATACACTTCTGTATGTATTTACTTCGGTGACCTTCCGCACAATCTCTACTGTAAATGTATCCTCCTCCATGGTCGAAGAATGTCTTGCTCAAGAACACCACGGCAGTATGAGTTGCCCCCCACACTCACATACACACACCGAAACTCTCTATCATTTCCTCCACTTGATCTCCGCCGAACACCTCTCTCCCGCCCGTATTCGCGTCTCCTTTTGTCAGCGATCGGCGGCGTGTCATCAGAAAGCGTAGGGCGTGCGCCTTCGCAGTCCCAACCTGAATGTGTCTTTGTTGAGATGAAGGGCACCGTGGCGCCGTCTGGGACTATTAAGCCCACTTTTCGGAGAGCGAGCGGCTGCGAGGACATCGCAAAAATAGCACCTCCTCCCTCTCTCCCTCCACCAGCGAGCGAAGAAGAGCGGGGTGATCAATCTGTACAGGCTCATTAGGCCCACTTTAGCTCATGGAAACTCTGTAGGTTCAGAAATGAAGACGGAATTTAATTTTTTTTGTGGCATTTAGGGCTTTGGCTAACTTTAAGAAAATGGAAATGCTACATAAGGAGGCAATACGCAATAATAACAACAGTACATGGAGAGGTAGCATCTCATTTTCTAGGTTTATTTCTTTATTTACATGCACTTATACAGTAGTTATAATTATTGATAACAAAAACTATCATTCACTCATAATGCATAAGCGCTCGTGCTTCGTAGCTAGAAGGTGTGGACAGGGCCTTTCTGTGTGGAGTTTGCATGTTCTCCCCGTGTCTGCGTTTGGTTTCCTGCGGGTGCTCCGGTTTCCCCTACAACAAAAAACATGTGCAATAGGTGAATCATCCAGCCAGGTGACCACCAGCCTGGCTCCACATTAGGGAGAGGGATCCCTGGGCGCAGCACTGCTGCTGCCCACTGCTCCCTACGGGTCGTCCAGTGGATTTGAGGGATGGGTTAAATGCAGAGGACAAATTTTGTTGTACAGTTCATCTATAACCATCTGTAACCATGTAATGTAATCACAATTGTATTTAATGGGGATCGTTTTCTTTTAGTGCCTAGGTCCATGATCCTTGTGTTATTCAACCAATCAGCATTACTAACAGTTTCATTGTCTGTTTTCATCGCGCTATTTGTTATTTAAAGCAGAACTAAGTAACTTTTTACCCAAGACGCTACAAGCGCCACTGCAGCTGTCGCATGTTGCGTTTTCTTTTACTCATTAATTTTCCGTGAGAATAAATACTACACTGAGAAAAGACAAAGAGGGATATTGTACATTGTGCCACAACACAATTATACAATAGAGATATTTTTTTCCGCTCAAACTTGGCTGTAAATTCTGTAAAGTGGCGCTAGCCCACAGTTAGCTGTTCCTGTTAGCCTGTTAGCTTCTTCTGATCGTGATAAACCAAATAACACAGTTTTTTTTAATGAAAGCTGCAGACAGAATACAGTCAGGACTTACCTGTCCGCCATGTCATAAACCTCAGAAATGCGAGCCAAAAGGGATTTTGTCGACAACTGAGAGCAGCGAGGGAGATGTTTTCAATTAGTGTTTATTGGGGCTCCGGGTAGGAGGCAGGGAAAGTTGCAAGTGTAGTTTTCTGGCCAGAGACAGCAGGGGAAGAAAGACCCCCCAATCATCCCAACACTTAGTCCCTCAGAGGGACTGCAAAAGGATTTATTAAGCTATAAAAGTTACTTTGTTCTGCTTTAAGATACTTCTTTTCTTACCAATAATGTTTATAAAGCTTTTGCTAGAAATCTTTTTGTTAATATTGTTTGTATATATTCTGATTCTTTTGTTTGCATATTGTCTTACTATCGGTACTGTACATGTATTGAGAGCTGGAATAACAAGTGAATTTATTCCACTGTGAGATCATGAAATGAACCGTTTGCTCTGTGCTAACTCTCCCTTGTGCTATGTCTCCCCTCAGCCACGGTGGTGTCGAGCGAGCAGAACCCAGTCATCATCATCGCCGTGGTGGCCGTGGCGGGGACCATCATCCTGGTCTTCATGGTATTCGGCTTCATCATCGGGAGAAGGTACGCTCTCGCGGGCCCCATTGACTCTCCGCTGCTGTGAGTGTGCGCTTCAGATTTCAGCTTTCTGTCACTGGAGTCCCCCAACGCACCACATCGTCTGTGCATGTGCTGGCATCACGCGTCTCACGCCGACCCCGATCCCCCACCCCGAACATCTGAAGTTATGTTTGCACATTACAAAACCCATGGCTGAGCGCTCGTGTCATCTTCATCACAAAGCATCAAACCGCCGAGCCACCGTCCCGTCACTTCATCTGAACCCGTTTTTTATGTGTTTTGTGGTACAGCAGCATAACTGTAGGAAGGAGCGAGATAGGCTCTGAGCACAGAATGTTTTTGGCTAACTTCCTGTTGGCCAGCGTAGGGTAAACGCTACTTCCTGTCCACGTTTACAGCGTAAATTAAAAATAAGATTAGGTTTTTAAAACAGAAGAAAACTAAAATAATAAATCAAGCTGAGCGCGTTTCATAAAAATGTGTACAGATGGTGGTGCTATTTTACCATTTGTTAGCATCAAATGAACGTTAGCTTCAAGGCTAACGCTGAAAACACTAGGGATGCAACGATTCACTTTTGTCACGATTCGAAACGTATTGCGATATGAGGGTCACGATTTCGATTCGATACATTTAATGCGCTGAAAAAGTATTGTAAGTCCTATTTTTTTTTTCAAATAAGATTATGCTGACAAGCAAACATTACTTAAAACCGAATAACACTATGTGCTGTATTGTATCAAAATAGGTTCTAGTGCAAAATATTCAAATGCTAAGCTCTTTAGAGCTTTAAAAATACTGTATTAAAGTTTCTTTTTTGTTTAGTATGTGTGAGCTGCTTACATTATTATTTTATTTAAGAATTTACATCATTACACAGTAATGGCAGCTCAAAAGGACTAGACTAAAACAAGAAAGCCAATGTGCGCTGACTCCATATTTAATAGGCCTATACACGACTCGTGCATTGAATAGTAACACATGCAGCTGCTGCTTTCCCCATAAGGAGCTCTCCCCTAATAATAACATGTCAGCCTCTCATGTACAATTGACATTAGTTTGACATTTGATCCAGCTTAATCCCACCTGAGTTTACCAGATAAAGTGTTCAAAACTATACTTTTATGTGACAACAACAGCAGGAGTGATTTTTCTTATGTTTATCGGAGGCAAATTTGTATTTTTTATTTTTTTTTACCTTTTCTGTCCTCCTCGCTGACAGCTGTACAAGAGGCATGACGCCGTAGATGGAGCTCATGTTGGTTGTTTCCAGACACCATTATCTTCCTCTGGTCATTATAATCCATAGCAAAACCCTACCACAGCTGATCTGCGTAAAGGTGGTGTGTTTTCTTATTGTTTCTCGCCGTGTCCTGATGCGCGAAGCTAATAATGCGACAAACACCAGCTCGCTAACACACGTGTGGCTCCCTCCGCCTCCCAGGCAGACACACAGGAGGGAGGGGTGCTTATGGGGAGGAGTTTCTTTCTGTTCAGAGGGGCTGCTGTGTTTCTCAGGGAGAGTGCACAGGGCTGATAGTAGCTAGCGGGCCGCCACGGCACATCTACAATATTTCTTCGATTCCTATTGAACATATTTGCGTATTGGATCGAAGAGGCCGTATCGAACGATTCGATATAATATCGAGAATCGTTGCATCCCTAGAAAACACTGAAATCTAAGTATTTACATCCTAAGTAAAACATACAATTAAACAGTTTTTAACACATTGTAAGTAATTATCCAACAGCCTGTTCCCTTCTACATAGTGTTTGAATATTTATGTGTTTCAGTGATAACACAACAGGAAGAAAACACAACAGGAAACAGTCGTTACCCTAGGAAGTTAGCATCATGTTGCTATACAACATCCTGTGCATAGAGCCTATTGGGATCTTGAAACATTGCCTGCACACATCTGCTTCTGGAAATGTCATTTTAAAAGTTAAAGCTGGGGTACCTGTTTTTTTTTGGGTGTTGTAGAATACATTTATTTTTGCCACCTCAGAGTATGTTGTAAACACAGCAAAACACAGACCTGGGTGTATTGTCTTCACCTAAAGTTGTATTAAGCAACGGATGATAGAAGTCTAATCTAAATTAGTGGAATTTATCTTGGGGGTGGCCGCCTCTGCTTCACTTTGTCACCACTCAATGCTGTATATGGGTGTGAAATGTGCATGTAATTACATTCTTTGAACAATTTAAATACACAGGAGGGATTGTGAGAGCTAGAAACAAGTTTGGGCCAAAACAAAAATGAACAGGAAAAATCAGGTACCCTAGCTTTAAGGCAAAACGTAGGCTAATCAGGCTTTGGGGTAACTAAGGCTCATGATATGTTTAAGATTCATACATTGAGAATGTGTTCTAGTCTGTCTTTGTTTCAAATTTCAAATCACTCTTTCATATGTTTTCATAGCCGTTGGTTACCCCATGCAGGCTTCATTTTTCCAAATTTGTCAGTTAAGTCCATGGGAAATAGGAGCTAGGAGCTCTTAACGGATTGGTCACTGCTGTATAAACACTGTGGTATAATTGTGTATGTACATTGAAGAAGCTAAATGTTGATCATGAGTATGATAATAAGAATAATTGAGAAAATGGAAACATAACATTTAATTCCAGTCATTGTTTAAATTCCAAAAGCTATTTCACGATCCGTGGCAAGGATTTTAGATATTGATCCTAGAAATATAAAACTCCGAAAAGTCAAATGTGAAAAAATTGTCAAGAAACCATCCTCAAAAGGTTCGAAAGCATAGTGAGAAGCCTTCACTGGCCAAGCGTAAAATAGTTTGTAATACAGTGCTGTCCTTGTAAGGGTTCTCAGAGGGATCAGCCGGACCATTCCAAATCCATGTTCGGTAAATGCATGTCCATCAATAGCGGATTACTCACAGCACCATGTCATCGCTCCGTCAGCCCAAATGCTCCTCACCTGCTCGGGACAACCTTCAACAAGCTAATATTAATAAGCACTGTACCCACGCTGCCCCCTGTCCCGTACAGTGCATGCATTCTTTGATGTGTCGAAGCTTGAGCTGCGTTCCCATGGCGGCTCAGCGGGTTTTACGTTTGTCATGTGCAGATTTGTGTGGCATTAAAAGTGCTGTTTGTGAGACTTATTGCATCGAGCTGACTGTGTGCGTGTGGCTCTTTTCTTTTTTTGTGCAGACACTGTGGATACAGTAAAGCCGACCAGGAGGGAGACGAGGAACTCTACTTCCAGTGTAAGTTTTGCTGCCCCGGGCTCCATCCTTATTCTAGACCTGTCTGTTGACATGTTTCTCTGATGGAAAGATGTCTCTATAATAGGGATGTAACAATATCCAAGTCTCATAGTCGGGTATTGTCACTGTATCGCAGTAGTATTTGCAGCGTTGCAGTATTGAATGGCCACTTTTCTGTCAACATTTCTGGTGTCAAGTTCAGTCTTCATTACGTCATATTACAAAGATAACTGTAAGGCAAAGTGCTTAAAGCCTTTCTGCAGAACATTCCAGGTTATATATTACTACTGTATGTCACATGAGTAGAGCTAAAACCTAAACACATATCACCACACATCCCCTAATGCAGTGGTTCCCAATCTTTTTGTCTCACGTACCTCTTGAGTCGTTCATTTATTTCCCAGTACCCCCTATCTCAAGGATCTTTCCAATATTATAACAAAGTGACCAATTAATTTAAGATTATTCCATATTTAAGAGTGGGTTGTGTACAAAATTAAGCTAAAATACTCTAAAAAACAAACCTTTTACTGAAAAACTTTATTAAAACCAACTTTCCTTAGAAATTGATATAGCAATTCTACTCAATTTCACTTTCTTCTCAATGTGAAACAATATCAAGTACCCCCTGCTATGTGTTCAAGTACCCCTGGTTGCAAAACACTGCCCTAATGCTCAGCTAGACACAGACAATCGCTGAGTTGTACTTTTGATCGCTGTGCAAAATAACACAGCTATTTACTAATCAAGGCTGGGACAGAAACTAGGCCTAAAATAACACATTTAGTTTATAACATACTATAACTGATATATCATGTTTGTAATGCACACGTTGCTTAATGATCAGATTGCTTTATCAATGTAGCCTAATACGCCCAGTCACCCTTGTTAAATGTTACAGTTACATTACAGTCTATCAATAGAAAATCCCTTGATATGAAATGTCTAATTTGCAAAGTGGACCGTTCATTTTTCTTTCATTCAATTCAATTAATTCATCTTTTTTATTTGAGCATCTAAGTTCCACAAAGTTCAACATATGAACAGAGTTCAGCACAGTAATCAAAGCCAAAAAGAGATACATGCGTAGGTGAATAAATAAATAACGTGGATATGATGCTCAAAAGGAGTAGGCAGAAGCGTAAGCTTGTTAGTGCCTACCCCCTTTTGTACTTAAGAAATAGATACATTCATTTACTAAGCATAATTAAGAAGATATGACACATAGTTCTTTTGTCCTATTCCAGTGACTATACAATCAGCAATATTAACGTTACAACCATTCTGCTGATCCCAAGACAAGGAAAGAAAACTCTTTAACCTTCTCTTCAATAATTACAATACCCATCACTGCCAATAACAACTAGTCACCAATCTTTTAATTTGATCATTTGTCCCTTGTTATTATGAATTAAATGCTTTTAATGGACATAATATTATTTAATAACTTATTAATGACCATATTATATGATAATATGAATAATATTCACATCAAGACACTTTTAAGAAAGTCTCGTCGTATCTGTTGGTATCAATTAACAAAAAATACTCAAACCCCAAGTATAGGTATCAAGTAAAAATTAAAAATTAAAAAAGCTGGATCTTTAACCTCATGTTTGGATAGCTTATAGTCAAAGACGGGTACGGGTTAAATTAGAATATCACTCAAAAGTTTATTTCTGTAATTCAACTTAAAATGTGAAACTAATAGTATATGATATAGACTCATGACATGCAAAGTGACATTATGTCAAGCCTTTGTTTGTTATCATTTTGATGATTATGGCTTACAGCTTGTCCATCCATCCATCCATTTTCTTCCGCTTTATCCGGGGCCGGGTCTTGGGGGCAGCAGTCTCAGCAGAGATGCCCAGACTTTCCGATCCACACACACCTCCTCCAGCTGTTCTGGGGGGACCCCGAGGCGACACCAGGCCAGCTCAGAGACATAGTCCCACCAGCGTGTCCTGGGCCTTCCATGAGGCCTCCTCCCAATAGGACATGCCTGGAGAACTTCCTGAGGGAGGCGACCAGGAGGCATCCGGAACAGAAGCCCTAGCCACCTCAGCTGGCTCCTTTCGACGTGGAGGAGTAGCGACTCGACTCCGAGCTCCTCCCGAGTAACTGAGCTCCTCACCCGATCTCGGAGGGTGCGCCCAGCCACCCTGCAAAAGAAACTCATTTCGGCCGCTTGTATTCGCAATCTTGTCCTTTCGGTCATTACCCAAATCTCATGACCATAGGTGAGGGTGGGAACGTAGATCGATCGGTAAATCGAGAGCTTTGCCTCCTGACTCCGCTCCCTCTTCACCACAACAGTCCGATACAGCGACCGCATCACTGCTGACGCCGCACCGATCCGTCTATCGATCTCACGCTCCATCCGTCCCTCACTCGTGAACATGACCCCGAGATACTTGAACTCCTCCACTTGAGGCTTTGGAGTTTTTACAGTAAAAACCCCAAATAAAAAATTCAGAAGAACTGAAAGTTGTGCAGAAAACCATCATTGACACTGTGAATAAGGAGGGACTGCTTCTAAAGGTAATAGCAAAAGAAGTTGGATGTTCTCAAAGTGCTGTATCAAAGCACATTAATAGAAAGTTAAGTGGAAGGAAAAAGTGTGGAAGCCGCAGGGATGAGCGCAGTCTGGAGAGGATTGTCAGGAAAAGGGCATTCAAAAGTGTGGGGGACCTTCACAAGGAGTGGACTGAGGCTGGAGTCAGTGCATCAAGAGCCACCACACTCAGACGGATCCTGGACATGAGCTTCAGATGTCGTATTGCTCTTAAGCCGCTCCTGAACTACAACAACGTCAGAAGCGTCTTGTGTGGGCTAAAGAACGAAAGACCTGGTCTGTTGCTCAGTGGTCCAACATTCTCTTTTCTGATGAGAGCAAATTTTGCATCTCATTTGGAAACAAGGTCCCAGAGTCTGGCAGAAGAATGGAGAAGCACACAATCCAAGATGCTTGAAGGCCAGTGCGAAGTTTCCACAGTCCACTGGTGTTGGTCCATCTGCTTTATTAAGTCCAGAGTCAGCGACTCTCTACCAGGAGATTTTAGAGACTTCATGCTTCCTTCAGCAGACAAGCTTTATGAAGACGCTGACTTCATTTTCCAGCAGGACTTGGCACCTGCCTACACTGCAAAAAGAGCCAAAACCTGGTTAAATGACCATCGGATTACTGTGCTTGATTTTCCAGCAAACTCGTCTGACCTGAACCCCATAGCGAATCTATGCGTCATTGCCAAAAGAAAGATGAGAGACATGAGATCGAACACTGCAGAAGAGCTGAAGGAGCTATTGAAGCATCCTGGTCTTCCATAAGACCTCAGCAGTGCCACAAGCTGATAGCATCCATGCCACGCAACGGCATTAAGGCAGTCATTCAAGCAAAAGGGCCCAAACCAAGTACTAAATACTTATGCATGATTATAGCTTTCAGAGGACCGACATTTCTGTTAATTTTTTTTTTTATTGATTTCATGTAATATTCAAATTTTCAGAGATTTTGAATTTTAGGTTTTTACAAGCTGTAAGCCATAATCATCACAATTATAACAAACAAAGGCTTGACATATGTCACTTTCCATCATATATTAGTTTCACATTTTAAGTTGAATTACAGAAATAAATGAACTTTTGAATGATATTGTAATTTTCAGAGTTTTATCTGTATCTATGGACATGAGGTGGGGATAGTCCGCTCCCGGCATCCAAGGATGCTGGGAGAGGTCTGAGGAGATTCGAGGTCGCTTACAGTAAATATCCTTTTTTTTTTTCAAATGCATTTTTACCAATAAAAACACCCATAATAACAAACATTTATTTCAATTTGAAATGTATGGCTTGGCTTTAACAGCCTTCACTGAATTTGAGAAAAGAATCATGGTCTGTTTAGTTTCTTGAACATTTTTACAACAAAACAATTGTGCACATTACGCCGAAGCTTTCGGTTTAATGAGAATTTAGATGATGTATTATTTTTATAATGCCATACTGTGCAATGGTCTTATTAAAAGGGTTGTCAAATTAGCTGGGGATTGCAAAATAGGTTTGTTGTAATAAATAATAATTACTGTGGAATTTTATTATTTATATATATATATATATATATATATTTTTTTTTTTTTTTTTTTTTTTTTGTAGCGTATATTTAATAAGTACTTTTAAATTGTACTTATTTAGTCTGACCTGGGGAAGTTAGAGGTAAAAGTCACATAACTTGACTTGAACTTTTATTCCCCCCAAACATTGTCCTCATTTTCATCCCCACCTTCGACACTATTGATTTAGTGGCCTTTTTTTCCGTCACATCTCCTCGTGAGTGTCTGAAACTCTCCCAAATAAAGAAGTCAGAGAAACTACAAACGCTGCTCAGTGACAGCTGTCGGCAACTCACCTCCACTCGACCCGAACGCGCCGGGTTACTCTCTTAAAAATGCACAAGGCAGACATTCACAGAGTGGCACTGCGGCAGTGAAGCGGTCCCTAATGAAGCCCCAGGAGACGCCGGTGCCACCAGCGTTTACCCCCCCGGGGCCATGGAACCGTCAGCGCTATAGGCAAACCGCTCATCCGGACGCTCGGGTCACAGGTGGAGCGGGTTCGGACGGCGCTAAGTATCTGTCAGATCTGGCAGAAACAAGTAAACACGGAAAACAAGCGAGCGATATATATACACGCAAACAGAATACAAATGAGGCAGAGAGCAGTTGAAAGGAATGATTTATTCAGGATTTTTTTTTTTTTTCAAATACTTTGGCGCCGACGGCCTGACGTCATTTGCTGCATATCGGTCACTGTGCAGGTCTCAACGTCCTGACTCCAAAAGTTATTATTAGAATTAAATACACAAATGGGTGAATATTAAAATACCTTTAAACACTTTTGCTACGGTATTTAAGGTTGTCCTCTGCAATTCGATCCGTCCTTCAATGGAATCTGAATGAGTTCTATGAAAGTAAATGGACTTGTAAGAACTTTTAATTTGTTACATCAATGGCTCCCAGTTATTTTGCGTTGGCACTAATAGACTGTAAATTAAGAATTGACGAATTATAGCCTCCTTCTTCCTGAAGCCATGAGGAAATGGCGACAAGCTCTGGAATTTCCTTGCTCTAATGCACGGGTTCCCAAGCGTATTTCTGGCCGCAATCGCCAAAGTCACTTAACCCAACACCTCGGGACTCCCTTCTGCATTTATAATAATTTAAGGTGCAAAAATAAAAATGAATCTGGTTTAATGATGTTAGTTTGGATACTGTATTTAGATGTTTGGCTTCATTTCCCTGCAATATGCTGTTTTCAATCAAAAACACAACAAATTTAATGTAATTTAAAAAAATTACATGTGGTGTGCCCCAGGGTTCGATTTTAGGCCCAGTGCTTTTTAACCTGTATATGCTCTCCCTCTTGGTGATGTCATCAGGAGCTGGAGCCAAAAATCAAGCCAAACTGCTAGCATGAATGAGCTTTAGTTAGCCTGCGCTGAATGGGGGAAGCCACCCAGTCTCAATTGACAGTCTATGATTTCACTTGTTTATTTTTGCAACATATTTGAAACAGACCTGTAAAGGCAACATTCAAATTTAACATTAATATTGAAATAGTTACACCTTTGGTTCCAGAACTAATTCCATAAAGAAGTGTTTTTGTCCGTTAAGAAGACGACTACGTCTGCAAACGTGATTACTTAAACATACATGAATTACATATGTACAGTCTATTATATCTGTTGTATGTTAATGAAAACATTCAGCCTCGAGGACAGGCAAAAGTAGGAAAAATCAAGTGATTCAGCTTGTGCGGAAAAGGTAATTACAGAGAGTGGAGGAGAAGCAGCGGCGCACTATATTCAGACAGCTCAATGCATTATATATAAAAGACTACACATTATGTAACTGCACATTGTACCAAGTAACAGAGCCTACCTGCGTGGAGTGTCAACATGGCTTTTCCCTAAATGCTCTCACCTCATATAACACTTGTTTGCAGATGCAGATTCCCACATGACTATTACTGCCTATTGATGAAACAAAGATTATGCTTGAGAGTAAGATTGTACATCCAAAACTGTGCATCATCCTGAATACCACAGTAAATATTTTATGGATCTCTTTGCGTTTGACCTTTCTGTCTCCATAGCATTATTGTATCCAGCCTGTCGTCCACAAATACCTTTTCCATTTGGGCAAAGGTTTTGGACACCCCTCATCTAATATGTCATGAAGCACAATGGCCGCTGTCCAGAAACAGGCAATTTATTTATGTCATCTACATAAATAAATACAAATAATAATAATAAACATTTCATAATTTAACCTCTTAACCCCCACCTGAACCAAGCATATTTTCTCCAGTTTGGCTTTACCCAAATCTAAAAGCTTAAATAAAAAGCATCAAAATAGCGCCAAAAACAAGGATGATAACACAACGAAAATGTGACATGAAAAACACGACAAAAACGCTTAAAAAATGTGACAAAAAAAGTTACTACTTTTGTAGGTCTTAGCTTTCTAATGAGGCATTACACTGTTGCTCTCCAGTTGAGAAGCGTTTAGATTTGGGTAAAGCAGAACTGGAGAAAATGCACTAAAAAAAAAAAAAACTAAACTAAAACTAAAATCTAAAATTGTATATGTATTTAATCAAAGCCAGTTTTCTCATCCACAATAATAATCCTAACAATACTATTATATATATACAATTTCCAATCTTATTAGACCCAGTTCATTTGACCTTTATTTGAAGTATTCTGTCTTCAATGTACTTCACTGTAAGTCTAACTTCTAGGTGAAATATCTGCAATAGGACGTAGTAAATACATCTTAAATCGTACCAACTTTATTGGAATAAAGTTATTATTCTGAAGTCATTTTTCCGGAGTGGCTTGTACAAGATGCCCCAGTAATAGCGTCCCCTGGTCTTGGGCACGTGGCGCGGTGTCCCGGTCCCTTTATGCACTTTATGAAGAGTGTGCGCGCTCATTAAACTTTAACGCTGACAGTTTATACTGTTATCAGTGGGATTTAAAATTCATAGTTACAGCCCCACGAGCGCCCCGTTCACTTAATCGCACATAATGCAGTAAATTGCTCTTAATTCGAGACCGTGTTTGGAGCGGGGCCCCCCTACCCCTGTCCCGGCCCCTGGGTGACCCTGTTTGTTTTGGTTATTTCACTTTTAATGTCTAAGCCGCGTACCTCGTGGATGCTCATAAACTCATATTATTGTTGTTTTGAAATGGCGCAGGGTGTTTTTAAAGAGCCCGGCAGCTCCTCTAAAGCCATTAAAAACGCCGCTTTCGAATCAAATCGCGTTTTTGGCTTGACAGCATGATGTTTTTACAAGCAAACTGAAAGCACAGGCTAATCTCAGTATGATGTAATAATTACACATTGTCAGCGGCAAACCAATTATAGTGGAGCACGTGGCGCGCTGAGTTACATTGTGTCTGTTTTTTTTCCCGCTCAGAGCCACACAATTACCTGCAACGCTCTCGACGATAATCTTCAAATAAACATATTCTAACCCGAGAAAACGTGGCGGCAGTTTCCGGCTCGATAAGTTAATGTGCGAAATGGTTATTTTAAAACCCATCAATATGCATGTAGTTAGTTGAATCACAGTCTTTGAAGAGTTGGAGTCCATTTGTAAAGTCCCCTTGGCTGCAAGAACATGGTTTATAAAGTTATGTTTGAATCTGTATCTCACATAGTAGGGCATTTATTGTGTTCTACTATGTTGTATTCAGCCGTACCATTTAAAATAAATAATTTTTTTTACCCCCAGTGAAATCATAAAACATAACCTGTGAAATATTAATACAGTAGCACGGACTAGTGCTGAGAAATGAAAGACGAAATACATTTATAAAAACACTTTTTTGTGAAGTTTTTTTGTGTAAAAATTTTGATTTTGGCTTATATTAGACAAAAATGACTTAAAAGTGCTTGAATTATTGTGCTCATTTTGAGTAGCATTGGACCATTTTATTGCCAATGGTACAAGAATGATGTTTCTCTCTTTGCAGGGGGTTGATATTTGTGCGTATTTAACCTTGTAGTGACCCAGAGGCTGTATGAGTGGTCAGCATGGCACCTTTACTTTCGATTACTTGGTCTCTACAACGCTCCAGGATCAACTGTTTTGTAGGTTTTCTGGTGAAAGCCTCCGTCAGCAGTGAAAACCTTCCAAGAAAATTGATCCTGTAGCTTCCTAGAAACTACTGTGATGCGAAGTAAAGGCGCAATGCTGACCACTCATACAGCCGCTGGGTCACCACAAGGTCAAATACATACATAAACTTTTTTTTTTTTCACATAAAAAGTTGCACAATGCACCTTTGATTCAAGCCCTTTTCAAGCCATTTTGCAACGAAAAGACGGCACTTACGGTGATTAGTGCCCTTTCCCTATCCAACAAGTGGTGTTTAAGTGTCTGCTTTAGCCCTGCTGTTAGCCATGTGATGCTAACAGGTGGATAAAAAGGAAATACTTTTTTTTTTTTTCCTGCAGCGCATGGAAACTTGGCCCTGTTTTAAATCATTAAAGCTTGCATATTTCTGCTTGCATAAATATACCCTATCCATCTTTATCATACATCTGTATAGGTGCTTAGTTAGTGTTCAGAATGACTGAGTCCCTGTGTTTTAGCTGCTCAGAAGGAGACGCCGTGAGCTCGGGAGACGCTACGAATTTTCCGGTCACAAGAGATTTTGTAAAGACACACACGGGATTATTTATTCCTCCATTTATGGCGTAAAATACCCCTCAAGGGATGTTCTGAAGGGTAAAACAATGCTTAGTGTAAACGTGTTTTCTTTGTCTTTTTTACAGTCAAATTCCCGGGCACCAAGACGTACATCGACCCCGAGACCTACGAGGACCCCAACCGAGCCATCCACCAGTTCGCCAAAGAGCTGGACGCGTCGTGCATAAAAATCGAGCGGGTGATCGGAGCAGGTGAGCGCGTCTTATAGCTCCCCATACATCACGGTGACAGCCATGTTTACACCTTGAGTATAGGGACGCTGCTCTTTTCTTTTTTTCTTTTTTCTGAAAGCACGATTGCAGAAAGGCAGGGGTTCATTGCAATTAATGTGTGGTCTCGTGGAGGGCTTCTGCCGGTGAAAAATCGCTGCCACATGGGTTTTTCCAAAGGCGGTCAATGACAGTATCTATGCATCTCGAGCACGTCTTATTATAGGTCCCGCTTCCATTCCCCTGGGGATAACAGGATGTCGCGCTCCAATTTGTATTCCAGCTGCTTTGTCTCTAGGATGAATTTGTCATTGTGAGGCGCGGCTGATCCTGACGCGGTTCATTCCTCACAGGGGAGTTCGGGGAGGTGTGCAGCGGGCGACTCAAGCTGCCCGGGAAGAGGGACGTGGCGGTGGCCATCAAGACCCTGAAAGTGGGCTACACGGAGAAGCAGAGGCGGGACTTCCTGTGCGAGGCCAGCATCATGGGGCAGTTCGACCATCCCAACGTGGTGCACCTGGAGGGGGTCGTCACCAGAGGTACCCACAGATGGTTGAATCTACTGTGTTTGTGGGATTATGGGGTGTAGATAAAAAGGTCATGTTTTTTAAGGTGCACTCTTAGTGGTAAAAACTTTATAGACAAAGCATTAAAAGTTTCCGGAATACATTTTCTCAACAAATTTGCCCAGAGAAAAATGATATTCTAAATATTTCTGTCTTCTAGTCCAAGACAAAAGAGCATTGTGTGTTAAACGAATGTCATTAACTGTCATTCGATTAGCCACGCTGCCTGTTTCCCTCCGCTTTATTTAGACAGTGTAATAAAAGAGCAGATGGTAACTTTTAATTAAAAGCCAATGAAACCAGCGCTAAAAATATCTGAAAGCGGGATCAGTGTTTATGGAGCAGCATTGTAAGCAAACACCATTTAGGAATCAATTAATCACCGAGTGTCTCTTGTCGCAGGTAAACCGGTGATGATCGTCATCGAGTACATGGAGAACGGCTCATTAGACGCTTTCCTCAGGGTGAGCACAACTTCTGCCACACTTCCCCTACACTTTCACAACTTTCTCAAAATGTTCATTTCACCCAGACCCGAACTATAGCTTCAGATTGGGTTTCATTAACCAAACCCAATCTGAAGTTGGTCAACTAATAAACCAATGTTTCAAAGATGGTGCTTAGTCCATAGTAATACCCCTTAAAGGCCTGTGTTCCAGGTCAGACCATGGTAGCAAACATTCATGTAAATTTAAGTATATTTTTTTGTTCACAAAAGCACCCTATTTCTAACGACCGAACAGCTGTTGCTGTCGATGTGCTCTACCTGCTATACTCTGCTATAATTTAGAGTAATGAGGCCAAAGCCATGGGTAAAGCGAGCGCAGCACAGCAGCCCTCTGCAGAGCTCCACATCGCTCTGGTCAGTGATCTGACCTGCTTGTGTCTCCACAGAAGCACGACGGCCAGTTCACAGTCATCCAGCTGGTGGGGATGCTGCGGGGCATCGCGGCTGGGATGAGATACCTCTCCGAAATGGGATACGTCCATCGAGATCTAGCTGCTCGCAACATCCTTGTCAACAGCAATCTCGTATGTAAAGTGTCGGACTTCGGGCTGTCCCGCGTGATGGACGACGACCCCGAGGCTGTCTACACAACAACGGTGAGTCAATTAAAGCAGGGCCTCACACCCAGCCGTCTGCATTCTGCATGTCTCAACGCTCGAATTAGACCTTCTCCGTCTGAGCACTTTTATATGAGAGAGCCATCCATCAGACACTGTTTACCACTAGTAAGACACCAGATACAGAGGCACGACTGTTCCCCATGCACAAAATAAGAACAGGCTATAAGTGGGGCTAGGCGATACCAACTACAAATATAATTCTCACTTTTTACTCCTGTCCTTACACAATCAATTCTAAACTATGAAGGAGTACACGCACACAAAGAGCACAGGAAATGCTTTTTGGTTTGAGTTTTTCACATATTCCTAACTTGACCCAGAAACTGCAGAACCCTGTATTCACAATCACAGTTTAGCCTGAACGGAGTGCTTTATGTGATGGCATCTATTACGTGTGTCCTGTACCTGTTCTGCATTAACGATGTTTTATGTTTGTAAATGTGCTCTTGTCAGTGTGTCTGTCACTAAGTGTCTGCCTCTTTCTGCTGCCGTTGTAGGGGAAGAAGCAGGATGTGTTGAATTTGCTGTTTGCTCCAGCCACTGACCTGCGTTTTGCTGAACAGGGAGGGAAGATCCCGGTGCGATGGACCGCGCCGGAGGCCATCCAGTACCGAAAGTTCACCTCGGCCAGCGACGTGTGGAGCTACGGCATCGTCATGTGGGAGGTCATGTCCTACGGGGAGCGGCCGTACTGGGACATGTCCAACCAGGACGTAAGTCTCACCGCACACTCACCGCCTCGCCATCCGAACTCACAAACGAGATTTTTAACTTCAGAAACAAAGTGCTCGGTCTTGTCAAACTGTCCTTGGAGTAAAACAGTGTCACGACCTTGGGCTAAATGAATTCCTCTGAAATTCCAATGATCAGTGGACTCTGAAGGAGAGCAGAATGAGACTGAGGCGCAGATGAATAAATCTACGATTATTTTGGGGCGAAACATAAATAACACAAACAGAAAGCCGTCACGCACAGACTCAGTCGTCCTTTAAACTTTCTAATGATTTATGTAGATGACAGTCGGCTGAACGCGCCGCAGCTACACGGTGGAGGGAGCTGAATTCACGGATGCAAACGTGGCAAACTACTTGGAAATGATGTGATATGTTAGAGTTATTACTACGATCTCCAACGAGACATCGAAATAATAATGAGTTCAGTATAAACCAAACTTTTATCTCCAAGGTTCTGCTGTACGGACTATACAACGATGCGGCGAGTTTGGTGCGTTTGGGGAGTAATCGAAGCTAAATCCCGCTCTGTACGGCGCATCTTTCCGACCATCCGTCAACAATAAGACAACGCAATGACTCAAAATCGCCAAACTCCCCCGACAACTGCGGCGTGTTCGGGACCAACTCCTGAGTGGCCCCCACCGAGAAGAGCCCCACCGAGCCCCGTCTGCTGCTCTGATCTGCTCTGTCTGTCCTAACTCCCGACACGCGCTGATTGATGCTGCGAGTCAGATTCCAGTGTACGGCATCAGCACAAGCCGTTTAGGATTCAGGACCGGCCCTTGAGCTGAGGGGCCCCCTTTCCAGGTCTCTCTCTCCCCACAGTCAGCTGCTGTAGGAAATGCTGAACATGGCCTGCCCCCGAGTGGCGTTTTTTGTTTTTTTCCCTTGGACGGTGCTTGACAGGCATCACTGTCAGAATGCGCGTCAGGACGTCGGCTCCTCCTGGGGGGCGAGCGGTCCCCATTTGCATTTTTTTTTTTTCTTCTTTTTTTTTCACTGTCGGAAGTGTTTTGACACCTTTCCTCCATGACTCATTTGGGGAGAGGCCCTGACAGGAGAGATGATGAATATGTGCAGGAAATACATCTTATTCTCAGCAGAAAACGGCGAGCTGGCGATGAGGGTGACCCAGGCGCAACCTGCTTCTACAATGCTGTTTAATAACTAGCACTGGAATCCTAAGGACCGGTAATGCTGATGCAGAAGAGAAAGCAGAAATCAGTAGTACACTTCTACACGGAAACTGTTTTGGAGGGAGGGAGGGGGGGGGGGGGCACAGTTTCTGTCTCAAAAAAAGACAAAAGGTCACACGCTTTAATACTTGTTAGGACCGCCATTCTTTCGCAATGCGAGCCGTCATTTTGGAATACACCTGTGCCATCAGGGAAGAAGGAAACCATTAGTGGATGCAATAATTCGTCCTCTGATCTTGTTCTTTGGGCACATAGCGTTGCTGAGGTAAAACAGGACAATGTATAGATTTGTTGCCAGTATATAATATTCAAAATAAATTCACATTTAGAAAAGCCCCGTAAATTACGAATCATGATAATCAATTGAAACCATGTGATCGGTATCGGCTGATAAAAATGTTAGTGATCGGTCCCAAAGGTCCTGATGGGTGCACCTCTAGGCAGTGTATGGAGCCCCCTGAAAGCCTTACCTGGAGAACCCCCAACCACCGCAGTTCACAGTGAGCCCATGGAGGAGCTGACAGGAGAATCGAGTGCAATCTGAGATGTGCGTGGAGTTAAAAGCCTGGCTCAGTGTTAAGCAGCTCTTTATTTGGCGCTCACAATGGAGGCTTTCATAGAGCTCCGCAGAATGGAACGGACACAAAACACTCGCATTTGTCTGACGTTTCAACAGCCGCAAATAAACCCAGCTCCCATCAGAAACTTTGCACAGGAAGTATGAAGAATGGATCGCACTGTGCTAATTTGAAATAGGTTTGTTGCACTTGCTCGGAGTTAAGGAATTATGGCACATAGAGCGAGAATGTATACTGAATTTCAGCTTAAGCTCATCACCATCATGTTGTGTGGTGAATTTGGGGTTCATCTCATCATGGAGAATGTCACCTCTTGGGCATGTTTTGGGTTGATGAGGGAAACCGGAGGATCTGGAGGAAATCACCCAGACATGAAGCGAGGGATCAAACATTGTCCGGGAATCCAACCTGGGACACTCTTTCCACGAGACAAGAGCGTTTACCACTCGGCCAAATACAGAAATCCTGAAATGTTTACTTTGTTGATACAAAAACAAGTTATAAATTATTATTATGAAAATTATCAAAAAATAATACACACAATTAAGATGAAATAATGTTCTGAATTGCATAAGATTCTTTCTATCCAGTAATCTAAACTAATGCTAGAAGTCTAGAAGAACTTATTTGTTGAGAAGACCAGGACTCTGCTGGTTTTGTTACTCATCCTGAACATCACACACTCTGCCTTCTGGCTCTGCCCCTTCTGCTTTACATGAGTTCAGAATGAGCCGAAAGTCTCCAAGTCCATTCCCGTCTGAATTAGAAGGCATGTCCCTGTATAACTGTTTCCTGTGTGTGGTCAATTTCAATTAGAGTGTGATGGATTATTTTTTTTTTTCTCCAAAATTTCTTCCCTTCCCTTGGGTCTTCCGGCACACTCCCCGGGGTACGTATACCAGAATTTGGGAACTTCTGATCTATTGTATAGTAACTTGTATCATAACAACTAGTTTTAAAGGGGAAATGTCATGCATATGGAGCTTAAAAAAGACTTAAAACACATTATTTTGGGCGCCAAAACATTTTACATTTTAATAAGTCTCTGTATGAATTAAAAAGTAACAAGGCGAAAAATCTTGCCTGGGGCTCCTCCTGCCGGCAGCTGTAGAAATAATTTTCAAGGTTGGACGTACGGTGGCGTTAGCAGCTCCAGCTGTGCGTGATAAACACACTCCGAGCACAGAGCAGCTCAAAATCGATAGGTTTGAACAATGACACAGGTGTAATCAGGACGTACAGAACGAGGCGCTGACACCGTAGAAGAAGAAACAGCTAAATTAACAGCTTTGTCCGAGGATTAACTTGAAACTGTGAAATACTACTCCAGGTTTGTCTTTGATGAGGGAAGAATCTTAAAACATGGTTTAAACCTCAAGAAAGTTTTGCAGGATGTGTCCACTGTAAGATTTGGTGAGTCGAGTTTTCTAAGGCAGCGTTGTCTCGTGCAGGTGATAAAGGCCATAGAAGAGGGCTACCGGCTGCCCGCACCCATGGACTGCCCCCCTGGCCTGCACCAGCTCATGTTGGACTGCTGGCAGAAGGACCGGGCGGAGCGGCCCAAGTTCGACCAGATCGTGGGAGTGCTCGATAAGATGATCCGGAACCCCAACACCCTGAAAACGCCGGTGGGAACATGCACAAGGTGAGGCCCGCCTCAACGGCTTGTAAACGAAAGTTGGCAAGCAAACTGAGCAAATAAGGCGGGCATTTTCTGAACTCCCTGAAAACAAAAAAATGCGATGCCAGTCTTCCATTTATACCGGCAGCAGGTACAAACCGGAGCCCTTATATCTTTACACCTGCTCCGACACAATGGGGAGTTTGCACCGGCGCTCGAACACATTAGCGGCTGATCCGGAGTCCAGAGGATGATTTAGACGCTGTCGTTCACAGATGAAAGATAAATCCTTTGAGATCGATCCCACAGAGCTGCCTCGGTGGCTTTATGGTCAATATAGCCGCCTTTTAAATCAATCTCTGTAATGAGTTCTTGGTACTCCGAAGTGCAGTGGGAACAGAACAGAAAGGCCTCGCTCCGGAGTTTGTCAAATGAATGCTATTTGCGCTCAGGCCATAGTTTCTGAGGTGAGACTGATGCGCGGCGGGTACATTTTTGGTTAAAGAGCAGTTTAATACTTGCAGACTTTACAGAAATCCATTCAGGGAGGGGAAGAGTTATTGAGTGGGTTATTTCTCACAAGGCTGCATCCTTCATCTGTTTCTGAACTTTGTATCGATTCATCAAGACGACTTTTTACTTTATTTCCCCCACACACACACACCGTCACACACACAATGGACTTGAGTGCCTTTGTCAAGTCGTCTTAAGTAGTTTTTGTGCAGATCAGTCAGAGCTGCAGGTTGAGTTTGTAAACGTTTGCTGGTGTGATTCGTCACACCAGCAAACGTTGTCTCTAGTCGGCTGCAAATATGGTTTGACCCCAAAAAAATTGCTACAAAAGGTTTTTCAATGGTTTTCTGTAGTATCAGGTGTGCTTATTAACATACTAAAAGTCTACCAAAATCTGACCACTGGAAAGTGTAATTTCCAAGATGGCGTCCAAGATGGGCGCCAAATCCTTAAAATGCCCATTACTCCTTTATTATTCATCCTAGACAAGTCATTTCTGTGTCTAACCCCATGTTTTAGGTATCTAGGAATCCAATGAGCTTGTTCAAATTGTAGTGACATGATTGCATAATTGTTAAATAGAAATGGTGGACAAATACTCTATGCATTAATATTAGCGAGGTTGTCACGGCAACCGTACAAATTTCCCCAGAGGCTTAGAGGGACATGGATGGGCTCATTTTAAAGCCCCGACCCTGTTCTTCCCAACGCAATAAAGAATAAGTCTGTACGACATTTACTCCCAGAGATATTTGCTAAAGTCTGCGAGGTGAGCGACCATGTCGGCCCTGACATGGTAGACCTGGATGGGTTTTAACCTCTCTGTTATCTCAGCATATTAGCAATTTGCTATTGCAATCATTTCACTATAATGTAAATATGCTAAGTGATTACAAATCTCTTATTTATTTTTGAAAAGAATGCCTTTGATCTGCACTAGATTTACAAATAGTAATTGTCACACTCTTCCTCCCGTAAAGGTTGATTATGTGGATTGTCACAATTTTCCACTTGACATGGTCCACAAGCAGGTGGTGGTCCATATCCTCTGTAACTACACCGTGGTGTTCGGCAGTTGTGCTATTACAGTGGGCTATCTGCAGGAGACTTATCAGGGCAGCAGTTTTATCGGTAAGAACTGGCATGAACTAGCCTGGCCTTAGCCATGCGCAAAGTCCGGTCAATTATCATTTCCATACATGTCCGTCTGGGTCTGATCTCAGTGACCGCGTTACATCGGTTGAATTTCAACCTGCCATTTAGTGAGCGGGTAAAAATGCTAGCGATTGGGTAAAATCAGATCCAATCGTTTAAAAGTTTAAAAGGAGTTCACCCCTCCCACCTGAAAACGGAGCTCAATTGTGAAGATCCACAAGAAGAACACCCTTTGTATGAAATGGGTACGAGGGTATGATGAGACCAGGCTAGACATGGACCACTTGTCCTCAAATTTCCATCCCCAATCCACCACATTCATGTCCACACCATGATCTGCTAATACACTCTGAGCAAATGGCATTTATGATATTCTTTGCTTGATATGTCATTATGGTAAAGCAACCGTAGTTTGTGATGGCTACAGTGAAGGTTTTCAATGCAAAAACTGAGTTTGTGGAAAAATAAGATTACCTTTCCACACCTTCTAACAAACAAGGACTTATTGATCTTGTGACTGAGGAACTGCAAAAAAAAAAGACTGCAGTGTTATCAGTGCATCAGGAGATGCAGACGTGGACCTTGTGAAGGCTGCAATCAAGGTGTCACAACATCAGCCCACGACCTTGATAGGTGAAGATACAGACTTACTCATTCTTCTTCTCTACTATGCTGAGATGAACAATTAGGGTCTCTATTTTCGTTCGGACAAATCCACAGTTCCTGAGATATACAACATCAGCGAGATGTAACAAGTCCTGGGGAGTGACTTGTGTTCTCAGTTGCTGTTGCTTTCACAGGTTGTGACACAACTTCCCAGATTTATAGTGTTCCAGAAGAATGAGCGATAGAATTTTCTAAAAAAAAAATTTATTACTTATTACAAAACCAAACGTTTACATAGATTTCATTAATATTTGGTAGAATTGCCTTTAAACTGTGACTTTGACTTGGGTCAAACGTTTTGGTTTTCCCTCCACAAGCTTCCCACAATAGTTAGATGAGTTTTGGTCCATTCCTCCAAACAGAACTGGTGTAACTGAGAAACATGTGTAGGCCGCCTTGCGTGCCTATGCCTTTTCAGCTCTGCCCATACATTTTCAACTGGACTGAAATCAGGACTTTGTGATGACCACTTGAAAACATTGACTTTGTTTTCCTTAAGCCACTTTGTGACCAGTATTGGCAGTTTGGCTTTGGGTCATTGTCTAGTTGAAAGACCCATCTGTCCAAGCTTTAACTTCCTGGCTCTTGAGATGTTCGTACAATTTTTCCACATAGTTTTTATAATATTTACAAAACGTGACAATTTATATCATTCAGTTTTGTTGATATTGAGGTTCGTTTTGCAAAAGGGAATCCCGAGAAGCGCAAAGCTTAAGGACAGGGACCCACAATTAAAACATACAATCAAAGTGCAGAAGCAAACAAAATACATAATTACAAATTACAAAAATTGCCTGTTAAATGTACCTATCCAGTCTCTACACATCATGATATTCCTGACATTCCATGCATTCAGGGGCCAGGCCAACATGTGACCAATGTGATTTTTAAGCATAACGTAGCAATACATTTTGCTTAAAAATATTTCTAAACACGTAACATTAATGTGAGTCCTTTCTTCATAATCTATTTTGTGAGGTGCACCAGTTCCTCCCGCAGCAAAACAACCCCAAAACAAGCCTGATACTGACACCCCCGTATTTCACAGTTGGGACGGTGTTGTCAGGCTGCAAGATTACCCCTTTTTCCTCCAAACGTGACCATGGTTATTATGGCCAAAATGTACTTTATTTTTTTCCGTCAGACCACAGGATATGTCTCAAAAAATGTAAATCTTTATCCTTTTTTTATTTGCAAACTCCAAGCTGGCTTTTTGATGTTTCTTTTGGAGTCAGAGCTTCTTCCTGGCAGAGTTCCATCTCAGCCCATGGACTTGTTTCACTCTGGATAATGACAAACTCTTACCAGGTTCGGCATCTTCACCAGGTCTTTTGCATTTGTTCTTGGGTTAATATTCACATTTCAGACACATCACATTCATCTCTGGGACACAGAACCCGCCTTCTTTCTGATCTGTATGATGACTGGACATTTCCATCATTGTTTGAACCAATGAACCTGAACCTTCAAGTGTCTGTAAATTACACCCAAGGATGAACCAGACTTGTGCTTCAGGTCATGACATCATCATCTGGGTTTAAACTGTTTAAAGGTTTAATAATCTTAGTGTATATAAACGTCTGACTGTAAAAAGTGATTAAAAAAATAGTGAGAACATTCTATCTCTCATTCCTCTGGAGTTTGATGAATAGAAATGATAAATAATTTTGACCTAAGAAGTGTATGTAAACATATGGTTCTCAATCTGTGTTTGGTGGCAACAGTACTGATTCACTAGCCTCTTTGTGCTATAACCTTTTTAGCAACGTATCCCTCATACCGAGTTCTCAACTTAATATCATTTGCTCAGAGCGTATTGATAATGTGGATTGGAAAGGGGAGTGACATGAATGCAGTGGATTGGGGATGGAAACTGGAGGACAGTCGGTTTGTGCAAGTTCTGTCCGATAAAACTGCTGCCCTGATAAGTCTCCTGCAGATAGCCCACTGTAATAGCACAACTGCCGAACACCCCGGTGTAGTTACAGAGGATATGGACCACCACGCACACCTGCTTGTGGACCATGTCAAGTGGAAAATTGTGACAATCCACATAATCAACCTTTACGGGAGGACGAGTGTGACAATTACTATTTCTAAATCTAGTGCAGATCAAAGGCATTATTTTCAAAAATAAATAAGAGATTTGTAATCACTTAGCATATTTACATTATAGTGAAATGATTGCAATAGCAAATTGCTAATATGCTGAGATAACAGAGAGGTTAAAACCCATCCAGGTCTACCATGTCAGGGCCGACATGGTCGCTCACCTCGCAGACTTTAGCAAATATCTCTGGGAGTAAATGTCGTACAGACTTATTCTTTATTGCGTTGGGAAGAACAGGTCCGGGGCTTTAAAATGAGCCCATCCATGTCCCTCTAAGCCTCTGGGAAAATGTGTACGGTTGCCGTGACAACCTCGCTAATATTAATGCATAGAGTATTTGTCCACCATTTCTATTTAACAATTATGCAATCATGTCACTACAATTTGAACAAGCTCATTGGATTCCTAGATACCTAAAACATGGGGTTAGACACAGAAATGACTTGTCTAGGATGAATAATAAAGGAGTAATGGGCATTTTAAGGATTTGGCGCCCATCTTGGACGCCATCTTGGAAATTACACCTTTCCAGTGGTCAGATTTTGGTAGACTTTTAGTATGTTAATAAGCACACCTGCCACTACAGAAAACCATTGAAAAACCTTTTGTAGCAATTTTTTTGGGGTTAGGTGTTTTTTTTTTCATAAATGCAGCCGCCTACTCCCCAGATGAACATTTTAACCTCTTACCTCCCGCCTTAACCAAGCCCTTTTTCTCCTGTTCAGCTTATTTTTTTATCAGTTATAATTGTATGAAAAAGTGAATATTTCTCTTTTCTCCATTTTAAGATCAATGAAGTCGTATCTTTTCTTATTATGTTATATCTATTCATAAACTAATGGAAAACAAACTAAAATACAAACACTTGACCAATCCAGCAGTGGTTATTTATTTTATTAAACTTCTTAAGGTATTCCTATCATAGTTTTTGACCAAGCCTTAATTCGTTTTTGTTAGCGTTAGCATGCCCCCGTTAACATTAGCTCAAAACTTTAGCCGGTGAAAGTTGTGTTTTTAAACGGTGAGAGCCAAAACAGGTATCGATTTACCAGTATCGGATCGGTGCACCCCTAGTTATAATCATGACGCGCATTTATTTACTCAGATAACATAGCTGTCGCTGCGGAGTTAAAAAGTAAAGTTTACTCTGTGCTGCCAGAAGACATTAAAGATACTTGAAGATATTTCAAAGATATTTGAAAGATTATTTATTTCAAATATTTCGGCTGTTACATGACATAAAGTTTATCTAAACGTTCTTCATATATTAATTTTATGTAGGTATGTCTTTATTTTACAAGGCATAATTCATTATCTCAAAGTAACTTAGATGCCCTTACATTCTCAATAATATATGAACAGCTGTGAATCCTGTTTGTAGAAAACATCCCGAAGTTTCTAAAGTAGCGTGCCTAAATTATGTAGCCTAAATGAGAATACAGTCCAGATGCAATCAACCAAAAATGTTGGCCTGGAGTCCTGTTATGCACTGTATGCCTACTTTATTTATTTGTACCTTTATTGTGCACATGATCGAGCCTCTATGCCTCTGATTCGCAGCCGTTGCTCCAGCAGCCACACGCTGCTCTGAGAAGATCCTCAGTCCTTGTCTTGTTAGGTCTAAGAAGCCGTATCATCGGTGTTTGATCGTAGTGCAGCGCTGCAGTAGTGCGTCTCCTCTGCCTGTTAGATGTAAACATGGTGTGTACTCGTCCACAGACCAATTAGCCCGCTGTTGGATCAGAACGCCCCAGACTTCACGGCGTTCCGCACGGTGGGAGAGTGGCTGGAAGCCATCAAGATGGAGCGATACCGAGACAACTTCACAGCGGCAGGCTACAGCTCCCTAGAGTCTGTGGCCCGGATGTCAATCGAGTGAGTGCTTACCAGCTACTTAAGATGTATTACTGATATGTACAGGGAGAAATGCCATAGCTCTGCTCAGAGATCACAGGTGCACTATCTTTGCAAAAGCAGATGAGTGCCACTGAACAAAAATGACGTACGATCTGAAATTTCTCCCGTCATAGCAGTCTAACTCCCAGTTCTAGTTTAGAAAAAGTATTTCAAGTCATTTGTTTCTTCATCACATCCACTCTATCACCGTGTTCTCTGTAGATTACAAGAACAGATATACTCAAACAGAAAATGGAAATTTGCAAATGAACTCACATTCTGCAGAGTGTCTACTAAAATGACTTGTAGGGCTAAAGCATTTGTTCAAATTGTTCTTAAATTCCCAGTAAATGCCTCAGACCGATCCTGTACCTTTATACGTATGGCAGTTCCCTGTCCCCAGTGGCAGGTTATACGTTTGTTAAGTGTGACATCACACACAATAATAAACTACTTCCAGGTCCAAACAGTTGAAATTTCCATAGACCAGTGGATCCCAAACGTTTCGGGCTGCAAACCCCCAAAGTCACCAGACCAACAACACGGGACCCCCCACTGTACAATATATTTAGTATTTATTATAAATTCTGGTGCACAACATTTGTAATCTGGTTTATTAATGTCTGTGTTGATATTTTTGGCTTGATTTCACTAAAATATACTGCTTTCAATCAAAAATACATAACATTTATTGTTTACAATATTATTATGAATATTGTCTTGAAAACATCTTGCGACCCCCCCTCAGTGTCTCGCGACCCCCGAAGGGACCCGACCCCCACTTTGGGAACCCTTGCCATAGGCAACACGGCAAAAAACACAACTTTATCTGAATGTCCTGCTGAAATAACAAAAGATAAAAGGCCAACAACTGGTTTATACCTAAATAGAATAATATAGCTCACCATTTCTCCAGGCAAAACAAAGATATTTTTATATTTAAAATAAGCCATGGAAAATCATTAGAGGTAATCCACAGTAAATGTGATATTTCTGTGCGATCAGATGTTTAAAAAGAGTCTTGTAGTCGCCTCTACAGCATGTTAAAATCCTCTGAATCCCTTTGAAGAAAAAAGGGCTAAAGTTCCGTTGGACCCGGAAGTGAAGCGATGACCTCATCACTTAACAAACGTATCGTGAATAAAATATGCCAAAGGTTGAGGACATACAAACAAATACATGTTTGTTGTGTAACAATCTCTAAACGATTATTACTCCTGATATATTGTTGTAAAATGTGCAATACCAAATCTAGCTCATGTGTTGATTGAAATTGCCCTTTCAAATACTAATCTAATTGAAGCTGTGAAAATATTGCTAAACTTTTCCAAAATCTTCCAATTAGATGTCTGTGTCACCTTAAACTCTCAGAGACCTTTTCTGTAACTTTAGTAATGAACAGAGTTGATTTACTATTGATTTCCTGTTCTGCCATTGTGTTAGTTTGGGGACCCTCTAAATCTTGAAAGGAGGCCAATAAGTGTGAACGCCGCGGTTTGCCCTTGAAAACGACCACGTAAAATCACTTAAAACGTCACTGCCATGATCCATGTCCCCCCACAAGAACATCCAAGAACATGTCCGAAATCAATCTTCTTAAAAGTCCACATTTCTGCAGCTTACAAACAAGTCTGTCTGTCTTTGACTAACTTCTTACTCCTAGTAATGAAACGCTATAAATCTCGAAGCCCCGCAGGGGCATTCTAGGGAGTAGCCAGGGTTAGCGCGGACCAACCCCGGAACATGATTTGGCAGTAGATATAACTTAAGTATGCAATTTGACCAGAATGCTAACAGTTTGATGTCAAAACAACCTGAAAACACATGGATTGTTCATAATTTGCGATGGTTGATGGCTAATGCTAACGGCTATAGGAAAAATACATTAAGCAGGCTAACCAACCGCACACGTTAGGATCAAATACAGCTTCTCCTTTTTATTTCTATGTAGTGGTATATGATAACATTTCCAATACTAGAGGGTAGGGGAGACCGGGGTCACACTGTTTTTCTGCAGTTCACTGCTCATTAACAGAAAATCGCCCAAGACGCCCCAAAACTAGAAATAGACTTTGCTTCCTTTTTTCTATCATATTGCGATAAATAGTTATTAACCGTCACTCACAAGAAAATCCAGTGACAATGTGGGGTTGGTTGTCACTATTGTTTTTAACAAGTGCATATTCTCCAGTTTGGCTTTAGCCAAGTCTAAAAGCTTCTTGAACTAAAATGAGGATGAAAATGCAACAAAATAGCAACAAAAGCCTTGACAGAAAAATGACAAAAACGCCACAAAAGAGCAACAAAAAAGCAGTGAAAAGAAATGTCACAAAAGTGACGGCTACGCAGCAACAACGCGAGGAAAAAGATCTGTTTAGATCAGTTTTGTGGGTCTTAACATCTCCTAAGCTGTAGATTTTGGTGATGCTGAACTGGAGAAAATGCACTTGGCTAAGGCGGGGGTAAAAGTTCCATGGAGTTTTTGGTGTTGATCAAATAACATTTGATCAACCTTTGTAGTTTTGTTGCTTCTTGAGATAAAAGGACAAAATTAGTTTTAAAATAGTCGCAATGCAAAGCCAGCTGTGTATGGGGCGCCAAATGTAACATGCCTTATTTCGTGGACAGAATGACTTTTGTGTCACGAAATACATATATTCATTACGAAATCACGTTACATCGTAACGCCGTTTGTCCACGGAATACACACATTGGTTTGCATTGTGTCCACGAAACACTGAAGAGAGCACGTCGTTTCGTGGACCAAATTGACTGGTGGCCTCTTGCTTTCGTGGACATAAGGCTGAAAGCACTATTCACTGTCGTACACGAAATAAACTTTCGTCATAAAAGTATTGTGATGTGATACAGAAGGCATTCCGTCCACGGAATAGTAACTTCATAACTTACGAAATGCATTCCGTGACACGTGCTTTCATTCCGTGCACGAAATGCATAATGGTATACATTTCGTGAGTCAGCAGTTTACGAAATGAATTATGTGACACGATAATGTCATTCCGTGGACGAAATGCATTATAGAATCACGAAATCAGTTTTGTGACCTGCAACAATACATTTCGTGAGTCAGCAGTTTACGAAATGAATTATGTGACATTTCGTAAACATAACATAACTGTTTACTCACTGTTTCGTGAGTCAAAAGTTTATTATGTAAACTGTTGACTCACGAAATGTATTGTTGTAGGTCACAAAACTGATTTCGTGATTCTATAATGCATTTCGTCCACGGAATGACATTATCGTGTCACATAATTCATTTCGTAAACTGCTGACTCACGAAATGTATACCATTATGCATTTCGTGCACGGAATGAAAGCATGTGTCACGGAATGCATTTCGTAAGTTATGAAGTTACTATTCCGTGGACGGAATGCCTTCTGTATCACATCACAATACTTTTATGACGAAAGTTTATTTCGTGTACGACAGTGAATAGTGCTTTCAGCCTTATATCCACGAAAGCAAAAGCCCACCAGTCAATTTGGTCCACGAAACGACGTGCTCTCTTCAGTGTTTCGTGGACACAATGCAAACCAATGTGTGTATTCCGTGGACAAACGGCGTTACCATGTAACGTGATTTCGTAATGAATATATGTATTTCGTGACACAAAAGTCATTCTGTCCACGAAATAAGGCATGTTACATTTGGCGCCCCATAGCTGTGTTCATAACACAAATTTAAACTGTCGATTTGTGTAAAATGTACAAATTCACCAGATGACCCCAACATACGGCAGCTGAATGAAAGCTAATGTTCAAATAAAGTGATCATAAATAAAGTGATCATAAAAACATATTAGACACAAAGGAAAAACATTTACCACCATTTATGCCCCATGTGACAATCAACCCCTCAGTCCACTTTGCCAGCAATATAAGATAGCGAACAAACGGCTTTAGCCAGCTCAAATCAGAGCTAACATCTGTCTTTCAGGTCAGTTTCTTTTGTTTATGGCACTAACAAAAGGAAAGCTCTCACTACAGACATTAAAGTTTGGGCAAAGACATAAAAACAATTCAAAAGTTTCAGTTCAAATGAGAAAATGATTATTGGAAGAGAAGAACAATACCAAAACACATATTATATGTCAGTACCAGCATACACCCCCCCTAGTGTGGCTATAAAAAGCATTGTGAGAATTTATCCCGTGTGACAGTCTGGAAACACCCCTAAAACCCATCCCTGATAAATGCTTGTTTCTCTGTCTCACAGCGATGTTATGCGTCTGGGGATCACGTTGGTGGGTCATCAGAAGAAGATCATGAGCAGCATACAGACTACTCGCGCCCAAATGCTGCACCTCCACGGCACGGGTGTCCAGGTGTGACGCTCCCGCGGGCCAATCGGGCGGGACTCTTAAAACGCACTCCCGGAGCTGCGTGCCCCGGTGGACCTCAGCGAACCGGGATCACGGACTACTTTTCCGGCTCTTCAGGTGCGGAGCGGACCTAATTCCTCCTGGGGAAAGAAACGCAAAATCCGCTCTCTGCTCGCGGGCACTGGACAAGGGCAAAAAAAAAAAAAAAATTAAAACATAGACTCCAACAGCAAAGAAACTACCTGGAAGACTTCTTAGTTTTGACTTTTGTTATTGTTATTTTTTGTCTTCTTTTTTTTTTTTTTACGGAAGCGCTTATGAACTTTTTTCCACATATCAACAGCGCTTTTTTTTTTTTTTTTTTTTTTTTTGGGGGGAGAGGAGAACATTGCGATGGATTTACTGGCAGTGTCTGCTTTGTTTGTGCTCACAATATGGCACTGCACTTTTTCTGTCTCTCTTTAAATTGAACTTGACACAGGGTAAACTTGTCCAAAACGAAGCATCATTGTCTCGTGACTGCGGTGAGGACTGACCGGAAGATCTCTCGGAAAGATTGCACCTGGCAGAACCTTTGAATCACCAGACTTCTTTTTTCTATTTGAGTAGCAATATCTATGTCTTAGTGTTCACTGCAGGTGTACTTTTAGACAGGAATGCTTTGATTGTATTGGACGCACCGCAAACTGGCTTGTCTTTTCTTACCTGAAATGTTTTAACGAAAAGTCCTGATACTGCCTTAAATGTATTTTGAAGTATTGACACTGTCTTAGGTTGTGGAACGACGATGCCATTTGGAGCTCCTCAGTGGGGCTCCTGGTATCTTTACTTTTTTTTTTTTTCTTCAAAGTTCAATCAGTCTAGTGAAGCGCACGGACACAGCGTAACGGCACGGCGGTTGAGCGCTATAGCGGAACGACCGAACAGAGCAATAATTACAAGTCGAACGCGATCCATTACGGTGCTAGGGTTTGCGCGCTTGCGGTGAGGCCGACGCTCTGTAAAAGCCGATAGATGGGGGGGCCGTGTGATCAGGGCTCCGCGAAAAATAAATAAATAAATAAACGGCCGCGCTCAGTCACCAAATGAAAGCCTCACGATGTATTTTCGCTGCAATGACACGCTCGGGTGTTTGATGAGAATCCGAGGCGGCGTGCGGGGAGCGGGAGATGTGAGGGTCCGGAGAGGCCTGTTAGGCACGCTGACATCATCCTCTGACACGCGCGCGCACAATCAAAAAAAAAGCAGATCCAAGAGGCTCGTTCCTCAAAGACGGAGTAAGGAGCACGCACTCAAGTGTCCCCCCCACCCTCCCACCCTCCGACCGCCGCCCCCTCAAACGGGAGCCCCCCGCTGAATATGTGCTAAAAGCCAATCAAGCTATTCGGTGCCATCTGCTTCCCCTTCTAAGGTGACACGGCGCTCTGGACTCGTTTTTGATCAGTATTCCCAGATCAGAACATGGGCTGTGAAGTGAAGTGGCTTTTATTGAGAACAAAAAGAGATTCCGCTGCAGTGACAAACAACACGCCACTTTTGTTTCATCCTGATCAACATCAGACTAACGGTAATACAATATAACTTTTGGATGCTTCCATAAGCACAGCACATATTTACACATGATAACCTTCATGGCTTTTCAGTTGTGCCCCTTTTACTCACGGTGTACACTGTTGTACTGTCACAGACACGAAGCCAACAGGTCGAGCAGCTCACCCCCTGCTCCGTTGCCGTTCAGAATGAGCTAGCGTTAGCACGGGGCGCGCTTTCCCCTTACTGAACGCCGTGGAGCAGTGAGCACTGTGAGCTGACACACAGCCCTCTTTATCCATCCAGCGCGCTCAGCAGTTGGGCCGCAGCCAGACCTTTGAATTGAATACTGACCTAAAGTCATTCGCTCAGCACAAAAACACCCCACCCCAACCTCCTCCTCTCCGCTTCCACCGGAGCGGGTCAGCCCCTGGAGGCCACCCGCGGGACCCCCCACCCCCCAGCTGAAATACCTCTACCCCTGTCCCGCTGCGCAGGAGAGGCGGCGGGTTCCAGCCAAATTGAGATTAAGGCCAGGATACAATCGATAGAATGTCCAGATCTCTCACAACCTTCTTCGATGACAGCCGCTCGTCTCTCGGCCCGTGTCGTCTGAACTTCAGGCCGAGCTCTGGAGGGGCTCTGTGAGGACAAACACACGGGAAATCATGCAAAAACGAGTGGAGATTTGGAAGAAATCAGGAGCGAGGTGTTTAGCCACATTTCTGCTAAGAGGTACTGCACGTTAGCATGGTTTGGGAGGTCTCGGGATAGTCTCGGGATATGACTATTGTCTTCGCACACTATCCAAAAAACGTCATCCATCCTTTCAAATGTTCGGCATTTTGCATTGAGTCTTATGTTTGCAATTATTCAAAAGCCAATGACAACAATGTGGGTTTACCAGTAACATAAACAATAGGTTGGGTTCACATGACATCACAACATTCTGTTCTGTCCAAATGCTAGGTTTATGGTTGGCATCTTTGTAATGGCTGGGCCTATCCAAAACAAAAAACTGTCATGACCTCCAACGTCTTCTGAGCCAAATGACTGTCTCATAAAGGTGTCCAAAAGTGGAAATAGTATTCAAAATGATGTGCTTGATGACGGTCAGAAGAAATTAGTTTCGGCCGGAAGATGAATGTGGCAGGTTTGTGAATCCAATCACTTCCAAATAATACAGTTCAAAACGGTGTCTGTCCTTTTGAGTTGCATAGGCCTCCGCCCGCCAACTGAAATGACGACACGACATTCTAGAATATCGTGAAGGCAAACCTATAGGTGTTGATTTAGTCACATTTTATTCTTAGCATGCTGCAAATTAATTAGACACATTTCCATTGCACGACGTCCACTATTACACTCTGGAGTTTTGGACATACAAAATGAATATTAATCATAGGGGGAAAAAAACCTGTCAAATGTACCTCTTGGTGGAAATGTCCCCATGTTGGACAGACGCGAATGAGGTGCTGAAGCATGTCTCCAAAGAGCAGCACCACTGATTGTTCCAGGAAGCGCCTGGCGTGAGGGATCCTTTGTAGGCGTTCTAATTGTAAAACTTGTACATTTTATTTATGTTTTCCTTTCTTTCTTTTTTTTTTTTCTTACTTTTTTTTTTACACCTATTACTCAGTAGAGCTCTGAATAATTTGAAATGCACTATATTTTTCTATGTCCAGAGGAATTATTGTCACACCGACTTCAGTTGTACATACTTTTTTCATTTAGGACCAAAGACGGCAGGTCAGGTAGGAGTCCCGTGGTTTTCTTTGGCCTTTTTTTTTTTTTTTTTTTTGAGTGTACAGTGATAAAAGTGTTGATTTATTATTTATTCTTTCTGTGATGAACGTTGAGGACGTCCACTGGTCATGGTACAGTTTTGCCCAACAGCTTTGAGTTAGACTTGTTACATTGACAATTCTTTTGCTTTGTAACCTTTGTACTAGACTGTACATATATTTTTGGAAATACATTACGATCTCTACAGAAACCGCTGTCTCTGTCTCATTACTTACTCTCGCACTTTCTCCCTGAGAGTCCATGGTTCAGATTAATTACACAATAAAGACTCTTGGTTAGAAGTGGCTTTAGCTCAGTGACTAGAGCGCATGGCAAGAAGAACAGTGCTGACCGTCATCTTAAAGATACCAGTTTGAACCTCGCATGTGTAAAGCTCACATGTTCAAATTGATTTTGGTGTTATTAATGCCATGAGGGCCATTACGGCGATACCTTGTGGCAGTGGCGTAGCTCATTGAGTAAGGTGCTCGGTTGGGAGAGTGTGTATAATAAAGTCTTAGTGACCTATAAGCATATTAAGTAACTGATCACTGCTACCATCAGGACACACGCCAGACTCGAACCCACACTTTCAGTTTGGGACAGACACTTCATCATAGCCGGCAAAACATCCCCTGAACCCCACCAGCACAGGGCACAGGATTGTCTTGAGTTCCTTTTACTTACCTTCACGTATGTGCACAATTCAATTTGCTCAGATTAAAGATATTTAAAGCAAGCACTATGGAGATGGCAGTAGCTCAGTGGGTAGAGCATTTGGCTTTGAGAGGCATCTGACATTGAAAGATTGTGGGTCCAATTCCCTCCCGAACACCTTGGTTGGAGATGACAGTAGCTCAGTGGGTAGAGCATTTGGTAGAAACTCCCAAAGTTGTGTTTGATCTCACAGCTGTGGGTTCATATCTCGCAATTTCTGTTGACCCAGGCAAGTGTCAACAGAAATTGCTCTGTGAGTAGAGTGTTTGGTTTAGAAGTCTGTCATCCAAAGGTTATGGGTTCAATTCTCTGACACTGATCTTTAATCACTTAGTTAAAGTGAGTGACCTGACCTGAGAGCAGAACCTACATTATACTGCAGATTAAATTAGTAATGAGATCAACACAGCTCAGCATATGAACAAGTCATTATTTGAACCCACTCAGTCAGGTTCCATTTGGGGTCACATTTGTTCCACCAGATGCAGGTTGGAGGTGGCCTTGGCTCAGGGAGTAGAGGAGTCAGCAAGAAAACCAGTGTCGGGGTGACCTGAAGGCCCTGAGTTCAAAGCCCAGTGAAGCATAACAGCTCTGACCAATGTCAGTGAAAATACAGAGTGACAGTATCCAGTAGCTCAGACACTGGATGCCACACACCCGAGGGCTGTTTCATAAAGCTGGCTTACTCTGTAAACTAGGCTTATTTGGCCATGTCTGGCTTATTTTGTAGTCTTTTCAGTTTCATAAACCAGGCTCACTGAGTCTGGCTCAGTTACTATGGAAATATAGTCAGAGAACTTAGCCTGGTAGACTGAGCACAAGCTATGTTTCTTCTTCGTGGAATCCAACACCAATGAGCAATGTAAATGACACAAGCAGGGTATTAGTGCCATCATCTGGCCAAAGTGTATGTTGGCCTCAAAATGTGAAAGAAAACATGAAGTCAATTACTTTATGCAATAAATTATTGTCTCTCATCTGGGAAATACAAAGTTGTGTGACATATTAATGACATTATGTGTCATCAAAAAGCTTGTCCAATAAAAGGAACCTTAGCCCACAGGACCCACCCTCATGACCTGTGTCAACAATGTTTTTTTTTTTTTGTCTATGATGTGTTTAAATGCCTGGGAAAAAAAGATAAGTGTTTAAATTCATAAGTTCATAAGTGGCCTATGTGTTCTTACACCTAGGCCAGTGTAGACCCATGTTTTTCAATATTACAATTTAACACAGAACCATCACACAGGGAGAAGTTCAACTGACATGATAAAGAACCAGGAGGGACTTGAACCCACAATCTCTGTGAGACATAGATCAATGCCCAGTGTTGTAACCACTCCACCACATAAATACCCTGGAGGAGGACAGAGTAAATAAATACTGTTTTCCACAGAACATTCACATATTCAAAAGTGAACTGACATGACAATGATGGGTCTTGAACCCAGGGCACAACAGAGATTATTAATGCCATGCATATTAACCACTCGACCACATCAGCTCTCTCCAATTAACATTGTGAGCCCACTGAAGCACAACACAGCACTTCCCGCTCTCGTGTTTGGGTTCATTTTTAATAGATAGCATAATAGCAATGTTAAAACTGCTGTGCTATATTGTACTTGGGTAGAACAGATCATTTCAGTGCATGGCTTTCCTCTGTGCCTCACACACATTTCTCCTCGAGTGCAGTCCGTGCAGTTTGTGAGGCTGAGTGGACATATTGCGAGACGCTCTGAGACAGAACTGTCCCTCGTCAGTGTCTTCGTCTCAAATCCTCCTAAAGTCCAGCACACGGCTCCGACTGCTCGGGATTTACACTGATCTGCTACGGATTCGGCTAAGTCCGGTACAGCTGACCATTCTGTCGCTGCCGGCTCTCTCTCGCTTACACATCGCACACAAATCGCTCTCAACTCCTTCTGTGTTTTGCTGAGGATCCGATATTTTTCTGTGTCCAACCACAGACTATCCAACAACAGTAATCAGACATTACACAGCCCATGTTTCTCTTACTCTTTGGGCAGCGTGTGTTCGCTGGATGGAGAGCTTTCAAGAGCAGCTGACTATTGTAGATTCGGCTCAAAATAAATGTTTATGAAAACTAAAAATGTTCAAGGGTTTTATATTTGTATTGTTATTTTGGGTATAATTTTTGTGGGCAATGAAAATGTATAGAGACGTAAAGCTTCATAAACAATCGAAAACAGCACAACTATTATTGAGAAAATGGGAATGAGTCTGAAGTTGTGCTGTCCATTTTCTTTTTCATGCAAGTACACTTGTATTAAAACATTTTCAAAGCTGAGGGCCAAGATCTGGTGATCAGTGCACTGAAATCTGTGCAATCGTTTAAGATTGTGTTTGACCACGCCCCCACACCTACATTTTACACTTTAAATCTTGAAAACAATTGAGCTAAACTAAACCAGTTATTATAAACCAGGACTAAACCAGGACTGAATAAGAAACTTGAGCAAATTGAAAAGCAAAACAGAGCAGTGACAGGTTCACATGTCACTGTGTAAACCGAAAGGTAAGGACTCCCCTCCTACACAGCTCCCTCCGTCCCACTGCAGGTGTGGGGGGCTCGTGGTGCCTCTTCATTGTTTCAGAAGAAGTAATGTGTAGGTCTCAAATGTGTTAAGCTCATAAGCTAGCTGTTTGTTTACTTTAAAAAAAAACAGTACAACAGTGTGGAACACAGAAACCACAAATGCAGTTCTGTTGCTTGTTTAGGTGCCGCCATGACGCTGGTTTATAGAGCTTAAATGATTACTTCCACCACCTCCTGAATGTCCTTGGGCAAGACACTACACCCACCTTGCCTCCAGTGGCTGCGTACATTGTATGTATGCAAGTGTGAATGGGTGAGTGGTTCCTTGCTGTAAAGTGCTTCGAGTGCCAGATACTGTATACGTGGAAAAGCGCTATATAGTTGAGACCATTTCCCAGTTACCATGACTTACGTGAAAGTACTAAAGTATTAGCTGTACAGTAGTAGCTGTGTTTCTCATGAGTCATCGGGATTTGACAGAACACGTGTACAGCGCCACCTACTGTTCATAGAGTGTGCATTATGAGGCTTTAAAGATGAACAAAACAGGTGGACATATTTTGACTTCGGAGTAAACTAATGTGTCACTTTAAGTCTGTCCCTGCATTAACCAGATCGTCAGCTGATGAAACACCTCACTCGCATTCACCAAGTCTGAGGAGAAAAAAAGATGACACCTATTGAAAAGAGTTGCCGTTTTCTTCAGTTCTTTCTGTCCGCTTATGTGTCCCCCCACACACACACACACACACACACGCACACACACACACAACAGCTCACAGAAAATGCGCTCACACATGGCCGACTGCCAGGAGAAGAAGAAGAAAACACTAGCGTTTGTGTATCCGGCAATAATCCGCCGCAGCGTTATTACACTATCTGACATTTTGCATCGAATACAGCAGTCAGACGTGGATATGGAGATGAATGGCGCGTAAGTGTGTAAATTGATTCGGTGCGGCACGGGCCCTGACTAATGCCTGGGAACACGTTCGATGCACGAAGGCCGCTCAGGTCCAAGCAAGAAGGTGGAATTTCCGGCAAGTGTTGTTAAGAAATGATATGCATTTCTCTCAGATTTGCAACATCCGCCAATTGCTATTACTCGCAAAAAAAAAAAAGCTTTCAACATTTTGGTTGGAGCGTGAAAAGCGAGCATGGAAATAAAACCCCATCAGATGTCTTTTCTAATTTGAGAACCAAATGGGAATATTAAAATGATTTGTCAGAGGTGATCGAGGAGAAGAATGACTGTTACCAGGGCAACACAACAGGTAGTTCTGTAATATAAAAGATGAAACGACAGGGTGGGTGTTGGATCCGCGAGTTTCGACCCAGCTTTGTAAAGTTTATGCTCAGCTTTCAAAATAGAGACAGTGTTTAAAGTGCGATCACTGCAGATTCATAAATCAAAGCTGGAGTACGCAGTACGCTATATTGCATGTCAGTCAGGCTCGGGTCTTATAGTAGTTTGAACTATGTGAGGCTGGCTAATTGGAATTCTTTGAGAGACGGTGTTATAAAAGTCACATACACTCATCTATTTCACCCTATTTAAAGATTAAAAATGTCCTGAGAGAAGAAATTACAGACGCTTTTTAGTACCGGTATTTACACTGCCTGTCCAAAAGATAAAATGAAATAGCTGCCAAATAAAAGGTCACACACACTCTAATATTTGGTTGGCAAAGCCTTGTCCAACACTTAAACTTAAACATCCTCGATAACCAGCTGTGTAAGCATCAGCCCACTCAAATGTTTACAAATGTAATATCGTAGCATGTGTCTTTTATTCTTTTGTATACATTTTAGGCTGTGATGGTTTCTTGATAACAAACCATCTGATACATTTGAAATGGTTATTGTTCAGCTAATGTTAATATTGCTATAGACAGTTATTTGTAACGTGCATCTTTTCGTAGGATTAATGTAGTTTGGAAATGGTCTCTCTCAAATAAACTACCGGTATTGAACTAAACTAAACTAAACACATACCAAAGATTCTCAGTGGGGTTAAGATCTGGGACTCTGTGGAGGCCAATCCATGTGTGAAAATGATGTGAGCCTGATGAATCCTGGCGCTGTCATCACGGAATATGCCCTTGTCATCCGGGAAGAAGGAATCCTTTGAATGAATAACCTGGTCATCCACGGTGCTCAGGTAGTCAGCTGGTCTTAGTCTTTGGGCACACAGTGTTGCTGAAGCTAGACCTGACCAACTGCAGTAACCCCAGATCGGAACAGTTAGTTAAATCCAGGTGGCCACGTTTGTTTTGTTTTTTTGTTTTTTTTTGGGTCAAGCAGTGTTGTAAAAGACATCGCTAACTTCTGATCTATTGGTGAAATACTATGCTATATGTTTTGAAAATATTTTACATTTGAAAACATTGTGTGTCAAAATAGGGTCTTGGGACTAACCTGGCTTGAGCGAGATTGACATTACAGTACCAATAACATAAGCACTGATATCAATCTGGGATCACTCCGGTTTGAGAGGTTGCACTTTTGGAGCAGCACATCCCAAATCCATGATATATTTAGGTTTGGAAAAATGTTATGCGTGTCTGTGAAGGATGTAGTGTTGTTCATTTGAATCCATTTAGTTCCAACCACTTTCGGTTCGGACTCAAAACAGCATAAGATGTTTCTATACTATACGCTTTCATAATTATAAATAACGGGTCGCGGTTCATCGTGATTACAGCTAAGGTGGGTCCTAAAGCCACAGCAGTTGAGAAGTCCATTTGTTTTGGGTTTTTTTCTGAAAAGTTCCTGAGTTACAGCATTGCGTGCGTTTCCTACAGTTATTGTTAACGACATTCTCGATGCGGCTCCTCAGTCACCTCAGCTCGCCTCACGCTTACCGCCCGTGCGCGAGAGTATATACACGAGGTGCTGTCTGATGGAGCAGCGGCTGTAGATCCTCGCTGTGCTTTTCTGAGCGCGCCCCGTGGCACCTCCTGCATTAAGTATTTAAAGAGCTGCTAAAAGATGGCCGCGCTCTCTCCCCTCGGCAGACGATCTGTTTCCCTGGCCGCGCGTACCTTGTGATCAATAGCCGCTACCTGCACTGCATTATGTCGCTGTGGCCCGGGCCACGCTTGATCCATCTCTCCTTTATAAATTTGAGATTGCGGTGGTTAAACATAATAGCTCACTGCCTTTAGAGTTGGAACTATAGTGGCAATTCGTCACTCGTCGGCAAAAGGAAGTGAGTTTGTTTGTTTGTTTGTGTATGAAAAGCAACTTGTGATTGTTAAATGCGATCATGTGTGTTGCCGCGCAAAACAGACACTTTTCCCAAGATACTCCTCTAATTGGTCACGCTTACAAACGCAAAGCTACCAAATTATCCCCATAAGAAATCCTTAATTCTTTACCTCCATCAATCGGCGACAAATCCACCTGCTCGAGCTCTAAGCGCCAAAGTTTAGCTGTTAAAAGTCTCCGCTGGTTGAAATATCCAGCTGATTGTTGAGCGAGATGACTGACTGCATATAGCTCCTGTTAATAAAGTCGGAGTCGGCTTGCATTTTGTATTGTGATTGCCCGCCTGTATTGCACTGTGTGGGATGGGATGAGCAGGTTGCGCGAGCAGCAGCCCTTGTTGATGCCTGACTTTTTGTAATAACACAGCGAGATTGAGAAAGGTTCACCAGATCCATCAAGATGCATTGACATTTGGAGAAGGCGTCATGCTGATGGGCTTATAATGAGAAAAGGCTGTGCTTGGATACAGCGGGGCTCACACTCTTGTTCTTACATTCGCAGGTTTCAAATGTCTCTGCGCATTCAGATTTGTCCCGATGAAAGGTTATGGGGACTTAAACTGATTTTTCGCATGGAAATAAACACCACAACGGATGATATTTTTGCAAGCTTTGCTTGAACACAGGATTTTGTCAGATTCTGTGGAGACCAACAAGGTTAAGGTCTCTGTTGTATATAGAGAAATTTGTCCACCTATTGTCAACTGGGGTAACTGGCATCTCTCGATCTTGGGCTAGCCTGGCTAACGCCAGACTGCTGTGTGCACTCAAATCCTTTTGAACTGCACAGCAGTCTGGGGACCATGGCAGACATCTTCGCATGGATTTGGGGACCAATCACAGAACGAGGAGGGCCGGTAAGACGATGACGCACTATTCGACAGACGGAAGCTTGTAGTTTGTTTACAAAAAAAAAGAAAACGTTTATTCACAGATCCAATATAACAGCAGTAGCCGCGACGCCATCTTTCGATCAAGCTTTAGACAATGTTCTAAATAGTTTATCTCAAAAGTTTACAGCGTCATCATACGTCTGATACAGTGATACGATTGGCTATGGCTACATGCAGACGCATACGATAGACATTCGTAGCGTCCAATAAACGGCTATGGACCATCGTAAACCACACCTCTCCTACGAAAAAATTAATTGGTGCTCCCCAGACTAAATATCACTTGTGATTTTAATCTTGGGCTAGGTTTGGTTGGGATCAACTGGCTGGAGGATTATGCCTGTTTTGTGCATGGTTGTGGGACAACGACTACGGTTGCTCCGGTGGGACTAATGGGTTCTTCATAGCGAGATCATTCGACAGTTATGAAGCGTAGGCGCAAATTCAACCTGGAAGACAAATTCCAGTGCCATCTCCACCTCAGCCTATCAGCGCAGAGCTACACCTTTGTCGCAGCCAATCATTGCCCTCGGTCCTGAGTTCATTTAAGCCTCCAGCATTCATGGGTCGTCCGCTTCCCAGGTGTGCTGCGAGCCACCTCCACCCCTTCCCCGCCTCTTCTATCTGTGGCTTCACCCTGCTACAGCCTTCACCGGTCTCCCATACCACCACCATTGTCCAGGCTCTGGGGGAAGACATCTAATGCTAACCTACACACCCATACTAACTATAATCCAAATATTGACGTCTACTGTCGGGGTCTGATCGCCAACATATATACAGTATGTCAGTCAATCTTTCTAATCGCTGCTTTTGTCTCAGAGTCTATCCAGGTTGAAATTGCATTAATGGCATTTTTTTCTTGTGATTGTAGAATGATTCGTAACAAAGAACTTTAGCATAAATGGCTTTAGGAGAAATTGTGGCCTAGTCAGAGCATTAATAAAAAACCTTCCTCAGCCAGGGCACAACACAATCCGGTCTGGCCGAACAGAGTAGGACAAAATAGTTCATCTTGACTTTTTTTTCTTCTTCATTACGTCTCACTTCACTTCAGAAAATATATTGTCAAAAATAACCTTTTCCCGGGCACTTGTTATGTCCACTAAGTTGACCGGTAGCAGTTTTGCGGCTGGTTGTCTGGTTGATTTAGCCGCTGTGGTCCTTTCGCAGTCTGGCTGGCCTCATTATTGTGCTCCTGAGAGCTGCTCGGTGGCAGAGTGTACTCCCCACAGCTCTTACGCCGCACTGTCCCTCACACGCATACTTGTTATCACGGCACCTCCACTCGGACTCGCCGCACAAGCAGAGCAAATATCGCTGGCCACACAAGAGGACAGGGTTTGATGGCATGAAGTCTTAGCAGCGTGGGATTCTGCATTTGTTTGTGTTGCTTTAGCTTTTTGCGTGTGTAATTAATACTAATAAACAGGCCTTAAACCGTCTCCCTCGTCATTCTGGGCCAGGAGAAAATCCCGACAGTGTTCCTTGTGGTAACGTCGGGATTCGCTGTGGGCATCATCTGTCCTGATTTCACTCCGACATCATTTGGCTGATTTTAGTCACGGCCCACTTCCTTTTATTCCTCCACTCCCCATAAACTGCACAATTATGGATAGTTACATTAGCTCTGAGTGCTGTTCATTAAGGCTAGATCCTATTCTTTAAAGTGATGGCTGCATTAGCTCGGCGGCTCACACCTGCAGCGACTCCCTGCACTTATGCTGGATCAAAATGATCTTCAGCCACTTTTGCTTTGAATCCTCAGCACTTTCAACATTTGGTTTGAATAGAAATGCCTTAGAGTCTGATGCTCTATCACTGAGACCCTTCACCTAGATATAAATATAATCTAATAATATTATAATAAAGAATGGGTTGTCTTATGATCAGACCTTTGACCAGTGCTTTGGTTCCTTGCTAAAGATTCATTAACTTGCCTAAGCTGTGGTGTTCGAGAGTGTGGGCAGCTAGTCCCTGCTTGTTCACTGAAATAGTATTGTATGATCATGTCAAAGGTCATGTACACAGGTTAGCGTCGGCATCAAGTACATTTATATTCTCAGATATTTCAATAGTAAAACATAGGGCTTCACCAACATAAATAAAGAGATGACATCATTTGCATAATCAGCCATGCACAGTTGTGGCCGGGCGTATTATTGAAATAGCTCTGTTTGTTTATTTTCTACAAAAAAATCCAATCTGAAAACCTACCGCGCCCAAGGCAGTAAACCTAAAAATATGACGAACCCCAGCTTTTCATTACTGCGTCGGGCCATTATGAAACAGTAAGTGTGCACGTTACACTCACGGGTTAGATTAGTATAGTGCACCTTGGAGATTTACCTGTCCTCGACACAAATGAGGGGAAGTCCTCGGAGAAAAGACACTTGGAACACTCCAAAAAGCGTTGTTATGAAAAGCACGATACTAAAACCTTAACAAAAGTCCAAGTTCAACAGGCCCTGTTCCCTGCACACGGTCTGTTCCCACCGTCAGCCCTGAGCGCAGGTGTCTGGGTAAAATAAAAGTGACTTGTCAGATTGGTATTAATTCCACTGCACCGCTGCCAATGAACCTGTGTGTAACAAATCACTCACCAACGGGGTTAGTTCCAAAGCAGCGCGGCGGCGGCCCGAGTTTCGAAGCCCGAAAGTTTCTCTTGCCAAAATGTAATCAGTTTGGAATTCATTTAATCCGGGGATTCATGGGGCGAATGGTAATACTGCTTTTCTTAATCATCGCGTCTCAAGCAGAGTTCAATAGCATTCCAGGCGCACGTCGCTGAGACAACACGGAGAAACGCAGCCAACGTGGAAGTGTTGGCTCAGGGCTGACATAATCCAGCGCAGATCCGCCTAATGCTGTTAAAACAAGAGAGGGGCGGCCGCGTCTGACGGACCCATCTGCAGCTTAACGGCCACCTTTCACTCCGCCGCAGAATGAACCCGCGTCAGTATCAGTGGTTTGATATGTACAGGGGCGACAGCTGCGGCGCGTCAAAGAGGACAAATATTATAAACAAGATGTAGCTAAATATTTCTCTACAGGTGTGGCTACAAGACGCACCTTCGGCGTATCCCGACCCTTCAGCTGAAAACCGTCTCCTCTCGTTCACTCATAAATGTGCTCCTCAGCTCCTCAGTTGACATTAATGAACACTAAACAGGCAAGGCACGTTTATTTGTAGAGCACAATTCATACACAAGACAATTCAAAGTTGCATAAAATTACAAGAAAACAGATCAAATCAATCAATAATCAATAAATCAATAAATAACTGCCGTCAGACTCATGAACACTAAATAACTCTGCAATCAGACTCATAAACAGTAAATACATTTGTACTTCCACCATTCATGCCGCTGTTTGTCAGGTAGAGGTGGGAGATATATCGTTTAGACGACAATTTCGAAATAGTTGTTTGGGCGATGTGCAAAATTAGGATATCGGATATTTATTTATTTTTACCACAGTTTTTTCGGACTTTGTCGCGTTGTCCTTGCGGGTTACCGTAGCGCGGTCTGAGCCAGCCGCCCCCTCCGCTGCGTAACAAAGTCAAAACAACGACATGGCAGCGTGGAGCGATTACAGAGATGAAGAATCTAATGATATGAATGAAGTTTGTCACTTGAGTCGCTCATATTTGCGAGGAAAGGGCTCAGGACAAGTTGTAGCACTGCCTTGCTAGCTAGCTAACTTTCCTAACTTTTAGCCTGGCGCTAACTAACAACACGGTGAAGAAAACCAGAACGCAAACGCGTAAAGGCTAATAATGTTTTCTTCAGTACTCGCGTAAGTGACAAACTCGTCTCCCTCTCTGTCTCTTTCCCTCCTGTGTCTGTGCGTTTGTGATATTTCTTTTTTATACTGTGACATACATTTTTGTTCATATCTGCCCTAATGTTTAAATCAATAATGTCTCATATCTTTATGTACTAGTAATTCTATACAAAAATAGTCAAAGTCAAAAGACCAACTGGACCTTATTTACCAGTTTGCACACATTTCTTTGATTGCAAAAATATCAAAATCGAGATATTGAAAAAAAAATATTGAGATATTCATTTTTGTCAATATCTCCCAACCCTATTGTCGGGTCATGTATATTGTGTATATTTTAGTCTGTTATCCTGTTTATTTCTAATCCTATTTTATCTCATTTTCTGCATACCCTTATAGACTTAGCATTTATTTCATTACAAGTTTGTGTTTCATGTTGAACAATTGCACTGGGGGGAAAAAATCATTCCGTGAATAAAACATCCAAACACTATAAGACTCAGAATAAAAGTTACTCACCAAAGTTAGCCATATATTTGCCAAATGGAGGACACATACCAGGGCAGGAGAGAGTGATAGTGGCTCAGAAGTTGGCTACAGAAGCTGCTGAGTATGGAATGTGAAAGAATGATGGCCTTGAAGCACTTTGAGAATCTCGTCAATGTTAATCCAAGCCATTATTTTTTATGAACAGCGTACGACTTGGGCAGTGTGTGACGCGGATGAGGCCCTCCAACGCTCACGACGTGCCCGCTCTGAGAAATGCCCCCCCTGCCGCCTCTCCTTTACCCTTCCCTGGTCACTAGAACCTTCCCTTCCACGAGAGCGATGTAAAAGTCCTTGTCGTTACATGGCGCCACTGGCCGACTTCCTCTCCCTCCCCCTCTCTCCCTCTGCCTTCAGCCCTTCTAGCTCGGAAATCTGGATTATGTCTCCTCTGGGGCTGGCCGAGTCTCTAAACCCCAATTACTGCGCTACCATTTGATTTATGGCTTTATTTTTAATGACACATTAAAATGCAATTAGCATCCGTATCCAGAACAAACTGTGTGCATCCAGTGAAGGACTTTGAAGGAAAAAATGATGCAGGCCTCAGTACTCAGACCGGTCCCGACGCGGTTTCAGGACTTACTTTAGATGAGCAGTGCTTTGCCTTAATGAGACTCTATTAAAGCTACATATATTGACTTTTCTTAATGGCACAGCAGAGCGGCCACCTCTGCGGCGCACCCTGGAAACTTTGTGTTGTGCTTTATGCAGCACTGCCACATGGGCGAACCGGGCGGCTGGCTAAAGGGCTCCAAGCTGAATGAAACAATATTCAGGATGAGCAATGTTTCTCCACACCCCTAAAAAGGAAAACACACCAAAAAAGTGAGCTGAAAATATTAAAACTCTTGCACCATCCATTCTCTTCCGCTTTATCCGGGGGCTGGGTCGCGGAGGCAGCAGTCCGAGCAGAGATGCCCAGACTTCCCGATCCACTCTTGCACCAGAATACTTTTATTTCTAACACTCAGCTATAGGACAGCTAACAGATACTGAACGGTTTCCTGAACTGACTGTCTTAGCACGCGCCGCAACTTAAACAGCCACATCAGAGCAATAACAACAGCAGCTTTTTATCATCTAAAAAACATTGCCAAGATCAGAGGTACAGTATAGTGTCGGAACCAGACTTAGAGACTCATCCATGCATTTGTCTCCAGCAGGTTAGACTACTGTAACGGCTGCTCACTGTTAGACTGCAGTACATCCAGCTGCAGTATCAATCCCTGACCAAAAACTGGAAATATGACCATAATAATAATGCATTGGTTTTATAAGACACTTTACATTGCATTATTCATTCACTCCATACTCGGTGGTGGTAAGCTACTATTGTAGCCACAGCAGCCCTGGGGTAGACTGACGGAAGCGAGGCAACCTGCGCCATCGGCCCCTCCGACCACCACCAACCACTCACACTCACTCCATTCGCTAGGCTTCCTGGTGTTACCAAACGGTCTCCCATCCAAGTACCGACCAGGCCCTTCCCTGCTTTGCTTCTCAGGTCTGACGGAATCGGGCATAGCAAAGGTGGTATGACCATATTAGTCCAGTGCTCTGGTCTCTGCACTGGCTTCCTGTCGCATAGAATTTCAAACAGCTCTGTTTATTTACAAGACTTGTCATGGTTTAGCACCAAAGTCCATCTCTGACATGTTAGAGCCATTTGAACCATCTCGGGCCCTGGGAACTTCAGGGAGGGAGCTCATGGTGGTTCTCAGAGTCAGGACTAAACATGGTGAGGCTAAAGCTTAAATCTGGAACAGTCTTCATGAGGATGTGAGACAGGCTTCAACTCTGACAATGTTCAAATCCAGGCTGAAAACAATATTTTTTTATCCGTGCTTATGACAACTGCAAGTATTTTATCTGCACTCTGCTTTTTCTTTTTCTTTTTTTTTTACTGCTTTTAATGTAATTAATTAATACATTTTTATGTTGATGTTTTATGGATTGATTTTAACTGCTTTCTTGTAATTTTATGTAACTGTGAAGCACTTTGAAATACCTTGTGTATGAATTGAGCTCTACAAATATACTTGCCTTGCTGCTTCTCCTTATGATTTCTATGGTCCATAGACTAACATTCTCAAAAAAAAAAAAATGTAAAAGTTTAGAAAAGAGCCAAACATTCACCTGAGCAATTGCTGAACTGAACATGCATTCAAAGCTCTCTAACTCTTTTGCGCGTTGTTCAATATTCATGTTTGTACTTTAGCCAGACAAACTGCGCTGAGCGCTGCAGTGGACAGTGTCTAATAAGAGCATCTCGCAGCGGCCTCCGGCCCGCTGTGCTGCATGCTGATGGAGACACGGTTGTATTCCTATAGAAAATACATTGATTTACATTGGCGCACTTCCGACATCAGCTTTTGATCGTATGCAGTACTTGAGGTCAGGGGTCTTATACCGGAATCAGCTCTTTAATAGAACAGAAAGAAGAAGGAAATAACACCTTTTTGAACCTTCTGTAGGAAACTATAACCCCTGCATTTGACCCATTCTTCAGGAAACGCTGCCCTCAGGTAAAAATGTCTCATCTTCAGAATAGAGTGTGCACTTACATCATTTTCATTCTTAACGTTACCCTCTATTGGGAAGTGACATATTGGGAGACAAAAGGAGCTTTTCACCTAATCATTGTGGGTTGTCAAGAGTCTCGGAGTTCACCGTTTGATGCACGAGAGGATCACTCGTCTCACAGACGTCTCACACCTTTCTCGCATACGTACGCTGCGGGCATGTTTTAGAAGGGAAAAAAAAATCACCTCTGACTGCCTTGGTATAAGCAGTTCCCAGCTTCCTCTTTTTCTGTTCTCCGCGATTGATCTGACTTCTAAATTCTCCCCCCGTCGGCCGCGGAGGAGACGCACTGACAGCTTAACCTGCGCTTGACCCACGTGCGCCGAGCTTTGACTGACACCGGCGCAGCCCCTGCAAGACAACCCCCCCCCCCCACCCCACCGCTCCCCCTCCACACCCGGCTGGATCAAAGCCAGCCCCGCGAAGCATCTGGAGTCCGAGCAAAGCAAGCGGCCAATCGGGATGCAGATCAGGTCCGCGCTCGGGAGGGGGGGAGGGAGGGGGGCGGAGAGACCGAAAGGGCACCGTTAGATAAATTACGTTTGTACAAGTTTGTCAATACTCTGTTCTTGGCAGTAAATGGTCAACCCTGCGCGTGATGATGTGGGGCGCCAGACCAAAGAAGAATCTCATATACATATAGCGTAAAGAACAGCTCAGAATTATGTCAACATGCAGTAGCAACAGAGACGTGAGGCCTTGCACTTTGAATCCTGCTCTGGTACAGGGCACGTGGCTCAGATTAAGCTTTAGATCGTCTGTGGTTTCAATTCGAAGTGCGGTGGCCACTGCTCTCCGATAGGGTGCGTTCACGTTTTAGAATTTCATAGTGTCTTAATGTCAAAATCACTAACTATATGGAAAGGAAATCTGCGATATTAATCTTTTGGCTTAAAGTCCATTACACTGTCCAACATAAAGTGCATGTTTAGAATCGAACGAGGATCGGCTGAGGCATTCTGAATTTGCAAAGAGTATTTTATTTTCCAACCCTATGGTTAGACTCTTGGTTACCCTGAGTGACATCATCACAGTTGTGAACCCCATTTAAAACAGTGACCACAATCACGTGACTTAAATTATTATTTACAATTCCAATGCATTACTGCTAAATTATTTACACGTTGTCTTCAGAAACAAGGCAGCAGAGAAGTGTACAATGAACACGGACCAGACAGACGGGGAACTGGAGGAGCACAGTTGCTGTATGGAGTGTAATCAAAACAACAATCACATTGAATCACAAATAAATGTAAATAGTGTTGCAGTAATGCATCGGAACTGTGAATAATAATTGTATGCTTATGTTGCAGTTTTGGAAATGTTTATGGTAATCTGGTAGGTCACGTGATTGTGGTCATGTGAGACCTTCAGCCCTTCAGCCCATCCTCATATGCTTGACCCCAAGCTTGTTTGCTATGTTTTAGCCTTTACTCTGCTTTTACGGTGATCCAGTGAGCACTCTGCCTCTCCTCTTCTAATACAGTCCATGATTTTGAACATCATTACTGCTTTTTGGGGCCCATTATGAGAAAATAATTTGAGTTCATACACTGCATGACCAAATAAAAAGTCGCCAACAAAAAAAGGTCACTGTCTCTAGTATTTAGTTTCCTTTCGCTGTGGAAATGTTTCAATACGTTTCTGCAATGTCAAAAGATCCAGTGTTGCGTTGATTTTTCACCAGCATCTTGTACTGATGACGGGAGAGTGTGACCACTGAACAAAACCATTTCCAGCACATCCCAAAGATTCTCAGATGGGTTAAGATCTTGACTCTGTGGCGTGTATGAATATGACGTCTCGCGCTCCCTGAACCCCTCTTTCACAATGTGAGCCCCATGAATACTGGCATTGTCATCTTGGAATACACCCGTGCCATCAGGGAAGAGGAATTTGATGGGCTAACATGGTTATTCGGGATGTTCAAGTTGTTGGCTGTGCTCATTCTTTTGGTCACAGTGTTGTTGCAGTAACCCCAGATCAGAGCAGTTTAGTTACATTCAGGTGGCCACGTGTTTTTGGGTCGGTTTGTACGTTCCGTGCTCTGGTTTCCTACATCAATCTCGGACGGTATTGTTTAATCTTCCCTCTAAAAATACTCTCGCCCATTAACCAAGACCTGGGGACGGGCACAACGCGACACCTCCGCTTCAATACACGGAAAACATTCACCACCGTGCCATCGCTGATAAGACTACAAAGCCAACTTTTTAAAATTCAGATTCCATTGTGTTGTTGTATAGCCGAGATGCTTTGTAAATATTGACCCGTCCCTATTTGAAAGTTACGCATATATTGCCTACCCGTGTATCCCTGCTCCGCCGCGGCGGCCTGTTACCCGCCCGCCGCTGTTTACTCTGTCAGCAGAATGTCAATGTCACGGCGACTCCTCTCCCGCGTCTGACAAATATTAAAAAATGAGCCTAATATTTGGAGAAGTCCTCGGTCAGAGCCTCCTCCTATCAATCACTCAAATTACCCCTCACCTTGCAATATTTATGATAATGCCCCCAAAGGCGAGCGTGTTAATTGCAGCCATCCCTCAGCCCCGTGATGGTGCGGCGTTCAGGGGCAGGGGAAAAAAAAAAAAGCTCTGTTAATGTCCATCCATCAGCGGCAAACTCCTGATGAATGCTGCGTTTAGGAGCCATTATTTCTGTTGTTTTACCTCCGCGCTGCTGACACACACTTCACTGTGCATTCGGGCTTGTTTAACAATAAGACTGATCCTTCTTTATAGTCGCGGCAATCAATTAGTTTGAATACTGCCAAGTTCCGCGCAGGTTTCGGAGATGGGTAGCGGCTCGACGCTGGACACATAATGGGCATCTAAGTATGGAAACAAATAATAAACAGCCGCGGCTCAGGCAGAAGGCGAATACGACGCACTGGACGAAGCGCTGAACGGGTAGCGTAGCTTTGGGCCTAATTGACAAAACATTAAAGGATCTGTATGCTTTTTAAAGTTGCACTCACGACACCCTCTTCATTCAAACCGTGGCCCGTGTGTTCGGAGAGTGTGGCTCGATTAAGATGGAACACTGCGACTGTCGAACTCAAAACAAACGGCCCCAAGAGTGATCGATATCAGGACAAATGGATGGTCACATTTCTACAGCGCCTTTCTACCTGCTTTAGACACTCAAAGCGCTTTACATCAAGGAACAAGCCACCCTTTCACACTCTCATTCACCGTCACGCACCAGTGTACGCAGACACTGGGGGTAAGGTACGCTCTGCGCCACCGACAAATGATTCATGGACAGAGGCGATGGAGGTGGGACAAATAGGATCCCACGGAAATATATCCCAGTTCTGGGGGATATTTAGATAAGTTTAGCTCCGGTGGTGGCTCCCGGGTCAGAGATAGATAAACGGTCATCCAAAACAGAAATCCAAATTGCGCTTAAGACCCGCTTCATTTTTGTCTTTCTTTTGCTAAATTCCTCCACAGCGCCTCTACTGGTGAGGGGGGAGATTACAGTAATAAAGCTTTAGTTGGGGGGGGCTAATTGTTTGTAAATTGCTCAAATAAACGAAACTAAACTGGCTTGTTTGTGAAAGTGCTTTGTGAATGCGAGCCGTGGCACTTTGAAAAAACAAAACATTATTGTGAGAGAAAATATTGCGATTTTACGATTATTCACGATAGTCGACCAAATGCTTTTCAATACTTGAACTTGTAAACATTCACCGTTTCTAAATATATAAAAAAAATATTTACAATTATTTTGCATTACAAGAAAACATTGAATAATACAAAACAATGACAACTTTACTAATTTTACTAATTATCATTATTATTTTTATTATATATTTATTATATTTTTAGGCCACAATTTAGGCTAGGCTTTATGGTATCAAAACTTATGCTGCCACGCTTAATTATTTGACGTTTTGATAAACAGACTAAAGTGTTTCTAAAGTGACAGACTGGACTCCCTGAACAGCTGATTTCCACATGTGCGGGCTTCCACTTTCCTTTCTGTTAGCAGAGGAGTTTTGTTTACATCCTGAGCCAGCTGTGGCTCCTATTTCCGAACATCTGGACAACTTTATTGGGAATTATGAAGTTTGTTACCTTCACTTGGTGTTTCATATTCGACGGATCGTGGCCTTTTGCTGCAACTTTCCGACGACAGGATTTGCATGACGGATGTCCATCAGTGGCAACAACGCCTTGGTCCTCTTTTGGATCCTAAAGAGGTCCCACTCTGCTTTCAAAATTCTTACAGTTAACTACCGCGTCCTTTCATAATCGTAGTAGTCATAAAACCGGTTAATCTTGACATCGCTACACAGTACAGTGAGTCGCACTTTGCTCCTTGCAGTGGGCTATATTTATTTTGCAATTTATATTCGTGGGCAAAAAGAGACTGCTGCCTGGCCATTACGAGCGATCTAACCCCGAAACTAACACCAAAGCTAAAACAGTTAATGGTTTAAAGGTAACTGGGTCACTCTGTTCCCTGAAAGCGGTGAAACATGAGTTTGGACCTCAACTAGCATTTTAAATATTATCAAGCCCCTTTTTTTCTTTTTGAAAACGGGAAAAAGAAGTGGCCATTACATTACATTACCATCAAAACACATTCGATATGTATATTTTTACCTCTTCAACGATCTGCAACCCACTACAAGTGATTCTGCGGCCCACTTTTTATTCCTAATCCAATTGAGAATGACTGCTCCAATTATTAAAAAAATAAATAAAAGCACATTCCATCATTCCATGCAGTATGCAACTATATGAGATCTTTTTCCGCCAAGAGCAAAAAACTTCTTCCAGACCCACACTGAGCAGACCTCTGGCATGTTCGGCTCACACAGTTTGGAAAGTTTGCCGCACGTACACGGCGGGTCGGCGCGCTGACTGCTGCAGATGTGCTCCCAGCTGACAGCTGCAGACTCAAATATAGAAGCGGCAAATTCTCCAACATCGCTCTCCCACAATTAAATCCGAAACACAGATCTGAATGCAGCTCAGAAGGTTAATTTGGTAATCAGCCGACGTGATGATGAGAGCCGCGGTAAACTACGACAACGGCACACATTTACCGCAGGCAAAGCTTTCAGAACAACATCAACTGCTGTTTTTATGGAAACATGAATGTGAATCAGAGGCCGACTAGTGGAGCCAAATAATCCTGCGCTGACCAGATGCAGCGGATTCAGAGAGATTTCAGAACCGCTTCAACCATTTCTATTGTATTATGTAGCAGCCTGATACGACATGTCAGTGTTACTCATACTCTCTTGCCGAAGTATCACGATTCGATTTGTAAGGTGTGGTTAAAGATCACGATTTTAATTCACTTCAGAAGCATGAAGGAGCGGGTATTGCGCTTTTTAAAGGTTTTGGGTCATAATCTCACACACATCATCATCACTATCTTACACTTCCTGATTTTCAAGTAAGCCCCGCCCACTCGCCTCCTCTTGCTCCCCTTTGTTGCACAGCTGTTTCAGTAACCGGACAGGGTTACCGCAGCCGCAGGGCATTAAAGGAACCACACTGAGATATGTTCTTACCTGAGCTTAGACGAGATGATGCGTACCTGTCTGGTCTTTGTGCGTGCGCTCAGTCACGCAAAACGACCAAAGATGTTGTTAGCATTTGGCCTCTCCCAGCATATTCCTATGGCTCCAAACAGGGTGAAGTTAGAAGCAACTTCAAGCTCTTCCACGGGCACGAACAAAGACCAGACAGGTACGTATCAACTCGTCTAAGCTCGGGTAAGAACATATCTATGTGTGGAAAAACAGTGGCCTGTTCCTTTAACAAGTATTAAATGAAGTGAGCTAAGATTAAGGCCTGTGATTTTGCCCTAATAAATGAGGAGTGTTCTATTCCACAGCACATACCGCTGCACTGCCTCTCTGCCTCCAGTCTGAGTGGGAGTCTGTTTGTGTGGCCTGTGACTGTCGCCGACCTTCTAGAACAACAGCATTATCGCGGTTTACACTGCGCAAGCTACACCAGGGTCACTGTGGGACATGTAGTCTATACATCATGCGCGGCTGTAGGCACGCACACACACACACACACACACACACACACACACACACACACACACACACACACACTCAAGGGCGAGCGCCTCCTGTGCGCTTTATTACGCGACATCTCTATCCAAACAAACATCCTCACGCCGCTGCTGAAATGAAGGGCAGGCCAAAGTGACTGCTGCCGCCGCCTGACGTGATCCAGATTTTGCGTCGGCTTTTCTCCCCTCCTCCCCGCGGCCCTCCCAGGCCCCAGGGCGAGAGCGGCCCAGATCGGATCGATGCAGCCCCCATTAGGGACCGCCCCACCCACCGGGCCGGGCTCCTCAGAATCGAAACCTCCCCACGGGCTGCGGGAGGAAGAACAGCTGGGATATTCACCGCTGGCCCTGCCACCGGCTACACATGTCCTTCAAACGTGCTTACTTTGTTGCTCTTTTAAGTTTGGAAATGCATCAGGAGTAAAAGGGATTTATGAACGCTTTGAAGGACCCAAAGAATGGCATTGGTATATATCCGAGACATCAAATAGTGAGGAGACAGATGTTAACAATGGCTGAAAACGTGTGCCGCCTAATGCGTCCTGAAGGGACAGGGGTATATGTGAGGACGCCGCGGGAGTTCTCCTCTGTCACTGTGTTTGTCAGAGCCCCCAAGCTACTGATCCGTCAGTGGCAATGGCAGCTAAAACCTCCTGACCATGAACCTCATGATCTGGAAGTGTCCTCTGCCCAATGCTCCTGACATTTTGGTTGAAGGAAGGGTCAAATGCAGATGACAAATGTTTCTATGGGAACAGTCCCGTCCACAAAATTAATACAGATATACCAAAAATACAAAAGAGCACTGGCCGTAGGGCTGAGCGATAAATCGAATTAATTTAATGAATTCATGCTTTTAACAGACAATGTGGAAAATGGCTAAATCGTAATCGTCTACATGTCCACCTCATGTGCGCCGTGCGGCCAATTTAGCAGCGTTTCAGACACTCCTGAGCGACTGTTTTCGGAAATGACACTAGCGGAGAACCCAGCGACTTTCCTGATGATCTCTGCTGCTTTACAAAGGCCGCGTGTTGTGTTTAAAGTGCGCGGTGGAGTTTTCCTCCGCTTAAACAGAGTTTCCCCCGGGCTGCTCCTGTAACTTTCTCTCACTCTGCTCTGAGCGGAGCACCATTTAACTCCGCCCCTTTGCCCTTGAGTCTCCATGGAGACGGTTAGCACAAGGCATGACTATTGTGTCCGAATGTCCACCCTAGTCCCTAACCCCTTATTCACTACATAGGCCCGCACTATACAGTAGACCAGGGGTGGCCAACTGGTCAGAGGCCAAGGGCCGAAATGTTCAACCTTGATCCTGTGAAGAGCCACAAAGGCACCGACCATTCGCGAAATCCGAGTGCGGTAGTTTAATATGATTCAATGTAATGAAACTGTTATATTTAATCATAATAAACAATAACTTTATGCCTGGCCTTTTTCTTTTCTTTTCAATAATTGTGGTAGTTTTACTCCTCACCAAGATTGAAATAAATGTATATTAAATAAACTGACATTTTCTGCTATTCTGTTCTGACTGGGACAACATTTGATCTATTTATTAACAATATTATTATTTCGAATAGTTTTTGTTGTTGCTTGTTTTGTTTTTTTCAATGCTGGTGTATGTTTGTGTGTGGGGCCCTGCCCACTGAGCCCCCTCCTCTGGTTCGCCCCTGGCCTGTGCGCTCAGTGCCCGCAGCCTGGTCCTGACTGGACTGTGCAGAGAACGAACTTTAGTCTGCACAAAGTTCATAAACTTTAATCGGGAGCCTCTGGAGGACGTCTGAGATCTGTTTAAATGTTGCATTTGTTACAGTTACAACATGTGACAGAAAAGTCAATGACTTTGCGTATTTCCGCGTTACGATGTCGCGCTTCGCATCATACGCTTCATTAGAGCTCCGCTTTTTTCCATTTACTAATTTTGATCTTTTTCTGTGAATATGAGGCCAACTTTCATCAAATAAAGAGTAGGCTAATCAGAAACTTGTGAAACAGTGCCACGATCTGCCAGACTGTTGTTTAACCTACATCCCGCTGTGAGCGAGGCTGCTGCACGGGCACCTTTTACACGCCGCCTCGAAAAGGAGAGATACGTATACAGACTTTCATTCATGTTTGTAGAGATGGGAAAAGGGGTCTGTATGACTATGGTTGGATTTTTGATCAAGATTCTTAAAGACTGTTACAGTTTATGGGCAACATGTACCAATTCTTTTGCAAAGAGCCGCATTGTATTAAACATATCCAATCATGCAAAGAGCCGCACTCTGATTGGCCAAGGGCCGCATGCGGCTCGCGAGCCGCGGGTTGGCCACCCCTGCAGTAGACTATAGTCACTACTTTTCAGAATGCATTGTGGGAAATTTTGAGTGCACTACTTTTTTCTCTCTGGACATTCGGGCACCCCTACAAAATGGCGTATATAGCTCACTATATAGGGAATAGTGTGGACATTCGGATACAGCCCATGATAAAAATACTTTTTAAAAGTCCATGGCTTTTTAAGAAGTGTTACTTTTGAGAGCAGACAAGGAATATTTAAAACAGAAATACATGTTTTTTAATGGGCCTAATTTCAGGCTATATTATGAATCGAAATATTAACTGTCCAAAACTTAATTGTCCATTTCTAAACCTCTCCCACCCAATACATACGAATGAATTAACTTAATTTGGGCTTTTCAATAATACCAAATAAGGAAATAAGTAAAAAGATAGAAGAAAATAACTACACACCCCCACATCAAAAGGGCCTCAGCTAAATGCAGCTCTGAGACACTTTGGTCCATCCATCTTCCAGGGATGGAGGACGAAACATGCAACGTGTCGCAGATCAAGATGCAGGCGCAAAACCTGTGCACGAAGTCCTAGGCCTCTGTGTTTCCACTCTGGAAACTGTGTTGTGGCCAGGCTCGACTGAGGGGAGTATATTTGGGACGGAGCTGGAGGAGAAGCAGGTGTTTTAAATTCTGGAGCTTTTCGTCGTCAGCCCAGAGCCATGTGTCACTGTCACATGCTTTATCTGTCGGCAGCGCTGTGCACAGACAGCCAGGGGCCCGGGGGGACACTTTCTTCTGGGGCCCCTGATGTCAGCCTGTGGCAGCTGTGGACATCACATCTCTGTTAGCGGCTCCGAGTCGCGGACCCAAACATTAACCTGCTGCTCAGTGCACTGTTAGCCCCTGGACTTCAGCGGGCTCACCCAACTGCCCCAGACGCTCCCACCTGCACCCACCTGCACCCATCTGGAGCCTCCTGCACCCCATTAGGACGTCTGATCCGCACTAAAGGCAGCCTCCATGCCCAATGTTCCACAGCATTTTCTTCCAACTCCCAGGTCACGGAAATGATGTTACGGTAATCATAAAATAAAACACTTAAGGCGAGACACTGCGGCGATTAGGGAAACTTTGTTATATGTGTAGGAGATTTCAATGTGAAACTGACATAAATATGAGAAAAAATGTATTGCAAGTGTGCTTTAATTTTATGTTTTCATGAAAAATAAGGCCTTTTTTGCCTTAAAAATAATAATACTCAAATCCAGGACACAATTACTTATTTCAAGAAAATTTCACTGATTTCACTTTTTGCAGTGTATTAGTGAAAAAATCTGTAAAAAAAAAAAGAATAATTAAAACGTTGTCCTCAAGACTCAATAAATCAGGCGCGGAATTCGATATTTAAAAAATAAATAAATAAAAATAAAAATATTAATAAAAATAATATAAGAAGAAGAAGAAGAGCCCTGACAACGTGGTCAGTTTCCGTCTCTGGTCAAAAAAACGTTTTTAAAGGAGGAAATATAAACACAAAACACTCATCTGACAACAAAGGAAATTGTTGTACCCTCCAAAACTTTTTTCTCCTTCCACAAATCTTGAAATGTCCCGTTTCGGACGCAGTCTTCGGATATATTCTTGTTTTTTTTGTTACATTTTCATTCCCTTTCACTGGGATTAGGCACATCTCGCAGAAGCTTTGATGACTATATGCTGATGTTATTGGTTACCGAAGCACTAACGCTCTCTTTCTCCACATTCCCATTACCCACAATCGACCCATTACACTGCTGTTGCACCGGTCCTAACTTCATAACCATCACCTTCGAATTGAACAAAAATTACAATGGGCATGAGGGTGATAGAAAAGCGCTCAAAACACATACCAAGGGGGGGGGGGCGGGGGAATAGCTGTAATTCCTTGGGTGCCGTTAGCAGTTAGCGGTTAGCTTTGAAAGGCCCGGATCACCACTAAACCGCCGCACGCTGAGCCGACCGTAATTCAGCCCCGCGCACAAAGCGTCCGCCAGTCGTTCATTTAGCCGCGGAGTCGGAGGCGAGCGGCACTAAAAGGCGCGTTATTGAAGCTACATTAGAGCGCTCCCACTCCCATTCCGAGAGCCGCTCGCCCGGGCACATTACGCCGCGCACTTTTCAATTAGCCGGGAGAATTTGTGTCCACCTCTTTGAGATTAGATTCTAAATGAGGAGCATGTTGTGCCATTAATTATCCGCCGCTCTTGTTTTGTTTGCCGGCGCTCTTTAAATGAGAAGAATAAACGCGCGGTGCATGAGGGGTGAGGGGGAACTTTTTTTTTTTTTCACTGGATGATTGAGACTTACGCCCATCACTGTCACACGATTTAAAGAGACAGAACACAACAACATGTGACAAGGTTTTGTAGGTTTCAGCTTTCAAATGAGGCGTCACACTGGCCTATGGGCTGTAAGCTCGAGAAGCGTTTAGATTTGAGTAATGCCGAAAAGGAGAAAATGCACTCGGTTAAGGTGAGGGTTAAGAGATTAAAGCAACACTGTGTAACATTTCACCCCATAAATCGAATAAAATGCAAGCATTTATTTGATTATTTTTATCATCAACATTTTTTTTAAAGTTTGTTGTCACCCTTTCCTCAGGCCTGATTGTAAACTTTGAGCAGGACGTCTCCAGCTCATCTCCATGGCGATGTGGACTAAAGGCAGTGCATGTGAGAGTCTTGGGCATAACAATATTATTATTTTTTTGTCTTTCTATTTCTTATACTGATTTATTTAGCTTTTTTTTTTTTTTTTTTGCATAAATAAAATGTCTTTTTTTATATCAAAGCATAACATTACAGAAAACTTACAATACATTTTCTTCTCATATTTATGTCAGTAATCTACAGCAGACATTTCAAATTGATGTCACAATCATTATTATTTTTTCCCTATTCAGCTGCAGCGTCTCGCCTCAAGACCGTTCTTTAACCTGTTAACCCCCGCCTTAACCGAGCACTTTTTCTCCAGTTTGGCGTTACCCAAATCTAGAAGCTTCTTACAGCCTGTAGGCCTCATTTGAAAGCTAAGACCCGCAAAGCTGATCTAAGTGGACCTTTCCCCTCGCGTTGTTGCCGCATTGTTGCGTTTACATCGTTGTTTTCATTGCTTATTTGTTGCTCTTTTGTGGCTTTTTTGTTGCATTTTCATCATATCTTTGGCACTTTTCCCACGTTTTTTTTTTTTAGCATGTTTTTGTCGATTTTTGTTGCGTTTTCATCTTCGTTTTCATCTAGTTTTTGTCGCTATTTTGACTCCATTTCGAGAAGCTTTTAATCAGGTAATGTGCAAAACTGAAAAAAAAAAAGCTGCTCGGTTAAGGCGGGGGATAAGAGGGTTGATTACCCACTGCAAAAAAATAAAAAAAATAAAATAAAATCTGTGTTGCAGGTCATTAGAAGCATGTTTTTTTTATTGCTAGCACCAGTATTGTCCAAAATGTTATGTGGTGTTCCTTTAAGAGTTCAAACTAAATTAAAAAAATGTGACCTAGACGTGACTGACTGTTTTTTAGATCCAAAGTGGCTGTCGTGTTAGAGAGTGCTTAGTAAAACACATTGCTGTTACACTTGAAGCAGCTGGTTAGGACTTGAAACAAATACAAGCAAAAGAAGGAAAAAAAAAATCCCCTGTCCTGCCAAATTTACTTCCGAGTTTGCTTTGGCAGCCCCATTTGAAAGGACGACAACCGATAAGCAAAAGCTACACACACAAAAAGCTTGCTAGACCCTTTCTGTCCATCTTTTTTTTTTTTTTTTAAATCTGTTAAAAAAAAGAGCAATGCCATGAAAAAGTGACACAACTGTGTGACAAAAACGCAATAAAAGAGCAACAGAAAAATGGCAAAAAGCGATGAAAATGTGTCAAAAAATGTGACAGAATGCATTTTAAAAAAAAGTTTAGTAGATTTGGGTAAAGCTGAAGTGGAGAAAATGCACTTGGTTAAGTTGGGGGTTAAGAGGTTAAATCTTCAGATAAGACGCAAAACAACCGTACTCAAATAACATAAATAAGAACTGTAATCAAACTATTCTAACTATTCTATTCTATCACTTCAACATGTTAACATTGTAAGCTAGGATCTTAACCATGTCTTTGTTTTGTTTTTTTAGTTTAAGTAAATAAAACACATTAGCATTATACTTTTCAAACTACAAAATGCCACTACCGGCCACTATCTTTAGCACCACACTACATACCAAGGCTGCCTTCATGTGCTCTGGCAATTATAGTAAATACCACTTGCCGAGTGGAAAATTGCACATGAACGCCGCCTCGTCTCGTGATGATACATTTTTTATGCCTTTTAGCCGATTATTATGAAGCCTACACTATGTGAACTTGATGTGTTTTCCTGATCAAAGCAGATACAAAGCAGCAGTATAGGTCAGCAGTTTGTAGTCGACTTTCTCACGTGAATTCATGTGTTTCACTTTGCCACGACACAAAAGCACTTGAACACAATGCACTCGTAATTTCTGCTTCGCGACTGGAAAGGATCATCTTTCCCAGCGCACTTAAAGGCAACATAAGTCGCTTCTTTGCATTTCAGCACCATGGACAGCGCTGTGTCCGCCACACGGAACAGAAGGGGGAGAGACGCAGAAGGTGGCGTGAGGTTGTGCAGTAAATATAAATATTTTTTGATTCTATGTCCTCAGTTCAGCCAGTGCCCTTGTTTACACTCCCGTCTGCCGGTCCTCGGCCCCTGCCCTGTCCGTGGGAGCAGTGTTTGTTAGCGCTTGTGTGTGTGCGGGGTGAACTGTTTGGCTGACCCTCTGTCTAGCCTGTATGTCCTCCAGAGCAGCACAACAGCCGGGACCGGGCAACTGCTGTACACTGGACCAGGCCAGAGGACCAGAGCAGCGTCCTTCAGTGAGCTGCCACCGACCCCTGTGTTAACAACCCACACGGAAAGGCACTGGCATAAGATTGAGCTCAACCAAAGACGTGCCGCTCTTGAAGCCACACAAAAGCAAAAGCAACTGTCGCAAAACATCAAAGCGCTCTAGTCACCGTAATAAAGCATTTGGAAGAAAGTATAACCTCCTAACCCCCACCGACACAAAAGCATTTTCTCCAGTTTTTCTCCAGGTATCCAGGCATTACCCAAATCTAAAAGCGTCAACATAGTGACAAAAACGAGACATAATGATGATGAAAAAGCAACAAAAACGCGACAAAAAAATGTCAAAAAAGCGACAAGGTTAAGGCAACTCAACAGCAAAGTTACAAAAACGCAACAAAACAGCAATAAAAACCGACAAAGAAAACAAAAAAGTTACTATCAATTTTGTAGGTCTTAGCTTTTAAATTAGACGTTACACTGTAGCTCTCCAGTTGAGAAGTTTTTAGATTAGGGTAAAGCCGAACTGGAGAAAAATGTGCTCAGTTCAGGCGGGGGGTAAGAGGTCATGGGGCAGCATCCAATGCCATACTCTTAAAGTGATAGTCTGGAAGTCTAAATGTTTTACAAATTTTATAAAATGTGCAAAATCGACCACCTGGTCTTGCATTCTGACGTAAGTAAGTAAAGTAAGTATTAATATATATATACTATTTTTGTAAAGTCCCTCCTTCCCGGATCTCAGCAACTAATCAGTGTCTAGTATCCTCCCGCGTTGACCAATGAGACGAGCTTTTCCTGTGAACCAGCCTGTCAGGTCCAATCATTCTTTTCTGTTCCTGCTCTCCTCATTTTACAGTGGGGAGGAATTAGATTTTTTACTTTCAGATTTCACTCTCACTTTGCAAACTTACAGACTATCACTTTATCATTCGATTGTTTCCCGTCTTGACAATATGTTATTATTTAATGTATTCATTAGAAAAGGCAAAAAACAAACAATAACAAACAATACCGCAGAATTAGTTAAGTGTCAGGTGTTACATAAGACATTTAATCAACATAATCAGATTAAACAGTTAATGAGACTTCCTATAATAATGAGCACGAGCGTCTGGTTAACAAGGAATATGAGAGTGTAGTAATTAGTTTTAGTTTCCATCAGTTGACCTTGGTCTAACTTTCTCCACACGTTATTGTTATTTCTGTATTTCGTAACGTTTCCTGTGTGGAGTGTGGCTCCCCTGGGTGCGAGCTGTCGAGGGGGAGGGGCGTGGGGGGGGCGGATGCTGCAGTCTGTGATCCGTCAGATCGCGCCCCGCTCCCTCGGGTGCTGGTATTTGTGTCAGGGCTTTCCTCCGCGCGTATTAATCCTCATTAGGGCTGGGAGTGAACGCTCATCGACTGCGCCCAGATCTTTTGAACCTGCAAAGGCTCCGGCGCCCCGAGAGCGGCCCAGATCTGTCCCGGGACGGCCGCCCACCATCAGGTGCTCGGCAGATCCCGCGCTCTTCCTGCACACGGTGGCTGTCTGCGATCTCTGAACGCTGCAAAGCCTTCTCCGGCACATCCCAAAGATGCTCAGTGGGGTTCAGAACTGGACTCTGCGGCGACCAATCCATGTGTGGAAATTATATATATAAGATAGCATCGAAATTTGAACTTTGAACCTCTTAACTAATCTTCTAAACGGATTTTTCTTTTTTGCTGTGTTTTCATCCTCATTCACATCCTGCTATTACGCCGCCATCTTTGACGCTTTTTTTTTTCCAAGAAGCTTTTAGATTTGGGTCAAGTCCAGTTGTAGAAAATGTGGCAGGTAAGTTGTTAACCAAGATTACCGGTAAGCGTTTGATTAATATCTTTCCGTCACTGCCAGGGATCTGCACAAAGGAGCCAACAGTCTTTAACACGCGTGGCTAATGCGAGCGCTCATGGCTGACCTGGGACGTGCAGACGGCGCTAAATGGAAGGTGACACCGGCCTGTAATGAGCCGGCCGCCGCCTCTTCTAAACAAACGTCCAGTGCCAAAGCCGGGCCATATCGGGGCGTGATGGAGCCGGGCTGTGTTTCCAACAGGCTCGGATATGCATGGCTCACCGTTGTAATTGTCTTGGTGCGCTGGACATTGCGACGGTGGCGGCGCGCTAATGTCGAATGTGCTAAAAAAGGCCCCAGAAGTGAATTAGCGCCGCGGTATCGACGGTTCTCCCCGCGGGACGGGCCTCGTATCATTCCGCCGGCACGTGCGAACTGGGTTGGAGAGTCCGTCGGCTCGTTCCGCGCCGCTCCGGAAGGTCAGCGCGACCTCACGGGGGAAATGGGCACAGGTACCGGAGGTCTCAGAGGGAGCGAACGAACAAATCCTAATTATAAAGTGAAAAGGCATTGAAGGACCTCCAAACTTTCACGTGGCTGTCATCAGTAACAGTGGGGCTCTAAACACCACCTGCACGACCTCCGCGGATCCGGCGCGAGCGGGCCAAAGACATGTCAGGGGTCGACGCGTTCGCCGTTTCAATTTTCACACTCATTCTGTGCATTTGGGAGAGCGTTTCAGGTGATGTCTAATTGAGATGAGGCCGTTATTAAGGCGAGATACTGCAAAGGAAATGAGATATCCATTTGAAACTATTACTGCGGATTCTTCACATAAATGTAAGGTGTTTTATCTGTAAACATATTTCAAGGACAAAATCAGATTCATGAGAAGAATTCCATACATACAAAACTATTTATGCGTAAAGAAAGCAGCAGGCAAAGACACTGAGAAGGCAAGCAAATGGACTTATTAGCAGCGTAGTGGAGGCAATTTTAAGGAAAGACAAAGAAAGAAAGAAAGAAGAGAGAGAAAGAAAGAGAAAAAGAGAGAAAGAATGAAAGAAAGACACGAAGATAAAAAAGAAAGAGAAAGAAAGAAAGAAAGAAAGAAAGAAAGAGAGAAAGAAAGGAAAAAACGAAATAGAGAAAGATATAGAAAGAAAGATCATAGCCTTAAAAACACATTGTGGGGTTTCCTGGATCGCCACTGAATGCAAGTACATGTGATTGGACCAGTTTGCGACAGTGCTTAAAAAGCTTCAAAGTAATTCATGTTATTAGTGGAGTAACACAGACCCTCCCGGTCAAACACATTTAGCTAATTATGGGTAAGAGGCGGTCAGTCAAATGTTTAGCAAAGGGAAAGTGCTAAAGTGCCCGCTGTAAATAACATACTTAACTAAAACTACAAATCATTGCTGTGAAGAATAATCATTTATGGGCTTGAAAAAGCATACATTTTGTGCCCAAATTCATCAACAGTGAGTACGGCAACACAACGGGGACAAGCCTTCATCATTATCGTGAGTTAGAAGAGAGTGTTGACGCTGCCACCCAGTGTTCTGGAGTGTTCATAAGACTTAATGTATGGAATGTATTTCTCTTTAGTACAGAGTCGTGAAAACAAGAACTGCCTCCTCTAAAGAAGAAGAACCCTTTTTTGGTGCCTGAAGCTGACGAACACAGAGCTGGTTTTATCATCAACTAATCCTGTTATTTTTTTTTATTTTTTTTATGAAGCCTGTGAATTTTTGAACTTTTAATAGCTACTTATTGGTTTCATGGATTAGCACTGAACAGAAGCTAATAGGATTTATCTCCGCGCTCCCAGTCCGGCGCTGTGAATGGCGGGCCGGTTTCTGGGAAGCGGCCATTACGGTTTAATTGAGTCATAGTTGTATTTAAGGGGCGCTCTCGGGCGGGTCAGCCCTGGTGAGCTGCCAGAGGGACGAGCGTGAAGGATTGGAGCGCGTCTCGGTGGGATCAGGAATGCGGATAATTCAGCACAACAAACTGCAACGGATTGGATTATGTCACATTCGCATCTACATTTTTATACTGGCATTGGCATCCTGGGTTGTCCACTTTGATCATTGTTATTGAGATGTTATTTGTCGCTAGAAAATCCGTGGCGGTGCAAATACAGAAGCAAGTATCCACTTTTATGAACAAGAGTGAACGTATTCCAGGCACATTTTAAAACTAGTGGAAGAGCGAATTATGTGCTAACGTATATGTACCCTGGTTTTGATGTTCTACAAAGCAGGACAAACTTTCTAGCGGGGTAGATCTCCATGGAAACATGCCCTTAGCGCAAAACCTGCACTGGACCAGGTTTAGTTCCAGCTAGATAGGAAGACAGCTCTGTGACAAATCAGAGGAGAGAATCTTCCACTTTTTCACCCAAACTCTGCAGTTTATGGAGGCAGTGAAGGAGCGGAGAGGGAAGAGGAGGAAGCATGGATTTTATAAAGTAGCGAAATTGTGGTCACTTTTCCTTCACATGTGACGCAGATTGTAGAACAGGCTTATTTCTCGTTCACAGAGTAGTACGAGTGTTGCATTAAAGTTGCAATAAAGATATTTAACAAATGTGAACATTCTCCTTATGTGCTGCTCGGTTTCAGACTCGTGCCGTTCATGGCGCTGTAGAATATATTCGTCGTGATTTTAGTGATAGATGTTGATATTCTCTTATACAGCAAGACGAAATAAGAAAACAGAAATTGGAACAAATCATGAAAGATATTATAATATATTCATCTAACTTTGAACTGGAGAAAGAAAGACTCAACTTGCAGCTAGAATATAATTTACTGCTTACTTATGAAACAGAGACACTTATTTCATGCTCACGTGGCCTTCAGTATGAGCATTCAAGTTTATTTGTATAGCACATTTAAAACAACTGCGGTTGACCAAAGTGCTTCACAGCAATAGCAGGTCACATAGAAATAAAATACAAGTAAAAGATAACATGCCAAGATACACTCAACTAGCTCGTATTGAAGGCCAGGGAGAAGAGGTGTGTTTTCAGCCTGGATTTGAACTGTGCCACAGACTGAGAGGACCTGATAGACAAAGGAAGACTATTCCATAGTCGGGGCGCTGCCACAGAGAAGGCTCTATCACCTCTCGTTTTTTTCCTGGTTTTAGGAACATCCAATAGGAGCTGGTCAGCCGACCTCAAAGCTCTGGATGGAGTATAGAGTCGCAAGAGATCACTCAAATTGTGCCGCCAATCTACACAAAATCTCATTCCTTATTCACGAGCAGGCACTAAACTGGTGCACAATAAAATGGAAATAAAATCTTGTTCCACGTCTCTAGTGTCCATGTTGACCTCTAAAATGCCCATTCGATTTTCCCAAAGCTCAAGCAACCTTGTTCTCATCTCAACTTTGAGAATTTGGTCACAATTCTGTTCCTTTTTTAAATTTACTGAACCTTCGCACTATAACCCTATATATAACAATCATACCTTCCCTCCAAGCTTGGATCCAGCCTTTTTACATTGGAGAAGCCAGGGACTGGCAAAATTAAAAGACCTTTATCTTAATAATGTTTTTGCCAGTTTTGATGAGCTATCTCAAAAGTACTCTCATCCAAAAAAATCATCTCTTTAGATACTCTCAAATTCGTAACTTTGTTAAATCAAACACTATGTCCTTTCCTTTTATTTCTTGCACCATTGTAGATAAACGGTTAAATCCTTTAGGCAAAAAGGTGCTCTTTTTAAGATCTATTGTCTTATAACTAACATTAAAAGTCAATGTCAATGTCAATGTCAATTTTATTTATAAAGCACATTTAAAAACAACCTCAGTTGACCAAAGTGCTGTACAAGTACAGTAGCAATATGTACAATAAACACAATAAAACTTAAAAGTGAATGCATGGAACAAATCAAAAAGCAGTGGGAAGCAGAACTGGGAAAACAACTGAATGTGGTTGATTGGAAGAGGGCTCTTTCACAGATAAATGGCACCACCTCTTGTTGCAAACTTAATCTAATACAATTTAAGACTGTTTGCCGCATTTATTTCACAAACTCAAGACTGTCAAAAATGTATTCTACTGTCAAAGATGAATGTAATCGATGTCATATGTCTCCTGCCAATATGATACACATGTTTTGGTCATGTCCCCACTTAAAAAAAATACTGGGCTATCATTTTTGATTGCCCAAGGTGACTTCCAGAAGAAGTCACCTTGACCCCATCAGAAGATGTAGCTATTTTTGGAACCTTTTTTAATCTTAATTGTGAGTCATATGAAAGGAATACTATTGCCTTCTCAACTTTAATAGCTAGAAGACAAATACTATTAGAATGGAAATCAACGAATGCCCCAAAAGCCTCGCATTGGATCTCTTGCTTTTTCTTGACCTGGAAAAGATTAAATATGATTTAAGAGGCCATCCTTCCCAATTTGATACCACATGGGGCGCCATGATTACTATACTAAAGCCTTGTAATTGTGTTCTGACAAATTATAGTGTTTTTCACCGAACTGTGTCAAAACAAGACTTGAATAACAATACATCCCAACGTTTTTTTAGTTTTTTTATCTGACATCATTTCGTCGATTTCTGTCCGATGAGGACTTTAGCGATGTGGCCATGTATTGATCACTTAATATTGCGATACAATGCTATTGTTCTGTTTGGCTTTATTTTGTTGTTGTTGTTGTTTTTTGTGATATACTGTGCAGCATTTTTGGTTAAGTGTGTGAATTCAAAATAACATTTCTCTTCATCCAGTTCAAAATGTATTGTAGAACAAATTACAGATATGTAAGAAGATCAAATCTGTTGTTTTGAGGTAGAGAAAGTGTACATTACCAAAGCACACACATGCACTTTCTTTGTGTTTCGCTTTGTGCGACTCCCGAACCAGGTGTGTGTTGTCTGCCTGAAGTTTGCATTTGCTTCTTAATGGGCTGGTTTCAGGTTTTATCCCATCGACCTCAAAAAATGCACAGTGAGCCAATCTCCCAAGGTTATCTCGACCGAACCTGGCTCAAGATCTGGAGATGAGTCTCTGGGCACTGTGTCCTGGCCGGTTTCACAGATTGCCCCACTGATTGAGAGACGGATCAAATGCAAGAGACACATTCAACTTCATTGTCATTCAACAATAGTACACAAACAAAGTAGTACAAGTTATCAAAAATCGTCACTCATTGATCCTGCTGCAAAATCTTATTCCAGGCTTCAGACTCTGATATTTCCTGATATTTTTCTGTTCCGTTGACTTTGGTCCCATGGATTTCCTGCTCGATCTGCCACACACTGACAATTACTGACAATTAGCCGGCGTGGCTCTAATTAAGCTGTCAAAGGCACAGTTCTCATCAGCCCGCATCCGCCATCCGCCCTGGCGACAGGGCTTCCACCGGATTGACACGGCGACCGCCTGGCACCCCGCGCTCATCAAATTATATGTTCAGTCGCCGCTGGAGTCCGCCGGGCCATTAGTGTCATCCTCCCGCCACGGCGCGCATCAGGCCGGACCACACGCGGGAAAGGCTTGTCAATAGGGACGATTGTAATATTCTCACTCGTATTCTGTTATTCTTCATAGCGTGAAACTTGGAAAATTTGAATATCAGGAAAAAGTTCATGTATTTCTGTAATACAACTTCAAATGTGAAACCAATATACAGTGCCTTGCGAAAGTACTAATGCACCGTGAACTTTTGCACATTTTGTCATGTTTACAACCCTAAACGTAAAGATTTTATTTTGATTTTTTTACTGAAAGTTCACACACAAGTAACAGACAACTGTGAAGTGAAAGCAAAATGATACATGATTCTGTTATTTTTCAAAAAATAGAAAAATTAAAAGTGGGGCGTGCATAAGTATAGTATTCATACAGCATGTTCTGAGTGCATTAAATTGCCTTTATAACATTCCTCATGACTGCAGAAAGTTCACACCTTGCCCTAACCATTAAATAGAGGCCACCTGTGTGTAATCTACTCTCAGTATAATTCCAGCTGTTCTGTGAGGGCCTCAGAGCTATGGTCAGAGTGTATTGGTCACTAAGCACTAAGATTTCCCAAGATTTGAACATCTCACGGAGCACTGTTCAATCCATCATTCGGAAATGGAAAGAGTGTAGGACCACTGTGAACTTACCAAGACACGGCCGTCCACCTAAACTAACAGACCGAACAAGGAGAGCACTGGTCAGAAATGTAACCAAGTGCCCCAAGATAACTCTGGAGGAGCTGCGACGTACTGCCGCTGAGCGGGGGGAGTCTGTACATGGGACAACTATAAGTCGTACTCTACACAAATCTGGCCTTCATGGACGAGTGGCAAGAAGAAAGCCATTATTGAAAGGAGGCCATAAGAAATCCTGTTTGAAGTTTGCTAGAAGTCATATGGAGGACACAGCTACCATGTGGAAGAAGGTGCTTTGGTCAGATGAGACAAAAATTGAACTTTTGGCCCAAATGCAAAACGTTATGTATGGAGAAAACCTAACACTGCTCATCGTCCTGAGTGCACCATCCCCAGTGTCAAATATGGTGAGGGGAGCATCATGCTTTGGGCCTGCTTTTCTTCAGCAGGGACTGTTGAACTAAGAATAGTTGGGAAGATGGATGTAGCCAAATACAGAGACATTTTGGAGGAAAACCTGCTGGAGTCAGCAAGAGAATTGAGGCTGGGGCGGAGATTCACCTTCCAGCAGGACAATGACCCTAAACACAAAGCTAAATCTACAATGGAATGGTTTAAAAACAAACATATTAATGTGTTAGAATGGCCCAGTCAAAGTCCTGACCTAAATCGTATTGAAAATCTGTAGAAAGACCTGAAAACTGCTGTTCACAAACGCTCTCCTTCTAATTTGACAGAGCTTGAGTTGTTTTGTAAAGAGGAATGGGCTAAAATGTTGTATCTTGTAGAGTCATACTCCAAAAGACTTGCTGCTGTTATTGTAGAAAAAGGGGGTTCCATAAAGTATTAATTCATGCTGTATGAATACTTATGCACGCCCGACTTTTCCGTTTTCTATTTTTTTTAAATAACCGAATCATGTATCATTTTGCTTTCACTTCACAGTTGTCTGTCTGTCTTGTGTGTGAACTTTCAATAAAGCATTCCAAATGAAATTTTTATGTTTAGGGTTGTAAACAAGACAAAATGTGCAAAAGGTCAAGGTATATTAGTACTTTCGCAAGGCTCTGTATGGCATGCAAAGTGACATACGTCAAGCCTTTGGTTGTTTTCATTTAGAAAATTATGGCTTACAGCTTGTAAAAACCCCAAAATGAAAATTTCAGAAAATTACAATATTACATCAAATCTATTTTTTTTAAAATATATTTTAAACAGAGAAATGTGGCCGTCTGAAAACTATAATCATGCATATGTACTTAGTACTTGGTTTGGGCCTTTTACTTGGATTACTGCCTTAATGCGGTTGCGTGGCATGGATGCTCTCAGCCTGTGGCACTGCTGAAGAAGACCAGGATGCTTAACCAGAGGAATACGACATCTGAAGTCATATGTCCTTTTGAATGGCCTTTTCCTGACAATCCTCTCCAGACTGCGCTCATCCTGAGATGTTTCTGAGATGTTTTATTTGGGGTTTTTACAAGCTGTGAGCCATAATTATAAAAATTATAACAAATAAAGGCTTGATAAATCTCACTTTACATGAGGATTTTGGCTCACAGCTTGTAAAAAACACAAATTCAAAATATCAGAAAATTAGAATAGGGACTATTATTGTAGGCTCAAATTGTCTCCTTTCATCAGCTAAATCATCCAAAATACCTGCAAAGGGTCCCTGAGGCTTTAAATGGTCTCTCAGTGGTTCAGTAGAATTCACCATCATGGGGAAGACACATTAACAAAAAGTTAAGTGGAAGGGATAAGTGTGGAGGAAAAAGATGCACAAGCTGCAGGGATGAGCGCAGTCTGGAGAGGATTGTCAGGAAAAGGCCATTCAAAAGTGTGTGGGACCTTCACAAGGAGTGGACTGAGGCTGGAGTCAGTGCATCAAGAGCCTCCACACACAGACGGATCCTGGACATGAGCTTCAGATGTCGTATTCCTCTGGTTGAAGCATCCTGGTCTTCCATAACACCTCAGCAGTGCCACAGGCTGATAGCATCCATGCCACGCAACCGCATTAAGGCAGTCGTTCAAGTAAAAGGCCCAAACCAAGTACTAAGTTCATATGCATGATTATAGTTTTCAGAGGACCCAAATTTCTTTGTTTAAAATATTTTTTTATTGATTTCATGTAATATTCTAATTTTCAGAAATTTTCATTTTGGGTTTTTTACAAGCTGTAAGCCATAATTTTCTAAATTAAAACAAACAAAGGCTTGACATATGTCACTTTGCATGCCATGAGTCTATATCATATTAGTTTTACATTTTAAGTTGAATTTCAGAAATTCACAATATTCTAATTTTACGAGTTTCACCTGTTTCACCTCAACTTTAGCTTAGCAAAAAAGGCTCAGTTAGAAATATCAGTGTGAAAAATGAATGAAAACGCTAATGAGCTAATGGAGAGCTTAAACTCCCTATTCCAAGGACTTGCTCATGGCCCATTGATACAGGATGGTTGCGCCGACACAGTTATTAAAATTCTACCTCTTTGAACGTCACATCCTGAGACCATGTCCGACAAGGAAGTGAAATAGTGAAAATCACAGAAACTGAATGATTTTACTTTACTTTTTTTGTTTGTTTGTCTGTGTCCCCACGTGATTTCTTCCTGGACAATACGATCGCGCTGTACTTCCTGTCCCCTATCTTTAACATTCATGATTAGCAGGGTCACAAACAAATGATGAGATAGATTAAGATTTTGTAATGGATAACGAGTTACTGATGGACAGTGTTCGAGGTGAATCCTGCCCCAAAGGAAATGCCTGTGGTCATTAAGGTAGGAGCTTTCATAATGCAACCTAAAGGCTACTGTTAAAAAACATACAATTATGCCATGTAAACAACTCAATCCAATTTGAACTACTAACAGGCCAATTCTTTTCTGCGCGGGCTCGTCCAAAACTTTGCACTAGTTGGTTGGTCGGTCGGTCGGTTGATTCAAAGGAATCCAGCTCAAACCCCTCCTGATTGGAACTGAAAGCCACGTTTCTTTCCCTGTGCACGTGATTGACAGTTCAGTTCACAGGAAAGCTCATCTCATTGGTCAAAGTTATGGCAATGGAGATTCTGATTCTGTTGCTGAGATCAGAGACACTGGTAAAAAAAAAAAACCGCAATCTAATTCATTTGCATCACTTTGAAACTTACAGACTATCCCTTTAAGATTAGTATGTCTTTTATGCCTTTATTCTAGGCACAACATTAACATTAATAATTTTAATGTTGTTAATTCCCATTTTCAAACTGTCTGCACCTGGCTGTGCTTTAAGAGCTACTGAAACAAGTGAATTCCTCCACCACGAGACAATAAAGTCCTATCTTATTTTATCATAAAATACTGACTCTTCTGAGTTGAGTTACACTTTAATACTTTTTTTTTTTCCTTGTGTGGACAGTATGCAGATTAAACACAGACTGGTTCCAGATTGTAATACCGAGTCTCCTGTTGTATTAAATGTAATGTGAGCAGCATCTTTTTTTTCTTCTGTGAACCCTTCTCAAGGACAACGGGTCCTGGGGGTAAACACCGGCAGTGGCACCATTCTATATTCTGTTTCAAATAGATAAATGAAAGGAGGAGTATTGAATATTAATTATTAATTTCACAGTGCAAGCAGAAACAAGCGGCGAGGTTCAGACGTGTTCAAATGAAGTGGAATGATGAGTTGACGAAGGTGAGTCTCCGTGAGCTGCATGTTAAGCCACTTGGCTTTTGTCACTATGGTAAAACTATATCTAATCCTTAAACTGGAGCAGGGACGAGTGCCATAGCACAGATAAACCCGTTCCTTTTTTCTTTTCTATTTTTGCATTACACTTTGACAGAATGTAGTGGATCCTGTCCACTGCAACAGCACCGGGATTATGCCGCATGTACCTCTGCTGCCGTCAGCGCTCTGAGCACTGAGCTCCTGCTTCGCCGTGACTTCCGCGTGACCTTTCACTCCTCCCACTCTCCTCTGGCACTACTTCTCCTTCTGCAGCACCCAAACACTCAGGCGGCTTAGGAAAGGGGATCATTTTGCTGCCACATCCTTACTTCTGTGGGCGGGACTGACGCGAACAGGAGGCTGGCAACAGGAGCACTTAGAGGATTTAGCCGGATAGGGCTCGACAGAGGTACAATACGTTTAAAAAGAGTTTGACAGAGATGGAGACAGGGAGGACGTGGCTGAATCCAAGGAACCACTTGCGTGTTTTCGCTGTTGTCATTAATTGTGCTTTGCCGTGAGGAAGTCCTCCTTAGACTGGAGAGGCTTTAGTGACAGCAGATCTCATCCCACTTCAGGACCAGAGTGGTTGGGAAATAGATAAGTGTAGGAGCACTTGCCAAAGATCCTCAACCTGGGTAAGATCTGGACTCTGTGGTGACCAATCCAAGTGTAAAAGTGATGTCTCATGCTCCTCGAACTGCTCTTTCACAATGTGAGCCTGATGAATCCTGACATTGTCATCTTGGAATATGCCCGTGCCATCAGGGAAGAAGAAATCTGTTGATGGACTTTCAGGATGTTCTGCAGATCTCAGTCTTTGGGCACATAGTGATCATAACAGTTTCTTAACACTGTCTATGTACATTTGTTTACCGCTTTAGACCCTGACAAAAGAACTCGATTGGGGGGTGATGAACGCGATTTGAATGCGTATCAGCTCAGACTGGGTTTCTGGGCTTTAAGAATGTAGTAGACACTTCCAGGTTCCGTATATATTACCCAACAAAATTGAGAAGGGTTTAAACGCAGCCGATGGAGTGGCATGTGATCAGTGGAGCTCCACTTCTCCACAGGAAATGACATCGCCTCCACGGGACAACACTATCTTAAACTAATCCAGATTAACACCAAACCTAAATCTTAAGCATACTGTAAAGGCGTCTTATTGGGATTCATTTAGACACATTTTGCGGGGGGAAAAGTTGAGGTGACGTCATTTCCTGTTGAGAACTGGAGCTCCACTGATTGCGTGACTCCATGCCTTCAGACCCTCGTGACAAAATCAAGGAAATACAGATCAGATGTCCCTTTAAACACATTTTACAAGTAAACAAATGAAGAAATCTTTTAGCGCCATGTTCATTCTCTTCTATTCTGTAATCACCATTTCTTCTGCAGTAAGCTACACAAATACTAAACTTTACGTCTGGGTTTCTTTTCAAAGCTCGGAGCTCTTTGAAAACACAATGGCAGCTCCTATACTTCCACCTGTCGTATCGTCTGAATGAAAGAGCCGATCCGCTGTCAAGAATTGCACGATACCGGAATAAGATCGTATACATTTTAGCTCATCTTAAGCGCTCCATAGCCCCATGCTGTTGTTTGTTGCTGTTGGGTGGGGATAGGGATGGGGGTGGGGGTCTAAGTGAGCCGTTAAAACCGTGCGCTGTCAGAGAAGCTGTCAGGAGTGACACCAGCCCGCCGTGTAGAGCGCTCTGACTGATGTAACACACGGTAATGGCTCCTATACCGGCACATACAGACTCCATTAGTGCCTCTATATGCTGGAAAGAGCTGTCACAGGTTTCTCCACGCCGGTCACCTTCAGCTGTCTCAAAAAAAGACGTGTGAAATACTGTAGACAACAATCAATAACAACTAATCAGTGAAGCGCTTCAGCAGTTGAAGAGGAAACAATCAAAAACTCGGTGAATGGAGCCAAGTACTAAAGCAGATAATATGTTTTGATGAGCGCTTACACCAGTGTTTCCCAACCAGGGGTAAGGTGAAACTGAGTAGATTTTCAATATTGCTTTAAAAGAATAATTTGTTTTAATAAAAGTACTCACCATCAAAATGCATTCATTCATCAGGCATGAGTGAACTGGTATGTACGATTTTTGGGGGCCATTTTTCATAAACCTGACCGGTTTTGTCTACTGAAAAAGAAAACAGAATGAGCCCCACATGCCAGATCTTTTGACTAAAACCAGGTTAGAATTTAATATATCCTGCTTCCACAATCCCAGGATATGTCCCCAGTCAAGTCCTACTTAGTGCCAGTACAGGCCTCCAGTAGGTAAAGTTCCTCACTCTTAAGTCTCTTGTTTGAAACTCAACTCTTCACTTCACTGGCCACATCAATTGGACAAACAAACAAGCCGACCAATGACAATAAGAATATCTTTAAATAGCATTGCACATAAGTATAGGACGACTTTGTAATCTTTTCTGCTCTGGTCTGCGCCGAGTGCCAAACACAGATAGTGACCGGAGCAGGTGAAGCATGGCGCCTCTATACTGCACTGTTTCGCTGCTCGCTGTCTGTCAACATAAATCCCACTCTCTTCCAGGTGTTAGTACAGGACAATTTGTACTTACATTTGCTGCCATGCGCAAAAGTTTGACTGTCTCAAATCATCGGCCCAATTCCGGAACTAAGGGTTCTAGTGACTGTGCCGATAATAGACCTTTAATCAAACTTTGATTCACTCTTTACGCAGAAACATGATGCTAACTCTCTAGCGTAAAGATTGTTTCCTGTCTGTGTTTATTACATGGGTTAGCTACATGTCATGTTGAAATAAATCAATATTTATACAATACATTACAGAAGATGTAAATATGAGGAGATGCATGTGTAGCGTTGAAGCTAAAGGCTAACGCTAATTTGGCGCTAAACTAATGTTAAAATGGCTCCACAGTCTGAAATTATTTATGAAACACACTTGGCTTGACATTTATTTAGCCAACTAGTCTTTACGTTGACAGGAAGTACACTGGCCAACAGGAAGTTAGCCAAAAACACTTCATGCACTATCGACATTTTTTCACTGTTGTACATTATGTAACTTTTTATACATAATGCACTGTTGTGCATTATGTATAATGTACTGTTGCATTATACATAATGCATTATACATAAGCTAAGAAAGGTCTTAGCTTAGTTTGAAAGCTAAGACCTTTCAAACGTTTTGATGTCTTTTTACAAAAAGTTTATATATATCAGTGAGCCAGCGGCTGTATGGGTGATTAGTATAGCGCCTTTACTTTCCATTATGGTGGCCTCTAGGGTGCTCCAGGTTCAATTGTTTTTTCTAGGGTTTGGTGGTGGAACCATAGAGATGGTTCCATTAGCAGAGAGAAACTACCAGAAACCCAAAATACAATTAATCTTTGAGGGTTATAGAGGCAAGTAAAAAGTAAAAAGACATCATGCTAACCAGTACAGCCAGTACAGCCATCACTGAAAGGTCAATTGCACACTAATACAAAATTTTTTCCGCATAAAAGTTACATAATGTACCTTTAACCTCTTTAACCAAGCACATTTTCTCCAGTTCGACTTTAACTAAATCTAAAAGCTTCTTGAAATAAGTGTTAAAAATAGCGACAAAAACGAGACGGAAATGAGGATGAAAACACAGCCACAAAAAAAAAGTGTAAAAAAAGCCACAAAAATTCAACAAAAGAAGTGATGAACAAGTGATAAAAGGCATAAAAAGAGAAAGTGACACCGCGACAAAAATGGAGCAAAACAGGAGACAAAAATACCACGAAAAGGTGACGACAACGCAAGGAAAAATCTTCAATGAGTTTTGTAGGTCTTAGCTTTCAAATGACACTGGGTTATAGGCCGGAAGCTCCAGTCGAGAAGCTTTTATATGTGGGTAAAGCTGAACTGGGTGGTAAGACGTTAAACAATGAAAAATAGCAATAATAGTCTTTGTGCATGCAATGTGGCTAACTTCCTGTTCAATGGGATGAACAAATTGAACACTGTATGATTAGAAGGTATCCCTGTTCCTGCATGTGTAGATCATCGTGTGACATCTATCATTATAATCCCTATTATGCAATAAACACATGTAGGTGAAGTGCACTGTGAGATGAGACCATGAAAGGTATTATCTGTTATTTACCTGACAAACCGCTGTGTATTTATTCCCGTAAACAGAGCAGCTGTTTGGTCAAACACCTGAAAAATCAATACGGACTCTTTGTTTGGAGGAGCTCGCTGGGTCCCTCAGAGCACAAATGAGACGGCACAATGTTTGACGTGCTAATATTGTTTTGAGTGATCTTCATTTCCCAATAGGGCCACATAAGTGGGTAAACAAATATGAATTATGCGTGCCATCTAAACTGTTTGAAGAGCCCTCAGGAGGGTCCCGCACTTAATGCACAGACACGCTGTACATCTTAGAGTGGCTTTCTTGAAGTGGGCATGTCTGGAAATAGATTGCTGGTTTTCTAAAATCTTCCGTAGGACTTGACGCAAACATTTTTATGGAACTTTTGAGTCAGAGAAACCGCGCGGTTCGTCGAGAGAGAAATTCTGTTTTTGGGGCCCTTCCGGAGATGTTTTGTGGCCATAGTATCCGTGCATTCTATGCCTCTATTAGCAGCTGTCAGTTGATCACTTACCCCGCTGGCAGATGCTCCCGCTATGGAAGATGGAGTTATCCGAAGCGTCAGGAGAAGGGAAGGAGGGGCTTAATCAGAGAGCTCCAACTGAGCGCTCCATCTGATGAGCCCCGCTCTGTGGCCCAGGCTCCATTAATCATCCTCAGAGCAAATATCACTCAGCTTCACGCTCACATGGGAAGGCCTGAAGGCTGCACTCTCCAAGTCAGGTCCAAAGAAAGATTCAGTGCCATCAATCCCGTCCAGGAGTTCAGCGCTCAGGCAAATGTCTCACTAAGGCTAAATGCTTTCTAATCACAATTTCTCGGACAAACATTGCGATCTGATTAGACCAGGAGCATAAAGAGAGAAGACATATCACATGCTGAGGAACCGAATTATGTTTCTGCTGTTCAGTGGGTGACAGAACAATGTGGACATATCATCTATAATTGCAGCCGTCTGTTTTCCGCAAAAGGTGTGCTTGGTTCTACCTTTTGCAGTCATGATAAATAAAACAGCGTGCACTACATAGTTCAAGTCCCATTTTCCATTTTCCCTGTGTCCTTTTAGAGATGCAAATGTCAACTGCTCACATGGTTTGATCCACTTTTTCCACGTGCTCCTTCTTTTGTACATGACAAAACGACCCCTTTCAGTGTAAAACTGCTCAGAAAATCGAGTGATGATTATGCTCTTTAAAAATGTATTTGGTGTTTCATCCGTTCCCGAAATGCAGCCGATGGAGAGGCACGTGATCAGTGGAGCTCCATTTCTCCTGCAACTTTTATTTAAATGAATCTCAATAAGACACCTCTAGTAAACTCCACTGTCCTTAAAGGGGCTATGTGGAGTCTGTCAGTTGTGTGCTCGCAATTGCCCCCTCAGGCCAAACGCGTAACTGCAGCCTCGATGATAAGCTCGTGCATGAGGCGTTTAGGCTTTACGAGCACCAGAAATAACAGTCCCGTCCTGGTCAATTTACAGATTTGCAGGCGGCGGGTCTTTTGAGAGATTCTCTCAACATTTTCCGATGTTTACTGGTTCCTTGCCTACGCCGATCAGACTCGACTTTCGCCTTTTTTGTCACACTCGAATAAACTCTTCGTTTCTTTTCGTTAGTTGGGGTCTGGGCTGGAGTTTCGATGGTGCTTGAAGCCGGTCTCCTTTTATTCTCCGCTAAATCCATCCTTCCGAAGTTACCACTCGGCAGCGTCAGTATAGAGGAGATACAGCTAACGCTACAGCTGAGCGTGAACGTGCATCACGTCATTACACATTACGCGGTTTGCTTGTTCGACCCGAGCACAGACTATTCAAGTCAGAGGCCATAAGCGCAACTGCAGGTGTCGTACCAAGTTACAATTTTTTTAACTTATTAAATGTCTTGGAGAGTAAATACTACGCTGACAGAAAAGCAGAAGGGAGAGAGGGATGGGTTTTTTTTCACTCAAACTTGGCTGTAAATACTGTTTAAAGTGGCGCTAGCCCGCAGTTAGCTTTGCCCGTTAGCCTGTTAGCTTCTTCTTCGTGATTCTATTAGTGTGTATTGGTTGCTCCGACCCGGTGGCAGTCCAGTTGCAAGCATGGTTTTCTGGCCAGAGACACCAGGGGGAGATGAAAGACCCTCCAATCATCCTATTAACACTTGTATTACCCCCAGAGGGACTACGAAAAGGATTTATTTAGGTTACTTAGTACTGCTTTAAATTTGTATAAATGTATTTGTGGTTAAACTTATGTATAGTCCCTTTAAGGTTAGGGTTAGGGTTAGTTTTATGGTTTCCTGTGGAGAAGTGGAGCTCCACTGATCACATGCCCCTCCCTCGGCTGCGTTCAGACCCTTCTCACTATTCCACAACAAAGTCCCGGAAATGCAGATTGGAGCACAGCAGCGGAAGGAATAAAAACACCAGGATTACGCAAAACTGTGTTGTAAGGTTTTACTGTTCCATATTTTTGCGCAATAGTGTGAACAATATTTTTGCCATGTCAAATAGCAACGTTGATCTGTGATTTCACACTGACGTACAACATGAGAGGATAATGCTCCTCTTGAACGACGTTAGGTGACTGAGGATTTTTGTTAGAAAGAAAACAACTCTGTGAGAAAAATGCCACTTTGAAACGTTTAGGTATACAGTACACAAAAGATAATGCAAACCAAATGGGAAGTAAATTGCCTTCTGAGGTAGAACCAACACTCAGTAATGTATTTCCATTACAGCAGCTTTACTCTATCTGACAGCAGTGTGTGCGTTGCGCTCACTCGCCCCTTTGAGAACCTTAGTTAAACGTTCATCATTAGTTGAGCTTATGCCACAGGCTTATGGCTAGTCAATACATCACTGCTATATTTGTGTACATGCGGTTGTCGCGGGAGCAGAGATATTGAGCCACAAGTATCTGCATGTTTAATAGTCCAGTCACATCCTGGGGTTTCATTTAGAGCAGAACAGAGGCACCTCTGGCAAAGGCGAACTGTCAATTTTTAAAAGTGGCATAATGGACAAAGGGCCCTGATCTGAACAAATGAAGAAAAGAGATTGCAAAAAACAGAAAAGGAGGAAGGCATAACTGGGCGAAATGAATTCACGAAGACTCTTGAGAATTCAAAATATTGAACATTTTGTGAAATCTTAAATCATCAACAGTCTCCATATTTCATCACTTGAAAACCACGGATAAGGAAGACAAAAACGCATAACTTTTATTGGAAGAGATTGGAAGTTAAGATACAATTTCGTACAAAAGATACTGTCGTCAACTCTGGAGAAGTGCTTATAGATCCAGAGAAAGTGCATGAGCTGATGAAGTCTCTTGGAAGAGAGACAAAACGACCTCAACTTTAAACAACCCAGCCCAGATTACAACTTTTCGAGAGCCTCTGCCACTTTGGTAAACTCCTGGATGACTGACAAGCGCGCACAAACGTCAAAACTGATAGCAATTTTCTGTGAAGGTATATAGCTTTTCTCCAAACTCGATTTTCTCTAACGCATTCGCTCGGATGTTCTCGCAGTGAATCTCATCTTGTTTCTTTGTTGTCCAGTATCAGCGCAGCATCTCAGAAAACATAATGTCTTCTTATCAGCGGGCTGTTTTTGAGGCAAACAGCTCCCGCAACGTTCAGCTTTTTCTCTTCACTATAACAAAGCTTTTGCCCCGGAGCCAGGGATACATCCCCGGCGCTGCACTCTGAACAGAACAGTGCCACAGGGCATCATTTCAGAATTCAGCATCAACATGACAATACATTTGATTAGGGCGACAGTCATTAAAGTCACATTTCCTGAGTTGGCAGAAAGATGAAGTGCCATTTCAGCAGATACACGAGCTGATGAAGACGCCTCAGCAGAACACACTTCGTTGTCAATCTATATTTGCTGCAAGAAAAAAAGTCACAATCCTCAGGTAACTTTGTTACAGCTTTATGGATGTGTATAGATATGACAAAAATATGGTTATGAACTTGGGATTTTAACGCTGTTGGGAATTTGCAGGTCAGCGTTTGTTGGGCGACTTGGACTCAATTCCTTAATGCTAAAGTTCCTCTACACAGTTGTGGTCATTACACTGCACTTGCACTATCCAAGGGATTCTACAGTCTGCCTTAATATTAGGATAAAAAAAGCCAACCTATCATTAACAAAGTTGCTGCACTCCAATCGCTTTCCGCCCCCAACTTGGTGGGTCAAATGTAATGGACAAACTTTCTCTATGGCAGAATACAGTATATGTTACCACAACCTCAATGCGCTGGGCTTGAGAGGCCAACTACAATCCATAAAGGGTAATCTGTGATGTGTTTGCAGAGCATGGGAGTCAATCAGACCAGCAGCCTTTCAGAAGATGTGGCAATGAATATTTATGATAGCGAGGCCCCTCATGATGTGGGATTGATCGGTCCGTGAACACCACCAGGTCTGTCTCATCTCATCTGATAGACTGTTCCACAACAACACAATCCTCCTTTCATTACTTTGTTTACTTTATCTCTTTATATTCTTGATGTTCGAGCAGAAGTGAAATGCGTGTCTTCACACTTTTTTTTTTTTTTTTTCTTATGGTAAACTATAAAGGGTCAATGACATCCAAACACGAGCTTAAACTGATTCTCTATGATATAGCACTTTGGAAAAAAGGGTCAACAAGTGTTCACATCAGCTTGAAGTGATATCACTGCGGGATGTCAGACCTACTCTGCATTCTCTGTCGACGCTGATGCAATTCAAACGTGCCATTATGAGTCATGACACTTGATCAGTGTGTGAAGATGCGTGTGTGAAGATGCTGATGTATCAAGACTGTACCAGAAAAAATGCATCTTAGGGCAGTAACAGCTACCCATATTTACCACCATTAAGGTCAAAAGTCACTCAAATAAATTGTTCCCTTAGAATTATATGGTTTCATCTGTTTTTTAAGTAGTTCATTTACATTCCATTCATAGAATGGAATGTAAATGGGTAATATGCTTTTGCTCATATAACGAAAAACAAACAAATTCTGATATAGTAAACCGAATGGGTCCCGGAACAAGAATATGTAATCAGAAAGATGGAGGGCCACCAGGCCCCTGGCCAAATGAAGAAAAAAGGTGTCTTAATAATATATTTTATTTGTACAGTTGAGTTGCTTATATTGGTATTGTTGAGGTGTTACTGTAATCTCCTACTCAAAAAGTGCCTTAAACACCTCTGGCGAGCTGCTCCTCCTTTGGACATGCTCTACAAATTCAGATACCCCTGTGTTGTCAGGCCGCACACATAATTGACAGCTAGCGTGACTGACTGAATTATCGGCCAATCAAAATTCGATGTGCAATGACAGTGCGCCCCCCAGGCCCTGCTGTGTCTCAGTAGCTACCCTTTTGTTTTCTGATTAACCAAATATTTCAATTGTGAAATGTCCGAACAAGACAAAATGAAGTGAAATTTATCAATCATGGATATTTGGCGACCCTTCGTCATGAAGAGTGTCATGTCTGGTTAAGTTATGTTCTGTGATGTAAAGCTGTTTTGTTTTGAAATGTGTTTCTCGTTTGAGACTTCCTTCCTGCTCTTCCCTGTTTCCCCGCCTGTGTGACTACCTGCCTACCCTAATGTGTGACACCTGTGTGTCCTTGCCCTCCCCGCCCCTCTGTGTATATAAAGCCTGTATCTTCTCCATTGTCTTTGTCAGATTGTCTTTGTCCATGTGCAGGTAATCATATCATTTTGTCCTTGTATGTTTTTTAGTTTTGACTGGTTTTCTTTTCTTTTTCCATGTGCAGATTCTGTGGGACTTCTTTGTTATTGATCCTTATTTCTGACCACGTAAATAAAAAGAGACTGAGCAACGCATTTGGGTCTCAGGTGCTGAGTCTGATAGAAGAGGTTCGATAGCAAAGCAGCGGGAAACAGTGGGACTCAGACGCTTGTGCCCGGACGTGAAAAGGATTTCCCCGCGTCAGCTGTGCTGGGACTCGGGCAGGGAACAGGTACGGGACTACGAGCGCTAAATAGGTGTAACCAAGTGGGGTATTGGGTGTCTGATAAATGATATCTAATTAAAAGTAAAGCCAGACAACGCCACCTAAGTTTAACTTAGGACCAAAAGCACACAGGTTCGTTGATCGAGGCAGAGGCAGAAATTATATTTAAGTTAACAGTATTTATTTCATTGCTCACGCAATAGCTTAGTCTTTGTTTGTTTCATGATTTTCACAATTAAAAGCAAAACATAAAGATCATGTCCATAAGAGTCCATAGCTTAAAGTAAATTTTTACATCTCGTTAATAAAGGGAGGTGCAGACATGGCAAGGCAAGACAGCAGGATGCAGACTGACCACAAAGAGCCAAAGTTTTCTGTAGATTGGATGTGCAAGTTAGCCAAGTGCAACTGTAAATGTATCTACACTGCTTGTGGAAATAACATACCGCCCTAAAGTACGCAGCCGTGCTCCATCAGCGACTTCATTTTGGCCCGGGTGGCAATGACGCCCTCAACACCAGCCACCACACCACTGACCAGGACGCACACCATGGCCCACAGTAGAGTGCCATGCGCTGCTCGGTGGAAGCTCACAACAGTACTACAGAGGAAACCACATTAGGACCTTTGCTAACAATATTTTAGGACTGAGATAATCTTGCATCTACTACCTGGCATCGTGGAGGATGGGGCATCACGGCACCAACGCCACAACACGCTAGGCGGAGGTCAGAGGACGCGCAAAGGGAAGTTGTGGTGATTTTATGCGCTTGCACGCTGGCGCCGCCTTGTGGTGCAAAGTGCACGCTGCTACATAGGCAATCGCGTACATCATCCGCTTGTGTCCGCCTGTCATGTGTCGTGTGTTTCCGTATATTACGAGTGTTCCCAGAGGTTTTTGTTTGGGGGCGGAGGCATTGCTGCTTTGGTTTGCTTTGTTGATACATACTTTAGAGAACAAATGCCACGTATTAAAGCTGTTTTATCCATACGCCTTTCTATTGTCGATCAGTTTATATGCGTTTGAGTGAGTGAGCCCAGATTGCTACCGAAGGCCCTGACTGAAACTCCATGGCATGCCACTGGAAAGACCCTTATAATTCTAAGGGGACCGAGTTTCAGTTACCTAAGGTCCTTAACATAATATGACTTAATGTGAAGTTTAATACATTTGGGGGCTGCGGAAGTACCGTGGTTAAAAATAGACTGGATGGAGGATGTATTTGCTGTGTGTCATACAGCTGACTGCCTCTGAAGCACACAAACTGTGTACAGTATGAACTCTGGCGCTGACGCTCTGAGCCTTCAGGCTGAACACGTTCTAAGAGCAGACTTCAGTGAGGCTGGTGACAGGACATCCCTCCTTCCTCCTGCACTGTCAGACCAACATGTCTGAGCGAGCGCAGCCCTGACACTGACACATCTGAAAGGAACAGTGGACTAATGCTTAACCCCAGCCCCAGCTCCGTCTGCCTGCGGCTGCTGTTGGCTCATGGAGATGTCAAAGCCCCCAAAGCCTTCACTTTTCTTTGTTGTTTTGCTTGGGCGAGGGACCTCGAACAACATATTCCACCTACCACCAGGGTTGCCAGAAATTGACTGTTCTGAATGTCTCCGCGGGTGAAAAAAAAAACAGTTTGCAGGTTTTGGCAGAACTGTTTTCCATGTAGAATAAGATATTTATAGCATAATTCTTCATAAAAATCCATCAGAGCTGCTCTTTCAATGGGAAACACAGGAGGGAGCGGCCCTGCATCATTTGAGGAGTGCAGTGGCTATAATCCAGCAAAATACATTTGTAATTACGATTGCGCAGTATGTCCGCGGGTTTTGGACGGTTTTTGAGAAACTTTTAGATGGGTTTGGCTGCTGATATCCAGCTGGCAACCCTCTCCACACTGCAATAACAGATATCCCGATAAATTAGCCCTTGTGGTGACCTTCAATTTTGCACCCTTTAAAGACCCTAATGTCAAAAAATGTACACTTCAAAAAACAGCCTGAAAATGACCACACATTCATATTTTTTTCTGTTTCATTTTACAAAAATCCTTCAGTGGCTTTTGGGCCATTTGGATGGGCTGCGGCTCCAGTGGCTTTCGGGTCAAAATGACCCAAGGGCACCACGCCTTAAAATGACTCAAAATTAGAATATTGTCCCTTAAAGAAGTAAACTAAGTAACTTGTTTACCTTAATAAGTCCTTTTCGTAATCCCTCTGGGGGTAATACAAGTGTTAATGGGATGATTGAGGGGTCTTTCATCTCCCCTTGGTGTCTCTGGCCAGAAAACCACAATTGCAACCTGCTTGCCAACGTAAGGAGCCACCAAAGCCGCCGTTCCACATAGCGCGACCTGACCGCGTATGCCATGATCTACGTGCACGTATCGACTCTACCCTGCAGACCTTTCTGTTTCCACCACACACATACCCATATTTGTTGTGGGCGGCACCCACACAGAGGAGCAGTAGAGATCGTCATTGAAAGTTTTGTAAGCCCGATGAGAGCAAATGCTGCCTTCTGGTGTTATGGAATCATTCAGAGGTGCCCAGCTGTATTAAAACAGAAAAGAAACCGCTAAATACAACTATGAAGGTAAGGTACATGTAAATGTTATGCTAACACCAGTTAAAGCTGCGCTAACAGTGGCTAAATGCTAATATTGGCAAAATCCCCTTTTAGAACAGCGGTATGATGTTGTGAAATAATAAATCCGTATGACCTGCGTGCCAATAGTGAGGGCTGTCCACTCTCTCGTTGCCAACAATCTGTTCACGTCACATCAGAGACGGGCTAGTGCGCTTTGGCCACAGCCAGAAGTCGGTCCCAAAACCTATACCTGGTCAGACCGGTTTGGCACTGGCCTTTGTTATGGAAAAGCTCAACAAAGTGGGTAAAACAGCCATTCGGCTGATACGCGCCTGCATGTGGAAAGACACCTTAATACACACTATGGAAACATGAAGAAGAAGCTAACAGGCTAATGGGCAAAGCTAACTGCGGGCTAACGGCCACTTAAACAGTATTTACAGCCAAGTTTGAGTGAAAAAAATGATCTCCATTGTGTAATTGAATGTACAATATCCCTCTCTCCCTTTGTATTTTCTGTCAGCTTGGTAGTTACTCTCTTGGACAATTAATGAGTAAAAAACATGCTACGACACATGCAGTGGCGCTTATACATAAAATTAGATAATAAATCTAAATTTACTTGAAATATATTATATTATATATTATATTATATTACTTTTTTTTTTACTTGGCAAATAAAGAATAGAACAATTTAATTCCTCAAATTAAGGTAAAATATATATAATATACTTAATATCAATATCAAGATGTATGTTTTGTGTTGTTGTTTCTTGCAGTGCACCACCCACAGTAACTCGGTACTGGGTGCAGAGCACATCCCAAACTGTCAAATCCTAAATCCCTGGCCAATTCTCCTGACCATGAAGCGATAAGGTCAATATAGCTATGATAGAATTCACAGATTGTCCCAGTGATATTGAAGACTGGCGGAGAAGACAATGCCTTAACCACACTTGATGTAAGAGACACGTTTATCTTACATTGCATCTGTCGTGATAAAGAGCTGACTTCATGTATTAGTTTAGGGAATATGGTGGAAATAGCCCCGACTGTGGTGTTCCAGAGCATCACTTCCACAGTCAGGACATAAATAAGCCCAGACTCAGAGACTTGCGTTTGCGCCACAAGGCCATTGTAGTGAAGAATTTATAAACCATTCAGACAAGCCTATTACAAGTGTGATGACCCCAAGGCCGCCGGTCCACCATTCTTTTACAGAGCGAGAGATACAGAGCGAGTGAGACAAGAGTCTTTATTTCGAAAGTTTAATTCAAAACACGCATGAGAGTCGAAAACGGTGTCAGTGTCATGAAAGATCTGTAATTATGTGACATTTGTACGGTTAATAGCATTTAGATTTAGACAAACAGACATGCTTACATATTCACAAGATGGATGACATTCAGCCCAGCTTGAATAACAACAAGTTGATTATGTTTGATTCGTACTGTTTATCTGCAAATACAAATTCAGAAGTTCCCAGCATTGATCAAAAACGACATTAGTCATGTGTAAATGTGAACGCCAGTTGTAAAAGTGAATTGAGGAGATCGTAGAGTTTGTTCAGTCATTGTGGAGTGTATTGAGGACCTCTCGATATATATGAAACATTAATGAAAAGCCCAGCAAAGACAACAACTACATTTTTAATGCACCTTGTCACCATTGGGCCATGCAGCAGTGCCTTCCCCAGAGACGGGGATTAACAGGAGATGGAGTGACAGATGACACCCACGGGGAGAGTCCACCTCCAAGCCATCAATATATCATTACAGCCTGACTGCACCGCGGGCCTAATGAAGTGCTTGGGCTGTGATTTGGGACTTTAGGGGAACCAGCCTTTTTACCAAACAGGTCTGAGCGAAAGGCTTATCATCGCAATCACTCGCTACGTATGAGGGATACAAGAGGGAGGAAGACCAGGATTAGAGATTAGAGTAATAATGCAGAACTGAGGATGCAGCTAGTGGAAAGCACATATTATAACAGCAGGGTGTTAGACAGAGTTCCATCAATATAAGACAACAAATTTGGCTCGAAACCATCCAAAACTTGCTCTTCTGAAAAATAAAGACAGTCTTTCCATTCTGCAGTGTCCGCTCAGTGAAACCTCAACGGGATCGGTGGGTTTTAAGACCCACAACTGTGAACTTTTAATCATAAATTGTGGTCTGAACGTATTCCTAACTTCACTAACTCATCTCTACTATCCCAAATCTTGGCAGGGATCAATTTTGCGGCCCAATACACAACTTTGAGTGAGCAACACTGTTATGATAGGGTAAACAGCAATAGATGCTCTATTGCTAGAGCACAATCAATACTATGGCTTTAGATGCACAACACATGAAGGTCTGTTTTCAAATTCAATCTTAAACAGATTCACCCTGAATGAACTCAACAATATGCACAGCAGCGGAGTGGGCAAAATGTATACAGTTGTAGGCTCGTTTTTTGATTATTTGTATAAAAAGCTGTGAAATGTGGATTATCTGGCTAAGGGGTTTGGTCACAGTACACAAGGCACGCAGTCCGCCGCTGCGTTGATCGATTCATGGCGATAACGATATGCTGAATGTCTCTCCACACTTCACCTTGTCAGGGCCAGTAAATACATAAATAAATATTGTTTGAGTAGTTCAGTATGCTGTGGTGCTACCCTTCTCCCCACATGGGAATGCTTTGATAACGGTCTATGGTAGCAGTGCCATATAAAGTAAAAAAATACAAAAAGTGCAATATTAAAACATTTATTCCAGGGATGAGAATAATACCTTGGGAAATAACCTGTTGAAGAGAAAGAGCTAAATTAGCAGCGCGACATGGAGGCAGAATGCGGAGGTCTACCGGAGGGCACGCGCGAACAATGGAACACGCTCCGCGCAGCTGCCGACGCATCGAGATAAAGTTGCTGCAGATTACTTTGTGGTTTTTTGCGGGCCGGACACTGGTGTGGGCAGCGGAAGAATGGAGCAGCCAAACAAAAAGAGAAGGTGTTCCTCTGTAGATAAGGCCCCTCTGAGCCGGGCTGTTAGGTCTGTGACTGACGTCGACTACTGCGACATGCTCATACCGTCAGATAGTGAATGACACAGTTAGGGGTGTAACGCTTGGACCCTGAACTGAGCTGGAGGGGTTCAGGATTCTAGACGTATTTAAGTGATATTAATCATTTCTTTGTCTTCCTCTTCCAACTGCTTCTATAATATGTCTTTATGGACGATTTACACAGGTTTTGGTGCAGCGTTGGACGACAGCGCCATCTGCAGTCCGACTTCTTCAGTACAGCATCCCAGCTGTGTGAAAGCAAAAAAGCCCCCTCATCCCGGTTAACTGTCCCAAGGGGATGTTTACGAATTCCTCCTTTTATCCAGCGACAGTGTTTATCATCCCCTCTGAGAAATCCAGTGTGCACATCTGCAAGAGCAAACTTCCAACAGGGTTTGTGCACTTTCCTTTATGTTTTCATTTTATTTTCATTGGCAGTACACAATACAATGCTCAACAATAACAACTTCAATGTCAATGTCAACTTTATTTATACAGCACATTTAAAAACAGCTACATCTGCCCAAAGTGCTGTACAACAAACATTATAGAGTGCAATGTATAAGTAAAAACAAGTGCAAAGGCATGTCTCTGCTTTAAGTTATTGTGAGCACATAATAAGTTACATAGGCTATGTTATTTTCACATTTTAAAATTCATTTATAATAAGTTCATCTCGTTGTTGCAGTCTTCACATCTTACTTTCACTGTGTGCTGTAAGTCTGACTGTCCTGGACTCATTCAGAGGTGGTGATATTCCGCTGATGATAAATACAGTGACCACCCTCCTCCAAACACCTCAGGCACTAAATAAGCTGGAGAGCTATGACTTATCACAGCTGCTGTACATTTACTGCAGCGCGCACACACAGACAACTTTACTGCTCTTTAACAAGCCGACGTGAATCACAATGATATCTCATAAACACATGCTGCTGCTTTATGGACTTGTATAGTGCGCATATAAAATATCAAGTATGGCATTAAAACTGCCTCGCTCTGACTGCTCCATTTGTTTGTTAATTATTATGCCTTTATATAAATAACGCAGCAGACTTTATGCCCATTCTGTTTAGGAAACATCCAACTGCTATTTGCTCAGTTTGGTTTTCACATTTATTATTGTAGCGCAGTCCAGGAAAACATTTATGACATTTGCATTAAAGGTTGTCATGTTATGCAAGCAACTGCCATTATTACTACCTAGCGAAAACAATACCTTACTGTTTCAATTCATTTCAGCATACGCCTGCGAGCGATCTATATTAGGTTTGTTTGAGCGGTGAAACCAAATTATCACCACAGGGATGGAGCTTCATATGAAGAGCTGTGGGGAAAAAGAGCAACCTTGAGGAGTCCCACTTAGAAATTCTGTCAATCCACCCCCATAGACAGACAGCCTGCAGATGTGTCCAGGACTGATGGAGGCCAACGAGAGACTTGGGCAGAGGGGTAGGATGGGATGGTCAATGGATACATAATTGGGGAGAACACATGGGCCATCTATTCACCTTATTCCAGAAGTTCCCGTGGGAGCCGCCATTCATAGTGCCCGCCCCTTCTCTCGTATTAGTTTACATAGGACTGCAGTGGTCAAGAGAAATCAGTCACTACACAAAGCCGTTTTCAGGCCGCCCACAGAAACGTTGCAGTGTCGACTTGTTGGTGCACATGAAAATCAGACATTTTACTAAAATAAATCTACTGTACGTCAGATTTTAGCAGCATAAAAATTCCCTTGTTCTCCACTGACTTTGCGCACTGTCATGACAAAGGAAGTGCCGATCCGTGGCAAAAAGAGACAAAAGTGGGCGGGGGCAGAATAAGGTGAATAGACAACAACATATTACAGAAAAACAAAAAAGTGGACATACAGAGTAATATTACACAAACATCAATATATAATGTAATTTGCAACAGTTTCATTCATGTTAATGTTGTTTAATGGTTTGTTAGGTTGTATTCTTCCGAACAATATCTAAATGCTCAGTTTCAACTTTATGTGCACTGTACGGATACGAAACTAGGAAATGCTCATGGATCTCTCAAGTTGTTTTTATAGGCTTGGCTTTTACTATTTCACTACTTATAAAAAGGTTGTGCAAAATCATCCATTAGTTATTGTATCTTTATAAAAGCTGTTATATATATATATATTAGAATATAACAAATGGATTCCATCATCCAAGTCAGAAATAAAGTCACATTTGTTATAATAATCAAAACTACTGTGCCATTTTCATTTTATGTTTCAACTCTTATTCTTATTAATGTGGCCTTTCTGTCTTTCTGTCAGTGGACAAACTGACAGGGCTCTGTACGTGCTAAATCGAGTGAAATCCGCAGTGTGTGGGGTCAGAAGTGAATGCAATAAACGCTACTGATGAAGTTGGTGCATAGTGTGAAATGGCGCGTCTCTGATTTCACAGCACTACATCAGACTGGCACATGCTCTTCATCACCGCGTGGAGGAACAGGCTTGACAACGTAATTATCCACTTCCCCTCAGCTCCATAAATAAATAAGCATAAATGGTGTTTGCATCGGGGCGTACATGAGAGGCCCAAAGAAAACAAAAGCGGGCCGCCGTGTCCTGCGCAGATCTGACTGGAGCGGTTAGTCTTTTGTCTGCTCCTTCTCCCTCCCGCGTCTCTGCCCCACGCTGAGACAAAGCATAAAGAAGCACGTCTTGTTATCGCTCGACACGCATAGGGTAACATAAAGCTCTCATTTTATCAGAAGCATAAGTCACTGACAAACACAGGATTTTATCAAGGCTCTCTTCTATTGTTAGAGTGTGTGATGTGTACAAAAGCGAAAACAGACCCGAAAAAGTAAAACTATTGGACCTTTTTAGGCTGTGTAAAGACCTCAGTGATTTTGTGATATATATATATATATATATATATATATATATATATATATATATATATATATATATATCGTAGCTTCTTGACAGTAATTTCAACATATTGTGCAACCCTAAACGATATGGACGATTAACTGAATGTGTGTTTCTCAGCTGCATCTGTATTCCCTCATTGCCCTTATTTTGTTCTCTTTAAGCACATGTTCAACTCCGAGAACTTTTCCACTATTCACCATTCCAGCTCAATTTTAAACGGCTGAACTTTACACAAGTTGGAAATATCTTGCGCGCCGCTTCATCTCAATCCCCTGAACACTGCGGCTCGTATTCCTGCCTTCATTTTGACCAGTGCTCATCAGCCGCTGCATTCATCCCCCTCATGTCCTTGACAAATAGCTCTGATCACGCTGCGAAAGGTCTCATTTGGTGGGGAGCGTAACGGATGATTGATTATAATGATGGCTAAATTGCTAAGCTAAAGTTGACTCATTGCGATCCTCCGTGCGCCGTGAATGAGTTTTGATGTAGCCTTTGTGCCGAATCCATCTTCCTTAGACGCCGCCCAGGGGGGGATTGGAGACGCTCAGGAGTTTGCGGGAGAGAGGTTAGAAGTACACCATCGGTGGATCTTCCATTAGCATCTATAAAAAGACGCCCCGTTTGGAGAGCTCTGCATTGGCCGGTGAATTGTTCTAACTTGAGCATTGTTGACTCAGATCGGCTTTCATTTTTTATGAGACAAATGGAACTATTCTTTCAATCCAACATTACTTTATATTTTTAGCCTATTGTCTTGAGGGGGCTGCACGCAAACATAAAAAAAAAACAGCTTTTGCTTGGACTTTTCTCCACTTTCTGGGCTGTTCGCCGCCACTCAGTTGGGTGGTCATCCAATTTCGAAACTTTTTTTTTTTTTTTTTACAAAACTTTGGAACAATGGAACTCCACAAACCAAAGCAGAGAGAGTGCAAAGAGTGAAAATGTATAAGAGTTTTTTATAAGTGCTACATCAGTGGAGATGTCTGATTTAGTGTGTGAAGAACTCATTTTGTTTTATCCTCTACAATAATCATAAATAATGAGACTACACAATGTTCCATTATTAGCTGCTCCTATGAATCACACTGCAAATGTTTTCATAGTGCAAGTTTCACTGTTTGTTTTGACAGAAATTTCCTGTTATTCGTCATGGACCAGACACTGTGAGGAAGAGGGCCACGTGCCACCATTGTTTTAGGGGCCAAACTTACAGCCGCCGGACAACAAACTCTCGCTCTCTCTCGATAATGTTACAGCGTGGAGTTGGACAACGACGGCATCAGAGACGCTGAGTCAAACTAAGCTTTTGTCTCCATTTTGTTTGGTCTGAGCGGCGAGGAAGTTATGGACTCATAGACACAACAAACGAGTCATGCATTTACTGAAATCTTTGGATTTCCTTTCCGACCAGACGTACTCCTCTCACTGCCAGCGCTGTTCCCTTTTCTGTGGTTTCCCTGTTTATCCGTGGCGTCTCTGGGTCAACCTTATCTGATTGTGGATGTAGTTGTCAAAGCTGTTTCTTTATACAGCAACTTTTTTTTTTTTTTTTTTTTTAGGAAAGAACAACAACAAAGAGTGGTACACTAACTATAGGGTGGTTGTTGTATTTACAAGCTCCTCTTTGGGCTTATTTGTGTGGACCTGGCAGCGTGCGTCTCTTCTTGAATCTGCCGACCCTGATCCCAGACCTCGCTTCCCTCATCAGAGATTCCGGTAGCGTCTGGCCTGCCCTCGTGTCCCTGGCTTCTTTAACCCTCTGAGCAGAGGTTCAGCTGCTCTGAAGGAGGCCCTCTCCCGATCGATGCGGATCACACAGGAATCAGCAGCGCGGTCTTTAAAGCGGTTTGTCTACGTTCGGGAGAAGGTCGGGGAGGTGTGTTCGCTAAAGCAGCCAAGATGTCTTCAGCGTGGCAGGTTATTCAAGGGAATTCAAAGACGCGGCTGCTGTTCTGTTCGGCCCCTGTCCGGACAGTGCTATAGTTTAAGAGATTGTACAAAAGAGGAGGTTTGTTCCTTTGCAGCACTTTCAACTCGAGGTAGTGTCTGGCAGCCTTTTTTTTAATTTTAGAAACGACAAATTAGCTGCATGACTCTTGTCAACATGATGCTCAACGATAGAAGGCTAAAATCAATCTAGGTCTTAAATGATCAAGTCCGATGGCAGTGAAGGCGTAAGACAGGGGTCCTGGGCCGGCAAACCTTTTTTTAATGTGTGCCATGACTTAATACCTCTGCACAAATCCATGATTCTTCCAAGTCATCTATTTGCTGGAAAGGAATTATAAATCTTTCTTGGACTTATTGGACCGTTCAAGTGAAAAAGCCGACTTCCTGTTTGCAATGAATCCCATAGAGAGTTGATACCAAATGCTTACTTATTCGACCAAAAGGAAGACGAGCACACATATGAATTCTTGTAACGTTTATCAATTGTAGAGCTACTTCCCTGGTATGTGTTGAAATGCCTAGTAAAGCTTCTATACTGGATTGTCGACTAGTGTTAAGTCGAGCCTTGTCCATATGAAGCCGACTGTCCTGCTGTCCATGTGTGACTGTGGAAACTCCTGAGAACGTCTGCAGTCTGTGATCAGCAGCTCGCTTCATACAATAGCGCTGCGCTCTTTGTGGATACGGACAGCGCGTATAAATAATACATCCCTGTCTCTGGACCATGATTGATTCCATTAAAGTGTGTTGGCTATTGTTCTGCGCATGTTATTTTTGCACAGCGAGCTTTTGAAAAGGCCTCTTCCCTTCTTCTTCTTCAAATTGGTGCATTCCACTTTGGGCACGTCTTCATTCCCTTAAGAGCACATCAGAGTGTTTACATGCTAATCGGCGCTGTTTGTTCAGCCTTGACAGTATTCTTACACCACAAAACAACATCTCCAGTCGTTATTGAAATCGCGCGTGCCTGCTGGGGCCTGCCGCACAATGGGCCGCGGAAACTAAGGTTAGCTTCTCCGGCTCCACGTTTGCATAATGTCATTGGCTCTGCGTCGGCGCACAAACCGCTTTTCATGCTTGATGTTTTTATCCGCGCTGGGAAATGGGGTGTGAATAATAAGTGAGGCACATTGGATCAAGCAAAGCATCTGCTGTCGTCAAACGTTTCACACCATCATGACTTAAGATAATGTTTGGCTTTTTGAGTAACACCTTTAGTGCGGTTATCAATAGCACTAATTACAGCCTCATTCCTCCGGCCGGAAGCCGTGAGGAAATGGAATTGAATCTACCAAAAGAAATCAAATCGATTACCGCAGCTGTACCATGTGCATCATCCTTTTTTTTTTTTTACTTTCGCAATTTTTTGCCCCGGATCCAAAAACTCGGCCAAAGTGCTAGCATGAATGAGCGTCAGTTAGCATGTGCCAAACGCCCTCAGTCCATCACTATTTTACACAGTATGGTAACACCAGATCTAAAATTGATTGATGTATTGATTTTGGGGGTGGGCACTTTAAAAATAAATAAATAACACTGCCAATCTTTTTTATTTTTTAAATGTACTTATTTTTTTCTGTTTTTAAACTGTACCTGCAATTCTTCGCAAGTTTACAAGCGAGTTTCACAACTTTCCGGGATCAAAGTGGAACTACACCGCCACGTAACGCTAACATCATCATTTATGCAGTATTTGTCTTAATTATTATAATCGTGCAAATCGTGTTTCAGTCAACAAACTGGAATACCTCCCTCTGTGAACACATATTTAAGATGCCGCCCAGTAACCCGCACAGATATCTCCATCCTGGCGCCTGGTGCGATGGTCTGAGGACATGCCAGCGGGGTCTTCCTGTAACATGTGCTAAATCATAGCAGCAGACAGGGCAGGCTCCTCCCCGGGTGAAGGACATCCTGATTCACCGCGGCCCGGCTGTGTGTGAGCGCGGCGCTTTTGACTGATGAAGCTGTCCCGTCGGAATGAGGGGAGGCCGGCCCCCCCTGTCAGGACGGGACAGACGGATGGGTCGTCACGGAAACAGAGGCGGATCAAACTAGACTCCGCGGGGCATAATGAGAGAGGTCCCGGGAAGACATCATTTAACAAGTATTTAAAGGGCTGCCCGGTGAGAGGGGCCGACCCGTGAGCTCTCTATCTGCAGCCTGACAGGTGTGCATCACAGCGAGGGACATGGCGGTATTGACCAGTGTTACGCTCATGGCTTCTGTGTACGACAGTGTTTTAGAGCAAATAACATCTCCACGGCATGAGAAATCTGTTGTGTTTACAGTCATTTGATTCCGGGTTGGTTATATGCCTAGTCAGTTCATTTTCATTTTGCCTGCAAATGCTTGTCATGCAAATTTAGAAAAGATGTGTGTGGTCAAATGAATAGATAAAGTACTGGGTAGCGACTGGATCAGTTTAGGCCACAGATATCCAAACTACAAACAAACTTTTTCTTGGCACATGATTTCTTTGTGTCTAGTTTTTGTCCTTCTCTCCATTTTTTTTTTTCTTTTTACTTTTTTGGAGATTCTAGCCCAGAGAGTATTCCTGAGAGATAAAAAGCCGTGCCTTGAGGTTGGCAGGATGTCGTTTGCCTGAGAATCCTGGCTCACTTAGCTGGGCCTATTCAGGCGGTGCGCACACAGGTGTGAGCTTCCATGCAGGTCTCTCAGAAGGAGGGGGGCGACCCAATCGAGGAGCAATAATCGGGCACTGCAAGACTTGCTTAAAGATGTTACAGTGGCCTCCCCTGCTAAGAAAAAGTTACTGGGGGACTAATGGGCACAGGCATAATGCCTTCAGTTCTTCAAGAAACATATATGGTTTGTCGTAGCTCGAAGTTTTGATACAACAGTACTTTTCGGACTGCAGAAGGTGCTTTTAGGCAGGAGGGGAGTGACCCGATTGTGAACGGGTAGTGCAGGACTTGGCCTAAATATTAATAGTGGCGGCGCCTGCTAAAAAACTCACTAGGTCTCTTTGGACTTTGCATAGGATTGTGCCAACAGAGGGCAAGGGGTATTAGCCCCATGTTCAGGCTACTGTAGTAGAGAAGTCGCCAGCTCCAGCAGCTAAAGCAGGGGTAAGGTCAAGCCAAAACCGGCTCTCCATCATAGAGCCTCTGATCCTCAAGATGATTTAAATAATGGAATATTATTTATATTAATAAAAAATCAGAGATCAAAGGCCTATTAAAGGAATAGGCTACCGTTTTTAAATACTGAGTTATGTTCTTACCTTAGCTTAGACGAGTTGATGCGTAGCTGTTTGGTTTTTACGGGTGCCCTCAGTCACGCAAACATTATTATTATTGCAAGGCGTAATAATACCATAGGAGCACTTCGACTTCACTGCGCGGACGTCGAAGTGCTCCTGATGTTATTACGCCTTACAATATAGTACCCCTTTATATCCGCTTAGAAAATCGACATGTGGTAATTTTGTGTAACTATACTTGGATCGTGTAACTCTTCACGTAACCGTATCTTAATAGGGGACACGTGCAAGAGCTTGGTCGCTTCTAACTTCACTCTCGTTTGGGTCCATAGAAGAGGAGGAGAGGCTATATGCTAACGCCGTCAGTGCTAAAGACCTGACAGCTACGTATTAACTCGTCTAAACTAAGGTAAGAACATATATCTGTATTTAAAAACTGTGGCCTATTCCTGTATTCAACAGTACATATGTGAAAAATACTGTCCATTCCTTTAAAGTGTCTTAGCAGAACACCCATTTAGGCCATATATAATGCACAACACTGGCTTTTGTAGAAAGTGACGCTTTGCACAATTGGAGGGTCCGGCCCTTGGTCTTTAGAAGATGAAGAAAATCGGCCATCCACAAAGCCAACACCAGAACTAGAGCCGTGTTAGTCATCATCCGCAAACTCCTGCAGGAGGTGTGAACACCTGTCTCATTTAGCTGAATGTTGATAATGCACCACGGGAAGGCGGGCTTGGTTTCTGCACTTCTACTGCTAGTTGCCTTATGAGTTGAAGAGGGAAAGACAGCTCATCCACCTTACTGGCACTGACCTGGAGAATTGATTCCATGTATAATTTATGAGGCCAAAACAGTGTAGCAGAGTGTGAAGAGGGTCGGCACTTTGAATCCGTCTCGTACGGTGGTTATTGTCTAAAACACAATCATTCAAACACTGAATATATGAATATCCTTGGGCTTTTCTGGGGCTTCTTGGAGCCTGCCGCGCCTCCAGTCCGGCACGGGCAATGATCTCCTGCAGCCCGGTGGCATTTTCATATAAATATCCAGTTTATCAGATGGACCCTCAGTGTGCAGAGTCCCACAGAGGGACTTTACCTTCCCCCCAGTTCTGATCCCAATCTGGGACCGTCCCGGCACTGACCTTTCGAGCCGCGCTGAATAATTGACCTGAGCACGGGAGCACAGAAGCACAGGAGGACGGTTCGCTGTCACCAACTGGAGCCATCGTTATCAAATGATACGAGTGTGTGTAGATTTACCAGAAGAGACTTTGTGAAATCCTACCTAGAACGGGGATGTTTTTTTTCTTTAATAAGCAGATAACTGAAGTAACACTGCTTTACATTGTATGAAATAAACCCATAGTGAATGAATTCACATAAGAATATGAAGCGGTCACCATTTATGAGTCATCCTATCTGTCTCTTTTAATGCCCTGTTCAGCTTTTTCCACATTTTTCAACTGCAAATGAGGAAGGAAGCTGAATTTAAACTATTAGTGCTCTCACAAACCCTGCACATTTTCATTCTTCCTGTGCGTGCATATTTTGTAGTCCTCAGACCGTGAAGCTGAGTCGACTGTCGCAGTATTTGGTGCAACTAAAACTGTTACTTTTTTGCAAATGTTTTTATTCTTTTTTTATTTCTATTCACATTACAACATATCCAGTCAATTATAATGATAGTGTAGCAGACAGTGAGGTGGAACCTTTGTACAGGTTTTGTGTTTTTGCAGTGAACTTCCTGTTTTCCCCCTAACACCCACTCCTGTCGTCACTGCGCTTTCCCCTTTTATCTCGTTTTTCAGGTCAGTACACGCTAAAAGCTCACAAAAATGTTACTCTGTGAGGTATTTAACATTCACATTCGTTATTTTGACCAGTTTGTGTTTCTGTGTGAGTTTTATCGGTCAAGGTTTAGGTTAGCGGTTCACAGTATCCCACGACCGGGAAGTCTCATGGGACTGTGCAGTTGAAATATCGCAAAATCTCCGGTTTTATGAGTTTTCTTTTTTTTTTGTCATTTATAATCATTGCGCTTTATTTTTGTAACTCACATATAGTAGCTAAGAGCCTGAGGGTGAGTCGAGCTAAAGGTGCATTACGCAACTTTTTATGTAAAAAAAATATATATAAATGTGTTGATTTGTGCGTATTTGACCTTGTAGTGACCCAGTGGCGGTATAAGTGGTCATCATGGCGCCTTTACGTCCCATCACAGTGGTCTCTAGGACGCTCCAGGATCAATTGTTTAGAAGGTTTTCACTGCAGACGGACCCTCTCATCAGAAAACCTACAAAATTGATTCTGGAGCATCCTAGAAACCACTGTGATGGAAAGTAAAGGCGCCATGCTGACCACTTAAACAGCCACTGGGTCACTACAAGGTCAAATTTGCAGAAATATAAACTTTTTTTCTGAATAAAAAGTTGCATCATGCACCTTTAGGAGCAGAGAAAGTTATTTGTCTATTTAGTTAATGGGACAATGCCATGTTAAATTGAGAACAGTTTCTGATTTGTGTGCATTGTTGTAAATGTATTTTTTGGATGCTAGACTATATCAGTGTACATTTTAGTTGAAGTGCATCCAAATGTAAAACAGCCTTAAGAACAGTTGAGTAATCCTGTAAATGCAGTACAACGGTGGTCCTCATTAATCTGAAGGAAAAACATTGAAGACGAGATAATGCGTTGAAGTTAAAGAAGAACTAAGTAACTTGTTTACCTTAATAAATCCCTTTTCGTAGTCCCTCTGCGGGTAATACAACTGTTTTTAACAATAGAAAATAAGAATTCTAATCAACTACAAAAAAACGGTTAAGCCCAGGGTCTTTTAGCCATAGTTTGCTGGTAATGCTGGTATGCTGTTGCAGAGAACCACTAGTGAAAAAGTAACCGCAGCCAAAATGCCCACTCTTCCTCCAGTGAAGAGTATTAGCGGCTCAATGAAACATTAATACCCCCGCGATCGCACACACAACAACGAACAGAGAGAGATGGACGTGTCCGGTGCCCGGTCCTGACGGGTGGGAGCCAGGGCCGAACTCGCAAATGTACAAGTCTGGACCTTTAGACAATACCGCGGTCTAAAGGAGTAGGGGAGAAAAAAGCCTTCTACTCTCTCCACTGCAGATCGAGGCTGATAAAAATAGCTCCATTCATTCCGACGCAGGGCCTTTCTCCAAACAACAAGGCCATTTCCAGCCCCGAATAATGCATCTCCTCTAGGTATTACTCTGGAGTGGCTAAATGGACACGGATGACTTTCAACAAAGCACATTCTGGTTTTAAAAGTTGAAATCGCCCATTCGCCCGGGCCCGCGCCAAAAGCCGCCGATTTAATAGCGGCCTATTCTGGGCACGGCGACTGAGAGGGGAATATAAATTGCTTTATTTTTGTCACTCAATATTCAGCAATTGAATTCGCTGCCCATAAAGGCGGAAGAAAGTAGCGTCGGTCTCTCTTTCGCAAACATTGAATACTCACAATCAAATTCATTTTTTAAAGGCAGAGTATGACAAAACTGGTTTCCCATATTTTCACGTGGTTTGAGTCATTCATTCTATTTCAACTTGGTGATTGTATTCATACTTTTATTTAGGCCATGAAAGAAATGGTTTGCCCTCTTCAAGTTTATCACGCTGCAGTGTGAATAGAAGACATTTTTAGCTGAAACTAGGGATTCTGAACCTCCCTTTCGCCCACACTCCATTGACAACAATCTGCCGTGTGTCCCATGAGGCCATAGCGGCAGGTGTAATGTGTGACTGTAACCTGGTCCACTGAACACAGCCTCATCACCTTCCTCATAAACTCACAACCAGAGGCAGCAGGTCCTGAATGAGTGTTTTATTGAACTGTCTGAGCCGGGCTGGTGAAGGAGCACCACCGAGACACGTGTCGCTGTCTTTCCTCTGCATCCTCTGGCGCCGCCTTATAGAACCTTTTTGGCTTCCGAGGCCACAATTAAATCCAGATTAAAGCAGATCTGAGATAATATTTTGATTGGCGTCATCCAGAGCAAAATGACTACTAAACGGCGTGCAAAGCATGAAAAAGAAAATACACCATATTGTACAAAATATACTGTATGTAAAAAAAAAATCTAGAGTATGTACTGATCCATTATGCATCCCGCCCAGGAGATCTGATGGCTCTGCGGGCTTTTTCGCTCACACAGATTTTACACATAGTTTTAGAAACTAGAAGGTCTTGGCCTTCAAATGAGGCATCACACTGACATAAGGTCTCAAGTCAATACGCTTTGAGATTTGGCTATGCGCAACTGCTAACCCTAAGATGGCAGGTAACAGGTTATGGTTGAGACATTAAGGCAATAAAACAGAGCAGTAAATAAGACAATGTAAAGTTCAGGCAAGTGAAGTATCCACTCTCATAGTTGTGCTATTATAGGACAGGTTTAACTGGGTTGCAGCACGAGCCTCGGCTGCTGTTGGACACATGTATAAAGTGACTGAGACTGAGGTATTCAATTTAGAAAGAACTCTCGCACTGCGCTTTTCTTTCATGCTTACAAACACCCCTCCAAGTTAGTTCAGGTTGGTGCCGTTCAGTCATCTTGCAGAGAGAGACTTAGCCGCACGAGTAAAGAAGTGGACTGAAATAAAAGACAGGTGGGGCTGATACAGCATTAGCGACATAGGGGTCTTAGTTTTAAAGCACCCAGGCTGAAATGAGATCCCAAGACGCCAAAGTTCAGCGACCTAAAGATGTACATTCAGAAGGCTCTAAATACCATCAGAGAGTTTGAGAACCACTGGTCTTTTCTTCCACCGCCTCTCTGCCTGCACTCCCTTATTGTCAATGTGTTCCCCCCGTGCCTCCTCAGGCCTCTCTGCTTCCTTTACCCCGTTCTGCATCCCTTTCCTCCTCTGCCTCCCCTGGAAAAAAAAAATGCTCGCGTCCTTGTGGTCAAGCCGCGGCTGGCCTCCATTCATCTGGGTTAAGAGAGGGATGAAGACGAGTGGCTCTGTCCCGCTGCGGCGCCTCAAGCATTTGTTCTCACCCGATGCCAGTGTCCGCGGTTCACACACGGGCGTCTCTGGAGATAAAGCTCGGGAAGTCGAGTGTTCATCTTCAAAAATGTGCCTATGTATGAGTGTAGTAAGTGATTGGTGAATGTGTGGCCATACCGCCTTTGCTCTGCCCAATCCCGTCAGACCTTGGAAGCTAAGCAGGGAAGGGCCTGGTCGGTACTTGGATGGGAGACCGTTTAGTAACACCAGGAAGCCTAGCGAATGTAGTGAGTGAGTGAGTGGTTGGTGGTGGTCGTAGGGGCCGATGGCACAGATTGGCAGCCTCGCTTCTGTCAGTCTACCCTAGGGCAGCTGTGGCTACAATAGTAGCTTACCACCACCGAGTATAGAGTGAATGAATAATGCAATGTAAAGTGTCTTTGAGTGTCCAGAAAAGTGCTATATAAAACCAATGCGTTATTATTATTATTATTATTTTTAGAATGTTTAGTAGTTACACTGTAAATTGTAACCAATTGTTTCAAATTAAAAAAAACGTTCCAAGGGCTGCCAATATATTTTACGTTAAACACATTACAAGTGTGCAGTATACCCAATTTGAAATTCGTAATTCACTACACTCACAGCAGTAACTATCCTAAAATGATAAACTTAATCAAGCTTAACTACAGCGCTCAGTTTAAAGGATTTATATTCTTAGATTAATACAATTGCTCAAGACATTTGTCTTAAACTGGAAATCTTACTCAACTCGATGTATTTTTATTAATTGATACAATTGCGTGGAGCAGCCGTTTAAACTCACACAGTTGTTTTGTCTTAACCATCCTCCTTATATTGAGTGAAATTGTATGCATTAATTGAGACAACTTTGCAATGTATTTTTTCTTAACCACCTCCAAGTTATACTTTCTAATTGAGACAATTTCCCCACATTAATTTAAAGTAACCTGACACTCTTAAATGGGAAAATGAACCCTCAGAAAATATAAACTTTAACAAGTATTTATTGTACTTTTGCCAAACAAATAAAAGCTGTACCATAAGTTGTGATATACAGTATTTTGATATGTCTTCATTGCAATGAGTACTGTATAAAAGACTGAGTGCTATATACTTCTATCAAAGTACAGTAACATACAGTATCTCAATAATGGAATCATGCACATTATATTCATTGAAAGTTGTGGAGCCTGATAAAGTCCAAAAGTGGCTTTGAATTCTTTCAGAAGAGTGCAACACTGAACATGTACAGATAAACCTACACGCACACACAATACTTCTTAATGCAGACTCTTAATGAGCAAAATGAAATTAACTAATGGGTACCGCCACAAAAAGTCTAACAACTAGGGCTGGGCGATATATCGATATTTTTTAAATGATATGGAATTAGAACATATTGCATATATCGATATAATTCAAATTTAATTTAATTTAAGTTTAATACAATACTTATTTTATAGGCTTTTATTTAAGATTTGTTATTTCATTTAAATGTGCACCATACGGAGCTTTGTTAAACAGTGTTTATGTTTTCAATTAAACTATTCGTATTTGGTTTCGACTTAACATTTCACAGCTCCCACTTTGCGTAAAAAATATCGGGATACACATCGTATATCGATATTCAACCTAAATATATCGTTATATGACTTTTGGTCCATATTGCCCAACCCTATTAACAACTACTATGCCGACATGGTTTTGCAGGAATACAGATGGTGAAAAACAGTTTTACATCTTCTCGCGCAGTAGTTTGTCCTTATACCTTGAACAACGGAGCGCTGCTCACCACCAACGTCCATGCTTTAGGTCCTTCAGATAGTCAATGTTCAAACTGTAGAGCAGACCCAGAAGCATTGCAACACTTGATGGAATGTCCTTCAGATCAGTCAGTGCATCGGCTTCCTCAAGGAGACAAAATCCTTTAACATCACCCCGCCGACTCGCACGCCTTTGCAGAAGTCCTGCTCATCATCAGTGGCCTGCAAAACAAAGTATTTTTTAGATAAAAAAGATAAATGTAGAAATAGCCCATTTCAAACCTGGTAAATTGTGTAAAACAGTATTTTTGTGGATTAGTTTGTAATAGGTTTTTCAAATTCAAAGAGTAGCCTTATAGATATTGGTATAAAGTTGAAGCAAGAGAAGCAAATGAAAAACAGCAGACAAAATATACCAAAGAGAAAAAGAAAAGTGACAAAAAATGTGTGTCAAAAACATGTTAAGAAAGTGACAATGCAAGGAAAAAAGATGAGTTTATGGTGGGGGTTAAGAGGTTACCCTTGTGTGTTTTATGTCCATGAGTTAGCACATAGCCGATTAGCCATGCTCTTAAACTCTTAGGGAGTAATTTATCAAGGCAGGTGTTAATAGCAGGTGCAAGCTCAAAAATAAAATATGCTATTTTGTAGACATGTTGTACTTAATTTACCATTTGATGTTGCCTGAATAACAGAATAATGCCCCAAATCTGGAGTGTAAATAAGAGTAAGTAAGAATAAGTAAAAAAAAATGCACTAAGGAGTCTGCTGCTGATGCACTTTTGCACATGCTACTCGCTTTGCGCTTGAGCAAACACTTAATAAATGACCACCCAAATATTTGAATTTTTTGAAAAATTGATGCTGAAAATGGGATATTTTACGTCCGGGCAACTGGACTGGAAGTGGGTGGAACTGCTGGGACTCCATTGTTAAATTTCAATATGCAGCGCAAAATGTAGGAAGAGTGATAAATTAGGTCTTACCTCAACAGTCTTTGCGAAGGAAACACAATATTCTTAGGAGTGTGGGAGGCCAAGGAGAAGAATCCTTCTTTTCTTATTGATGGAGTCCACCAAAAAAAAAAAAAAAAAAAGTTACCAATGACATTCTGTTGCAGTCTTACCAAGCAGCACACCTTGCTAGCTTCCCCATGTTTCTAGCGATGGATGCAGCTCATGTGGAGCTCCATCCATTAAGCTCTGCATTCTTCCCCATTTTGCATTTCTGTGCATCTGGTTATTTTTCAGAGGTTTTAAACTTGAGGGTTAATTTATCAATTCCTGAATTGCCATTTTAATACTATAAATTCTATTTCAATTCAATAAACTTACAGTAAAAGGTTATGAACAACGTCCTAATCTTCCAGTACAGTGACATTTAATGCCCGTTTGAATCCAATTCAATGCTTTTTAAAAACCCTGTAATTAGTCCCCAAGTGACTGCTGGAAATTAGGACTGCCATTGTACCAATTCATATAGTAAATCAATGAACCTCTCCCCCCCAAAAAAGGAATGAAACTTTAAAGTAAAAAAATATATAATTAACATAAAGGTCTAAAAAATAACTGTAAAAACAAAACAAAAAAAATTATGTGAACTTACATCCAGCAGTCCCGTGAGCCTGACGAGTCCAGCTACGCTTTGCCTTCAAGAGCTCAAGGAAGTGGTCCAGGTACTGGTCAAGTTCATGTTAGCTGATGGTACACCAGAAAATTCCAATTCAATCTGATGAAGGGAGAAAAACAAAACATTAATCAAAATACATTTTAGTTGTTTACATGTTGAATTGCATTTAAGTATATTAGGTTTTATTCTCACCAATGTATTTCACATTTTGCGGCACGGTAGTACAGCGTTTAGCGCTTGTGCTTCACAGCTAGAAGGTCCCGGGTTTGATTCCCACCTGGACGCGGCCTTTCTGTGTGGAGTTTGCATGTTCTCCCCGTGTCTGTGTAGGCACTGCCGCTGTTCACCGCTCCTTACAGGTCGCTCCAGTAACAAAGGATGGGTTAAATTTCTCTACGGGGACAATATGCAAACAAACATACATTATATTTTTAGCATTGTTCTACTCCAATTTTGTGACTGCAACAGTCACCCTCATTATGTCATGTTATAAATTACATTATTTTACTGCCAAGGAAGCAAACAACTCTGAAGGAAGACAAGTTCACAATTTTCTGATAGAATCCATTTCCCAGCACTGTGCATTTGATCACTTATCATGAGCCTGTGGTTTTTAAATGTGCTGCACTTCTGAATATATCATAACTTATTCTAATCAACCATTATGACTATATAACTGCGTATGGGCAGTTATTACAGACAGGCCTAAATAAAACACAGTGATGCTGCTGCGGGTAACATAAGCAGCTGTAGCTGTTAGCTTTACGTTAGCTCTAGGCTAAAACAAGCTACTCTCTGACAGTGAGGCTATTCGAGCGAACTCGGGTAAGTAAACACACCGCTAAACTGTCCTCTACTTCTGCACCATGATCTGCACCTGTCCTCTGTCCTCGCTTTGCGAGTGGCTCCTCCAACGCGCTGCTCCTCCCGCACGCGGGCCGCTCTGCCCCGCTGCTGCAGCCGCGGAGGAGCCCAGCAAAAAGCGAACATCAGAGTCAAACATGGGGGCTTCTCTGGGAGAACAGTCTGGAAGCGCGTATTGGTAGGAAATAATAGACGAAGCAAAAGCCACATCAGGGCGTACAGATTCAAACACCGCGGCTGTGACTCCTGTTCACTCCCCACAGCCCCCATTGAAACAGCACCTCTGCGGCCCGGGGCAGAGGAGCGCGGTGTCAGAGGAATAATATTTCAGTCGTTTTACCAAACCTTGACGGTGAATAACTGAAATATCATGTATGAGCATAGCATTCCGGATAAAAACACCAAGACAACTTGATGCCAAAAAATAAATAAATACGTTACCCGATTTAAATGAGGTACACGGATCAATCACGTTTCAACACAAGCGTGTTAGGGGGTTAACTTATTTCAAACAAAACTGTACTACCAATCATTATACTAGTGTTAACAAGTTAGTAAATCGTAAAAACTTACAGAAAAGATGAATTTCCTCAAAGTGCAGGTCCACAACGTAGAGAAGTCGATTTGAATTGTTCATGGGCGCGAAAAAAACTGTACCCACAATGCACCTCGCAACAGATACGCAAACGTAATGACGTGCCTATTTCAAACAAGTTCACGCCCATAATTACACACTTGGGACAAAAAAAGTCAAGTCAATTAACATTTCAGATTTAATTGAAACTGTAGATGTGATTTCTTTAGTTTTTTGTAATTGAGAGGTTTTCAATTAATAAATACACATTATAACAATAGTTTAGGAAAACTGCAGCCAATTTGAATCAAGATTATATATTGAAATGAATTAAGGGCAATATGACAATTTACAGTGTACCCTTTACTGTCTTTTCCACCACTTAATCCCAGGTTTCCACACACGCCCCATCCTCAGTGGGTCCGCCTCCAGGCTTGTACCACCCCCTCCTTGCCTCCTGCCCCTCACTCCATCTCCGTCCCTCTTCGGCATAGAGGCCGGACACTGTGATCACACACCTGGACACTGAAGGATGAGCCTGTGTGCTCCCTGTTCAAACACGCTCACTGCTCCGGCGGGATAAGGATGTCAGCGCAGTGGGGGGGCGGTGGAGATATCTATCACTTTGGTGGGACTTGACTACCCTTTCATTTACAAAATATGCATGCAAGGTACCAAAGGAACATGGACAGAGACGAGAAGTGTTGAGTGTTAAAATGTGAGGTTGAATAGAGGTTGTCATGTTAAATTTTGGTCTTGTGATGCCTGAAAATGTGAATTTGAAAACTACAATATTTTCACTGGCACTAATTGAATTTCAACATATATGCGATAAAAACTCCATGGAGATGAGCCGGTGATGTCCCGCTCCAAGCAAAATGTAATATCAGATCATTAGTATATTTCAACGATAAAATCACTAGAATATTTTGTTGGGTGAAATGTTACGTGGTATGGCTTCAAAGTGAACCTCTATTGTTAAGTAAAGACGCCAGTGAAAGAAAATCGTTGCTTAAGAAAGAATATCACCATAAAAAGGAGCCGCTCACATTAGCTTGAAAACGTTCTGACGTTTTGGATGAAGATCGCTCAGAAATATAGGACACATTACAACTGCAGCGCTCTTCAGGAGGACAAAGTGCTCAGTATGTTTTCCAAAAGGCTGAAATTGGGTCGTTTTTCCATCTCTAAACAAACATTTATGAACAGTTCACCTTCAGTCGCTCTTCTCCCTGGTTTTTCTTCTTCCCCCTCACCTTTCCCAGAGTGAGCCGTATCGATCGGCAGTGCGACTCAGCGCCTCGTACGTTTGGCAAAAGCGTCTCTATCACGGCGCGGGCAGAGAAAGACGGATCATCCCCCAGCTGCGCCCCTGAAAGCTGCAGGAGTGGTCCCCCGTTAGTTCCGGTGCCGACGCGGTTTTACAATTGCCCCTCGATGTGACAGATTCCTCTCGCTTAAGGACACTCGCTGCTGCCACAAGGTTATCAGGGCTCTCCTTGCACACACCGCCGCTAGCCCCGACTCTGTCAAAAGAACCGTTTACAGTCCGGTGAATGTGTGCTCCGCTGCCATCCACTCGGTATCTCCAAAAGTAAAAAAAGCCTATTCGTTGAAAAATGCTTCAAAAATTGGACCTGTCACTGAAGAAGGAGGAAAGTTTACTCAACAGTCTTCAGTTTTACAATAACCAACTGTTCTAAATGAATCCAGTTCACCATCATCGTCAAAATGAGCAGTGACGCCACCAATATCGTGGGCAGTTAAATGTCAACAGTCATTGTCGGTTTTGCAGTAGTATGACGGGATGCTTTGAGTGATTCGTGAGCTGCCACACTGCTCTGACTGGAGGCTGACCGCACGCCGGGCACTGTGTGGTCGACACTGGTCAGGAGGAAGGGCCCGTCACAGCCCATCTGCTCCGCTCCATCAGGACATCTCACCAGCCTCTCAATTAACGCCCCGCTCCAGTCCACTCTGGAGCGCACCTCGCCGCAACCGAACATCATTAAGGGGCCGAAATGGGTTTTTCTCATGCATGGTTTCGGTGGGTGAGCACTATTGTACTTGGCAGGTAACTATGCAAGTGTTCTATAATGTAGGGAGAGAGAGAGTTAACCAAGGCGGCACATTCTGAGCACATCCGGGTGCATTTGGATAGGAGACAGAGACGTGTATGGGGCTCATCAGGAACCAGGAGCATCTCTCTGAGGCTTTGTCCACACGTAGCAGTGTGTCTCACAAAACAACAGTATTTTTCTATTTAGCCTCTACGATGACGGAAATCAAACCTCCGATTCCTGTCATTACAAAGCGAAGAGTGTTAAGTGGTTGAACATCACTGCCTGCAATAAAATATGCCCTGACGCCACACGCGCTAACACTCAGAAGCAATGTTAGCACCGACATTGCGCCCCATAGCTGTGTTTGTTTTAACGATTGATCAGGCTTGTTTTTATAAGCCCCAGTGCTGTTTCATGTCGAAGAACGCAACGAAAGCGCCCTTTACAGTCGGCTATTCTCCGCCAGAAAGCATTCCGCGTCTAAGACCTCGACGGCAGTTTTGGGTCAGACCAGGATGCTGGGAAAACTTGGCGATGGAAGTCGTTCTTCTGGAGGAATGGGGAAAGGTAGAACAGTCGACTGTCATGCGATCACCGGTCAGTCTGGTCAAGAACGTTGCATGCGCGCTATACCATCTGACGAGGGAAGATTACGAAAAACGGCAAACGCATTTGGTTTGTCAAGGTTGTCTCAAAGAATGTTAGAATGTTAGGCAGGTATGTACACAACAATTAATGCACTTGACAACACATTTATGCGGTAAGGTGTGAATGACGTCTTAAAAACCAGCCTGTTTCCAGACAGTTTTGTTTTAAAAGTACCCTGCTACGTGTGGCCTGTGAAAGGAGGAAAATCGTTGCCTTCCTTAGTCACATGGCTACAGTTTACGTGTAGGTGCTGAGACAGATGTTCCCTTTAATAGTATCATTAGTCCTATAAAGTGCTTCTGTTGTGCTACACTCAAAGCCTGTAATGTTCTGTAATGTTTGTTTGATCCAGGTTTATGGTTGCACACCATACTCTTTAAGTCTGAACCACTGTAATTGCCAAGGAGCTGACTTTATGATCTATTTTCTGAACATTGTAACCGAGTGGATTATTGGAGTGTTAGGTTTTAGTTATGGTTTATTGCCCTTATATTCAGCCTGGTTAGCAGTATCCTGACATGATTCCACTGGCCCCTCTCTTGCTCAGACATAAATAATACTTTGCTCCAGATAATGCTGTCTCCACAACAGTTAGCGGCGAAGAATGCCAGCCTTTATACAGGCCAAATCCGCACCACATGTGTTTACCCGGAGGAGGTGTGTCTGCTTTCCTTCAGCGAGCGGCCAGGAAACTACACCGCGGCGCTCCTCGGCAACCCAGACAGCCGAGCAGTGTTCCTCAATCAGCAGAGGTGCCTCCTGCCCTCCCTCCTGCCCCCATTCAGGGCGCAATGCACCGGGGTCGCAGGTCAAACAAAGCTCCTATCTGCTGTCCACACACGCCTTAACCTGCCTTGACTCCAGTCTGTGGCCCGTCTGATAGTAAACAGAGAGCTTCTTCTTTACAAAAATGTCCCGTGGGTAACGATGATGGTACAGCTCTATAGGTCTGTCATACAAGGATTATTACAATGAGCTTCTGTAGAGAATAGACTCATCCCACCGTGTATTACATTCAGATTGTGTAGTGTCAAAATACTTGTTTTCCAAGAAGCTTTTAGATTTGGATAAAGCCGAACTGGAGAAAATGTGCTCGGTTCAGGTGGGGGTTAGGAGGTTAAAAAAGGACCAACATGGGTACACCTTTTTTAAGTTAATTTCAAGAAAATGTTTCGATGATTTACCCTGACACATGCTTTGGATGCATCTAAAAGTACATAAAAACCTGATGCGTTTTGTTTTCCATTTGGCTAATAAGATCTTTAAAACAAACTGTTTATCTGCAGATCTGATGAATTTTTAAATCCTGTGTCCTGTCCAGAGTGATTGTTTGAATGATTGTGGATACTACACTGGCCAGGGCTATCGCTCTGTAACCGTCCCGACTGCCAACCTTCCCAGTTTTGTTTTATTGACTTTATTGACTCAGCTTTGGCTTGCCTTTCTGCCATGTGCATGCAGCAGTTTTAATTCAATTTCAACTCCTTTTTTTCTATCTGTTCAATTATAGCCTCACAGGCCTTCACAAACAAATGCTGATTCGATCAAACCGAAGAACAGTTGGAAAATCAACATTGAGAGTGAATTGGAAATGGCCAAACCGTCGCCAGTGAGGTACGCAGATGGATAGTCGTCTCTTGTACTTCGACCCCCTCTCTCGGCAAGGCAAATCCCCAGAGCAAAAAAAACGTAACACACATAGCAATAACAGAACACCAGCCTCATCTTGTCCCTGTTAAGCGCGTGCTGCCTCTTGGCTTTGCTCTTAGTATTGTGTCTGACTATGTTGGATAGACTCATTACATAATGTCATTGAAGGTAAACCCGACGGGGAGGGCCCGACCTGTACGGATGCACCGCCCCGGCTCACATCAGGCTTCATTTGCATCAGTTTAATTGAAAACACAGCGTCGGGTCTCTTCTCTCCGCGGGGTCGAGCGAGCATGTGTTTTCAGGTTGGGAGAGTGCGACGCCAGCGGCCGCCTTGCCCCAGGGACGTTCCGGCGCTTCCACTGCTGTCACAACAGGGCTGCACTCGGACGCGCTCCCCTGAAGGAATTGCTTTGACATGAGGGCTTTATTGCGGAGTATTTACTGAGAGGAAATTGAATTGAAAAGCAAAGCAAACCAGCGCGGGTCGTGTGCGTTTCCAGAGCAGACTCAAAGCACTCTGTGAGGTCCGGCGAGTTATGTAGCCAATTAAAAGTTTGAGTAAATATACATTCCACGTTCACTATTTATGAATGGGGGGAGTTTGATGTTTCTTATACAAACTTCAAAAGACCACGACTCTATTCAAATCTTTAACAGTTTAGGAAATATCTGGTTATGATCGGGGAAGAATGTCAAAGGACTCAAAATAATCTGAATAAACAAAACAATCTTGATTAATTTCCATGCATTTTCCTTCTCGGGGAACATTGGGATATGAACCAATGGGCAACATAGTGTCTTTGACAAAATGGCGGCCTTTCTAATGGAGCAGGGACGTACAGTAGTTGCCATAGACATCATTTAAAATTGAAACACACATTTCACCTTCTATTGACCTTCTCTTCATGAGTGGGCCACAGTGACGGTTTGTTGCTTGTCCGTACAAATGTGACTTACTTTGAAATAACAGCATAGAGAGCACTTGACCTGCACGGAAAGTTAATGACAATGCTGAAGCGCCACGCGGACAGTGCGTGGTGACTCGGACACTTGCACTATAGGGAGTCGTCTGCGGCATTTTATCCATAAAAATCAATCAATCACTCCTTTACGTCTAAACTGTGCAGAGTAGTTTTCACTTGTAGGCCGCATTTTTTGTAGAAATGTGTAGCGCAGGCACAGCGCCCCCCCTCGTATAGTGCAGTGCAGTAGAGGCAGGCCTCACCTCGGGTCTTTCAAAACATGGTTTAGAATCAAAACAAACAGGTTTTAACGTGTCGTTCTTGTGACAGATTCTTTATTCAGATGATAGAAAAACCAAAGCGCACAACAAAAACCCATTTATAAATGTATTTTAATTTTGGGGTAGGAGTAAAAAGCACAGAATGGGAGAGAGTGCTGAATGAATGAGCCCAGGTCAAGTGTGTACGGAGATACCAGAGGCTCAGCTCAGTTCTGCCTTCTTTTTTTGTAACTAGGCCCGAGCCGGACGCAGTCCCCGGCAAGGGACTATTGTTCTTGGTTTTCTAAATGTTTTATCCGTCAACGAGCACATTTTTGACCTGCTAAATGTCGCCGAAAACTCACCAAATTTGGCGGAGACATTCGGTTGGCGTGAAAATGTATGGAAATAGAGGAATTGGCCACGCTCAAAACAAAATGGCTCCACAGCGCCCCCTCAAAGTTGACCCCAATTCAAAAGAAAACGTGCGTTTTTGGTCGTAGGCCCAAACCCTTGGGTACAGTGAAAGGGCACATTAGGATAAACCAAAAACTGAATTGAAGCGCCACGCCCGGAAGCACAGGCAGTCGGCCATTTTGAATTTCAATTGGGAAACCGGCTGGACTAAAATTATGTATTAACGAACTAGTCCCTGGTTTTTCATCCAAATAAAATCAGACTTGGCACAGTGCGTCTAGACATGTTGAACTTCAAGAATCAATGACGGTTTGTAAAACATTTTAACGGTCTCCTCATTATGCCGCGGCGAAGAATGCCTACATTTCATGTCTTTTCGAAGACAGCTCACGCTCACAGGCATTGGCCAACAGAGCTTATATTCAAGTCACTAATGCACCAGCCGAAACTGAACAGAATGCATCCATTCACATATAGACTGCTCCTGGTTGCTGCATACTCAGCAGTGACCAATGACCCTGACAGTCACATGCGCCTCAGTCAGAGCTTTCCGACAATGTATAACATGTGGGGGTCAAGGCAACCACTCCACTTATTAAGCCTGATCAAAATGGCAGGGCCTATGGTCCCAACCTCATTAAAAACAAAGAAATAACAGTTTAGAAATATGTGCAACTACTCAGGAAGACATGAGGGGACAGTAGGGAAACAATAGAGGCAAAACTGGGGGGAAATGTCGAAAACAATCGACAAAATGGAGGGGCAAAAATGACCTGAAACGACCTCTTTCCCTAAATGCCCTGCTTGGACATATTTTCCCACCCGGGGATTTTGAAAAAAGTATCCCATATCAGCAGCCTCAGTGTGATGTTATAGCTCAGTGATAGTTTCACATTGATATTAACACAACTGAATATGTCCTCAAGGTTGAACTTTATTGAATCATTTTGTAATCAAGGCTAATTCGCCTGGGTGCCCACCAATTTGAGTGGGTGCTCCAGCCACGGAAAGGACTTCCATGGAATGTGGCATATCTGTCCAGATGTTGTTTTGCTGCTGGCTTCTCCTGAGTATTGCAGTTCAAAGGCCATAGAAGGTATTATATACAGGATATATATATATATACTATACAATGAGTGAAAAGCACCGCTGCAGCGAGCGTGAGGCCGGGTCCCTGGGGCTGAAGCAAGAGTGGGATGGCATCAGAGATACCTGGGGCAAGAGTAAGGCCGGGGTCTGACGAAGGCAAGGCAAGAGTGGGCCGGAGTAACAGGTAGCACACAGGTTGTGTGTGAGGCTGAGGGGAGAGCAGGTTTGGGGGAGAGCGGGGGCCTTAGCAAAGGATGCGGTCGCAAGTGGGGGCTGCGCCAGGGGCGAGGGCCTCCATCGCCGCTTAAGGCTTTAATTTGTATTTGTATTGGTTTTATATATGGTACATAAAGTCCTAATGCTGTCAGTCTGTTATAAACATGGACTATCAGCTGACACAGAGCACCAGGAACACAAACAAATATTAAATAAATAAATAAATAAAAATAATGAAATTTTTAAAAATTATAATAATTTAATAAAATAAATAAAAATAAAATAAACAAAAATGAATTCAAAATTCAAAAATGTATATATAGAAAAAACAGATAAAAAAAAAGAAAAAATAAATAAACTAAAAAAAAATTAAAACAAAAATACAGCTCTCCCTTCTTTATACGATATTGACAACTGATAGAAGATTTGGCCATTTTTAACCACAAAACGTATTAAAACCATAGGAAATCATCATCAGAAAATTACAATAAAAAAAATCAAGTGTTTTTTATCTTTATTTCTCTTTCTCTTTTTCTTTTTTTTTGCTGGGCCACAATAATGCGGTTCAAAACTCAAATCTTAGCGCAGGATTTTCAGTTTCTATGTTTCAGTTATCGACCTCAAATAATGCTCCAGCATTCTGACTGAGCCTATAGTTCAAGATCAAGAGACAGTGGATGCCCATTTAATCTCCGAGTAAGTTGACGAGAGACAAACACAATGGGTCAAATGCAAAAGACAAAACATCTACAATACAATGTTTCAACACCACTTTCTGCCCCTCCTTATAACTTGATGTCTCTTTTGTCAGTGATTATCTTTGCTCTGTTCACAAAGCAAAGAACTGAATTGGAATTGTCTGAATGATACACGAACCGCTAAACCATCCTTTCCTGCTGCTCTGTATGCGCTAACATCTCGGTGATTTGGCTCCATGGGGATGATCAGTAGCGTTTCTCCTCAGATGTATTGTGCGGGCTCCCCTGGTACTAGCCCAGCTGTCCATCAAACCCGTGCTTTAAAAGACTCCTTTAACTCTGTTTGAGGTTGTATTCCTGCTGCATTTCAAAGAGGCCTTCCATCCATCAGTGCCTCCGTCGCATACCTGTTTCTCCTCACATCTTCACGCCGCGGCCAATAGAATTCTCTGTGTGTGATCTCACAGCCAATAGCACCCACTTTGTTCTCCCTGCGAGGTTTTTTTCCACAGCAGTGGGCAGCTGTTTTGTTGGTATTTTGATATGTTTATTTACATAGCTCTTTGATCGATGCGGGCGCTAAGAGCTCTGTGTGTGTGTGTGTGTGTGTGTGTGTGTGTGTGTGTATGTGTGTGGGGTAGGGGGTGGGCTTACTATGAGAGGAGGGCAGGCACTCATATGGGACTCTTGGGGGAAAGACCAGGAGCCTTTTAAATGGAATATTAAGAATTTCAGCCTCAGCAAAAGAGACTGTTACAAGTCACTCATATTGATTAAAGTTGAATTTCCGTTTGGCCTGGAGCACCCTCTGTAGGCAGCAGTAGAAGAACATATTATAAAACAGTGAAAACAAGCTTTTACCACGGTCTTGTCTGCTCAGAGGCCGCTCCGTGGTACTGCAGCAGAAAATCTCTTTGGGCCCAGAAAGAAAAGATGTTTTACACAGAGGAGCTGTGTGAAAACAAACTGCTCGAATTTGGCTGCAGCTTTTACTAAGGTCAGATTTTGTGACTGTATTTAAATTTTTTTAACACCAAAAAAATCCAAGAATTCTTGGTCTGGTGTGGCAATTCTAAATCATTTGGGTACATTTTGAAGCCCCATGTGTCTAAAGTCACTAAAAATCAGCTCATTTGGCTAAAAGCCATTTCAGTACAAGCACAGAAATGTAAAACTGAAAGTTCACATCTTGTGAACTTTCAGTCACCAGCTCAGCCCTGATGAAGTTGGTTCACAAAACATTGGCTTTTTTAAGTCAGGAAGGTCCAGTTGTATTGTATTTACCAGACTCAATAATTCACATAAATGGAAGTTTTATACTTTCTTTGATAAGTGCAACACATTTCCATAGTAACTAATGCCAAAAATCTTCAGCAACTACATTTTTTCCTCATCAGAATTAGTCTCATCCAACACGCAAAAATGCACCCTGTGTAGATTAACATAAAGATGAAAGGCACAGCCCCAGTGTTCATACTGTTAGTGTTAGTTCATAGTGATTCATAATCAAAAAATTCAAACACACAGGGACACATGTATAGAGGCCAGGTGGTGCTCAAGCACCTACCCCTTTGCCTGTGTCCTTTAAGAGCCCTTCTCACGTGTGCTTTTTTCATTTCAATAATAAATATCTCTTTAATTTGTGTTAAATATTTTCCCTACTGAGCCAATATCTGCTGAAAATACAGTTCTAATGCTTAACAACTTCAAATGGTGCTGCTCTTTTCATCTTGGACCTACCCCCTAAAATGTCTGTGTACATCACTGCTGCTAACACAGCAGTTATTACTTACAAAAATAACATTGAGACAACAAAACAAAATAGATTTAAAAAGAAAGATGATTGTTTAAAGCTCTCGTTTTTTATTGCAGAGTAACGTTTCTTAAGCTGTTATCAACTGTATTAAAAGTGTTGTGGACGCTCTCATCCACTAGGCTTTGTCAGCAACTATTCATCCCGCTGCCAAAGGTAGATAATTATTCGAAGCTTCTTGGGCAGGAGGTGAAACACTACTGGGTACAGATTATGGCTTAACAAGAAAGAGACAGACATTTTGAATTTTGTAATGAATAATCCAACAAGATTCTAATATGATGCATATAGCTTTATTTCTATTTTGAAAATTAAACTGAAGGCTCATCAAAAGTGGTGAAAGGTAATAGGTCACATCACTGAAGGCAAGGTGCTTTAAGAAAGTCTGGGCCTTGCCACTTTAATGCTTTTTTCTCCTTCCCTTCTTGTTGGTGATCTGGGGGGTAAAATCATCGTCGTCTGATTCCTGGGCAAACTCAAAATCGCCCTGTCTCCTGCCTTTCTTCTTCTCAGCTTTGACGTGTTGTTTGTTATCCTGTCTCTGAGCTTTGGTGTTGGTCTTTGTTGCCACTTTCTCCTCTGCTGGGATGCTGTAGTCACAATCTTTCCTGGGCCTGGACTTTGGATAATTTAACAGTTCATATTCTGCACCTCTGAAGTCAACATTGATTTCTTGAAAGTCTCCCTGCTTGTTTTTTCGCTTCTTTTTCTTGTCTTTCTTTGTGCTATTGGTAGGCAGTGTCTCTGGAAGGATCTCTGTAGTCTGGTCTTCCATGTTTATAACATCTTGGTCCTCATCAATAGTGTCTTCAGCTTTTGGAGCTTCTGTTTGGGACTTACCCTGAACACCAGACTGTAGCATTACAGTATAATCCTCCTCAAATTCAGCACCTATAGCTGTGTCTTGGGGCCCTGCTTTAGATTCCTCTGTATCCACTGTTTGTTTGTGTGTCTGCTTTTGTCGCCTCTTTTTCTTTCCTTTGTAGGGGCAGGGAGTTCCATCTTCCATAACTGGTTCTGTTATGGTTTTCTTGGGCTTTGCTGAATTGGATTCTGTTGCTTCCTCTGAAGCCTCATCACGGTCCTGAACCTCATCCATCACATTATCCATGTTTAAAACACCTAGCCCCACAGCGATAGTATCTACGATAGGTACTTCTTGGGACTCCGATGCAGCATTTGCGGATGTGCCACAAGAATGATCTTGCTCGTCAATCTGAGAAAGTGCAGCGTCAGCAACCTCGGACATTATTTCTAAAGGCTCTGGTAAACTGTGCTCGGCAACTTCCCATGATGACTGGACCTCCGTACTCTGGTCCCCCTTGACGGAAACACCTCGGTTCTCATCAGTTGTGTCTTCATCTTTCGGAGCTTCGGTTCGGGATTCTGGAGTCTTATCTACCATAGGCAGTGAAGCTAGTGGTGTGTCTGGAAGAATCACTGCACTCTGGTCCTCGGTGATGACGACATAATCTTTTGAATCTTCTGTTTGGGACTCTACAGTTGCTGCGTTACTATAGTCCGCCTGGCCATCAGACTGGAGCAGTGCAGTGTTATCCTCCACCACTTGAGTATCATTGGCAATGCTCTGGAACTCTGCTGAAAACTCCTGTTCATCCGGCACTTCGGCAGCTTGCTTCTGTGCCTGATTTTTTCGCCTTTTTCTCTTCCCTATGTTGGTGCTGGACGTTTCAGCCAGGGCAGCTTCACTGACCTTTTGCCTCTCTACCTCAGGAGGGTCAGTAGGCATTTCCACTACCTTTGATGTTAGCTTGTTGCCCATTGCACAATCGCTCTCGGCAGCCGACGGTGCTTCAGGAATGGTCTGTGGTTCAGTCAGTGATGCTGGTGGCTCTGGAGGAATCTCTGTCGCCTTGTCCTCCATTTTTAAAACATCCTGATCCTCTGTTATGGTGTCTTGAACTTCAGGAGTTTCTGCTTGAGCATCTGAATGATTGCCTGCTGGTATAGTACTGCTGCCACTCTGTTTTTTAGTGTGGACCAGCGCAGTGTTAGTTGCTTCAACTTCAGCCTCGGGTTTTTCTCTGGGCTCTGGTGAACTGCGCTCGGTAGACTGGACCTCATTCGCCAGCAGATTTGGTGCTGGTGTCTCTGGGGGAGTCTCCGTACTTTGGTCCTCCATGACTAAAGCACCTTGAATCTTAGTGATGCCGTCTTCATCCTTTGGTGTGTCTGTTTGGGACTCTGCAGCTGCTATGGTGGTGCTGTCTTCAGTCTGGAACAGCGCAGTGTGTTCCTCCTCAACTTGAGTGTGGTTTTCCGTGCCTTGGTAGTCTGTTAGAGACTCCTTTGTATAAGCAGCTTGCTTGTTAGCCTGCTTTTTTCTCCTTTTTCGCTTTTGTTTGTTGGTGCTTGGGATTTCATCTTGCACAACTGGTTCTGTTATCGTTCCCTTGGACTCCGCTAAACTGGATTCTGTAGCTTCCTCTGAAGTCTCAGTAGAATCCTCATTTATCATATCCTCCATGATTAAAACACCTTGCCCCACAGTGGTGTCTTGAACGTTGGGGACTTCTGCTTGGGACTCTAAGGTACTGTCCACTGCTGTGGCACTGGAGATACCCAGGTCTTCGATCTGGAGCAGTGCAGCCTTCTTAAACCTAACTTGAACATCGTTAGTTGTGTCCTGTGGCTCTACTGGATGCCCCTCTGTATCCTGGACCACATCTGTTACTTCAGCAGCTGGCTTTTCCTGCTCTGTTATCATATTCTTTGTTTTGTTACTGTTTGCAAGCGTAAACTGTGCTTCAGGAGAGGTTTGTGGTTCAGTTATATCCCCCACTGTCACAGAGGGATGATCTTGAGGAGAATTCCCCACCTGGACTGTTACAATACAGTGGTAGAAGTTGTCACCAGACTGGACACTTTCTGCTGGCATACCCAGTTCAATCTGTGTCACCTCTGTCTGGTCCTCCCCGGTCACACGTGTGATTTTAGGCTCAGGGATTAAACCATTGGAGCTTTCATCGATACTGAAAAAAAGCTCTGGAATTTCCCTCTTTTTAAGCAGTTGCAACAAGAGCTGCTCCTTGGCGCTCCACTCCTCAGCAGCTCTGACAAACTCTAGCTGCTTCTCATGAATGGCTTTTGTCTGCGCTTCAGATTTCTGTTTCCAAGCTTCTTCTCTCTCCTGTTGGGCACCGTTCTGCTCTGCCAATTGATTTTCTCTGTCCTGAAGGGACTCTGCCAACTGCAATCCTTTCTCTTGTAGGACGCATCTCTCCTCTGCCCATAGCATCTCTCTGTCCTGGAGGGTCTGTGCAGACGCCATCTCTCTCTCTTGTAGGACACGCCTCTCCTCTGCCCATAGCATCTCTCTGTCCTGGAGGGTCTGTGCAGACTTCAACTCTCTCTCTTGTAGGACATGTCTCTCTTTTGCCCATTGCATCTCTCTGTCCTGGAGGGTCTGTGCAGACTTAATCTCTCTCTCTTGTAGGACATGTCTCTCCTCTGCCCATAGCGTCTCTCTGTCCTGAAAGGTTTCTGCGAGGTGAACCTCTCTCTCCTGCTGAAGGGCGCGTTTGGCCTCAAAGAATGCGTCAAAGATTTTTTCCATTGTTCCTATTTGAACAGAAGTTAGTCCATAAGAATCACACTGTTTTTTCAAACTATCGGTCTGCTCAAAAGCGACTTTGCGAACGGTTCAAGTGATCCTGGTTGAATGAGCTATGGAAGAATGTTCATATGCTTACAAAGTTCCCTGCAATAATAGAACTCTACAATTTAAACAGAACATTGCCCATGGTTACCTTGCCAACTGTTGCTTGGTTACAAGGTGCATTCCATACCTGTGATGTCATATCGCTAAAGGCTCATTCATACTTCACAAGACGCAAGAACTTCTTGTTCTTACACCCTGAGCTGCAGAACAAAATGAAGTCAGTTTTGCTCATTGACAGTGGATTCCCTTGTCAACTACTACATGACTTAATTTTGTTCTGCAGCTCAGGGTGCAAGAACAAGAAGTTCTTGCATTTTATGAAGTATGAATGAGCCTTAACAATTAAGGGATTAGCAGCAATGATGAACTAATGGAGAATGGAAAATGTATGTTAACAGCTGCAAAATGGCGGATCCAGTGCTTAATTTGATCCCCCGTTTGGGGGAACGCATTCCCCCAATTCTCAGTTTTTCAGGGTAAAGGATCCGGGAAATATTTAGGAGGATCCGGCAAAGATTAGATCTGATATAATGGTGTTTAATGAGAGTGTTCTGGCAAATGTTTTGGCCTGTTCCCCGAATCCATAACATCAGACCAAAAGTGTTCCTGAAAATACAAATTTACAAATTAAGCACCGGGCGGATCTCCATGGTAACAGTCATGGCTCTTTTACGCTATATGTTAACATGGTCTAAATAGGTTGTGTTGATGACAAAATTAATTAATTTATTTTGTATTTATTTTAATAATAAAAATAAATTTTAAAAAAACAGCTGCCAGAGGGGTGTTTTACAAGCTGAGCCATAATAATCAAAATTATAACAAATAAAGGCCAAACATATCTCACTTTGAATGTAATGAGTCTATCATATATTAGTTTCACATTTTAAGTTGAATAACAGAAGTGAATGCACCTTTTCATGATATTCTACTTATATGACGAGCACCTGTACTAATGTTAGCTTAAGTGTCAGTTTTTCACTTCTACTGGACAATATGCTGTGAAAAAACATCAAATTTTGACTTGACTATATTTGTATGTGATAATGTTTATAGTCTGCAGGAAAATGGCTAAAAACTGTGAAAAATTGCTATAACAAACTTCTTTACCCCTCGGCTAGGCCATAGTTACCGCAATGGAATTTGTAGCTGCGCGCTGCCTCCATTTTAAACTGTAGGCTCTTTAGAATGTTGTAATGCCACATGAACCTGTTATTGTTGTACATTTCTTTACTTTGTTGATTTGTATTTTCGAAGGACAGTGATATCAGATTTGCTTCATGAATCTCTGAAATAATATACTCCTTGTTCATTTATTTAATTTATATATATTTATTTAGCCTGTTTTCACCAAGGCACTTTTGTAGCCAGTGCTTTATTCAGGCGTTATACAGAGTTCGGGATCGAGAGTCATGAATTTAACATTACAGGTAAATAGCTCACATTGTCCATTCAACTATTCTATTAGTTAAAGGCCTGTAGTGTGTGTGTGTGTGTGTGTGTGTGTGTGTGCGTGTGTGTTTTTTTTTTTAAGTTTACAACAGTGAAAGGAGGACTACAAGTTTAAACTGTTATGTCCAAATGTATTTCCAACATCCCTGATACATTTCCCACACTAAAATGTGTAAAATGGTATGTAGGTTATAATTAGCTGTAAAATGTCCAATCTCTGGTGATGTGTGCCGATTTAGCAAGAAGCCTGATGGCCAACCAGAAAGTCTCTGAAGGCCACGTTTGGCCCCCGAGCCGCACTTTGGACACCCCTACTCCAGAATCCCCCAACCCCCCACCCAGTAATCATCCTGTCACGTTACTGGCCCCACCGTCACAGTGCTTGCAGTGATTACATTGACTTTGCATGAATGTGCAACACCACAGTCTGTAAGCCAGTCTACTGTCCTCTGTTTAAACAAATTGAAAGAAGTGAGTACGACTGGCAAGACTACAAAACTGGCCTCCAAAAGGCAAACTATAAATCATACAACAGGTGTCTTATTGGCATTTGTGCTTGATCTGATAAATAGTAGATGTGCAGAGATTCGTAGCAATCAGACAATGTTGAACATTCATGTATAGGCGGGGGTGTTGGGAAGTGCTTATCATGCAATCAGTCTGTTTTCTTCAGGTCATCAGAGTGCAATTTTAAGTGAAATAGCAGTTTGCATGCAGTAGTTTATGAACACCAAAAAAATCCAAGATTTTGTTGGTGTTCATAAAGGTGTAGCCTGGCCTTTGCCATCCGTAAACTCCGGTCAATTATTTTTTCCCTACATGAACGTCTGGGCTTAATCTCAGTGGGTGCGTTTCATCGGTTGAATTTCAACCTACCACTCGGCGAGCGGGGGAGGCGGGTGTTGTAGGTGACGTCAAGCATTTGTGCCGCTGGCTGTAAATCAGTAATGGTGGCGGATACCAAAGTAAAGGAAGCTCTTCAATCCATTCTGGCTCAGCTCCCAAATATCCAGAAATTATAACTGGAACCTTAGAATGCGTAAGGAATGCCCCCAAGAGTTATGATCGCTGCTTCACTCAACACGGGCGCATTACATACGTCACGACCAAACGCTAGCGAAAATCAGATCCAATCGTTTCAAAGGAGTTCACCCCTCCTACCTGATAATGGAGCTCAATTGTGAAGTTCCAGACCCTCTTTACGAAACTAAATGAGTACGAGGGTATGGTAAAACCAGGCTATGTCAGGTGTGTTACAACATTAAAAAAAATTATAATTATGGATAATTTGGATAACCTTTGAAGCCCCATATATCGCATCATTGACACCAAATATCAGCTCATTTGGATAAAATCAGTTTTAAAAGCACAAGGCTCATAACATTAGGGCAATAAAAAAGAGAATATGAAATGTATTTATATCAATGCAACCGTGAAATACTATGCATCACTGGGTCACTAGCTTTTGGACGTGGCGGCCAATGCTGTTCAATAATTTCAGCTTCGAAAAGGCGTCAATATTACAATTAATTTCAATTATATCTTCTAGTAGCACATCTTAATATTTGCCATCACGAATACTTTCTGGACAAATGAGATTCTTCACAAACAAATCATGACAAGCTAATTCTACACAGTGACTTCTGACCAAGTCCGGTTCAGGATAAGGACCCTTCCATGGCCTGATGGAGGCTGCCAAACCTAGGGGATTAATTGTCCTGGCCAAGCAGACTGCTTTGGAAGCAGCACAGAGTGATGACAGAAAAACGCTGAAACAGTAGGAGAACAGACAGTTGTTCTGATAAATGAACACATTCACTCTGCATCTGTTCAGTGCTGTGGCAGAACTGCCACTATCGGGTTTCCAGCACTAAGGGATGGACTTCAGATAGCCTTTTGTTTGTGTTTGAATTGTAGTACATAATTTACTTCTCATATAATCTGGATTTGATTTGAGGATTCCACATGAGAGCCTGCCAGTAAATTAATTAAATATGATCGTTTATCATTTTAAGTTGAAGTTATGATTCTTCACTGCTGTCCACTGCCTGGTGACTTATTTTGAGCTATAACATTGGTCAGAAGTATCAAAGATAAAGTTTAGATCCATGTGGAAATATGTCTCTGCATTTGACCTTCAGCGCCCTGGTGTCTGTCTCTAGAGCTGGGCCTTGGGGCCTGGAGCTTGGCTGATCAGAATCTCACCCAACGTACAACTAAAGCTATGTGCACACCAAACGCCACCTGTTCCTGAGGACAACGTTTATTTATTTATTTATTTGACAGGGACATTGCACAAGAAACGTGTTGCACAGACCGGAGATAGCTACAAGCTCATTTTCATCTGTAGCCCCTGGGCAGCGGCAAAGTGACAGCAGGTTTATACTGTGGCCAATGAGCATTCTTACTTAAGTCCATTCACAATATAAAATACAGATAAAGCACCAGCAAAAGGATCACTTCAACAAACATTCAGATGCAATATTTACAGTATTTACACTTTACAAATGTCTACTGTAAAAACCTTCTTGTACCTTCTTACATTCTTAACAATACCCCAATTAACAATTTTTTTGCTAATGATCACAAATCTGACTGTCTTTCAACCACTTCTTCAGGTTCAGTTTAAACTGTTGCACGGTGCTACTCTCTCGAACAGCTAATGGCAACGAGTTCCACATCCTGCAGCTTCACAGAGAAGCAATTCTGTCCAAAGGTGGAGGATCTAAAATTCACAGAACAGTCTCCCCTGGAGGAGGCTCGTGTTGTTCTACGTCCTGCCTCGTCAAAAAGACAACGTTGTGAATGAATATGTTTGTCCTGATTTTTTGATTGTGTTTTGGTGACAATAGAATAGTTTTACTACCTTCCACCAACAGTTTACGCAGACCTCACCCCGCTCTAGCCTCCCGCCTCTACTGGACACTCGGAGATGCACTCATATACACGGTCTCTCCCCTCCCTGGCCCAGTGGAGTGTGGAGGCAACGCAGGGTTGTGAGATCCTTAAAATAAAAAGATTGTACACATATGGAAACTGTTCATTTGGGCTTATTTGCTTTTTTTAAGTCCTACGCAGGATTTATTTAGGAGGGACGGTAAGACGATGACGCACTATTCGACATATGGAAGCTTGTAGTTTGTTTATGTAGCAAGACGAGCGGTTTAGCATCTGCAAAATAATATTACAGCCAACAACTGATATTGACAACGCCACCGGAGAGAAGGCTCCGGACCTTAAGGCACGCAGGTTCGTTTATGATTGACACAGGCAGAGTCCATAGTTAGCGAAAATACAAGTTTTATTTACTATATATTTCGTTCAATAAATTATGTTCAGTTTCTCTTTCGTTATTTAAAAGGGTTCATTTGTTTCACAATTTATCATTTTCACAGTTCACATCAGTTCCAGCTGAGTAATTAAAACCAAAAAGAGTCCGTGTGAACCAAAAGAAAAAGGTTAAAAGACAAGGCAACAACATTAGGACAGCGCCGTCATCGCACCAGCGCGGGCCAGATCACCTGTAAATAATTAAAACGGTTAACACCTAGCCTCACTGTTGGGACGTAAACTGAAGCTCTGCCCAAAACGTACCATCAAACGCAGGGCATAACACACGGGTGTGAGGCCATGACAGCACGCGCACACCATCCCTGCACATGGCACATCTGGGGGCTGCATCGTGGAACCTGACGCGGAGCTAAATTACAAAACCTCCAGTTAGGGCCAGGAATTAGTTACGTTAAAAGCAATGAAACCTAGAGCAAACGCTACCTGTCCGTCGGAGAAGTGAGGAACGCACTGACACACCGGCTGGACCAGGAAGTGAGTGACGTCAGAGAACGAAACAGTGAATGCCCTGCGCCTATATACCCGCGGCGCCACCAGCTGGCTGGAGGAGATGCAACAGGCGCCATGCCACATTTACAAATAAAAAAACAAAAATCGTTTATTTACGGATCCAACATGACAGCAGCAGACGCGACGCCATCTTTCGATCAAGCTTTAAGGTGCGTTCAGACCAAATGTGCGTCCACGCCCCATCCACCTCTAGTTGGACGCCAAAGATTGCCGCTTCACACTGGCGAGAAACGCCTGTTTGCTGGCGCGTGAAGTTATGCAAGCGTCATAATTAGGAGGCGTGTCATACAACTCAGGCCGAGCGCAAACCATCGTCATACGTCATCTGATACGATGATACGATTGGCTAGGGCTGCAGACGCGTGATAGACATTTGTAGAGCTCAATAAACGGCTATGGACCATCGTAAACCACACCTCTGCTACGAGAAAATGAATTGGTGGTCCCCAGACTAAATATCATTTGTGATTTTAGTCTGGCGTTAGCCGGGCTAGGATTTATTTCACTTTTTGAACTTGTTTACCTGAAACTATAATTCAACAATAATAGTAGCTTCAAACTTTAAATTATTAGATTATTTGGAATGTCCATTTATTCAATACAAGTTGTAACACACAGATTAGCCTCTATTTTATTGTATTTATTTATTTTTGAGGTGTGTGAATCTATTGAGCTCTATTGAGCTCCTGGCCAAAGGCGAACCAGAGCACATCGAACAGGGAGCCCTATCTCTTGCAAACATGTACAGCGCGGATAGATGAATATTTGATTGGCTGTTAATCCGCGAGTGCGTGGAAGTGCTGAGACAAGCGGAACGCGGTATCAGTGCCACTCAGCGAACACACCCGGGTTGTGTTGACCTGAGAGGAACATGACAAACATCGACGCGGGTCCGAGCCGCAGTAATTACTATCGATTGTGGACATACAAGACTGCGCGGCCTGTCTGCCACCGCCAATTACTGCTCACGCTCCTCTGCCGGGCTTCCTGTGGGCAGGCGTCGGCCATTCTGGTCAAACAAACTCCGCAAACAACATTTCTGGACCAGGCCGCCGTACAGGCAGCTGGTGGTTGTATTTCCAAAGTTGCATACTGTTGTTGTGTCCTTGGGCATGAGTCTTACCCCATCTCACCTATCAGTTATCATCTATGGGTCTGTGATTAAAGAGGCTGGGTTGACCAGTATGTTGCAGTGAGGCAGGTAATGTCTTGTTAGAGCCGTGTGCAGGTGTGTGAAGAGGGAGAACTTTCAGACTGGACTGAGGTGAGGTCTCCAGATCAAAGCGCCGAGGATGATGAATAATGCTGTGTCTGCTTCCTCTCTGAGCAGCTGCAGCAGGAGATGTTCTGGTCAGCCCTGGATGTCTCAATCTGAGCTCAATGCAGACCACATCGCTAACTCAACGGAGTGGAGTCTGGATATACAGTAAGAGCAAGCAGGATTTTAAAGAACATTACTGCACCCAGAAAAATGCGAGATAACTGTACTATATTGTTTGTATACTACCCATTCCACCAGAGTGCCCTACACACAGGGGGACCCTTCTTCACATCTTGAGCACAGTGCACAGCCTGTAGCACCCATAAGTTAAAGAGTGATTGTTCATGTTTTAGGGTGTGAATGCATGAACACTTGTCAGGCTACATATGCACTTTTGATACTGTATGTGTCAAACGATCATTAGAACAAGCAGGTGATGAAGCTTTTATCTTCCTTCTCTATCGCCCATGCAGAGGGATGTAGAGCGAGAGGCTGTTGGAGGTGTTATGGTTAATTCATTACTGACGGACATGGAAGATCAAAAGACCAAAAGTGAGCGATAGAAGGGGTAAAAAAAAACTATACGATGATACTGCAAGGCCGCTGACCGGGAAGGCGTGAGGTCCTCTTCTGTCATTTCTGGACACGATATTGAGAGAGAGTTTGCGTATTCTCCATTCGTTTGAATGAGGTGTTCCAATCCGTCATTCAGCCCTACAACGCGGTCACGAAACTAGGTACTCCTGACAAAGATCCTGCCTCGGAATCCCAAATGTTAAAGCTGTGGTAATCAAATCATTATCTAATATCATTTTGCAAGGTTAGCCTACATTGTCAACTTCGAATAGGCTGTATGCATGCAAATGCATATTTTTAATTTGTTTTTATCTCAGAGCTAACGGCTAGTATCATTAAACAACACCACAAACATTACACAACTAAAAAGTATTTTTACTAATGACCCATTATTTTTTGAGCGGCTCGTTCAAAATCTTGGCTCTATTTTAATGTTGATCCAGTGTTAGCCGTTAGCTTCAAGACAACAACATCTACCGTGATGAGCAGGAAGTTTCCTCCGGGGGATTCTTTGCTCCTGACGCGATGTTAGTGACAGTCAACCAGTAACTCACTGCCTGCCACGTAATCTTGAGCAATTTTTTTTTTTTAGACAAGATGCTGCCACTAACTCATTGGAAAATAACGGAGACAGGAAGGGCAGCGCCTCCTGAGGATCTGCTCGAGGATCCGCTCGGTGCATTATAGCCTGTTAACTCAAGGGAACAATCAGGATTTTCGTGAGGGTCTGTGAGAGCTAGAAACACATTTTGGCAACACCCGAGAGATTTTACTCAACAACTTACAACTTTCACGGTTTGATAATGGAGTAATTGAGGTAGTGCAGCTTCAAGTACTGCTCATTGGAACTGCATTTTATCATATCATTATTAATTAGACACATACTTTATTTAAAGGTTATACTACAAAAATATGCTATAAAGCCTGAATAAAGCCAGATGTGGGGCCCATTGCCAGACCAGCAAGATTCCTGGAACACCTATAGCTGTAGAGAACGCTTTTCTCAATATGTCTAGTATATCCTTAGAGCCTACGGCATATGTATCTCCGTTACCTTCCAGAATGCACTTTTGTTTCTTTCAATTGCCCTAACAACATTTCTACTATGCTGCCACACTTTAGTGAGATTGTCGTCTAGTGCCTGTTATTATTGTAATGTACAGCAAAGTGTCCGTTTTATGAAATCAAATAACTCCACACCTGATCCCCACCTCTACCCTCACACCCGCCAAGAATCCCTCCGCTTATCCCACTCACGCCGCCTCTGACATTTATGCCACAATTTACTGCATTGTGGTTATGCATTTATTCATGGTTGACTCATTTGGCCGCTCATGAATACAGATGTGTGATGCCTGACCTGTCCCTCATGCATATACATCAGGCTGGAGATGGCACGGAAATACACACGGCTTTGTCATAGGGTCAACATTCACTGCAGTGCATTGTGGGTACGCGGTAGTTCCGGACGTAGATCTTTTGCGGTTCATCTTGTAGTGGACTTAATCATGCGGAATTGAGGCTTTAAAACATTATTATGGGTATATCAGTAATAGGCTAATCAGGCTTTCCAATTTGAAATAGTATGTAAAGAAAAGACGTAGTGAGAAAATTGCTGCTTAAACAACATACATGTGTTTCCCTGTGACACAATATAATCCCGCAAATACAGGTAGGAACGCTATGGAGTAGAAGAAACGATTGAAGTGAATAGGATGATGCAAAACTGTGTGGGTGAAGCAAAGTAGCAATAGTTAATAGTACAAAAAAGTTTTCATGTGTCTCCTTTTAAAGTTTGTTTGTTTTTAGTATAGTATGTACTGTATGTAGGGATGTCACGCTTCAAAAAATTTGAGTCACGGTAATCGTGAAGAGAGATATTCATGATTATCGAAATTATCTCAAAACTTTGACTGTCTAAATATTCACAAAAAAGAAGCAAGACATTATAGGAACCTATCAGCGGATGTCCATGCACTCGCACAGTTACAGTTTTTACTAGGGCTGAACGATTAATTGCATTTGCAATTTTATCGCGATATTACACAACGCGATTTCGTAATCGCAGGGCACGCGATTTGGGAAGTAAATGGAGCAACGAGATATGGCGGCAAAGTCCGCTCCGCCGCGTGCTTTTGTTTACGTCTCAGTCTAGTTAAGGTGCGCGGTAGATTGTGGATTTACAGTGAAAATATCAGCTTTTATCATGCAGCCACCGCGAAGGAATATTGCTTTTCTCCGTTAGCATTGCGTTAGCCGCAGCGCTAATCACGCCATTCCGTCGCCGCTACTACACGCTCTGACGATCACAGAAACTCCCTCACCTCCGGATTCTACGCCTCTGCCTCCACAGACATATATAGGTGAGTCTGTGCTGATTGTAAAAAGTAAAGAGTCGTTTGTGGCTCAGTTTATGAGGCTTATGTTTGGGAATGTTGTGGATAAAGAACTTATCTCAAAAGCATAATGACGTTTCATGACCATTAAGTATCCGCGGAGGCGATGTGCCTTTATTTACCTTTGCATCTACCGCATATCCGCTCCGTAGGTCGTACAGACGCTAGATATAAACACTAAACTGCAGTATGAAAAGTGTTGGTAACTAGGATCCGAGGCAGGAGTCCGTGTCATGTCTTATTTTGCTGAGGAAATGTGCTGTTTAAGCTGAAATGTCACTAAATGGCTGCGAGTCAAAGAGACGTGTCTGTGTCTGGCGCCTCATGTCCCGTCTCCTTGTGTCACTGTTCTTTTCTTTCTTCATATTGTCCAAAGTTACATCCCAAAACCAAAATGCTGCTCCTAATTCCACTGTGTTTTGGCGTGTGCTCCATCTGGCCTCTCCATGTCCTTCAATAACGCGCATCTGAAGCAACTACGAGTCGCAGCTCAGACTGGGATTTGATTGGCCAAAATAATAAAGTACTATTTAATAAATTAAATAGCTTATTTTGTATTAATTGGGAGTTTGATTTCCTAAAACTTTTCCAACTAGTTAAAGCAGACGTTTGTTCTTACTTTCCTGCACTTTAGTATGGGTGATGTTACTGACTGGATCAGTGAGTTATTATTTTTTAATATCTATATAATTTAGCATTTATTTATAGACTGTACTGTTAAGTTCAGACAGTTTAAGAAGTGCAGTCCACACACATTTTGAATAGGTCAAGCAACAATTTTGTTGCAATTTTCACTTCAAATATTGTTTATTATGAAACAAGCTGATTTATTGCTTGTGTTAGGTGAAAAATACATGAGAAGAGGACCTTGCAACAATAATCGCATATTTAATCGCAATCGCAATATTGAAGAAAAAAAATCGCAATTAGATTATTTCTCAAAATCGTTCAGCCCTAGTTTTTACTGCGACATGACAAACGCAGCTGCACTTGGTTCTTTTGGGACTCTTCCTTTGGCAATGTTATGCAACTGTTAAGAAACTGATACAATTTGCTCTCAGCGCATTGTATTATCTAACCTGCTGCTGACGTCTTGTGTTTTGCGGTGGATTTAGTAAGTTATTGTCTCTTCAGACGTTACCATTTGACAAAATACGCTACTCATGAGACGTGACAGCGGTTTACTGTGGGTGAGAAAATTCTTATGATTAACCTACCATGAGCTGTTGGTAATTGGAAAACCTTCACTATCTATGTCATAAACATCTGTCTGTGTACTTTGGTTCTTAAAGTGGACATATCACGCTTATTGGGCTTAAAAATAGACTTACAATCATTATTTCGGGTGCCTCTGCATTGGTATTTTACGTTCTATAATTTGAAATTGTGTCTTTGTAAGAATTAAAAAGTAACAATGAACTACAGGTCGTACTAGATCTGGTGAAGACTTTGACTGGAGCTCCTCCTGCTGGCTGCTTTAGGAATAACTTATTCAAAAACTAACTTCCAGCTTTGATTTATAGCGTGGTTTACAGCTTCAGCACAAGCACAGTTGAACTGATATGATGTTGGATTATGGGAAGTCATGATTTGGAGGACAGTTTTGGGTTTTAACAATGACGCGATTGTATCCAGAAAGTACAGACCAAAGCGTTGACATCGTAGAAGAAGAAACAGCTACATTTAACAGCTTTCCCTGGGAATTACTCAAAACTGCATGAATGTAGTGAAAAACGACTCCAGGTCTTTGACATGGGAACGTTATAACATAGTTTAAAGCACAACAGAGTTGTTTTCGCATATGCCCACCCACTACCAGTTGTCCAATCTGAAACCTAACAAGCCCCATAAGTATTACTAGTATAGGCAACAGGATGAGGTAACTCCTTTATTTATTTACCAACAAGAAGCCGTATCAAACATCTGTAAAATGAACAAAAGCTTGCTAGTGAAGAGAATATGTAAGTTGCATACGTATGGCATTATTGTATTAAATATGATTCGTATGTCTTCCCGATGGCTTCCCTAATACATATGTATGTAGAGCCCATATTTCCCCGCATTTGCATAAACAAGCACTTTGCATTTTAATTATGGCAGAGCATATTACATTTTTCTGCCAAGTGGCCCATCGTCAAGAACGGAGTTGGGATCTGTGGAACAAATACTGTAAATGTAAAAGGCATCGTGCTCGGTGTTTTAAATAACCCTGGCATGGGAGCCTCCCCACTTACACAAGTCTTAGTCAGTTCATCCGTCTGTAAGAAGGCACTGGCATTAGGAAGTTATTAAAGCCAGAACACAAAGTAATGGCTTGGATATTGGATTTTACAAGCTTCTCATAGTAATAGAGAAAGCTTTCATTAATTTACACCAGACACAACCGCACTACGGCAGATACTGGAGGAGGGAGACGGATTAAATGTGTGGGATAATGGACATGCACGAACAAAACAAATCAGGTATTTGGTAATAATCTCAGAGATCTTTATCATTATCGTACAATGATTTAAAACAGCTAAAACAAAATATCTAGTAGTTTCACTTCTGGATCCTCGACACGATCTCACGTCCTCACTGAGGCTGTGCCAGACCTTTGGTGCATGAAACGGAAACACAGCCTCACCGTGTTTAGTCGTGACTCTAGGAACCACCAGGAGACCCCTCCTCTGAGGATCTCAGGGCCCGAGGCGGTTTATATGGCTTTTGTACTTTGGTGCCCATTCTCTGAGCGACAGGAAGCCAGTGCAGAGACCGGAGCACTGGACTAATATGGTTCCTGCAGCATTTTTAATATACTGCAGTTGTTTAACCACTTAACTGCCACCCTAGGGTTAGGGTTAAGGATTAGGGTTAGGGTTAACAATTATTTACATCCAAGACCCATAGCGTATTGACTGGAGAGCTTACAGTCTATGTGCCAGTGTGATACTTAATCTGAAAGCCAAGTTTCTAAAATATGTGTGAGATCTGTGTGAGTGAAACACAACTTACGTTACATTTGCCGTTCTTAACCCTAATTATATCCTGATTAGGGTTAACTAGCCCTAACCCTAACACTAGCCCCCTGATCAGGGGAGACGGCAGTTAAGGGGTTAACAGCTCATTTGGAAAGGCCAGTGAACAGGCCGTTACAACAGTCTAACCGACTGGAGACAAACGCATGAATTAGTCTCTCCAAATCTGATTTAGACACAAGGTTTTTTATTTTAGCAATGTTATTTAGATGTTAATTAGATTTAGATGATTCTTAGGCCACTGGTGTACTTGACTTAATATGACTTTTTAAATTCAAGTCTGAGTCCATGATTAGCCCTAGATTTCTAACTTGATTTGTTGGTTCTAGTGAAAGAGCCTCAAGATGACCAATGACAACCTGTGTTTCTGTGGGCCAGAGACAATCATCTCAGTTGTATCTGTATTTAACTGGAGGAAGTTGTTTTGCATCCACGCACTAATCTGTTTGATACAATGACACAGTGTATCTACAGGCCCTTGTAGTTGCTTTTGCATATTGCTGTCCCTCTGCTGACTGATAGAAACATGCGTACCAATCTGGCTCTCCGACTCACACCGCTCACACAGGCAAAGTGCTCGACAGAAGTAACCGCCGACCTTCTATGGGAAACCTTCTTTTTTTCCACAAACGCACATTGATTTTAATGTCAAAACATGAAGCATCACTGCTGAGATGTCCAAAAGCAGGTTTACGAGCCACAAATGCGGGAGAGTGCTGTACGTAGCGGAGGGACTTCATATCCAGCTCTGTGGAGACACATGTTGGAGAGGCCAAGGTTTGAGGAAACTCATTTCATGCTTATTGTTTATCTAATCGCGCTCCTAATTGCAGTAATGAGCGGGCGATGCAGCAGCGGCGGCGGGGCCTCGTATCCCGGTGTCGGCGTTTGTACATGTCGGATGTATTTAGAGCCTGGTGGGGCAGTTTTGGCTCCTCGTCGCTACCGTTCCAAATCTGGTTTGTCTCTGGTCCCTTCATGCTGTCGTTATCAATCAATGCACGCAGGCTAATGAACAAAAGTCAACAGAGAGTCAAAACAACAGCAGCCAAAAGTTAATGCGTCTTCAGAGTTTAGTAAACACCTCAGAGCTCAAGAATGCGCTTTATCTGACGCCCCATCAGATATGTGCATGACTGAGAAGTTGTCATGTGGAGGTCCTGACTGGTCTTGGCCGTCTGGAAACTGTCATGGAGATGGATGGGACACTGGCCATTAGGGATGACCTGCTTCTGGCTGAAGAAAGAATGCAGCAGCAACTTGTGGAGGGGGGGAAAAAGACGAGAGGACCATGTTAGACACAAGTGTCTTGGACATTGGCGTTGCTGTATAATGCTTTTGGCAGCTATTTGGTCATTTTATTACTACCTTTGTTGGATAGAAAATGTTGTATTGATCAAAAACGGCTGAAGCAAAATATCCAGTAGTTTCACTTTCTGGTCCTTATTTCGCCGTGGCTGCAAGTGTTTTCGCAATGAGAGGATTAAATTTAGCAAAATATCGAGAGGTGTGGAAACCATTTCCTGGATATGTAGGACCTCGGGAGGAGCTGTTTGGGAACAGGAGGGGCTTTTTGAGAGTTGTCACAGTGATGCAAAGAATAGCCACCGATGAAGAACCAGAGATTCCTCAAAGGTGCGCAAGTGGTTTAAAGCACAACTTCAGACATGTTTTTGATTATTAAAGGTAAAGGTGGTTTATGTGTCATTAGACATCAACTGTACAACGAAAGTTATCCTCTGCATTTGACCCACCTTCAGATGTGGAGCCAGGCTGGTGGTCAGAAACACCTGGATGGAGGATTCACCTATTGTACATGTTTTTAATGGTAGTGGAAACCGGAGTACCCAGAGGAAACCTACGCAGACACGGGGCGAACATGGAAACTCCACACAGAAAGGCCCCGTCCAGGTGGGCTTCGAACCCGGGACTTTCTAGCTGTGAAGCACGAGCGCTAACCGCTGCAGTACCGTGCAATGATGCGAGTTGTAAAAGGCTCTAAATAGTCCACTTTTGCTTAATTCCTCTCATTTAAATGTCTGCCTTTTTAATCCATCACTGTCTACAGCAAAAATCTCATTTGAAAAGTTAATCTCATGATAAACATATGGTGGAGCAGAACAGTATTCCTCTCACGTGTAAACACTCCGATGCATGTTTATAAGGATCCGCAGTTAAAATCTGAATACAGCTTTTATAATATGAACGCTTTAAAAGGGAAAAAGAAAAGGCACTGCCCGCTACGCTTCCACTGACCAGATATCGGGCTCAAGTGGGCGTTCGGCTGGACCCCTGTGATCGGAGAGGAGGAAATGGCCCATAAAAGTTCCTTTTTTAATTCGACACAATGACAAATTACCCGGCGGTTCTTTGCTGACATTTCTGTTCTCGCTTTCACCACAGCAGGTGCTATAGGAGTGGGATGGGCACTACCTCCGCACGTCTGACCTCTCCGGACCCCGCAGGCACCCCCGGAGAACAGGACTCCCAGCAGGTGCGTGGCGAGCCTCATCGCAGCCTCAGACCACCCTCGATTCTTGAAATTACAGCCCTGCAACCATCTCGTAGTCGTAGTCTCTCTTTTTCCACCAGGAACAGCCTTTATTAATATTGAAATTAAATATGTGCTGACATTGGGTGACTTTAAATTCAACTCTGGATGCCTAGAGGAAGGGTATTGTTGTGCGCAGTCAGGGCTTGCCGTTAAGGAATGGGTTTAAACACAGATTGAATTGTGAAGTATGCAAAGCGGCAGGATTCATGGGCGGCAAAAGGAAGGCTCCAGGCATGTTTTTTTGTTGTTGTTTTCAGCCCCGTGATAAGGCAAACTTTAAGTGCCAGCTATTTGCTCCTGGGCTGTTTACTCACGTCCCCATTTTGAAGGCCGTCCCTTATTGTTGGGGAGACAAATGTCACCTCCTCCTCCTGCAGTCGTCGCGCTGTCGAGGAGCTGACAGATGCCTCGAGTTCATGAATATTCCACACACACAGCGGCAACGGCAGCCTCCACGCGGCTTTGATCTTCATTTCTGAAGAAACTTGGTGCGAACGCGGCGCCACTCGGAGCACATTTGTCAGCGGATCGTGTTTGTCCGAGAGCTGTAATAGAGCGGTGATGGCGCCAGCAGCGCACGGGCCGGTCCAAAAACGGCAGACAAAACGACTTGTCCATGTTAATGCTCCACTGAGCAGACCGACACTGAATCAGGACTGACAGCAGTTGGAGTGAACTAATTGTGAATGTGACACGGCCTAAAATTATGCTGGAAAGATATCTTTTATGAGTTTATGAGCTGGAATGTGTGACGTCAAACCGGAATGCTATGTCAATATAATATATTAAAGTGATAGTCTGGAAGTCTAAACGTTTACACATTTTATAAAATGTGCAAAATCAACCACCTGGTCTTACATTTTGATGTAATGTAAGTAATAATATATATACGTGTATTTATTATTTTTTTGTAAAGCCCCTCCTCTCTGGATCAACTAATCAGAGTCTAGTATCCTCCCGCGTTGACCAATGAGAGGAGCTTTTCCGTGAACCGCCCTGTCGGGTCCAATCAGGAGGGAAGGGGGAAGAGATAGATCGTTTACTGCTCTCGTCATTTTGCAAACTAAGAAGGGCTTTCTGGTTAAAGAGCGGAGGAATTTGATTGTTTACTTTCAAATGTCACTCTGTCTCTCTTCACTTTGCAAATTTACAGACTATCACTTGAAAACCCGTTAAGATTTTAGGAAGCAAACTCAAGTAAAAGGCACTATGTGTTTTCTGGTATTTTTTGATGAACTCAAACAAACATTGTTCAACATCTTATTCTTTTTGGTAAAAATGCTATATTGATTTAAAACAGCGGATTCAAAATGTCCTTCTCTTGCTTCTTGTCCGTCTATGGGTGAGACACTTTGCAAAGGGCTTCTGTTCTTTTCAGACCCTCTTGCCCTCGCTCTACATTCAAACATGCCTCTCCAGCACCGGCTGTCGGGCATCATTGCCAGAATCACAAAGGGGGGATGCTCTGGTGGGCATTTTTGCATCTGGGAGGGAGGTGAGAACAGCACTTCCTGGTTATGTAGGACCGCAGGAGGAGCCATAGACAAACGTTTTACTAATAAACCAAGGAGAGCAACATGGCACTTTGAAGTCACCGTGATAGTTTTAACGATACCAAACATGCATGAATGACTCAAGTTGATGATAGAACAGCAATATAAGGTGAAAGAAAGCTCTGAAAAGTTGATTTGATTACATACAGTGAGGAAAATAAGTATTTGAACACCCTGCTATTTTGCAAGTTCTCCCACTTAGAAATCAGGGAGGGGTCTGAAATTGTCATCGTAGGTGCATGTCCACTGTGAGAGACATAATCTAAAAAAAAAACAAATCCAGAAGTCACAATGTATGATTTTGTAACTTTTTATTTGTATGATACAGCTGCAAATAAGTATTTGAACACCTGTCTATCAGCTAGAATTCTGACCCTCAAAGACCTGTTAGTCTGCCTTTAAAATGTCCACCTCCACTCCATTTATTATCCTAAATTTAGATGCACCTGTTTGAGGTGGTTAGCTGCATAAAGACACCTGTCCACCCCATACGATCAGTAAGAATCCAACTACTAACATGGCCAAGACCAAAGAGCTGTCCAAAGACACTAGAGACAAAATTGTACACCTCCACAAGGTTGGAAAGGGCTACGGGGAAATTGCCAAGCAGCTTGGTGAAAAAAGGTCCACTGTTGGAGCAATCATTAGAAAATGGAAGAAGCTAAACATGACTGTCAATCTCCCTCGGACTGGGGCTCCATGCAAGATCTCACCTCGTGGGGTCTCAATGATCCTAAGAAAGGTGAGAAATCAGCCCAGAACTACACGGGGGGAGCTGGTCGATGACCTGAAAAGAGCTGGGACCACCGTTTCCAAGGTTACTGTTGGTAATACACTAAGACGTCATGGTTTGAAATCATGCATGGCACGGAAGGTTCCCCTGCTTAAACCAGCACATGTCAAGTTTTAAGTCTTAAGTTTGCCAATGACCATTTGGATGATCCAGAGGAGTCATGGGAGAAAGTCATGTGGTCAGATGAAACCAAAATGGAACGTTTTGGTCATAATTCCACTAAACGTGTTTGGAGGAAGAAGAATGATGAGTACCATCCCAAGAACACCATCCCTACTGTGAAGCATGGGGGTGGTAGCATCATGCTTTGGGGGTGTTTTTCTGCACATGGGACAGGGCGACTGCACTGTATAAAGGAGAGGATGACCGGGGCCATGTATTGCGAGATTTTGGGGAACAACCTCCTTCCCTCAGTTAGAGCATTGAAGATGGGTCGAGGCTGGGTCTTCCAACATGACAATGACCCGAAGCACACAGCCAGGATAACCAAGGAGTGGCTCTGTAAGAAGCATATCAAGGTTCTGGCGTGGCCTAGCCAGTCTCCAGACCTAAACCCAATAGAGAATCTTTGGAGGGAGCTCAAACTCCGTGTTTCTCAGCGACAGCCCAGAAACCTGACTGATCTAGAGAAGATCTGTGTGGAGGAGTGGGCCAAAATCCCTCCTGCAGTGTGTGCAAATCTGGTGAAAAACTACAGGAAACATTTGACCTCTGTAATTGCAAACAAAGGCTACTGTACCAAATATTAACATTGATTTTCTCAGGTGTTCAAATACTTATTTGCAGCTGTATCATACAAATAAATAGTTAAAAAATCATACATTGTGATTTCTGGATTTTTTTTTTTTAGATTATGTCTCACAGGGTGGACATGCACCTACGATGACAATTTCAGACCCCTCCATGATTTCTAAGTGGGAGAACTTGCAAAATAGCAGGGTGTTCAAATACTTATTTTCCTGTATTCCCCCACTTCCTTGTAATATTCAACTTAGAGATGTCTATGTTAATTATACGTTTGTTGTTTGATTTACATTTCTGAGCTCTATTCTTTTTTTTACCTGTATTTTTATTCACTCTCAATTTATTCCCAAAAAACACGCTATATCAATAGTTGTACATTCAAATGGATAGACCTTTACTGGTATGTCAATATCTGTCTACAATTTAATGTAGTCAAATTTAAGGCCTCATATATAAAATATTGTACTCCAAACATGCATGGATAGCAGGATTTATAAATTGATAAGTGATTTGAAACATGTTTTTCCCCTTCTTACATTTCACCGCACTCGGGCTGAACATATGGTAAATACCGACATTTCATCCCAGCTTCTCATATACAGTAATCCGACAGTAAACCCTCATTCTCTTCTCTGCTCTAGTCTATAGCTGAAACTAAATGACGCCGCCATCTGCTGACTGGAAACTGCACCCGGCTCCACCGCATCCCGCCCTCCGCTGGACCCCCCTTTGCCCTTTCTGACCCCCATGAAACGCAGAAGGCTCCGTAGACAGACTGCCCTTTCACAGCCGTGCCCTTGTAGTGCCAGGCATCATATTGGGTTCTCTCGGCACAGCCTTTGAGCGGAGGGAGGGCTGTCCGGGGGCTCCATTGTTGCCGACCTGGGTGGAGGTATCTAGTTCCCGGCCTGTGTGAGCGCACGGAGTCCCCAGCGGAGCCCGGCCTTCCCGTTATAGCACACTCACTCAGGAGACTGGCTCGCCGGGCACGCTCTCTGCAGCACACAATTAATCTTCTCATTATTTGACACCACACCTAAAGAAGGACTTGGCCTAAAAAACAGTGTTCTCTGACTACAATGTGGTAGAGAATCATGTCAATGACTAATTGAGCTACATTGTTTGGGATGTGCACAAAACAAAGATGTGTGTTGTAGGTTGTAAGGAATGTAAAAGGTCAAGTGTTTGTCTTTAGGGTTTCTCGAAAAATTTAACTAACTGTTTCGATCTGGGGTTTCTGCAATTGGTCAGTTCTATGTGGCCAAAGAACGAGGATCAGTTGATGACCTGAACATCCTGAATGACCAGGTTATTCCATCAAAATATTTCTTCTTCCAAGATGACAATGCCAGGATTCATTGGGCCCACATTGCGCAAGAGTGGGCCCAAGATGGCACATGGATTACCCCCCACAGTCCAGTCCAGATCTTAACCCCATCGAGAATCTTTGGGATGTGCAGTAGAAGGTTTTGCGCAGTGGGCACACTCTCCCATCATCCATATAAGATCTTGGTGAAAAATAAATGCAACACTGGATGGAAATGAATCTTTTGACATGGCAGAAGCATATGTAAATATGCCACAACTGTAATCAAAGCGTTCCAATCAAATATTGGAGCGTAAGACCTTATTTTTGAGACTTTTTAGGAGTCGGGTACAAACAGTATGCACTGGTCGAAATAGAAACTGCACCTCCAGCCTTAGGGTTATTGGAACTAATGCTTTACCAACTGAGCTACTGCAACCAATGGCCTTCCAAACTATGGCGTTCCAAACCTAATAACCTCAACCAGCATGAGATATTGTGGAACTACCAACATTCTGCAGTTCAGGCCATTGTGTATATTTCATTTCATTTATTTATTTATCAGGACAATGTACAGTTACATTATGCTCGTGAGCAAAGATGCTTGTACCAGACTAGCTTTTTCAAGCTAATTTCCATCTGTAGTCCTGTATACATTTTAAAGCTGTCATATTTAACGAATATGGACGTGTTGTATTGCTTAGTCAAAACGTGGTTTTCTTTCATTAGAAGGACCCACAGTAATTTGAATGTGGGCACTGTTGCTAAGTGTCACCTGTAAATGAAATCAAAATAAACTGTGAAGAATAGCACTGTGTTGGTGTTAGACCATGATATTGAGAGTGTGCTTAATCCTCGGCTGTTCTCTCAAAGTCCCACGCCCAACCCTCTCATTTGTGAGATGAACACATTGGATATATTTCCTTGACCCAAGGAAAACTGAGAGATCACTGAAAAGATTTATAGCTGCTGATGTGCACACACAGGATTATGTCAAGTTAATATGAAGCTGGACCGGTGCCATTTGTGGGCTTTCAACACAAAGATCTGGGCCAATCCCCGCCCCTCGGAGCGGACAAGGAGAACCAATGTCAGCTAATGCAGGTCAGCTCTCAGGAAAACAACGGCATCCTTTCACTTCCAAACATGTTTAATCTCGCTTGATGAGAGTGATGAGAATGGCGGCATTAGAATGAGCAAAGACCTTTAAATATATCTATTAGCTGCAACATGACTATAACAAGGACATTTTGTGTAAACTTTTACTAAATACCTAATCTTTCTTGATTATGTAACATCAGATACAAATTCAACCTGTCATCACAACTCTATGCTTCATGGTTCCATTTTTAATGAAAGAGGGTACATTTCGAACTGCTTGTGTTAACCAAACTCATCTCGCACTTTCCCAACACATTTCTAGAATCCCACTCATTCAAATTCTTGAGTTTTAAGCATGTTTCACGACTTTCTGGTTGCGGGGCTTAATAAGTACACAAAAGCACACAAAATATTATATTACTACATACTGAAGGACAAAACAAAATGATAAACAAAATGTATATGTGAGGCACTCTGATGTGTATAAAAAGTGCATTGAGTTGAGAAGCTTAGTTGAGCTGAGTACATGCATATAACATTGTGTCAAAGCAATATAACTACACTATGACAGTCGGTGGATCGAGAACAATATGGTGATTATGATAAAATATACACATATTAATATACAGTGAGCTGGGATTGGAACCTAATGAGTAGCGAAGGGTTGCCTCGGGGACGGCTCTTGCTCCTCTTCACTTCTATTGTATTTCCTGTCCAGTTACATCAAAGTCCCTGGATAAAAATGGAAGAATGATGGATGAGTCCCCTTAAAAGGGAAGTGATAAAGTCATTGACCTGATTTTCCAATAAAAGCGGTTATTGCAAAAGGGGCAGTTCACACCAGGTGATTTTTAGACGATTGGTGAGGTTTGGGTGTTTCGGCTCACTTCACCCTCTCCGCTGCAAAGTCACATCAATATTGCTTTCGCTGTCTTTTGGAGCGAGCTGAACTCCTTCAACACAACCTTGAGACATGCCGCGCACCGTCAGCATCCCCCTTCACTCAAACTCGCTCGGCTTTGGCATACAAAAATGTAGCACTTTTTAAAAAGTCTTTTATTTGGTGACGCAAAAGACAATTAACAAGTCCCAAATCAATATATAGTACTTGTTCGTATAAGGTTTTCCATTGTTGATAAAAGTTCTTAAGGCATCATACTACTACTGGGTAGTTTTAATGTTATTTCATGATCAAAGACAATTATAGATGTTTTTTTATTTTAAAGTGACTTACAGATTTCTTTCTATCTGGGCTGTTGTGGTGACTGTTCAAAAATATATAAATTAATATATATAATATTTAGTTGAACCCGTTACTTTGAACCTGTGTGGATAATTACTGATGTTTATTTTTGTTTTTATCAATAAATCTTTAAAAAATATCAGCAGCTTTAATTGCAGGAACTGACCTGAACTTTCTAAGAATAATTAGCAAATGTTTTAATTTTGAATCTTTTTTTTATTCTAAAAGCTTGTAGCAAGCAAATATTTCTGTGGACAAGTGACTTTCAACATGTGGAGCAGATAAAGGGTAGCGCGTATATTTGTTCTCTGCATTTTGTGGAGTTATCTAGGAAGCAACAACACTGTAAACAAAAGGCCCCAAACGGCATGCCCACCCAAACAGAGGCTTTTAACAGAGCTAAGCCACAGTGAAGATTCATCATTACAAGATCCTGCAGCTCCGCTAAGTGATAATGAAATTGTGCATGATAGCGCGTCACCTGAGTGTAACTCAGCACACGCACACGTGGTTTATTTGTCTAGCTTTGTGACGTCAACTGTGGAGTTGGCCATTGCCTAAAACAGCCAAAACAGTGGCCAAAATACAAATCTTCCAACATGTGCCAATGCCAAGCTCTGCTGAAGTGGATAAAGTTCTGCTTAATGAGGTTAGGAATGTGACGTCACAATCAGTATGACGCCTACAAGCCTTTAAACTGTGGACAATTTGCATAACTGTTTTAGTCGAATTTCATTGTCTAGACATGACCGTTTAGAGCCTGGGAGTGACTGACAGTTAAGTCGCTCAGCCGGCAAATTCGAGAGTGTTCCTAAATCATGAGCAATTTTCCAAAGGACCACTTAAAGCTGTTGCATAACTGCCATCCATGAGCCGTCTGTTGGGGCGAGGGCCGTTTGCAATCAGCACGAAACCATTTAAGCGCAAATGAGAGATGAACATAAAGATAACGCATCTGTAAAATTGCCTAATAACAAGATAATTTACGCATGCTCAGTTTATGTCCTTTACATCTTGTCTGTCCCTAAACGCGACCGCTCCAAGGACGTTTGCTGCTGCTGAGGATGGAATAATTCATAGAGGTTGGTAATGTAGCCAGAATAAAAATGTATTCAACAATAATTTCTCTCAAGTAGAAGTAGTCATTCATACAATAAGTCAGGTAAGGGTAAAAGCACTTAAAAAGTCCACATAGAAAGAGATTGTATTTTTCTATACGGATATGGTAACTCCTACATACAGTGTAGATTCTGTTGCCGTCAGTGGTGGGATGTAGCCAGCGTCTGATAGGTCCTCCATTGCTGGGCTCCTTTTGAAGACGGAGACTTTACATATCACAAGAACATTTCGCACTGTTTGCTCTGTCCACTTCTCCGTATAAAGCCCCGATAAAGTTGCAATCCACCGCTCCTTCGTCATATTTTATGTAACGTGATCCCCTCGACCCCATCTCTCCCATATCGAACACAATTTCAGGGTTCGTTTTATAGACCGAGCGCATAAATATTGGAGTGTATGGTAATATGGAAGTGCCTCTCCCTGTACAGTAATACCCGCAGGGCTGTTGGCGCTGTGCGTTTGAAACACAAATGAAGACCTCCTGACAGAGACGTGTTCATGTCGGATCGGCCACGTGGATCTGCAGAGGGTTAAAGGGGAATACATAATCAATACACATGCAACATAAGAGATAGATAGAGATGTACTTTATTGTCAGATGCAAGGATCTGAAATGTGTAAAGTTCAGCAGCTCCGTGTCAACACAAAATACAAAGACATACAGATATAAGACATTTCACAAAGACATGAAAAACAATGAAAAACAATTGTCCACTCGCCATGACACACTTTGATTTTATGAGTTAAGCCCCTCATTTAGTTTTAGGATGGACTGACGAACAAAGGAGTTCCTCAATGACTTTATTAAAGCGTGGTACACAGTAGGGCTGAAAGATATATCGTTATCGATATCGAGATATGAACATTCAAAACATTAAAATCGAAAATTCAAGCTATAAACGATATAAGTTTTCATGAATAAAACTGCACTCTTTTGTATTATGTTTTTATTTTTCTGAAAAATGCTTGGTTTTCACCTTCAATCGATCAATCAAACTTTATTTATAAAGCGCTTTTCATACCGAAAAGTATCACAAAGTGCTTTACAGATAACAAACAGACAAACAGGTGCATGCACACGCATACACACACACACACACACACGCACGCACGCACACGCACACACTATATCATTAGGACTAAATAAATAGATGTCAGTTAAAAGCCAGTGGCGGGCCGTGGGGTTTCAGTCAGGGCCTTCAATAGCAACCTGGGATCACGCAGTCAAACCCATATGGATAAAACTGCCTTTTGCGTGGCACTTGTTCGCTAAAGGATTTGTAAACAACGCAAACTAAAGCAGCAGTGCCTCCGACTCCAAATAAAAGCAAAAACCTTCGGAAACATACGGAAATACACGACACATGACAGGCGGACACGAACGCGTTATAATGTGGAGACAGGCGGCTGTTTTTAGGCGATGTTTTGTTGACAGAGGGAGTAAAATAAAGAAGATACTAAATGTGACATGACGAGTGGTATAGTAAATTAAATAAATAAAAGCCTGACAACGCCATCCAGTAAAACTGGAAAAATGTGCTTTACGGCACACAGGTTCGACCATAAGGACAGAAGCAGCATGTTTCTTGTAAATATAGTTTAGTTTATTTCTACGTTTCTCTTTTTTTTGTCTTTCTGTTCAGATTTCAGACATTTCATTTCGCAGCATTCAGTCGATTCATAGTTTGTAAACATTAGCTTTTCAGTTTGTACAAAACAAGATCGAGGAAGCAAGACAGCAGCGCGGTTCCACCTAAACGCAAATAAAAAGGTTAGCTACGGATCAGTTCTGATAAAACTACGAGGCAAGGCCAATCCTACCGTCGTACGCCCTCATCTAGCCTTAACTCGGCCGGCACGGTGCTTCGATAGCCCTGGTTACGCAGCGGCTCCAGCAGACCCCGAACTGAGAGACCAGGGGACGCCATGGAGTGGTGTGCGTTAAGCTCCCAACCACCCACGACGCTAAAATAAAACTTGCGTTAGCAGCTAAACCAAAATAAAAGATATAATGTGTTCCATAGCTACCTGGACCCGTGGGACAACACGCACAGCCCTGGGCCCAGCCCAACCAGGCTGGAAGACGCCAGTGAGGACCCAGGAAGTGCGTGTGAACCACGGTGGCTTTTATACTAGCGCTAGCGCCATCTGCTGGTTGTTTAGAATAAAATGGCATTTAGTAAAACTGGTAATGCCACATAAACTTAAAGTTTGGTGCTATTTGAGATCCTTTTTATAGCGCTCGTAGTCTCGTACCTGTTGCCTGTCCGAGTCCCAGCGCAGCTGACGCGGGGAAACCCTTCTCCTGTCCGGGGAGTCGAGAGTCAGTCCCGCTGCTTTGCTCTCGAAGATCTTCATAATGAAGGAGCGCAAAATATCCGTGATCAGTAAATCCACTTCATTTTGCCTCGTTCAGACGTTTCCAAGAGGAATATCTGTTTATCCGGTTCTCTTCGGAGTGGCTGGAACTTCTTGCCCATGCGCGGCTACATTAGCGGTTTTCCCGGGCGATGAAAAGGTAGGGGGCGCTGCTGAGCTACTGAAGGCCCTGGGGGGCGGACTGTCAATGTATATCGAATTCTGATTGGCTGATAATTCTGTCAGTCACGCTTGCTGTCAATCATGTGTGCGGCCTGACAACACAAGGCCTGCAGAATCTGTTCCTGAGTAGGAAATTACAGTTACACATCAACAAAACCAATATAAGCGACTCAACTGTACATTATATAAATAAATTAGTAATTAAATATACTAATGTAGCACAATCAAAAAAACGCGCACATCCCTGACTGAGCAGTGTGCTGGATCAAAAAAAGGGTTAATGTAAGAAGAATAAAAAATCCGCACAACTGCCTTTTAGCTCCCAAGAATTTGTTTTAATCTGTACTCACACCACTTTGTGTAACGTTTCGGACTACAAGTCCTTCATCAGACATGAATATAGGACTAGGCACACCTGCTTTTATAGTGTGCTTGATTAGACAGGGGTCACATGATACATGTTCAATTCTATATACATAATATATACACAATATTTACACACATAGGACAAAGTAATCATGACCATCCAAGCATCAGGGTACCTGTCATATTATGGAAATGTCATGGTTTGTTGTGTAGGTGTGTCCTAGAATCGTCTTAATGTGGTGTTGAACGTGGAGACCACAATTGGCAAAAAAAACAAAGATGTACATTTACAATATAAACATGAACACTGCAGTGATGGTCCACATGAAAAGAGACAGCACAACACCAAAGTATGGATGCCTACAACGTAAAAAAAGGTTATAAAAAAGGTCTTAGGTCAAAATCTTCATTGAGACCCTTCGGACTCAGTGTATCCAAAGTGAAGATCCAGAACGCTTCTCTCCTCAACAGGAGAGTGTTAATATCACCACCCCTTCTAGGTAAGGGTGGTGAATCACAGCTACTCTCACCTGTGGGTAAACACCTTTGTTCATGGAGGGATTTTCTTTCTTGACAAAAATAGCTTATTTTACTCCTCTTTCCAATCAACGTTCTTCTTTAGCTAAAATGTTGACCTCCCCGTCCTCAAAGGACTACTTCAACTGTGTTTACCCACAGGTGAGAGTAGCTGTGATTAGAAAGGAAGAGCCGGGCCAACCCCAACTCCTCCCTGTTGGTCTTTATCTAGAGCTGCGGGCTGAGCAGGACTTTTGTCGCTGACGAAGCCTTTTGGATGAGAGGCGAAACGTTCGAAGACCTCAACTACTGAGTACAGAAGATGATTCAAGTACCTTCATTGAAGATATGCCTAATTTGTCAAACAAGGATGATAATGTGGTTAGGTTTGCGTGTCACTTTAATAAAGACAACAATTTATTTACACTTTTCCAGGAAGGTCAAAGCTTTACAACTTCATGCATTATTCGTTGGCTTTGCTTTGTATGCAATCACCGCTGCCCTGGGAAGTGTGTCGATCTGAACGGTCAACTCCTCCGACCAGGAAAACAGTCTTTTCTGGGGTGCCCATAAAAATCCCCCCTGTTTTAAAGCTCTGGTCACTTTCCATTCGTATTACAGCTTCTCAAAGCACAAATAATGTCCAGTCCGGTTGGTTAACACAACAGATTATGGTCAATATCTTTTCAAACGAACCTGCAAGAACAAATAAAAAAACAGAATGCTGCGATTTCCTGTTGCTCAGATCTGGATTTACATGGACAAAATCTGCCGTGTTTGTTGACAGCAGGCGGCGGCGATGTCCATGGCTTTCCATCAGCCTATACAATAGAAGAAAGTAAACAAGAGATCCCTGCAACCCGAAGGAGTGCGAGTGATGTCCGGAACATTGAGGGTTGTCGCTAGAATGAAAATAGTCGGCATCTAAGTAAAAACATGCCCCAGTAGTTTTCACACTTTTCACAACAAGTACCATGTAATAAAATATTTGACCTTCCAAGTGTCACCAGGCCGAGATCGAAATGTAATTATTAAATAGACCTAAAGGGGACAAGTATGTCTAATCTGGGTGTTTTATACCATGTCTAAAATTGAGAACAGTTTTTTCGTCAGACAGAAGATGTTTCTTTTTGTAACAAGTCTTGATCGACTGAGGACATTGCCAAAGATACAGAAGATGCAACCGTGTTTGGAAAGTAGAATGAAATCTGTCCCCCCCCAAAAAAATGACGAAACGATGTAAAGTAAAATGCATTCCCTGTCTACTGTAGTCTACAAATTGCCGCTGAGAACGATAATAACTCAACTGTTTCGCATCGTGAAATAGCTTTTGGCTCATGAAATGCGCGGCTAATCCCAGAATGCTGAGCCGTTTGGACGACACAATCCCAAGATCCGTATCAGACAAGTCCTTTGTGATTAGGAGCTCCTTGTGAAAGCCACCCCTCCCTCCGCCGCCCGTGGGCTCATTAATCCGCGCACGGGCCGCGTCCCGGATCGATGCCGCCGCGGTTGTTTTTTTGGCGGAGGGGCAGAGACGCGCCGTTAACAGCAGCGTGTTTTTTGATTGACAGCGGCGCAGCCATCAATATCACGGCTAATCAGGGTGATGGGCGATAATGAAGATGTTCGGGGCGGGTCGCTGCCTAATGCACTGCAGCAGGACTCTCTTCAAACAGAATGCGTGAGCAGCCTGTTTCTCTTCATGTTCCTGGATAAACGCGTCGGGCCAAATCATGTACATCTCCAAATCGCATCCGTCACGCGGCCAGCATGTGCTATTTGCGGCGTCTTTTAGGAAGTGTTTCTCGCGACGTCTCAAGACTAATAAATGTGTAACTCACAGCGTCTCTGTTTGAAACAAGAACATGCAGAGGTGATGTTTCAATTATGAAGCGGCATCATATTGGAGCGGATGGAAAAGAAAACACATAGGACAGTTGACCTGAATCCATTTTGGACTGCTTTGTGGAGACGCGCTTTCTCAACTGTAAGGTGAGAACTAGTCACGCAGTTGTCAATGTTGAGATTTGTGGCTAGTTCTCTTCCTTAACAGCGTCGTTCGAATGTCAGAGTAAAATAAAGATGAAACTCACCATAAGCGCTGCTTATTTTAGAACGTGTTGTCCAATAACGAGACGGAGATTTCACAGAAGTATTACAACATTGCACTAGCCGCTTCCCCCTCGCTTATTCATTCACAAATATCGACAGGTGTACGAAAAGTCGACCGATGTCACGCTGTTATCCAAATATGGTCATTTTCTTTCTGGGAGACAGGAAAGGATGAAAATACAGACAGGTTACAAAACGTTGTGGGCTCGTTTTCTCCAAACGAGGTTTTCTTTAAACTCTATCTCTACTTTAGTCGGAGGGATAAAAAACAAGAAAAAAATCCTAGCCTGTATATTACAGCAGATAATTTTACTGATTTTTTTTCACTTATAGCTTATTCAAAAACTAAACAAGAAACAAAACAACAAATAATTCATATGAAAACATAAAATCACAGAAAACTCACTATACATGTTTGTTCCTCATATTTATATCAATGATGTGCTGCAAAAGTTTCAAATTGATATCTCGAAATTCATTTGTTTTCCTATATTCACCATAAAACCTTTGCAACCAGGAGGCACCCAGCACAGGGATGTTTAATAAGTCTGTGTTAATAAGATGCTAATAAGTCGGCCTGAATATCATGCACTGCAGCTTTAACGGCAGGATCTGGATCTGAAAAAAAGTCCCCTGCATCAGATCATCCATTATTTTCAGCAAATGAAAATATTCAAAGCAAATCTTTTTGACTTTTGTATAATGGTACCTGAAGATTGCATATAGTATTTACCAATAACCCTTATAGTCGCACGTGTTCGAATGTAAAGACTGGCTCTCAGTAGATTCCCACACTGACAGCAGGGTTCAGCCACAGGTCAGTGTTGAGTGAGCTCCAAATGTGCCAAGTGCATCTACGGTGGATTTGGCGGGTGGAGCTCACATCGCCGCCCCAGCTCGCGCTCTCAGATATGACCGTTTTTTTTCCGGCTGTGTCTTTCCGGCTTGTGTCCGGGATGGGAGGTGTGATCCGGCAGAGCTCCCTCCTCAGCTTCCCGAGTGCCTTAATAACGTCCCAGCGGCACAGATGAAACAGGCGCTCCGCTGCTGTTTTGCGGAGCCGCGCGTTTGAAGTTCAGCTCGTGATGTCTTCATTTCTGCTGCTGAGGAATGTTCCAAGGCCAGATAATGTGATTCAGATCCGAGCCAGGGAGAGGGCAAGAGGGGGGAGAGGCAGACAGAAGGCATTGCCCCCCCCCCTAACCCCCCCCACCAACAACACCACACCCCTCCGCCCCCCGCTCAAATCCCAGACAGGAAATCACCACTGGAAATATCTGCCACTTTAATATTTCGGGGGTGTGCTGTCTTCTCAAACTGAACCGTGTTGAACCAAGGCTTAAAAACTCTTCACATTCGGAAAGGCCTGCTGTTGGGACCAGCGGGGACATTATTTATTCATGTGGCTCCGGCTGCCTGCTCAGAACGAGCTTCTTAAGTCTCACAGTTAGAAGGAGGAGCAGGAACGGCCATCGCTGGCAATATGTTTGAAGACAGTGGATAGTTTCATTAATTGAAATTCTCAATTTTATGATTTAGGTGGGTATAATTTTTTTTTTTAAATGGGCTACTACACCAATAAAATGTACTTTGTACTTTGACCTTCCATCTTGTTCTTCAGCAGATGGCCATAGTATTTTAAATGTATGAAACAGTTCATGAAGCCTTGGCTCTAAATGTTGAGTATCCACGTGACGTGCTCCTGTGTCTCTGCTTAGTCGGCGCTGGTCTGGAATTGGCCTCCACTCCCACTGCTGCAGATGGACAGTTATCCAACAGCCTGACTAAGAACTGTCCATTTGAAAGGACACAACGACTTTATCACTGCTGTTCCCAATGATATACTTCGAAACAAGGGCCTCACGTTTGAAATTTGGCACGGGGGTCGAGAGTCAATTCCTTTGGGGGGGTCTGGGGATCCTCCCCCAGGACGTTTGTAACCAAATGCCTGCATTCTGGTGCATTTTAGCCTCACGAATAGGTAAAAAATCTTAAATAAAATTGCTGGTACAATAATCAGAGTCACACTTCTGTCCGTAATTAGCGAAGTGTATTTCTTAGCTTTTTATTTACTACATGTTCCAACAAATAAAGCACAGAATTACAGGGTTCAGCGTAGGAAATCTAAAGTTAAATGTTTGAACATTTAAAACCAAAATGTTTGATGAGTGAGGTTTGAATATTATAATAATATACACTTATGCTTACAAAAACAAAATAAAAACATAACAGTATGTGTAAATGGGTTTTGCAAATGTAAAGTTTCACCTCTTATTCTCAAAGACGAACTGACTGCTAGGTTGATAGGCAATCTTTAAATCTTTCCTACTTTCTGTGGCCTGCGCTCCAGTGTGTTGTCAGGGCATCCCCGCAGCAGCCATGTTCTCACTCAAATTAGCACTAATTAATGATGGCCTTGAAAGCTAACAGCGCGGCTCTCTTGTGATATTTCCCACATTCACTGTGTCCCACAGAACAAACTGGATGTGGTTCTTTGTTAGCTAACAAGCTCGACGTGACAGCCCCAAAAACACAAGCTGGAGGAGCCGAGGTCAGTGACAGTAGTGCCCCGACGCTGCTCCCTGCTGCTTTGACAAGATTTGCTGCTGATTACACAGCGCAGAGGAAAGACAGGACAGCAGGAGGAGGACCCTGTCAGAGGGACATACATCAGTCCACATGACAGCTGCTTGTCTGGGCAAGGGATGGGAATTTCCAATCATTCCAGTCTGCTGGATCGTCTGGCTCTAATGGATTGTTCTGCTTGCAACTCTATTTTCTCACTTATGTCTTTTTATTGAATAAAGGCACATCAGCAAAATCTACTTTTTTGAGCTTTTAACCATGTAACAACATTGTTTCCTTGTCAAAAGCTAACCTGTTTCCCTTAGTTGTTTCTTCTTCTACTGCTGAAGCACTCCACATTTTAAAGCCCGTAGTTCATCAGTTCTGCTCAGTGGTCATGACGGCATATTTGATGTCACTCCTAGTGCTGCCTATAGAGGGAGCTCCAGGCCAAATTCTGCCAAGTCCTGGCCGAAAAAAACACACGTCGATCAGATTCATCAGTTTACGTACGTATCATATCTGCAGTAGTGTTCAAGTTTCAGAAACTGAAGCACTGCCCTGGTCAAGTCCTGATAACACTTATTCAACATTTGCTAAATTAAAAATTGGTACAGGCCTTTTCTAAAGTGCATAGAGACTCTTTGCTTGAAGAATCTATGAAGCATTTATATCTGTAACCTTTAAGAGCTTAGTTACAATAATCATGTTTCTTATACAAATTCAATATCCTATGATCAAGAATGAAGCCAAACAATCAATTTTACATTTCAACTAATTTGGCGTGGCAAAAATAAAATAAATTTTGGGCCAAAGGAGCTTTTACATAATGCACCATTCTAAACAGCGTGTGCATGTTCCCAGCCTATAGTGCAGGGTATGTAGTGTGCGGACAGCGCTGGGCGAGCTCTGTGTCCCTGGGCTGTGGAAGTCCACGGTCATGAACGCTGCACTCTCCCTTCGCCCCGGAGGGATCGGGAATCAAAACCCACCATTGGTATTCCCGGCACAGAGCTGCATCCATCAATCACCCCATCATCTCTGAGCGCCGCGGCTCAAAAGCTGCCATCCTCCTCTGTGCGCACCCAGGGACGTGTGCGAGAACAAAACAAATCCACGGACGAAGCCACTCTGAGCCTCTGAAGAAAATGGATCCGGCGACAGGGGCACTTTGAAAAGTCCGGCCTCAACTCGGACTGCGTTAGGAATGAAGATGTGCCGAGCTGAATTAATGCCCATTGTGGTTGTGTGTGTGTGTGTATGAATCTGAAGCAAACGTGGGACATTAAACTCAACATAACTGCCATACAATGGAAATGACAGAATGTCCAATTAGTCTATTGGTAAACCAACAGAGATTTCAAAATGTAAAATACTTATTTCAAAGGTGGATTATGCAAAATCGCCTTTTATAGCTTCTTGCCATGCATGTTATTAAGGTGTTTCCCTCACGCCTAATCTTTGAATCTTCTACTGGCTATTCAAAGTGCTGCTCTTGCATTGTTCCTTTGTAGCACAGCTTGACGCATCCCTTCTCCACAGCGTAGCATGAAGTAAGAAAATAAACAAAACACATAAGCTTTGCTACTACAAAACAACAGGATGCAGCGCCTTCTGATACCAGCGCCGATGTTTGACAGTAGCTACACCCGCCGAAATCGGAGGGACGGGTTCTAAAATGCTATCGTGCATTTTAGAACACGATAGCAACCTAAAACACGCCATATAGTGATCACAATGTGTTTGAAATTGTTACCATATACAGCATGTAAATTATGAAGAGGTGTACTTCATTCAGAGTTTCTTGATGATCGTTCTCTTCTCTATCTTGCCTCTTCCAGATAAGGCGTGAGTGGTCAGTCCATAGTCATGTTCACTTTCTCTCTCCGTCCCGCAAACAGACAGAGTGAGCATAGATGTAGAGTGTAGAGACTCCATTTAGCGGTGACGTGCCTGAGAGACAGGGCCCCCCTCCTGTGGGGAGCGGGCATGGTTATGTGTGCGTGTGGGGGGTTGCCTCTTCACACTGACAGAGATGGATGGAATCCCGCCAAGGACGAAGGGACACCAAGCCTCTGCGCCTTGTGTGGCCTGGGGAGCAGCTCGGGAGAGTGTGTGTGAGACGGGATGGTGGTGAGGGGTAGCACCAAGAAGGCGGGATGGGGGGGGAATAGGGCGGGACACGTACCATTCATTTTGCTGAGGAAGTCTTGTTTGCTGCTCTGACTCTGTGGATGTGATCTCTGTTGGACCGATTGAATCCTTTACTGGTAGGGGTTTGGGATAAGAGCTGTCTCAGTGTGGTTGGTGGCTTCCAGGAGGAGGTGAACTGCTGTCTGCGCTGTTGGTGTAACCTCTTGTGCGATGGCTGTTTAGTTTCTCCAATATGGATGCTTTCTGCACTCTTCTGCGGCTTATTGTCAGAAATCTGTGTAAAAACATTGACTTGCAATGTTTGTTAGTGACCAGAATAACTTAAGAGACACATTTTCTTTGTGCTCAAATTCTGTTTTCGTAGAACTGCAGAATGTCGACACACAAAGATAACCAAAAAGTCCACAGCGAGAGAAAGTATTGGGATAAAAGCACTATCATTTCAGTGAAATATCTTAATCTCAGTGTTCAGTAGTCGCCAAGAAAATGTGCGTGGACACAACTGTTTTGGATCCAAGCATGTTACTGTCAGGAGTTCTCCAGATACCTTCATACCTTGGTCACGTCTGTGTTCATATGTTCTTCCCTGAACAGTTTAGCGTGTTCGACTGTAGATGGCATTGTTGTTAACTTGAATATAACATATTGAACATATTGAACTTCGAATGGTCATTTAAATCCGCCTGTGTCCCTGCACTGAGCCTCGTTTAAGTGTAGGCTGGCTGTGGCCTCACCTCCCACTAAAACAGTGGCACATTTCAATGTCCCAGCACCACAGGCAAAACAAGAAAGTCTTATAAAGGGTATAAACAACACGTTTTCTCACAGCTTCCTACCAGCGAAATGTCAGACTTTAGTCAAGAAGAGCATTTGCCAAAAACTTCTCAAGTGGCACAAAGAGACACGCTGTTCAGAAGGCTTTGGTTTGCCAAAAACATACAGTGAGCGCAGGGCTAATATAATATGCAGTCGAATATGCAGCTTTAATAAAGATATTTGAACATGTTATGAATAATGAATAGCTCTTTGCTTTTGTTTCATCATTATTTAAATTTTAGCCTTGTAATGAGTGCATTTTAATTACGAGTCTGCGCCATACTACAGTCTTGATAATTGGTCCCCTTTCTTCAAAGCATTTGCACATATTGTAACGGAGTGCAAGAGTTCGCCGCGTGTTGATTATCAGGGAACTCTGCACCGCTTTCTAAACATCCAAGGTTAAAGTGATGCACGGCGTATTGGTTTGTGCCAGGCCCGGCTTTAATGCCTTTTTTAAAGAGATTATTTAGCGGCCGACCTGTCCCCGAGCCGTCGATTCGGTGCAATAACACAGTGCAGTGTCGGAGGAAGACCACAGAAAAGTGCAAGGTCTACAATAAACTGTGTTGATTCAGCTTTTAAGAACAAGATTTATATAATTATATATTTTATTGCCAAACATTCACAGCTATTTGATCCTTTTCCAGTGGTCTGGTGCCAACGAGTTTTACAGTGACAAGAATTCAAAGCACATTCTATGTTTCAAATGATGAAAAGTCCTTGAAAAAGGACATATTGGAAGAGTTAATGAGACTGAAACCTATCTTTATGCAAAATCCTCATTTTACAGACAAATAATTAGATAATAAAATAGTGGGGAAATTCTGATATTTCCAAAGACTATACCAGTCTAGATGAGTGGGTAATGGAGACAAATGGATAAACTCTTTCACAAAAGTGAAATAATGAAAATAATGAAATGCACATGTGGCATTTTTCTGCCTGCACATTCCAGAATTATAAGGGGCAGTGCATGTCCAGTTTACGGGCACATTTTCTGATCTCGTTAATAGCCATTACAGTCCTGGCATGGACAGATTTATTAGCGGGTGCTTATTGGAAAATATGAGGCCTATTAGTATTTAATAGAGACAGCAGATCTGTGCGGCTGCTTCAGCTTGACTTCTTCAAAGGTGAACACTGTAAATCAAAGGCACCAGTTAAAATGGCCCCGCTCTCTTTGTCTTTCTCTCGCAGTTGGCAGAGCCTGGCCGGTATTTTCCCAAGCCCCGCGGATAATTAGGACGTCCGCTGATGAGGCAGATCTGAGAATGTGTCTCTGCTGATTACCATTATTTTTAATAATGCAAGGTCTCAAGGTGACATTGCCTTAAAATAACAGTTGATCTGAGCCCAGGACACGCTATAAATGAGTTTGGGAATGAAGAGAAAACTAAAACTCGGAGGATGTGTCTTAAATGTACCCTTGAGTGATTGGAAGCAAGTCTGAATTTTTTATGTCAGAATTGGGAGTATAGTTTCTTGGCTGGACTCACGATTGACAAAGTTCTTGAAGCTGTTTAATCAGCTGAGTTGTGTTGATGGGAGAATCATAAAGGTAAAGACGTCATTTGGTTTAGGATTGTTAAAAGTTTTATTTTTTAAAGCGGTTAGCGCTCGTGCTTCACAGCTAGAAGGTTGTATATATATATATATATATATATATATATATATATATATATATATATATATACACACATACACGCAACATACAATCTATCATTAGGACTAAATAAATAGATAGCTAAAAAGGTGGGTCTTGAGCCTGCTCTTAAATACATGAACGTTCTCTGTGGTCCTGAGCTCCTCCGGCAGGTCGTTCCAGAGGCGAGGGCCATAATATTGGAAAGACGCCTCGCCGTGAGTCTTTCTGTTGACTTTAGGAATAACTAGGAGACCCCTGCCGGAGGAGCGAAGGGGCCGTGAAGGTTCATAAGGTAAAAGCAGTTCTGAAAGATAAGAAGGACCAAGACCATTAAGACATTTAAAAAACATTAAAAACCATTAAAAGAACCATTAAAAGAACTTTAAAATTGATCCTGAAACACACGAGGAGCCAATGCAGCGACTCTAAAACCGGTGTAATGTGGTCCCGCCTCCTGGTCTTCGTCAGGACACGAGCTGCTGAATTTTGTAAAAGTTGTAAACCTGAGATCCTCTTTTTGGGAAGACCAGAAAGCAGGGCATTACAGTAGTCAATACGACTGGTGATAAAAGCATGCATGAGCGTCTCCGTGTTGGCCCGAGAGAGAATGGGGCGGACTCTGGCTATGTTCTTTAGATGGTAAAAAACTATCTTTGTGATATTCTTAATGTGTGGAATTAAAGTCAGCTCAGAGTCAAAAATCACACCCAGGTTCTTCACTTGTGAGGAAGGATTAAAAGACAATGGCTGTAGTTTGGGTAAAAGTTTCTCTTTCTGGGCCTCAGGCCCGATGACTAAAACATCAGTTTTGTCCTGGTTAAGCTGGAGAAAGTTTTCTGCCATCCAGGATTTGATATCTACAATGCAGTTAAAAAGTGCATCCATTGGCCTGGTGTCATCAGGCAAGGCAACTTTATTTATACTGCGCATTTCGTACACAAGGCAACTCAATGCGCCTAATCAGGAGACATGGAGATGTACAACTATGTATCATCAGCGTAACTAGGAAAGTTTACTCCATGTCTCCTCACCAAGATCACCAAGAGGGAGCATATACAGCTTAAAAAGCACTGGGCCTAAAATCGAACCCTGGGGCACACCACATGTAATTTTATGGATCTTAGAGGAGCAGGTATCCGCACTCACCATGTCCTGTCTGTGAGGTAGGATGTAAACCATTTGTGGACAGCACCAGAGAGGCCGATGTGTTTTAAACGAGTTAAAAGAATAGTATGGTCGACTGTATCAAAGGCAGCGCTCAGATCCAGTAGAACCAACACTGTGACCTTCAGTGAGTCATAATTTAATCTAAAATCATTTAAGATCTTTAAAAGGGCCGTCTCGGTGCTGTGGTTTACCCTAAAGCCAGACTGAAATTTCTCAAGGATGTTATGTGCAGTAATAAAATCATTAAGTTGGATAAAGACAAGTTTTTTGTAAGATTTTGCTTAAAAATGGTCAGTTGGATACCGGTCTAAAATTGACCCAATGTTTGGATGATCGAACCATACCAGCAGCATCGCGCAGAAGATTTTGTACGCATTATTGATTCAATGTTCCCAACAGTAACAGACACAATGCCTTATGGCGGCGCACACACGCCGGTGCGGGAGATGCTTGTTCGGGGGAGGGAGAAAAAAAGGTCAGCGTTCTCGGAGATGAACGGCTTATAACGGCGCGATCAATAAATGTAAATCAAACGTGTAAAAGCGCTGCGGGGTGCCATCAGCCGGGTCGAGCCATGCCAGGCCTAATGTATCCTCATCTGAGCGGTGCAGAGAGGGCTGAAAGTGAGAGAGAAGGGGGGGGTTAGCTATTCACCGGCTGTTTGTGCTAATAAAGCTACATGATCGCGCTGACAGATTGGCGTACGAGGAACCAGTCCAAATGATTACTATTTTGGACGCCGATGGAATTTGTAGATTGCTTTGTTGTGCGGCAGTTAGACTTTTGCAGTCCTTACACACGACTGCTAATGGTGAAAGTGGTTCAACAAATAGCCCCAAAGACCGTTCCTGCCTTTCAAAACAGTGAAGTGTCTTGCCCAAGGACACAAAGGCATTACGAACCGTGCACATTATATTTAATGGAGAGGGAGGAGGCATTTTGTAATAACACTGCATTACCTGGTAAAAGTTCAAAATGTAACATATATTCACCAATGCTAATTACTAGCTGTATATATTGACTTTGTAAATGGCAAAAGAAAGTACATGTAGTTTAATCACAAACTAAATAGGCTACGTGCACAGAAAGTGGTTGGCTAACTTCCTGTTGGCCAGTGCGGGGCAAAGACAACTTCCTGTCCACATTTTCATAAACAAAAAAATTAAATTAAATTAAGAGATACAAAGAAAATGTCAAGGTGCGTCTGTTTGATTAAAATGTGTTCAGATGGTGGTGCTATTTTGCCATTTGTTGGTGTCAAAATAACATTAGCCTTTACCTTCAAGGCTAAAACAGCTACAGTTATAAACACAGAAGTCTCCTCCTGTGAAGCGTTTACATTCTATAGTTTTTAACATAACTGATAAGTGATTGTTCAACAGCTGCTTGTTTTCTGCCACATACTTTTAAGCTATTTATTTTAGAGGCTAACTCTTCATAGGAATAAAGTAAACAGTCACCTGGGTAAGTTAACATCATGTTGCTATATGCAGCATAAAAAATCTCTATGTAATGTGGCAAAACAAAAATTTACAGTAGGAATCTACATAACAATTATGTATTTTTTTTATGTTCTCCCGCAGTCCTTATAAAACCTATGCTGCGTTTTGATCTCCAGAAAATGACTCACAACGTAACTACTTTTTCATTTTGTGTGAAATTGTGAGGGAATATGTTAACAACAATGTTGAAACCAAACAAAGGCAAAACGCAGGAATCTGCAGGTGAAAAGTTTAAACCATTGTTCACACTGTTGTGGGCTGATGCGTGGTGTTGCTCAGCGCTGAGGGGAAGGGTGCTGGGCTACTTTCCTTTTTAAGCCCGGGATGCGGCGAGCAGAGAACACCCCCAGGACTGCAGCGGGTCAGCTTGATTTGTTCCCAGCTTCTTCAAACGCTGCACCTCGTATGTTCATGCCTCCCCAGAGCTACATCTGTGTGTGGGAGGCTCCATCCGCCTCGCATTGTCTCACTACAGAAACAGAAACACCGACTGCGGGCGCTACAGTGCCGTCTCCTTAGTAACAACGCAAAGAGATTGGATTCTCTCCAGCCTTAGACAGATGGGGCCAGTTTGGATTTGTTGCTGGTGTCCAAAGAGCACACAACAAAAAAATCAATAATCTCCTTGGCAGCGTGGTGTAGAGCCAGCGCTGTTTGCCCGCTGGCTCGCTGGTCGCCGGGTCAACTCTTTGAGCATCCATCATGGGGCTTGTACACGCCCGGGCAGCAGCCAAAAGGAGCCAAGATGAGCTCCAGTCGAAGGGGGTCCAAGGGAGGGGCTGGGGGAGGGGCTAATGAGTCCACAAGAGACATAGGTGATTGTGTAAATAATCACTCCATTACTTCTTCGCAGAAGAAAAAAGGAAGTTGCACCACTATTCGGAATAGAAGAAGAAGCCAAAATGTGAAAATGTTAATAAAGTTGGTAAGCGGGTTCACCTTCAGGCCTATGTGACCTGAAGGTGAACTTATGTAATGTCTTGTGTCCTGTCCTCCCTTACAGAGAGCACAGAGATAGGTCAGCAGCCGGCCCACACGACCTATTTTTTTAACCTTGTTAGTCATTGACTCAATCAGTTTGCTTTTGCAGTTTCACAACATTTTCTGATGGTATGCATTTGTTTTTCTGTTAGCTGACCATTTCGTATAACATACGTATGTTATACGTTCGTATGTTATGTTTATGTATTTCACAAAGATGAGGGCTGGTGTTGTCAAGGTAAAGTATACGTTTGACCAATTTTTCAATGCCACTGTGACAACTTGTCAGGACTACAGGGGCGACAGTGCAGCGCCCAGTGTTCCATTTCCCCATCATAGTCAAGTAGCTTGAACACTTATACCAGTGGTTCTCAACTGGTGGGTCGCAAGGCTTTGCCAGGAAACATTTCAGTTCTTTGTAGTGATTTATCCTCTGAAAACATACCTGAGTCTGTTAAATGTCCGCAGTTCTTTTTAACGTGATTTCATCGTTACATTTTATTCAGTGCTAATCACTAAAATGTACCAGAATGCAGTAAATTGCATGCATTTTTTGGGCAACGATCCCCAGACGCCCCAAAAGGAACTGACTCTTGACCTCGCCAATATTCAACCAAACATCACGCCCTTGCGGCAAAGCGTTTTATGGGTTCGAATGATGCTTATTTGGGTCGTCATCTTGGGGTAATGATGGCTCCCTGATGCCGTACCAGTTGGGAACCACTGGCCTATACTGTATTGTGCAAGTTTTAGGTTGATGAGGAGGGCAGAAGGAACCCCCAAGACACAGGGAGAGCATGCAAATTCCACACACTCACACAAGCCCCACAGTGTCCAGGAATCCAACCCGGGGACCATCTTGCTTTGAGGAAAAGAGTGTGGTCGCCTCTCATACCAGCAAAGCATTTTAATGTAATCACCCACACAGAAATCCTTTTGAACACCACGGCCACACCGCTGACAAATTGCGGGTGCGGTCCTCGTCCTATAGGCTTGCATTTTTTTCCGTTATGGAAATCACTGTTTACTGGAGCGGACATGTCCCGCCTGTACATAAATAATTTCCTCCGTTGTTTGCGGAGCTTGTTCAAACAGCTCATTACCATTGCGGCCGTGGAGCTCCTGATGCCTCTGCCCCCCGCCCGTGGCCTCCTGTCTGGGTCGGCTAATTGCCTGCCCCAAACGCACACTGTTTTTTGGTCGCGCGCGGATCAAAACCTACAACAAGTCTTTTTAATTAGTATCTTTCGTAATAAACGTAATTGTCATGTCCGCACGAAGCCTCCGACATACTTGGATAATGAATTGAGTAACGATTCATTAATGCGGGGAGGCAAAGCACTTGTAATTTCATTAGCTCTTTAGCAAACAGTGTGTGAAAGCATTCCCCAAATTGGTTTCATTATGTACGGCTAATTGTACTTTTCTGCCAAACAGAGCAACATCAGAGCGAGCAGCAGTGTCTCCTGAACTACTTTGTTAATTACAATGTCAAGAGAGTATGTGCCTGCTCCCGAACAGGCGGCGCTAGACAAAAGGTGTTTAGTTCACTGGGAAACAAAGAAAACAGAATATATGTATACTTGCTGCTGTATTTACCTATAGGGCAAGACACTTTACCTACAGGATTGTGCTTGTGTGGTCAGCGGTGGAGAGGTCAAAGGGGAAGAATGGTGCCGTGTTACTTTCAGCATGCCCAAAGGCAATTGCGATAACAGGAGAAAACAACCCACCCAGCTTGACTGAGGGGAGATAAAAAATGGGCTTTCGTAAGATCTGATTGGGAGAGGTGAAAAGCGTAATATAACTAGCGTAACTAGCGGACAAACGAGGAGGTATCCTGGCAAGACTCACAGCGAAGCCACAGCTATTCCTACCATTCTTCAGACTAACTGTAAGTTCACTGTAGAATACTGTTGTGGGGCAGAGGGAGCGGCGCAGAAGGAAGAAGGAAGTGGAGGAGGGAGCAGACCAGTGCAGGACACCACGCTCTGCAACAGGGACAAACCCAGGAGGCGGTCGTTTCAGAAGAGCACTGAAGGCACCAGCCAGGTTCCTCCGGGTGCTACGGTTTCCCGTATACCTCCAAAAACATGCCAGTCTGGTTGGCCCACTAGGCTCAGGATGAACCCAACACCTGAGCGTAATTCCTTGTACAATGACAAACAAAGCACTTACTTACTTAATTAAAGCTGGAATCCAAGGTTACAGTTTTTTTTTCTACAACTGGGGTCCTCACAAAAAAAATGTTTCAATTGCTAATCGGTGCTAATGATTTATTAGTTCGCAGTTATTGAGGAATCCCCTCATGGTTTTGTTTGTTCTTTGGAGCGCGTATCATTCCCCCAAACGCCAGCAGAGGGCTCTGTAACCCCTAAACAAGGCACGTAGAATCACAGTCCTTGCTCATAACCACAATTAGACATTACTAGGAACTTATAAAATGTGAAATATCAATGCAGTGTGTTTACAAACTGTTGATGTGCCCTCTCGACTTGTCGAATTGCGTTATTAGTTGTAACGTGTTTGCATGTCTAATTTTGTGTTTAAGCGAACGGCGTTGACACGTGGCCGGAGCGGTAATCACAGGGAGATGGCGTGGCCGGTTGCCGGGGGGCTAATTCCTGTCTTCGCCGGTGATTAATGCGCGCTCCGGTGAGGTCAGCGCAGATAAGGCCCTGGACGCTGCTATGGCCCCCAGTGAAGATAATGCTGCACAGACTTGATCAAGGGCAGCGAGCCAGCGTGCGTGGGGGTGTGTGTGTGAGGAGGTGGGGGGGTATATCAACAACTCACTGAGGAAATAGCCCAGGAGGGAGTTTTGAATGCCTGAAATGCCGTGTTAGTTGGCAGACACAGTTGTGCATTTGCCTCCAGATGCAGTATTTTTGGCAAGTTGAGATTTGCTCATTTTTGATCACCTGTGGTTGGTAACTTTCTTTGGCGTTCTATGGGGACCAACAGGAAGAGTTGCTGATGTGTTGCCAATAGAGGGTGGTGGGTGGTTCTTAAACTTTTCACATCACCACATAGTTATAAATGAACGGAGACATATCATGCAAATTAGACATTTGTGGGCATTAAGCTATAATGTTGTTCCCTTGTCAACGACAGACCTGGAGTAGTATTTCACAACATTCAGGTCATTTTTAGTAAATCTGTTTCTTCTTCTACGGTGTCAGCGGTGTCGTTCTGTACTTCGTGTACAATTGTGTTATTGTTAAAGCCCAAAACTGTCCTCCATATTTGATTTAATAATAATTTAATCATTACAGAGTCAGACATAATTTCAAATTACATATACAATGTAAAATAATGCTGAGGCACCAAAATAATTAATATTTTTAAGCCCCATATGCATTATGTCTACTTTAAAAGTGAACTTAACCAGATCTAAACTAATTCTGGGGTCCCAAGCAAAAAGAATCCTATTCCTGTATCGTAAGAAAAGAAGCCCCAAAATAATATGAAATCCCTTAAATGGAAAGTTAATATCAGTGAGTCATGGCTCATAAAAGCATTAAAGCAGGAGGGGTAGGCCTAGATAGCGCCAGATACTGTAGCACCAGTGGCGAGGTGGTGTAACTGCAGCACCATGCTTTATCAAGTGAGTGTTACTGTAGTAAGACTGTCTGCTCGCAGGGGCCCTTGATAATTGGTGGGCTGCCTATTCAAAATCTATGTTAAATTAGGCATAAAACAGGGCTATTACAAGGACTAATAATTATGAAGCTCCCTCGCTCATGAACAGGCGACATGTCTCTGAGTTGGTCAACCACTAGCTCACGCTGAGTCAAAGACAGGACAAATTTCTCTATGGGGACAATAACTGAAGCTTAACTTCACAAACAGGAGGAGCCTGTACCAGCTCTGAAGCAGCTCGCATATAGTGCCAGTGGTTGTACCACCGTTTGAGAACCACTGGCCTTGGGTAAAGTCAGTTGAGCCTGATCTGATAAAATGCAGGACAGTTGTCTAATGTCCCTCAACTCGACGCATCAACAAGTGTCATTATTCTCGTCAACAGCCCTTCAGCCACACAAGAGCATTCTACAAAATACAAACTTTCCAAATGTAATCTATTATTCTCTCAATAATTTTACACCGATCGGAAGTAATCATTCAGCCGAGAGCACTTTTACAAACAAACCCAAGTGTGTTCGGAGAGATTCCTGACATATCTGTGAGAGCGGGGATGCAAATGAGGACTGATTACGCCTGCAAAGCACCGTGGGGACACGCTACGAGAGCATATGATTGGAATGAAAGAGCTCGCTCAGATTTAGCAGGAAAACCGGCAGGAATTAAAGTTGCGCCATATGAAGCAATTTTAATTACTTTATCCAAACGTGGGGCTGAGGGACACCCGCCTGGACTTTAAATGGAAACGCGGGGTGCAGATTATTGCGGAGCCAAAGCCCGTCAAATTAATGACAATTATGAAGGATCTGGTGGTCAGCGCGTCCACGTCACCGCGGGGCCCAGAGGCGCGGGTCCCAGTGAGCTGCACCGGGAGGACCGGCCCTTCAAGAGGCCGCTAATTAGACCCAGCACGATATCCCCCCACTGTCCCACTCTCCTGCTGGCTGGGGGAAATCTGGGCTGTCTGTCTCGAGAACTTGGAAAACTAGTTCACAATCTCTGCCGTTAGTCGTCATGATATACTGACAAATTCATATGCAAGCTTTTCATATGTATCCTTAGATATGAGCACAACTTATCATCTTCAGATGTTTTCCCCCCAAAATGGTTAAGAAAAAGTCCAGACAAAACCAAGCACCTGGGGTTTTCTTGATGAAGTACTTAGCGAGTTTTGGTTTTGCTGAGAGCCGGCAACAGCAGAGAGCAGAGATAAGTGGAGAGAGTGAGGAAGGGCCTGTGCCCCAGGGCTCTCCTGTACCGGCCCGCAGTGCGGGGCTTTGCTTGGCCTAAAATAAGATGTCAGGGGATTTTCTCTGCTCCTGTCAGCACTCCTGCCCGCTCGCCAGACTCCTCACTCCCCTCCTCTGTGGATTACAACAAGAAGCTATCATCTATTTACACAGACAGTTGGGTCCAAATGAGCATAAATCCGACTGGAGAACAGAACGCTTTAGCACAAGAGTCAAGAGTAAAGAGAACACTGTGGCGTATCCCGATCAGCCACAACATTATGACCTCCTGATAACATGCTCCTAAGTGTTTTTGATCGACTAAGACCAGCGTTACTTACACCGCCTGATAAAAAAATAAAAATAAAAAGCTCACACTTAAGCTTTGGTTCGCTGTGATATTGTTTCAAAGAGCTTTTGATTCACCGCATTTCTTTTGTACGTTAAATATTATGTCCTCTGTGATGCGGCATATAAACAGCGGCGCGAAAAGGGAGACAGTGCCGAGGCTGGTGTCTGGAACATGATCCGAGTTTAGAGTCTGGTGTCACGCAGACAGTTCAGCGCTTCAGAGCACATCTAAAGTGTCTGTCCCTTTTGTGAGAAGGAAGCCCACACAAAGGCACAGTTCAGCCGCGCTCCCCTCTGAGGACACTTTTCTGCGGCGCGGCGGTAACACGAGACAGCTATAGCCCTTTCGCAAATGGAAAGCCTTGTTTCTTGGAGGTGGGGCAGCCTGGCGTTGTTAGCGGCTGACCGTTGGGACGTAAACCAGCGCGGACTCCTCACATGTATGTATACTTTGCACGTGTCTGAGAGGAAAGGACACAAAGGCACTTCTAGAGAAAGTTTACTCAAAACGATAAAGCTGCCAAAAAAATGTTGCGTAACTTTTAAAGAGGGGGTATTATGCTTTTTTCAATCACATAGCACCAGTCTATAGCATACTACAGTGATGACGTAACCTTCTGTTGGTCTGTATATGCAGTAAATTAAAATAACTGCCTTATTCACACCTCTCCCCTCAGGCAGGAGGCTACGGTCTATCCAGACCCATACCTCCCGCCACTTGAACAGTTTTTTCCCCTCCGCCATCAGACTCATGAACAATAAAAAGACCCAATAACTTAGTCACAGACTCATGGATGTATCTGCTCGTTTGCACTGTGCGGTGTGTCCACACTTAGACCCGCTGCTGTCACTTATCACTTTACTTTTTACTCCTACTCATCTGTAAATATAATCCCACTGTTGTTCGAAGTCTATTGTTGTCATCTCACCATATTTTACCTTTTACTTTTTATTTTGCATCTTATTTATTAATATTCCTTATGCATGCCCCCTAAAGCCTTATAGTTTCAAGTTTTATAGCTTAATTTTATCTAAATTCTGTGTTATATGTTTTATGTTGCACATCCGCATCAAGAAAAATTCCTAGCTTGTGAACTTGTTCTCAAACAATGGCAAATAAAATCTATTCTGATTCTGATTGAATAAAATTGCTCTCTCAAAATGGTTGTACTGAACGTCTTGAAATAGGCCTCTGTCTCTTTAAGAAGCTTTCCGACACGCCCCCTTCAGCACACTACTGTGGCATTTAAACAACAGCACTGTGCGGGGAGGGGGCTCTGCTGAGCTGAGGAGCAGTGGTCGGTGGCTTGGCTGGTGACCAAAGGTCCAGAGGCGTCTCCAGGAGGTGGGAGGCGTTGCTAGGAGGACTGAGGCATAGCTACACCTAAAATGGCTGCCGTCTAAGTTTTTACTGATTACTCAAAAATATGTGAGTGAGCCAAGGCAACACTCCAGGCATGTGTTTAATGAGGGAATGACATAACAACATGATATAAAGGTTGAAAAAGTCGATTTTACACAATACCCCCCCTTTAAAACCACGTCGAGCATCTGCAGTGTCTCCGCTTGTTTTGTTAACTCTTCTACCTATTGCCCTATTTCTTCAGATTTATCCAGCGCAGCATAAACGGCTGCCGGAGGTTAGTCAATAGCATAGCTGTGTCGAATTGATCATTGTGTTCCCCCGCACCACAGAGGGGCAGGTGAAGTGGAGGAGATGGCCCGAATCCCAGATGGCTCAATATTGTGTGGAACAGGAGGAGAGATGACACAAAGCCTTCTGCTGACAACAAAAGTCCGCATTTTGGTGGAAATATCATGCCTCTTAATTGCAGAGCGGGGGCATCAAAAGTGTGCGAACGAGTTGCAGGGTGGGGGGAAAAACAGTTCCTTGGTTTGCGTTTCCTCTGAGCTCCTGTCATCTGGGCCCGCGTGCAGCAGGAAACGTCCTAATGGCACTGATTGGATCTGGATTGCCTGGCGCTGATCTGATAACACGCTGCGAAGATTATCACACGCATCTGCAGACCATGTGATGGGTCACCTTCACTGGCCATCCACAAGACAGGGGGACTGGGTTCTGTGCAGGCTGAAAGGTGGGAGTATGAAGTTATGGCGAGTTGAAATGGCCAGAGCAATTCAATGGCAAACGATCGGCTGCGTTTGTGTGGACATGATTAAGAGTAGTGCATACATTTCCCTGTGATGCTTCGATGTCTTTTCACTCACAGGAAGTGTAGTCGCATTTGTTCAAGATCCTTACTGCCCCTGACTGAAAGAAAGGTTGACATGCAGGAAAACAATTTACAGTTTCTCTCTATTAATGAGACGCGAATAACTCATAACGACTGATGAGCTTATTTCTCCAAAAGCCTTGAATACATGCTTTGAATGCAATTCCCAAAGCTTTGGTCTCTCTTTGTCAGAACTCTGTACACAAAATGTGTGTCGTGTGTCAGGAACAGCGTCCCACCAAATGAAAAAGATCAAAAACAAACCTGTGAACAAAACAATAAAGTCCAGTGCCATAGGTAAATGTAGAGGATTTGTCTTAATGCCGCTGTAGCTCAGAGCGCTGACTAAGAATGTACTTTCACGGTGTTCTCTGTTGGAGGACGTCCAAAGAGGACACAGATGAATATGTCAACTGTCAGCCTGATGAGATTTACTCATCTTTTAATTAAACAATTAAAGACTTTGTGAACTGGGCCACACACAGCCTTTCAAATTGGACTTTTCAATTCACTCTGCGGACATATCTGGTTCCAGCCGTTTGTTTAACAAATTAAAATTCTTTAATCCCTTAAGCCATTGGCCACTTCCACAGACGGACCTTATTTAGAATTATGTATATTCATTTGAGAGTTTCTGAGCTGCTCTGCAAACTCGTTCACAGTCCATTCACCTGAAACAGGAATGTTAAGAAAGTTGTCAACCTGGATGTCTTTCTCTCCTCGCTCAGCCCGAGCTGAACTTCCCGTATAATCACAGCTGCAGAACCACAGCCTTTGAAGAATAATGCTCCCAGAATAATAAATGTGCTGCGGCTGATTGGGGCTTGTGGAGGGGCCCATCCCTCTGTGACACCGGCCCCTTGGACCCTTGGCCCCTATTAGAACATTGTGGACCGCTTTTTGAAAGAGTTTATTTAGTGCCAACGAAAGAAGCAGAACGATGATGGTAAACCAACAAGGCTAATGTTATGCTAACAGCGGCTAATGCTATCGATCAGTAATCTGTGAAAATCACCTCTTACAGTCGCATTATGCAGTGAAATATTAAATCGTTGCTGTGCCTGTGTCCTCTGGCAAATCCCCGGCCAGCATTCTGTTCACGTCAGTTTACCTGCACGACTTATTTTGGCCTACACAGGGGATGATTCTTCCCATCTTCAGTCAAACCCCACAGCATGTGAGACCCCTGCGATGGTGTTAGCCCTCGGGGTAAACACTTGAATCCATTCCTTTGCTTTATAATCAAACAATAGCTTGATAAATAGCCCTGACTCTTGCACACTCCGCCCGCAGCTCCACTCGTTTCACTGGTATGCTAAACGAATATTACCGCTGTGTTTACCTCCATAAGCACTGTTTTACCTTTTCCCTCCGGAGACTGCATTTACCGCGGTGTTTGTAGTCCTGCCGACCTCAGAAGGCAGCCCCGCTATACGGACAATTAGACCGGTTTTCATAATGATTCTTCAATGCTCCTGGGGGAGAGATTAGCGCAGCGGTCCCCTGGCTGGAGGAGCGCTCATTCGTCTGGGGCCAGGTACTGATTATTTATAGGATGTCATTAAACTGTGAAGGTCCCCCTCCTCGTCGTCTACAGAGCCCAAGTCAGTTCAGAGGGACTGTTCGGACACTTAAAAGCCCATTTCATCCTCTGGTGTCATCACCGAGCCGATGCTTTAAAGGACGTGGCTTAATAAGACCTTTGGGTATTATATTCTCACATAATACGGGTCTCGGTTTCCAGATTAGTGACATTAGCCCGGCCAGCGCGCAGACAAAGATTTAGTTTGAGATGGTCTGGTAGCTCTGGATGGATTTCTGTGGGTATAGGTGTCACAAAAGGAGAGGTGAACTGTTTCTTCGAAATAATAGCTAAATAAATAAAACACTGGGCTAATATAAGGATGATGCTTCGGCTCCATGGACTTTGAATGTGATACAATGGGGCAGCAGCAGCTCATGTGGTAGAGCCATTGCCTTATGGGTAGTTTTAGAAGTCATATTATTGAGCCTTGTTTCTTTTTTAATGTTTTTGACATCTTTGCGTTGGTCAAAATCATTCATCCCTGATTTCTGAACACACAGAGCACCTGCAAATAAATACAATATTATTGTTGGCCATTTCAGCCTCATAATGATATGAGTGTGTTGAGTACAACTGACTAGACTTAGACTGGACTGACCATGGATGGACCTTTGGGTCAGTTGTATTGCAATAGTCGAGGAGGTCCTCAGCAAAACAACAAAAAGGCTAGATAGCTGCATGTCATTAATGTGGAAAGCACCTCACGGCTCTCACTTTAATATCGTGAATTACAACTTGTTGAAACATTTGTTAAAATTACTAAACAATCTTACGTAAGCCGCAGGTTTCACTCGCGACCGCAGCTCAAAGCCAAAATCAAACAAATGATCACAGTGTAAATTTGGTTAAAATGAAATGGCAAAACTCACCACAGAGTTACAAAGTTCAACCCCGTGAACTGCCACCTTAACGTGGTGGGGTTGTTTGAGCACCCGAATGATCCGAGGAGCTATGTTGTCTGGGGCTTCATGCCCCTGGTAGGGTCTCCCATGGCAAACAGGTCTTAGGTGATGGGTCAGACAAAGAGCAGTTCGAAGACACCTATGGACAGTTTAATACCAAGGACCGTGACGTCGCCCGGTATGGCGCAGCCGGGGCCCCACCCTGGAGCCAGGCCTGGGGTTGGGGCTCGAATGCGAGCGTCTGGTGGTCGGGCCTCTGCCCACGGGGCCCGGCCGGGCACAGCCCGAAAGGACGACGTGGGCCCGCCCTCCTGTGGACCCACCATCCGCAGAGGGATCCGTAGGGGTCGGGTGCAGAGAGGACTGGGTGGCAGTCGAAGGCAGGTGCCTCGACGACCTGGTCCGCGTGCGCAGCTTCTGGCGTTCGGGACATGGAACGTCACCTCGCTGGGGGGGAAGGAGCCTGAGCTTGTGCGGGAGGTTGAGAGGTACCGGCTAGATATAGTCGGGCTCACCTCCACGCACAGCCTGGGTTCCGGATCCCAACTCCTGGAGAGGGGCTGGACGCTCCATTTTTCTGGAGTTGCCCGCGGGGAGAGGCGGCGGGCTGGGGTGGGTTTGCTCATAGCCCCCCAGCTCAGCCGTCACGTGTTGGAGTTCACCCCGGTGAACGAGAGGGTCGCGTCCCTACGCCTTCGGGTCGGGGACAGGTCTCTCACCGTTGTCTCGGCCTATGGGCCCAACATCGGTGCAGAGTACCCGGCCTTCTTGGAGTCCCTGGGGGGGGTACTAGATGGTGCTCCGGCTGGGGACTCCATTGTTCTACTGGGGGACTTCAACGCCCACGTGGGTAACGACAGTGAGACCTGGGTGGGGGTGATGGGGAAGAACGGCCTCCCCGATCGGAACCCGAGTGGTGTTCTGTTATTGGACTTCTGTGCTAGTTACGGTTTGTCCATAACGAACACCATGTTCGAGCACAAGGATGTCCATAAGTGCACGTGGCACCAGGACACCCTAGGCAGGAGGTCGATGATCGACTTTGTAGTTGTGTCATCCGATCTCCGGCCGCGTGTCTCGGACACTCGGGTGAAGAGAGGGGCTGAGCTGTCAACCGATCACCACCTGGTGGTGAGCTGGATCCGCTGGCAGGGGAAGAAGCCGGTCAGACCTGGCAGGCCCAAACGTGTTGTGAGGGTCTGTTGGGAACGTCTGGTGGATCCCTCTGTCAGTAGGGTCTTCAACTCCTACCTCCGGAAGAGCTTCAACCAGATTCCGAGGGAGGTAGGGGACATGGAGTCCGAGTGGACCATGTTCTCCTCCTCCATTGTCGATGCGGCTGCTCGTAGTTGTGGCCGTAAGGTCTCTGGTGCCTGTCGCGGCGGCAATCCCCGAACCCGGTGGTGGCGCCCGGAGGTAAGGGATGCCGTCAAGCTGAAGAAGGAGTCCTATCTGGCCTTGTTGGCTTGTGGGACTCCGGAGGCAGCTGAGAGGTACCGGCAGGCCAAGCGTGCTGCAGCTCGTGCAGTCGCAGAGGCAAAAACTCGGGTTTGGGAGGAGTTTGGAGAAGCCATGGAGGAGGACTATCGGTCGGCCTCGAAGAGATTCTGGCAAACCATCCGGCGCCTCAGGAGGGGGAAGCAGTGCTCCACCAACACTGTTTACAGTGTGGGTGGGGGGCTGCTGACCTCGACTGGGGATGTGGTCGGGCGGTGGAAGGAGTACTTCGAGGATCTCCTCAATCCCACCGTTACGTCTTCCGATGAGGAAGCAGAGGCTGGGGACTCGGAGGGGGGCTCGTCCATCACCCAGGCTGAAGTCACCGAGGTGGTTAGAAAGCTCCTCGGTGGCAAGGCCCCAGGGGTGGATGAGATTCGTCCTGAGTACCTTAAGTCTCTGGATGTTGTAGGGCTGTCTTGGCTGACACGTCTCTGCAACATCGCGTGGGGGTCGGGGACAGTGCCTCTGGATTGGCAGACCGGGGTGGTGGTCCCTCTCTTCAAGAAGGGGGATCGGAGGGTGTGCTCCAATTACAGAGGGATCACACTCCTCAGCCTCCCTGGTAAGGTCTATTCCAGGGTGCTGGAGAGGAGGATTCGGCCAATAGTCGAACCTCGGATCCAGGAGGAACAATGCGGTTTTCGTCCCGGTCGTGGAACACTGGACCAGCTCTATACCCTTCATTGGGTGCTCGAGGGTTTGTGGGAGTTCGCCCAACCAGTCCACATGTGTTTTGTGGATCTGGAGAAAGCGTTTGACCGTGTCCCTCGTGGTGCCCTGTGGGGGGTGCTCCGGGAGTATGGGGTCCGGGGCCCTCTACTAAGGGCTGTCCGTTCCCTGTATGACCGCAGCAGGAGCTTGGTTCGCATTGCCGGCAGTAAGTCAGACCTGTTCCCGGTGCGTGTTGGGCTCCGGCAGGGCTGCCCTTTGTCACCGGTTCTGTTCATTACTTTTATGGACAGAATTTCTAGGCGCAGCCAGGGGCCGGAGGGTGTCCGGTTTGGGAACCTCAGAATATCATCTCTGCTCTTTGCAGACGATGTTGTTCTGTTGGCTTCATCAAATCAGGACCTCCAGCGCGCACTGGGGCGGTTTGCAGCCGAGTGTGAAGCGGGCGGGATGAGGATCAGCACCTCCAAATCTGAGGCCATGGTTCTCCACCGGAAAAAGGTGGTTCTCCCGCTTCAGGTCGGTGGGGAGTCCTTGCCCCAAGTGGAGGAGTTCAAGTATCTCGGGGTCATGTTCACGAGTGAGGGACGGATGGAGCGTGAGATCGGTAGACGGATCGGTGCGGCGTCAGCAGTGATGCGGTCGCTGTATCGGACCGTTGTGGTGAAGAGGGAGCTGAGTCAGGGGGCGAAGCTCTCGATTTACCGATCGATCTACGTTCCCACCCTCACCTATGGTCATGAGATTTGGGTAATGACCGAAAGGACAAGATCGCAAATACAAGCGGCCGAAATGAGTTTCCTCCGCAGGGTGGCTGGGCGCACCCTCCGAGATCGGGTGAGGAGCTCAGTTACCCGGGAGGAGCTCGGACTCGAGCCGCTACTCCTCCACGTCGAAAGGAGCCAGCTGAGGTGGCTAGGGCATCTGTTACGGATGCCTCCTGGTCGCCTCCCTCGGGAGGTGTTACAGGCATGTCCCACTGGGAAGAGGCCTCGTGGAAGGCCCAGGACACGCTGGTGGGACTATGTCTCCGAGCTGGCCTGGTGTCGTCTCGGGGTCCCCCCAGAACAGCTGGAGGAGGTGTGCGTGGATCGGGAAGTCTGGGCATCTCTGCTGAGACTGCTGCCCCCGCGACCCGGCCCCGGATAAAGCGGAAGAAAATGGATGGATGGATGGATGAAATGGCAAAACTCACCACAGAGTTACAAAGATGTAGAGTGAGAATAGAAGTCCCAAAACCACGGAACATACTTTAATTCAAACCCACTGTAGAGGACGAGGACTTCAGAAAAACTTCAGGAAAATGGTCAGTTTAGCAGAATATTCCTTTAGGTGCAGAAAACACTGAGAGGTTTTGAATTACAGATGGTTTTATAGGTCTGGAAACACGATTGAAAAAAGATGTATTGTTGAGTGCTTTGTGGAGTATTACATGGATGAAATGAATAGCAAAGTTATCTTTGGCTAACTCCCCAAGTGTATGGTGATTATAGGCCAACACTTTCCTGTATGTTCTGGCCTGGAGTATGACATAGTGGCTGCAACTGCCTCCTGCACACGGACAGTAGAGTGGGTCTGATGGTCTTCTCGCACACACAGCGTGGTCTCTGAGCCCCGCAGGTCATTATGTCAGTGTCTGCCTCAGCAGCTGCTCCGAGCAGGGCCAGGGACTGCAGACAGGGCACCCCACGCTGCGCTGCTAAAACCTCCATGAAGACGTCCCAAAGTCACTGCACGGGGAAAAGGCTTTTGGACACATCTTAGACACATCTTAGACATCTTAAAACCAGACCAACTACTTAGTGATCAAGCTGTTACAAAAAAACTAAAACTAAAATAAAGTGTGCTTCTGCATTATTGGTTAAGGGCAAATGGTTTCACTAAAGTTTCACTCAAAGGGAAATATTCAAGATCTACTTTTCTGAGCTTTGGATCATCATTTTATTGCATTGCCCTCATCAAATAGTACATGTAGATGCAAACTGAAATAATAAATATTATCTTGTTAGCCTTTTGTACCTAATTTACCATTTGATATTGCCTATATTACACTATGAGAGCCCCAGGGGCTACTCATGTTGTACATGAGCAAACACTTTGTAAATGACCCTCATATAGTGTTCATCAGGGCAGCATTGACTTGTGAGCATGTAAAACAGCAGGTTAGCTAACAACAAAAGCTTGCATTTGCCATTTTTACAATGTGTTTTCCTCACTGCTGACTGCAGAGGGTGCTCCACGCCAAATCGAAATACAGACCAACACATATTCATATATAGCCATTATTTCAAAGTGTATAAATCAATAACTTACCAATTATAGAGCTGAGGTTCTTAAAATAATATTCTAAAGTCACAAACATGCATATTTCCTCTTTGAAAGATGTTATTTTAAAGCAGAACAACATTTCTTTTTTTTAGCATAACAACAACACTTTTGTTCAGTGAAACTAACCTTTGTATTATTACTCTTTCTTTTGAAAGATGATTGCAGGCTCATTGAGGAAATCAAAGAATAAAGAGCATTCGGATAATACTCTGAATGTGGAGAGAGGCAGACCCAAAGTGAAAACACTGGGATATTGTATCTCAGTGTTTTCCTAACAAGAAGATCCATGGGTGGCGGAGTGTAATGACTTTGGACTGTCACACCATCACCAATGTTCATGCCCTTTTGAACACATCTCCCGCACTTGACATGCAATGCTACGAGCGCGAGCTAACAAGAATAGGGTGTCACCATACAGGCGTAATGCGCGAGCCATGAACAATTGTCCCCATCCATCAGTTGCGGGATGCCACTTAACGCGGACAACATCTCCTCGTTTTCAGCGAGCGCCGAGCGGTAATGGCGGGGCGTCATGTGACCAGGCGCGCCCGGCAGAACATGCCCAAATCAGGCAGAACAAATGCATGTGCCATACGTTCAGGGATCTGTAGCGTTGGGAGAGCGCTGCGATTTACAATGATGAGATCTGGCTTTTCATTTCAAGAGATATCTGCAGCATTTTAGACTATTTCATACAACATGACACGTCTATTCCTCTTGTAACATGGCATTTGCATGATTATATACTTCACATAAATTAAAGATGCGAGCGCCACCTCACTGGCCCACCGCAGTAGTGTCCATCACTTGGATGGGCACTTATTATTGTCAAGAAAACATTTTCACAATAATTTACCGGCATCTCCAATAGTGTGTGGAGCTGATTGGAAGGTGACACTACTGATTAGACCAGTGGCCGGTCACACCTCATCATCAGGCGCACAACCCCTCGCTCAAATGAGAAGACAGATCCTTAATCTCAGTGAGGTTTTTGGGGGAATGGAACCAGTGCTCTGCTAATGACACACGGAAGTTGGAACTGCAGGTCGGTTATCCATCTCGTAGGTATTTTTAGACTCAGCTACTCACCTCTTCTCATCCTCAGCCCTCTTCAAGCTCATTTTCTCATGTTTATAAATACTGCCTGCAAATATTTCACAGTTCATTTGGGGGAAGCAGAATTGATTGCTGATTAGATGACCTGCTTGGGTTTTTCCAGCACTTGCCTGCGATGCCGCGCTCCGCTGTTTACATGAGCGTGGAGGCGGAAGGCAGTGCGGCACAGATGGAGCTTTATGCCGGATGATTCCTCAACAGACGTTCTGTGAATGCTTATTCAATGTTAAACGTGATAAGTGCTGAAGGGGCGGGGGGGGGGGGGGGGGGGGGGGGGTTATTCCTGCGATGCGTGATCTGAGTTTTAATTGCGGCTCATAGAAAACCACACGGCAAAACCCCCCCGCCTAACACGCCCCCCCACGCAGATACACGGTCCTAATGAAACGGCGGAATGCGCTCATCCCGTTAGAGGCTGTTTTGCTCCGTGGACGTGGTGCGGGACCCGCTCCGGCTGAGTAGGCAGCTCGGTTTAGCTTTATTAAATCCTGCATTTCCCTGGGGAAGGTCGTAATTAGATTGTATAAACGAATACAGGCGCGGACACAGAGGCCACCAGGAGGAGCTGCGGTAAAGGTCGCTGTGATCTGTGGGGCTAGTGGGCTTACTGCAGGGGGGCTATGGAGGGCTTTAGTGTGGGGGACAGGTATTGACTATAGATATTCTACTGTACACTTTCAGTATTAAGCACAAAGTGTTCAGATGGGTCCTGGATGGTCTTTGCTGAAACTTGGTAAAGTTGGTGATCAATGGATATATGATGCATAATGGTGACCTATAAACCTTTTCAGAATTTATATTTATTACAATTTAAATCAATGTATATGGAAAAACGTGATGAGTTGAAGGTGCACCTTTTATGCGGAAAAAAAAAGTTGATATTTGTGCATATTTGACCTTGACCCAGCGGATGTATGAGTGGTTAGCATGGTGCCTTTACGTTTGATAACGGTGGATTCTACAACGCTCCATTGTTTTGTAGTTGTTGTTTTTTTTGTGAGAGTCAGCCGTGAAAACTAACCAAAACATTTATCATGGGGCGTCCTAGAGACCACTGTAAGGGAAGGTAAAGGCGCCATGCTGACCACTCATACAGCCGCTGGGTCACTACAAGGTGAAATATGCACAAATATCAAAAAATGTTTGCATAAGATGTTGCATAATGCACCCTTAACATTACCATACCAACTTTATTTATAAAGCACTTTAAAAACTTTACAGCGGGCCAAAGTGCCGTGCACAAAAACATCTTTAAGACGGCTCAACTTACAAGATGCTTCATATTGTAAGTTGCTTGCGGCACTCTCCACTGGCAGCAGGGGAAACTTAACCATGCAAAAAACAAAATACAAGGCACCAGCTTTATGCCAGCTCACAAAGCGATGGCACCATGATCAACACAGTCTGGTGATTCTCTGCTCTGAACTGGTCTGGTGATGGTTCATGGTTTTACGGAAGACACTGGCGGTTCTGCACAGACTCAGTAAGTACTGATTGGAGTGCTTCAGCAGCAGTAGAAGAAACAGCCAAAGTTACCTTCAAAAAACTTGGTATTGTGTGATATTGCAGACACTTTTCTTAATTCTGCTGTTTGAGCTTTCAGAGGTTTGCTGTGCTTGCTCTTCGCATATTGGGCCTGAGCTACATCACAGGACGACTTTGTGGAAAGAACCAGTTCCATCCTATCCATCCTATGATGCAACACCTGTATAAAGAAGGGACGTCTTGAAAACTCATCAAAGTCGCCCTTCATGAAGATTTGCATTATAATATTATTTAGATCCAAATAGTCCATCTGTTCTACCCCATGATCTGCTGCTAGGCTGTCCCCTGGTCCATTTCCTCAAACTAGTCTAAAAGACGGGGAGTCTTTTTTGTTTTGTACAAATACATGCATCTAATATGACATATGTCCTATCCAATGATCTATCCTCCAAATCAAAGTGACAAAAGGGAAATTCATGGCGGGGTTTAGAACAACAGCGCATCCGCTCACAGATGTTAGAACACCAGAAAGCATCGGTATCGCAACAGGGGCCGCTAGCATGACCATATTTGTCACTCAAACTCCCATCCCCTTTTGGATCCCATGTCGCGGAGGCGCTGGATGCCTCTCGTGTGACATTTCGGGAGTGATTCTGCTGAAGACTCACGGCGGTTTTGGAGAAATGACGACGTCCCTCCTGATAGCGCGCCGTTGTTTGAAGAGGAGGACCGAATGGTTAATGAACGGGCGCAATCCAAATGAAACGCATGGCTGTACACAAAGTCGAGAGTGGAGCGACGCCTTTGAAGTCTACAGCGGGACGAGATGTAATCTAGCAATGGCTGTGGCTAAAAGGTAGACTGCACGAGCGGCAGAGATGCGCGGCCCCGGGGGGAGATACTGCATTATAAGCGATAATTACACGTTCACTGCTCTCATGGTTTCTATCCAAGAGCGCTAATTCATTTCGGGTTATGAAGGAGTGAGATGAAAACTAACATACTTTTTCATTAGTTCTTTTTCACGGAGATGTTAATTCACTGTTTTAATAAAAGACTTAATACATGACTCCGCATCAGAATCCTGGAGAGGTCGGAAATTAATCACAGCTTTGTCCTTTTTGTATTTTCTAGACGCTTGCATTATTTTCAGTTATAATACAGGGAATGCCAAGTCTCCAAAGGAGTCAGGCCAGAATAATGCATATCATTGGACCTTGAATCTTTATTATAGCAGAGGAGAGGATTTACGCTGAATTTTAAGGCGCAAACATGCCTTTATAAGAATGTTTGCCTCCTGTAAATGTACTGAGAGTGCACATTACAATTGCCTTAGTGCAACCTTGGCAACATTGTTCATCAAGTTTTCTGAATCTTTTCCAAGCAAAGGAGGCAGCTATATTAATAAAGAGAAAGAAAGGGACTACATACAGTATGCGTAGATAATAGACTTCACAGAATCTCATTTTGGGAGTTTGGGGGGCACTCTGAATTTTCCATGCCATATAAGTAAATTGATAGCTAATGGCATGCTAACATATCAGTTGCCCAGCAAAATGTGCGAAAACAAGTGATTATTATGGATTATTTTATTGTATATTTTATATTATTTTGTATCATTTTTTACATTACAATTAAGCAGGTTGTCCCGTAGATGTGAAAAAATGGCACTTGAAGCTTGTTGTTACATGTAGCATGAAGCTAACATTATGGTTAGCATTCTCATGGGCCATTTAACCACTTTGCTCCTCTCCATGTTTTTATTTGGTAGAAAATACATCCATAATTCAGCATTTGTGTAAGTTGTTGTTGTGGAGTATTAGGTAAAAGATTTTTTTCTTCTTCTTTGTATTTCCACCTTGAACTTAATCATTGGGCGTTCTGAAACATGGCGTGTGTATCTAAAGCTCCAACAAGTCGGTTTGCTGCTGTCCCGGTAGTGAGTATTTTGCTGCCCCAGTTTGTTGTGTCCTCTAGTGGCCATCCTTTTTTTGCTGGTACATGAATCGAGAGCTGTGCCGGTTGACTGCAAACAGCCTGGGAAGGTACGCTCCTCCATGTCCCGAATGCTAATGTGGACTCTTCGTGTAGAAAAAAGTGCTCCCTCCGTTTAGTGGAGATTTTTCAGATAAGTTTTTGTTCACTGGGTAATTTCTGGCCTCGGGGCATTCACATTAAACATGCATCGGAGAAGACTGGAGAGAGCCACTGTCCTGGGCCTGTCTGAACGACTATTACCAATTCACTTTAACACTCTTCCACCGGGCAAGGGAAATGGTGCCACTGCGAAATTCTGTGAAATATGCAAAAGCGACCCTGTGGTTTTACTCATGAGAAGTATCAGGTATTCAAAGTTATTTCTGAAATTCTTTTGCTTTGTGGAGGAGCAGCGACTCTACTCCGAGATCTTCAAGAGGGATTGAGCTCTCCATAAAAGGCATGTAAAGAAACTCATTTTCTTTTTTTGTTCATGATCCAAAGTTACGACCACATAGTTTTAGTAAGTAAGTAAGTAAGTGCTTTATTTGTCATTGTACATCGACATTGTGTTCAGGTGTTAGTCCTGCGCCGCTGCGACTGAGCCGCGGCGTCACTGTGGGCCAACCTGACCAGCATGTTTTTGGAGGTCGGGGAAACTTGGCTGGCTGCTGAGTCTTTAACTCATAAGCTGTTTGTTTATTTAAAAAAAAGCTGCTTTCTTCCGGACCATTATGGACTCTGCAGTAAAAAAATCTGCTAAACCCCACAAAGACATGGCACAGACAAACAAAAGCATCCAGTAAAATGCTGAAAAAAAGGCAAAACACGCAGCTGTACCAAAAGAGAGGAAGGTGCTAATTGTTTAGGCGTTGCCTTGACGCATAATGCAATTAGAGATTTCAGAGTAACAATTATTTTTAAAACTTCATAAGACACCAGTACAAGCAGCCTGCGTACGGCACATTGAGAGCCCCTGTTAAAGCAGTGTCTTGACGGATGCTATCAGTGCAATTCTATTCAGATCCTCCTGTGTGACGGCCCGAAGAAAAGTCTCATCCATCTGAATACAGTCCCATTGGTTTGTACATGAGGCGACTTGAAGACAAATGGCGCGCGCTTCTATCAGGCATATCGGTGCCGAGGCTGGAGTAGCTTTGACAGATGAGTGCCAGGCCTCTCCTAAATCACACACTGACAACGCCACTATAGAGAACCCGTGTTACTCTGGGGTTCCATTCAATATGGTCAGGAATATTGCGTTTTGTCCGAGTACATTTTTTTATATTTAATTCAGGGCCCCTGTGCCAATAATTTCAGAGAGTTTGACAATGACAGTGAAGTCGCACATAGTCAGCGCTGCAGATAAAAAAAAAAAATAGGCGTCACTTCAACATCACTACGACCATGGGGATTAAAAACAGGATGAAAGGGAGTTACTAAATGGCTTGGAAAAAACACAACACCAACTGGTTGTTCCATGGAGCCCTGTTGAGGCTGGAAGTGGAAAGAAAAACTTTTCACTATAAACATCCTCACTCAGCTGTCAGACTCCATTTTTGGCTCTTAACAGTTTGATGGGACCAAGCTTGGACCCTGTTGTCAAATGGTACTGCACATCACCCAAACAGCATCACATGTCAACAACACCTTTTAGAAACATATTCCCAGAGAAAAATGGTGACATGTTCAATGTGTATTTTACCCACTGTATAAACTGGAAAAAACCCACATGATTCAAAGTAACGGTGCCATAAAACAGAGTTGCCAGCCTTGACAGTGAAGAGAAAAGCACACGAGGCAGGGACGGACGGGGTTTCCAGTCGACCGCAGCCATAAACACCGCACACCGCTCAGTGGCAGTTTTATAGCGCGCTGGTGCACGCATTAGATCCGCCGAGGAGGAAGAAGGGGTTTCCAGGTCCGGGGGGAGCCGTTTGGAGCAAGACTACAGGTAGCACGAACGCAAACTGCAAACCTTACACACACATGTTCACACACTCATAACAACCCGCAGCCACTGGGTCCCAGGTGGAAACCCTCTGCTCCCCACAGCTCTATTATCCTCAAAGAGATAGAGAGTCGGAGAGAGCCATGACTGAGGGTGAGTGAGAGATATTCCAAGTTGACTCTTTGCGGTTTATTTTTTCTTCATTCACACATGTTTAAGGTCATTTGGTGATTGCCAGCTTTAACTCTCCTCTTTCTAGACCAGAGGTTCCCAAACTGTTCAGGCTGCGACCCCCAAAATCACTCAACCAACGACTCATGACCGCCTTCCGTAATTATGCATTCATAATAATTCAGGGTGCAAACATTTGTATTTTGATATTTGGCTTAATTTCACTCCAATATGCTGTTTTAAATTCAATGTCAGAAATGTCAGAAATATTGTCTCAAAATCATCTTGCGACCCCCAGTTTGGAAACCACTGTTCTAGACAAATGAAACTTTTCACATTCACCGCACATGATCTGCTTCTACGACTTCTTCCCAATCATTATCATGTATATAGTTTCTATTTTGCAATTTCTCTAAGGTAGGCCTGGCTATTTCTCAAATCGCTACGTCCTTGGTGGACAATTGGTTGAATATCTGGGCTAGCTTCAAACATAACATGTGGTACTGTAGTCCTTGCTTTGATTGATTAACTCATGAGAAGAGTTTCATATAGCAGAAGCTGAGCTCTGGACTGAATTTTCCATCTCCTCAAGTTTTCGGTGAAAGAACGGTTTCGATGTGAGTATAAACATATGTATATGTACTAGCATCAATTCCAGGTGGCGCTTCAAACCTGTCTGACTGCACATTTTCACAACAATAATGCATATTTACTGAAGTCTGCAGTGACTCTCATGTGCCGTAATCACACTTTCTCACATGGACATCCACTTGTATAGATGGGATTGACTTAATTTAACAGAACCGCAAAAATCAATCCTTTTTTTGGTTTACAGGCATTCCTTCAGTATATAATAGCTTCTGTCGAGAATTAAGTGATTCTCCGAACAAGTCTGGACCTTCACGGGCGCCCGAGGTGGACCACTTAACAGCTATTCTAAAGTCATAACAGACAGGTCAAATCAATAGGCGCCGTTTCCACCCACCCTTCTTTTCAACTCTTGCAGTTGATATGTCGGGGAGGCTATCAAAAGGCTGGCAACAAACTGTGACATAAAAAAATATCAGCGAGCAGCGAGGAGCCTCTGGGGAGTCATCGAGAGAAGTGGCTGGAGAAGTGACGGGAAGATTAAGCGATTAACGGAGTCAAGAGCGTGCATTTCTATTACATACAGGATTTACAGCAGGGCTGTGGGCAACGTCAGGCCTTGGGGTAAAACTAGGCCCCCGTCAGGATTTTTAGAAATATGATTCTATGCATAAAAAATGCCAACATTGCTTATACTTTCAAGTAAATCTAAATAATGGATTGAACCAGGTTTAAATGTATGGTTCTACTTAATTAATTATTAGTTACAAAGAGAGATTGTTTTCCCCATCTTGTTGAGTTTTTCATTAAGCTATGTTTATAAGTGAAAGAATCTGCAAAAAGTCCAATTGTGCCTTGTTTATTGTGGTTCAATGCGCAATAAATCAAGCTAGGAATTAGACTTTAAAAAAAACTTCCATTAAGTCCAAGACTGGAAAGTTTAAAGGCTGTAGGAGCTGCTAAAGTGGAGATGTTGTTGAGTGTAAAGAAAACCGAATTTTGAGAGAAAAACGGGAAAGGAAATGACCATAAGTCGATTACAGGGTATTCTCGGTGGCCTTTCCTGCTACACGTGGATACCAAATATGTGTTTGTATATGAATAAGTGTGGGAAACCGGCTGGAAACCTGGCTCCATAGCGGACAAAACGTAATAAGATAAGCGTCGCAAGAGAGTGAGTTTCTTCTCTGTTTTCTCTTTTTTTTACGGACATTAAAACTAAGATGTTGAAAGGGGAAAACTAGCTAAAAAACCCGACGTTGACCACAGCGTGAAAGAATCGATGTTTCCACCTGCTGTGTCTCAACTTAAATCCTACAAAAATGAAATAGGAATATTGTCAATTCCTCTGGAGGCCAAACACCAGACCGTTCTGTTAAGTCTACGTGATAATCAATACTAATATTTGTAGAAATCGCTGCTTCATTTTGGACCACTGCAGGAAGGCTCCACCCATCACACTTAGCAGAGAATTCATAATAGCACTTTAAATCCAAAACGTTTAACTGTTTTTTACTCACTGCCTCAGACAATCAAAAGAAGTCACGGAAGTATAAACATTCTAACCTATTCGCGTCGCCAAAGTCGTGCTTTGCTAGTGGTGCGGGTGAACATTAGCATGACCCCATAAACTTACAGGAGCTTGAGCGTGCTCCTGTTGTCTCTGCGGGCTGTTGTTTTCAGTGTATCGCGGCACAGCGCTCGGGGCGAAAGCGAATGAATTATGGAGTCGGAGAGTGCGGAGCTGCAGCAGAGCGCCGCACACACTTGTTCACCTGCGAGAACATTTTAGGTGACTCTAAATTTCGAGGCACCTAAATTACGCTGCAGATTTTTCCCTTACAATGTTTTCGATCTTGAACACAGAGTTTGGGATTAGGGCTGGACGCTGACACTCTGTGGGCGATGAAGATGCAACATTATAGCCATCCTCCCGGTTTTCGTGGGCTTCATTCTACTCATTTTCGCACGTGGCCCGCCGAGACTGCAGCCTCTCTCTCTCTCTCTCTCTGTATCTCCTGTTTCACTTCATTTGACTCCCTGAGTGCGTTCCCTGCCTGTAATTGTTGCGAGGCTGCTCTATAATGGCATCACTTAGAGGCAGAAGACGGTGTAATTGAATGTACACGCGCCGGTGTCTGTGGCGAGCAGACGGCGCGGGATACTCTTACGTCTGGCGCACTTTTTCCCTCCAGCCCCTTTGAGCCTCGGATCGATCGGAAAGTGCGTCCGATCACCTCAGCACTGCGGGCTGTCTGTCAGGCCGTTGGTTTGTGTTTGTTCAGAGGCGCGGACGGCTGTGGGTAAAATTACTGATAGATCTGCGTGTGCTGGAACACGAGTGCATCAAGGACAAAGGAATTGAGCCATTTTTGGTAAAACTTTATTTTACACTGCCCTTGATACAATGTACCAACCAAATGTAGTGCAATGTAATGTGCTTTGTTACAATCTGTAATAATACGGGTTATATCAAATAATACCTATTAGCCTAGTATTATGGAGGTACACAATGTACAAGACATAAAACCCTTACCTTAGTTGTATTTGCTTGCATTCCATTGAGCGTCGGGGCCCGCACATATATGTTTTCCTTATGTCCCTCCTTTGCTGATCTCCGCAGCGAATCAAAACCCCCTGTGCCATCACTTTGACCAATGAGATGAGCTTTCCTGTGAAGCGGCCAATCAGGAGGGAGGGGTGGGGACTAGATCATTTAATTTTGAAATCTCTCTCTCCTCATTTTGCTTTAACCACTAATCCTAAGGGTCATGCTTTGTCATTATATACGCCCAAGCTACAGCACATTCTTTCAAATTGTTACAAAGCACATTACATTGTACGAAGTTTAATCAACGGTGGTGTAAAAATATATATATTGTTTAAAAGCCAGGAGCATTATGTCATTTGTAATAATACGTATGTTTATTATTGGTTTAAAAGCCATATTTCACAAAAGAAAAGTGTGCAGAGGCGAGTTCATCCATGGGCTGTTTAAACTGTCGATAAAATACAAGGGTCGGGGCAATTCTGAACCAAGGAGACGAGATCATTGCGAAACACATGCTACCACAAAACTGTGAGAAGAGGGTAAGCAACAAAAGGTTTCGAGGCGCGCTGCACTCGCAAAAGTCGATTAAAAAGTTGTAAGAATGTCACAAGGCAGCTCTTAAGAAGACATCCGTCGCAACATAATGTCAGGCGGTACAATAATCGTAACGCTGTGGAGGTTTCAATCTCATTAATCACGCCGCATGATTTGCCTGCAGTAACATAAGGAATGAGGCGGGGACTCAGATTTGTGGCTTTGCTGATGGAAAAAGAAATGTTTGCCCAGAAAATTAGTTTATGACTTCAGTGACTTCTGTTATTGCACTTATAATTCCTCTTCTTTTTTTTGTGTGTGTGCATATACTGAATGTAAAGTGTGTGGTAGAATGAGAAGCGGTAATTGCGTGATGTCCACTCAATATAAAACTTTGTGAAAATTGCCCTTTTTCCCCTTGCACTGCTGTAATCAATCACACATACCATTTCCCTTCTTTCTTTTTGTCAATACTTTTCTCCTTTCTCCTCTGTAGCCGTGAATCCCAGAAGCGGCAGGCGTTACCGTTGTTTTTTGAAACCGACTAAATGATCTTGAATATTAGCACACAGCGGTGCAATCATTACACATGAAAGCGCCGGTGCCTGTGTGGAGAGGATGCATCCTACGCTCATGTCCTGCAGCAACTTCGATGCTATCAGCCTCCCTGACTTTTTCAACTTTCCGGCAGCTTCAGATACATTTGCATTAATTAGCTAGGCGCGCGAGTAGTGAGAACACGCTGCAGGACCAATACTTTAGAGCTACTTGCAGACATGCTCTAAATACTAAAGTGCCGCTAAAGAGTGTTTTTCGAGCACTTGAGAGCAGATGAGAGGGACATTGCGGCGCTCCGTTCTTTGTTTACAGAAATGGGCTCTCGGATGAAATGGTGCTTAGCAGAGGTGCTCTAGCAGCTCTGTTCTCGCCGGGCGCAGGTCCCCGGGGCTCTGGGAGGCTTTAAATGATTCATGTGCCTCGGAGCGCAGCACACTTCCCTTCAGCCAAGTGGTCAACAATCACAGCCGCAGCAGCATTAGCACAACACAGCAGTGCGGTTATGGCTTCATTGCGGTGTGGGAGCGCCGGTGGCCTCTGCGGCCGCTGGGGCTGACCTGTGGGTGACCCGAGCCAGGGGGGTGTATAGGAGCAGGTGAAGGAGCCTCATCAACAGCACTTTCTGCCAGTTTGTTGCTGAACTTGTTTAAGCTCTAGCGGCTGACTATAACTGCAGATTGCCATGGGCCCAGTTTGGTCTGTCACCATTTTAACACTATACTACCACGTCCGGGTTGGGAAGAAGTAGTTTCATTATCATCAGATATAGATGCATGGGAATAAAAGGAAGAAGCCAATAAAAGACAGAAGCCACGCTCGATCCTAACGTATGCGGACAGCTATCAAGCCGGGTCGCCAGCTTGCTATAGCCGTTCGCCTTTAGCCATCAAATATCCGCAGTAAGCTTTCTCCGTTAGCCTGTTAGCTTCTTCTTCATGATTCCATTACTTGGCTAAAAGTAATGGTATTGCGCCCCCGACCCGGTGCAGGGAAAGTTGCAAGTGTGGTTTTCTGGCCAGAGACACCGGGGGGGAATCATCCCATTAACAGTTGTATTACCCCCAGAAGGACTACGAAAAGGATTTATTAAGGTAAACAAGTTACTCAGTTCTTCTTTAAGATAAGAGTTAGCGTATAAAAGTGGCCACAGAGCTATCTGCTAAATCCTGTTCCGTAATGTTTCTGCTTTTTGTGGGTCAGATGCACATCCAATGGCCACTATGTAATGTAAAGACAATTACTGCTCATAAGTCTTTTACCAGGACAGGATGTTTTAGATTTTGGTAAGGTAATGGGTTGAGAGCGTTGCCTTGCTGTGTGACTGTATACGTGATGACCGGGTGTGATAATTGTAAATGTAAAGGAATGATGTGTTATGGATGTGATGCCATGTGATGTGATGGTGAGGACTGAATGATTATTTGCACTGTATATGTTCACATTGTATTTCTGCTTTTGTCCCCTAGGATGACCGATGGAAATTAGCTTGAAAAAGCTACAGTCTGGTACAAGCATCTTTGCTCACGAGCACAACGTATCTGTACATTGTGCTGATAAATAAATAAATAAATGAAATGAAAACTACACATCATCTTACAATATGTTAATGATGGAGAAACCACATAAATTACATAAATGTAATGAAGTAGACTTGGCATCGTCATACTTTAATATAAGGCCTGGCTTCACCATCCATTTGTATGGAGATAGAACGCTCAATTCAGACAGGTCCGAGAAGCTGTTGGCTAACAGGAGAACGCATTTTTAGCGTTTGTATGATTTCTATTCGGAAATAACAATAAAACTAAAACAATGAATTTCTTGATCGATGATTTCAAAATGCAGTTTTCATATCAATTGTGCCTTTTTTTATGCTGGGTGAATTTCCGTGACACATATTTCTCATTTCAAAGACTTCTGTGAGAGGCATTAATAAACGTGACCCAAAGCCAGTAGGAAAAGTTCCAGATCTCAACCAGTTTTTTTCTACAAGGTCCATAGTTTTAGGGGGCTGTATAGAGAGCAGGGAGAAACTCTTGGGCTCCCCACAGTGCAGCATTCTCACAATAGGCCCTCTTACTGATGGACAGCACCACTTTGTCTCCACTTCACCCAGTTACATGTATATCTTCCATTTGGACAAGCTCCACCTGGCACAAACCATAATGCAGAAATCTTTGTGGTTGATCTTGTGTTCTCGTGACAGTACAATCAGACGCCCTCATGCACACAGTATGAGTCTGCAGATTGTGGCTCTGACAACCTCATACTTCCAACTCCCTCATGCCCGGGCGATCGCTGTGCTATTTTACAGCTCCTGGTTTTGCTAATAGATTGCGGGATGAACCTCCAGCCCTGTCCTGTCCCATTGTGGAACCGGCAGCATGATAATAGGCCTGGTCTGTGTGACCTTGACGTTCTGCAGAGGCTTGAACGCCAGTGCTGTCAGCACAACCACCGAATATGATCTTTGTAGCAAAAACTGAAGGGAAAACGCGTGCCTGACAAAATGTTGTTCTAACAGAAAGTGTTTGTTTACAAAGAGAGGTCCACGGCACAAAGTATTGCAGCCACTGAATGTTAATGACATTTCCCATATGATAGATGTTCTAAACCTTCTCTAGTGCCACAAAGTATTAACATATCATCCCGGCTTAATCCATCTGCAAACACGCCACCTCTTATGCAGACGTGTGTAGAGTTAGAGTAGCTAAAATAACTAACATAACTTTAATATGATTTTACTCAAGCAGAAGTAAAAAGTGGTAACCCAAACAGTTCCTCGAGAGTAAAAAAAATAGCCGATAGCCGCTTTTATATTTATAAAAGCCGATAGCCATTATTTATTACACGAAGCTCTTGAAAAGTCTTTTACTCAAGAGTACAGATACTTCAAGAACACTTCTACTTCTACCTGCCTCAGCTTCTAAGGCAAAGTGAACCAAGCAGGATTTATGTGTATCCAGTGGTGGTCTCATCTCCCAGCGCCGCGGCGGAAACACGTCTTTGTATTTTTAGACTGCACCCTGAGACTGTGCTGCTGTTGCTATACAGTAATAAATATTTCCACAATCATGACTCACTCACATGTGATGTTTGTCCCACTTTTCGATGGCGCGCGTATCAAGGCTATACGTGCTGGGCCTGTAGGTAAGGCTTGTAGAGATGACGACCTCAGATGATTATGAAACCGCAAGTTCACTAAGTGCTTCTTTTCCTCGGGCAGTGGGGAAAAAAAGGGAGATTCATGCTGACATAATTATAGTAGCACAAATGAGGAAGGTGAGGAACAGTAAATCTCGGCCCGGAGGTTGCTTGCCTCCTGTAAAACTGAGAACATGATCTATCTGCTCCTGTTGATGTTGTTTGCATGTCCTGAAACATGAATCACAGGCTTTTATCTGGGCATTATCTTTAGTGTTTGGCCACAAAGCAAGTCAGCGGGCGAGTGGTTGTCAGAAGGACCGTTTTCAAAGGGTGAACAATAAAAATAAAGCAATGAAGAAATATTGGAAAGACTATTTTCTACCTCATTGCCCTTCTCGCCTGTTGCTGTCTGCCAATCAGTCCGGGTGAGTAAAGAAGGGAGGCATTAGCGATCAATGCAGAAAAAGTGGACTGGTATACAATATTACTGAGCCATGTATTACAGTTTCCAATGTGATTTTTAAACATTATTTACTTTAATAATTTCACTCTGCTTGTCATGGCTGTAGGCCCAACCTTTTCTGCCAACCCCAAGGCCCACCGGGAAATGACCCGATTCTCCTTTTTACTCCAGATTTTCCACCGGGATCTTAGTCAGATATCTGAGAATTGTTTCATGACGTACATTAAAGTCGTTGCATTTATTCAGGACCACTGGTGCTGGGAAGCGAGAAGAGACCGTGAGCTTTCTCGCACGGATCTCCCTCTACCTGTGGATCCGCAGGTTAATATTTCACTGATTGCTTTTATTTGGGGAGATGAGGCACAGAGAACAGCACTTTTCGCTCCGAGCACTTCGCCACCTTCCGAAGCGCTCCCATCCATTCCCGGCCTTGTACTTTGGGGGACAAAGCTGCTCCGCTCTGGTATTTATATCCACCTGAGAGATGTGATGGATGAATTTCAGATGTGCGTCCCGGGAGGCCAGGGCGATGTTTCCATCTGCGGAGAAGGGGGAAAACGCTCCCAGGCCGCGGGGGAGCAGAGGAGCCCAGTCCGGGCGCACGCGTTTCTATTCGATTACCTCAGCACAAACTCCAAGCGTTCTATGTGAAACAGAGCAAATGCATTAACACTATTCATAAAATATAACAGCCGCGCAGAAGGGGGAAAGATGACTAAACAAGCCTGTCCAGAGGAATACTGCCCCGGGCAAAACCTTCGTGCGGCTATTTCATATTGAATGAATCGAGTAATGGGCAGCTGCACTTCTAACCTGTGAGAAAGAACGCTCGGCTAAATCATGCAAGAGTATGCTAAAAATAAACTAACTGCAGGATGAATCCACAGCCACCGAACTAATTAGCGGCAACCTTCATTTTGCAAGTGGTCCGATAGCGTGCGATGTGTGGTGCTAAGCAAAAACCTAATTGTTACATTGTTCTCATTTGTTTTCCCTAATGCAACCATACAACCCACCGCTCTCCCTCCCTCCCTCTCGCCTATGCACACACTTAAGCATGCTACGCGTAATTATATTCATATCTCAAATAGAGGTGAGAGCGCAAACATTTACAGTACTTTTATAAATAATCACCTGCTGTTTTTTGTATGTAGGCCAGCCGTTTTGTTTGCAGCGTCCTGTTCTCCGGTGTTTCAATGGTAAATGTAAACTTCAGTGCGCCAAGTGGGTCCCAAAGATTTTGGCGTAGCTTGAAATGTGTGACAGAGCTCTCAAACCTTCCCTAAACAAAGCCGTAGCTTGAGTACGTGCCCATGCAACAGTACGGAAACCGGATCTGATTTTGAGTGAAGATGATGTAACGCTCTCTGTTGAGATTTCCAGCTACAGCTACAGACAATTCCAGGGAATAAAAGAGTGAAAATGTGGTGCACTGCATTTGTACAGTGGTTATAGTTTGTATCTGCTCAGAAGGGCAGCACTTACTTGATGCTCCGGTTGACACTAGTCCAAATGCCGGCGAGGTCAGGGAGGTCACCCTCATTCCACACAGTGACATGACACGCACATGTCCCGTCAGCACCAGTCAGGGCTAATAGGCCTCTGCTGTACATGCTCCACATGTGAACAGCTCACTGTGCACGGCTGTCAGGAAACAAGTTCAATATGTGCATCTTGGAGTGCTTATTATGCATGCAGCAAGGGATGCGCCGAGGCCGGTGGCAGCAAGGAGAAACTTCCTCCACAGCTGCTGTGAGACAGTTACGGTCCTGCAGGCTGCGGTCTGTGCAAACACACCGGTGGGAGCACTCTTCACACATCATTGACGGGAAATCCATCAGATGCCCAACAATTAAGACCGTATTTAATGGACATCAAAATGTTAAATGTTGGAGAGGTTTCTTGTCCCTTTGGAAAATTGTTCACGGCACTCGGCACATTTTTCTTCAGTCCCGTCAAGCGAAACGAGCTTGGCGGGATTGAAGTGTTTGGACATTGCAGCTGTGAGGCAGGATAGAGGACTACTTCCTCTACAGTATATGCCAGATTTAGATATAAAATTCACGTTAAATTTCTATAAGACGTCATATCGAGCTGTAAACAAATAGCAACCTCCCTCTCTCTTGGTACAGCTGCGCTTTTTGCCTTTTTCTGTAAGCTGCATTGTGTTTTCTGTGTTCCACACTGTTTTACTGGATACTTTTGTACATCTTTGCCGAGTTTTTGTGGAGTTTGGTAGATTTTTTTACTCCAAAGAGTCCATAATGGTCCTGAAGAAAGCAGCTTTCTAAAGTAAACAAACAGCCAGCTTACGAGCTAAAGACAATTGCGATGTACACATTTCTTTTTCTGAAACACTGAAGAGGCACCATGAGCCCGTCACACCTGTGGCACAGTGGAGGCGTCACAAGTGGAGCTACAGGAAACAAAGAAGGGACAATGGAGAAGGTATCCGGGCGAGATCCGCAGCAAAGCCACACATGCCTTCTATGCCTATTGTTCTGGCTAATGGAAGTTCACTGGAGAATAAAACAGATTAACTGCTAAACTGTTCCCAGAAGATGGTGAACAACTGTCGTGGAGGGAGGGAGCTGCGCAGGAGGATGAGGAAGGAGGAGCAGGAGCTGACCAGTGCAGGACACCACGCTCTGAAACAGGGACAAACCCAGGAGGCGGTGCACCATTTCAAAGGAGCACTGAAGGCAGCCAGCCAGGTTTCCTCTGGGGGGCTACTGGTTCCTCTACCTCAAAAACATGCTGGTCAGGTTGGCCCAAATTGGTAGCGCACTTAGTCGCAGCGGCTCAGGACTAACACCTGAACACAATTTTGTTGTACGGTTGTACAATGACAAATAAAGCACTTATTTAGATGTAATTGCGGTTAGTGTTTGGTGTTCGAGAATTTTCAAACAGCCAACGTAATTTTCTACTACATTTCTGGGGGTTCTGGTTTAGGCTTGACATTGACTCCTTTTACAAATACGCTGTTTACCTTTTATACTACATGTGGAATCAGGGCATTAAAGACCTCCCCTTTAAACAAGTGCCATGCTTTGTTTACCCACTCTCTCCCCGGGGCTCAGACTGTTGCAAATACATGTGACATTTCAGAAGCAATAAAAGTGCAAGAGGATGAAGAGAACTGCTGACATTTATGGTAATAAAAAGAATAGTCTATGTGTTTGACCCCATCTCCCAAAGGTTGTTGACTATGCATTGCCTTTTGAAGTGGTCAGGTAAATGAAAGACAGTACTCTGGAATAATGTGGCGGGGGGCAGGCAGGTGTGGGTGGTTCTGGTGGGGGGGGGGGACACAGAGTGACATTCAGCCAGACAAGCTCACGTGTAATCCAGGCTGGCCGGAGGGATGAAGAGAGCCACGCATGACCTGACTCAGAGGCCTATGTCCTTCAAGACTTCAAAACGCAGCGCTCACCGTGTAAAATATATACATTTTTCACATACACACCACCTGCTGGAGAGTTCAGAGCCTCACGGATTTTGGTGCCGGGCAGTAGGACAACAGTGCCATCTGCGGTACAACGTCTTCCCGAACTGGATTCTAAGCAGTAGAGCAACAAAGAACAAGAAATACCAAGGCGGAACACGTACTATCACTCATGTTCCCGCGGTTGCCCTTTACTGACAGACATGGGACAGTGCGCGGGGCTAACGCTAAGGACTCCCAAACGGACCGCTGACCACTTTCTCCATCACACCTCGGCGTACTCAAGGTCTAAACAGTTCCCGCTGCCTGTTCCGTGGCCTCCACGGATAGACAAAATGCCGGACCGGCCGGGCTGCGCCAGCTCGAGTACAGACTGTCACTTCTGTGTAATCAGCGCCTGTCACAACGGGAGGAGGAGGCCACTCTTTTGGAACATCACACATTCAGGCTCCATTAGCTCCGCCGCAGCGTCGTACGATTGTCTGATACAACGTGTCCTTGAGAGAATCATGTGGACAGCCCTGGACGCACACTGACAGGATAATACCGACTACAAAAGAAGATTAAGAAACATGCATCAAGGGAATTACACTTTTATTGAAGGATTGCTCAAATGGAGATGAAACATTTCCCTTCAGGGACATGAAAGTGTACCATAATGTTGATCTTATTGACCCATGAACATCTAGACCGAGATCACCCTTTGTAGAACAGACTTCAAATTACTCAAAGAATTTAGAATCATTTATTTTAAGTGAGTGAGGCGATCAGGCCTGTGAAGGAATCTCGTGCAAAACTGGCCATTAACCATTTGAGCGCTGTGCAACGGCCGTGCGGCTAACAGAGCCATCCCTGCAGCTCCTGCGCATCACTGAGAGTCTGTGAAATAATCCTCAAAACCCCAAAAAGTTTCAGGCGCCTTTAGAATGAAGCGAAAACAAGGCCCTGATGTTGGTTTGTCGTGTTGGCGGTGTCCCCAGAGTGTGGAAGTTGGGTTTTCGGCTGAACCACACTGTGTAAGTCATGATTTTCAGTGAGTTTCCTGAACAGCTTTGTGCCGGTCCCGAGAGGAGGTGCTCGTCTGTGTAGCTTTCCACACATGCACCCCCGCGCGCAGGACGGGTACGCTGTATGTGTGTGGGGCAGAGGTGGGATTTTCAACTGCACTCGCTCTTCCAAGGTCAGGCGTGAACACAGGACACAGAGAACATAGCCACAACAGTTTGGTTCAGTGGTTGCCAACCTTTTTCTCTCTGTGACCCCTGTTACAACAGTGGATACACCAGCGACCCCAACACCCTTTTCCAACAGTCATCCTACTGTATCGATATTCAAGTTTACACATTTTAAAGGTTGGTGTTATGAAGTTATGAGACATGCATGTAAAGAGAGTTGTAGAACGGTAACTCCATTACCGTAGATGCATGTTCTGGTGACTATAAACTGCTTTGTTGATTTTGGTTAAACTGCCGTCTCCCCTGATCAGGGGGCCAGGGTTAGGGTTAGGGTTAGGGTTAGTTAAGGGACGGCAGATGTAAATTAGCCTTAGGCTAACTCTGGTACAATGCATCAAATGGCAACATTTATGTTATAATTGTACATGGTCCCTTTTAAATAAATAAACTAAACTAACCCTAATCAGGATATAATTAGGGTTAAGAACGGCAAATGTAATGTAAGTTGTGTTTCACTCAGACAGATCTCACACATATTTTTAGAAACTAGAAGGTCTTGGCTTTCAAATTACGTATCACACGGGCATATAGACTGTAAGCTCTCCAGTCAATACGCTTTGAGACTTGGATGTAAATAATTGTTAACCCTAACCCTAATCCTTAATCCTAACCCTAGGGTGGCAGTTAAGTGGTTAAACAAGTTCACACCTCTAACCAGACTAGAAAGAAAGTCGGACACTGGGACAAAACTCATAATTTTTTGTTATATTCATCAAAATAAAAATTGTAACTACTCCTTCAACGACAATAGAGTGTCATAATACTTTACCTCAAAACTCCATATATTTTTCGCTATGCCTTGTGTCACGATACACGGATTTCTGAAAAATGGTTTTGACAACCCAATCATATCTCTGCGACACTGACACGGTGTTCTGTAGTCTGGCTTCTGTGTACGGAAGACTGGGGAAGATGTTGTTTTTCTTGGGAGTTGTCTATCTATCATTAGGTGTCTGCCGGAGACAGGGGAGGTGATCAGGTGTGTGGCAGTGACAGCAGAGTGAGAGCTCACCATGGGAGATCTTCATTAGTGGCAGTCTGATTTACAGCACTGTCCTGCGAGCGCTGACCTTTCCCTCCGGCGCGGGGCTCAAACTAGTGATTCTCCATCAGCGCGAGGGATGGCGGCCGTGGAAGTGCGCTGCCACACAACTCATCACCGCGGAAAATATCTGTATCCCTGCAAAATTGCTGTACTTTACAGAAAATATGAGCTCCGAGCGATGCGGGGCTACAACCACATCATGAGGGTGTGTATACGTTCAGAAGGCACCGTTGGAATACAGATGAGCTCGGTAATGACATATTGTTGTCCGTGTTCGCTCTACTTCAAGAACTGCCGAGACAAATTCCAGGAAGTGTCTCGAAAAAGAAAAAAAAAGCACAGGCCGCTTCAAATGAGGGCTAGGCAAGGCGGAGGCTCAGAGAGGGTTTTAAGGGCTATCAAAGAGCGAGGGCTTATGGAAAAATCACTCAGAGCCAGACGAAATGAACCTGCGCCAGCCCGGTTCATCCTGCAGAGGGTCAGCATGTGGCAGAGACCTATAGCACAATTACGGCGCAGCAGCGGTGACGTGTTTGACAAAACGCCTCTCACATGCACCGCTCTTAAAGCTTGGGTTCTGGGCTTTTCTGCTGGTATATGGTAATCGTTTCAAACCCTTTCGAACCGGCTAGATTTTCACCATGCAACTTCTTCAAAGGCCGGGTCAGTGACTGTGTCCCATGCACATCTTAATAACTGCCTAAAAAAGGTTTCTATTGACTTATGATCAACACGTGCTCCCTATCAAAACACGCCTCCTGCTTCAAGGATGGAATTAAACTTTCAGACACTGTGTTACGGAACGGGAGCTGGGCAGGATGTAGAAAGAGCTCCCACAGCCCCACGTAACCAGGAAGGCCTCGAGGCCTCGAGGCCTTCCTGGTTACGTGGGGCTGTGGGAGGAGTTTGGGGGAAATTGTCAGGATATATGCAGGCGTGGGAAGTGCAAGAAGACACTGAAGAGTTATCAGGCATGCATGGCTCAAAACACAAGAGAACATGGTATTTAAAAAAAAGCTCTAAAAAAATCTATTTGGCCCAATACCCCCTTTAAAACAGTTTTGTAATATGATGGAGACTAGGCGCACAGTCAACCTAGAAGACTAATTTCAGCCAATGATCACGTCTGCGAGTGTCACACCTCCACCTATCAGCGCAGAGCCAGACCTTCGTCACAGCCGATCATCGCCCTCGGTCCTGCGTTTAAGCATCCCAGCTGTTCTGCGACCCACCTCTACCCCTTCACCGCCTCTTCCATCCACAGATTCGCCCTGCTCCATACTGTACATCCTTCCCCGGTCTCATATGTCTCATCTTTTGTCTCTGTTTGAGTCTATCCAGGTTGAATTAGTCCAACACTTGTTTGATATGTAAATACATGGACAGAGCTCACGTCAGTCATTTTACACATAATGTTTTAAGGCTGTTTGGAGCATTTCGCTGCAGCCTTCCTGTCCGCTGGTAAAATGTGGTGCATTGTGCCTGTTTTGAACCAATAAGATAAACAATTAAATAGAACTGGCAAAATAAAAACAAAATAAGAGCAAATAGAAATTACCGAAACAATTCTTAGAAGAAAATAAATTCAAGTTACTTAAGCAAAAAAAGACAATGGGTGTAACTAAATTCACGCAAACGTAAAGTAAATGGCTCAAATCCTATTGTAACATGCACACACACATTAAGTGTCCAAAAGCCTATTTTTAAGAACATAAATGATGTCTTCTGGCAAAGGCGTTAGTGTTTTCTTACTTTTTTTATCATTTAACTTTAGTCAGAAGTTGCATTTGTTTTCTGTTTCAGGTGGTTTGGCTACTTCCTGGAGTCTGATGTAATGAATATAGTCATATGATAAACATGGTAATCTTGTGAGAATGAAAAATAAACACCGGTATACCACGTCTTTGTGCGTGTATCTATAAAATTCAGTTTTCCTTCTCAGTACCAACTTTAAAATGTGACATTGTGGCATCTCTGGACGGGGCGCTCCGATCGCAGAGTGACGAGTGTGAGAGGCTGAATGACTAACAGAGGAGGCCCGCAGTGAGAGCAGGGGCATTAGCGAAACAAAGGCCCCCAAAAAATACAAACTTTTCTCCACAGAACGGTCTGCTGCAGCGGCACACTTCTTCACGCCTCAGTGCTAAACCAGATTTGCAGAGAGCGTCATGCTGCAAATATGTGAGTCTGAAACCTTATCCTCTGCAATCTGTGTCAGTCAAGTCCGCTTGACGAGCGGCGCCGCAGACAGAGGGCTTATTTCTGCGCTCTGCTCCGCCACAAAAACTGTCGGGGAAAAAAACGCTCCGTGATGAAGGAGGAAAACATGGCGGCCTGACAGGTCTTTATCAGATTCTTGTCCAAATGTTTCACGGATAAAACGTGATCCTGCCCCCTGCCATTCTGGTGTTCATGTGTGGCCATGTGTGAGAGGGCTATAGGCGAAATAGCATGTGCAATTAATTCATAGCAATGTGTGGCTTTGATTGAGTGGATGGATCCAAAGCCAAAACAGAAAAAGTAGTAGAGCGTTGTTGCCCCCTCCACAGAGGATGGGGGCTCTCGCTCAGACCATCTCCAGCTTCAGGCGTTCCAGACACGTGGCCAGTGGACATCAGTTACCGGTGGGACAGGACCCCTCACGAGCTCCTCTTTCACAATTCTCAAGAATAATTAACCCGAAGAGGCAACTGAAATCATCCTCTGGGACAGAAGATTAATTTAATTTAATTTAATTTAATTCCAACACCTTATCATCAAAGAAGAAATAATCAAAAACGAGGAGTGAAATGACTGAAGCATCCAATCACAGAGCACCACGTCCCTGGTGAGGAAGTCCTTCTCATCCTCACAGCTTTTCTCATGTGTTCACATATGTGTATATTACAGTTTTTGTTGAAAACTATAGACCCATGCTTAGACTAAAGTAACACAACTTGAAGGTTTTGTTACCATACCTCAAACACATGTTACCATACTTTAAACAAAAGCGCTGCTTTGCACTCTAGTTGCAATTCTGCAACACACTTACTCCTTTATGCAACACACTTGGTCCTGCATACTACACTCTATTTCATACATAAGACACTTCATTCAAAAATGAAATCTCAGGGTGCCATTTGGAAAACACATGTATCCAAAATACAAAACACAACAGGTAATTACAACCACTCAAATACACTCCTGAAGGCACTGACCAACAGAACAGAAATATAAAAATGTTAAAAGATTTTTTATTTATATTTTTACACCACAAATTATCTAATTCCCGGAGATAATATGTGGTAAAAAAAAAAAAAAAAAAAAAGTATTTTGTTATATTTCATCCAATTATTATTTTGTTTTCATCCCCCACATTTTTTTCTCTGATGTTACTTCCAGGGCAGAGGAAGAGCAAGAGGAAGAGGAGGAGGTCAAGGTCAAGGTCGAATAGCCATGCACGGACCTCTATTTCTGATGATATAAGAGCAACTTTGGTGGACCATGTCATCAGCCATGGCCTGACTATAGCTGTCAGACTATAGCTGTGCTGTGCCTCCTGAAAATGTGCCTTCTGAATAAACTGAAAATCAAAGACTGCAGTGTTTTATGTAAAATAGATTAGTGTGTTCCCCCTGAGCTGAAAGTGTATGCAAGTATGTGTCATTTTGTCATCAGAGTTACATTTTGACAAAGGAATGTTAGGTTCAATTTGACACAGAAAGGTATATTTCACAGTGTTGTGTCATGTTTACTTGTGTAGAGTTTTGGCAAAATGAGGGAAGTTTAGCAAAATGTGCTCAAGCGACGGGCAAAAACTGTAACACACCTGATGTATTTCCACATTTCCCATGATCATTTCCTGTGCCTGTTTCTCGTGTTTGCCATTTGTACGATTTTTATGAAGATCGCAATAATAACTGCAGTGAAGTGGGCAGCTTTGTGTTTTTAGAGGGGCAAAGGTGCTTCTATTGTCATTAAGTAATTTTACAGCAAACTTGCCTGGATCGATGCGAATGAAATCCAGGAAAAAGAGTCGAAGAAACGACCAAAGTGATTAGGATTATACTACCCCAGGAGGGTTTTTGATGAGGGAACAATATAGCTAAAAGCTAAAACAGAAAAGGAGTCTAGGGTCCTTCACATATCCAGAAAAAAGCCCTGTTTGTCTGTGTCACAGCCCACAAATCCTTATGCTCCCCGTTTCCTCTCTACCGGGTGACAAACTTGCGGCTGTGGCGGAGGTGATCTAGTGTGGCTTGTACGTGGAGGCGCATGAGCTGCCACCTGCTGTGGGGCTTTAGTTCCACGCTCTAATCAGCCTGCTCCGGCTCATATAAGCTCATCCTGCCCGCGCTCATCTGTTCAAGGTTATGGCCGCTTACAGAGAATGGCGTCTGACTCCTAGACAAAGTCAGAGTAAATTGTTAAGGGACGGAAAGATGTCTTCTTCCTCTTCTCTTTTTTTTTTTTTCTTCTTCATTATGTTCCGAGAGCCAGCTGTGATCAGATGCAAGCTGACTAATGCAATGCACTCGCTTCATCTGCCAACACTATTCCTCGTGCGCCAGTGTCGGGCCTAGTGTCGAAAGAGACGGTGAAAATGTACTTCCTATGGTTTCATGTAGCGCCGCACGTGAGGCCGTCGTGATGGCGATGATGCGCCTTGGCTTTGGTACAAGAGGGAATCTTTGGAAATAAAAGCCTTGGTTTTAACTCATGCAGACTTTCCAGAACGCTACGGGCTCCGGTGAAAACATCCACACGCGATGATCAACCTTGAAAGTTTGCTGAAGAGAAAATGTGCAGTGTCATCGCTTTAAAAAACCGAGACGCCCGCAGCACCGCATCCACAGGGCCCTCATGCATTTTTAAGCAGCGCTCCACACAAACAAGACGCGCGCCTCGCCCCGAACACGCACTGACGTATGGCAATGGCGCTTTAATTAGTGTCTGACTCGCTGAGAGTGAGGAACTTCTTTGACAAAATGTTGTTCCAAAGACCAGTTGTGCTCCCGCGGGGCAAACTGTTGACTGTGGTATTAGTTCCATTATTGCGGCAATGTTGTTTTTTGCGTATTCATGACCGGTGCCAGTGCTGAGGTAGGATATCTGAGAGAGACAGGGGTCCGTTCCTCATAAACAAAACACGGCCCCAGCGGTCCTTTGTGGAGTTTAATGAAGACACAGTGTTCTGCTGGCCGGCCCACAGCAGAGCACTGCCTGGCCCTGGACGCATTCAGATGTGCCTAAAAGTACAAAATAATAACTATATTAACTCCAAATAAGTCGAGATATATGCTTGCATACGTACTGTATTAACTCCTGTTTGAGAGGCTCGAAGTTGCATCATCCACGGGTGAGGTGAGTGAAAATGTTGCCTATGAATAGAACAGTGGGCTCTGGTCGGAGATGGAAGAAAAATCGCCATTCTTGAGAAGGTTTATGGTAAATGTATGATTCACATAAATTACAGTGGAAGACGGCGCTGTGTTTGGCTCAACAACAATGATCTGGACTGGGCCTGTTCAATTGACTTTGACGCCCATCTCACAGTTTCTCCAGTCCTGCCATTTTGTACGTACATATTGGTCTATATGTAAAGCTATCTATTGTTTTAGGTTTGTTTGTGTTTGTTTGAGCTTTAAGGAGGGGTATTATGCAAAAACATCTTTAGATCTTTTTACCAGGTTGCAATGTTGTTCTCATTAAAAACATACCTGGATCTGTGTTCTGAGGATCTTCACCCGAGGCTATAAATGTACTTTGCATGTCATCATTGCTTCACTATAGCCACATCATACGCCTGATTCTTTGCTTTCTTTCCTTTGTAACAGCTACGCAGCAAAGGGGAGCAAGAGGAGGGGGGAGTGGGAGGGGTTTATGGTCGCTCATTTTGAGGATCAGGAAAGTGAAAGTGAAAAATGTTGATAAAGACGTGTTTGACATACCAAATACCTACAAAAAGCATAATACCCGCGTTTAAGAGTTGATGAAGAAGAAGATAAACTTTATTTATATAGCACCTTTCACAGATAAAATCACAAAGTGCTTCACCCGGTTGCACAAAAATCACAAGGATTACAGAAAGATTTACATAGACACAATCACAGCCTTCTCAACTAAAAGCTTTTGCCAGAGTATTGCCATTTTTTATTCCCTGTATGTGCTTTACACGTGGTACGTTTGACACTAACTCAACGTCTCTGCTAGAAACCACCCTCAGCACAATGACGGTGGAAACCAGGATCGGCTGAAGCCATTTTATCTATATTTTACGAGTCACATTAGGAGGACAAGGCTTAATCAGACTTGTACAAGAGCATACAGTGCAAGTGAGACACCACATGTCATATTATTCTGTAATGTACAGGCCAGACTTACAGAGCCTACAAAAACCGACTATATCCTTTCTCATGTTGAACAATGTGTTAAAATCCTTATGCTGTTTAATAAGTGGAGTTTTAAAGGCTCAGAGGAAATATTGGCGATGTCTTCCCGACGACAGCAGGACACGTGAAGGCCACTAAAGTGAATCCCTGTTCCCTTGGTCCGAGGCGCCGTAATCCACGGATATTTCTTTCACTTTGCAGGGACAGGATTAGCCTTGATACAAACTAATATCGAAGATGAATGAAGGGGTCAGTGGCCATCTCCCGTCCCAGAGCACCTCTGCAGAGGTCAGAATGGGAGTAGGAGAGAGCGTGGTGACCTCCAAACAGGATCAAGAGAATTCCATTATGGATAAAAAAACGTGTGTGTGTGTGTGTGTGTGTGTGTGTGTGTGTGTGTAAAAAATAATGCGAAGACAAAAACAAGTTGTATCACTCAAAAATGAGGACCATGAAGTTATACCCATACATTCTGAGTAGTCATTTGCAAGACTTTTTTTCCCCCTTGAAATCTCCATATTAACCTTAATTTAAGCATTTTAACTATCCTTTAAAGAATAGATGAAAGCAATATATTTCTATAGGCAATGGTCAGTACTTACTAATTAATAATTAATACAGACTCTGAAGTGCTATGCTTTAGTAAAACACTTCTTTGCGGCCTTTTATCACTGCTTTCGCTAATTGCCTTCTCCTTGTAGCATGATTTCCTACAAATGAGCCTGTAAAGAGGAGTGGGGTTATGTGCCACAAGATGCATTGTCTCCCTTTAAACGGCCCATTAGGCTGCAGCTAAAGGATTATGAGCGCCCTCATTAGGAGGCTATAGCTCACCCTGACAGACCATCTCTTCTGGGCACCCCGCCGTCAAGGCTCTGTGAACTGTGTTGGAACAAGGCCGGCCCGCCAGCGCAGAAATGGAATTATTAGCGGCATTGAGAGAAATGGAGCTTTTCCCTGAGTAAGTAGTGCTCAGACCTCGGTCACTGCTGTTGTTTAATCCTCCATTCACTGCGTCATGTCGGGCACGGCTGACGGGGAGAGGCTTTTGAGACAGAATTCAAAAACAGATATACATATAGACTTGTTACTTCCTTCAATCGTAAACAAGGGATGAGTGCTATTCGATTTTTCTCTGGAGCCACAGACAAAATAAACACATACAAATTACAGTCCGCCGGTTTGGCTACAAATGGTCCTGTCAGATGAGTGTCCAAGAAGATCACTCTGGGATAATACTGGGACTCTTTCTGAAGGCTTTTTATTTAATCATGTTTCAGTAAGTACAGTGGGAACCAGATGTTTAAACATACACTATATAAAAAGACACATGGATTTGTTTTCTCTGTGTCTGACAGGAAACCAGAGTTTACTTTTTTTTTAGGTCAATTACAATTTTCAAAGTTATTTCTTTTCTCTAAATGCCAGAAGAATGAGAGATAGTTTTCCGGTTTATTTTTTATTTTTTGTTACTTTCTACAAAGTCTACCTACACTAAGATTTCTATACCTTTGAACAATTTGGGAAAGCCCAGATGATGATGTCATGACCTTGAAAGCACAAGTCTGATTCATACTTGAGTTGCAATTTCAAGACACTTGAAGGTGCCACGTTAATCTGTTCAAACAATAATACGTAATAAGTAGAAAAAAGATGGAAGTGTCCAGCCATCATACAGATCAGTAAGAAGGCGGGTTCTGTGTCCCAGAGAGGAACGTGCTGTGGTCTGTAATGTGAATATAAACCCAAGAACAAATGTAAAAGACCTGGTGAAGATGCTGGAACTGGTATGAGTTTGTCATAATCCAGAGTGAAACAAGTACTGTACCGACATGGGCTGAGAGGGAACTCTGCCAGGAAGAAGCTCTCACTCAAAAAGAAACATCAAATAGCCAGTTTGGAGTTTGCAAAGGTTACAAGGTTAAAGACTTTAATTTTTGGAGACATGTCCTGTGGCTTGACGGAAAAAAAATCATAATTGTTTGGTCATGCAAGCCTGAGAACACCATCCAAACTGTGAAATACGGGGGTGGCAGCATCATGCTGTGGGGTTGTTTTGCTGTGGGAGGGACTGGTGCACTTCACAAAACAGATGACATCATGAAGAAAGGACACTATGTGGAATATTGGAGCAACATCTCAAGACATCAGCCAGGAAGTCAAAGCTAAGCCAAACTGGTTACAAAGTGGCTTAAGGATAACAAAGTCAATGTTTTGAAACGTTTGTATGTAAACGTTTGGTTTTGTAAAATGTAATATAAAACGGTGTAGAAAATTATATCTCTCATTCTTCTGGCATTTAGCAAATCGAAATAATTTGTAAAATTCTAATTGACCTAAAAAAGTAAAATGTAATTCTGGTTTCATGCATGTCTGCGCTCTGGCGTTTCGGCTCTGTTCTCCACACACTCTTTGTTCCAAATGTTTTTGTATTGTACATAATAAGGCTACACTGTCCTTACAAATCTTTATGCGGTTTATTGAACAAGGCAGTGCAGTCGGCCTTGTTCCAGCTGGTGTGCAAGGAAAGAAAGAAAAGACTTGGATCACCAAATACCGGGGGAGGGGGGGGGGGGGGGGGGCATATACCTCCGCTTTAAGTTTGTGTGTTGTTGTGACTGTGTGTTATTGTTGGCTGCACGGAGCTTCGCCGTCCCCGTGCGGAGGAGTGCTTTTGGATGCGGGTTAGTCGACGGAGCTGCGATAGATCCTCTGCATTTGGCTGCTCTTGACACTGCGCTTGAACCCGTCCTATTAGCGGCGGATTAGCACAGCGAGGCTGCGTTTCCGACAGGGGAATACAGCCCCACATTCGGCGCTCGTGTGATTTCATCTCGCTCTTTTTTAATTGCTCAAAACATCTATTCATGCCATTTCAGGCGTGCCGAGCGGCTTTGGGGGGAGGGGGGGTTCTGTGCTAACAGCTAACGCAGAGTTTTGTAGGTTTATGCAGCAGATTCAAAAGGCTTATGTCTGGCTGGCGACAGATCAATCAATCAATCAATCTTTATGTATATAGCGCTTTTACATTTTAGGTCTGCTTTACAGATTTAAAACATAAACATAGATCCTTCCCTGCTGTGATAGTATTCAGAATCACAACTTTTATCTGAGTTTTATTACAGCTTCAAATAACAAACAGATATTAGGAACGCGGAACTAAACATTGTTGTTCTTAACCTCTTAGCCTCTTAGCCTCCACCTGAACCGAGCACCTTTTCTCCAGTTTAGGCTTTAACCAAATCTAAAAGACAAAAAAAAAAAGGAAAACACAACAAAACTACAAAAACACAACAAGAAAATTACAAAAACACAACAAAAAATTACAAAAACACAACAAGAAAACTACGAAAACACAAGAAAACTACAAAAACACAACAAGAAAACACAACAAGAAAACTACAAAAACACAACAAGGAAATTACAAAAACACAACAAGAAAACACAACAAGAAAACTATGAAAACACAACAAGAAAACTACAAAAACACAACATGAAAACACAACAAGAAAACTACGAAAACACAACAAGAAAACTACGAAAACACAACAAGAAAACTACGAAAACACAACAAAACTACAAAAACACAACAAGAAAACACAGAAAACGCAACAAAAAAACTACAAAAACATTACAAAAAGGCTTACAAAATGAGACAAAAATGCGGTGACAACACGACAAAACCGTTACCATCAGATTTGTAGGCCTTAGCTTTCAAATTAGGTGTTACACTCCAGTCGAGAAGCTTTCAGCAGATTTGAGTAAAGCCGAACTGGAGAAAATGCGCTGGGTTAAGGCGGGTGGTAAGAGGTTAACCTCGCGACGTTCGGTGAAACGGTCGAAGCCGCACCGATCTCGCGCTGCACTTCATCATGTGCCATCAGCAATTATCCGAACTACAAGAGTTATGCGGTTCAATCACGCAGCTCATGATTTATTTGTGATCTAATCATGAATAACAACAGCCTGCTTAAAGATCGCCGCTCTGACGCCAGATCATCATTGAAACCCCGCCTTCAGTGTGTTCAGAAACAATTATAGGTCATATGTTTGTATTGCCGTGGTCGTCAGTAATGTGCTCAGGTTAGTTTCAGTGTCTTCAGTATTTGTACGTCACATCTAGAACAACAGAAACATTTCTCGCCTCGGCTCGCAAAGGCCTTTCTGCCCATATCTCACGTCACAAAGTTTTGGAAGCAATTGATCCTCAAGGGAATAATGTATGAAAACGGCGTACGTGAGCTGTCACCCGCCACCTTGTTCCACCGCAGCAGCAAAATAATCCCTTTCCGCAGCCTCCTGAGCCTATAAGTCTCCTCCAATTAACCCTCATCCCGATCTACAGAAAATGTTTTTTTAAATGAAGCCTTAACCCCTTAGCCCCCACCTTAACTGAGCACATTTTCTCCAGTTTTCCCCAAATCTAACAGCTTCTTGACTGGAGAGTTCACAGCCTATATGCCAGTGTAACGCCCCATTTGAAAGCTAAGACCTACAAAACTCATCTAAGCTTGATCCTTGTGTCGTTTTTGTTGTGGTTTTTCATCACGTATTTATTGCATTTTTTTGTGTGGCATTTCTGTCGCATTGTTGTCACTTTTTGTCACCTTTATTAATGCTTTTTTATGATCAAGCCACAAAAATGTGACCAAAACATGTTTAAAAAGCAACAAAAACGTGATGAAAACACAACCAAAAAGGACAAAAACCTAACTATCATGACGGGGAAGAAGCTTAGATTAGTTTTGTGGGTCTTAGCTTTCAAATGAGACGTTACATGGTCTGTAAGGCTGCAAGCTCCCGTCGAGAAGCTTTTAGATTTTGCGAAAACTGAACCGAAAGAGCAACGAAAACGCGGCAAAAAAGGGAACGAAAACGTAATGAAGACGACAAGGAAAGAGCTCGGGCCTTAGCTTTCAGATAAGGCGTTACTCTGGCCTATAGGCTGAAAACGCTCCAGTCAAGAAGCTGTTAGATGTGGGGAAAACTGGAGAAAATGCGCTCGGTGAATGCATGTTTTGTATTGATGAGGGAACAGAAGTAGCTTGAGGAAACCCACAGCTGTGTCCCTCCACTCAGAAGGGCCCACACAATCTCTGAAGTATAGACTAACTATCATTTTACCCAAACAAATCAATCATTCTATCCTTTTATCGCACCGGCAACGGCTCTACCTACCGAGTGAAATTAACATAAGAGTTATGTTAATGTTTGTCCGTAATGGTCTCATAGAAAAAAAAACTCATTTTGAACAAGATGTGTGTGTGTGGGCAGCGGCAGCCAGCAGAGCAGCATCCTGATCTCCCCGCGCTCCCATCACTCACAGAAGGGACACTTTTTTTTTTTTTAACAGGACGTAATCCGTCAATCTGTTTGTCACATCACTCATCTCACACTGTTCGGAGTACAATAAGGAGCCCACCTCCAGGTTTCTCCTCTAATCCTCTTAAAGACACACGGGACAGCAGCAGCCTCCTCCTCTGCTGCGGCGGCGGGAGACGCAGGCTGAATGAGCACATCGCTGGGGCTGGGTACACTGGGGAGGCGGGGGGCTAATTGGAGGAGAGAAGGGAGGGCTTTGGTTGGAACATCCCAGGGGAGAGGACGGGGCCTCGCTCGGTGCGTTTTGACAGACCTCTCCATCAGACGCCACGGTCTCGGGCTCGCATGTATCGTCAAGTTTGTGTTTTTGAAAAGCAGCGAGCAGATCTTTGTACAGGTAGTCTCTCTCTCTCTCGCTCTAGCTTTTTCTTTTGTTTGTTATCACTACAAACCGATCTTATCAGTTTCTCTGCACTGATGCAAAGTGTCACATTGAAGCAAAAAAGAAGCCATTAGCGGAGAGCCTTCACTTTTTCACAGTTTTTAGTTCAATGTAGCTTGGTAATGTTTGTTTGTCTGCTAGAAAAAATAATAATAACATGAAACGCTAACAAACTACAAGGTATTCATTTATGTAATTGACAGTTTTCTCTTAGTGACTTATCCCATCAAAAAGCTGCTTTGAAATGCTAAATTGTAATGTTTTGTTGAAGCTGAAGGATGAAAAGCAACAAAGCAATGGCGGTTTAACTTTACCACTTTACAGTGCATATTATGCATGAGCTACCCGCAACAAAAACATTTATAATCATCATCCACTCCAAGCTCTGGCTGTGTCCGAATATCTATTCCCTATAGAGTCCACTATATAGTGGTCACGCCATTCTGCAGTGGTGTCCAAATGTCCAAAAAGAAAAAACGCTAATGAATTAAAACCGCCATTTTAATCACGTGTTGCATATTTTTCATGAATAAACTACTTAAATATACTTGTTATAATTGTTAGGGTGAAAAGCTGATAACGTTAGATGCAGTATGGGGGTAACATACTACAAAGTGGGTCGAAGCAAAAGGCTTATAAGCGCCCACCCCCAAAATAAAAACAATAACATTTTCATTTAACAATCAAAGCTGTTTCATTTCTTGTACAATGTCTAGTACAGAGCAAGTAGTGATTAAGTGATCATTAATATATTTCTTACAAGTTGTTACCAATGCCAAACATTGGTACATTACTAAAATCACTAGTGTAACATTACCGGAAATCACTATTTGAATGTTATAAGGCGTGTTACTATGCAGCAGTATATATTATACTTCGTGATCCTGCTACTTCCCAGATGGCATTACCATCCTCAGTATAATATCAATTTGTGTACAATTTTTTTTGTATTTTATTTTGGTATAATGTATTATATTTTTATATGTATATTATATATATTACTTTTTTCTGTAACGAAGGAATATAACACATCACTTACACAAAATCTGGGATTATATTAGTCATTACAATTTAAGCCCAGATAAAATGCAGCACCAAATCAAGTTGGACACTGGTGTATAACTAGAAGGAAATCTTGCCCGGTGGCATTATTACTATTTCTCAGTTTATAGTTTGCCAAAAGTAACTCAAAGTAGTGTAACTTAGCTATATTCTTGAAATGGCAATATGTAATACAAACATGCATTTTTATAGCTGTAACTACTAATATAGAATATATTACAATTTTAAGGTAACTTGCCCAACACTGGTTAGATGCTTAGCTATAGCTTGAGCTGTTAAAAGACCGATAACTTCCTCTCTCAGGCAAAGAGGCAATAATTCAAGCTGTTTTCTTCAAGTTATATCCATGTTAAATAAAACGTTTCTGCCTAATATTTAACCCTAAATATTCCACTGACTCTTGAACCACACCGCTCATGATAGAAGAAAAGTAGTGGGCTATGTGTCCAAATTGCCAACAAAATCAGTGCACCATAGTCTACTATATAGGGGTGAATGAGGGGTTAGGGACTATAGGGTGGACATTCAGACACAGCCTCTGTCACTGGTTAGCGTAGCCGTCATTAGCATAGCTGTCAGGTATAGACACTTCATGGCTGTTATTTTAGACGCCGTGTCGAGGCCTTCTCGGGTGTTTACGCGCCGAGAGGTGGGGTCGGCTAATGGCCCGGGTATTTCTCCAATGCAGATGTAAAAAGTCCACACAAGGGCGAGTGGATTTTGACTTTGGCACCGGCCGACCCTCCGGTGCTCGCATCAGCGTTCATCTCTGCCATATTAATGCATGGGAGTCGTACAGCTGTGATGGACGCCTCTGCCGCTGTATTACTCTCGGTGATTGGTGAGGGCGGAACCGGTGCCAACCTAGTGCGCAGTAACAGCCCCGGAGCGAGAGAGCAGCGATATGGAAGTCCGCCCAGAGCAGGCAAAGTTTATTATGAAGCCATTTTAATTAAGGTGTCACAGTATATGATTGTGGATGTGGAAGTCTTTCTCGGTTTATCAATGATGACGCTTGTAGGGATCAGAGGCAAAAGATTAAACATTACGAGGGGCCCAGGGGCGAACATTTGCCACGACAACAGTTAACTGCGGGGTCAAAAATGCATACAGCCACAAAGTGCAACGAAGCATTTGACGTTGTGCATTTGGCAGAGGTTTAACTATGCAACCAAACCTTTAATTAGGCTTTGGATCGTTCATGCGAAAATTGTTGTTATTGAGGTTATAATTGTGTGAATGATTTAATTTGGAGTGAAGTTATAATCTCTGGCAGTATGTTTGCATTTCTTTAGCACCAAGTCCCACCTAGAATTAATTGGAAACCTAATGACTATCAGATCTAAATCAGGTCTACGAAAAAACTGTAGTAACATTATTTTTTAACAAGGGTCAATCTACTTTTAAAAGACATACCCAAATATAAAAGGTTTTTATTATAACGGTCCGTCTAACAATTGTTACCTTCGGGTTGACCATTGTTGGTACTCTTCATTGTGCATTGTTGTTTCAGCTTTTACACTTTCTACAGACAGAGCAAACGAGAAGGAAAAAAAAGTGAAATTCGTGGCTTGTTTTTAAACCCAAACAGTTCCACAAAATTGAAGCTCGGAAAATGCGTCCAAAGACTCCGGGATCGGAGACGTGGCGCTGTCAGAGTGAAGAATCACGACACCATCAGCTCAGCAATAACAGCCCTTTTATTGCACTGTGACGCTAAAGGACTTTAATAACACAGTTTCACATCATTCCAGCAATGAAGTGAGTTCAGCAGTGGATGATGATATATCACACGACTCCACGCTGTTCGGTGCAGTTCACACACGGCTGTCAGTGTGTGGCTTTGTCTTACTGATGCAGGCAGTCTCAAGAGGTTACAAATGAAATGTTTTATTAGTAAGTCACTGAAGGAAGAGTTCTTTAACCTTTGAGGTGGTATCATCAGTGCCGCTCAGTAATAGGTATATCTGAAACTTGCACAAGAGGCTTATTTCTGAAGTAGGTCCTGATCATAAGCCTTTGGACCAGCCTTTTTATGGTAGGAGGTTTAGCTCACTGGGGTAGTCACTTGCCTTTGGATTAGAGGCTTTATCTGTAAATGACTAAAGTTTAGTTTAGTTTATTTGTTTATTTGAGCAGTTGGTCTGCTCAAAAGGAGTGGGCCCGAAGCGCTTATGAGCGCCCACCCCCAAAATAAGGGAACATAGGGCAAAGTAGCAACAAATAATAAAGAGCAGTAATCGTTGTGTTCAGTGGCGGACTGGCACCAAAAAGAGGCCCTGGCAATTTTAGCAGAGAGGCCACATTTGTCTTCTCAAGTCATCTGCGGGCGGCCAATCCGCCAAAAGGCGGCCGCATCTCCGCTTTATTTATTTATTTAGCCTTTTTATATGGTTGTGCGCTACAAGTTGTGATGAGCGGCGAGCGAGCCGCTGGTGGTGCTGCCGCTTGCTGCCATTGCGCCAATAGGCGGCCGCTTTCTCGCTTTATTTAGCCTATTTATTTGTTTGTGATGCGGCCACAACAAGTGATGAGACCAGGCGGCCGCAGTGGCATTTGCCCACATTGCCCAATGGCCAGTCCGTCACTGGTTGTGTTTGTATTTGAGAAATATGAATTGTTTGTAGACCTTTTTAAAGTGTGCCATGTTTTGGACACATGCCTCTCAAGGTTGGTCTGGAGTACTGTTTATCAAAACTCATCCTATCTCTCAAGTTATATTTGCCTTCTCGTTTGCAGAACATATTTTGTATACTTTTAGAGATGTTAGCAATGCAAAAAGGATATTACAGATATTACATTCGATTAGTCCCAAATGGTACTCGAGTTGTATTTCTTTTACTTTTTTCTACTTTCTACTTTTACTTGAGTGATATAATTTGATAGCGAGGCTTTGGTTGAGTTGATATTTTGTATAATCCACTCACCTGTATCTCTGAGAATGGGGGCGTCTACTCCACCCCCCAACCCCTCTCAGCTCTGACTCACACTCTGAGACGCAGCTAAATATTCATTGTTCTCCTTTAGAATTCACGCTTGACACCAGACCCAAATCCAGCATGAAGTCTTCATTTGTCAGGCGCGTGTTGGAGGGCTGTGTGTACAGGGGTAGACAGCAGGGATTAAAAATCTCTCCCTCTCTCTCAGTCCCCCCCCCCCACCCCATCCCTATTTGTCTCTCTCTCTCTCCCTCTCTCTTTCCATCTCTCGGAGTGGCGCAGACGCTGCTCAGCCATTCCCTTTCATGTCTGCGAATAAAGTTATCACAGATCTGGGAGCGCGCTTTGCACGTCGCCCTCGGCATGTCAGGAAACTTGAGACGGAGATGAAACGAAACTAAATAATAGCGGGAGAAATTCTGCAGTCTAATCAGCTGACAGACAAACACGGGGTCAGACAGAGGTCGCGGCTCTCTGCACCCACTACAGCGCACGGCTCCAAACGGTTTCACAAGCGTTTTCGGGACCGAGCCGAGGTTAAGCACAAGCAGTGGTTTTGCCCGACGCCCACTCTTACTGTTCCACTCACGCGCGTAATTATACGGATTAGAGACTGTAAGTTTCCAGTATGTTTTATTCCGGTTCACAGTTCAAATCTCAGAGCTGTCGTGTCTTCAAGTCATTGTGATGTGTTTTGTGAATTAGCGGCTGGTGGTTGGAGAGTCCGCCAGGCCCCGAAGCAAAAGTGACATCGAAATGGAAACGGGAGGAAGCAGAAGTACTATGAGAAATGAAACGCTGTAGAGCCTGTACAAACACTCTTTGGATAAAACGGTCGACGGCGCATAACTGTGGTGGATCCCTCTGATTGCATTACGGCAGATTAATAGTGTCCACACTGCTGAGAACTAAGGCTATAATTACCCTACGCAGCTGCCGATATCCCAAATCTGCCTCGGATGGAAACATTACCCCCTCTCTGTATGATATCGACTGGCCGCTCAGCACCTGCGTCTGGGCTGTACTGAATAAGCGCGATATTTTTCACCTCGTAATGCCCCACTTTGGTTACAGTCACATTAAATACTGTGTCGCTCCCTTTCATATCAGGCAGCCCCGCGGCAAATCAATATTCGAGTTTATACACCCGGCTGAGAGCGCGCACAAATGAATTCATTACTGTCACGTCGTAGGCGGAGAGGCCCTTTTGTCAGAAAAGCAATATTTACCTGCAAAGGGATTATTGTTTTCTCTGATTGTCATCAATACCACGGCCCGGGTTGAAAGTTTTCGACATGTTTGTCTTTGTGATATTATTCAACAGCGGCTCGGGGCGGCGCGGCGTTCAGGCGGGTCGATAAAGCCTCAGCCAGGTTGCAATTAGCCGGAAATTAATCAGCGCCTAGCAGCTTGTTCGCGGCTAAATAATGGCGAGGGGGGAAATCCTACTGCCGCGAAAACACACCCATGAAACACCGGTCGGCAAATCAATCCAAAGGCTTTTTATGGAGATGCTTAGGAAAGGAGAGGGACTCTGAAACGGAGCCGTGATGAATGCAGCGCTGGAGGAAGAGTGTGCACAAATCAATAGCAGATGACGCATTTGTGGCCGGGTAATAGGAGCGAGTCCGACGCGGCAGGCTCTCGGCGAGCGCGTGTGGGGCGGCCATGATCACGCGACAAAGCGCTAAACGTAACAAATCACAAGCGCTAACAGAAAAAGCAACTAGTCATCCACTGTGTTTGGATGACAGGTATTCATTGACCAGTCTGAAGCCGCTCTGGGGGAAGCTAACTGGCAGCTTGACGCACCAGGATACAGTGTTTGGCTATGAGGGATACAAATCCTCATCAACATGCCTCTGGGCACCTCTGCATTCATTATTTTTAGACAGTTTTGGAGCAGGGACTGTATTTGGTAAGTGTCTCGTTTTGTCAAGCTATAGGCTCTGTGCACGGAATCCTTCCGGTTAGCCAGTGTCGGCTAAAGACAACTTTCCGTCCACATTTTAACAAATAAGATTTAAAAAACTGAAAAAAGCTTAAATAAACATCAAGCCGAGTGTATTTAATAAAAAATATTTCAGATGGTGGTGCTTTTTTTTTGGTAACATTTGTTTAAAATTTACATATTTTTGAAATGATTATCCAACAGCTGCATGTGTTTAGCCAAGTACTGTTTACATTTGTATTTCTTTCTTTCAGCAAGACACAGCTAACTTTCCATAGGAATGAAAAGTATGTCAGAAAACAGCCCTTACCTTAGGAAATTACAGTAGTAATTACAGTATTTCTATAGCCAAGCACCAAAGCGCTTTAATAAAACTCTAGATAGGACTTTGGAATGAATGGCAATTATGGCGGCCATCTTGTATCTGGCCCTTCTAACCCAGTGCAATGTAACCAAATGGAAACACCACTTATTTCCATGATTGTTTTGTTTTGTATCTGTTTATAGTTATTTCATGACTCTTTAATAATTGTGACTGACCTTATCCAGCTTCTGACCTTCTGTCAGATCTGGCATAGACTTTAGCTCCATTTGTTCATGGATTTACCTCTGTCAAACACTTCCAATCATTTGTTTCTATTTATATCAAATATAACATCTGTTTCCTACTTTAAAACAGTATTTCTGTACTTTTTAACACTACATGACCAATATTTGACCAATATTTGACCAATACAGTGACACAATGAATGCTAACCACCGGAACCAGTGAACCCTGGGAATAAATGGAGAAAACAATGCTAATACGGCTAAACAACGCAACTAAAAAACGAGAAATGACCTGATCCTGACTGAGATACCGAGACTTAGAAATGATACAACCAATCACAAACAATGAGCATATCTCACATTCTGCTATTGAATCAATGAAAATGTTGCTCCTGGTTTTGCATTGGTCACTAAAGAGGTTAGCCTCGCCGGCCAGTCACAAGATGGTTGCCACGTTTGCCACGTCATGGAGCCTCATGTCCTATCCAGAGTTTTATCAAATATCTTTGTCTAGGACCTTCAGAACTATTACAGTTGACCAGAGTGCTGGATAAAAATGGTAAAAATATATATTAAAACAAGATAAAAACAATAAGAAAAGTGTGTGAGTCTGCAATTTAAGTGCATATCAATTATATAACTTGAATAACTTTTGATAAACGGATAAAACAACAACCTTAGTCACTGTCCAAACAATGATGGGTCTAACTATATCCTAAAGCTCTTTAAGTGTTTTCTCCCATCCACTTTGCCTGACCCACTCTGAAAGCCCCGGGACATAAGAAAATGATAAGTGAATGTCTATAAGCCTGCTGCGAAGTTTCAGCTGGTTTCATCACTTAACAAACGTTTAATGAGCTGCGTGGGCTGATTTAAGATCACTTAAATACTTTACATTCAATTGGAGGATTTGGGCGATAAATGAAACTGCCGCTGGAGCCACACATAATGCCAAAGTCGATTATATAACCCTGGTCAGAAGTGCAAACTATAAGGGTTGATGTGCTGTCATCAGTTTTCATTCCATCATCAAAAGTTGCATTATTTTTGTATCTGTTTTTTTGTTTTTTGTCATACTATACTAGTAGATTTCTCCAACCATAGACATCTGTACTTGGTGGTTAATTGGGTATTTTTATTTATCGTTTTTAGGCAGCTCTGCACATACTGTATGTATGAGCATGATGGATTCTTCACAGGCCTTTGTGTTTTCAGCACCATGGAGAGCTGCCTTTATGTTAACAGCAGTCTACGCGTTACCCTGCTCTTTTTGATCACAGGTTTTGTCGAAGGGAATCACACTGTTGCTGAATTCTCCACCTGGCTCAGAGCGAGCAGGCCACACACAAATCCCAAATGTCATTTCTGGAAAAAGAATGGTTGTGTGAAACAGTCGTCACCCGTCGTCTAAAGAGCAGCCGCCTCCCTTGCAATAGCAACAAATCTCAATGAAACATCTGACAAAGAGGCATATTTAGGAAATGTCAGTGTCGTCGGAGGCTTCACACATGGGCACAGCATGCAACATTTGGAGCAGACCGAGAGGTACCTTTTTATAGACGTAATTATCCTTAACCTCCTTAACTCCCAGGCTTGAGGATTACCAGACAGCCTGCTCGGATGCACTTTCTTCTTTTTAGTGGCACTTGTGTTAATAATGATCTGGAGCTGTTTTGACTCCTTTACGCAATTACTTTGTTGTAACAGTACACTTTCGACAACAGGCACAGAATTCAACTGTGCTCTCTGATCATTTGGAAATGCACTTGGTGAATCCATCCCTTATTACGGTCATTCTCAATATGTTCACTCCAAGTAACAGACTTAAACTAAACCAAGTCAAAGCTTAATAAGGTGTAGTTATTACAAAGTGTTACCGAAGCATGTTGATGAACGAATAAGCAGACCCCTTGCTGTTAATAAACAACCTTGAAGCCACAATGATGACACTTCTGCCCATTGTGCATGTAATCTTCTCTGTCAAAACAGTCTGTCAACCTTGCTTCCAATTGATGATTACTGACCTAAATTAATATATTGAAATACTCTTTTGTCTCTTTCTTTACTGAAGTGGACAATAACTTTTTTGGAGATTTCGCCGACTAAAACACATAGAAATGAGTAAAATGTGACTAAAAAGCCTTTTCATCCAAAAGACTAAAACTAAGAGGGCTGTCAAAAACAAAAATGGACTGTCAAATCAAATCTAAAGAGCCACACACAGTGGGAAACACAATAATAGCGTTATATGTTACCTACATTGGGGTCATTTGGTATTGTTTTAGTAGGCGGCATGCTGTGGCATTTTTTCAACACTCCCCGACTCCAAAAATATTGGAAATGCTGTAGTACAAGTACAGATCATCCTAGCTGACACTTCAGGCAGCTAGGATGTTTCTGCATGCTATGGTGTTCTCGCACATCGAATATTGTTTTACAAACTGGTCTCTTACAAATGAAACCACTTTTAGACAAATAGAATCCTTATATAAAAAAGCTTTAAAGGTTTTTGCCAGAAAACCTGTTTCGTACCACCACTGCCGCATTCTTGAGACGTACAACCTTCTAAACTTCGAAAATGTTAAATACTTTAATTTGCCTGTATGGTCTACAAAATACTCAATGGACTTGCACCACCGCCATTAAGGGGTCGTAAAATTGAAATCCTCTTCTGGCAGAGCCACTCGGTCTATGGTTAGAGGAGACTGTGAAGTGCCCTTCAGACATACCACCTTTGGCCAGACTGTTCTTTCAGTCAGGGGCTGTAACATCTGGAACAGCAGCCCTCTCACTATAAGAGAATGCCCCACATTTAACACATTTAGGACTCAATTAAAAAACTGGTTGAAATCCAATCAACGATGTGCTCATTAGACCCTATACAGATCTCCTAGAGCAGGACTGAACCAAGTGTCAGGATCCTCTGCACAGGTGTGCAAATAATAATTGTACATTTTTATCCTTATAATGTCTGTTTGAACTGTATGACCTGCCCTTGCACCAACATCTATTGTGCAAGTCACAGAACAAACGTTCAGATGTTATTAATGTATGAATTGTATCAACATTTGTTATGTAAGTATGTAGCCTCAACTTTTAAATTGTTTTATGTTTCTATTGTTATTGGCATTATACACCTCGCCCAGGGACAAGAGTTGAAAACTAGCTTTGCAGCTAATACTGACACATTTACAGAAATGTTCATTAATGTGTACTGTCCCTGTCAAATAAACTAATAAATAAAATAAATGATTGTTATGTTTTTTATTACTTTATTGTGTCATCAGTTTCATGTTGCCATTACACAATTAGCATGTCAGAAATTACACAATATTTTTTTTTCACACCCAGTGAAATGAAACCTAGGCGTTCATTCAAACTGGTAGACTAATTTCAGCATCACCGACCTACAGCCAATGATCACTTCCGAGGGGACACACCTCCACACCTCCACCTCAGCCGTAGCAGCCAATCATCGCCCTCGGTCCTCTTTTAAGCCCAAGCAATCATGGGTCATTCGCTTCCCAGCTGCGCTGCGACCCACCTCCACCCCTTCTCAGCCTTTTCCGTCCACGGCTTCTACCTGCTGCATCTTCACAGGTCTTCCGTGCCACCACCAGTGGCATTATTAAAATAATAAGTAAAATAATAAGTAAAAAGCTTGACTGTTTCTGATAAATGAAGACTTAAAAAGAAAAAAGAAATCAAATTAAGTAAAAGTAAATTAAATAAATAATAAGAAAATTGATTTTAATTAATTATATATGTACATGCATACATAATGTTTACACACAGACAATGGACTTTCCTGATGGACTTTTACATTTACTTAAAACCTTTCTTCAACGTGGAGACGCGCTTTTCCAAAAATAACCCTCCATCGCCTACTATGGGTTGTGTTTGGAAAAGACTCTGGGAGACATTTGTCCCTCGTGCGTTCCCAGGTCTGATGGATGGGGAAAAGTTTACTGAAGAGTTGACAGGAGCTAAACCCATCTGAGCATTGTCAACACGAATACATGAGTACGCCTGCTCCTCCGCAGTCAGCCCTGTCTGCTCTCTCTGACACCAGGCTTCACAGTGTTGGCAGTTGGCGCCGGATCCAACTTTTATGTAAATGTAATCAGTGCGGGATTACTGCGCGTGCTACAGTGACTTAGAGGGATCACGGTCTCAACAAAAACAATTTTATCAACTTTAGAAGTGAGAAGAGAGTTAGGATCAAGTTAAACAAAAAAGTGTAGCCTAAATATCTGTCAATAAAGTCAGTAAGCAGGTCCAAAATTGGTTACAAAGAAGGCCTTCGATTAGAGGCAGATTGACCAAAAAAAAAGCATAGGCAAGAGTATTAGCCTGAGGTTCTTGAATTAGCCTGAGAGAGCTGGTGATCTAGCAGTTTATAAAATGAGGAGTTAAAAACATCATTTACACTCTCATTTGATCACACGCTAATACCTTTGGGAATGCGACGAGGACAAATGAAATTCAGCACTGCCCTTGAATCGCTCTTTTGGACGTGCTTTTACATCATCCGGATGAATTATGCAAAATAAAAATGACAAAGTAACTGTAGTGATAAATGCTCGCCATAATTAGCAGCCGTTGCTCGGAGATGATTGGCTGCGGGTGCGGTAATCAGGTGAAGTGTGCGCCTAAACTCCCTCTGGGGAGCGTAAACTGATGAGCGCTACACACAGCAGATTCTCCAGGCGCCAAGGGACTGTCTAGCGCCGGAGTCTCATCGCAGAGGCACTCCGCAGTTTGGTGGGAGGGGTGGGTGGTTGTGGGGCGGTGCATTTGGGTTCTGGGGCTTTGTTCCTGACTGTCTGACACAATGAGGTTAGCGTCTTTACTGATTCAACAAGGTGTTATACACTGGCAGGCTATGGATGGAGCCTGTAGCAGCAAGAAGGTCCCCAGTTTGATTTCCGGAACATATGGCGTCTTTCAAGTGGAGTTTGGATGTTATCACGACTGATTTCTGTTGGATGCTTTGGTTTCAGCATAAAAATGAGCGATAGGCTGATCCCCACGCGAATGTGGCCACTCTATGTCTACACGTGCTGCAGATCTGGAGATGAGTCCATGGTTTTCGCCCTGATGTCGGGACTCTGATGTCGAGCAGTGGGATAGGGAGTTTCCTCCCTGATGGCAAGGACTGAAGAGCGATGGCTGTGCGGTCGACATACGTTTGAGCCTACAACTGACCAAATGATCTCACTCACCAGAGAGAGTTCATAAGCACAACGTCTAAAAAGTATTTTCTAATTTACTACATTCAACCAGATCGATTTCTTGAAAGCAGCATTTGAACACCGCCTTGTGACTGCTGGGAATGCTCATCTGTCAGTCATCATGTGCCGCATGTTAGCAGCTGTCACGTGTATTTCATCGGCACTTTTCACAGAACAATCTTCAGGAGTAGCACGGCAAAATGGGAGACCGTTAAACTGGCATTCTGCTCGAGGACAAACTTCCGTTGTCCGCCAGGTGTACAAGACCAAGCACCAAACCCAGGTTCAATTCTATCAAGTATTATGCCAAAGCTTATTCACTCATCATAATTTTTAAACTTATTCGAGCATTCCTCACTAACTAGTTACAATACAATTCATAAAGCCATACAACAATACAGCACTCCATGTTGGATACTGAAAGTGACATTTAACACGTACAGATTTGTTATGAAGCAACATGCTGGGAAAGTCCCATACGGGTAGGGAAAGCAACTTGGGGAATTTGGCTGATTGCCCTTAGCTCATGGCACTGTGGCATCAATCTCTAAATATAAAATCAAGACATTTCACTGATCAGAAAACCGCTTGGATTACGGCCAAATCCTGCTCCACTCCAATGTGGTCGGCTCATTTTCAGCCCGCGCTAAATCCTGCATTTTCACAGGCACAGATAGATGCAGGGATGACAAAACAGGGGCTGAAAAAAAGACAAGAACAGAACACATGGACACTGGGGATCACATGTCTATAAAAAACCCACAGACAAACACCAGCCTTTCACCAGCGCACGTTCCGCTCGAAGCCCGAGGACAGCGCGGTGGAAAGTGGGTCAGTCGTGGCTTGAATCATCCGGGTCTGACACTCCACTTATTACCAAGAGAGATTAAAAAGTTTGCCATTTCAGCGAAGACGCATGAAAAGCTGTGAGTTCATGTAAAGGTCACACAGACTAAGGTTGAGCCAATAATATATACAGAAATATTGAAGTTGAGATTAAATGTAGTGTCTATATTTAGTATGAATGCTCATGCCGGGGCCAAGACCCGTAAAAAAGAGATCCTGAATTCAGTGTGACTTGTGGTGAAATAAAGATAAAGCAAAATAAAAAATAATGATGTAGTGGTAGTGATGAACTGTGCAATGTTTACTTTAAATATACAATTTTTTTTACAGACCCCAGGGGCAACAGCGAGATCTTTTACTGCGGTGAGCTAAATAAACACAAACATTGAATCAAATGGCTTTACAATTTATTTGTAAGTGTCATCTTGCAAGTAGTCACAAATATATTTGTTTTTTACAATTAATATTTTGCATCACTTGCTCCACCCAATCATCAATATACAATGTAAAGAGCAAGGGCCCAAGAATGGATACTTGCGGAACTCCCGTGTTAATTTTTAGAAATGTGAATGTTTCATTGTTGATCAACACGCACTGCTCTCCCTGTTCCAGATATGATTTGAACCACTGTAAAGTTTTTACACTAGCCATAAGCTGACAAGACACTATTTATTTTTTGACCAACACTTTTTGAAATTACAAGCACTAAACTTAGGGGCCAAACACACTGGCGACGTATCGCACAACGCTTAACGCATGCGTGAAAAAATAGGATTGGTTCTATTTTGAGGAATCTTACAGGCCAATACTTGCATGCCTGGTCTGGTTCCAAACAATCATATTTCTCTGACCACCCACACTAAACTTTGCTGAGACGCCAACACAAGTGTCAATATGAGCAGCGTAGCTGGGAGGTCAGAGCCCAGACCCTCCCTGTCCTCCTGGACCCCCGGGGCATAGCCTCTCAGCGGGGTGTAAATAAGAGTTGTTAAGCCCGATGAGAAGTGCGTTTAAAGCCCCTGTGTCGTTATTGGACCTTATGTGTACTGTGCATGTTGTGGTGTCATACGGAATTACTGCACTGATGAAGCTCATCTTTGCCCAAACATGCTTCAAGCAGCACATTACACTGGATTACTCAGCTTTACCTTCGAGCTGCTGATCCAAAGGAAACTTTCTCAAGTCAATATGACCATCACTGTGTAGACATTACAGCAACATTACTCTTCCTTGCATACATCATTTCTCTATGCTACCCACGTCCTACTGTGTGTACTTTTAAGTATTTGCCAAAAAAATGAAACAAAAGTCGAATCAGGTTTGTTGGTTGGGTTAGGTGGTTAGGACGGGACGTGTGGGTTAGCCCTTTGTCCAGTTGACGGTGGATTCTCCCCTGATGAAACCATAAACTGGCCCCTCTCAGCTCCAGCTGTGGTGAGGAGAGGCATCTCGCCTCATTATTTCCTCAGCCGCACACAGACTGTCACAGAGCGGCGCGGAGTCAAAAATACAGCTCCAGTCTCCTCGCTGCGTGCCCGGGTGACGTCTTTATTACCTGCACACAGGGACCCGGCTCCTGACAGCATTGACACTGGGAAAACACATCTGCAACTTGATTTGGAGAGAAAATAGTTGCAGTCCATGAAGGCCACAAAATTAAGAAATCACATTGAAAATCATTCTTATTGTTGAGCCGCCTTTCATTTATTTCTATGTTGTCAAAATAGTGTCTTCGACAGACACATTTTAATTACCATCACAGGGTCGGGGTCACAGCCCTCACTTCCAATGGAGAGTCTTTAAGATTTCATTATGTGCTTCTTGCTTTGCATCTCTGTTCACAACTGCACACAATCCTTTGCACCATCATTTCTCCAGACGCCCATTCATCAGCACAAACACTTAATAAGGAGCAGCTGTCAAAGGCAACACAGTCCCTGCCGAATCCAGAGCTGTTTTTTTGTTGTTTTTTACCAAACTCTGACAGGCTCAGAGCTATTTTAAATGGGATTTTTATTATTTACCTTACACATAATTTTGTAAAAGTTCCTCAATGTTATTTTACCGACGAGGCACAAGCCATATAAAAAGCAATGAAGGACGACTAAAACCGGGGCCAGATCCATGTATATTTTCACTTTCTTCTTGCTTACCTCTTCCACTCTTATTATCCCAGTCATTTCAACAGTAACTTGATCACAGTTCATACCCCTTGTACTTTTCTGTGTGATTTTGGAGCTAAACCTCAGATGGCCTATTCAGTCTGCGGTGCCCGGGCTTGGAGAACTGTAGCGGGGCAGAGAAAGCGTCGGTTTTACTGCTCTCAGAGGGAAGACATATCCAGGAATGACAGTGCGCAGCCTCTGGGGACAACCGGGAGAAACAGTGTTAGTATGCAGCTGCAGTCAGGCGGTGCAAGAGTCCTTATCTGCTTCTACACAAGGAAAATGCAGAGGAGGGATTCCCAATCGTGTCCCATCCGGGATGTCAGAGCAATTTCAGTTCATGCACAAGCTTGTCCATGTGCAGAGACAGAGAGACTGGGCGGTTCATGGCAGGGGTAAGGGTGTATGACTTAATTGGGGTGGATGTTACCGTCACAAAGCTAACAGATGAATGGATCAAAGAAAGAAGACTTTCAGACTGAGGTGCCGGAGAGGAGGATGCTCTTGGAGATCAGGACTAATCTGGACTTTCCTTCTTACCTACCTGTTGCCATCAAACGAGTGACCTCTGTGCTTTGAAGTACCTGCACCTGGCTCATTGTACCTCACTGTAACTGTGCGGTTTTTAGATTTTGCCCACTCTAGATTTCTAAGACCCACTCCCTCATTACCAAGGCATTTATGTCATACTGACTAAGACACACACTTCCATTCATGGGCATGACAAGAGCATCATCAGAGGCCAGGACTCTTTTAGAAGAAATTGTTCTTTTTGTAGTCATTTTAGTACTACTTATATCATTTAGTAAAAAAAAAAAATGAAATATATTTTTTTTATAGCACTTTTTGTTTTTTTATTTATTTATTTTTTGTTTGTCCAATTACATCATAACAATGAAAACTGATCTCTGTTATTCGTAAGTGAAAGAATTGTTGGAATTTGAATAATGATAATATTCTTAAACTCCAGAGTTTTTGTGCATAAGCGTCCTCCTGCCTTCCTGTACTTAGAGTTTGTTCTTCCAGAAGAACAAATTTGCGTCTGCGTAAACATCTGCGTAAGAACAAACGTTCCATCATTGAGGCCCCTTGTTTGTTTGTTCTGCTTGGATTTTTTGAAAATATTTTTCAATTGGAACTTTATTATTTAATTCTCAACTAACTGACTGTAACAATAACAATTTTCCCTTGGTGAAATTTTTCTGAATCAGATTTTGAAGAGGTGAAGAAGAGCTACTCCAAAGCTAAGCAAGGCAACTTTATTTATACCGCCCATTTTGTACACAAGGCAACTCAATGCGCCTTACAAAAAAAGATAATGCTAAATTATATAGAAACATATTATATAGAAACATCAAGACATGGGAAATACACAATGACCAGCCATTGACCGGGGGGTGGGGCTGAAGAAACGTGTTGAGGCAGACGCAGAACGACGGGGGCGTGGTTAGGGAGGGGGTATGTGTGTGCGGTTATTTACAGTCTGAAAGTCAGTGTAATGCAAAATATGACCCTGAGAGCTCAGTCCTTATCTGGTTTAGCTCCATGGCTTGGCCTTGAAGGGAAATGTTGTCGGCGTAGGAGAGATAAGCGGTCCAGCTGCTTCAAACCTTCTCACTCAGGAGGAAGAGAATTATTACAGTAATAGTTAATAAATGTATAATGAATTAGCTTTTTTCTTGGTCTCAGCATTAGTTCAGTTCTCCAGAGCAGGTCGCTTCCTTCACAGTTCATCCCTTTTCCTCCCAGAGTTGCCAGGTCGTACATAACAGTCCATTGTTGCTGTGCATTACTTTCTGGTGTAATTCCATCACTCGGTTACTCCCTGCTCCAAAGTGCTTGTTAATTTCAATGGAGAGCAGTGTGGTCCGATTGCAAGGTCCTGTCATTCCAAATTTCCGATAATCCAGGGCAATCCATCCAATAAGCAGGTACCCTGTTATCAAGAGTCCAAATAAGTAAATATCTTTGATGTCTCCGACCGACAGGACCGCTAGGCAAACGACATCCATTGCAAGCTGTGAAAATCCGGTCAGGGAAGACGACCGCCTCCGTGGCCTCACTTTGTAAAAAAAAACTATCAATTGCGCTGAGATTCCAGTTAATCAATTCCATAGTTTAGCTACCAGTTGAAGACCTGTTTTTTTCATCCCTGTAGCAACACATTTCTAACATACTGTACATGTCAAAGTCTAAATTGCAGATTTTCTTCATCACAGTATTGTAAAACAAGAAGCGTATTGACTGCTTTTCACTTCTGTGTCTTCTTGTATAGATGCATACAGTATACAGTATTAGGGCCATGAGTGACTTTGCCTCCAGGTTGCATTTGAAAACAGCCCTTCGGGGGCCCTGTCAGTTGTTTGGATCCCACTCATCCATACGCGCACACGCTACACTACTGAACTACTAAATTAGCGTTTGGCTAAAGTTCATTCCAAAACATGATGTGCCAAAAATATGTTGTTTAAAAATCATAATAACTGAATGATGAGTATTTAGGGTATGACCAAAAAGACCAGGGCTGCACAAGACAAGAAAGTTTGGGAACCACACCACCACATTTGAACTAACTTTCAAACCACAAGCCCAGCTGATCCTGAGGCCATAGTGGCAACCTGAGGCACATAGCGAGTGTGCCTCTTTCCGAAGCCTCCCGAAAACAATGGGATCTGAAACGAGCAGTTAGCGCGTTCCAGAGCCAGCGGGTGTGCTTTACCTTCACAAGAACCCTGGTATCTTCATCCTGGCCTCACAGCGACAGAGCCTGCACTTCTGCTGCGTCTGTGCGGGGCTGATAAGCATGTGGTGGACGTTCAGCGAATCTGAGCACTGTCCAACAGAAGAAGAGAGGAAGATCAAAACACAAATGAAACTCAAAACTTGGCTTTTGCATCAGTAACTTTTATTATCCACCTGCTCAGTTAATGGTAGCCAAATTTCCTCTTATTTTTTCCCACTCTCAATCGGCATATTTCTCTTGTCAAGAATAAAACATAATATATATATATATATATATATATATATATATAACATAATGCTAGGTTATGAAAACTTCCTGAACCCATTGTATGTTTATTTTGAGTGACTATAGCACTCACTGCATTGTCCCACTTTGCAGAGGTTTGTCTCAGGAAGGTCGCAATGTTAGCGCGCTTGTCGTCGTCGGGACCTCTGCCTTCATCCAATCACGGCACTTGATCTGGAGAAGCAGGAAGTGCAATCAGGCAGGAGGATCTCCCGCCGCTCCGTGCCATTCATCGCGGGTTTGCATCTGCTCCTCCAGCTCTGAAAAGCCCCGCTCGCTTGCTCGCGCCCTCTTTAGCTCCCGTCCCTGTCCAAATACTCCATCATTATGTTGATCGAGCGCTTCAGACGAGATGCCGGGTGTTTGTGTGTCTCGTCCTCGAAGTCCCAGCTGCTCCGCTAATGCCTCACAAAACGCACACAAGTTACTTCCACAAACACGCCGTCGTGGAGAGCTTGTACGTGGAGCAGAATCCAGTTTGGGAGCGTGCTGTTTTGGTCTTCTGTTGGGTTTTGTGGGCCTTTTGTTCACTTGAAGCACTTAATGGGACCAGTCGCATCTCGCAAACGCTAAAATCGTAAACACTTAATGAAGTTGATGTGTTATAAAGTGCTTTTTTGCCAACATTTACAGGGCGGCGTGTGTGAGTTTTTGTTCGGATTTTAAATTCTGTATTTGTTCCAAGTGATAGACAGTGTGGAGATATAACCTTTGTTTTTGTTTTCCCCCTTCATGTTTCAGATTTTCTTATATTCTGTGCCAAGTCCTCTATTGGCACACACACATATACAGAATGAGCAGTGCTTGTTAACTGTAGCGGGATCTATTTCCGGAGTTTGGCTCCACTTCTTAAACATGTTATTCACCACCCCACAAAGATTGTGTTCGAGAACTTTCTCTGGTCAATTCCTGGCAAAGACGGCGCCTTTCGTGGGGTGGGAGTGGGCAGAGTGTGAAAGCAGCAGGTGGGGAAATGTATTCTAAAACAGCACTTAAACTTAAACATCCCACATTTGTGAGAAGACGCACTTGGACATGTGAAGGGGATGAGCAAAGGCAAAGAAAAGAAAAGGCGACGGGCCTCGAGGCAGCGGCTGTGCAGTGGGTGAGCGATAACTGTTACGGCTAATGCTGTCTAACTGATCGGACATGCTTGTGTCTCTGCAGATCACTCAAAATGTCAGCAAAGTTTCCGCAGTCATTTTAATCACAGCAAAACAAAACAAAGAATTGTCCAAAATCCATTTCATTCTCTGACATTAAATGAGCTACTTGTAGCTAATGTGTTTTAAATCCATGAATCAGTCCAGAGATTTATTTCTATAAAGGTCAAGCACATCACAGAAACACGGAGGTCCCTAAGAGAATAAAACGCTCTTCTCTGTGGTTTTCCAACACAGCAGAGAACAAAACAGCTCCTCTCCACAAAATGTACAGTATGAGCAATGCAGCGGTGTTGATCTCTCCTTGTACATTTAATATTCTATTGACAGCAAACCGCAGACCATAACACCAAATACTTTATTGCACAAATCAAAAAACACGCAGCCCCCTTTAATGTTGCATGTCTTCTTTACGAGCCCCTTTCCCATGAAGAAAACACTGTGCTGAGTTTTATGTCTGCTTTTTCTCAATGTGCCATGTGTGGCCAACTGGTGAACAGACTATACGTATCACAGATGGCCGCACACCGTGTGAGTGAGTGTTTAAAATGGGGACGCCTCAGAAGAAAAAGGACAAATGAACAAACGCCAGACAATGGAGCGTATGGTTAAACACGTGCAAGACAGTGGCCGTTCACTCCTCTGGGTGGATTTTGGATTTATGCCTGATGTCTGTGGTGCACTGAGGGAGGCCAATAACTTGAAGTTAATTGTCACATAATTTCCCTTCCCAAAAGTGCCACGACTGAATGCATGTCATGTGATTATTAATGACCATAACCAAAATACCATATGTTCTAACTTTATAAAGCTGATTTATTACCCCACAACATAACACTTAAGTCAGCAGAAAGCGCCTCAGGCCCTGTAACTTTTTTAATAAAAGTAAATTTGCTTCTGGAAGGAAATGAAAAGGTGTTCTTCGGAGAGCGATATTTTCCCCTCATTAAATATCAGTCTCACAAATCTGTCAGAATACGACGAGGGGCAGTGTCCGAAACAGAGCGTGTAAAGTCACCCAGAAGGAAGCTTTGGAGCGCGGAGAAAAGGTCAGCGTGGACGCGAGGATGAGGAATGCCAGTGAAGGGACAGCATCTGCGGTGAAGCTTTGTCACTCATATAGCTTGTGAGAGAATACCCAGACACTCTGCTCTGAAATGGAAGAAGTGAAACAAACTTTTTCAGTGACAGACCCCACTTTTTTTTTTTTTTTTTATTACTAGGCCCCATCATTTTCTTCTTTTTTTTTTGAAAAGGTTGGTACAGGGCCTTTAAACACTACCACAACAGTCCCACCTGCAGGAGCCGCTTAGCATCAGACACTTCCAGCTCTTTGTGTCGCGCCATTGCTCCACTGGGCTTTCACCCCTGTGCACTCAGCTAAAACACTCGCTCACACTAATAGTAATTAGCCTGTGGGAATATTGCTCCGATGATGTATTCAATGTGTCAAATAAATCCTGTGTAAGTGAATGCAGCATTTAGATAAAGTAAAAATGATTTTGCAGGTTGAGATTGTGCGGTCCCTTGTGTCTCTGGGCTGTTTATTTGCTGGTGGTTGTGGGACGAGGGGAGAGAGAGGGGGGTGATTTGGGTGAATTTATATTAGCAAACACTGGTTCTCTTTCTCCACACTCTAATTAAACAATGCGAGTCTTATTGGGGACAGAGATATCCATAACGCCAACCTGCGGCGCCTAAAAGCCATAAACACAAGACAAATGTTGATCAGCTGCACAGCAGAGCCCTAATCAATCATAGCAGCGAGCGCAGGAAGCCGATTATTTGCCGCGCAGGAGAGTGCTGATGCCGACAGAAGGAAATAAATGAATGTGTTGTAATTGTGAGAAATTCCTGGGCAGAGGTGCACAAGCAGAAGAAGCACCATGCCTTTACATAAGCTCAGAGGGAGAACCTGCTACCACCACCAGCGCAGCAGCGAGAGTCTTGGTGAGCAGTGCAACAGCAGCACCTTGTGGACAGGGAACATCACCACGTCCAATGAATATCTGTAAGAAAAGACAAGGCAAAAAGCATTAGGGCTTACAGTGGATTCAGGAAGATTTATTATACCTCTCTTTCCAAATTCTGAAATAATGTAGCTAAAATGTTATCAATGAAAAAAAAAATAAAGGCCAAATGACTTAAGCATCAGACTGCTACATTATAAAGCTGAACTTTGTTTGAAGAGGTTGGAAAATCTTACCCACAAACAGTAACAATCAGAATGTTTGTGCTAGTGTTTTCTGGAAAATATGATTGTGTATTATCTGTGGCCACTGGAAGGACACAGACAGAATGGCATCTGGCATGAGCAAAATCAGAATATGAATACTCTAAATCAGTGTTTAATAATAATAATAATAATACATCAGTCATCAATTTTATATTGCGCTTTTCTTGACGCTCAAAGACGCTTTACATTGCTGCATTATTCATTCTCTCCATACTCAGTGGTGGTAAGCTACTATTGTAGCCACAGCTGCCCTGGACAAGGTTGCGCCATCGGCCCCCCTGACCACCACCAACTACTCACTCACACACTTCATTCACCCAGGCTTCCTGGTGTTCCCAAACAGTCTCCCATCCAGGTACCGAGCAGGCCCTTCCCTGCTTAGCTTCCAAGGTCCGACGGGATCAGGCAGAGCAATATTTATCTAATGAGAAACTCTATACCTGAGTCTGAGTCAAATTACTGTTATTTAATTGTTTTTATTATGATTTCAGATATGGGGTTGATTACAATAATTTGTAAGGAAAACACAAGATTTTACATCATGTATAACAAATGGTGGGCCCCCACACCATATCAGTTGAGAACCACTGCTCTAAATGAGCAAATAATGCACCGCAATTATTTGGGCACTTTAAATCCCCTGGTAGGAAACTATTCTGTCTCCATGGAATCTTGTTTTAGTTTCTTCCTGTTGATGTCATGGTCATTTTGATATCATTATATTCTTATGTAACTTTTTTATTTCAAAACATTTAATTTATATGAGGTAAATTAGTTTAGCGGTGCAGCTTCTCAAAAGATATTACTTGGTTGGTTATGACAAATAACTAAAAGTGGTTGAACAGCGTACATTTGTTTGTTTCTTTAACATTAGTGATATATCATTGTAGAGTAGGAATTGCAAGGTACTACGATTCTGCCCAATTCAGCACTGTCAGGTAACTGTGTGCAGATGTTTGATCAGCACTCACTCAACAAGATGAAACAGTCCAATATTGTTCTTTCCTAGCAGAGGGGACCAATGCTGCTAATAACAAGCCTCTGTCCAATATCACAAATGACCCAATGCTCATTACAGTAGAATGAGTTGTGATCATTGGGTAGTTTGCGCATTTCCACTGGGAAAAACTTCATTACACGTGCAATGATTGTTTCATACACTTAGTATTCATAACTTAGTAAATTAAATAAATTAGTGTTTTGATAAAGTTGCCTCTATAGACTTGTATTATAATTTCAATAATAGAAATTACCACTGAATTTACAGCAATCAACCTTTTTTTTATGTGTTTGAGGTGGGGTAGCTGATTACCCTCTCTTGTTGTTTTACTATCAATCCGCATAAATATATTACGTTTTTTGTCATGATTATCTCTTTAGCCATTATAAATAACTCGTAAACAGGTCATTGAATTCATAGTAAATGTGAGAAATGTACCTCCAGCGTTTGATCGGTGTTGTTTGGGCAGTTGTGGGGAAGAAATAGCGCTGCGCACACTTCCGGCGCAACCTCCTGCGAAGCACAGAAATACACTCCTGTCCAGGCAGTTAGTTGAGTTTGGAAAAAAACGTATGCTTGGCTGTCATGCGGATGTACAACAATCGTTTTTTTACTGACGGACACGGCCGTTTGACTCCCCGCACATGAACAGTGGAGGATCTCCTCATGTCCAGGGAGCAGGAGCAGCTCACAAGTCAAACTGCGAAGGGCTGGACTCAGAGCTAATGGCTAATTTCAGCTAAAGCTCCGGTAGCATCAAGGCCAGACAGCGAACAGCCCACTGATCTGCCGTGAGTTCTGAACATGCAACTACATTAAAAAAAACAAACACAAAGTACAGTAATCAACCCACGGACACAGTGAGACATTACATTGCGGTGTATTTCATTCTCCTCTAAACCCCAGGACATATGGATTTACAAGCACAGATTAGCTGGGCTAGTTCTTGGCATTTAGCTATGGCTTGCAAACAGTTTCTCTGCATGACAGTTCTTTTTTAAAATAGATGTGTCCTTAGTTGTATAGTATAGGCAGTTGACCAGCCGCCAGTCTTCTTGAAGCTGTTTTCTGTGATTGTAAATGCTCCCTGTCTTTACATATGTGTTGTTGTCAGTGAGTTATTTACTAGCTGGGGGCTAGTAATGTCTCTGTCGTTACCACCTGCCGAAATGTTGGAAACTCCACCTGGATATCCTTTTGAGGAGATCAATTATGATGACATTGAAGTGGAAGAGGTATGATGCACACTAAACTGTAAACAATCTGTATGATGTTGTTTGGAGCCAGGGTTGTTTTGACACTGCTGGGTTATGCTGTTCTAGGTGGTGGGCAGAGGAGCTTTTGGTGTTGTTTGTAGAGCCAAATGGAAAGGCAACGATGTGGCCATTAAAACCATCGAGAGTGAATCCGAGCGCAAAGCCTTCGTTGTTGAGGTACTGGCATGTCCTTAAAATAACTGTTTGCAGAATCATTGCTCATGAAGTGACCGTAATGTTTGCTCACTTGCCCACAGCTCAGACAGCTGTCACGTGTGAGCCACCGTAATATAGTGAAGTTGTATGGTTCCTGCAAAAGTCCAGTAAGTGCCATTGTCTCAACTACTTGTGTGTGACAGGAGGCTTGTACAATAAAACAATATTTACTTTCACCTCCCTTTGCTCAGGTCTGCCTTGTGATGGAATACGCTGAAGGCGGATCACTGTACAATGGTAAAACGTCATGTCCGACTCCTTTTGTTGAAATGTACATTCATCAAACATGTTATGCTGATGTTAAAAACATGACACTTTTAGCTAAAGAGGGGCCGCTGTTAGAGTGGTTACCTGACAAGCTATAATGCTGTAACTTATTTATGAACTGAAGCTATGTTGATAATCAAGCTTGCCTTTTGAGTGCACAGGGAATGTAAAAAATAAATAAATAGCTCTAAAAAGGGCAATATTTAAAAGCTAATTAAGATTGTTTGAATGGAATAGAAAGTAAACTATGCAGCAACAAACAGATGATATGCAAGGTATTCTTTCCAACTTCATATGTCCACAATAATGCAACGCACCAGCAAATACAATTGTGCTGTAGTGATCAATGTACTTCACGTTACACCATTTTTTTGTGGTGCTAGTTGTTGTTCTGTCCTCTCTCATTTAAAGCACTTTAACTCATACTTAGTTCGGCATGCTCTTCTTGAGTGCCCGACCTCCACTTGGTAGAGACACATACACTGGATGAGGATCAGCAGAAGTTCACAGGATACAGAGCACCACTTGAACAAATGAAGGCTATGGTCTGCTGTTGAAGCTAATGCTGCAAGTGCAAGTTTACATACACGCATTTGGTTTAGCGCTTGAACGTCAGCCAATAGCCAATTTTCAGAAAATTCCAAATCCCAATGTATTAGTCTATCTCGATAAGCTGCAACAGACAGTCCAGGCGGTGTTTGAGGAGAAGCTTGTTGTTATTGTGCACTTAATATTCAACCTGAATGTTGTCCCACTTTGTTATGTTGTTTGGTCCACAGTGTTGCATGGCGCCGAGCCCCTCCCCTTCTACACTGCATCTCACGCCATGAGCTGGTGTTTACAATGTGCAGAGGGAGTGGCCTACCTGCACGGCATGAAACCAAAGGCTCTGATTCACAGAGACCTCAAACCACCCAAGTATGTGCCAAAGGGTTTACATGTACACCTAAAGCTAAAATAAACCTAAAATACTCCTTAATAATTGCCAAATTCTTAATTGTTAAAATTGTATTTGTAACGTATGACTTTTTTTTAAATTCATAGCCTCAGTAATAGGTTTTAGAAAAATGTCTTCACAATCCTAGTGATCCTTTCTTGTTCCAGCCTTCTCCTGGTATCTGGGGGCACTGTGCTCAAGATTTGTGACTTTGGAACAGCTTGCGATATTCAAACCCACATGACTAACAACAAAGGCAGTGCGGCATGGATGGCCCCTGAAGTATTTGAAGGTAAATATGACTGGAATTTCATGAAGCGGAAATGCTGTGCGTTTGTTGGAAGGATTTGGAGCATTATTTAAGTTTACACTGTAAAGTGGGTTTCTTCTCATCTTAAGTTACTGGAACCAGAAAATGTATGAGTTTATCACACTCCCACTGTATGAGTGGTGTCCCAGCTCACACCTTGATAATTGTACTGCTCACAGCCTCAGGACATTAGCCCTTGATAGATCATCAGTGCCTTGTTCTTACTGATGGAACATTGGGAGGCATTGTGAAAGATGAATGAAAAGTTACCATGACTTTTTATTTCCCCTGAAACACCGTGTAGTAGACTTTGTGTTCCTCTGGGATTCGAAAACGTGGTGAGACGTGTTCTTGGCGGGGGAAAGGATATAACGAATAAAGGTCTGGCCATTAACAGTTTTTTTCTTTTAGTTGGAGTACAAGGCTCTTGCGCTAAACTGCCCTCTCAGTGAACTCTCTCAAACTCGTAGCACAATGGCTGTCTGGGGGAACACAACAAACTACCCCTGACTCAGTCTGTCTGTGGAATAAGCTCACTCGGTTGCTCTTTGCGCTCTCCAGTTTCTACTAAACAGTTGTTTATAAAGCTTACATCACTTTAAGCATTAGCTACTCGTACTGTAAATGCTTGGTGCATGTTTTATAGTGTTTATGTATTCCAGGGATACCCATGGGTTATAAATGGTATGAGCATTGTGGTTTGAGTGCAGATAATGAATCAGTGGATGAAATGTTAATTTTCAATTTGGACACAAAATGAACTGTTCTTTAATAGTAGTGCCACAGATTACAATCAGATGGGTTCATAAGAACCCTTCTGAATGTCATAGACGGGAATATTGTTCATGCACAGTGGATAAATGTGGAATGTGGATGTTGGTTCACTGTCCCTGTAATGCCAGGATTTATAGTTAGGCTTTCTCTGACTCTTCTTCCTGCACTGAAATCAATGAATCAGTCAATAGCGCGAGTTCAAATATATCTTAATCAACCGCTACTGTTGCATTATTTGTGCCATGGGCAGATCTCCTCTGACTTTCAAAAATGTTTGACGTTTTTATGATCTTTTGCGGATTCTGTTGCTTTTCTTGAAGCCCCAGTAACCTTTGACTGACCGAAACTAGGCATGTCCAAATGGTTTGTCACTGAAATCTGTAGTGGTCGACCGATATGGATTTTTCTAAGGCTGATGCCAATTTTGGGGGATTTTGATTGGCTAATGCCAATATGCAGGGCCAATATTTTTGGCCGATTTTTCTATGGTTCTGGTCTATAATCCTGTAAAAGCATAGACACTTTGCCACTCCAACAGAGGTGATTCAATCATAGTTTCTGTCCCAGCTTTGATTAGTTACCGTTAGTATTAGCATAGTTAGTTAGTACACAAAAAACATGTACAATAGGCCAGGATGAATGACGTGATGTGTGTGAATGCATGGAGGTGGTCAGAGGGACCGTTGGCGCAGATGTGTGCAGTCGCGACAGCGCTTCTGTCAATCTCCCCAGGGGAAACTGAAGCTACTAACATAGCTTACCACCACCGAGTATGGAGTGAATGTAAAATGTTCTCATGTAAAGCACTTTGTGACCATGTCTGTGAAAGGCGCTATATAAATAAAGATCTTCTTCTTCTTCATGCTACCATTAGCATTAGCATTCTGTTGTTGTCCGCGGCAATCAAAAATACAATTGCAGAGGTTAAAACTAACTGAATTCTCCATGTCCTTAGCTTCAAAATGACGTGCAGCATGTCCATATAGACTGAGGTTTAGTGAAACTCTTTCCAATGCAAAAATAAACCAGGAAGTCTGTATCCCTTTCGGTCCTGGAGATATCGGCGCTAGATCAGCCAATGGCCGATATTGTAAAATCCCCAACTATCAGCCGGCTGATATATTGATCAACCTCTAAAAATTCGATCATGATTAAAAAAAAGTTGTCTTTATTTGTCTAATACAAGTTCTATGGGGACAGTAATGAAGCCAAACATTAAGTTGGAGAGAAAAAGCAAAACTAATTTAGTGACACATCGTATCAAGTCTGTACAATTTACATAAAAGACATCAACTTCACCGAGCAACGCAATGTAGGGTCTAGTCTTATCTTGTTTTATTAACCACCTAGACTCCTCTGTAATCCAACAGTGAACCATTACCCTCTCGCTGAACTCTGCAAAGATCATTTGCATCAGTGTGAAACACTGCTTTTAAATAGGTGCTCTCATAAGCGCAATAATTAAGCAAGTCCCTCGCAGTTCTTAGATCCGCTTGGCGCCCGCTCGAGCATAAAGCGCCGGCGCTCTCCCCAGCCGCGCCCCTAATGCGCCGCGGAGAATTACTTTATCAGTTCATTTTGTCAATCCCTTTCCCCTGCTTTGAAGCGCACCTAAGCTCCCGCGCCGGGCTCTTTTCTCTTCTCCCAGGCAGCAATTACAGCGAGAAGTGTGATGTGTTCAGCTGGGGCATCATTCTGTGGGAGGTGATCACGCGCAGGAAGCCCTTTGACGAGATCGGAGGGCCGGCTTTCCGGATCATGTGGGCCGTGCACAACGGTGAGTGCCATGTGAACATGCACCTTCTGAGGGAAAAGCTATAAAAAGACATTGTGTAGCTTTTGAGGTGTAGAATCGAAATGGCACTTTAAGCGGTCGCAAATGGCAAATAATTTCCTCTGAAAAACAGACATTAGTGCCACTTATTGTGTTTGAAATCATGAAATGTGCCCTGAAAATGTATTCTTGATATTAAAATGGAAATATCATTCAGTATTTTTGCAAAATCATTTAACCCTTCTGTGGTACTTCTACTAATATCAACATAAGAGCAATATCAGGGTAAAAAGAAAGAAGAAATAACGTAATTTTTCGACAATAATGCATTTGTTTTGTATACTTTATTGTAATAGTTCCACTTTTTTGTTTTCTTCTAGGCACCAGACCACCATTAATCAAAAACCTGCCTAAGCCGTTGGAGAGCCTGATGACGCGCTGCTGGTCCAAAGACCCCTCCCAGAGGCCTTCGATGGAGGAGATCGTCAGAATCATGACTCATCTGATGAAGGTACTTTCCATCACTTTGTTTTCAATTGTGCGGTGCAGCGAGTGTGGATTTGACGCTTATAGCGTGGTTGCCCTTATAACGTGTTTTTTTTCCCTTGGCAGTTCTTCCTTGGGTCTGAAGTGCCCCTGCAGTACCCATACCCGTATTCAGATGACGGGCAAAGCAACTCTGCTACTAGCTCTGGTATAAGAAATGTGCATTTCTTTTAGTCTGCAGGAACAGGTGACTCTATGAATGCAACAATTAACAGGATTGATTGTGATGGTTGATTAATTAATTAAAGACTACTTTAATAACAGCTCATTGGTATCTGGACTATGAACAGATACCATAGTCCAGATACATGACAGGAGGAAACAGTGCGACATTCAATAATAAATGTCCTCGATATTAACAATATTAATGTGATTTTCTCAATGAAAATGGAACACAATTTTTTATTTAAAAAAAGTAAATAAAAAAGGCCACTAATATTCAAATAATAAGCCATAGTTTTTATACTTCTACCTTTCAAACAGTGTTGGTCATTGTTCAAAGTACTTCATTTCATTATTTGAGTAAAAAATCAGATACTGGTAAAATATTAGTCCAGTAAAAGAAGCTCAGCCAAATGTTTGTAATATGTTTTGCTGTTGAAAATACTTAAGAATTCAAAGCAGAAAGTACAAACCAGTTGAAATAAGTGAGACACATTTTCTTCTTTGTTGTGAGTTAGTGACACTTGACAGAACATCTGCACAGCGCCTCCCACTGTTCTGGAGTGTGCATGAGGCTTTAATAAAATGAGAAAACCCCACATTTAGAGTAGAAAGTAATTTAGAAAAACACTACTCAAAGAAAGTGTATATCTTTGAAAACTCAGAGCAGTATTTATATATTTCATTTTTGACCGTATCTTCCATTAAAGCTTGCATTTGTAGTATTTTGAAGTGTCCATTTTGGAAGGAGAAAAACATGGTACACTGTGATTGCATTTGCTCACGCCTGTTTTTAACATCAGGGGCATATGTGGACTGCAACACTGGCAGCAACAAAAGTGATGCCAACATGGAGCACAGCAATTCTCAAGGGAGCAACGACACCATCAAGATTACGCCCCAGTTCGCCCCTCACTTCAGACCAAAGGCAACAACAACATGCCACATTGTAATCATGTGAAGCTGTGCGAATGTAAGGATTTTTAAGCCTTTTATTCGTCTCATCAGGGTGACCCGCTGCGGAGCCTGCCTTTGTCAAGAGGGGGCAGTGTGGAGAGTCTGCAACCTAGAACACTGGTGTCCTCTGACAAACGAATGAGCGCCGACCTGTCCGAATTGGAGCCAAAGATGTCGTTCGCCCCCTCAGGTAAAACAGGGGGACATGGAGCAGAACAGAACGTCACAGTAATGAGGAGTGTTTTGACTTTCCCGAACACCTCCTCAGTTCAATCCCAGGCTCCTTTTCCTGTCCTTGAGTTTCACTTTGTCTTAATCCCAGTGATTATTGTGTTAAAAACCTTTTGAGTCTTTATCAAATTCAACTGTATTTCCTGGTTTCTCGAGTGTAATTCACAGCAAGTCTAAAGCTAGTTCAGTCAGTGTAGAGCCTGTTCCAGTAGGGCCTTCGGAGGGGAGTTATACGACATTAGAAATATAAGCAGCCAAAAAACAACAACTTTCATTCAGTTTAGGCAATCTAGAATAAGTGATTCCCACACATACATGTATATACGCATGTGTTTAGACAGCCATTAATAGATGTGTATTGCTGATCTGAGAGTTATCATTTTACACGCTTAGTAGTAGAGCGGTTATGCATAAAAACTGTGAACTTTGTGAAGAAAGCATAACAGTTCTACCAGTGTTATTACATATTATAGGCATTAATTTCAGATGTGGAGGTAAACTGGATTTGACTTCTGAGGGCAGCCATCTTGGATTTTTCAAAATGGCCACCGTAAAACTTATTTTTCCCAATCTTTTAGCTTCAAATTGACCTATAGTTTTGATCTTGGTGTCAAAACCTCAAGTTTAAGGGGCAATGAATCCAATGGAATCAAATTCAATAAGCTATACCTGACCACAATGCTGTTTTACTCTTTAACAATTTTACTGATGTTCAACTAAGCATCATGGCACACTTTAATGCCATAAAATACAATTATAGGCAAGGAACATTTCATGCGCAAAGCAACTCAATGTGCCTCACAGCAACACCATAAACACGATAAAAACAAAACAAATCCATTAATACAATGCATAAAGTATATTGATAAAAAAAAATACAAATATGTATTTATCAAAATTATATATTAAAATTAGTTAAAATACAGTCAATTGCCATAGGCATCAGTAAATAAGTGTCCTTTCAGCCTGGACTCAAACAGTCAGGGTTGAGGTAGGGCTGGGCGATATATCAATATTTAAGATATATCGATATTTTTTTAAATGAGATATGGAATTTGACCATATCGCATATATCGATATAATCCACATTTGCGCTGTAATACTTGCTTCAGGCAACCCACTGATCAGAGTCTCTGCACTGCGCCCCGGCCCCGCCCCTCCTCAGACACTCTTCAACAAACATGAAGAAAGCAACAATGTCTGTGAAGCGTGCGGAGGAGAGCCCCTTGGTTGGTAAAACAAAAACCAGTGGCTCAATCATTTGGAGATGGTTTGGATAGAAGTGAATGTAGCGGCGAGAAATGGTGGTGACGTGCGCTGCGCCATGTGCTTTTGTTTACTTCTCAGTATAATTAAGGTTTGCGGTAGATCGTGGATGTACTGTGAAAATATCAGCGTTTGTAATGCTGCCACCGCGAAGGACTATTTCTACTACTACTTTTCGCCCGTTAGCATTGCGTTAGCCGCAACGCTAATCACTCCATTCCCACCCGCTCTGATGCGCTGATCATAAACCCCCTCAACTCCGGATTCACACGTCTGTGCCTTCAGTCCACTGAGATGGTGAGCCTGTGCTGCTTGTAAAGAGTCGTTTGTGGCTCAGTTTAGGAGGCTTATGTTTGGGAATGCTTTGGATAAAGATAAGAACTTATCTCAAAACCAAACTAAACCAGACTAAAACACAGTTAAATCAAGAGCAAATATCAAGAAATGTTTGGGCTATTTATTTATTTATTATATTTCATGATTATTAAGGACTAAAAAGTAAGTAATACTTTAATAAGTCATATTTCATTGTCTCAGTTTAGGCTTTAGTTTAGTTATATGCAACATAAAGTTATTAACAGCAAATGGGGTAGAAGAAAAATAAATAAATTAAATAAAAATCGCAATATTAAAACACTCCTATTTGGCAGTGACTTTGACATTTAATTTCACAGCTCTCACTTTGTGGAAAAAATATCGGGATATATATTGTATATCGATATTCAACCTAAATATATCAGGATATGACTTTTGGTCCATATCGCCCAGCCCTAGGTTGAGGCTTGTCTCACATCCTCACAGAGACTGTACCACACCTTTTGCTGTATAAAACTGAAATGCAGCCTCACCGTGTTTAGTCATGACTCTAGGAACCACCAGGAGACCCCTCCATGCGGATTTCGGGGCCCGAGGTGGTTCATATGTCAGATGTGATTTGGTGCCCAACCATGAAGGTTAACACAAGCAGAGCTGTTTTGAAGTGTATTCTCTGAGCGACAGGTGCAGACACCGGAGCACTGTATTTAACTGAAGGAAGTTGTTTTGCATCCACACACTAATCTGTGCAATGACAGTGTATCTACAGGCCCATTTTCATCTACTGTCAGTGAAACATAGATCTGAGTATCGTCTGCGTAATTGTGATAGGACACGTTGTTACTAGATATTAATTAACCCAAAGGAAGCGTGTACAGATTGAACAAGAGGGGGCCCAGAATTGACCCCTGGGGAACCCCACAGGTCAATGCCGTTCTGAGACAGTTTCCCATTGAGACACAGTAATTTCGGTCCTCAAGGTTAGGATCTGAACTGCTCGAGAGCCTTTCCAGAGATTCCCACCCAGGTTTTTAACCTCTCTAGTAAAATCCCATGGTCCACTGTGTTAAACGCAGCACTAAGGTCCAGCAGAACTAAAACTGTGACCTTGCCTGCATCTGTATTTAGCCTGATGTAATTTGTCACCTTGATCAAGGCCGTCGCGGTACTGTGGGAGGGTCTGCCATTCATTTTTCCCATGAATGGCAGATTAGATATAGGCCGATAATTATTAGTTTCTGTGGCATCAAGATAAACAGATAAACGTTTAAGTGCAAAGTTCAACTCAACTTTGATTGAAAGCCAACTCAAACAGATGTGTTTTTAAAAGTGAAAATACTGCAGTTAGCAGCAGCATGCTAATGCTGAGTCACACCTGAAGTAGTGAAATAAGCTAATATTGGCTACTAGCTTTTGCATTTTAGTTAGAGAAATACTGTTACAGAATCACCGATATAACATTATTTATAATGCATTTAAGCAAAAAATCTGGATCGGTGCATCACAAATTTAATAACAAATACCATTAACTTGTCCTCCTTGAAGCTCACTAGCATACGGGGATGGCTTCTATTGTATTGTACATTTAAACGTTTTTGCCTCTCTAAGTCATTATTGGACTGAGGATTTATAGTAAGCAATAATGCAAATTTGAAATGTGGGATTATATTTCTCCAGTGAGGTAATGTCAGTTTTGGAGAAAAAAGCAATGAAAGTAGTAACATTTATTTGTTATTTTTTATTATATATATATATATATATATATATATATTATAATAATAATTAATAAAACAATTGTTTAATATATACATATTTTTTTAATTATGTAATTATTGTTACTCTGTAATTACCTGAACAACTGCTAAACATGGGTTTTGGACCATCCCATTTGCAGCTGATGTACACGTTTCCATAGCAATATGGGCAAATTCTAACACTCAGCACAGCATATTTTTGATACTGGACAATGCAAAATAATATAGCAACATGTTTTAGAAATGTTAAATGCATAGAAATACACTATTTTAGATACTTTGAATATGATTTTGTTAAGGCTTAAAAAAATCAGCATTTTGGCATTTTGAGGTCAATGACTTCTCACAGTCATCAGAGGTCAAATACAGCTGATCTCCACATCTAAAAATAAACCTTATGGTATGGGCTAACTGTGATAAAACGTTCATGCTTTCTTCATAAAAATGCACAGCTTAACCGCTCTACTGTAAAGAGTACTCCGTTGTTCTTTTAAGTCATCCCATTAGAACACCTCGTCAATGTCCTGTTGCACTCCCGCCTTGAGACTGCTCCCTCCGTCTGTTCTCTGAAGACTGTCCGTCAGTGCAGCCGTAGCGTCTGTAGCAGCTGTATGTCTGGTGCGATTGCGGGTGCATGCTGCCTGCACGTCCTTGTGTGCTCTGCATGTGCCTGGCTCCACATGTTGGTGTGCGGCACACAAATGCCCGCTGTTAGTCTGCATGCTCTGTGTAGTAGCCGTCTGTATGTGTTTTCCACAGCACGTCCGCAGTATAAACGAGGCCACCGCAAAACCGCATCATTTGGCACCATTCTGGATGTCCCCAAGATCGTCGTGACAGGTATCACTGGACCCCCAGGCTCCGCTGGTAGAACGAAAGCGGGCCTGGCTGAGCACTGGGCTTGTTCTCTTCAGACATGACTCTCCTGTGTGTCACTTCTGTCAAATTTACATTTCAAAGCCTTCAGGAAATCCCACATCACTCTTTACATATCAAAAGAAAATGAAAAGTTTGAAAAGCTTATTTTTGATTTGCCATTTTCATAACAATATTGTATTAGACATTTATTCTATTTAAGAAGCCTTTCTTTTTGCAAATAATTAAATCAGATACTGTATCTCAAATCTGGTCACAGTGGTATACATTTCTGTCAAACATCCAAAGAAGTTGATCTCATGGGCTTTAATGTAGAAAAACATGAATGTATACAACTAGAATATCTTCAGTACATAGTGACCTGTCCTTTGTGTCGCCTTTATATCTGAATGCTATGGACATACCTGTGGCCAGTTTCCTTGTGACACACATTTGCAGCATCATGTCTCGTGTGGTTTAAAAACACTGCATGGATTAAGGAGTTGCCATCTTTCCCACTGAAACCTATTTCACGATTTTCAATAAAACACTGCTGACGGCATAATAAAATCCACCATCTGATAAGTAAAGCAGGTTTCAGTGGCCCCCCATGTGATGGCCTCCTAACCCATGGCCCTCCCTCTCCTCCTTCTGCCCTGTGTGTGGTGCAGCAGATGTGACTAGCTGCTGGTGTGTGCTGTGTCTAAAACCTGTCTCTTTATCTGATGAAGGGCACCAGAAGCATGGCTGATTTCCCCCTTGTTCTCTTTACATCCATTAACTTTGACTTTATGATTCATTTCTCTCACTTTGAAGGTCAGAGCTATTATTGTAGATTTGAAACAAATGGGGACATGTGCATGTTTAAAATTGACTTCTATTTCGGAGTCATGAGTGACGTAACATTTGCTTGGCTCATTTGGGGTAATCAAATCCACGCATGTTACAGATGAGCCTTTTTTTCCTGCATGAACATGTGAAGGGACTGCAGTAGAGATTGAACATAGGCAGATTATGTGCACTCATTTGATATATTTACACACATAGACCTAGTATATGATGATGGATGAAAGCATTAGTCACTATTTTCATCAAAGTAGTAACAGTGCAACGGTATAGGGCTGGGTACCTTCTTTTTTTTTCGAGACTAGTACTTGGTTTTCGATAACGATACTTTTACCGATACCTATATTAAAATATCTGTCATCTCCAATGTTGGTAAATGTGTGGGAAATGGGGAATAATTTGGGGGGAAGATTGGGAGAAATTTGAGCAAAAATAGGAAAAAGTTGTGCAAAAAAAAAACTTTGGGGGAAAATACTGAAAATAAAAAATAGGGACAAAATAAGAGGGGGGTGAATTTATTTGAGCTGAAACAACCAAGTTGTTCCCCATACCTGCTTTTGATTAGAGATGCACTGATCTAGCTTTTTTGCTTCTAATACCGATACTGGGGGTTGGAGTATCTGCCGATATCTGAAATTAACCGAGACCAAGAGACACTTTTACATTATTATAAATTGATCTGATCATTACAACGTGTGCATTACAAATATGTTAGATCAGTTATTCTTCATTTCATAAACTAAAACACACACACGTTGCAGCTTGTAATAGCACGCTCCCGCTAGCGTTAGCATGCTGTTAGCCGCGACATTTTGCACAATGATCAAAAATACATTCCAACTCAGCGACTGTATTCTGTGTTTTAAAGGCGGTGAGAGCCAAAACTGGTATCGGTTCAGTATAGGATATTTGTAGCCGATACCCGATATCTTTTTTTTTTACCAGTATCGGATCGGTGCATTCTTACTGTTGATACTTGAATGTTGTCTATAGCGGTCGTACCTAAACTTTTTTTTTTATACCATGCTGGTGTCATTTAATGTAACTCAGCACTATGCAGGTAGCCTGCTTGTTGTTGCACCTCATTTCTGTCACTGCTCCGTCTCCCTCTGACGCTTGGTAGAGGCGGAGGAAGTCATCTGGACCCTGTTGTCTGACTCCTCGGTCGAATATTTGTCTTACGTGCAGTTTAATAAAAGCTGACATCAAATATAAATGTTAGAAAAAAAGTTATAGTATATAGAATCAGTGTCTTCATAATTGTAGACACTTTTATAACAAATGCAGCATAAACAGCCTTTTCTGGAGCTGGTACTAGTGTTGCATGGAACAATGGGGCAAGGACGGAGACGACGTGGTTGTAGAGCGGAAATCTGTGCCTTGTGTGCTGAGCTTATTGAATAGAGCCTGGTGCTGTTGAGTGAAGCTGTAGTGGTTCTTAGACCTGCCTTAAAACTAGTCCGTGGTTACCTTTCCACCCAATGTATTGTATAAGCATGTTCTCTGATCCGTGATGTCTCTTCCACAGCCTCGTGTGAGTCACAGAGGCGTCGCTCTGTCCAAGACCTGCCGGGCATCTGCAATGAGTCGGGTCCGGTAAGTCTAGTCAACGGAGGGCAGTCACAAAGAGGGTCAGCGATGCAAAATTGATTCCAGTTGAGCCAAAATTGCAGGTTCAATGATTGCAACTCTCAAGTCTACTTTACTTAATTATGGAAGCAACACTCGTAAAAACAAAACTTTGACCTCATTCACCGTTTCCACTTTTTGTTATTCATCTTCTACTCACACGCTGCTCAGAAACTCCCACTGCATAATCTGTCAAAAGCCTCAAAGCTCCAGCAGAAGAGAATGTGTGGCGTTTAAATGTAGCCAAGGAAGATCAAACTGCTGGAGGAGGAGAATCCCGGCGTTCGGCTCAAACACACTTTTGAGATCTGCTCTGAGGCTCGGAGCATTTCTGCTGCTTTCGCAAACATAACTGAAACTCCGAGCACTTTGTAGCTGCGAGTTCATTCAGAGTTCAGCTTGACGTCCTCTCTCATGTCAAGTTTCAAAACCAACTGCAATCTGTGAGCTCCAGCGTGCCCTTCTTCTCAGCTTTCATTCAATACATGATGTCAGTCAGCGATAGCAGTGTAATGTTGACGATGCTTTATGTGCATATGTGATATACAGGGGAGCAGAAACAGTAGCCGCTCGTCCAGTCCCAGTGTGCGGATGATGCCGACAGACAAGAGCGGCTCTAGAGCCTACTTTTCCCCCGACGACCCCACAGGTATCGGCTCATCAAACAGTCATCTCTCTCGCTCATGTTCTCCACACTCACCTCTGTGTTTCCTCAGACACCAACGGCTCAGACAACTCTATTCCTATGGCGTATCTTACCCTGGATCACCAGCTGCAGGTACTTTAAGACTTTCCACTTTAATGTGACAATAAAGCCAGTTATTCTCAAGCCTAGACACTTTTTGTTCTTTGATATATTTAACATTTATTTAAATGTTCTTGTTTCCAGCCTCTGGCTCCATGTCCAAACTCCAAAGAGTCAATGGCAGTGTTTGAACAGCATTGTAAAATGGCTCAAGAATACCTGAAAGTACAGACAGAGATCGCCCTGCTCATCCAGAGGAAGTAAGTCCGGCTCTTCCAATATTGCTTTGCCGCAACAACAATAAAATGAAATAGCTGAAAATGAAATAGGATGAAAATATGTTGATGTTGGCAGTTACACTAAGGAACATCACACTATAAAACTTGTTCAGGGTAAAAGTTACTGTCTAAGTAGAGGGCATCATATTATCTGTGATTTTCTTCTTCGTGTTCAGAAAGGAGCTCATCGCTGAACTGGACCAGGATGAGAAAGACCAGCAGAACACCTCCCGTCTGGTACAGGAGCATAAGAAGCTGCTGGAGGAGAACAAGAGTCTGTCCACGTACTACCAGAAGTGCAAAAGGCAGCTGGAGCTGATCCGCGTGCAGCAGCAGAAGAGGCAGGGCACGTCATGATGATGTCTGTCCACTGCGTAACATGTCCCACCTCTGCTCAGAACAAACCTTTGCACATCATCACAGCGTGTCTGTGGTGCAGACCAAACCATCACCTGCTGCTGTTTCTGCGGACTGTCTTCCACTGAGGAGCCAGTGTTTCACATGCTCAGGGTTCCTACGCTCGAGCAGCCTGTTATTCAAATCAATCAAAGGGAATAGTTATTTTATTTATATAAGAATATATACATGTGTATATATATATATATATATATATATATATATATATATATATATATATATATATATATATATATATATATATATATATATATATATATATATATATATATATATATATAGTACATGAATAGTGTAGGAGCCCCGTGTGCTGCTCTCGGGGCCTGGCGGCTTCATGCTCTCTGCTTCAGTGGGTCATTTGGTTTCTACACCGTCTGGCGGCACACGCTACAAAGGGCCGGAGCGGACGGAGGAGAAAACTCAAGACTGTTTAAAAACTCACGAACAAACACACAAATCACTGGTCGTGTACCAGAAGGACACCAATCACCGCGAGTTACACTATCGGAACAACACAATCTTTACACGCAGGCGGCTGAAGATCTAACCGTGAGTTTATACCATTTTGTACTGCAGCTGCAGGTTTTCAAGAATGTGAAACCAGGGGCGCTCCTCAGCAAAAAAAAAAAGTGACTTATGCAGTGTTTGTGAATGAGACTTCCTTGTTATGCAAACCCCATCTTCCCAATCCCTCCCATACTCCTATCCCTGTGTTCAAAGGAGTCCAGCTCCACACAGACGCCTATGAATTGGACTCTGGAGTGACCGGCTGCTGGCCACTCTCTGCGGCTTTACAATGATGTCAGTATTGTTCCTGTGTGTCTATCTGTCTTTTCTATTCACTAGTTTTTCTTGTATGATATCCCTCATGTCATTCTTCACAAGGATGGTATTTTGTCAGACAAATGGAGTCGAGCTCTGAGTACAGTTGTGGAGTTTGGTTTTAGTTCACATGTTGCCTTAGAGGTTACCCGCTTTTAAAGTGCTTGTTTTATGTGAAATGTTATGCAGCAGAAAAGATGTGTAAATGTACCAGACAGTAAATGAATTCAGGTTTTTCAGGCTGGATTTCCTAGTTCTGTTGAATGTATGCTGTCCGCTGACAATGACTCTAAAGCAGCCTTGTTAACCCGAGAGAAGACGGGGCTGTTTTTCTTCAACATGGACATCCAAAACGGTGTGCATTCAAGAACAATCGGATGTGACTTTTTGTCCCGCAAGTATTTTGCACACTTGTGTTCACCTTCATTAAGGCTTTTAAATGTTTTTGTCTTTATGGCAAGTCATGGTTTTAAGGGCACAGGAGTGAACTTCACCCTGTGTCTTTTTGTTTACTGAGGATTCATTGACTACCCAACACTGTTAACTTGTTTTGAAGGTAAGCGCTGATGGCTTGTGTTTACCATGAGAAAGGACTTTGAAAATAAACTCAGTTATTTGAATACATCTGTTTTGGATTTGAAAAACACTGTCATTCTGAACAGGGCAATATGTCCATAAAAATGATGTGCTCACACTTGTTATAAACTCTAGGAATGTAACTTGATACGCTTAGTCTGAACGTCTCTTACACTCTAACCGATTGCAAAGGTTTTAAGATGCTTTGATACGATATACTTGTTCAGCTAAGTATTTGAGTTCTTTTGCCCCCAAAAAGTATTGATCCATAAATGATCACAATCTCCGCTAAAGTGAGAATGTTGTAACTAACACATTAGAAAATTGGAAACACTTTATTTTACACTACCCTTGATACATTGTACCTGCCAAGTTTAGTACAATGTAATGTGTAAGTGTAACAATCAGTGATAACTTGTACCTATGTAGTACATACACAATGGAATAATGTGTATTAGTACTTTAGTGATACTTAATGTAATAAGACATAAGACCCTAAATGCCCTATTACATTACGTACCTCCAAAGTACTAATACACATTATTCCATTGTGTATGTATAGGTACAAGTTATTATAGATTGTTGCAAAGCAGATTACAATGTACTACATTTAGTTTGGTACATTGTATCAAGGTAGTGTAAAATAAAGTGTGACTGAAAATTGCTAATATATTAATATGAATTGTTGCAATGGATTAAATTATGTCAACGGTAGAAATTCACAAATAAGCAATTTATTAAAAAATAATTAATATTGAACCACTATCAAATCTATCAAATTGACACCAATATGAACTAATCCAGTTTGCCATATTGCTGTTATTTTTTAAGTATTTATTTCCATGGTAGTGCATCGTATTAAACTATGGTGAGCAACAGCCAATGTCTTTCCTGCGATTTCCAGCAGGTGGCGGTAAATGTACAGATGATGCGGGTTGTTTATAAAAGCACATACTGTAGGTCTCTCCCATAGACTGTTAAAAAACCGCGTGGTTTCCTCGCTCGTCGTCATGTTCACCGTCCACATAGCTAAGTGTAATCCTCTTAAACAAAATCCGTAAGTAAAATGGTGCTCTCTGAAAACCAGTTTTTACATTATAAACCCATCGGTCTGTGCATCTTTGTCTTTTTCTCTCTTGAAAAACTTGAAAAAGTGAGTTAAAATGTGAAACTATGATATTGACTCATGACATGGAAAATGACATATGTCACGCCTTTTGTTTGTTTTAATTTTGAGGATTTTGGTTTACAACTTGTAAAATCCCCAAATTAAAAATATCAGAAAAACATGAAATCAATGAAAAAAATATTTTAAACAAAGAAATGTGGGCCCTCTGAAAACTATAATCATGCATATGTACTTAGTACTTGGTTTGGGCCTTTTACTTGAACGACTGCCTTAATGCTGATGCGTGGCATGGATGCTCTCAGCCTGTGGCACTGCTGAGGTGTCATGGAAGACCAGGATGCTTCAACCAGAGGAATACGACATCTGAAGCTCATGTCCAGGATCCGTCTGTGTGTGGAGGCTCTTGATGCACTGACTCCAGCCTCAGTCCACTCCTTGTGAAGGTCCCCCACACTTTTGAATGGCCTTTTCCTGACAATCCTCTCCAGACTGTGGTCATCCCTGCGACTTGTGCACTTTTTTCTTCCACACTTTTTCCTTCCATTTAAATTTCTATTAATGTGCTTTGATACAGCACTTTGAGAACATCCAACTTATTTTGCTTTTACCTTTTGAGGCATTCCCTCCTTATAGAGGGTGTCAATGATGGTTTTCTGCACAACTGTCAGGTCAGCAGTCTTCCCCATGATGGTGAATTCTACTGAACCACTGAGAGACCATTTAAAGTCTCAGGGACCCTTTGCATGTGTTTTGGATGAATTAGCTGATGACAGGGGGACACTTTGAGCCTACAACAATAGTCCCTTTTCACAATATTCTTCTTTTCTTAAATTTTTAATTTGTGGTTTTTACAAACTGTAAGCCAAAATCATCATGCAAAGTGAGATATATCAATATGTTATAATTTTGATAATTATGACTCACAGCTTGAAAACCCCAAATAAAACATTTCAGAAAATTAGAATATGGACTGTAAGCCATAATCATCCAAATTAAAACAAAGGCTTGACGTATGTCACTTTGCGTCTCATGTGTCTATATCATATAGTAGTTTCACATTTTAAGTTTTATTACAGAAATAAATGAACTTTTTCACGATATTCTAATTTTCCCAGTTTCACCTGTAGTGCACGTGGTTCTTAACTGCTATGGCATGGAGACCCAACCTAACCGTAGGATTTTATTCCAATACATTTGGAACACTTGGAGGTTTGAATCTGTTGTGGATCATGTAAAATGGTATATTTCATCACAGATTATTGTTGATTTATGCATTGAATAAGTCATTTCGACAGGCCCCATTGTGGGTTGTTTTTTTGCACTTTTTTTTAGGCTAGTTAAAGATTTAATCTTTTTTTTTTCTAGTAAAGGGCAAGGCTCCAAAATGTGACCCACTTTTGGGCCCCGACCTACCTGAGAACCACTGGTGCTGTTGAGCTTTATACTCTTGAATTTTTTGACAATAGAATCTAGTGGTCCACAGAGGGATATTTTTATTTTTATTTTTTATTTTTCATTCAAACCAAAGCAGAGGGCCAAAGATATTCTCATTCTTACTTTACTTTACATTTGTGATTTGTTGATACAAGTCTCTGTTCTCATTTGTTCAGAGCTTTGTTGCGAAGGAAAATTTGGTGTTGCACTTGAAACCTGGGTGCGCATTAAATTTTGTATCTATGGTGCAGTTGCCATGGAAACTAGATGACATACATAGGCTAGCCGAAGCAGAAAGAGTGGCTCCTTTTCCAATAATGGACAGAATTTGGGTCATAATATCTCGCCTGCTGGTCTATAAATTGCATCATGTACCAGTTAGCACCCAATTAATCCGCGTCCTGGTGGGCGCTAAGGTTGTACTTCTGTTCATGCATTATTTCTCCGCAGGCCTCAGGATTCCCCCGGTGGAACGGGACGAAGTGTTTGGGATGAGAAAATCCCCAACCTGGGCAAGCGACAGGAGACGAAAGCGTTATATCTTTTGAGTGAGTGATGATGAGGCTTATACATTACAAACCTGTTGTCTTAGTTAACAAGTTGGGTGACCACCATCTGCAGACGGGACAAGCATGTTGGGGTCCAAATGTGCAGGAGGGGGGGGAATCTCTGCCTTTGTGAATGGAATTTCTGAGCCGGAGCAGTTTTTTTGGCGAGGCATCTGGCAGCCATTAGTGGTTCCTCAATTTAACAAACCTGCCCCTGGCTTACACTTTGCCGGTGGGCGTGGGCAGATGGCAAAAAAACCAGCAATGACATCTTTCAGCACAAACTCAATTTAGTGAGTACGTCAATTAAAGAAGAGCGAGGCCTGTGCAGGTTTACCTCACAAACTAAGGGAATGGCGAGTGCTTGGTCATTTTGATCACAATTTCAACTTTATTCAATGCTTTAACCTCTTAACCCCCACCTGAACCGAGCACATTTTCTCCAGTTCGTCATTACCCACGTCTAAAAGCTTCTCGGAAAAAGAGAAGCAAAACAGAGCGACGAAAATGTGATTTAAACGCAATGAGAAAGCAACAACAAAAAAGGGGACAAAAAGTGATGAAAAAGCAACAAAGTAAGTGACAAAAACGTGACCAACAAAGCGACGAAAATGCAACAAAACAGTGATGAAAAAGCATCAGAAACGTAACCAAAAAGTTGCAAAAACTTGATTAAAAAAAAGTGACGAAAAAGCACAAAAAATACAACAAAAAGTGAAGGTGATGACAGTGTGGAACACTGATTTTAGATCAGTTTTGTAGGCCTTAGCTTTCAAATGAGGGATTACACTGGTCTATATATCGGCTGTAAGCTCCAGTCAAGAAGCTGCTAGAGTTGGGTAAAGCTGAACTGAAGTTGTTTTTTTTTAAAGTTGGGGTAAAAATAATCAGTGGGAAAACACAGTATTTGGCATTCATACATTTAAAAACTGTTGTAATAAAGATTAATACTTGGGCTGCGGTTCGTCATCATATAGGTGATGGTGGGTTCAGAGCAGCTGAGATCCACATGTCCCGTGCAGTTAAGATGGTGAATTTTGTGCCAATTTTTTCCCAGAAATGTCAGAGATACTAATTTTGAGCCAGGTCACAACATGTGCGGTTTAACAGTGTGAAGGCAGATTTCACAAACGATCTGGCCTCAATGTTCAACTTCAGGCTGCTCTCTAGTCTGTACAATTGTTGACGTCAAATCGTTCTGAATTTAACCCCATTTGAAAGCTTAGACCTACAAAACTGATCTAAGATTTTTCCCCGTGTTTCCATGAGTTGTTGCCACTCTTTTGTTGCTTTCTTGTCGTGTTTTCGTCACATTTATACCTTGTTATCATCGCTATTTTGACACTTTGTTCCAGGAAGCTTTTAGATTTGGGTAATGCCTGGATACCTGGATAATAACTGGGGAAAATGTGCTTGTGTAGGCGGGGGTTAAGAGCTTATCAAAAAAGACAAGCGCCTTACAGTATTCAGTTCTCACCAACGGCAATCCCCGATCGCTTCCATCCGCCCGTGTCCGCCCCAACCTGTGTGATTGGCTGTAAGTAAGTAAGTGTGTGCGTGTGTGTGTGCGTGCGTGTGTGCGCGTGTGTTTGTGTCGGAGGGGTTGCAGCTTTACTCATGACTCATCCATTCACTGTTTACTCGGGGGCTGAGACTTTGAGCTGTCACACCGAAGCACATCTTAAAAGATTCACCTGGACAGAGCCTGGACAAGCCGCTTACACACACACACACACACACTCACACACACACACACACACACACACACCCTCCGCTTTTCTGCGTGGGCTGGGTTCGGACATACGGCGTTGTTTACCGAGTCGCGGCAGACACAACATGCCAAAGTCCGCCTGTTTCATTTCATATTCATGGCAGTTTATCTACAGTGCCTTGGGAAAGTACTAATACACCTTGAACGTTTGCACATTTTGTCATGTTTACAACCCTAAACATAAAGATTTAATTTTGATTTTTTTACTGAAAGTTCACACACAAGTAACAGACAACTGTGAAGTGAAAGTAAAATGATACATGATTCTGTTATTTTTCAAAAAATAGAAACGTGAAAAGTAGGGCGTGCATAAGTATTCATACAGCATTTTCGGAGTGCATTAAATTGCCTTTATAACATTCCTAATGACTGCAGAATGTTCACACCTTGCCCTAAGGATTAAATAGAGGCCTGTGTGTAATCTACTCTCAGTATAATTCCAGCTGTTCTGTGAGGGCCTCAGAGCTATGGTCAGAGTGTATTGGTCAATAAGCAACACCATGAAGGCCAAGGAGCTCACCAGAGAGGTCAGGGATAAAGCTGTGGAGAAGTTTAAAGCAGCGTTAAGTTATACAAACATTTCCCAAGATTTGAACATCTCACGGAGCATGGTGTTTTGGTCAGATGAGACAAAAATTTAACTTTTTGGCCCAAATGCAAAATGTTGTGTATGGAGCAAACCTAACACTGCTCATCGTCCTGAGTGCACCATCCCCAGTGTCAAATATGGTGGGGGGAGCATCATGCTATGGGGCTGCTTTTCCTCAGCGGGGACTGGGAAGATTGTAAGAATAGTTGGGAAGATGGATGGAGCCAAATACAGGGACATTTTGGAGGAAAACCTGCTGGAGTCAGCAAGAGAATTGAGGCTGGGGCGGAGATTCACCTTCCAGCAGGACAATGACCCTAAACACAAAGCTAAATCTACAATGGAATGGTTTAAAAACAAACATATTAATGTGTTAGAATGGCCCAGTCAAAGTGCTGACCTAAATCCTATTGAAAATCTGTGGAAAGACCTGAAAACTGTTGTTCACAAACGCTCTCCTTCTAATTTGACAGAGCTTGAGTTGTTTTGTAAAAAAGGGGGTTCCACAAAGTATTAATTCATGCTGTATGAATACTTGTGCACGCCCCACTTTTCACTTTCTATTTTTTTGAAAAATAACAGAATCATGAATCATTTTGCTTTCCCTTCACAGTTGTCTGTTACTTGTGTGTGAACGTTCAATGAAAAAGGTGTATTAGTACTTTCGAGAGGCACTGTAGAGGCCCTTTCCGACGAGCTTTGGCGCACATTTTAGTGTCTTTATCAAATGTAAAAACTATAACAGCCTGGATCTCTCTAACTGAGGATTATACGTACACTTTCAGCTCGATGGGGTGGACCCTGTGACTTCACCCTGAACAGAATGTGGCCCCACTATGCATGTGCGGGTGAGTACCAGTGCAGTCGTCGGGCGGAAAGTTCCCCGTCACCTGACTTGGACACCTCGGGATGTGTTATTGAGCTGCAATATGTAGATTCCTTCCGAAACTGCGATACCCGTGTTTTCATTTCCCATTACGGAGTGCATTGCTTGGTATGCGCAGCGTGTTGGAACAAGGAGATGCTGAGAGAGCAGGTTCTCAAGCGATTCCTGGATGACAGATGCTCGTTGAGCGCAACGCGTCAGGACAGGCTGATGAACCAGCGTTACCTTAAATTATATTCTGTGCACATGCTTCCATGGTGACGGAGTAGCCTGGTCCTTAAGTGTTTGGGCCATAGGTTTGGTGCAGCCCCCCTCTCTCCTCCTGCGCCAGCCTGGGAATGCCATTGTTCTTGGGTGCTGTAAATTAGTGGCAGCGGTGGCTCTGGGCTCAGATGAGTCACCGCCGAGTGAGTCAGAGTCACGCATGACGAGTGCGTTCCAGCCGCGGGGCTCTGAGTCAGGCTTTGTCTTTGTGCAGGACGGGGCTTGTGCAAGTGCGCCGCAGCCGACTTCAATACTTCAGCAGTTGCGTTCTGAGTGAGGTCGAACCACACTGTCAACTCAGGTCAGATGGGATAGAATGAAAACAAACAGAGTATGAAGTGGAAAGTCAATGTGGTGCTTTGTTGACGCGGAAAAGAGGATGCACAGTGTCAGTGACCTTGGCTATTGACTTGACAGAGCGGCCATGTCTTTGTCTTGAGGCATGTGGCCAGGGTTAAAATCCATTTCACTTGTACATCCCAAGATCAACGAAAAAAAATGGTGTGGAAATGATCACAAAGAAAAGCAAACATGCGTACCGGAATTCTAAAAATGTACATGTAAGTCCTTAAAATTTACTTGATGTTAGACAGTTTATGACTTGGGATGTTAAGTGTGTGATTTTATGGAGCACATTTCAGCTGTAAAAATAGGAGGTTAAGATTATGATTCACTTTATTTCACTGGTTGGGGATTTCGTCTTCTGCATTTGATCCATCCTTCGCTGCACGAACACCTCTCTTCAAATCTGCCATAGCTGGAGCATTGGCCAATCATGCATCTTTAAGTATGATGAAATCTTTACAGTTGATCTTGAAATGTTATCAGATTTACAGGCCTTGGATTCCTTAACACCTTTCTCAGATCACTTAATATTGCATTTTCAGTATTTGTGGGAGTGTAAAGCTGCTGCGCCCAATTTGTCTCATTTATGGTATTCCACCATGAGTAAATCTTTAAGCGACAAAAGCTTCATTTGAAATAGATGTCTCGTGCACCTTGTTCTAAAGAATTATTTGCTTTCTCTATATTTGTATGGCATTTTCTCCAAATACTTTTTTACTCCATCCATCCATCCATTTTCTTCCACTTTTCCGTTGCCTGGTCGTGGGGGCAGCCGTTGGAGCTGCCCGAATCACATTGCACCAGCCCCCTATGGCTCCTCCTGCAGGTGGGGGGTCCACAGAAGGACGGCCTCATGGTTCTAACCGGGCCTGTTGGTCTCTCATAAGGGGCTTCTGAACCGCTCTTTGTCTGACCCGTCACCTAGGACCTGTTTGCCATGGGAGACCCTACCAGGGGCACGAAGCCCCCGACAACAGAGCCCCGAGGGTGCTCAAACCCCTCCACCACGTTAAGGTGGCGGTTCCAGGAGGGGACTTTTTTTTAATCTTACTTGAGTAATTGTTTGGCTACTCTACCCACCTGTGGCGGTAAGCAACTGTTTTAGCCACAGCTGCCCCTGGAGTAGACTGACGGAAATAAGGCTGCCAATCTGCGCCATCGGCCCCTCCGACCACCACTCACTCACTCACTCACACAGGCAAACACACTCTCATTCATCCTGGCCGATTGTACATTATTATAAGAAGTTTAATTTAGCCACAGCTAAAACTTGTTTCCGACTTTCACAAACCCTTCCGCACATCCTGATTATTCACGTGCATTACATGGCAAGGCAAGGCAACTTTATTTATACCGCGCATTTCGTACACAAGGCAACTCAATGCGCCTCATGCACTTTTTACAACTTTCTGAGAGGAGCTCAAAAGAAAGCCATTCGAGCCATCTCTTGGGCCAAGTTTAACAGCCCCACCAATCACTTATTCTATAAATATAAGCTTCTGAAACTCACTGAGTGCAACTTTTTTCAAAATGCATGTATAATGTCTAATGTAGTGTTTAGACCTAAGGACAGACTGGCTCTGCTCATCCCAATCTCTACACCTGCTCACGATCACAATACAAGACGTAAAACCCTCTTACAAGGAAAAATGAGAACACTCAAGTGCACAAGATTCAGCGTGGCGTGTAAAGGCCCACAAGTTTGGAACGAGCTGAAGATTAACATTAAAACCGTAACATCTCTGGCTATTTTTAAAAAGAAACTTAAAAATTGAGCTTCTAGAAAATTACAATAAACCCTAGTTGATGACCTCTAACAAGACTTATGTAATTAATGTCTGATGGTAGTATGTACTAATGTGTGTAAGCAAAAAATAATAATTAATGAATAAATAATAAATACGTACCTTTTTAAAGTAAAATTCATGCAACTCTAAGCTAGTGAAAGTAAGGTATGGCAGTTTTAAATTCGAGTAGGTAAGGTTAGTTGGTAGGTAATAAAATAGGTATCTTGGGTAATATGTATCCAAGGTTACTAATTTATGTTTGTGTTTTTAATATTGTGTATTGTCTTGGGCCCCCATATATAAACTTAATGTTGCTTCAAGGGTGTCCCGTTTATGAATATGCACTATCATCTATGAATGAATGTTAAAATGCTTTTACTGTATATTTGTAATAATCTGAAACTGAACTGAGCTCAGCGCGTTCACAATTGATCGAAACATTATTAGAATCATATAGGTCCCAGATGATATTAATAATATAAAAGCATTGGTTTTCTAGACACTTTAGATTGCATTATTTATTCAATTGTAGCCAGAGCTGCCCTGGGGTCGACTGACGGAAGCGAGGCAACCAGTTTGCGCCATCAGCCCCTCCGACCACCACCAACCACTCACTCACTACTACATTCACCCAGGCTTCCTGATGTTCCCAAACGGTCTCCCATCCAAGTACCAACCAAGCCCTTCCGTGCTTAGCATCCGAGATCTGACGGGATCGGGCAGAGCAAAGGCAGAATGGCCCCAAAGGCCTTAACTTCAACCTTTTTTACCCTGAAAGCTATACTTGTAACAAAAATGGAGATGGAGAGATACTTCAGTTCACCTGAAGTAGTTAGTTGGTGATGATGGTTCCACATGTGACAGTAGTACACATTCCTCTCAACCTGTGTCAACAAAAAAACAAGTCTTTCTTGAGTGCCCGTGGCTTCACATGCTCCTCTCTCGGACATCGGGCGGTGTCCTCCGTTTGCGCTCGTGAACCTCGTGACCCCCACTCTTTGGTTCATTCATTGATTTCTGGGCCCTCCCCCCCGTCCGCCGATGTCTGCTCCTCCTGGTCTCAGAGTTGAGTCTTGAGCGGTGAGGGGTCAGCGAGTGCAGCAGTGACACTGTGGACTCTGTAATTGCATTCCTCCCATGTGATCACAACTGGAGAGCGGGGCGGGGGGTGTGGGGGGTTGACGGGGAAAGTGAGCTGAAAGTCAAAGGGTCAGTGTGGGCAGAGGGCTTTTTAATATTTCAAGCATTAAACTGTCCTGCTTTAACAAACTCATGTGGGGCTAAGTACTTTTAGGCATTCCACCTGGGGAGCGTTGCCATGTTGGGAATGCGCTTAGGGGCATGTGAGAATCTGCCTCAGCCCCTTCACTGCAAACGTTCAAAAACCCGTGAACACCCATGTAACCGGATAAAGAGGATGACCCAAAACCCCCCAAAAGATCCAAATTGCAAATATGTAAATTCAAAACTGATAAGGGAAAGCACTGTGTTGTTCAAACTCGGTCCCTGCGTGTGTGGTGACAAAGTGAAAGACCTCATAGACCTACAGAACGTGGGATGGATCTGCATAATGTTTGAGAGGAAGCGCAGCACGCCTCATACCCCTCTCACATTTGTTTTTTCTCTGTAATTCGATGCCAAGCCTCACAGAACTGTCTGCCGCCCTATGATCAGTTATAATCACATGTGAATTAGGCATCAGAAATGAGACGAGATCCTCCCACGAGCTGCCTCAGAACCTGTCACTGTTGGTACTTCTTCAGGTTGTACCAAGGTTCGTCTGCAATTTTAGGTTTAGATTTGATCTTAGATCCTTTTTTTAAATCCGGTTTAGTCCTATTTGAGCTGGATCTAGGCCTGCTGGTACTTAAAAAATACCCTATCTCCCTCCATCTACAAAGATGTTCTGAAATGCATGAGATTCTTGTAAAAGTTTAGCAGTTCATTTTTCTCTCAAATGTTAATGCTCCTGGACATGTTTATGGTGTGCGCAGTTTTAACCTCTTAACCCTCACCTGAAACGAGCACATTTTCCCCAGTTTGAAAAGGAAAAGGATCAGTTTACACTTTGTTCCAAATGATTATGCAAATTGTATTTCAGTGTCATAAAGGTAAAAGGTTTTTCAATGAAACTCGTGGATGGTATTGTGTCTCAGGGCTCTTTGAATCACTAACATCAATCTCAGACGCCTGGGATAATTATTTGTCAGAAAAAGGACGGTCCACATTATTAAGCAGACCACCATTTTCAAGCAATATGGGAAAGGAAAAGGATCTCTGCTGATGAAAAGCGTGAAGTAGTTGAATGCCTTAGACTAGGTATGAAAACCTTCTATATTTAATGAAAGATCAAGGGTAGTCATCGTACTGTTAAGAGATTTGTGGCTGATTCAGAGCACAAACAGGTCTGTGCAAATAAAGGCACAATGAGAACGGTTTCTGCCAGACAAACACTTGCAGTTGTGCATACACCTTCTATACGGCCTCCCCTAAACTGTTAATTGAACGCTCACGAACAGAAACGGCTGCAGTGGGCCCAGAAATACACAAAGACTTATTTTCAAACAGTCTAGTTCACTGATGAGTGCCGTGTAACCCTGGACAGTCAGATGGAGGGAGTAGTGGACGGTTGGTGAATGGCCAGTGGCCACCACGTCCCAACAAGGCTGTGACGTCAGCAAGGAGGTGGGAGAGTCATGTGTTGGGTCGGAATCATGGGGGGAGAGCTTGTCGGACAATTTAGGCTCCCTGAAGGTGTGAGACATGACCTCTGAAAAATGTGTGGAGTTTCTGACTGAACACTTTCTTCCATGGTACAAAAAGAAGAGCCGTGCTTTCCCTAACAAAATCATCTTCATGATGACAATGCACCATGTCATGCTGTAAAGAATACTTCTGCATCATTGGCTGCTTTGGCCATAAAGGAGAGAAACTCATGATGTGGACCCCCTCCTCCCCTGACCTCAACCCTATTGAGAACCTTTGGAGCTTCAAGTGAAACATCTATGAGGATGGGAGGCAGTTCACATCCAAACATCAGCTCTGGGAGGCTATTCTGACATCCAAAGAAATCCAAACAGAAACTCTCCGAAAACTCACAAGTTTAATGGATGCAAGAGTTTTGAAACTGCTATCAAATAAGGATCCTATGTTAAAATGTAACGTGACCTGTTAACATGTTTTTGAACATTGCATTTGCATTACATTTAAATTGCTTTTGATTTCGGTAAATATGAACTCCTAAAGCTGCAAATTCAACAAATGACCATTTTCAGCTGTATTGAAACGTTGCTGTGCATAATCATTTGGAACAGTAGATTTTGAGTTGATATAATGTATCAACTCAAAATCTACTTTATTTTGGGGGGTTTTGTTTTCAGTCACATTAATATTATCCTCTAAACGTTAAAGGCTTGAAAAATATGCTGACTGTCATTTGAGTTGAACATTTTAGAAAAATAACATTTGCAAAATAATTTGGAACGCAGTGTAGATCAGTTTGTAGGTCTTAGCTTTCAAATGAGGTGTTACACTGGCTTATAGGCTGCAAGCTCCCGTCGAAAAGCTTCTAGTTTTTGGGTGAAGCCGAACTGTAGAAAATGTTCTGAGTCATAGCAGGTGGTATGACTGGTCAATACTAGTCAGAAAAATTGCAGCATCTTTTTTGTTTTTTTCTTTCTTCAAACTCCAGCTGCTGCAAGGTGTAGCAGGCAGGCCCTTTGTTCACGAATAGGCTATTTCATATCATTTAGCTCCTAAAATTAGGTCCCATAAAAAGTTAAATGAATTAATAGGTAACGTAGTTATTAACTTGTGCAAGCGTTGGTTGGTACTGGCGTCTGTGCTTGTTATTACACAGTTAAGCACCAGTCACGCGCCTGCTGTAATAAGGATATTTTGTTAACATAGGCCTATAGTAAAATGTTTAGTGAGTAACACTGGCCCGATCCACAACAAACCATCTCACCATCTCTTTATCCAAGCCCCACTAAAGCCTTTCCCCGTCCTCCGCGTGTAAGTGACACGAGTAGGCGCTTCCACTTCACCGAGGCAGCGTGCTGAGGGGCGGGCAGAGCGCCCGTTGCTCCGCAGTGCTATTCTCCAACCTCTGGTGCGCTTTTTGGCCGGAGTAGCCCCACGCTTCGTGCTGTTTCCAACGCTGAAGATCCGCGCGCTAACGATGTTGTGAATGAGGGGCTGGGTGACGTCAGCGGCCGAATGTCAACAATGTAGCGACTGAGAGGAGGCGTTTCAGTCGAGTAGAACAAACAGCGGAGACGGAGCGGATCAACACGCGCACGGACACGCGCACGCACGACGGCCACGGCGCACCGGAGACCCGCGGACGTTGTGTTTAGAGGGGATTTAGCGAGTAGTATGAGGTGGCGACTGTGAGGGAGCGACAACATCATGTGAGAGAAGTTAGAGCGGCGGACAAAGGGCTGAAGGATACGCGCTGAAGAGAAAGTCAAAGGTGAGGGATGGCATGTTTCCACTACTCTTCTGTCAGTGCACCGCTCGCCTCTGGTGCTCAGGGAGCGCACACTGGACAGTAGGTTGCAAACTTGCGTAAATACCGTGGGTCAATCAGTAATCTGTTCTGTGCAGTGTGGAAAAGTCAGCGCCAGGAAAAGACCGAGAGTAAACCGCATGTCGATAGTGAGTAGGGTGTGAACGCGGCTGGAGCTCTAAAACACTAGCGTGGACCACATCCTGTTGTGCTCTGAGTCAGAGCAGCATCGCGCCGACCCGCGAGGTTTATGTCGAGACTGGGACAAAACAAAAGTGCGCTCCAGAGGATACCGCTCCAAACCACAGAGCACATTGCCTATTGTGATTGTGAATGGCACAGTCACTGACTTTAACGCGGGCACCGTCTTTTGCGTGACTCATTCTGAAGTGATATAGCTCCACTAACCCTCACTTTTTAGATAATCTGTTCCACTTTGAAGACCGCGTGGATGTAGACTACGTGATGTACAGTATAAGTGCGCAAAGGCACTGTTTCAACGTGAAACGTATTGGCACCTCTTCATTTGATTCATGTCCCCTTCTACATCGGGAAAAAGTCGATCCCATTGCAGTGCTTTCAGGTCATGACTTTTCTTACGGGATTGTTAATAACAATGAAAATATCATGTAACTACGCTGTACGAAATAAAGGCAATGAACAAAACGCATGCGATTCATGATTCAGCCGCATCCATACACGCCAATCTTCTTGTGTTTGTAAAATGCCTTGATGACGCTAGTAGTAGTAGTAGTAGTAGTAGTAGTAGTAATAGTAGTAGTAGTTGCATGCGCGCGCTTTACGTTCCTTCAGTAATCCTCAAACCCTGCGGGAGATTTTCTGTGTAAGAATTCCTCTCCCATCTGAACCAGGTGAGCTCGTTTTATAAACGCGATGCTTATTTACCACACTATTATGTCTTTCCCAAGCACGCTGCCATCATCAGATGTGCGGGCGTTTTTGTGGGTCACGTTAAAAAGCGCTGCGTCTTCACGCGAAGGGGTCTTGCATTGTCATGAGAGGGAGAAGGGTGACTGTCATGGTAATCTGTATGGGGTAGAAATAGCCTACATGTTGCAGAGTGGCTCGTCACTCTCACTGTCACCTGATAAGTGCTAATTGGCAAACAATAGGCTATGTTTTGTTTTGTTTTTAAAGCCACTCGATCGTGGTTTGTGGCAGTTGTTACTTTTTTATGCTTTCGGAATAAATAGCCTATAATATAAAACAAATAAGAAATAATCTACACTTTGTTTGTGCTGTGAATGCTGCGGTGTGGTTTGGGGGAGCGTATGGTCCACGCGTGCCATGAGGCTGCACATTGAGCTGCGGTGACATCTCTTTGTCTTCATTTCTGCTGATGCACCACTTCGACGGCTCCACACCGGAGCGTCCCCGCGCCGATGCTCGTCGGTCTTGTTCCAACACGGTGTGATGTTTGAGGTTCGGTCCGCGAGCAGAAACCGGACAGTTTTTTGTTGTTGTTTTTTTCCCCCTTTTCTCAGTGAACGGTTGCAGAACATGATGATCCATCACTCTGACACTGAGCAGGCTGATGTTGCACAATTACTCCTCATTATCCTTTTATGCACGTGCACGTCATGATTATTAGCCAGCACTGTCATAGTCAATGAGAATATATGCATAACAAAAAAACAAGTGCTATGAATTCTTTGTACGGCTGAAATTAACGTACACTACATATCCCATAGTCAGACAGCAACGACAGAAATGGCCCCTTTCATTTAAAAATAAAGTACATTCTGCTGCCAAAACAAATGAAGATCTGAGTTTAACCTGCTGCCATTCCAAATCAATGTCACTCACAGACATTAGTCAAGCATTCGCACAGCTATTTCCCCACTGTGCCCATTTTAAATATCAACCAGTCTTTATCATGTTTTCTCTATGGCACCGTCAGTGTTCAGATAATGTGGGTTTTTTTTGTAGCATCTTTACCATATCTCAACCTGTTTGTTTGAATTAAAATATAATCATTTACTGTAGTATATTCCTTATTAAAAATCATATAATGTTGCCTCTTGCATACTGGCTACCGCATTGCATTTCTGTGTTTACCTAGTGCAGAGTTGAAACTTACGAGGATATCGGACTGTACAAATCAGTAAATGCCAGTATGTATGTCTGCATTGGCTTCATGTGCGCTCCTCTTGTGAGCTCTTTTGTTCTGTCTTGTCTTCCTGTAAGTGTAAGGCTGCAGGAGGACTGGGGGCGGCACCATTGGCTTTATGTAAACTGATTCACAGCAGCAAAAAATGTGATACTTCGTTTGCAATAATTGTTCAGTTGTGTCCTCATATTCCCCTGCAGAGTATGCTTCAAAGAGCTGTTAAATTGTATTCAGATTAGTACTGCCGTTTTCCTCCGAGGCGCGGCTAGATCACATACCATCAGCAAATTATGTATGTCCTGAGTATGAGCCCATGTAGACAGCTTTCACTGTCCTCTGCACTGGCAGAACATCACAATGTCACTATTCATTCGTTTATTGACGCCATATTGAGGACTTTAGACCGTTCTAAAAATAGAATTTGCTTTGAGTTGATAATTGCTATGGCAATGGTCCTAATTTCTAATCACTTGTGACCCACGGCAGCTATGTTGTCATAATATTTGAATTTACATTCTCACAAAAGTTCTTGCATACTGATTTGCTACAATTGCACTCAAATCCACTGGTGAGCCGGTGGTTTTACTTGTGCCGACAACAACAAGCACTTCCTGTCCTATGGTTTGAGACGTGTGATTGTGATTGGCTAAAACGAGGTGCGCTTCATCCAATCAGTGACAAGTTCTCCACTGAAAGCCCATCTTCTTTCCGAACAATATCAACGGCGGCAATTCCAGATTGATATTTGGGGAGGGGCTTTTTAGAACATACTCGGAGCTGGTGTTTCAACCCACACGCGCATCTTTGAGTAATCTTTGAATCTTCTTCAGTGGCTAACGTTTGAATTCGGAACAGGTCAACAAAAAGTCTCCCTGGGAAATTCAAAACCCTAAAGACTATTTTACATCACTGCTGAAGACACTAACTTCGGTCCATCGCTGCAAAGGACAGCCGTCAACTTCACTGTGTTATTTGGTCCAGAACTGTTCCCGTCGCTGGCCCTCGTCAACACAAAGGCATGTGAGCGAGTGGGCCGCTGCCAGCACTAAAGGAACGTCTGTGAGAATTCCGTTTCCCGTCAGCCCCTGAAAGGAGCAGCTCAGAACCAGGATATCCAAGAAGATCCATACTCTGAGAGAGTCTCTGAGAAAGCTTGATGTTCAATGTGTGATGAGCTGTTGAGTCACAGAAAAGGGTAGATATAGAGTGTCTTAAGTTTGGTCAATCTCAGTGATTACTAATGTTTTGCGTCATATCTAATGATTGCACATACAGTATATGTAGGAGTGTAGCGCCTCATAGCTGTTCACCGAGCCCTATTTAAACATTTGGCACATACAGTAGTCGTGCATGTTGTGTTCGCGGTGTTCTTGGCGAGTGTTGCACTGCAGAAGAAAGGCTCTGTGTGTCTGAGGTCACATCCTGATCTGGACACCCTTTTGTTCACGACACCGCTCCTGTTGGGCCGGCATTAGTATGCTGCTCGTGTTAGTGCACTCATTGTACAAACAAGGCTCTCTCGACACTGTCCTGACCAAGAATGATAAACAGTGGGTTTACTTCAAATCAATGTAATGTCTGTAAAATAACACTAATGTATCCAGTTTATTTTTACCTCATGTTCTTCTTCTAACTTGTAAACTCTGTAAAAGTGAAACTCTTCTTTCTTTGAGAAACCAAGACAAAAGCCTAACCGAAAAGGTCAGAATTGGAGTCGACAATCCCGCGATAAGGCTGCAGTTAGTGGCTTCTGCTGCTGCCCTGTATGGGCTTGGGCACATGTATCACAGTACAGTGCTGGAGGCAGTTGAGATGGGTGTACTGATGCTGGCTGTTGCTGAGGCGCTGGAGCGTGGTGCGGTTTGGTGAGCTGTGCAGGTGGGTGGGGAAGACCCCCCTCACCTGTCAATCATTCAATCCTGGCTCGCTGCCTGAGTTGCTTTTATTAGTGGTTTTATGTGTTTGCAGAAGGCGCTTGTTCGGTCTTATTGTGCGACTCTCATGGCATTTGATCTAAAAAAAGTATATTAGTAAAAAACTACTATGCTGGTCATTTTCAGCTATGCTTAAATAACCATATAAAGTGACATATTTGTTGTGAGTCAGTGCTGTAAAACAATGTGTCTGTTGTGCTGAAAACCACTGGATCACATTGCGTCAAACGGAGCACTTCCATTTAAAAACTTTCTGTTACAAAGGAACTCGAGCTTCCTCCTGTCATTTCCTCTGCAGGTGCAAGAAAACAGACAATAGAAAAAAACGCCTTAACTAAAATGCACAAAAATGCACAGCGCAATGAGCCAGCAGCGGCCATGATCTGTGAAGTGACTTTCTGTCATCTCACGTGCTTCTGGTGTTTTCATCTGCTCCCGGCCCAAACAAAGGCTCCGATTGTGAGCTATTAGGCCTGTGGCTGTCTGCAGCTCAGTGGTACAGGGTGGATGAGCAGCTCCAGTAGTAGCCGTCAGGGCCTGGCCACGAGGAGTCAACTGTTCCACTGTGTTCTTGTATTCTTATATCCTAATGTCAGCTAAATGACTTTGTTACATTGCGTTGATAAGCATTTCAAAGTGCCACAGTGGGTCATTATTCATTTAACGCCCAAACTCAGTTGTAACGCGGGTCTGACTGACAGAAACCAACAGCCTCTTTGACCTCTAGTCACACACTACATGCACACTGGGAATTTAGTCGCATGCCCAAGGAGACAACGAATGTATGAATTAGTCGAAATCGAACTGCCAACCTGTCCATTCTAACCTTTCATTACCCCTCCTCGTGTACATGTGTCCTCCTCTCCTTGCGTCCCCTGGTCCTTGTTGCATGCTGCTGTACTTGGAGGGCCCTCTCACTGTCCCGGCCTGTCTCTGTTTGTCTCCAGATGAAGTGTGTGAAAGAGTCCATTGTTGTTGGCTGCGAGGCATGTGGCCTGCACTTCTGACAGAGTGGGAGAATCCAGGCCTTTCCTCCCTGGAATGTCTTTGAATGGATTTGTTTGGTTCAAGTGCTTCAGTCACAGATTTGAGCACAAACAGAGAACATGGGACGAGGATTGGACTTGCTCTCTGTCCGGTGTATCCACAGGGCCATGTCAGGGTCACTCCTCGTTTTACCCCAACAGCCTGTCAAGCCGAAACTGCTCCACCTTTTGGCTTTTGCCCATTAAAAATAGTTTTGGAGTATAATGAAAAATGCAGTATGTGTCAATGCGTATTTAGTATATTCATACTTTTGAATGAACATGGCACTCTGCTCCACTGTCAGAGGAGAAAGGAGGAAACTAGTCCCTAGTCCCTTCTGGTCTGCTGCAGCAGGCTCCGCTCTTCTGGATTCCTGCTCCATGATGTCACGTTTGGATGATGTGGATAGTCGTATGTTAGTGTAGAGACACCAAAACAAAAGAATATCCTCCCCCCGAAGCAGCTTCAGCCCATCATTTATGCCTCACGTGCCACAGACCTCCGGAGGGGAACAGGAGCGAGGCTTTGACGCGCGTGAGAATACGGCTGTCTCCGGGTTCTCAAGTTACGGGCCTCTGAAATCCTATGAGCCATAAGTGGATCTATAGATTGGCTGCGTCTTTTGTACAAGTGTGAGCCTCCGTGCTCTGAATGAGCATATTCTGGAGCGTAGCTGTGCCTCAGTCAGGACGGAGGTCGGACTTACCCCACACATAGACTGTGATTGATCATTGAAATAATACGGCTGGAGACATATAACACAAAGCCATTTTCTTTCACTCTGTGCTGGCCAACTCTGTTTAATCAAACGGTCTCCATGCTGGTCTTATGCATGATATGGTTGTGAGTGAAGCTGCATGAGCTGAGTTTACTTGACCTGAACAGACTTCTGCCTAAGCCCCGTGTGGTCTGTACTGTGGTCATGGTCAAATACTGGTAAGGAAAGGTTTTAGGGATCTCCACAAACATTAAAAGCCTCTCCTCCTCGTACCCTGTGATGTGCAGCCAACGAGCCCCGGAGTGGAGCGTTAATGTAAACCTTGGCCTGTGCCTCTATTTTTAACTCTGCTGTCTCACGTATCGCCTTTGTCCGTGCGCTGGGATATTTCGGGACACTCTCGGGTGCCGCTCCCTGACAGTTGATCTGCGCGGTGTGCGTCTGTGTGTGTGTGTGCGTCTGTGTGTGTGTGTGTGTGTGTGTGGAGAAGCCTGTCGTGTAGCTCCCAGCTCAGTCATTACAGGGGGCTGGTGCTCCTATGCTGCTCGGCTGCTTCTGCCAGCCTCCCTGCAGCCTGTGCGCTCGCGGAGCTGATGGGATCCAGATGCGCGCTGAACGCCTGCGTGGCTCCCAGATTTAAAGGGGCTCCAGCGGGTCAGTGGGTGGGGAAGGCCCGCCGTGACTGCAGTACAGCAGATCAGAGCAAGTGCGCAGCCAAGTGAATGTGCTCAGATCATTCACCTGCAGGCACAATATAAAGAAAAATATGTAAGCATTTCAGCACAGTTCCATTACATCAACACAAGAATTGTCAAATTGTGTCATTGTGTCTCGCCTTAGAATTATGCCAACAAAGCCCTTAAGCTCCTATTCTAAACCGTTTCCTTTTTGGCTTTTATCAAATGAGTTGTAGTTTGAGTAAGACTATTCACTTCCAAATTTTGCACATCTCTTTGTCTCTCTCTTGCAGTTTTAATGTGCTCTGAGTCATGCATTCATATGAACCCTACATGTCATCGCAATGCTTGTCCGGAAAGTGGTTATGTGGTATTTGACAATAGGTAAAAGGCATTCGTTACTAGTTTGCAGCCATAATATGTGGCTTTCTTAACAAATGTTGCGGACAAACAATAGCAATTAGAGTCTTCCTAAGGTCCATTCCGATAATGCTGCTGCTATGGAGTTATCGATCTCTGAGCACCATGTTCTCTTCTCTCCTTCCCCTTTGCACTCCTAGCCCGGGTGCATCAGGCGTGACAGCGGAGTTACCCGAGCCGTGCGCCGCCCTTGGAGCCCGCACCGCTCCAGACGGCGTGTCCGTGGTTTTGTCGCTTCATGAGACCCCGGAGCGGTGGGTGGGGTCAGGCCAGGGGGGGGGCTGCCCTGCTCCAGGACACTCTTGTATAAGGTCATGTTTGGAGCATGTCGCGGGGACTATTTTAATACGACGGGGTCTGCGCCGAGGGGGGAGCGTTCTCCCACAACCACTGCCACTCCAGACAGCAGAGGGAGAGTTGAGCGCACAATCGGAGAAAAAGAGGCACATCTGGGTTGTCTGCTCCTGTGCTCGGTGAGTCAGGTGTGTGTAGTGCTCTTATAGGTCTGCACAATATGGGAGACGATTGAGATTTTCAGGACCCGCCTTCAATATTGCAACATGTTCACTCCATAGTTCCTGTTCCTCAAAGTATTTGGAGTTGTCTCTCCCTGTGTCCCTGGCCCCCTTCGGACACATGCATGTTGTGAGACGAGGCCCCGCGGAGAGTCCGGGGTTGGCGCGTCCGTATGGTATTTCGAGCCGTGCCGAAAGAGTCCGTCTGTGCATGTGTAGACCGACACGGCTTGCTTTCGCCCCGTGCATGCCCATGCTTCACCCCTGCACACGTTTGATGCCCATTTTAAAGCCACACTGCGCAGTATTCCAGGTATATAGGTCACAACAACAACTTTATGCAAAACAATGATGAATAAACAAACATACAAGTCAGCCAGACAGCAACAGTGCTATTTTAAGTGCATTTGGAAAAGGAACGTTTGCATGTGCGTACATTGATTGGCTAATTGTAATCGAAGCAAAGCAGTGGCATCGCCTCAGAGATAAGCTGGGGATGTCCCGCTCCCAGTAAGGTTGCAAGTCAGGTCTGAGGAGAGACAACACCACTCACACCGCTTAGGTATTTTTTCACCAATAAAACTGCCTGCACTGACACAAATTAACGTTTGGTTGAATATTGGAGGAGGTCGAGAGTCAATCCCTTTCAGGGGGTGCGGGAGTCCACCCCAAGGAAAATTATACCCCAATGCATGCAATTTCCTGCATTCTGGTGCATTTTAGCCTCATTAACAAGTAAAAAAAAATTTATACAAATATTAGTACAATAATCTTACTGAAGCCACACTTCTGTCACACGAATTTCTTTACTTTTCCTTTATTTTGTGTTGCAACAATTAAAGCACGGAATTACTGCGTTCAATCTAAAATCAAATATAAAAAAAATAATGTTTGTACAAAAATATTGGGGGGGGTGAAATTAGAGTTTGAAATTAGTTTGAATATTTGGAAGGTTGTAACCCCCTGTATTTTACGTCTATGATTCCTTGTATTCTATTTATTTGGTGAAATGTTATGCAGTGTGGTCTTAGGTCAAAACAGGACATGTGTCACAAAGCCACGTTAGCTTGGTCATACGTCTGTGACTGCAGACTTCATCAGTCAGTGTGATGTTATGTTGACAGATGACGCAGCCAGACAGTGTTTGTTACTGAATCCTGCTTAGCGGACACTGAACGGGTCAATCATCTTTATTGTCTGTAAAACAAAGGGCCGTGGGCATAAATCAGTGTGACTTCGGCGATGTGTCGATGGAGGTGTATGTGTGTGCATGTTGGGAGTGTGTTTTCTAACTGTGTGTGAGCTGAAGGTCAGAGGGAGACACTTAATGAGCGGCTCTTACTTAGTCCTCTGTATGGCTGCCAACCCTCTTCTCAGACGTGTCAGGAACATTCTCTGTCTGGGTGAGGTGAGAGTATGGAGGCCCCAAGGCTTTGAAAGAGAATTTGTCATCATACTGCATCCAGTTTTCAACAAACGGGGGTTTAAAAATGTAAATTACTGAAGGTAGCCTTCTTAAAATATTCTGATGCTATTTGTTTCAGGGCTCTTTACTAAGCCAAGTTAAACATGGCATTTTTAATGTTTAATTCCAGTCTTGGCATTGATTATGCTGTCTCATTGTAATCTCTCTTTGTCATCTCTATACTTCTGTGTAGTTATCGAATGTTTTGAGCGGCTAAGGGCTTGATCCAATGTCACTGTCAAACCAAAAGAAGAAATGCCGGAGCTGTGTTGAATTAAAGTAGCATCTGCTACACAAAGACCAACACTATTACAGTGCACTTGCATTTTCCAAAAGTCAAATGTTTGCATAATTTAGTGTGAATGAATCTAAAGTTGTAGCTTTGTACAGTAGATAGTGACAGATATGCATTTGTGTAAACAGTTTATAGCTTTCCAATCTGATCCAAATCTGTTGGAATCCTCAGAGCTTGTTTTCCGTGGAGCTACTGAAGCATGCTAATTCCCACAGTATGCTCAGAGCAGAGCTGAAAAGATGCCTTTGGTGACCGCAGGCTTTAGGAAGTGCAGTCTGGCCCATGGGAAAGCGAGAGGAGAAAAACACTAGAGCTGACTTACCTTCTGACACAGAGCGGAAAGAGCCCTGTAAAGTGCTCTGCTGTAGCCGGGGTCATTCATCTGTTTGTCTCTAAACCGGCCTGGGACCCAGCCTCATCTCCATGGAAACCATTATGTGGACATGAGGCAGCCAAGTCCTATGAAGCTCTCCTTGGAATATATTAGCACAGGCCCCACCAGTTTACTGTTCGCCTTGACTATTGTGCTTTTTTTGCAAGACCCCTCTCAGGACCAGTCCCCTGTGAAGATCCAGACCCTGTGACCCTCTAGACTTCGGAGGATCCAGACCGCGATGACCCTGTGAGGGCCGTGGCAGGACAGTGACATTATTCTGCTGCCATATGTTTATTTTTACTTCGCTTTAATTCGCCTTTATTTAACTAGGAAAGTGCCACTGAGATTTGGAAGCCTCTTTCCCATAACCATAGTACCATGAGGAATTCTAAGAAGACACGGAGAACATGCAAACTCCACTGAAAAGTCCACCTCACTTGGGACGTCCTTTTGGTGAAGGTTTTGGTTCTTCTCTTTGATTGGCTTCTCTGCCAATATTCCGCAAGGCCAAACCGCTGACACGTCTGGGTTTTGCATTGCCCTTTTCGCACGGGGAATGTGTTTTCCTCCTCGGTAGCACTTTCAGCACTGTTGAAAAATAACAGCATGACAATAATTACAAGGTTACACAATTAGAGCCGTAAGAGCACCAAGCGCTCAGCCGTCTGTTTGAACAGTCGCGGAGGCAGGGTGGTCCCGCGCAGAGGGCTCTCATTCGGCTCCCTGCAGGATGTTTTTGTTGGGAACCAAAGGGCGGTGCGCAAAAGCCTGCCCAAAATCTGAATGAATAACCCCCCCTCCCCCTTTACCCCTCTCCCACCCCACACCTCCGCTAGCCTTTCCTCAACGCTGGCAGCCCGCTCTGGAAATGTTGACACAGGAGGGAGCAGCGGAGACCAGCCCCAGAAAAGCGAAGGAATCCCCCCGAGAAGACTGACGGCGGGGCAGAGGAAGAGGGGGGGGGGAGGGGGGGGAGACTGGACTGGAATGTGCTCCCGTCACTTATTCACAGGCTGAACTCGGTGAACCGAGTGTGAGTCAGCCACTTCCACCACGCTGTGCTCCTAAACCTGCCCCGCAAGTTCACTACTCTCTGCCCCTTCTCGGTGTGGGCTCACAACACTCAGCTCGTCTGCGGGACCATAGACCATTAAGGCATTAAAAGAACACACGGGGAGCCAATGCAGTGACTCTAAAACCGGTGCAATGTGGTCCCGCCTCCTGGTCACTAAAAAGTGATGAAGGAGCCACAAAAACGCAACAAACAGCAAAATATGAAAACACGACAAAATAATCTATGAGAACACGCCAAAAACGCAACTAAAACGCTTAAAAAGTTTAACATAAACACGGTGACCACGTGACAAAAAAGTCACGATCAGTTTTTACGGTCTTAGCTTCCAAATGAGGCGTGACACTGGCCTATAGGCTGTAAGCTCCAGTCGAGAAGCTTTTAGATTTGGCTAAACCTGAACTGGAGAAAATGCGCTCGGTTAAGAGGTTAACAAGCTGGCTGAGTTCTGTGAACTTCTAAAATGAACAGTTATAAGCACAAATGAGGCCATTTGAGTGCTGAAAGGGATGGATAAGGCCAGGTCATTATCTTTGGGCTTTCAAAACACAGTAGCACCACCTCATGACATCAACAACTGAATGTTCTGAGCTCTGATGGGATGGACAGGATGAGCGTGGCTGCAAAAATGTCCCCGTTTCAATCCAACCTTTGCACTCCGCCTAAAGCCCAAAGTCGCCTGCTCTAAAGTCTCCCCCTGTCCAAGTGTTCCCTCCGTGTGTTCCTCACGGCGCTTTGGGAGGAGAGGGCATCTTTGTCTGGACTCTTTTTCTCATTCCACACGGAGCCGAAAGTAGGTCAGAGGCGAGGACCGAGGCGTGAGGCAGCACTTTACGCAAACACTGCTCCTGTGTGCACCGCCATCTGCAGACAGGAACCAAGCACTCCATCTGGAAACATGTGTGCGCTTTATGAGTCAGTTTGACTTCAGGACGCGTCACTCTCCTCGCCCGGGGAATGTGTAAGCGTTCTGGTGTTTGTTGGTGGCCGGGGAGGCTTTTTAGGTGGTGGAAGCCTTTTCTTCAGGGCAGAAGTAGTTCTCCAGTGTGGTGCTGAATGAATCAACAATTTGTTATATTCCCCTGTACCCAAGAGTAATAGGTAGGGCTGCACGATATGTATTGCAAAAGTGTAGTATTGCAATATTAGGTGATCAATATCCCTGTTGTAAGAAGCAACAATATAATCACAAAGTCCATAAAGTCTTCCATCTGACTCACTATAAAAGTGCAAAAGTTCAGTTTCAAGTTATAATTTCATTATTCCATTAATGCCTTGTTTTTGGTTCTGATTTAGTGTTTTTGAACTAATTTGCTGGAGAGGGAAAAAACTTTCAATGTGTGTTTAAATTAAAGGTGCATTATTTATATATCAATCCACTCAGTTCAACAATTTAAAGGTGCATTATGCAACTTTTTATGTGAAAAAAAAAAGTTGATATTTTACTTGTTGTGACTCAGCGGCTGTATGAGTTGTCAGCATGGCGCCTTCACTTTCCGTCACAATGGCCTCTAGGTCGTTCCGGGATCAATTGTTTGGAAGGCTTTCACTGCAGACAGACCCTTTTGCCAGAAATCCTAAAAAAAACAAGTGATCCTGGAGCATCCTAGAGATCCCTGTGATCTAAAGGCGTCATGCTGACCACTCATACAGCCGCTGGGTCAGTACAAGGTCATATATGTACAAATATCAACTTTTTTTTTCGCTTGAAAAGTTGCAAATCAGAAGCCCCTTATGAGAGACCAACAGGAACAGTTAGAACTATGAGGCTGTCCTTCTGTGGACCCACCACCTGCAGGAGGAGCCATAGGGGCTGGTGCAATGTGTTTTGGGCAGCTCCAACGGCTGCCCCCACGACCCGGGAACGGACAAGTGGAAGAAAATTGATGGAAGTTGCAAATTAGTTTAGCAAAATATTGCAGTAATATCATTAACACGCTAATGGATTTGTTGGTGTTGTGTAAACTTTGCTCTGTATGTGGACTGATTGGATTGAAACAGGGTACAACAGCTTTGAGCACAATATTAAAACCTGTTATTTATTGTGTTGTGAACTTGTGAATATTAACTTTTTAACTATTGACCGCACAGCAAGAGTTGTAAGGGGGCAAGAGATTATAATTTTTCAGCGCCGGTTAACCAGCAGACTGTGTACCTCCCACCTGTGTTTCCATTGCTCTGTTTGGGCAGCTCGGCGTGACCCTGTCTCCCCCGTCTTCCTGGACACCAGAGGGCTGAGACGACACGCTGCAGGGTGAACACTGACAGGAGCAGGACGGACAGGTTCTGAGGCCGCTGACTGCACAAGAACGCTCTTTGTTATTGGTTTAAACAGTGGAGATCTGTGAGCGCATCAGAAAGGATTTTAACGCTGTTACACTGGTTCAAGAACTTAGAGTTATTCAATAAAAGCAGAGACGGAGAACAAAATCAGCTCTATATCACTGGAGTTGAAACAAGCCGGCAGTTTTACGAGACTGGAAATGGTTATTTGTTGTAACAGCCATAAAAAAAAAAAGAAATAAAAAAAGAAACAAGCTGTAATTGCATAATAGACTTGACATCAGCAATGATTGCAGACTTGCTGGCTTGGTTCTGCCTGTGTCTGGTTCCCTCCCGGGTTTCCCTCCGCACACGTATGACCAGGAAGACTCTGCTCTATATTTAGCCTCAAACATCACACGGCCAATTATCCGCGGTACCTTGCACCATGTGAAACTTTAGAGCGGGCGAGTGAGACAGCGCACCTCCAGGCCCCTGCAGCAGTGATGTCAGCGGGTGAAAGGAAACACGGGGGAGAGTCAGAGGCTGGGCAGCGGGCCAGAGAGGGGCCAGTGCGGGGCTGCAGCGAGGACAGGCAGGCAGGCCATGCAGCCACTCGCTGGCCCTCTGGCGTGTTCTATTGTTCAATATAAGATTTAAAGTTATGGTTTCCGTAAAGCGAGGTTTGTGTAGATGGGGCTGAGCTGTTATTGACCGAATGCTACACACCCACAGGGAAAACACGTCAATACATTCATTTCCAAAGTGAAGTCAAAAGAAATGATGCAGGGTGGACAACCGTTTTAAGTTGAGTGTGTCCGCAAAGATTTGTGCAGTGCCCTTCCAGGCTCCAACTAAATGCAGAATGTCTTTGTGTGTTTCACTTTATGCCATTCGACAGTCCTGTCCAAGAAAGCTCACAGGCTGTAAAAAGAAGAAAACATAGTCGAGGGGAGACACGTCTTGTGTGTTGTCAGAGCTTGCTAATTGTCAAGTCCACGTGGAATTCAGGCTTTATCTTCAGGTTATAAGACCTACAAAACTCATCTAAATGGATCTTTCTCCTTGCGTCGTTGCCGCGTTGTCGTCCCTTTTTTGACATTACTTTTTTGTCACCTTTTCATCGCTTTTTTTTGTTGTCACGTTTTTGTCACTCTTTTGCTGCTTTTTTTTCAAGAAGCTTTTAATGTAGATGTGGGTAAAGCCAAACGGGAGAAAATATGCTCGGTTCAGGTGGGGGTTAAATATTCTGTATTGTGATGCTAAAAACCTACTAATCCATAAAACATCTGCAGACGTGCTCTGGAATGTGTGCGATTCGTATTAATGTAGCGTTTCATTCAAGTGTGATAGCGTTTCATTTTGAAACGCTATCACACTTGAACTATCTGTGTGAGAAATTGCACCCTAACTCCCAGAGCATCTCGACACTGTGCGCCGCTCAAATATGCATAGGTCAAAGCCTCCGTGTTTTTTTTTTTTCGGAGTGGAAACAATGAGTGTCGGTGGGCGCAGCCTACATTTCCACTTTTTTTTTTTTTTTATTATTAAAGGGTGATGCAGTTTTTCCACTTACTGTGAGGCTGCTGCGCGACTGCTCAGTGCACCAGCGTTCCTCTGATGAGTGAGCTGCGCCTGTGATCATTGTTTTACAGAGAAACCAGTTCAGAGCAAGCCAGGGCTGCGAGTGTCGTGAATGCGCACCTGAGCTAACTGTCTTCAACTGATAAGAAAAGGAGTGAGTGATCTGAAAGAGGCAGAAATCTATTTCCAATGCTGTGAATTCAACGTCTCTATGGCAGGAGCCGGGCATTCATGGACAGGCCCAAAAGGTTGATGGTTCAATCCCAGCTCTGACCAGTGCACACTGATTAGTGATGTCGGGGGGAGCATACACAGATTATCGGTCACCCATTCCTACTCAAATGTCTTGTCAAAGGGGGCATATTCTGAGTCTTTAACAATGTTACAACCTTGTACTCGTTTCAGAAATGTAGCAGGAGTAACATTTTGCCTCATCCATGCAGGTCTGAGTGTCCCTATTTGCTTTAGTTGTGAGATTCTAACATTTGACTTTTAGAGCCTCGCATGATCCGGCCCCCAATTATGAATCTGATTTACTGTGTACCTACACCACAACCTCCTCAAGGTCCCAAACCAGACTTATCCTTTCAATCTGACCTTCCTCTGTGCCTCCAAGTGGCCGAGGCATTATTAGTTGACTGGGTGGATTGCTTTTATTTTCCCTTGTTTATCTGTGAAAGTTGCTATATATATAAATCAAGTTTCTTCTTATTCTTCTAGAAGCACTCTTGAGTTGTACTTCCTGGATTTTGTTGCAATAAAAGATAGAACCAGGAAGTGTCCTCTGCAGCTCTGGGGCTAAAACTGCATTTATTACGGCACCACTGATTTGTTAGCTTAACGCTCATTAGCAATTCCCGCTGCTAATGACAAGATGATACGAGAGCACTCTGTCCTCATTAAGTGTCTTTTTCATACATAGTCTGATGAAGGGCTATAGACCCCGAAACGTAACTCTGGTGTGAGCAATAAAAACTGGTGACCATTTTTCAGTTGTGCGGATCTTTTTTCCACTTTCCATTGTACTTTTTGGATCCAGCACACTGGTTCAGTACGTCGGATGTGCGTGTCTCTCCTCCTTAATCTTTTTCATACATAGGCATTATCTTAAAAATGTGTCATATCAACGAGGTGCCTATAGGCCTGTCATGATCGCAAAGTTCGATATATTGAGGCAGGAAAATATCGCGATAAATGATATTAGTGGCTGTAAAGATACTCAATACTTTCAAGTCTAAAGCATGAAAAAAAAATTCAAAGAAGAAATAAAGAAAAGATGTTAATACATGTTCAGGCGATACATTTTGAGCCCAAAATGTATTGTTTACCTGCCATTTTTTGATCAATAAGCCCTAATTATCGTGACTGCTCTAAGGGTGTCCATGAGCATGTTTATAACCTGTGCATGATGTGTCCACTTTGATACAAGGTCCATGCTGCAGTTGACAGCCTGAAAGTTTGACCATTTGATTTTGGCAGTTTGCTTGTTCCCCATGAGCGTGATGAGCGTGCGCAGTTCTACCGCGTTTCCTTATGCGTTGAGCCTCGTGGCATTATTAAGTGTCTGAAGCCTACACAAAAGCAACACAAGCCAAGCTGTCGTGTGGCCCCCGCGTTGCGTCGCGCCTTTTGCGAGACCGTGAATGTGACCACTCCTCTTTCAGACGAGGATGGGAGGGGTCAAGAGCCGTGTCCTGCGGCAACCCCTTCTGCTGTTTACCTCCCGCTATGGCCTGGTCGCGATCGTCATGTAAACACTACTGTGAGGCACTGGGCCAGGCCGGGAACAATGCTCGGTTACGCTGAGCTTCATGGCATAGTAACAACTAATTTATTTACAGCTTATTATTTACCTGTGGCCTTGAAAGATATGGATTTCGTTGATTCGGAGGGGTGCCACAATAGTACATTAGTGTATGTTCAGCAAAGTGAGTTAGTAGCTCTCCTGAAAGTGTATTGAGCTGTCCAGTCAATGCCTTTTTATTAGCCCATGGAGTACTGAGTGGCGCTGGGGAACTGGGACAGAGCACTCAGACAGGACAAACAAAACGAACATCAATTCTATATAATCATATTCCGTGTGATTGCGAATGTCTGATTTTGGCCATGTAAATTTCTGCAATAATGAGAGATTAGCCATAAACCCCGGGCTCGACTGGACATGTTTATTTTGGTCATGCGGTGCGTCTGGCCATCTTAAATCCATTCAGGGATTAAAGGGCTAAAAATACGCCCACCACAGGCAAGTCCGTATATCGAAAACCAAAGCGTTTCTGACCAGTCTGAACCTCCCCTCCGTGTCTTGCTCCCGAAGCTCATGGCTTTTCTGACATTTCTCACTGGCCATCATTTCAGCCCACATCTGTACGCCCTCTGAATCATCCTTGAGGAACTTCATCCGCTTCACTGAACGTTCTTTGGGACCCCATTTCAACCTTTCCCTTGAGCCCCCGAGCCTCTACTTAACCTCCTCTGCACCTCAGTTCTGCACGCCCTTATCAGTGAGAGCAGAGATGGTATTGGGGACAGCAGCTGGGTCTGTCCTCATCTGGCAGCAGCCCTCTGAACAGCTGAAGGAGCCGAGATGGTCTCACTCATGACTTTTCCAAGAAGTGAGCGCGGTCCTGCCGTTCATTCCTGACCGAAATACAGCAGCGGCTCAGTAGTGTCTCTCTTGATCGGGCTCTCAAAAGACAGACCTTAAACACCTAACATTTGACAAATTCACGCTGATCGAGACGTACCTCTTTTTGCTATATTCATTGAAAGGAGTGATTATTACTGGCTATATATCTGTGTTGCATTCCAAGACCTCATCTGACCCTCTGCTGTGCAAATATTTATGCAACTTTGACTCAACAAATGAGTTTATGGGAAATCCTCTCGTTGACATTGTTCGCCTCCCTGTTGCATCAACAAAGTGCCTGCATGCATTAGTTCTTGTGTCACGGGCTATTAGAGGTACTGCTCGGTCACTGCTCTGAAATGGGCTGAGTGAACATACTGTTGTTTATAATGAGGGGGGCGCAGCACAGTAGCGGTGAGGCTGGAATGGCTGAATGCTGCAGCCTGTTGTGTCTGCATACGAGCTTTGAGTAGATTATTGGTGAGAGTGCAGCGGCTGCTCAGGTTGATCAGATCCATAGAAGTGGATTGCTGTGGATCATTGTGTGTGTAACGGAGTGAGTGAGTGAGTGAGTGAGTAGACTGATAGATTGGGTTGATTTAATACGGCCTCACCTTCAGAAATATAGAGATCATCCATCATATTTGGAATTTGAAAATAGCCATTGACATGGGACAGATGAAAATAAACAAAAATTATTGTTCTGTAATATTTCCACTGTGTTGGTGCAGAAGTTGTAGGCGGCAGCTGAAGCTCTGAATCAGCGCAGCTTTCTTTTCTCGCTTTAACTCATCAAAACAGCTGCCCACACAAACCACTAACCGCATATCCCTCTCTGACATCTACGGCCCCGTCATTGCCATGGGACGCCCTCAGATTTTCTGGGACATTTTGACTTTTGTATTTGTTTATCTCTGTACAACTTAAGTGTTGTTGCTGGACTTGTTAGTTGCTTTCAATACTTTCAGTGTTATTTGACAGATAATATCACAGTTAACGACCACTTTCCCTGTAAATACTGGTGTGCCCCAAGGTTCCATCCTCGATCCGTTACTGTTATCCAGATGTATGTTGACAAAAGTGTGTTTTAATTGAGCTTGTTACATACAACATGGTAAAACATATAAAAACGATTGTAACTTTTCTAACACTTATAGTGTTAAATTGTCAATAAAGACAATAGTGCAATATTGTAATGTTTCTTAGCACTATTAACTAGAGGTGGACATTACAACAGGCATATTTAATTGGCGGCCCGGGGGCCAGATGTAACCCGCTGAACAATCTGGTCTGACTGTTTCCCATAACAAATAAGTTATAAACTATTAGGCTTATCGTGACATAACTGCTAATGCTATTTCGGCTGTCGCTGACGTCCACATTAAAGGACCTGTATCATGCTATTTTAGCCATTCCAAAGTAAAGTATAGGCATTTATATGATATATTGTACCTCTACCACAACGGAGCACTAATTTTTGTGATAAATATAAGTATTTTCTGGAGGTATTTTTCCAACCTGGAAGACAAAACGCTGGGATTCAGTTAACTCCGCCCCCTCTCGCCGCTCATACAACTTTAACAGTAGTAGAAATATATATATCACAGCAAAAAGTGAAGTTACTTCATGATGCTGTTATAAGGAGTTAACATGTGCAACACAGCTTCATGGCTAAATGGCTAACACACACGCTAACATGCATTTTGATCGACTCACCACTCTGATGTTTCCATTATGGGACTTGCGCTGGTTATAAAAGTTAATCCACTTTGATTCTGGCCAAGGTTCATTAGCATCCATCAGCGACAGGCTCAGACAAACACTATTTTGGCTGATAGTTGCTGAATCCCGGAGGGAAATTCCAACTTCTATGGCCTCTTCTTTAGGAAGGTTGAATAAAGTCCTGTCCTCGCAGCCAAACGCGGTTTTCTCCGTGACATTATCGTGAGGTAAGAAAAAAGAACAGGTGTCCAGACTCCAGAGTAGGTTAGAAAAAGCTCCCTCTTCACAACTTTCGGTGCAACATGACATGACCATCTGTTCAGACCGTTCGGACGCTCAGGGGGAGCGTTTGTTTTCGATACAGGGGCAGCGCAGCGTCAGGCACTTCCTCTTTTTTTTATTTATTTTTTTCATTCATTTATTTATTTATTTTTTTCTTACGACAGAAATAATGAAAAAAGCAGTTTTACAAATGAAAATCATGCCGTAAGACATTAGATTACAGACGTCGAGCACTTCCGTTCCGCTGTGACGACACAACTGAACATGCCAGTCGTTTACCAAGAGAGGGCGGAGCAGCTGCTCAGAGAGCAGGATTCAGGAGGATTACTGAGAACTGCGTGAATGAAGTCAAAAACCATTCTGGGGGTGTTTTTGATAAGGAAATAGCATAACAACATGGTTAAAAGCTCAAAAAAGTCGATTTTGCATGATATAGGACCTTTAAGCACAATGAGTTGCCTTGTGTATGAAATGCGCAGTATAAATAAAGTTGCCTTGCCTTATACTCTCACTGAGGAGGCTCTGCACCTGCTAAAATATAATTATTGCAGAGAATTCTTACTACCTTTGCAGTGCTTCCATCAAGAGTCAGAACTCTGGTAGAATTGAGCCCAACAGCTGTGATCGGGAGCTAAGGTCCTTATGTTGTTAAATATTAAGTCGCATTCACAACCTCCTCTTAATCCGAATCCTGGCCCGTTTGCTCGGATAGTCCGGTTCGTTTGAGGTGAACACGCAAACGGACTCTGATCCGGGCCAAGAAGCAAACCCTGGTCCGACTGAAAATGTGTGTCTCAGTCCGGTTCAAACGAACTCTGAAGCGGATTATTTGGTTTATGAACACAACTGAGAGCGGAACAAAACCAGGAAGAGAAAGTTGCAGGACGTTGTGTCTGATACAACCAAAACAAACGAGTTATGCAAAGACAGAACAGCGCTGACAATCACGACATTCATTACGGGATGTAAATGAAAACGTATGTGCAGACACTATAATTATAGCTAACAGTTAATACGAAATTTACACCAAAACAAAGCCATGACTTGTAAATATAAGGAAGAAATCTTTGATATAAGCAGCACCAGAGGCTCCTTTACTACCTTGCTCCATGTCTGTTTGCCTCGGACAGTCGTCATAAGTAGTTTTCGATGTCTCTGTAACACTGTATCTGCTGCTGCTGTGGTTATTAAAGGGGCTTAAAATGCTAGAATATTAATAAAAATGAACTTAATAAAAATGATAAACTGTCTATGTTTAATTCTACTTGAGCAATGATGGTCATGAATTTTGCATTTATTCATCGCAAATGACTGATACAGTGAAAAATGTCCCCCAAAAAACACGATTGAATAGCCCTGACTTACAAGATGTAATACAAAATGTGTGTAACATAATTATGCAAAGTTACTATATCCAAATATGTGGGTATATAGTTATTTTTTTCTTTTTTTATCTTTAGATTGTCTAATGATATTTCAACCCATGTGTATGACATTGAAAAGTAAATCTCTTGATTGTTTGAGTAGCACATTGTTCTAAATAAATACATTTACTTTTTGAGGTATCTCAAGGCCCTGCTCTGTTCTCTTAGCATTCTAGTCAGACCCTTGTCCGCAGGGCTCCCCTCAACTATTTGGGACACCTCTACCACGTCAGCATTGATCTCACTGCATTCGAATGATTTATTTCTCCTCTCGCTGTATCATAGCTGTGTTTACTTGCAGCTGCTCTCATACGAGTGTTTGTTTGTGGACACAGCTGCAGTCAGTGAACTGGTTATTCAAAGCTAGAGTTGGGGCAATATCACCCCCCCTCCTCCCCATGGTACTTTGTGTAAAAGTGCACCATCACATCATGTCCAGAATTAGCTGTAGTGTTGTGAAGTGTCCAGTCACCTCGTATGGCCACACTCCTCTGCTCAGGGCTGGGACCAGTGTTATCTGCATTTCATGGCATGGCACAAATATGTCTTTGTTTTTGACCCATCCACCATTGCTGATAGCCTATCACACAACTGCAATGCAGCTCCTGGATACTGTTCTCTGAATCTTGAGCTGGGTTCATAGTCACAATGCACCATCCTGAGTGTTGGGCTTATGATGCATGTTTTAGGCTACATTCATCTCCGCAGGTTGTATTTTAAAATATGAGACAGTCTTTCAGCCCTGACATCTGTGAGTTTGACCAAATGTGCATCCGTGACACAAGAGTGTGCTTGTTTCTGTGGTATGCACATCATGCAGTTGCCGTGTGCACTCCCACACACATCCATGCACAGCGGTTTGAAGGCAGCCTGTGGGCGATGCCTGTGTCAGTGCTTTCCTGTGTGGAGACTTTCCGCTCAGTTTTTTCCATGAGCGAGCTCAACTTTTTGGCACAATTCTCTGTACTTTAACTTGACTGTTTGATATCTGAATGTCAGTCCACGCCTCTTCCTTTGCTCAACTTCCTTCTCACTGCAGGCCAATGATTCTTTCGCCAGGAGTCTGGCTCTTAACCCCAGGTCACGCACCTCAGCTTTAAGCTTCACTCAAACCTTCTGATGACTTCACAGATTTAGAAGGGTCTGTCCCTGTCCACTTTGCTTTTCGCATGTGATCTCTACAATTATACAGTTTCACTAACGCCTCTTGAATATGTATATGGAAAAGTGAGTACAGTTCTGAGTTGGCTTTGATTTTGTGGTTGCTCAGAATGCGTCATTCTAGATATCTAACAGGAAGTGATATTGTACATGACACTGTTAAATGCCATTGATTTAAATATATGTCCACAGTTGCCCTCTCGCCTTTGTCACAAGATTGCAACACTGTAATAGGTTTTGTCAGAATAGGCCCATTGTTTGACCGTGCATTGTTGGTTATTTTTAAATGTTCATATCCAAAATAAACATAATTCTTAAATCAGAAAGGATTATTTAAAGGCACACTGCGTAACATTTTGGACTATGCTGTGGACAAAAGTACAAAACATGCACCTAATGACCAGCTCAACACAGAAAATGCTATGACTGCACTGCATAATAAAAGAATGGATTTGGATGAGAACCTATAACCTGTTTAAATCTCAATTCTGCTGCCTTTAGTCAATATCTCCTTGGAGACCAGCTGGAGACGTACCCACTCCCCCTATAGTTACAGTCATGTCTTAGGAGAAGTGAGCTGCTAACAGCAAAAGCACATGTTTGTGTGTACATTTATGAGGTACTTTTCAATGATGAAAATAACTTTTGTAATGTTGTAATGTCTGATTAAATATGGCTAAATATGATATGAAATGCAGCCATTAAACGAGAAAATGTGTTGACTTTTCAATAATAAATAAAGCTGGTGGTTTAACTATTAGTTCTTTGCCTTGTCTATGTTCAAGTCAGATGCAGAGAGAGAGAGGCTGGCCAGCTCAGACACTTGAGCAGCAGTCTATAGATAACCCCGTCTCTATCACATGTTGTTACCATATAAGACAGCACAGTGAGTCACTGCTACTATGTGGGAAGTCATGATTCATGCAAGCTGCACTGAAGCGGGCCCCAAAATACTCCTGCATGCCATGGCTCTAACGCACTCACCACTCAGCTGCTCCGTCATCCCGCCGCTGTGAGCCGCGCCGCTCTGCACCCGCTGACTGAGAGCATGACTTTGAGGTAAATGACCGTGTTTTACTCTTGTTCTGCTCTCGAAGTGAGCCACGTGCACTCGTCTGCAGCACGGACTGACTGAAAGCTGCTGTAGACTCGTCATAAAATACACCAGGTGGAACTATTTTCTCTTATGTTCTGCCTAACGTTTGATGCAACCTTTGAATCTTGTGCAATATGATATTTTGAAAGTGAACCATAATTTCAACTACTTTTAGATATGATAGTGTTTTTTTTTAAATGTCCTATAAATAAAGTTGCACTATTAATGGCATAAAAGGACCCACTAAATTCTTTCATAGTTGTGTTTGTATACAGTCATAGCTAACCACTGCTTATTGGTGACCAAGAATCTGATCCTGGTGTAGCCTCTGTTGAGTCCTGGTCTATTGAAGAGGCATTTGTAATGATGCATAGATTGCAGTTTGTCGTCTTGAGCGTATGATAACCCTGGCTAACCTGATGTGCATCCTATTTGCTGTAATTACCTTTCAGCAGCAGTGCATGCACTGTGTTGATGGATGAGCGTGCAGTACAGTGTGGCTCGTGTGATTGACCACAGTTGGACAATGCCTGAAAGCAGATCAGACACAATTATTGAAGACCGTTACTGTTACAGGTTATCATAGGTTTATTGTATGACTCATCATTTTTTGTCTTTTATTGTATGACTTAGTGATGTATAAATACTTAAGGCCAGGGTTCAGATTGCATTCAAGATTGTTAAATGTGTCCTTACATTTGTATAGATCTGCGTATTGCAGTAACTATCATTACACAATCATACGTTTGATTTAAGAGTCCTGGTGCTAATGACATGACATCCCTCCACCACATGAGTCTGTATCCAGCGACCTGCTCTGAGCCTGAGCTGCTTCACAGATGACCCATCCACCCCATCAGTCTCAGGGTCACAGCTGAACCCCACGCACACAAAGGGCTTCAGGCTGCAGCTGAAAATGTCTGGTTTCCTCCATGACGCTTCCTTGGCTACACTGCACTTGTCGCAATGAGAGCGCGTCATCTTCCTTCCTTTTGCTAAAAGTGACTTTTTCTTCTGCAAAACGACTGCTTGGTTCTGCTGACCGAATCAGTCCTGATCATCAAAAGCTGATTTCGGCACATTTTGCAAATGGTTGTGATGAGACACATTATCAAAACCTTGGTACTTTTCAAAACAGACAGAAGACAAGATGGCGTCAATGTTAGTGCTGGTATTAATGCAGAGCTCTTATTTCAAGTTTATTTGTCATCAAAATACAAAGTGCCAAAACACAATGTTTATGGTCTGGCACTCTCTCCACTGAATAAAGATATTAATTTACAAATAAAAACATTTGTATAAATACAGCAGAAGTGACAGACATTTGTGGGAAAAACACTGTGCGTCTCATTATAAAGCACATATATCAACGGTGACTCAGAAAAGTGACCCTGCAAGTTGTGAAATGTGCTCATACAGTCCTTCCTGTGAAGGCTTTGGATCCTATTTAGTGGCTTTAATTTTGTAATAAAAAAAAGTGTAGGTTTAGGCATAATGCATGATGCCGAGAGCCTTTTTTCTCAGAGTGCTTTGTGTACAGGTGTCCTGTATTTGAGGCAGAGGAGCTATTTTTCCTCATATCAGGCCGCTCTACAGTGAAGAGATGGTCTATGGCAAACCACAGAGAAAGTTCAGACATATAATTGAGAGAGGATGAATTGACAGTGATGTGCCTTTTGTACTGGGCTGAATTCAGAGGGGAAATCCCGTTATTGTGTTTGTCTGTTTATGGCCAAGGCGTGTGCACATGCAGTGAGCTCACTCTCAGTTGTCCTATTGGTGTCCGCACTGCACCTGGAAACCGAGTGAACTTGTCCTGCAACCAGGAAAGTTACTTCTGTGGTCACTGAAAATGTCAAATTGAGCAATGTCTGAAAGTGAAATTGCCCATGGTTTAGTTCATTGTCATTGCTATAGTTTCATCGGCGGTTTGCCCTATGAGCTGAAATGTGTCAGAGCATGAGCGCTAAAACAATCATTTAGAAGTGGGCTCGGACAAAGGAAGTTGAAGACATGGAAGAGAGATGATTGAAGAGTGGAGGAAAAAGGATCGATACGATGAAGTCTCATAAGCATTAGGTGCATGTTTGCAGGCTTGGGAATAGGTTTGAAAACAGCCTTGTAGCCGTGGACAGAATTCTCCCTCTAGATTTCGCATTCGTTATTTTGGTGCCATCCTCGGGTCCTGGCTGCAGTGAGGCGCATTCCGGCACAAATAGCTTGTTTGGATTGCCCTGAACCTCACACCGCATCTGGAAACATCATTCTCAGAAGGGAGGTCATTATGGGGGAGGCCAGAGGGCTGAGTGAGCCGCATACGCTTTGTCACGGTGATGCCGATGATTTTGGATTTACGAAATGATTTCCTATAAGTGAGATAATAAATTGATGCTTCCACAATTTTCACTTCTGCTCTTGTGGTCGGGGCTGGTGTGCAGATGTTGTTGAGACTGCAGAGACGGTTCACTAAGTTTTGTGCTTCGTTTCATCAAGAACACTTGGATTCTTTGGCATTGATCCCAATCGTGTGAGGAATGACTGTGTCCTACAGGCAAAAGCAGTGTTCCATCGTCAGCACATGTTTGGTGGACTTCAATCCTTTCGTCCTGTTTGCTCAATAGTTATGCTGGAGGCTGAAGTGGGTCCATGTTTCCCTGGTCTGGGTGGGCCTATGTTATTTTAAGGGAAAAGTGTTTGTCATTATTCAATATTTCATTCCTCATTTCTTATCGAAGTTACAGGCCGGTGGTTTGTGAGGGAAGGGAAAGTGAGAGTATAGCTATCTGAAGAATGTCCATGGTTTTAACAGGTGGCGGCTTTTTGAACAATGCTTTGTTATTGTGTATGTGCTGTGGTGACTCACAGCTGATCTCCTCTGTGCACGGCCCTCTCTCCCTCTTTCTCTCTCTTTACCTCCACTCATGTCTCTCGTTCTCTCTCCCTCTGTCTGTCTCTCTCCCCCTCCCTCTTTGGTCTCTGTTGTGGCTGACCTCAGCCCAGAGGAATGCTCTCTCAGCTGTGTCCTGACCCTGAGTTTGTGTCTATTTCAGGGCGTGAGCGGAATGTCCGTGGATGAGCCTGAAGCCCCCATGTATGTGTATGAGTCCACAGTGCATTGTACCAATATCCTCCTGTGCCTCGACGACCAGCGGAAGCAGGACATCCTGTGTGATGTGAGCATCCTGGTGGAGGGCAGGGAGTTCCGCGGGCACCGGGCCGTGCTGGCCGCCTGCAGCGAATACTTCCTCCAGGCTCTGGTGGGACAGGCCCCAAATGGACTGGTGGTCAGTCTGCCTCAGGAGGTACGTGCACAATCACTGTCTGTGTGGCACTGCAGCCATGTAGATCTAAACTAAAACTATCAATCAAGGGAAACCTCAACCTCAATTATGAAGTCATTCACGTTCTCTTTCTGAAGTTCCTGTTTGATCAAACCTCCCCACAGCTTTATTTGAAGGTGTTTTTTTTTTCTGTGGTTTGTTAGGGTTCACACTGTAGGACTGTGGTAAAACACTGTTTAAATCTGTGCACGCCAAGTCTCAGGTATACTAAAGTGTGTGAAAGAGCCAATTAGCACTTCCCACTTCCCGTCAAGTCAACAGCAGGAAGTGCCCTGCAGCCATATTCAAAAAGCCTGCCTTCCGTTATACAAAGGGAAAAGTATGTTGATTTCAAACACGTTTAATGATACACAAAGCAATCCATACAATAGCAGTGAGGATGACTATAATAAGTTAACATACTGTATATGTGAGTTTCCACCAGACTCGTCATCTCAACTGTGACTCACACTGTGTCACTTCACATTATCTGTAAATGATGCTAAGTGAGATTTGAGGCCCAGAGACGGCTCGTATGGATGCAGTGAAATGACATAGCGTTAAGAGAGTTGGTCGAAGGAAGGATTATGCAGATGCACATCCATATTAATCTAAAACCTTTTTGAAACACATACATTTTGTTCTAAAACATCGAATCAGCTTTCCAGCCCTCACGGAGAATTGCGCTTTATTACAAACATGAGGTCGCTGACTCATCCCTGCGCCTTGTACGCCCGGGTGGGCTGGTCATCTTTGTCGCTGTGCAGATTGAAACATTGGTACCTTTTAAGTTATAAAAGTATTGCTGGACTTGTCTCTCCTTATCTACTGCAGCAGCTACAGCCTGCTCTCTCAGGACCTTCTCCTGCTCTCTGTGCCTAGAGTACAAACAGAAATGGGTAAAAAAGCCCATATAGGTTGCTGTGCCGCACTCTTGGAATGAACTACAGAAGGAGGATCGGTTGAAAGAACTTCTTGATTTCATTATTCAGTGTTCAATTGTGTTTGAACGAATGCAACTTGTATGTGAAATTGTTGCCCCTGCCTCTTGGCCAGAACACTCTTGAAAAAGAGATTTTTAATCTCAATGAGTTTTATTCTTGGTAAATAAAGGTCAATAAATAAATAATCAGAGAGACTTCCTACAGTAGAAAGTAGGGACACAGGGGAGGCTTCTGCCAGAATAAAGAAAGATTCAGACAGTCTTGAGCAGTAGCACACTTTATCCCATTTTAATTGTCATCAGATACACATTGCATAAAGTGTTTGGTTTCACAAACCTTTTGTGTGGATCGCTACAGACCTCCAATCTTCAAGTGGTCTTCAGATTAGCTCAAGAAAGTAGAGAGCTCCATGGTCATGGAATGGGTTCCCATGGCTGAGTAGTTGCATTCAAGCCATATAGGTCCCCAAGTGCAATACAGTGGAGTGCAGAACGCTGCCACTGGACAGCGTGGATTTGGAGATGTGGAGACATGTTCTCTGGGAGTGACTAATTGCGCTTCTCCATCGGGCAAGCTGATGGAGCTGATGGGTTTGGCGGTTGCCAGGAGAACGGTACTTGTCTGACTGCATTGTGCTTCAGTGTAAATTTTGTGGAGGGAGGTTATGATGTGAGGTTTCAGTAGCTGGGTTTGGCCCCTTAGTTCCATGGAATGCGAATAGTTTCACATACTAAGAGATTTTTGACAATTCTACGCTTCCAACTTTGTGGGTACAGTTTGGGAATAGCCCCTTCTTGTTCGAACTTGACTGTGACAGATCCATGGACCTTGAATTAGAGCAGTGAGACTTCTCGTCCAACATCAGTGTGTGACCTACCGCTTCTGAAACAATGGTCCAATAATGGTCCTAAATCTTGTGGACAGCTTTTCCAGAAGAGTGGAAGCTGCAATGGGTAGACCGACAACATAATAAACCCTATGGATTAAGAATGGGCGGTCACTTGAGCTCATATACAAGTCAAGGCAGATCAGCGAATACTTTTGGCAATATAGTGTAGCTGGTATTTGAGGTTGTATTAGCACCAAACTACTCCACTGTTCATTACAGCCCCTCTCTCTACCCCAGACTGGCAGGTTAAAGGTCGCTTTCCTCAATCCATCTGCATCCACTCTGCTCACGACCTTCAGAGCTATGCACACCGGCAGCAATGAGCTTTGAAGAGCCCAGTGCTGAACATGACCTGGCGTAAACCGCTGACTCAGCAGACCTCAAACCACCTCCTGTCAATGACTCACAGTCCAGCATCGACCACTGCAAAGCCAGGAAAGAAAACACAAAACAAACAAGCTTATTTTTAGGACACACTACTGACATGATTTGTTCAAAGGGTAGATTTCAAATTGTTGTCTTTCTGTTGTTGTTGTTGTTGATGTTGATGTTGATGTTGATGTTGTTATTACTTTCTCTCATTTGTTGCACATATGCTAAAGTTTCAATTGCATATGAGAAAGAAAAAAAAAAGTAATAATGCACTTTAAGTACATTGGACACCCTATGGATCGAACAGTCCAACATTCCCCACAGTTGTCTTGGTTCTCTTCTTCACACCCATTGAGCGAATGTGTCTTTGCCTTATATTTGGGTTGTGCAGTCCAGGGGCTGGCGGTTTTGAGGTGGGTTCATGTCCTCTCCCAGTCTAGCCTGCGCTGAAGGATTAATCTGTCTACTGTCAGCTAATCTACCACAAAGAGCTTTACTGCCCACACGGGTTCTGGTCTGGTCATTGGTACTCTTCTATACAACTTCTATTTTATCATGCAGCTGTCTGATACTAAAATCATATATACCTTTCATTTCTACTGCACGTATAAACATTAGACACACTACACCCTAAAAAACACCCTTGGTAATATTATTGTTTTTCTCTCTCAAACTAAAGTAAAATGCTTTTTATTTGGATGAAACTCTCAGGATGGTGCTTTGTGTCAATTATCGAGCTGTTTGTGCTTTTGTCGGCTCACTACTTACCTAATTATTAGGATTAGGTCCCAATGGAAGGCTTCCCTGTCGCCACATGGCCACAGCAGGGATTAACTATTACAAACTATTGGCCTCACACACACTTAAGCTGCATGGGGCCAGGACCAGGACCAGGGCATTGGCTTTAAGTACCATAATACTGGAACTGTTGCTTTGTCATATATCGCTGTCCTTATTTCATAGAGTAAAATCTCATAAAGATATGGGCTAAGTATAGTTTTGTCTCCCGGTGTGGCGAGTATTTTCTGAGTGTAACGCTCTTAGAATTAGCAGTATTTAGCATTAAGCTCACTTGTATGATTGTGCAGAGAGTGGTTTTGGCACTGGGCCTATGTTACCTAGACTGACTCTCACAGTGCTCTTGGTTTAACATGAATGTGAAGTTGCCATAACCTTACGCTTTTTATATGCTGCTTTTTTAAATTATTATTATTTACAATTTGTACTTACAAACTCACTTTTAAATGTTTTATATCAATGCTATCACATTTATACAAACAATACAGTTTTGCAACAAATAATACAATTAATTTGTAAATGAACCCAGACTCTTATGAGTGAAAACACTACATCAGTGGATGTAGCAGTGTGTTGTGTGGAGGGTGGAGTACCTAGTGCCTGAAGCTCACTGGACAGCAGCCCGATTAACTGCTACTTTATACTGTTTGTTTTTAGAGAGGGGCTGTCAGCTGCTCTCAGTACACTTCAATTGCCCTGGACAATGCTGCTGCTGATTTTAATGCTGGCAATTTCCCTGCTTTTTCAGGTCACAGCCCGGGGATTCGCGCCTTTGTTGCAGTTTGCCTACACTGCTAAGCTGTTACTCAGCAGAGACAACATCCAGGAGGTCATCCGCTGTGCCCAATTCTTGCGCATTCACAACCTGGAAGATTCGTGCTTCCGCTTTCTTGAGGCACAGCTGCGGCAGGAGAATGACGTGCTGCCACTCTGCCACAAGGGTGCAGCAGAGGACGGACATTCGGCGGATGAGAGCATGCAGGGAACAGAGCAGAGTCTGTCCCCCACCGGGTCCCCACAGCTGGATGAGGATGTGCTGTCACCCCATGGTGCCTCGGACCTTCCCCGCTGCCCCAAGTACAGGAAGTGCCAGTGGGGCCTCAACAAGCACAATGACACCTCTTCACACAGCAGTACCTCAGGTTTACACAGCACATCCCCGGAGAGTGTCCCGGGACAGTCCCGGCTACCTCTGAGCCACATCAAAATGGAGCCTGTGGGAAAGGCTCTGTGTCTGTCCGGGGATGAGCAGCACGTCCTGGCTTTGGACAGTACTACAGCTATGGACATGGACAAGCCTGTATCCCTGAACAGGAGTAAGTCCCCTTCCTGCCTCAGGGTCTTTCTAAAGAAAAGGATGGATGTTCCCAGTTTAGCAAACACATCCCAGCAGTTATTAGCCAACAGACTGCTGTGTCCCAAGGACAAAGAAAACTCTCAGGGAGACCACAAACAAGACTTTAGGCCTTATCCTGGCGAGCAGTCGTCTCCAAAGGAGGTGGACACTTCGCCTCTCAAAGCAACCTCCTGTGATGCAGTGTTCAAACAGGAAGTGGAGCTGGACCGCCGCAGTGTGATCTTCTCCTCTGGGCCCTGCAGCCGTGTGGGGGCCCCAGTACATTCCTACTCAGGTGGGGGCTCTCTGGAGATGGAGCTGTCAGAGCACATGTCCAAGGGGCTGTGGCCAGGGGCCAGCCAGTCTTTGCCCTCTTCCCAGACCTACTCCTCCTCAAGCACCGCCTCCGACCCCCCTACACTCTGCCGCGCCCGGCCCAACACCAGCTGCCCTGTGCCAATCAAAGTGTGCCCGCGCTCCCCACCCTGTGAGACCCGCACACGCACTTCCAGCTCCTGCTCGTCCTACTCCTATGCAGAGGATGGCAGTGGCGGCTCGCCTTGCAGCTTGCCCCAGTTTGAGTTCTCATCCTCCCCCTGCTCAAACATGACCCGCTGCCTCAGCCTGGACCCCCAGGACCAGAGCGGGCCTGGAAACGCACTCTTCAGCCAGGTACAGTCCGTCTTTGTATCACTCTCATTATCTGCACATTGTTCAGGTGCACCCGTGTGGTATTAGTCAAGTACAGTCTGAAGGATAGCAGATAAAAGTCACACCGAAATTGAAATTGTAATACTCTTAAATCTCTGTTCATTTTTAGCCATGTCATATCTGTGTGAAACGTTTGTATTTTTTTTGGACCGTTTATAATTTATATGTTTGAAACAGGTCTCTCTTGCAAATGAAACTTGTAGTCTCAAGGGACAAACCTGTATAAATAAAGGATAAATAATTGGGGACGGGCTGAAGTGAACCACAGTTTGTGACTGCAGGGTGAAGCAGAGGCAGGGATGATACGGAGGGGAGAGAGTTCAGCTTCCTGACAGATGAATTAAGCTCCTTTTCAGTTGGCTGCACCTCTCCCGTAGACTCCGCAGTCTCCTCCCTGAAGGCAGCACACTGAAGAGACTGTGTGATGGGTCCGAGGAATAACTTGTAATTCTGAAGGCATTGTGGGTGGAGTAAACGTCCTGAATAGAGGGGACAAGGGCATTAATGATCTTAACTGCTCTCATTATAAATAATATACTGTATGTCTGATGGTCCTCTGGTCCCTCAGTCCGCTAGTATCTTTTCTTTGTTGTGAACAGAGACCTAAGATGCCTGGTTCATGTGGGGCTAGTCTTAAGGACTGTGTCCACAGTCTCTTGTATAAATATTTTTTCTGGTATTAAATAGTTTTGAAATAATGTTGCCATTTCTAAAGTAAGTGCACTCATTCAGGTGCGTCCCAAGATCAAATGTGAGCAGTCGTACGGCACCAACTCCAGCGATGAATCAGGCTCTTTCTCAGAGGGGGACGTCGCAGAGCGGGGACCAGAGGTCAGTCTACTGTCTCTTCTTACAACATTGTGTTTGATATATTCTTGTATAAACTTGTTGCACCAAGCATAATTGCTTAAGTCATTTTATCTTTGCTCAAATTTACATTTTTTGTTTCATTCTACTCTCCTAACAATCATTCATCATTGCCAGTCAGAAGGCTTATTACACCCAGAGACACCGTTTAACTGGCACTGACAGGAACTGACGAGATTTGGGAGTGTTTTACTCAGGCAACCATTTTATATACAGCATTTCAAACATATTTCTGTCTGTTCTATAGCAAATCATTCATATCATATACTGTATACCTCTGCACTGCATCAATATACTATAACTATTATATTGACTTGTCAGCTCCTGCTCTGATTGATCATGGAGTAAATGTGTCTTCTAAAGGTCGACCACATTCTGAAGCGTGTGCACTTCCTGTCTGTGCTATATGTCAGCAGGTCGCAGCCACAGCAGCGCTCTTCTCCACTCGAGCTTCTCCCCCTCTTTCTCGCTCTCGTCCCCAGTGACTGTGAGCAGGTGCCTGGCTGGACCAGCCATTATGGTCTACCACAAAACCAGAAGTGCATCTATGGTGTCACTCTTTGACCTGTTGATGTGACCCTTGCTGCTGTAATGCAGAATGACAGATTTTCTTCATCAATGTCATAGGGCCATTCACAAACATGTAATTACAGTTATTATATATATATATATATATATATATATATATATATATATATATATATATATATATATATATATATATATATATATATCCTATCTTTTAAAAACATTTCACACCTTAGGGGCTTTATTCCAGAACATAACCTAAAGATACAAATCCATGCATGCATTTATTTGTAGTAGACCAGGCTTTTGAATTGTCTTGTTGGTAGGTCTTACAAAATCAGCCATCAGGTAATTGCAACTATTAGAAAATGAGTTGGTTGACACAAAACATGGAGTCAACTTTCATAGTTACGCTGATGATGCACAGTTGTACATCTCCGTGTCTCCTGATGACACGAGGCCAATGGAAGTTTTAGTCATCGGTCCTGAGGCCCAGGGAGAGAAACTTTTAATCCTTCCTCACAGGTAAAGAACCTGGGAGTGATTTTTGACTCTGAGCTGACTTTTATTCCACACATTAAGAATATCACAAAGATAGGTTTTTACCATTTAAAGAACATAGCCAGAGTCCGTCCCATTCTCCCTCGGGCCAACACGGAGACGCTAATGCATGCTTTTATCACCAGTCGTATCGACTACTGTAATGCCCTGCTTTCTGGTCTTCCCAAAAAGAGTATCTCAGGTTTACAACTTTTACAAAATTCAGCAGCTCGTGTCCTGACGAAGACCAGGAGGCGGGACCACATTACACCGGTTTTAGAGTCGCTGCATTGGCTCCCCGTGTGTTTCAGGATCGATTTTAAAGTTCTTTTAATGGTTTTTAAATGTCTTAATGGTCTTGGTCCTTCTTATCTTTCAGAACTGCTTTTACCTCAGGAACCTTCACGGCCCCTTCGCTCCTCCGGCAGGGGTCTCCTAGTTATTCCTAAAGTCAACAGAAAGACTCACGGCGAGGCGTCTTTCAATATTATGGCCCTCGCCTGGAACGACCTGCCGGAGGAGCTCAGGACCGCAGAGAACGTTCATGTATTTAAGAGCAGGCTCAAGACCCACCGTTTTAGCTTAGCTTTTAATTGATATTTATTAATTTAGTCCTAATTATTGATATATTTATTTATGTTGATAATTTATTAGTGATATTTATATATTTATTTCTAGCTTCCTTAATTGCTTTTACTTCTGGTTGTTAAACTCTTATGAGTGTTTTTCCATGGTTTCTTATATTTTTAGTCTCTCTTGGTGTTTCCTCTGAAGGGGCCCTCTGCCTCGGGAGCAGTGATAGGCTATGGGTGCTCAGGTGGAGGTGTGGTGTCTCTGCTGCGCCTCCTCTGGGCGATCTTGGGTCAGTGCCCTGTAGCTGCGGCTAGACTGCTGCTCCTAAAATGGAGTTTCCACACTTGTCCATCAGTACCCCGCCTTATATATCTATTTATTTTATTCTGTGTGTGTGTGTATTAGGAGTGAGGGGGTGTGCGCGTAGATGGTGGGATAAAGGTTTGAGTGTGTGATTGAGAGATTTGGTGGGATTGGAGGGTGTGCCAGGCGTATTCTTTTAAATGGTGTAATCTGTAACGCACTTTGTGATACCTTTCGGTATGAAAAGCGCTTTATAAATAAAGTTTGATTTGATTTGAAAAACAATTAGATGACTCCATATTACTCCTATATTAAGATCAGAGCTCGGACTTCCAGTGCCTCAATAGATTACGTTTCTTCTGATGGTCCGTTAGTCTCCTAAGGTCCTAACTATCTTCATGACGCCATAATACAGTATGAGCCTGAAATCCAGTGGAAATATTTTTATATTTAATATTTAAATTATGTATCTTTTGTGTGTGAGTTTGTACGTCCTCAAAATGTGCTCCATAAATATAGATGAGTTGGACATTAAGTGGTATTTGTTGATATATGTCAAAGATGTTACATTTGAACCAGGTGCGTTGTTTGGTATAGTTTTTACACTAATGGTGAGATCATCTGGAACACTCTAGTCTACCTGGGATTAGTTGACATGGCATATTTGACGTGGATACACGGTACTATACTGCCATCTGGTGGATGATGTCTTTTCTTTTTCTTTTTTTCCTTTTTTTGGTTTAGAATCAGAATAGTTTTTACTCCCATTTTCCGTGTACCTTGCTAATCTAACATGGACTGGTTATAATGATAAATAAGAAAGCTATAAGGGCATGCAATCAAACTTACTTGAGATAAATAAAATACAAATTAAAAAAGATATGATGAGTAGCTAACTCTATCTAAACATAATATACATGTACTGACAAAACAAGCGGCATGAGTTGGTAGATTTCCAAATGTACAATAAGCAGCATATGTGTGAATATAACCAGGCAGTGGTCTGTCTGATGGCAGAGCTACAGTGTTGAGTGTTCATGAGGCTTATTTAGTGTTCCTCTCGTCCATCTTCTTTTCAATTGATCAAAACACTCCGCCATGTGATGAGGTGGTGTCCTTCACATCGTAATGGTAATTTCATGTTATGTTTGCTAATAACACCTACTTGTGTAACTAGGTGAAGCTGCCATTTCCTGTCGATCAAATCACCAATCTTCCTCGGAACGACTTCCAGCTTCTGGTGAAGATGCACAAACTGACGTCTGAGCAGCTGGAGTTCATCCACGATGTACGGCGGAGGAGCAAAAACCGCATCGCAGCGCAGCGCTGTCGGAAGAGGAAACTCGACTGCATCCTCAACCTGGAGTGTGAAATCCGCAAACTGGTGAGACGCTGCACTGCCTCGGCTCGGTCATAGCCAACAGCAAGCTGTCAAAACTATGATGGTCAAAGTCAGCTCAGCTTTAAGAGACAGCGGAGAGCATTTCAGACTCAGAATTGTATTTATTGCCATGGTTTGGAACAGGTTCATAAACTAGGAAGTTTTCTTGGTACACTTGTGCAACATAAAACATATAACACAGAATTAAGATAAAAATGAGCTATGAAAACTTTAAACTATAAGTTAATAAGGGCATGCATATATAAGATTAAAAAACAATTAATTTGACATAGAACAACAGCTGTATTTTATTCACAGATGATAATAAATCACTGAGGATCTGGTCGGGAGCTTTGTATTTAGTCGCTTATTCATTTGTAATAAAGACTGCTTGGATGGCCTGAGGTTTTGCAGTTGGTTTGATTTTCAACGTTGTGTGTTCTTGTGTGTCCAGGTGTGTGAGAAGGACAAGCTGCTCAGTGAAAGAAACCAGTTAAAGGCCTGCATGGGGGAACTGTGGGAGAACTTCTCGTGCCTGTCTCAGGAGGTGTGTCGAGACGTCCAACTGAGCCCAGAGCAGGTCCAGTCACTGCACCACTACTGCCCCGTGCTGCGGCCCAACTCCACTGCCAGCCACCCTCCTCGCCCCCCAGCCCAGGAGCCTGGTCCTGGAACCACCTCCCACACCAGCATAGACCTCACAGCTCACTCGCCTGGCCCCCAGAATGACTCCCCCTCTGCACTTCGCAAAGGTCCCGACAGGGACATGGACATGCCAGAGAAGTCCCAGACTGTTACAGTGGATTTCTGTCAAGAAATGACAGACAAGTGCACCACGGACGAGCAGCCTCGCAGGGACTGCTCTTAATAGGGCTATATGTTTGGAATATTTCATTAGACTTTTCCGACAAACCCCCTTGGGTTGTTAGACAGCCTCTGCCAGTGTTCAGTGAAACTCAAGCTTTCTTTGTATTTATGTCTTTATGTTTGCAAACGGTTGACACTAAAGTTGTCTTAAACAGCAGCAATACTGGTATTGTCCTGGGGCAGAGTGGGCCCCTCTCAACTTTTGAATGGTGCTCCAGGTTCAGCTCGGACCTGTCTCTGTCTTGTGTACAATAACACTTTGGCCTTTCTACACAGCCACCTTTTCACCAGTGGGCCACAGTCTGTAGTGACAGTATGTATGAAATATGGGGAGTTTATGTTTGACTTCCTTTCAGAGCCAGCACAATACAGTGCAGACTGAGGTACAATTTGACCCTATTCACTCATTATTCAGTATGTTCCATCTATTCTTGAATCAAGTATGGCTTTGTTTATGTATAAGTAATTGATGTGGAAATATTGCACATATGGTTACTGCAAAACCATGTTTTAGAAAACGGCTTTCAATTCATGGATGACCTTCAACATTAGTATTGTAAACTTATAGATGAGGTCAAAACCTTGCTTTAGAACTGCTGAATTAGTGCCCTCTGAACAGAACCTGACAGATCTAGTTCTGTTCAGAGGACCTGACATGATGCAGTACCTCCCAGTCTTGACTACAGGTGAAATGTTTGATGGTTTCATGGTGAAAAGGCGGCTGGCCCACTCTGCCAATCTCTACCTCTTTCACCTCTCTTCTACATCAGTATCTCAGTGATTCTACTCACAGCAGTTAAAACTCAGGAAAACTCTGAATGTTCATGAAACTCACTGCTTCTGTACATGCATTTAGACTGTCAAACACTTGTATGCAAAACATGTCTTCAACGTCTTCTTACGCAGTAATGGTGTCAAAGCAGACTGTAAGTAAATACATTCCTCCTTTGCCATCCTCAGCCCTGCTCTGAGTGAAGGATGAGCTGTGGCTGTGCGGGTGTGAGTGCTGTGCAGAGCACACGTGTAAATAGCATGGTGAAGTGTTGTACAGGTAGTGGCTTAGCCGTTTGCTCACAAGGGTTAACAGAGCACCTTTTGCTGTTCCCAGTCCTTCCTCAAACCCCCACCACTTCCTGGGGGCCTTTTACTCAGGAAAGCCTGTATGTGTCTACAGACATGCCCACAGGGAAGGGCGAGCCCCTGTATAAACTTAATGTGAAAACTTAAGCATCATCAGTATTTCTGTTTGCTGTTGTTGAATGGGTATGTAATCTGGATATACATCATCATCACCCTGTCCCAGATGTACATTAGGCATTTGTCGCCCCACATGTTCCAAGCCCATAGCACTTGGCCCCTCTGACTGAGAGTTCAACTCTCACGCCCTGGAGCACTTTAAGTTTACAGGTGTAACTTTGAAAGTACAGTCTGTACCGGAATTTGGCCCTGAAAGCCACCAATCTACAGCAAGTTGTGGCGAAGAGTCTAAGTATGCAAAATGTAACCCTGTCACATGATGTCAAAATAGAATCAGCTGGTTAATGTCCTCGACAAAAAACAGACAGTGGCTTCACCCAGACCATATAAGTCAATCATTGACATTTTTGCATGTTTATTGAATTGTTATAAACAAGGTCTCTTCTTTTTAGTGGATCTTCAGTGAACAGCCAAACCCAAATCATCGAAGTGGATCCAATATGTACAGCACTTATCCTTAGTGTCTATTCGTAGCCAAGTCAGACCTGTAATACAGGGTGAGAAAAACCCCAGTGGGTATTATAACAGACCACTCACAAATGTCATGGGGTCCCCTGCTCTGTTCCACGGTCTACATTAGAGCCAGGCTCAGTTTGTTCTTTTTTTAGTAATATGGTTAAAGGAAGACTCTTGTGCTACAAGCCTAAAACTGACCAAACTCCATAGTGATATTACATTTGGGATTTTCAACTGTATGAATTTGTCTAAATTATAATTGGGACAGAGAGGTTTAAATGGCTTTGTGCTGCACTGAGGGTGGAAAATCTCAGGGGCATGAGAGAATCCTGCATCAGTGAATCCAAAGGAAAATCTTAAGTGTCATTCTTCCACCTCTGAAGGCATCTTCATTATGTTGGCTTTGGGTTTGTGCACACTGCTGGGTGGGATTGCTGAACATCAAGTGCTTCTCTGATATTTGCCTTAGAACCTGCAGAGGCCATAATTCACTTGAGTGAGTGTATGCAGGGCTGTGACCCCGAACACGTATCTACCTGTGAACTGCTCATACCTCTCAGAACTGGTCAATGACTGTATCAAACTGCATCAGGTGTTTTCTACATGCTTTTACACAAATTCTATAAATTATTGGAGGATAATTTTTTAATGTTAATAGATCTAAAGCTTCTAGTTGTTTTCACTTTTTTTTTTTCTAGATGTTTGTGTTAATATTGTCTATTTGACTTTGGTATTATTCTTGACAAAGACCTTTATCATTTTTTATGCTATGGCCCTCATAAACTAAATGGCTTAATAACCATTGTAAATATTTTACTGTACAATGCCCATTTGTATTAATTTTCATTTTTATGGCTATGTCTTGACACCATTTCTCTTTATGAAATAAAGATCCATGCATATCACTGGTTTGTGGGCATTTGTATTTTCTGGACACTTTTGATCCACAAGAGTGGAAGCTCAATCAAACATGAGGAAGATGAAAGCTGTTGGATATATATAAATATTGCACAGTCTACACCTGATGCCTTGTCTGGTGTGGTAGATCTGGGCCTCTATTGCACTGGTCCTCAAGACCTGCTCCTAGCCATGATGAGTGCCTCTGTGTTATCCTTCAGTCCAGCTACCAATGGCTGGACATGTCCAGCCATTGGTAGGATGTCTTCATATTCGCTACTTCAGATATGTTTCGGTGGTACATCCCATGTAGGGGCTTGTCCTCCCATGACGGAACCTGCAGCACCTCATCTTCTGTCCCCCATTGTTATATATTATACACACATATCATAACTAATAGTTTAATGTTATTGATGTTATAACGTGTATAATCAAAATCACACCTTTGTGACGTCCCAATCCGTCCTGGCCAATGACAGAGCACGCACGGTGGTCGGAGGTGTGGTCAGCACAGTGCCCTGACCTTTCATTGGTTCACACTGATCCGCACGCGGTCACTCAAAACACTGACAGTAATTAGCTAAAACACCAGTATTATTACAATAATATGACGATAGTATGAGGATATTCTTGTTTTTTTTGTTCTCATGACTCGTTGAGCTGGCGACACAAGATGACATAAAAGACGTGAGGAGGAGAAACTCCGGTGAGTGCAGTGTTTACGCTTTGGTATCATTCTTTGTGCCTTTGATAGATGCATTGTAAGGCAACAGCCTGCAGTATAAAGACTGGCAGCTGTTTGACTGCAGAATTTTGTGAAAACTTACTTGTGTCTCTGTAGTTGACACGTCATTGTTGGTGCTTTCACCTCTGGAATTAAGAATGGCCTGTAATGTTGGGCGAGGTAGAGAATTTAAACCTACCAAAGCGTTTGACAATTACTGGCATTTTTATTGTAAGGGTTAAAAGAGTGTATACAATTTTTTTTTTTTACAAAGAAACAAAAGTCAAAGTTTTATAGTTGTTTATTAGAAAAGCTTTACACAGATATACATTTTAAGACGTTTTTAATTTAGCTAATACATTTGAAGAGCCCTTTTGTCTGGGTTGTTCTGTTTGGTTTGATAATCTATAGTTTTGTCTCCAATTCAACACATTAACATTACAATCATATGTCATTTCACAATTTTAGTCTAATTTTATGAGTTTTAAGTCAGCTTTTAGCCAATATAGCCTATTATAATATTTGCCACAATAACTTGCAGGTGGTGCTGTAGGAGCTGAGAATAATAGTTGAGATTTCACACTGGACAGTTTGTGGAGCTGGAGCCAAAGAGTTTAGAGCTGGTCATACAGGAGTCACTTTTTCATGATGGATGACAGCTCCAGGATCATGCTCTGTGGAAACACACAGCACACTCAGTCACCTCTGCACTGCAGTTACAGAGTACAGTGTGCAGTACAAGGCCATGTATCCAAAGGAAGACTTTTGACACAACGTTTTGAAAAAGACAACCACTACTCACGTTGAATCCCCTGGTCCTGCATCTTTGGATGAACACTCCTCTTACAAAAAACACATTACAACAGTAAATCAGCTGGTGACTCACCATTGACATCCTGCGGCCAGCTGGGGGGGGTAGGGGGGAGTCGGCAGGACTCTCTTTCTGGGTCAGATACTGTGGCTCCAGATCAGTGCCGCTCTGAGAGTCCCCGCTGATGGACACGGCCAGTTTGTCCTCAGACATTCCTCTGGACATGAAGCTGCACTTGCGGGCTGTGGGATAGTGTCCGCTCTCTGGAGAAGTGCTGGTGTCACTCATCTTACTGGGTTTCCCCTGCATGTTCCTGAGGGCTGCAGGGATCTCTATGTGGCCCGCCATGAGTGAGGGCCTTGGCTGGCCCCCATACTGCTGCCTAGGGGGATGGGCCACAGAATCCTCACTGCTGCATGACGCCTTTCGATTCGCCATGCTGGAACATTAACGTCAGCCTTACTTCAAATGCTGTTAAACCTTTACTCTAAAGGTGGTGTTCTGTGATGGGCAAATGGTCATTGGTGTCCACTGTCATCATTTTGCATACTTTATCTTCAACTAGCTGTAGTTTCAAATGGCAATTTTATTAAACTTAAGGAGTAGGCCTAACATGATTCTGACCAGCAGAACATTTTTTATAAGGAATATTTTGTCAAAAATTGTAAAGCTGTTGGATGAACAAATAGGATTTTCACAAGTTTCTATGACTAAACAAGCTGCAGAACATTTGTTATGCGTAAATCTATTAAACTTCTCATCTCATGTTTCCTGGCTGTTACCTTTGGCAGAGCCCAGCCTCCACGGGGTAAGGGGCCTGCTGGCTGGGCCCGTCCTGACTGTGGAGGGGCCCTTGTGACTCATACAGCAGCGGGCAGCTCAGGGGAGTGACCTCCATGCGCTTCTGAGGCGAGGAGCTGGACAGCACACCAATCTGCTGCACCGTGGAGTTCTTCTTGGAGCGACAGACGCTCTCCTCTTCGTAGTGGTACCCGTACAGGCCCTGCATGATCTGCTTGACCCCCAGATGAAAGATCTCCAGCAGGTTCAGGAATAAGGACACCCCTGCAATCACCAGCATGAAAACCATAAAAATATTCTTCTCTGTGGGCCGGGAGATGAAGCAGTCCACACTGTTGGGACAGGGCGCTCGCTCACACTTGTACAGGGGGGACAGTCCTATACCATAGAGTGCACACTGGCCAATGATGAAGCCCACCTCTACTACAGAGCGCGTCAGGATATGGAAGACATATGTTCTGAGCAGGGAGCCCCTCAGGGGGGCCTTCCTTACACGCTTCTGCTCATCCAGTTTGCGCAGCTCTCTCTCAATTCTCTTGTGGTCCTCCTGGACAGGGTCAGTCCCCTCCAGCTCGGCCTTCAGGTAGGCCTTCTTTCGGTGTCTCTCCTTCTCCAGCGTCCGCAGCCGGTACAGAGCATGTCCCATGTAGACCAGTGAGGGCGAGGATACAAAGATGATCTGCAGAACCCAGTAGCGAATAAGGGAGATGGGGAATGCCTGGTCGTAGCACACGTTCTTGCAGCCGGGCTGTTCCGTGTTGCACACAAACTCACTCTGCTCATCGTCCCACACATCCTCCGCCGCCACTCCCAGCACCAGCATCCGGAAGATGAACAGAATGGTGAGCCAGATCTTTCCTACGATGGTAGAGTGAATGTGGACTTCTTCGAGAATGCCCCCTAGTAAGTTCCAGTCCCCCATCTTCTAACATATGTTCACCTGTTTGAAGGAAAGGCATGAGTAGAGTCTGCCTTCAGACAAACACAAAAAATGCATTTGATTAAAATAAATAAATACTTAAATAAAAAAGGTAGCCATGAAGGCACACTGGGTGAGGTAAAAAAACAAAGTTTTGTAGTTTTGATAAGGATTTCAAATATTTTTCTTTGCATACAAAGAGCACCAACAAAACTAACTGAACATGGTCACATCAGAGGAATATCTGGCCCCTCTAAAACAGTGGTACTCACATGTCTAAAAACGGTGGGTGGACCAAGTGGACGCAGGTGAAGTCTGGATTCATCCGTGGACGTGGGACAGTCTCTCTGACAGAAGGGCTCTGTACACAGAGCTGGCACCTCATGAGTGTTATGGCAAAGTAGGACTAGTTTGAGGTGATCAATGAACCACATGACGCCACTTCCCCCGAGGGTCTTTCCCCCACCACTTGTACCAGGACACTCGGCTGGAAATAGCATCACATCAATATACACAGCTTTTCACAACATTTTGAAGGGGCCATACTCCTTTTTTCAGCTTATAACCGAGTCGTACAATAACATAGCCTTTTATGATTAAGCTTCTCAGAATGGTGTGCAGGGAGTTAAAACTGGTGTATCGGATTTATTTTTGCCAGTATGTTGTATGTAAACTCAGACCTTGTTGAATTTTCTTCACCTAAATGTTTATTGAGTGATGCAAAAAAGAATTAGAGCAATTTATTTTGTGGCCATACCGCCTTTGCTATGCCCAATCGCATCAGACCTTGGACGCTAAGCAGGGAAGGGCCTGGTCGGTACTTGGATGGGAGACCATTTGGTAACAAGCGAATGGTAAGCCTAGCGAATGTTGTGAGTGAGTGGTTGATGGTCGTCGGAGGGGCCGGCAGACTGGTTGCCTCGCTTCCGTCAGTCTACCCGAGGGCAGCTGTGGCTACAATAGTAGCTTACTACCACCAAGTATGGAATGAATGAATAATGCAATGTAAAGTGTCTTTGAGTGGCCAAAAAAGTGCTATATAAAACTGATGCATTATTGTTATTATTTTGAGGTGGTCCACCCCTGCTTCACTTTCCACCGCTGTACACGGGCGAGAATCGTGCTTTATTTGCTTGAACAATTTGGATATGCGGGAGGGATTGTGACAGCTACAAATGATTTCACTAAAAATTAAGAAAACATTTCACAGTTTGAACAGAAAAAAACACGGCTTTAAGAGGGAGGGACGTAGTACAGTGCACGTGTCACTGCCCCATTGTTTCTCGATTACAGACGCCCTCAGGCACTGGCCTCAATTTCCATACTTTATGCCCCACTTATACAGATTGGTGTCAAGCTCATCATCAAGCGCGTGCCACACTCACCACCAACAGTCTAATAAGGGCTCCATGGCTGCAGCGTAGGGACCTTGGGAAATCACGTAAACCACATATAATGAACTTTACCAACTAGTCAGTGCAGTAGTCAATCCCTGCCCAGTACAGTGGGGGCTAGGATTTGCTCAATGGCCATTGTGGCAATAAATAAATACGTATTTTCAAGTCTGAGGTTGAAATGTTTTTTTTGTAACAATACTGACTTAAAGGTTAGTTAGATTTAGGTAAGTTTATGTTGCAATACAGTTACTTTGTGATTCGATTTTTTTCCTTCATTTTTGAGAGTATAATTGCAAGAACTAATATATAATTTAAAGTTTCTAAAAATGTTGTTTTTTACTGTACTAAACATTACATATACAAAAAACACTGCACAATAAAATTACACAGGCATACGATATCGTTCAATGGAACTTCTCTGCTCTTGCAAAAACAACTCTTATACAGTAGCCTTGCAAAGGAGTTAAATGACCAAGAGGCTCAAGTTAAATAAATAAAACTTTATTTTTAGTAAAGAAGTATGTACAATATTCATAATACATTTCAAAATGTTTTCAGTTAAATCAAATAACTGATAGAATGACTAAAACGGGACAGCCCTCTACTTTGATCACTTCACTTCTCAAACATACAATACAATACCGGTATGTCCACTGTCTGCATGTCTACATCATGTTCAGCAACTAAAGTCACTGATCTAAAATGTTCTGAAAGTCAGATTTGGATCTGCAAAATTACTTGTCACAGTGCGAGTTTCCAACATTTCACTGTCAGAAGGCTGTAGTAAAAATGGGGTGTGATTAAAACGAAAGCAATCACTGATTCATTATAGATGATTATACTGCTCCACCACCATATTCTGGATTGTTCAAAATATTTAAATTGAAGCTCAAGAACCATATAATGCCACTTAAGCCACAAAACACAGGCTTGCATATTGGGCATCTTCAGAAATTGCTTGGCTCCTCTGGTTTCTTGGTGGGTCGCAGCGCCGCGGTTTTCTCAGTACTAGTTCAGACCATGTCCTAAATGTGCAGTGTGCAGCAGGTGTCCTCACGTGTCCATCTTCTTAAAGAGCTTCATGAGTAGGTGGAACCGTTGAGCAATCTGCGGAGGACAGAGGAGGTGAGAGACTACACGGGCCATTACTGAAATCATAACATATTTTTTTGGAGTGTCTGCTATGAATAATTATAGTAAATAGTATACAAAAAAGACTCCAGCCTGAAACCTACTTGCGCAGAGGGCTTGTCAAGTTTTTCTGACAGCGACGAAAAGGTGTCCCGTGAAGCTCCTTTTGTCTTCAGCTCAATGAGAATAGCTCGATCCTCCTCTCTGGAAAATGCCATCAACAATCATTAGGAGTGGTTTACATTAACACAAGCACAAGGTATCAAAATGTGCAGTGCTTACCTGGTCCAGGCCATGACCACTTCCCCCTTCTTCCTGACGACATTTTTGGCAGACAGGCTGTTGGGGGACAGTGGCTCCTCTCCTGTCGCCTCACAGCTCACCTCTTGGTTGCTGTCCTCGTCCGCCTTGCGTCTCTTTGCTCTAGATTTCTCTTGGCCCTTTCTCCTCTTCCTGTCCTTGTGTTTGCGGGCCTGCGGTTTCTCAGGGGTAGACTCCAGCTCCTCCACGATGGTGAGACTGCGCTCAGACTCTGACGCAATCTCCTCTCTGTCAGAGCTGGACATCCGGTTCAAAGGCACTTCAGAACTATCGGAGGAGCCATGATTCACCTCCTCTGTTCCTGCTGCCTTATCCATTTGGTCCAATCTGAATGTGGAAGCTTGTGGAGCAGTGTTTGGTGAGGATTTTGAACTTGATTTTCTGGACATTTGCTCTGTGTCCTGCAGTGTTAAATCTTCTTTCTGAGCCTTGTGTAAATTATTAGTATCACTGTCCTGTGCTTGAATCTGGATGCTTGCTGTATTCTTACCCTGTACCTGACTTGATTGAACACCAGTAGATGGACTTCCATCACTATCCATTTCCTCGATTAGCGTTCGGGTTAGACTCTCGTCTGCCGTCAGTGTGCTATTAGCGCTAGAAGCTTGCCGGATCTTCAAAATAAAATGATCATTGGACCTCTCCATGACCAGCGCATGCATTGGGAGGCTCGGTTTGAACAGAAATTGCGTGGATGTTCCAAGAGATGAGTCCACACTGCCACTGGAGCAACAGCTGGAGTTGTCAGTGTCTAATGTCAGGTGAATGTCGTGCTCTGTGGCGTCTGCTTCGTCCAAAAGTGCGTCTTCGCTGATGTGCGCACTCAGCACGCTGTCTGGAGTGGACAGCACCTGCACACAAGGGGGCTGCAGAAAGCTCAGGTGACTGTCGGACTTTAGAGGAGACGGGATGGTGAGAGACACCGCCAAATCTTCAGCTAGAATGGAGTAAGGCCTTTGAGTGAGCTTGTTGTCCGAAGGGACTTCCAACAAACAGCTTTCATCAAACAAGGCTGGGTTGAGCAGAATTTTGGAGCTCGGCGATTGGACTTTACGCGGTGAAATGCTGGACCATGTGGTGATCAGCCTTGAGGGACTGTCAAATTTGTCCGGGGTCAGGAGTTTAGATGGGGTGTGGAATTTCCCAGGTGTGGTGATGGTGATTATCCTTTCACCATCTTTTCTGGGAGTACTAAGAGCCCACGCGTTTTGGTCTCCCGGGGCAGCATTACTGTCCAGCAGGTCGGACCCTTGTAGCAAGCACTTAAAGATCTCCCCCATCTGAGAGTCACGCACCAAGTTGAACGTCAGACTGGTAGCTTGCTGCTCCGTCAGAAGCTCAAAGTCAGTTTTGTCCAGAGTGGATGTATTGGTTGCCACCACTAAAGAGGAGTTCACCTTTTCAGGAGTGGAAGACACAATGCTAACCACTGTACTTGGTTCCGGCCCGCTCTGCTCATCTGTGTCGTCACTTTTATCAAGCGTGATTCGGATTCCTTTGCCTCGGCTCCCTAGACCAGTTCGGAAAGGTGTAATTGCACATGTTTCGCTCCCTCTGAGGCGTCGTGGAGACCGTGCTTCCTTTCTTTTTAACGGTGACGGTTTGCGGTGTTTGTCTTTCTCTCTTGTATTTCCATGTTTTACTGGAGACTCGGTGGGCTTGCACATACTTTTTAATGCTGTGTTAACATCTTTGAACAAGTAGTCGACTTGAACATCTACAAAGTCCCAAAGTTTCTGCTTAAGATCCACCGCCTGTTGCTCAAATATGCGCTTCACAATGCCATTATTTAACACTTTACTGAAAACGGACATAATTATCTTCTTGAGCTTGAATTTTAACTCTGTGGTACGGTTACAGATTTGACCAAAGTCAGCACCATCCACAAATTCGATAAAAGACTCCTGAAAATTTTCCATGACTCCGAAGAAACTTTTCTTGGGGAAGGTTTTGTGTAGTTTCATGTACTTTTTTCGGATCTCATAACGGACCAACTTGAACGTGTCCATTATATCTTCTATGCTGGAGAAAGAAGCCTTTGTTGCAGCAGGACATACGGTCTTAAAACGACTCTTATTTGGCGGACTTGGTATAATTTCTGCAGATTTACTGGCTTCTAGGTCACTCTTCTCCTCTGTTTTGCGGGTTATGACGCACTTGGGGCTGGCCTTGGCTCTGAATGGCCGTTTTAACTTGGTCCTTTTTGTTGGAGGATGAGGAGAAGCCGCTTCGTCGCTCTCACTCAGGATCTCCCCTTCCTCTAGCTCGGTGTCTAAGGGTACCGCTAAATCAATGTCCACTGGTTCATCTTTAGCCGGGGAGCCTGGGTGCTTGTTTTCTTTGTTGACATCCACCTTCTTGTATAAGACATCAGTGGGTGCACTGGAAAATTCTGTAAACACAGATCGTAGATTTTACACACTATACTTGGACTTTCTCTTGCATCAGCAGAAGGCAAAGTACACAACCTATGTGCCGGTCTGTCATTTACCAACAATTTGTTTCCATTCAACACTTGTACTCCTCCCGTGTTTTCGAATGCTACACAAATAGCGACAATCTACTTACTCTGCTGACTTTGTGACATGCAACTAGAATTACTGTGGCATTTGATATGGAAACTCTTTAAAACATGTCGACTGTATATTTTACTTCAGTGTTACTTCAGTGTTTCCCACACGGTGCACCGCCCGCCACATATTGCGTTTCTTGTTTTTATTTAATGTTTAATTTATTAATTTATTTATTTTTACACCATTTAAAACACGCATTGTATAGAACCACGCAATGGTCAATTTGACTGCGGGGAGGGGGGTTTAAAATGCTATTTCCCCGTAACTCTCACTCACGCATCTCTCCCACATAGCCTACACACACAGCACCTCCCCTTCGTGCACACCGCATGTCTCCATCAGCGATCATCGCTGGAAGCGTGGCAGCGGTGTCTATTTGGTGCAGAGAAGACAGCTGGTGAAATTCACTAAAGGGGCCCTGATACTGTAATACATAATATTTCAAATGGTAAATGAGATGCATTTACCATTTGGTAAATGAGATGCAATATGCCCACAAATGGCTAAATGCCATTTGTCCCCCTTAGTACATAGAATATATTTAATCACAATACATATCATATCAGGCCCTCGGTATCATGTTGATACACATTGTACCGCGACAAAAGTGTATCGCCTAGGGCTGAACGATTAATTGCATTTGCAATTTTATCGCGATATTACACAACGCGATTTCGTAATCGCAGGGCACGCGATTTGGGAAGTAAATAGAGCAACGAGATATGGCAGCAAAGTCCGCTCCGTCGCGTGCTTTTGTTTACGTCTCAGTCTAGTTAAGGTGCGCGGTAGATTGTGGATGTACAGTGAAAATATCAGCTTTTATCATGCAGCCACCGCGAAGGAATATTGCTTTTCTCCGTTAGCATTGCGTTAGCCGCAGCGCTAATCACGCCATTCCGTCGCCGCTACTACACGCTCTGGTGATCACAGAAACTCCCTCACCTCCGGATTCACACGCCTCTGCCTCCACAGACATATATAGGTGAGTCTGTGCTGATTGTAAAAAGTAAAGAGTCGTTTGTGGCTCAGTTTAGGGGGCTTATGTTTGGGAATGTTGTGGATAAAGAACTTATCTCAAAAGCATAATGACGTTTCATGACCATTAAGTATCCGCGGAGGCGATGTGCCTTTATTTACCTTTGCGTCTACCGCATATCCGCTCCGTAGGTCGTACAGACGCTAGATATAAACACTAAACTGCTGTATGAAAAGGGTTGGTAACTAGGATCCGAGGCAGGAGTCCGTGTCATGTCTTATTTTGCTGAGGAAATGTGCTGTTTAAGCTGAAATGTCACTAAATGGCTGCGAGTCAAAGAGACGTGTCTGTGTCTGGCACCTCATGTCCCGTCTCCTTGTGTCAGTGTTCTGTTCTTTTCTTTCTTCATATTGTCCAAAGTTACATCCCAAAACCAAAATGCTGCTCTTAATTCCACTGTGATTTGGCGTGTGCTCCATCTGGCCTCTCCGTGTCCATCAATAACGCGCATCTGAAGCAACTCAGACTCTTTGATTGGCCGAAATAATAAAGTACTATTTAATAAATTAAATAGCTTATTTTGTATTAATTTTGTTCTTACTTTCCTGCACTTTAGTATGGGTGATGTTACTGACTGGATCAGTGAGTTATTTTTTTTTTAATATCTATATAATTTAGCATTTATTTATAGACTGTACTGTTAAGTTCAGACAGTTTAAGAAGTGCAGTCCACACACATTTTGAATAGGTCAAGCAACAATTTTGTTGCAATTTTCACTTCAAATATTGTTTATTATGAAACAGCCTGATTTATTGCTTGTGTTAGGTGAAAAATACATGAGAAGAGGACCTTGCAACAATAATCGCATATTTAATCGCAATCGCAATATTGAAGAAAAAAAATCGCAATTAGATTATTTCTCAAAATCGTTCAGCCCTAGTATCGCCCCAGCCCTACTGAATACAGGTCAGGCAAAATACATTTCAATAATAACGCTCACCTTTCTGCAGGCTCTTGACGTGTCCAGGCTTTTGCAGATGCTGAAGGTTTCTCCTGGAGATCCGCACCGGGCTCCTGAGTGGACTGATGACGTCGGGAATGCTCTTTAGGCTGCTGAGCGTTCGCATCATGGAGTCTTCATCGTGGAGCAGAGGTACGGAGATGGATGGCTTCATGACTTTCTCGCTACTCTTGGGTGGACTCAAAAACTTGGCTGAGCTGAAGCTTTTCTTTGGCGTTTTACTGAGATCTGCGTACCTGTCCGAGGCGGTTTCCTGTGTGGTGCTACTCACTTTGGACACCTCAATATAGGCTGTAGAACTAGGCTCTGGGGAAGCCGTGCTGCTGCAGTCTTCATTATTTTGTGTTAGCAAATCAATGGCCTCTGTTAAACTAAGACCTTCTTGAGGCAGAGACTCCAGGCTTATTGAGCTGGACACAGTTTCTACATCTTTCGGGGCTACCTCTTGACTAGAAATGTCTTTACTCTGAGTACTGGTGGGAGATTCAAGAAGAGTATTTTTTGGAGGAACTTCAGACTTGCTTTCTTCACCAATGGTAATAGCATTTTCTGAGGTGCTTATGGTGGATATAGAGGTATTTGATGAGTTGATAGATTCTGAAGCTTCAGTTTGATTGGCTGAAAAAATATCTTCAGAAGTACTTGTCTTTGTAGAGGTCTCTTCCCTGTTCTCTGTCCGCTCACTGACACATTTTGGCAAACGGTCTTCTTTCTGTATTTCTGCTTTACTGGTGGAGGTGGAGTGAACTGAATTGTCATGTAAACGCTCATTGTTGCAAGTAGCACTTATGCCGGTTTCCTCAACATCTTTGATTTTGTCTGCCGTTTTCAATTTGGGAGCCTCGCCATCAGCCTCTGGACAATCCACAGATGCTGCCTCTGGTTCACTGCTGTCCACCTCATCGAGAACGCACATATCCTCCATGTTGGGCTGAAGGCTGTCCTGTGGAGTTTGCGCTGCAGCATCAGGCTCTTTCAGACCACCTTCAGAATTTACTCCAGGTTTCTTAACAGGTGACAGAGTGAGATTAAGAGTCTCCATAAAACATAGTTTCCTGTGAGGGCTGTTCTCCTCCGCAACTACCTTTACACTGACAGTCTTTCCTTTAGAAGATCTTTCAGATGGCTTTGAAGATTTCTTACTGTGCTCTTTTGACCTGTGCTTCTCTTTTGAATCTCTCCGATGCCTTTTCACATCATCCTCAGCCCTCTGCTCTTGCCGGCCTTCTTTACTTGGCTGGTCTTTGGAAAGTCTTGGTTCGGGTCGAGAGGAGTCCCTGTGGAGTTTATGCTCCTTGGAGTCAGAACTCCGGCTTTGTCTGTCCCTAGTTCCGTCTCTTCTGTCGTTTCTGGACCGGCTCTCTTTCGAAACATGACCTTTATCCCGATCTGATTCTGACTTGGAAAGTTTAGAATTTTTTTCATCTGCTAAATTTGATGTTCTGTCTCTGTGCAAGTGTCTTCTTTCATGTCTGTCAGAAGTAGTATTTAATGTAGCTGTGTCATTTCTCCCAAAATCATGTTTGTATTTTTTATCTTTATGTTTATCTGCGTGAAGTCTGTGCTTCTCCAATCTCTCAGATGTGTGGCAGCTTTCTCGTGAAGATCTTCTTGTAAGACCGTCAGAGGGAGGCTGTTCCAAACTTCTAGAGCCTGGTCCTGGGCACTTTTCAGTCTCTTTCCTGAAAGGCACTGGCACATCCTCCCTGAGTGGTGATTTTGGTAAAGGTGGAGCAGGGGGAGGTGGACTTGCAGGAGCAGGTGGGAGGGGGGGCCTGTCAGGCAAACTTGAGGTCTTCTTTGGCAGAGGAGGTGGGAGGGGTGCAGTAGCATCTGGGGGCATGTCTGTGCAGGAAGGAGGCTTCGAGGCAGCAGGGGGAGCAGGTAGAGCAGAGTGTAAAGCTGGGGGAGTAGCAGCTTCTTTTGAAGGCAGGAGACTGGTTCTGGATGATCGCTGGGAGGCAGATGGGTCCAAACGTGGATGTGGAGCTTGTTGCTGGTTCCGACCGGAGCAGCCTGCCTCTCGCTGGGGTAGAGACTGAAGATAGTGACTTTTGCTGCGCCTGCAATGAAAGTTCAAATAAAATTGTAAGCACGTTGCTTGGACAGTGTTTTGTTTGTACTAATGTGAATTGTAAACAATGGTACACAAACTGATATATAGCCTATAGCGTGTTAAGTGCCCAACGCACTGAGCATAACTTTGAATAAGAATTTTTTTTTTCTGATTCTTTGATTGTGCTTTACTTTAGCCAATAATAATTGAGTGTGGAGTACCGGTCTGTCCAGCGATCATGTCATCCTATTAAAAACATGTCTGTACTTCAGTGCGTTCTTTATTGTGTCCGTGCCTTTTGTTTTTGTACGTTTTTGAAGCGTATAATTCTTCTGATTGGAATGCCTGAGCTCTGCAAAGCATTGCATACAACCGCAGACTGCAGGATCATAAAGCTTTTCCTTCTCTTTTAGACGGTGTTTCTGTTTGACTTGCGTCTTTATGACGTAGGAGAGGTGAGGTTTGTGTTGCTCCAGGTTCTGATCTAAACTTCCTCCTGTTGCTAGCGTCGCGTTCGAGACGTGCGAAATGCTGTGCAAGCTCATTACATTGCACTGTCGAGTCAATCCCTCACGCATGTAATTAATCGCACGTGCGCGCGCCTGCTCTTAGACAACACATAAAAATCACCCACACCTGTGAACATACCATAAGGTGCATCGAAATTCAAAACAGGATGAACTCACTGTTGGTTCAGCCTCTGAATCTCTGCATCCTTTCGTGTGACCTCCTGCCTTGCAGTTTGCAGCAGAATAGAGATGTTCATCTTTAGTCGACAATTCTCCTTGGACAAACCTGTGTTCTGCAAAACAAAATTTGAAGGTAGTTACAGCATGTCGTTTTGATCGGCACAATTTGATTGTTAAAATCTGCATGTCGCCACACAAACCTGCAATTGTAAATGTTCCAGTCTTCTGTGCAGGTCTGTGATCTGACTTTGAGCTGCTTGAAATCTAGACTTTAACTGCAGAAAAGGAAAAAATAATAATATTATATAACATATTGACCTTTACCATTAGCTGAATACTGTCCTTTTGAAGATATTCAAATGCGAATCATTATGAATATTGAAGAGCATTTCACTCCTCATCCATTCATCAGCAAAAACATCCAAAGTAATTTATAAAAACAGGCAGCTAACCTCTGTGTAGGATGCCTCTTTGCTCTGTTGTTCCTCAGTGACAATTTCTTCAAAGAGATCCATCGCCTCCTTAAGCCGAGCTGGGGCTGACTTCTCTGGCACGACTAACCACAAAAATGTAAAAATATTTAGGTTGAAATAAATCAAAAACATATTGGACATTATTACTGTTGTCTCATATAAACTTGCCATCATTGCTGCTGGAACCAAAATCTAGATCTTCATAGATATCTACAGAATCTTCATTACCCTCAGGCACAAACACTGTGGACATTGGAGCAGGGTCAGATAACAATATAACAAATATTTCATATTTAAATTAATTTAGTTTGCTCAAGGCTCACTCCTGGTTCTTATAAAAGGAATAGAAATAAGTTACAGACTTACAGGCTGGAGCACCATCAGTGACATCCATGTCTTCTGCTGTGCTGGCCATTCAATGCAGACCTAACACAAGGGATACCATAAATAAGCTAGCATTAATATTTGGTTTAATATACAAAAACGCACATTGTTTTTTTATTCACAGGCTTAATTTTGGAGAGAAATGTCAAAGAAAAAATATAATTTTCCTCTCTATGAAGCAGTGTAGTTGATATGTTTATAATACTATAGTAAATGAAGGCAGCACAAAAGTGCCAATATCTTTGCTCTAGACGGGCTATGTACAGACACTGTAGTTGTATTAATGCAAACCGATAATGTTGAAAATCTCATTGTTGTGGAGAACAGTCTGGCCTTGATGAAGACATTTTGACATACGGGACCAAATCGCTGACTTAAATCCTTACTCTCTTTTAAGCAAATGGTATCAGCACCTTTCTCTCACACAATGAAAATGGTTTGCACCCTGCATTCTCAATCCATTATTCAGAATGCATAATCTTGTAGAAGATTTACTGACCCAAGAATTTATGTTTATCAACAAAATGATCCAATACTTGCTTTCGTCCACTCCGCCCGTTGTTTACAAGTGTAGTGCCGCGCCAAGGCTTCATTGCACAGGAAGTAGTGACATTTTCCCGCGGTCTGTTACAGCCTAGCAGCTGCATGTATTCTTCTCACCCCGCTTTGTTTCTCTTGACCGTGTTGGGAAGAGGCCGTATAAAAACAACACAACTGTAAAAAACACAATCGCGACGAATTTCAAGTGGTTTAGAAGATCCTGCGAAAAAACATAAACGATATACACAACATTTCTGCTGCTAGCTCCTCAGAAAGTTGCTTCTTTAGCACGGAATGCTCCGTGGTCGCTCATAGTGTACGTCACAATCAAGCGACGCCACCGGACAGCCTGCACCGGAAGTAGTCGTTTCTCACTCACATGTGCACTCTGGGCAGTGCTTTATCAACCTTTACGGACTCGTGTTGCGAGTACAGTAAAAACAGATTCGTATCTCGCTGTGAACAGAAGGATACTTTAAGAAACTATGTTATACAGTAATTTGTAAGTTTGATCCTATAATTTGCCAGGGTGACACTCATGCTACAATGGAAAATTTAGAGCTCAATCTTGCATCACTGGGAACTATCTCCAAACATGTTGATCCAAGACATAACCAACTGTGCCAGTATTTGTCAAAACAGGTAAGTCATCTAACATATAAAGAATATAAATGATTGTGTTGTTAGATCTTATTAAACAAATGTATGGCTTCTGCTGGTGTAATCAAAGCCTTTGATCTTAAAAACGAGTTGTTAAAACCACTTAGCATTGAGCTTTATGAAACTCAAAGTTTCAAATAATTTGTTAAAACCTGGATACTCAGATTTTGTTTTGTCCCTGCCGCAGATATGGAGCCAACAGGACCGACAGTGTATTCTGGAGTGTTTGGCTCAGCTGTTGTTGGAAAAGGACTACACATTGTTGATAACGCGACACTTGCGGCCCCTTATTTTGGACCTGCTGGAGAGAAATGTGCAGAGGATCAGAGCAGGTGACAACCATGACCTCCATGAACGACTGTGTGTAGCTCTCAGCAGAGTCCTCAACATCAGTCCTGATGCACCAGCGTAAGTCCATTAACTGAGGAGATGGTACATTGGCAATTAAAAGTGATTCTTGCTTTTGCATGCTTTTATTTGGATATTTTGTTTTTGTTGAGGTGCTTACAGCTCAGTTGGTAGAAACCCAACCCCTCTAAGATTTCACAGTCAGACCTTTGCTGAATCTCATGGCAATGCATGCTATATAACTTATGTATATGGGGTGACAGAAGCAGGGGAAGGATAGCAGTCTAATGAATAACCCTAACCTTTATGAATTGTTGCTTACCCATAAACTTTTTTGTTCATCACAGTTTGGGGGTGTAGTATCTACCAATTTTTCAAAACAGAATTACTTAGATGCACTATTTATTCACTCATGATCCACACAAAACAATATTGACTCAATTATGTCTCTTAAGCTTTGCTGCCAGGTACTTCAGCACAGCACCCCCAGTGTTCCAGAGACTGTTTTTCTCCAGTGAAGAGGCGGCAGCAGTGCAGTATGGGCCCCGGCGGATGAAGCTCCGGGACCTAATGGGAGCCACTTTGCGTTTCCTTCAGAGTGACTGTGCCAAGTACAGATCCCTGTGGGACTGGAGTCCGTGTGTTTCCCAACTGCTCACCAGTGACATCATGGTCCGAGGGTATGTGTTGCACCAAGCTGGACTTTTACTCAGTGCAATGGGCGATGTCATTTTAGTGCCATTTGATCTTAATAAGCAAACACAGATATTTTTTTTTACACTTCATAGGGGTTTAATACTGTTGAGTGAATAGTGTCATGAATAAGAATGTATTTATTAGATCATCTTTTATTTTTAGTTCCTCTTTGTAAACAATGATTGGTCCAATTAAGGGAATACATTTTATTTTCAGAATGTAAAATGAATTTGTGCAGCTGATCCATTTACATTATGTATTTTTCCAACAATCTGATAGAAGTGTGATAGTCCTATGATAATTCTACAATTTTAAACAATGGCTTTTTTTTTAACGTCAAAATAACATCTACTTTTCCAGATACAGTGAACTGTTTGTATTTTTTGTATTTTTTCTCCTTTTGAAGCTAATGTAAATATATCAATATCTTTTTTTTTTATCCAATCCATGTAATCTTTTTTGTGTTTAAGGTGCACAGCCCAGTGCCTGGCGCTTGTTTCTCTCATGACTGATAATCAGAAAGCCATCTTCCTCAGAAAGGTGTTATCCAGCGACGAGATTTTACACATGAAAATTAAGTAAGTTAATTTACAGTTTTTGTCTCGGATGTGATGCGAGTTATTCAATATTCACCATGTAAAAATGGTTACCTATAGTCCTGACAGTATTGTTTTACTTTCATTAGGAGCTTCGAGGAAAGTCGGCAGTTGCAGATAGAAAAGACTCTAGTTCTTGCCAATCAAGGTTGTGCAAAGTGGCACCAGGAAAAGGCCAATCGCTTCACCAGGGGTCAGGTTGTGTCCGAGGATCTGTGCTCCAGTGTGGTGGCCATATGTGGAGTGATCCTACCCACCATCACCCCCCGACAGGTCCCACATGTACCGGTACAAGAGCACTCAATCACAGATTTATTCTTCTTCACCTAACACATTTGTAAATATGTTTTTTATTTTATTTATGCAGATAAACCAAAAAGAGCTTGTGCTGGTGGACTCGACCTGTCAGAGTCTGCGAAGACTGGCATTGGCCGTAGCGTCCCAGAGACCTGTGCTGCTGGAGGGGCCCATTGGGTGTGGGAAAACCTCCCTGGTGGAGTACCTAGCTGCTATGACTGGACACAACAAAGGCACGGAGATAATGAAGGTCCAGCTGGGAGATCAGACTGACAGCAAAGTAAGTAACATTAAATACATCAGTATCTCGACAGGCATGGCAATGTAGGGAAATTAGCACTAGTGTTTAAGCAATTTAAGCTGCTGCACATTTGCTAGGCATTGTGCTGCCTCAGTGTTGTGAGTTTGACTCCTGACTGAATGTCACCCCCCCACTCTTCACCCTCTTTCATGCTACACTGTCCAGTATGATACAGCATGCAGGCCCAAACAAATCTTTACACTAATACAGTTAAAGTAACTAAATTAGAATTATGTAAAACTTAAACACTAAAAACATGTACAATAGGCCAGGATGAATGAGAGTGTGTTTGAGAGTGCACATGGGGACGACGGATGGAAATTAGCCCAAGGCTACAATCCGGTGTGGCGTGTTTACATGCATGTATGTTCATTAACACACTGTCCCAACCAAATACACCTATATATATATATATATATATATATATATATAAATATAACAAAATTGCTCACAGTATCGGATTTTCATTCACGCATGTTGTAGGGCTGGACGATATATCGATATTTAAGATATATCGATATATTTTAAAAAGAGATATGGAATTAGACCATATCGTATATATCGATATAGTCCAAATTTGCGCTGTAATACTTGCTTCAGGCAACCCGCTGAACGGAGCTCTGCACTGCTCCCAGCGCCCCGGCCCCGCCCCTCGTCGAGGGGAGGGGGGGCAGCCGGCACTCTTCAACAAACATGAAGAAAGCAACAATGTCTGTGAAGCGTGCGGAGGAGAGCCCCTTGGTTGGTAAAACAAAAACCAGTGGCTCAATCATTTGGAGATGGTTTGGACAGAAGTGAATGTAGCGGCGAGATATGGCGGCGACGTGCGCTGCGCCATGTGCTTTTGTTTACTTCTCAGTCTAGTTAAGGTTTGCGGTAGATCGTGGATGTACTGTGAAAATATCAGCGTTTGTAATGCTGCCACCGCAAAGGACTATCGCTTTTTCCCCGTTAGCATTGCGTTAGCCGCAACGCTGATCACTCCAGTCCCTCGCTGATAAATGGTAAATGGTCTCAACTTGTATAGCGCTTTTCCACCTACATTAGGCGCTGATACCCGCTCTGATGATGAGCAGAGATGGTGAGCCTGTGCTGCTTGTAAAGAGTAAAGAGTCGTTTGTGGCTCAGTTTAGGAGCTTATGTTTGGGAATGCTTTGGATAAAGAACTTATCTCAAAACCACTGACTAAAACACAGTTAAATCAAGAGCAAATATCAATAAATTATTTGGGGTATTTATTTATTATATTTCATGATTATTAAGGACTAAAAAGTAAGTAATACTTTAATAAGTCATATTTCATTGTCTCAGTTTAGGCTTTAGTTTAGTCATATACAACGTTATTAACAACAAATGGGGTAGAAAAACAATAAATAAATACAATAAAAATGGCAATATTAAATATTAAAACACTCCTATTTGGCAGTGACTTTGACTTAACATTTCATTTCACAGCTCTCACTTTGTGGAAAAAATATCGGGATATATATCGTATATCGATATTCAACCTAAATATATCGGGATATGACTTTTGGTCCATATCGCCCAGCCCTAGCATGTTGAAGCATTATGTGAGGCAAAACGGTCTCAAAAATTTAGAATTTGGTTTAAATTGTAAAAGTAGTTTATCGACTTTTAATTCTTCTTTTAATAAGACTTTTATATTGGTTGATTATTAACAGAAAATAATAATTTCTTAAATTAACTGCTTAAATTAAGCAGTTAATTTAATTCTCAGACGTGGCCTTATTTGTCGACACTGTTGTTTTGTGCCTCAGATGCTGCTGGGCTTGTACCGCTGCACCGATGTTCCTGGGAAGTTTGTGTGGCAGCCAGGAACTCTGACTCAAGCTGTCTCCAAAGGCCAGTGGATCCTTCTGGAAGACATCGACCATGCTCCTCTGGATGTGGTAAATAAATAAGTCTCTATCATATGTACAGTATCTATCACTTATATTTAACCTCCTTGTTCTGTAGATCTCTGTTTTACTCCCTCTGATGGAAAATAAAAAGCTTGTGATACCCGGACGTGAGGATTGTATCGAGGTTGCGTCTGGATTTCAGTTTTTTGCAACAAGAAGGTACAAAGGTTACACTTTGCAGGGTTTCCCACGGGCCAGCACCGGCTCTACACACAAAGCCGGTGCTGGCCCTTCTGAGGCCCTAAGAAAAAATCCACTCGGGGGGGGGGGATTTAAAACTAACTTACACCTGCTCCTGACAGTTTTTACTGTCTTACCACTAAGAAAAAGCCTGACAGTAATTCGTTTTACACCAAGCACATTCAGAGAACCGGAGTAACTAAAAGTAACTGCACTCATGAGAACCGTGTGGATTTTGCCCCTTTGAGACAAATACAGTAGCTACAGTAAAGTTTTTTTTGCTAGAGACAAGAAGATATTAGTTTAAATCAGTGTGTGGCCGATGCAGCCCCGAGTCCGCGCAGAGAAAAGATGAGACGAGCAGCGCGCAGGCGACAGGAGGCAATGCGGGAGAAAGCCGCACGTGAAGCGAGCAGAGACAAACCGAGCGGGGACGCGAGCGGAGAGGCACTCACTTGTTGGGAGTGACAGGGGGAAGGCGGTAGGTCTCTCCTGCTCATCCACTTCAGGCAGTACGCTGCTCCATTTTGGTGTTTTATGTGGCAAAGTAGGCGGACAGTGAGTGAGCGCCGTCACAACGCGTTCATTAATCAGCGAAACAACACTGTCATTTGACTGAGGGCCCTACGTAACTTGTCTGCGTATGGAAAAACCGGAGGAATAGCTTAACACTAGGGTCGCCACATTTTAAACCCCCCTCCCCGCAGTCAAATTGACCGCAGCGGCGGTTCTATACATGTTTTAAATAGCGTAAAAAATAAATAATACGAAACGCAATATGTGGCGGGCGGTATAGTCTATGTGTGGGAAACACTGCTTTGACTTTCAAATGTAATATTGTTGTGCTGCTATAAGTTTTCAGAAATTGATTCATATCGTGTTGCGTGTATTTGCATTTTGCAGAATGTATTACAGCAGTGGGAGCTGGCACAAACCGCATAATTCTCATGCCACACTGTTGGATAAATACTGGACAAAGCTCCAAATGGGAAACATGACGCGAGAGGAGCTCAAGAAGGTCAGTCATGACATCTTTTTCGCCCTTAGTTGAAACCCAATCTACAAAATGTGTGATGACATTTAATTAACAACAGACGCATAACTCATCTCAGCAGTGCAAAATAACTGGAAAGCTTGTGCTCAGATCATTTTCTTTGTCATAGTTTTTGTCATAGATGAGGTAATATTATTTCAGATAGCAGTAGAATTTGTGCTGTGCCTAGTTACAGAACTAGGGATGCGCTGATGTCCTCCCTGTTGTTCCCTCCCATGCGCAGGTGCTGACCAGCAAATATCCGCAGCTGTCTGTGGTCTCTGATCGGCTTTTGGACATTTACTGCCAGCTGACCGGGGACAGACACTCTGAACCAAACCCCGTCCAGCCCAAGTCCCCACATACCCCAGAGGAGGAAAGAACAAGCCCTTTAGAGGGACGGGCTCTATCTATCAGGTGCGCTTTAGTGCCACAGCAACATTTCACCGCACAATGGCAAGACAATACTAAAATACAGGATGTAGAAATGTGGATTCATGTTGTGCTTTCTAATTGAGATTCAAAGGCACCTTACCTGTTTTTTTCTTTTCTATACAACCTATACATTTGTGCATCTAATTATAAATAATTTGTATAAATGTACATGCTAGTTTTCTGACTTTCCTGTGAATGTGGCCCTGAAAAGTGATTCTGCAAGTTGTGAGAGGTGCCTATAAGCTCGTCCCTGTGGAAAATTGGGATGCTACAAATATATTCGGAATGAGTTTGGACCATAACTAACTTTTTATTTAGTAGTTTCCTCCTCCATTGTTTTGTTATCAACAAATCAGGTATATTTCCTTTAATAAAATAGCGTTTCTCTTACAGAGACTTATTGAAATGGTGTGAACGCATCAGTGTCAACTTCAACAGCGCATCTCCAGCAACAGCACAAAACGTTTTCCTAGAGGTTAGTGGAGTTCTGCACCAGCACAACTCGAGTAACTCAGCATTAACTTTAATGTAACTTCACCAGGCTTTGGACTGCTTCACATCAATGTTATCATGCCCCGAGAGTCGCCTGCGCATGGCAGAGATTATTGGCAGCAAACTCAACATTTCCAAAGAAAAGGTAAGAATTTCAACATTGTTTCATTCTAACTGTGTTGGTGATTATACTGGTACTGTTATTATTGGGTCTTTTGTGTCCAGGCCCAACACTTCTGTCAGATGTACCAGCCTGCTCTCTCTCTGGGTGAGCTGGAGGCCACAGTGGGGAGGGTGGCTCTGGATCGGAAGCAAGCTGAAGTTGTTCAGCTGAGTCTGTGAGTGGAACATCCGGCTGCACCACTTCCTTTGACCTTACATTACACCACATATGCATTAGCTCGCCAACGCCCCCGAACGGAAAATCACTCACTGGACCACTGAATAAACTCCTCATTGATTTTGATGTGGTATTATGAAAAGTTGATCTAATGGGTCTTGCCCCACAGCATCCCTAATATTCATATTGAGTGCTTCCAAAGCCAATATGATTACAGCGAGGGTACATACTAGAGACCAGGCATGACCCATCCTCAGACAACTGTCATAATGTCAAAATAACGTGAATGATCATCCCATGCCTAATATTTCTGTTCATGTATTGACTTTCTTGTTCAGTAAACCGCAGACCTTTGCAGCCACACGCCCCTCGGCTGTGCTGCTGGAGCAGTTGGCAGTGTGTGTGGCAAAAGCAGAGCCTGTTTTGTTGGTGGGAGAGACGGGGACAGGGAAAACGTCCACCGTTCAGCACCTGGCCCAAATCACAGGTCAGACCCGAAGTCCATGATGATTTACGTTGACATTGTTCAACGTACTCTTAGTAACAGTGTCCAGCATCAAACACAACTCTCTTGTTGCTGTGCAGGTCATAGACTGAGAGTAGTGAACATGAACCAGCAGAGTGACACCGCAGACCTGCTCGGAGGGTGAGCACATGCAATCGTGAAAACAAATTCCATCTATCTTCACCATTGCTGCATATGGCACTTTTAATATTACCCTGGTACAATGTAGCTTGGTGGAAATGTAACTATGTAAATGAATAAAATGACACAAAAACTCCCAGGTATAAACCAGTGGATCACAGGCAAATCCTACTACCTTTGCGTGAGGCCTTCGAGGAGCTCTTCTCTCAGACCTACTCCAGGAAGCAGAACTTGACATTTCTGGGCCATGTGCAGACATGCTACAGGGAGAAACAATGGCAGGACCTCCTGCGACTTATGGAGCATGTCTGCAAGTCTGCACTCACCAAGGAGCTGAAGAAAAAGACCAACGGTATAAGTTTAAAGCTGGATGATCTGGATGACCAGGAAGTGGCTGTTTGCTCTATAATGTCTCTCTGTACAGTTGCAGATATGCAGGAGAAGTGGGAAGCTTTGGTCGTCAAACTGCAGCATACGCAGCACCAGGTTCAGGCCTGTGAGACGGCCATGGTCTTTGCATTTGTCGAGGTAATCACTGAAAGGATTATTTAACTTTTACAGTCAGTACAGTATTCCTGTTAGCCTTTGGATAAAAAAAAAACAACTAAAACATAAAGTAACAATGTATTTCAATATTCCTTCCTTATTTCTTGATTTCTGAGGGAGAGCGTTGTAACGCTTGTATTTTGTGTGTCTGAAGGGGACTCTGGCCCAGGCTGTGAGAAAGGGCCACTGGATACTTCTGGATGAGATTAACCTGGCAGCAGCTGAGACTCTGGAGTGTCTGAGCGGACTCCTAGAGAGCAGCACGGGGTCTCTGGTGCTTCTGGACCGAGGCGATGCTGGTGAGAACCACAGCAGCATGTGTTAGGCTGCGTTTCTCCGTTTAAAATGTTTGTTGGTAGTTTTAAATATTCCTGGTGCTCATGCTTTTCAGAGCCCCTGGTTCGCCATCCAGACTTCCGGCTGTTTGCCTGCATGAACCCGGCCACTGATGTAGGCAAAAGAAACCTGCCCCTTGGTCTGAGGAACAGGTGAAGGGCTTAGATGTGTCTTTTCGGGTTTTTTTAGCTAAAAAATGTCTGAGTCTAAAACTATTTGCGTATCCGTAGGTTCACAGAGCTGTATGTGGATGAGCTGGAGGATGAGGCGGACCTCCGTATTTTAGTTTCCGACTACCTCAGAGGTCTCAACCCACACAGAAACGTCATCAGTGGCATAATATGGTAGTGCTCTGTTTTTTCTCTTGTCTTCACTGGGTGAATACAAACTGCATAAGTAACTTCAATCTAAAAGTGGCAATTGTTGACCATGTTCAAAGTCTTAAGAACTGATATGTAAATGAACTGTTAATTTAATGTAATTACACCTTGCTTATACTGGAAATGCTGTAAGTGCTTGCATATGTCTAATTTTTGTGCTGATGAGGTTATGTCTTTATACTCGAGACCTTATGTTTGTCCATTTGCAGTTTTTACCTGGCTGTGCGTAAGGAGGCCAGCTCTCGTCTGGTGGATGGCACAGGCCACAGACCTCACTACAGTTTGCGCACTCTGTGCCGAGCTCTCAGATATGTGAGTTCTAACCCCTGCTACAGCCTCCAGCGATCCCTGTATGAGGTACATCAGAGAACAATTACCAGCTTTTACCAAACCCGCCCCTCTGGGACTTATAAAGTCGCGTCTCTTTCCACAGGGCTTCTGCCTCAGCTTCTTGACCCAGCTGGACCGAAGCTCTCATCCGGTCGTTCAGAAACTGGTCTGCCAGCACATTCTGATGGGCAACACCAAGTGTCTCAAGCAGGTACTGTATTAAATTTTATAGACAATCCCGTTTGCTTTTTCTCTCTGCTTTTACAGGAAACAAAATACCCAAGGTGTACAATTTAAGTCATAATAAAGTTTTCTGAGTTTGCTCAACTTTATTCTTATTCAATCGTGTATTTTACTCTTGGGAGAATAGGCAGTTTGTTTTTTCTCCAATGTAAATGGCTTTCCCCCATGTGTTGCGTTTTCCTCAGCCTATCCCCTGCCCTTCGGACCGCCGTTGTGTGGAGGTTGAGGGGTACTGGGTGTCTCAGGGGGACTTGGAGCCTGCTCAGGACCCCAGTTACGTTCTCACTGCCTCGGTCAAACTCAACCTGCGAGATCTGGCCCGAGTAGTGTCGGCAGGGTAGGAGCGCTGCTTCCCTAAGGGTTTATCAACATGTGTATTCGATTTTAGCTTTGACATGTTCATGTTCCCCATCAGGACCCACCCAGTGCTGCTTCAGGGAGAGACCTCCGTAGGGAAGACTAGTCTGATCCGCTGGCTCGCTACAGCCACCGGGAACCAGTGTGTGAGGATCAACAACCACGAGCACACAGACATCCAGGAGTACATCGGCTGCTACTCCTCTGACCGCAGGGGCAAGCTGGCCTTCAAAGAGGGTGTGCATCTCAAACACCAAACAGTGAAATTATTTGGCTCGCAGTGAAAGCATTAGTCTAGTCATGCAGAAAATCTATTACCATGACAAAGGAATAAAAACAAATGAAGAAGATTAGAATTACCTGTAGCTTGTATGTGTCACTTACACAAATAGTGCAGTTTAAGACAATTAATACAGACTTTGTTTTATTGACCTTTTATTTTGATTAATACATCCAATAATATTTTTTACAAGCTTCCTGATGCTGATGTAATACAGTTGTCCAGCAGGTTGTGTCTATTGAGCAGGTGTGCAAAGCCATGTGTTTGTCTTGTCCAGGTGTGCTCATCGACGCCATGAGGAAGGGTTACTGGATCGTCCTGGACGAGCTGAACTTGGCCCCCACAGACGTGCTGGAGGCTCTGAACAGACTCCTGGACGACAACAGGGAGCTGTTTGTGGCAGAAACACAGGAAGTGGTAAAGGCCCACCCCAGATTCATGCTGTTTGCCACTCAGAACCCCCCAGGAGTGTACGGCGGGAGGAAGGTAACACCTGTCTTTCGTTCTCTGGCATTAAGTAAGTCATAGGGCATAGAAAACTAAGTTAACTTTGTATGTTATGTAATGTAATGTTTCAGTTAAATAATACTAGGAAAAGGAATAATAGAGTTTGGAATCACTGCACAAGAAAGGAGTAGCAACCCATGTTCTCCGGTTTGAAATCAGGTGCTGTCCAGAGCTTTCAGAAACCGCTTTGTGGAGCTACATTTTGATGAACTGCCCAGTGCAGAGCTGGAGACTATCCTCCACCAGCGCTGCAGCCTGCCTCCATCCTACTGCAGCAAGCTGGTCAAAGTCATGGTGGACCTGCAGGTAAAAGTTAGGCCTCTGTTATTGCATTCCTCTCTAGTCCAACTTGGTTAAAGTGTTAAATAGCTATGTATTTGTCCTAGTCTTTCCGCAGAGGGTCCTCTGTCTTTGCCGGGAAACACGGCTTCATCACATTGAGAGACCTGTTCCGCTGGGCAGACCGCTACAGGCTAGAGGAGGAGACACAAGCCTCTCAGGACTGGCTCCAGCAGCTGGCTGATAACGGTACATAACGGAGAGTTTATACCTTATATATAAGCATGGGACATGCCACAACAGCACACGTTTGATCCCATTGTGGTTGCGTTGCATTAACTCCATTGAAGCATAATTTGTTTACTTGTGCAGGATACATGTTGCTGGCAGGCCGTGTGAGGAAGCCGGAGGAGGAGACCACTATCTGCTCTATTCTGGAGAAGCATTTTAAGCGACGCATTCAGCCTAAACAGCTTTTCTCTCACAAACAGCTCACCAGCCAGTTCAGTAAGTGGCTCAGGTCCTTCTTCACTTGCTGTTATACAGTGCCTCTCGAAAGTACTAATACACCTTGAGCTTTTGCACATTTTGTCATGTTTACAACCATAAACATTAAGATTGTATTTATTTTGATTTTTTTTACTGAAAGTTCACACACAAGTAACAGACAACTGTGAAGTGAAAGCAAAATGATACATGTTTCTGTTATCTTTCAAAAAATAGAAAAACGAAAGTGGGGCGTGCGTAAATATTCAGACAGCACGACTTAATACTTTGTGGAACCCCCTTTTGCTGCAATAACGGCAGCAAATCTTCTGGGGTTTGACTCTACAAGGTTTGCACATGTAGAGACTGACATTTTAGCCCATTCCTCTTTACAAAACAACTCAAGCTCTGTCAAATTAGAAGGAGAGCGTTTGTGAACAGCAGTTTTCAGGTCTTTCCACAGATTTTCAATAGGATTTAGGTCAGGACTTTGACTGGGCCATTCTAACACATTAATATGTTTGTTTTTAAACCATTCCATTGTAGATTTAGCTTTGTGTTTAGGGTCATTGTCCTGCTGGAAGGTGAATCTCCGCCCCAGCCTCAATTCTCTTGCTGACTCCAGCAGGTTTTCCTCCAAAATGTCCCTGTATTTGGCTCCATCCATCTTCCCAACTATTCTTACAATCTTCCCAGTCCCCGCTGAGGAAAAGCAGCCCCATAGCATGATCCTCCCCCACCATATGTGACACAGGGGATGGTGCACTCAGGACGATGAGCAGTGTTAGGTTTGCTCCATATATAACGTTTTGCATTTGGGCCAAAAAGTTCAATTTTTGTTTCATCTGACCAAAGCGCCTTCTTCCACATCATAGCTGTGTCCTCCATATGACTTCTAGCAAACTTCAAACGGGATTTCTTATGGCCTCCTTTCAATATTGGCTTTCTTCCGTCCATGAAGGCCAGATTTGTGTAGAGTACGACTTATAGTTGTCCCATGTACAGATTCCCCCAGCTCAGCGGCAGTACGTCGAAGCTCCTCCAGAGTTATCTTAGGGCACTTGGTTACATTTCTGACCAGTGCTCTCCTTGTTCGGTCTGTTGGTTTACATGGAGGGCCGTGTCTTGGTAAGTTCACAGTGGTGCTATTCTCTTTCCATTTCCGAATGATGGATTGAACAGTGCTTTGTGAGATGCTCAAATCTTGAGAAATCTTTGTATAACTTGACGCTGCTTTAAACTTCTCCACAGCTTTATCCCTGACCTCTCTGGTGAGCTCCTTGGCCTTCATGATGTTGTTTAGTGACCAATACACTCTGACCATAGCTCTGAGGCCCTCACAGAACAGCTGGAATTATACTGAGAGTAGATTACACACAGGTGGCCTCTATTTAATGGTTGGGGCAAGGTGTGAACTTTCTGCAGTCATTAGGAATGTTATAAAGGCAATTTAATGCACTCAGAAAATGCTTTATGAATAATTATGCACACCCCACTTTTCTATTTTTTGTAAAATAACAGAATCATGTATCATTTTGCTTTCACTTCACAGTTGTCTGTTACTTGTGTGTGAACTTTCAGTAAAACATTCAAAATAAAATCTTTGTTTATGGTTGTAAACATGACAAAATGTGCAAAAGTTCAAGGTGTATTAGTACTTTGGAGAGACACTGTATATCTATAAATCCAGAGCAATCTTTGAGTATGCTTTTTAATTTCTTTACAGGTGAATTGATTGACTGTATTGAAGAAATTCCAGATGAGTTCCGTCATGTTGTGTGGACACAAAGCATGAGGAGACTGGCAGTGTTGGTGGGACGAGCGCTTCGTTTTGGAGAGTCCGTGCTGTTAGTTGGAGACACTGGGTAAAATTTGTGTTCAAATGTTCTCATTTTAAATCGCATTTATTCATACTGCTTAATCTATGTATTATTTCCCAGGTGTGGAAAGACGACAATCTGCCAGCTGTTCTCAGTTCTGTCAAGACTGAAATTCTTCTCCGTGAACTGTCACCTGCACATGGAGACGTCAGACTTCTTAGGAGGACTGCGGCCTGTTCGACACTCAAACCAGGTCCTGACCTGCACACGGGCAGAAAATTTATTGTGCTTCTAAAATGTTTTTAACTCTACCTAATAGCTTTGTTGCCTGTCTTTTATCAGAGTGTATTTGCATTTTTGTGTGCAGACTAAAGAAGAGGACGGCCGTCTGTTTGAGTGGCACGATGGACCCCTGGTTCTGGCCCTAAAAGAGGGTGGAGTCTTTCTGATGGATGAGATTTCTCTGGCTGACGACTCCGTGCTCGAGAGACTCAACAGGTCAGTGCCCAGAACACTCCAGAAATCACCCTGTTTGTGCTTTAAATGTGAGTGGCCTTTTGCTCTTTAGTGTCTTAGAGACTGAGAAGACCTTGGTGCTCGCGGAGAAAGGCAGCGGGGACAATGACGATGTGGAGTTACTAAAAGCTGCGGCAAGTTTCCGTTTGGTGGCCACAATGAATCCAGGTGGCGACTTTGGAAAGAAAGAGGTAGTGTATATTTCTACTACGGTAAATACAGCCCTCATTGAAGTAACAGCTTAAATGGTTTACATTTTTATAGACAGACGTGTGTGCAGTGAAACAAATTCTATGCAGAAAGCTGGTGTGAATCGTTATTTAATTTTAGTGATGGCGTCAGTATCTATCACCTTTTGCGTTTCTGTTTTGAACAGCTGTCACCTGCTCTGAGGAACCGTTTCACTGAGATCTGGTGTCCACAAAACAACAGCCGCAGTGACCTCCTTCAAATCATCCGACACAACCTGCACCCAGGCATCGCTCTGGAGGGTAAGTGTCTACCAACCAAACAAATAAAGATTAACACCTATACCTACATGTTTGTTATTTTTGTAGGCCGGGACATTGCAGAGTTGATGCTGGACTTCATTGAGTGGCTGGTCCAGCAGGACTTTGGCCGCCGCTGTATCCTCAGTGTCAGAGACGTTCTGTCCTGGGTCACTTTCTTGAATGTGGCGTGTGCACAACGGGACTATGAGACCATGGGCACATCTGAGGAAGGGTGGGAGCTCAGACTGGACACTGTCACAGGCTTCGTCCACGCTGCCTGTCTGGTCTACATCGATGGCCTCGGCTCAGGTCAGAACATACTGAAACATACTTATTCCTGAATAAGAAATCTGCACTCAGTCTTGAGCAGAGGCTGTACCTTTATGTTTTGTCGGCAATGAGTGAATGAAGTTTACCATGATCTGAACTTTCATGAATGCTTGAAACAGCAATGTAATGGGTCTGCACAGTCTGGATACTTTTCAAATCCTTTTTTAATCTGTTATTTTTGGATAATTCAGGGTAGGTGTTTTTTATCCTCTATACACCAGAGAGGCTGTCAACCATTTACTGCCATTTCTGTGAATATTAGCAAATTGACTTAGTTGTCATTGCAGGGACTACTGCCTCTTGTGCGGACAATGCTCTTCTGGCCCGCAAACTGTGCCTGGGCTTCCTTCAACAACATCTGAGCCATACGACCAAACTGGACCAGCAAATGATGGAGGCTCTGAGGGTGTATGACACCAGCCTATCCCGGGAGCCACAGTGGGGAGAGCACTTTTTTGGCATCCATCCATTTTACATTGCTTTAGGTTTGTACAAAAGTTTAAAAAAGACAATTGAATTACTCCACATCTACATAATACTCCATGAAGTGTTGGTGGGTTTTTTTACATACTGACTTGACGGATTCACGTGTTCCTCGTGCAGGTCCCCAGACTGACAGCCGCAGCCTATCGGATTACACCATTGAAGCAGGCACCACTGCAGTGAACGCTCAGAGGATTCTACGTGCGCTCAAACTCCGGAGGCCTGTGCTGCTGGAGGGTTCCCCTGGAGTGGGCAAAACTAGCCTGGTGGCAGCACTAGCAAAAGCCTCGGGAAATCAGCTGGTTCGAATCAACTTGTCAGAGCAAACAGTCAGTGTTACAGTCGTTTTTTCTGTGCATTTCTAAGTAAACCCACACAGTGTTCATGCTTTCTTTGTTCTCTGCTTGGATAAGGATGTGACCGACTTGTTTGGGACTGATCTGCCAGTGGAGGGAGGTAGAGGGGGTGAATTTGCTTGGCGGGACGGTCCCCTTTTGGCGGCGCTGAAGAAGGGTCACTGGATTGTGCTGGATGAGGTAAACAAAAATCAGAATAAGGCATTTGTATAGTCCCAGGAGATATACATGATGGTATGACCCATAAATTGCAGATTTATGGTTGTGTGTTTAGTAAAGTGTCTGTGTAAAGTGTGTTAAAAACACTTACCCACACTCGGTAGTCATTCATCACTTGTGTTTCCTTTTGCTGATAGCTGAACTTGGCCTCTCAGTCGGTACTTGAAGGCCTGAACGCCTGCTTCGACCACAGAGCAGAGATCTACATTCCTGAACTAGCCATGAGCTTCCAGGTTCAGCACCACAAAACCAAGATCTTTGGCTGTCAGAACCCGTTCACTCAGGGCGGCGGCCGCAAGGGACTTCCTAAGTCCTTCCTAAATCGATTCACTCAAGTTAGTGCTGCTCCAAAAATCTAAATGCGATTTAATCTCTTGTATAATGTTTCTAAATCATGTATTTGCAGGTTTATGTGGACCAGCTTACCACCAGAGATTTGGAGTTCATTTCCCAATCCATTTTCCCAAACATTGACAAGGAAATGATCATAAAGATGGTTGACTTCAGTAGCAGGGTTGGTATGACTTGTTGTATTTTAGCAGTGCGTTTATTTGTACTTAGACATTGCGTCTGTCCTGTTATAGCTGGCGCAGCAGGTGTGTGTGGAGAGGCTCTGGGGGCACAAAGGCAGTCCATGGGAGTTTAACCTGCGGGACATGTTCCGCTGGTGTCAGCTCATGGAGAATGACCAGTCGCCCGGCTTCTTTAACCCGGGGCAGTATGTAGCTCTGGTGTACGCTGATCGGATGAGGACAGAAGCCGACAAGGCCCAGGTAATGTTCTGTGAGAATAGCGGCTCCGTGACAATTTGTCTGTCGTGATTTTCATCTTACTCAAAACCTTTCATTATCACACCAACTAATGTCATGTGTCTCTATAAAACTCTTTTATTCCACATATTCTCCTTGTGCTGGTTTTCAGGTGTTGACTCTGTTCAGAACTGTGTTTGGAGAGGACTTTGAGCCTTATACAAGCTCCAGACACTTCCACATGACTCCACTGAACCTTCAGGTTTGTTACTGCAGCATTTTTCTTTTCAACGTTCTTTAAGTCTAAAGAAGTGTCTATCTTCTACAGGTGGGATTCTCTGTCCTCCTGCGAGGTGGGGCTGCCCCAGTCTCTCTGGCCCCCTCTCTGTCAATCACACACCAGGCACTGAGACCCCTGGAGTCTCTGATGAAGTGTATCGAGATGGGCTGGATGACAATTCTCGTGGGTCCGACTGCGAGTGGGAAGACCAGCCTGGTGCGACTGCTGGCTCTGCTGAGCGGTCACAGACTGAGGGTCATGCCCATGAACAGCTCCATGGACACCACAGAACTGCTCGGGGGCTTCGAACAGGTCTCTAGTGCTAAATGGTTTTGTTTTGTGTTGTTCATTTAGAAAATAGGCTACTTCTAGTGTATCTTATTTTGGAGTTGTTGTGGATTTTCTTACCACTCTAAAGGAGTGTCGTGGGTGAAATTTATTACGCATGCGGAGAACCCACACACAGAAAAGTCCATGGTACAGTAAGTTCTGCCGAACAGACTTTCGGAGCAAGCTATATAGGCAATGACACACAGCGGGGCACAGAAATTGTGATACAGTATGAGACGTCACAGCATGACTGTTTAGTGTGTTTATGCAGATGAGTGGCAGACATCTGGGGTGCTAGTACAATCGAGAAGGACAGGTTTTTGGCTTATTGTCTTAAGTGTGATAGGGGCAATCAGCAGGGCCCTCGTCTGGCGGTGAGAAACTCCGCATGTCTTCAGACGAGAAGAGCCAAGATGGGGACAAGGATGAGTCTGGTCTTCTGGGCATTGATTAAGCAGGCCGCCAGACGGTACCTCACAGTTTGTGTATTGCTGCAACTGGTTTTAGTTAGATGACTCTGAAAACTGTCACAACAGAGTCCAGGTAGAAATGTATGTAGTTCTGCTTTCATTGAAAAATGTAGGACAGATGTCGTTTATAGATTGTAATTTAGAAATAACTGTTTTTGTACTAATTCTACCCATGTCTAATTTTTGCAGATGGATATCATGAGACCATGGCAACAGGTGCTGGACATCGTGGACTACACGGTTGCAATGGTCACCAGGCGGGGGCTGATGTCTTTGGATATAGGGGTGCAGGACACAGAGTTCTTGCTTCAGACTTGGGGGCTGTTCTGTGACTGGCTGAAGACAGATGGCCCGCAAAGAGCTGAGACTACTGTCACCTCTGAGGCAGTCAACAAACTGGAGGTCATCATTATTCTACTCCAGAAACTCAACACCAAGCTCAAAGTCTTCACAGGTGATTGGTTTCTCCCTTACACACTTATTTACTCTCTCTGGCTTGGTCTCTAACATGCTTTGGTTGGCAGACATGACGCAGCTGCAGACAGACTTCGCCCTGCTGAAGGAGCGGCTGACACAGCTGGAGGAGGGCAGCTCTTACGGAGGGTTCGAGTGGCACGACGGGATGCTGGTTCAGGCTCTCCAAAGTGGAGACTGGCTGCTCATGGACAATGTCAACTTCTGCAGGTGGGATAAACAGGCGCTCCATGGTCATGTTTAGTGGGATAAGGAAGTGTTTATACCACTCTAGGTGTTATGCTTTTATGTTGAAATCTGACGCCTAAAACGTCTATTGTAATGTATCATTGATGGGGGTTTTAGATGATAATTCTATGTAATCTTGAAATAAGAGACATTAAAAGAGAACTGAAAACATTTTGAAGTGCTTATCATTTGTGGCCATTGATTTTTGGTGAAAGCAAATCTCTGGCCACTGTAAATAAATATATGTTTGTAAAACTATCCACTGATTTTACTAATACTGTCATTAATATATGTATGTGTTTTATTCATTGTAACTTTTTTAGTGCTTCAGTCCTGGATCGTCTCAACGCTCTGCTTGAACCTAACGGAGCCCTCACCATTAATGAACGAGGAGTCATTGACGGGAACACACCCAAAATTACTCCTCATCCTAACTTTCGGTAAGCCTTTATTATTCCCCAGTACACGCGTCGTCCTCATCAGCTCACTATAGTGTGTGGTGTTCCCAGGCTGCTCCTAACTATGGACCCCGCACACGGAGAGCTGTCGCGTGCCATGAGGAATCGTGGGGTGGAGGTGTACATCCCGGGGGAGCACGAGGGCCAATGCTGGGACGTCCAGGACATAAAGGCTCTGCTGAACAGCGCGGGAGTGATGGGCGACAGTCTGTGCGATCTGCTCATTCAAATACACAACAGCGTCAAAGACAACATATGGGGTAATCGTGACAGTGTGATCTATAGTTTTGTTGTCTTTGAGTTTATTTGCAAGACAGCTGGCTGCCTTGTCCTTTATGGGTGTGACCAAATATTTTGGTTGATGTATTTTGTGTTGTGTAAATCCAGGAAGGTTTTCCAATGACATGTCTCTGTGCATAGACTCCCCAGCTTCGTCAGTTTCCTCTCTGCTCCATGCTGCCTGCCTACTGTCTGCACAGCTCCAGAGAGGAGTGGACCTGCGCTCTGCCCTGTTACAGGCCTGTGCAGAGGCCTACTCTCTGAGCCAGCACACGACTGCCAGCCAGAAGGTAAGTCCACTTCCAATTTACAGCGGCTTCAGAACACTTTTAGACCTCGTTCAATTGCTCATTTATATACATTTCTATTGGAGACAATTCTATTCCGATTACTCTACATTAGTTTCCCATCAAAAAGTGCAGCCTCGATCTACGATTGGGTGTAGATTTTAAAGAATAATTTTCAGAAAGATTTGTCTTTGTTACTCACTTTAACATAATTGTAATAAACGGAGGGGTATGAATATGAATACTTCCTGCATCCACAGTCTGGATGTTATAGTAATAATCCTCATTTTACATATTCCATTGTATGCCTGACTCTAGAACGCGCAGCAGCTGATCGAGCAGCATGTGTCCTCCCTGGACTCGACGTCCTGGGGAAAGGCTCTGTTATGTGCTGGAGTGTGGCCCGATAACCTGCCCTCCGCCCTCCTCTCCACTGAAGACTCTTGCTTTGCCTCGGTCCTTCAAGATGGACAAGTCCTCTTATACTTTCTGAATGAACTAAGCCTACACAGTAAAAGGTGCGTATACTGACATACTACCTCCGACCCAGAGGAGTGCATTGCAAAATAATATATTAATAAAGTAACTAGGTTTTGTGAAAGTGGACAGACGGATAATACAAAACCTCCCATTTCCTATGTGTGTTGGCAGGACTCGCCCCCTGAGCCTGAGTGATCTACAGCAAACCTTACAGAGCAGCGGTGTTGGGGAGGGCCTGCTGTTCTCTGCTGAAGCGCTGGGTGCTGAGTTGAGCCCCGTCACATTGGTTCCCATAGCGGTCAGACTGCTCACGGAGAGGGCCTCTCACGGGGACTGGCGCCTCCGCTGCAGCTTCTTAACGCACTTATCAAACAGCTACAAACATGTTCCCGGTAGGTACAACATTTTAAAAGGAGCCGGACCATCAGCTGAACTTACAGAAGTGTTTTTTTATTATTATTTTTTAGATTCAGTCCTGGTGCATCTACAGGCAGGAAGCAAAGCGCTGCAGACCGTGTTCAGCAGTCAACTCTGCACGAAGGGCAGGTCACTAACACAGCTGCTTCAGCCACACAGCATCGGTAAGAGCTTCTTTATTCATCTGAAAATCAGAGACAAAATACACATGCTCTAATACAAATTTAAGCCTTATCATTTGTAGAATCTGGCAACCGCATTTACTTTTATAGCATTATTATTATTATGATGCAATGTAATATTGATTATGATGCAATGTGATAATGTGGTGTCCGTTTCATTCACAGATGAACACCTTATTCTTGTGGACATGCGCTGGAACAAGCAGTATCTGGAGATGTTGGCCAATAAGTGCAACTTTGAGGATGAGGCTAGATATGTGGAGTTCCTTGAGGCCCTCAATGCTGTCGCCAACAGGTGTGGGATCAGCTCCGGTCTGCTGGGTGAATTTGTGGTAAATTAAAAGTAATAATGATGCCTTTATGACCCAGGGTGGTTCTGCTGATGGCGCATCAGGTGCGAGCAGTGATTGGTTCCTGCTCTCCCGGCTCTCAGGACAGTGCACTCAGAGCCGCCACAGCCTTCAGCAAAGGTATGAGTATACAGTGCTTATTTGGAGATTATTTATCAGATAATATCAGCTGTTTGTTTTGTCTCAGGGAGCATAGACGTTGGCCATCTGGCTCACCCTGTGCTGATGCACCTTCGTCCCTTCTTTGATCTGTGGAGTTCTTACATTATGGAGCTCATTCAGATGGAACAGCCCCACATCTCAGACCCTGTTATGTTTGAGGTCAGAATTCAGCTTTAAAAACATCTACTAGGCTCGCACTTGTCCTCACTGCTCTGTGTTGCAGGTCCTTCAGTTGTTGAAGTGGGCTGACCATTTCTGGGAGGTGTCTGGCTCTGTGGCTCCAGACCGCCAGGGTGTGGCTGTGTTGGCGCTGCACTGGCAGTGGGTCCACAAACACGTTCTTCTAACCCTCCCTCAGCTTCTCACTAGAGATTCCCAGGCTTCTGAGTAAGTACTGTGATGTTGTATATTAGTTTAGATGAACCTAAGTGAAGAAGTTTATGTATCCTGGGGTCTTGTTCATTTGTACTTTATTGTACAAATCATATTTCCAGAGTATCCGTAGTAAAGTTGAATACAAATGGTAAAATCCCATGTCATATTGTAGCTTCAATATGCTTTATTTATTTATTTATTTTTTATAGAACTGGCATTAGTCAAGAGCTCCAGTCGGTGTCAGCTGCAATCCAGAGCCTTCTGTCCACCTCAGTATCTATGGCCACTGTCCTTAAACACATCCACAGGAGTCTGGGAAAAGCTCTGCCATTCAAGGTGAGTCTGTCCGCACCTATACATAATAGTTATCATCCATAAACTGCTGTTGTAATAATATAACACATGTAATATTGTTCTAAAATCTGCAGCTTGAGTGTGTCGCAGAGTGTGCCTCTCAGCTCAGACTCTTCTCCAAAGTTCTAAACGTCAGTGACCTTCGGTTTGATGGGATCTCTCGTTGCTGGAGAATGGAGCTGCTGCGTCTTCATGAAGCCGGACTGGGCCGAGATGTAAAAGAGCGTCTTCTTGATGGTTGGGGTCTTGTGTTGATGGCCAACAATCAGCTTGATCCACAGCAGTCTGGTGAGGTCATTAAAAACATATCTAGAATTGCCAATTGCCATTCTGTTTTGATCATGGATTTTATGTAAAAGAAATAATGGACTGACTAAATAAATTGTTGTTTTGTCAGGAGTGCTGGAGAAACTGCAGATAATTGTTGAGCAGCAGCAGCGTCACATGGCCTGTTGCGGGCTCTTGGAGGCGGAGGGCCTGTTGGAAGGGGACCAGGATAGACGTGAAGGGCCCCTAAACAGAGAGCAGCTCCAGCAGCTCTGCCACAGAGCCCAGCTGTGGCCCCTAACAGAGCACCTGGCCATCTTGAACCACCTCCGGCTCATCACTGCTCTGCTGCACATGGCCCTTGCACCAAGGTATAACCACGCCTGTGTGCAGAGCTGATGCACCCATTGATAGTCTTTAACTAAATTTTTAGGAGATATCGATATGTGGCCTTTTATAAGCTCTTTAGCTATTCATGTAGGCTTCAAAGTATTGTCTCTTAAAAAAGTGTTGCTTTTACTTGTTAGTGACCCCGACACTGAAGAGACTCTCTGTGCTGAAGTGTCCACACACCTGCACTTCTGTCTGCACTCTACTGCTCTGAATGTCCGTCACCTCCAGCCGCTGTGGTTCCTGCTCAGAACGGACAAGGTCAGTCTAACACCCACCGCAGCGGGCCTTTAGCACAGGATTGATATTCAAAGTGGCCCCCGTCTGGAAATGTTTTGGTTATAAAATTGTGTCTCCATCTAACCAGCCTATGTCTCCTCACAACTGTTCATTATTTGTGCAAGGCAGGACCTAGTCAAAAGCATCAGCAGCTTTTTATGATGTCTAGTCGTTGGTTTGTGCAGAATAATATGTAGCATTATGTTGTTTGTTAATGCCCAGCCAGCAGAGGCGCTGCAGCAGGTTTGGTGTGAGCTGTTGTCCGAGGCTCTGTCAGCTCTGTGGACCAGCAGTGTTACCTGTGATCCTGACCGCTGGTTTACCTTGCACAACCTGAGCACCGACGGGCCCCTGCCACATAAATTCCCACAGGAAACCCATGCAATGGCAAGTGTTTTATTTTGTTACAGACACTTTGTTGGAATATAAAGTAACATGTAAATATTTCAGGGTCCTGCATTGTTAAGTAAAGCCGTGTGGTCCCGCTCTATGCTGGGAGTGCTGTGTGGCAGTGGCAGTGGCAATGGGGGCCGGTGGGACCCCTCTGGCCTAAGCCTCATGACCTCGTCCCCTTTGAGACTGGGCGAGTGGAGGGAGAGGGTCCAACAGCTTCAGGACATATCGTCTGTGGTCTGGAACAACTTAGCCTTTCCTGTCATGGCTGACCTCAGGTATGGCATATGGCAGACAACTTTTTGTCCTACAGCCAACTATGGACAAGTGCTGCTATGATGACAAACACATATACTAGTCTAAAAATAAAATAATCAAAGAGTTATCCACCGAAGATTTTTACAAAATCACCCGTAAGTACTCTGCTTTGATTGGTTTAGCTGCTTGAGACGACAAGTGTCCTGTGTGTTGACAGGTGGACAGACCTCAGCCTGCAGGGGGCAGTGTTGCGGCGGCAGCTCCAGAGTATGGCTGAGATGCTACCCCCTGGACTGCAGGAGGGGTTCATGGAGAGCTGTGAAAGTCTGGTAGAGGGTCCAGACCCACAGATCCCTGCACAGGAGATCCACACTTTCTTCAGAGACTTCATTCCTCCCAAACTGCTCCCAGAGGGAGTATTGGAGGCCTGCAGCACATGTGTGCAAGAGTACGTTCAAAGCAGGGTCCAGGGGCCCGATCTGGCTCGTTCAGGGGCCTTCTGGGTTCACATGGGTCTGCTGCAGATTAGAGTGTGGACCCCACAGACCATCTTTGATCCTGCTGTGAAAAGAGCCTATAAACTGAAGTACGCCCAGCAGGAGGTCAGTACTTGTTTTGCATATATTTACAGTATTAAGTTGGTGTCATTGCTTACTGAAAGCCTTTGTCTGCTGTAGCTGATGCAGCTGCAGGAGGAGTGGAGGGGCCGAAGTATTTTGTCTGAGATCAAGACCGGAGTCAAACTGGAGGAAAACAGCACAACAGATGGATTTCAACATCCTCGAATCAGGTCAGAAAAACTATTGCAGAGCTCCAGAGTGTGACAAGAACATTGGTTTGTGTCTTTGCTGGAGACAGCGTGCAAGCTACAAACATAGTTTTTGCATGATATATGCAGGGATATTGGTCCCTCTTGATTATCAATACTGTGGCATGTAGAGGAGACTGAACTGAAAGTATGATGCTAGTTTGTCCGTCGTGTACTGAATGATGCTTGAGGGTCATGCACCTGTTGCAATGCACTCAAAGCTGTGAGAAGACATTTTAGTTAGGGGGTGCTGCGGGACAAAATTTACCCCAAAAACACTTTTTCTGTGCATATTTCCTATTTATTAATATTGCCTGCAGTTCACAAACTATCCACCCGAGGGGGGCTGCAATGCCCTCAGCACCCTGGGTTCCCATGGCCTTGAATGCGCTTGTTAGAAGCTATTTGATGAGACTTTTCTTCAGTCTTCTTTGTGCTAGAATAGACACTTTAGGTTCCTGTGTTTGTAGCCATTGTAATGTACCATTTTGTGATGACAAGATACTGTCTTTGCTGAAAGTCTCGTCTCTAACTCCATGATCTGTCTGTGGTCTGATCAGATACATGTGGGTTCGTGTGCAGCAGCTGAAGGAACAGATTGCAGAACTTTCTAGAAAACAAGCGTGCCGCCCAGGTGACGCACAGTATGGACGATTGTTCCAGGAGCTCCAGCATTACCTCAGCAGCATCGGCCAGCTGTCCACAGTGCAGCAGCTCCTCTCAAACATGCAGGGGGCGCTGCAGAAAGCTGGTTCCAGAAGTGCGATTAAAAACCTACTGCGGGAGGAGGAGGTGTGGCAACAGTCCCAGCAGCGCTTCTGTCTCAGACTGCAGGAGAACTTTGCTTTGTTCCCTGACGTGGTTAGCCCTGTCCGCACTGGTATCCTGCAGATGCGCTATGGGATGAGGCTGGTGTCCGCTCAGTTGGCCTCCTCTCTCGCCCCAGTTCCAGGACTGTCTCACTTCCTGTCTAGCCTGCTCGCCCTCCCATCCGTGAGCCCCAGCCTTTCCACCCACCTGGCCCGGGCCGACTTCTTGTGCTCCAGGACATGTATGGAGGTTGTGCAGTCTGTACTGAAGCTCCTTCCCCATCAGGAAGCTGAGCGTGTGACTCCCCAGACCTCAACTCTGCTGCTGACCGCCCTGCTGTTTGTGCAGTGCCACACACTGACCACAGGAGAACTGAGCACTGAGACCATTCGGCTCTTCAGACACATCTGTCAGGTCACTAATTACTCATTTGATTTTTGTTGTGGTTGTTTTAGTATCTTACTGTTTATTTTGGTCACTTTGGTCGGCTGGGTCCTAAAATGTCAGTGATTAACAATAATTGCTGGACATAAACAATTTTAAATGTAAGTCATAATATGAGACAATATTTATTAATCATAGATGGAGCGATGTGTGTGTCTGAAAACACTTGGTATTTCTTTCTAATGAAAGAAATGTGAGAAAGACGCAATAACCACTCCAAACCCAAACATAAAGTAGTGTGTATGAAGACAATCGAGAACTGCATTTGTCAAGCGATTCCTTTTGGACATACCCCACTAATGAGCACAATAACTGTCATTCTCCAGCTCTGTTCATGGTGTTTGCTGCACACCGGGATGGGGGCAGTAGGATGCCCTAGCGCGCCTGTAACATAGCGTTGTTTGCAAAAATAAATTTGATTAATTATCTCACCGTTTAAATGTTATGGAGGACCAAATTCCTCGCCTAGAACAATTGACCACAGACCCAGCTCTGCCACACACTTCAAACACAGGGAAACTCCCAGGGCAGTCTGCACAGGAAGGGTTAGGGGAAAGCAGTTCTGAACGTGGCCACTCGTCCCGGAGGAGCTGCTGTGATGAGAGGAAAATGTACCCGTTGGCCATCGTAGGTCTCCGAAGTGAGAAAAGTGTGGTGATGGCGTGTTTAACTGCGCTTTGTAAAATAGGCTTAAGGTGCAGTTTCTGTTTTTCCTTTTTTTTTTTTTTTTTAACTTGTTTTTATATATATATTTAGGCCTGCCTCCAAACACTTTGTTAGTCACTGCGACTTGGCTTCACTATTGCTTGTAGCCTATTTTTCTTTTTTTTTTTGTCGGCTTTTTTGCCCGATGGAAATTATATTTACCGGTCATTTACGTCTCAAACCTGCCAAAATCCAGCCTGGTGACACTCCAGTATCAGTGTACTGACTCTTACTCTCCAGGCTCTTGTGAACGAGTGGGATGAGCAGGAACAGCGCTGCAGAGAGCGAGAGCGGCAGGACTCCAGTCTGTATCGCAGCAAACAGCACGGCTCCGAACTCTCGGAAGATCAACAGGACGAGGAAGAGTTCAGACAGCAGTTCCCTCATTTCCAGCAGGTATGGAGTGAATGAATATTGACGACAATGTAGCGATTTCAGAAACTTGGTAACACAGGCTTGTAAAGCGCAATACAAGTGTAAGGCATTATTATTATTATTATAAAAAAGTAACTACTATAGGCAGCGTGAGCTCACACAAACTAAACAAACAACTGTCAAATAAACAAATAAATAAATAAATAAACTGCGGCACAGCTACCATGGTTATCCTTTTTTTTTAGTGTGATGGATTTACCGATTGGGTTAATTGCTTTTGTTTGTGTCTGTCTTACAGGACTTTGCTGATATCATGGTTCAGCCAAGCCTGGAGGGCCCTGGGGTCTCTAGGCCAGAGCCGGGCTCTGACATTGCTAAGGAGGAGTGCAGTGAGAACAGCTCTTTGTCTCAGAGTGCTCTGAACACAGTGGTGCAGGTGCACCAGCGCCTGTGTCTGGGATATGCTCAGTCTTTGTGGTACTGCAGCACAACTCCAACCAATCAGTGCAGAGAACACATCCAGGCCCTGATCTCCTCCTATCAGATTGCGGCACCTATAATTGTCCACCTGTACCACCTGATAGGTCAGTGTGTTTACTAAAGGTTATAAAGTTAGCGCTCATGTTCTCAAACATTCTCTGTTCTCCTCAGACTCAGACTTGGACCAACAGCTGTGTGGCAGTGAGCTACTTCTGTCGGCTCTTCTGCAGAACACAGTGCAGGGTGTGGGGGGTCCAGGGGCCCTGACTCTCTGCTCAGAGGGGCCTTATGACTTCTACCAGCAGCCCAAAATGAGTGAGGCACGGCTCTGCCTGCCTGCGCTGCAGCAGCTCACTCTGGCTGTGAAGCACAGGCTGGAGGAGTGGCCCGATCACCCCGCACTTGTCCAGGTGTGGTCCTGATGATGGCTTTACTTAAAATAACCAAAGACGTACAGTACACGTGTGTAATGTTTGTGGTGTTTTCAGCTCTTATTAGTGATCGAGAGGATTTTGGGCTTTAATCTGGCCAGTCCTCTGGCCAAGTTCCTGAACGGACTGGAGATCATCCTCAGTAAAGCACAGGTCAGCACTGATCAAGCCTAAGAACTGAGTGATGCTGTTGTCTAATTGTATGGTGTTGGTGGTGACCATAGAGGTTTTTTTTCTGCAGGACTGGGAGAACAACGCCAGCCGCTCCGTGTCTCTGAGGAAGGAGCTGGAACCAATTACGCTGCTCATCATCCAGTGGCGCAAACTTGAACTCGGGTCAGGCAGAGCTTTGTGCATCATAGAAGAATTACTGGAGAACATTTTAGCCTTTCCTTTTTAGTGCTATGTAATAATTTGGAATTATTTAGATGCAACTGGATGAAATGTATAAAAAGATGTACAAATCGTGTAGCTGTTACGACCTGACTGGTGTTTTGTGTCCTGGTGCAGCTGCTGGTCGAGTAGTCTGGACAATGCTATGAAACGACACACCGAGAAGTCGAACAAACACTGGTTCTCTGTCTATCAGCTGATTGAGAGGTATCTACAGGAGCAGAGAGAAGACACCCAGCAAGGTATAGCACCATCAACCTCAGTTCTACCAATGGGATTTTATAGTTGGTCTGCAATCGAACACTGGCTGTCATGGAGCTGGGGAATGTCATTTTAATGGGGTGCTAGTGCTTGGTGAAAATTGAGAAATGTATTGTTGTTTTTTTCTCCGATTTTTCATGTAAGATCCGTGAGAACAGCATACAAATATTGAGTTAGGGGCGTGCCAGGCTTTACTCTGCAAGCTTGTGTTCCCAGGTGATGAGTGTGAGGAGCGGCTGACACTGTCCTCAGTGGCCTCCACCTTCCAGGCCTTTATTGAGGGCTCCACTTTGGGAGAATTCCACAGGCGACTTATCATGCTGCAGAGCTTCCACTGCCACGTTTTGGTGGTCCCAGAGCAGCCGGGACAAGGTCAGTCTTCACCAGTGATACTGCTTAGTTAAATATTTATTAACATTATAAAAATATGTGGCTTTTGTTGTCCGGGAGTTATTATAATGACAAAAACAGCACTATGACTGACAGGAATAAATGATGCAATGTGTTTTGAGTATCTGAAGAGTGACATTGATTTAAAACTCAACATTTTTGTGACAACACATGCTCAAAAACCCATTAGTGCAGTGGTCACAGCAGGAATCTTCAAGTGGTCCCTTAAAGATTTCTGCTACCAAGACTAATTTCACTTCACGGCTGCTTGTTGTTTGTGAAGCGTCTCAGTTGTGTCTAATTTGCTCTCGAAGTTGAGATCTAAAAATCATTCAAATGGAGAAGAAGTGAGAAGAAGATTCTTAATTCAGATACGATACTACTGTATAGTGAAGTTCTATTTCAATATATGCTATGTCCCTTTAAACAATCTTGCTCTCGGATATGGCAGGGTAAAGTCAACAATGTAGTTGTCAGAACATTGACACTGATTGATCTGGTTGACTTGACTGTGGGCATTATTCTGGCCTTTTGACCTCTCTGCAGCCTCATCCAGGCATGCAGACTCAGACACTTTTGAGTGTAGACGGGTTTATGACATGTCACAGAGGTCATCAGACCTACAGTTTATTATTACCATGGTTATTACTACAAAGAGATCTGAATCTGTCTGTTTTTGGTTTCAGTGGCTCTGTGCAGTTTGCTGTGGAACTTGACCTGTTACTACACACAGTTCTCTGAAAGTGTCCAGGCCACAATCAACCAGCTCCGCCAACCTATTGAGAAGGAACTCAAGGTGCATTTAATTTGTTTGAACTCAGATATGATCATTTACATTTACACAAATCATTAACATCATTTACTGTCATCAGGACTTTGTCAAAATTTCTAAGTGGAACGATGTCAGTTTTTGGGCCATCAAACAGTCAGTGGAGAAGACCCATCGGTGAGTCCTAATCATTAGGTTTCTCACTGTTTATTGTCACCACAATCCGAGCGACCAAATGTGTGTCGTCCACAGAACTCTGTTTAGATTTGTGAAGAAGTTTGAAGAGGCCTTGAATGGCCCCAGCGTTCCTTCTCTCGTGGAGCAGGGCAAAGGAGCACATGTGGACGATGGTCCAGAAGAGTCACCTATCCAGAGGCTCCACCTGGAGCTGAAGAGGAGCAGAACACAGACGGACACAGACATTCAGGTCTGACGACCTGTTCACCCTGCACAACTACAAACAGAAATTTGTATTAGTTTAACATAATTATATTCCTCTCATCTCAAATGTTGACGTTCCTGAACAGCTATGGACATTTATTTTATTCTATCATAAATGTATTTAATTTATAGAGCTCAGAGGACGTATCGGATGCCTCCTCTCTCCAAGGACGTCTGCCTTTTCTGAGCAGAAAAATGAAGAAAATGTGTGGTGAGCTACTGAAAAGAAACCCTGCCCCGGAGCTGGCTGAAGATCTGGACCAATTCACTGGTAAATGAAATAATAAAGTATGTACACTTTGCTACAGTACAGAAAGTTTTCATACCCCAGTGTTTAGTCCATTATTATGTTTAAGTCTGTTATTAAAGTCTTTTTTTTATAATATTATAGCCATCAGTGTCAGGAGTAATGGAATTCACCACACACCTTAACTTTAACAAATCTTACAAAAAGCATAACTGTAACCGAGGTACTGTACTTAATAAATGATATTTGTATCAGGGGAGATCATCCGTAATGTGCACGAACTCCAAGCCCTGACCAATAACCTCTCGGCCGACAAAGAGCGGCAGAAGTCCGAGGTCAAGCACATCCTGCAGCAGAAGCAAAGGGCACTGTCCGACTTGTTCAAGATGCTGTCTGAAATAGGTGAGCTCTACATGTCATCCGCTCATCCCCGACCATACAATATGATGTTAATTAACTGTGGGATTGTCCTCTTCAGGGCTGTCGTATCGTCGAGGTCTGGCCTGGAGTCGCACAGTGCATACGGAGCAGGTGCTGTGTGTGCCGCCTCTGGAGTTGTCCACTGCTCTGTCGGCGGTCACGAACAAGGAGGAGTCTGAGAGCAGGTACACGACTCTGGCTTGAACTTGGGTTTATATGCAACATTTGTGAAAAAGAAACCTGCAGTGCCATATTATGAGAAATTAAGATGTTTTTCTTGATTTAGATTATTTCCTTTGTTGCTGTCGGCCTGGGAGGGCTGTCAGAAGTACTTTTATCGTTCCTGGGCTAGAAGAACAGTTCTGCAGACCACCCTCCAGCATGCAGCTAAGGTCAGTTCCCTGTTTTGACCGTATGTTGTCGCTGCTCTGGTGCCACCCGAGTGGACAGCATGCTCAGGTGTATAGGAGCATGCTCAGTTGTTGTTGTTTTTTTGGTGTTGCAGGAGCTAGGTCTGGGAAACATGGAGCGCTGTAAGGGTTTCTCCTCTCACCTGTTCCGCCTGCTGCTGGGACAGAGACAGCGACTTGCCAAACTCACTGAGAACTGGCTTCACTTGAGGTCGGTGTCTGCCGTAACCACGCAGCAGTAACCACTCTTATGTTGAATTATGTCAGTATATTGTCACACATTTCTGTCTGGCTAGGCGTCTCAGGACCAATCTCCAGCATCTGAAGGTCCAACTCCTGAACTCTGGTGAGGACCCTTGCTGCCCCCTGCCCCCACAGCAGACTCTGCAGAACTGGGTGAGCAGAGCCCAAGCCCTGACTGTGCAGAGCTCCATGGTTCTTCAGCAGCTGTCATGGCTGCTGCAGTCCTGCCCAGAAGAGGGCAACAGACTGGAGGGGGGTATCAGCTGTCCCTCGCCTCTTACTGAGCAGAGGCAACCTGCAGGATGCCTTAGGAAAAGAGGATCTGCTGAGTGGAGCCACCTTAACCAACAGGTTGCTCACATGTTAACACAAACAGAGAAGCTCAAAGCTGAGCTGAACAGTGTAGCCCAGCAGGCGTCAGAGGAAGCCTTGTACACACGGTGAGACTATGAGAACTCGGCATACTCTGATGATTACACAGGCCTTCACTCAATGATTTGTGTTTCTCCTCAGGACAAACTTTGAGTCATGCTGCTCTGCCTTTGACCATCTAAACTCAGTGGCAAATGAACTCCCTCCCGTAGAGCAGCTTTTCCTTCCTTGTCAAGACCAATGCAGTGAGGAGTTACAACCAGCAATCTTACAAAGCCTGCGCAGGGTCAGAGGGGAGGTGCAGGCAGCCATAACAGAGTTTACCACATGGAAGACCCAGCTCCTGTCCCTGGGAGCACAACACACAGGTATAGAGAGTACAGGTACTATCAGGTATATAACAGGTATATAAAATTATAACAAACTGCTGTTTTTGCTCTGCAGTGGCTGAGTCGCTTTTCTGCTCGGAGTTCTCTGCTGACCTGGAAACACAGATCAACGTCATATTGTGTACTGTCCAGACACTGGTGAAGAGGCATGAAAAGGAAGTGCAGCAAGACACTGGCCGAGGTACAAACAAATAATAAAGATAAACTAAAGAAGACAAATGGAGATGCCTCAGATCTCACTTCAGAATATTATTGAGTCAAAGTCTAAAGGTGTTATTCTACAGAGCATGCAGAAGGAGCAGCAGAGGATGAAGCGACGGAGGAGCTGTTGAAGCCAGGCCATCTGAGCCCTATGTTACAGGAGGAGTTGGAGGCCCAGGTGGAGGCGCTGCGTGTGGTTGAAGTGAATTCTGGTTTGGAGAGACTCTTCCTCAGTCTGAGGAGCTACAGAGACTCCTGCCTGCCTCCTCAGATTCAGGTACCAGACTGGGAGAATGTCTGCCCTGAACAGAAGTACACATTCAATAACACTGGCTCAGGCGACGTTACACTAAATAACGTGAAGCTTCAAAGCACGATTTGCGTAAAACAGGCAGTGTGTTTGGGCCAAGAATCCTGCCAAAATGTTTACAAAGTGACAAAAAAATTCCCCCTGCTAAGTTCTCACATATCCCCAGGGGTTCCTATACCCCTGGTTGGGAAACACTGGTTTAGACCTCTGCAAATATGTTTAGGATTGTAGATTGTAAATCTAATCACAATAGAAATACTGTACAGTTGAACCTTGGTGTGTTCATTTTGCATGTAAAAAGTCACCCATAATAAGTTGTTAAGATATTACAGCATTGACCCGTCTTAAGCTCCACATGTCTGCATTTGATCTAAGTGACAACTCCTTATTCACCAATCTTAAGTTCAGAAAGTGTTTATTCAGCCCAATTTTTGTAGTGATTTGTAACTATCTTTTGCAGGAATTGAACAGAGCATGCAGGATGCTGGTGCGTCTGGAGCCAGTGCTGGTGACGTATTCAGACCTGGTGCGCTTTTATCTGGCTGTGTCAGTGGGAGTCCACAGGAACACTGGAAAACTGCTGTCAGTGCTGAGCAGTATCTTCACAGAGCTCGCCCAAAAGGTCAGTAGTCCACATTAAGATCTTCAGACTCCTCCAGGAGGATGCTCAATGAGTCCTGTGAATGTTTTCAAAATCAATAATCTACTTTTTCCATTGGAGCACTTGATCCAAGTTTTTTTTTTATATGTGTATATGATTGATTTTTTTTTTTTTTTTTATAAATATACCACCCTCTAACAGCTTGCCACATAATACCCTGGCTTTTTAACGCACCTCACAAATAGGGAAAACAATCAAAAACCACTGACAGAACAATCTTAACCAACATTATTACAGTTGAAGCAGGTGATATGGAAATGAGAAACATGATCAATTTGAAGACGATATTTTTGGGAATGATACTTTTGAGAATGCTATTATTGTCACTGTTATTATGGTAATATATGTATAATAAATATGTGTGCTAGTAATGTGTGTATATAGATCTATGTATACATATGTGTGTCATATGTATATCTAAAACACTGACTACATAAACAATAAATGCATCAATAGAATGGTGAACAGAATGGTAATATGAGCAATGATAAATGGTAATGTAAGGAATGATATATATATAATAAGAAAATTATAAAACTAAACACACTCAGAACTCACAAACTTTCTATTTTGTATTGTAATGTATTGTACTTTGAAATTGGGGTAGGCACTTATAAGCTTTCTTGCTTCGGCCTACTCCTTTTGAGTTATTTATTTGTAAACACACTGTAAATAATAGCTCAAATAAATCAAATCAAAATACTACCAGCATTATATAGAATAGACCAGACTGTTATGTTAAGATTTCTCAACATTTTATTAACTTCTATGAGAAACAATATTTCATATTAAAATTGTTTACATTTTCTAAACGAGTACTAAAATCATGACAACCTGACTGGCAGGATGTAACTTTTTTTTCCAACCAAAACATACAGACAAATATAATGTAACTATTCTTTTTCAGTGAATGTCATGCCAACGTCACTTTTTTTTTTGACTTTGGAAGGCCGGTGTCTAAAGGCCAAGGTTGGTCAACATTCTCAACATGTGAAAATACATGTTGCATACACCTGCTGGAATTGTTTTGAAGACAATATTAAATATAAAAACATACTCCATAAAAGTTTTAATTCAGTGCCACTAAGAATTAATTGTATTCTTTGCAATATGAACTAAATCTCACAACAATTTGAAAGTAGCTGTATATAAAAAAGCTGCTCCACTTTCTAAGTGTTAGAAACTCTTTACAAAGTACACACGCATATATATCTACATACATTATATACGTAAGCCAACCTGAAACATAGTTGAAATGTGATTTCTGTTTTACAAAAGTGCCTCATTTCCTACTGTTCAAGAAGGATTTTACTCAACAGTTACTTGAGTAAGAGAGCTAATAGATCTCCTCTTCCTCCGCCTCACAGCCATAATCTCCTATGAGTTCGAGCGCACTGACGCACTGCTCCTCCTCTTCCTCCTCCTCTTCTTCAGTGTGGGGATCTTCAGGCTGTGGGACTTTAGCAGTGTTAGGAGGCTGGGCAGGAGCAGGCTCAGAAGGTGGGACAGGAGCAGGCTCAGAAGGTGGGACAGGAGCAGGCTCAGGTGGTGAGGTGGGATCAGAAGCAGGAGCCGGCTGTAAAGCATCTGAAGGGGCAGTTGCATCAACTGTAGATTCAACCAAGGGGGTCGTTTTCTTTTTGGTGGAGGTAGAAATGAGCGGCCGGAGCCGTTTGCCCATTGTGCTAGCTGTAGCTGCAAACCCTTTGCTACGGTCCTTATTCTTGCGGCTTCTCTGTCGTTTAAGGCTCTTCTTTTCAGGAGATGCAGCAATGTTTAGGGTGCTATTTTCTGTTTCAGGGCTAGCACTGCCAGGGTCACTCCGATTTAGGTCCCGCAGTACATCATAATTTATTTTACTGGAGATCTTTTTCTTTTCCAACATCCTCTCGATGGCCTCATTGGCCGTCAGGGCTTCAACCTGAGCTGGCCGCCGGCGAGACTTCTTTGGCTTCTCTTTGTATGTGCCCTGTTCCTTCTCCTTCTGGATTCTCTCCTCCTTTTCTTTCTGCTCTCGAAGATACTCTTCATTCTGTTGGATCCACAGTGCAGTCTTCACCTCCACCTCGTTTTCATTCAGGATATACTTGTCTATTTCCTGGTCATCAATGCCATTCAAGTCCAGCTCTCCAGAATCCTCATCCTCTGTAACATGTGTATTGGTTTCAGAGATACCACTTTCCAGTTTACCCAGGATAGATGCTATTGGAGCTGTATGTCTTCCAGAACCCACTCCCACCTCCTCCAGCTCTGCTACCTGCCCTTTAGACCCTTCCCCCTGCCCAGTCACCTCCTGGATAACTTGGCAAAGAAAGTCTTGTGTAAGATGTTGAGCTGTGACTTCAGCATCAAGCTCTTCGGTTTCAGAGATCACAGACTCATTGTCCTCGGGGTCTATATGCTTGGTGTAGGCTGCGTATATGCCTCGGAGTTTGGGTCGACTCTTCTCCAGCTCGGTCTCAATCTCGTCCTTGTAACAGCTGATCTCGCCCTCCACCAACTCATCCAGTTTCTTTGTCAGCTCCTGCTCCAGCTGCTGCATTTTGGACTTTGTCTGTCCAGCTGTGAACGACGGGGGATCACACTCCTGCTCCAGGTCCACTTTCATGAACTCGTCAATGGTCAACTGGCTGGTTGGCGTCTCTTCAAACTCATTCAGTCTCTTACGAAGTGTTGCCTGGCAGACTTTGACCACACTGATCACGTCCTTCACAGTGCGGTTGAACTTGTGCATGCGTGCAGCAACCAACAATGCAGCACCACACAGGCCTGATGGCCGTCGGCCTGTATGCATCCAGTCTCTCTTCATCCTCTGCACCAGGCGCAGGGCAGTCATTGACACCTGATGGGTCTGCTCCCCAAAGTCCAGCATGTGAGCAAAGCGGGGGACGTACAGACAGGGATCGATGGCTGGGGCGTTGATACACAGTTCCCGAGCCAAAAGTAGGAATGTTTTCCCCAGAATGTATACATTGACCTGGAGCAGGTCACTAAGGTCAAGCAACATGTGTGGCGTGCCTTCAGTGCGGCACACCAGGTAAAGGCAGGCAGCAATGAGGTGCTGCGTCTTTCGACCTCTGGTCAACCGCTTACCAACTGCCATTTTAAAGAAGTTAAATGCTGTGTCAAGGCAATGTTGATTCAGTTGTAACTGGCTTCCCAAAGACTGAATCTGACGCCTTCCATTCTGCAGCGTCTGAGCCCTAGACTCTTTCCCAAGTCCTGAATGGAACCCTGTGCCCAACAAAGGTGTCTTGGCTGGCCCCTGGGACGAGACGAACTGTCCCACTGCAGAGGAGACTCCCCCACTACCCTCGACAAATGTGACTTCTGAGACAATGATGTTGTCCTCAAGCACTGAGCCACAGGACGTGCACACCGCGCTTCCCCGGGCCTGGTCAATGTCTATGTCAGAACCTCCACAGGAGCGACATGCGGAAGGAGCCATGGCGTTATCCGTTTATGTCCGCTACAATGTATAATCGGTAGCAATTTTAAAGCGTTGCCTGGTGTATTCGATGCGTCAGCGTCATTATTAATCCCATTGTAATCACGCTGAAGCAGTTTACATCGGTGTGCGTAGAATAAAGCACAACTATTTGCGACAGATATGTACCACTTGTGTTTTGTTGCTGTGGCGCACAATTATGACGTCATTGGACCGTACCACTGTTAAATTTTCTATTTAATACGAAGAGGCCCCAAAAATATGTTTTGTGGTATGATACCAGAAATTCAAACGCAAAATAATAATTCTTACAATGAACATTGTATTTGCGAGACATCGACAAATAAAGTTGCAGGAGGAGGCGGGAACATGGCTCTTGTTACAAACATGGCTTTTGTTTTATTCCCAAATCAAAACAGAACATTGCATAAAAAAACAAAAAAACAGACGTATATACAAGACCACAATTGTGGCAAACATGCCCGTATGTGACGATTGAAAGTGAGCTTACATTGGCACCATGAGGTTTTATTACTTGACATACTAACCATTTTTAACACATTATGTACTAATAACTATCAATACTACGATTAGTAATTAAGAGTAGAAAAAGTGAACCAAAATGTTGCTCTTCTGTCCAAAGGGTTTCTGCCTGCCTCAGGAGCTGACCGCTGGAGCAGATGGGGAAGGTGCTACAGAATTCCATGACTATGAAGGCGGAGGAATTGGGGAGGGAGAAGGCAACAAGGACGTCAGTGACAAAATTGAAAATGAAGATCAGGTAAGAAATAAGATGATATATGCAATAGTTTGATTGCATACAGTATGTTTAATGTTTGATTTGGATGAGAACTGGATGAGAAGGATATATTTTATATATATGTTGAGACATATTTTACATTTTTGCTTGTGTTCAAAGTGTTTCCACTTGTGTAATGTATTATGTCTGTATTTAATGCATGTACACTTTTTCTTTCTTGGCAATACTTGTACTAAGAACTGCTATGACAAGGGCATTTCTGCAGCGCATGATCAAAAAAGTCCAATTATCTTAGTAATGCAGTGAAAGGAAAACTCATTTATGAAGACATTTAAAAAGACTATTGTTGATCTGTCTTGGTAGAGCATGGGTCTAGTCTAGTGTAATGTGTAGCCCATATCATTCTAACTCAATTTGCTATTGACTCCCTTATGGGGAGTTCCTCAGAGTCCATGACACTTGTAATAATTTGGCAATCCAACATCTCTTTATTTTTATATACAGTGCCTCTCAAAAGTACTAATACACCTTGAACTTTTGCACATTTTGTCATGTTTACAACCATAAACATAAAGATTTTATTCAGAATTGTTTTACTGAAAGTTCACACACAAGTAACAGACAACTGTGAAGTGAAAGCAAAATTATACAAGATTGTTATTTTTTTTTAAATGGAAAAAGTGAAAAGGGAGGTGTGCATAAGTATTCATACAGCATTTTCGGAGTGCATTAAATTGCCTTTATAACATTCCTAATGACTACAGAAAGTTCACACCTTTCCCTAACAATTAAATAGAGTCTACTGGTGCGTAATCTACTCTCAGTATAATTCCAGCTGTTCTGTGAGGGCCTCAGAGTGTATTGGTCACTAAACAACATCATGAAGGCCAAGGAGCACACCAGAGAGGTCAGGGATAAAGCTGTGGAGAAGTTTAAAGCAGCGTTAAGTTATACAAAGATTTCCCAAGATTTGAACATCTCACGGAGCACTGTTCAATCCATCATTCAGAAATGGAAAGAGTATAGCACCACTGTGAACTTACCAAGACACGGTGCACTCATCGTCCTGAGTGCACCATCCCCAGTGTCAAATATGGTGGGGGGAGCATCATGCTATGGGGCTGCTTTTCCTCAGCGGGGACTGGGAAGATTGTAAGAATAGTTGGGAAGATGGATGGAGCCAAATACAGAGACATTTTGGAGGAAAACCTGCTGGAGTCAGCAAGAGAATTGAGGCTGGGGCGGAGATTCACCTTCCAGCAGGACAATGACCCTAAACACAAAGCTAAATCTTCAATGGAATGGTTTAAAAACAAACATATTAATGTGTTAGAATGGCCCAGTCAAAGTCCTGACCTAAATCCTATTGAAAATCTGTGGAAAGACCTGAAAACTGCTGTTCACAAACGCTCTCCTTCTAATTTGACAGAGCTTGAGTTGTTTTGTAAAGAGGAATGGGCTAAAATAACAGTCTCTAGATGTGCAAATCTTTTAGAGTCATACCCCAAACGTCTTGCTGCTGTTATTGCAGCAAAAGGGGGTTCCACAAAGTATTAATTCATGCTGTATGAATACTAATGCATAACAGAATCATTTATCAGTTTGCTTTCACTTCACAGTTGTCTGTCTGTCTTGTGTGTGAACGTTCAATAAAAAATTCAAAATAAAATCTTTATGTTTAGGGTTGTAAACATGACAAAATGTGCAAAAGTTCAAGGCGTATTAGTACTTTCGAGAGGCACTGTACACCGTTTTAAGTAACTGTGCATGTGCAGGTGGAGGACACCCTGAAGGAGGGCCAAGAAAAAGAGGAACAGCAGGATCAAGGAAACATCAAATCTGAAGACAATGCTATCGAAATGTCTGAGGACTTCGATGGACAGATACATGATGGAGATCCCAAAGAAACTGGTATTTTACAAAAGTCAATAACTCAAGTAAACTTTTTTGCTGAGTTAAAATTGCTAAAATATTCAAGAAACGTCTACAGAATTTAGCATGTGTTAATGATGATTTATAGGTGAGGATGATAAGTCCGATGAGGAAGAGGAAAATGAGGAAGAGCTGGACAAAAAGATGGGTGACTTGGGTGAAGGCCAGACGGACACCCTGGACGAGCGACTGTGGGGCGATGACGACAGCGATGCAGAGGATGGCAGCGAGAAGGAGGAGGAGTATGGGCAGGGGATGGACCAGGTACAAGGCACAACCATTTTCTGTTCAGCTTTGAAATAATAGGTATTTTTATCAATATGTTATTTTTTTTTTTCCCATTTCCAGGGTGAGTCTGAGCTTGTGGCCAAAGATGACAACATGGATGCTGCAGAGCCCAATAAGGACAAGAAAAATCAGGAGCGGGAAGAGCCAGGCGAGGAGGAAGAAAGGGAGGAGATTCATGAGCAGGGGGATCAGGTGGGACTTCAGTTTGACAGAAGAGCGGCCCAAGTTTTTGGTGTCTACGGGGTGTAATTATGTAGCGTAGATCTCTATAAACAGGTTGTGAAATGCATGTGATTCTTGTATTAGTTCATCATGCAGCTCTTGTCGACAGGATTGTGGTTTCATGTCTGTCTTTGCTGCTTTTACCAGAGGGAGTTTGATGAAAACGAAGTGGACCCATTTCACGGGCAGCAGGATAAACAGCCCGAACCTGAAGCTATGGATTTACCTGAAGATCTGAACCTGGATCAGGCGGACGAGGGCGGAGATAAAGACGATGGCGATGGTAAGACATAAAGATCACAGTAGACGATCGTATGGAGGGGTTCAGAAGAAATTTATGAATCTTTTTCAATATGCCCACATAATATGAACCTTTCAAATCAGGCATAATTACAATGATGATATTTATTTGAAAGGTTATTCAAAAGACTATGAAATCACATTGAGTACTTTTCTCTCGCACCGATAGAGGAGAACCCCCTTGACATTGACGAGAAAGCCATGGACCTGGATCAAGAGGGCCAGGGGCAGGACGAGGAGGACGGAGGAGCAGAGAACATGGAAGAGCACGCTGAAGAACAAGGAGACGATGGCAAACAGGACGAACAGCAGGGGTCGCCGAGCGATGGGCCAGAGGAAGAGGAGGGAAAAGAGGTGGAGGAGGGAGATGGAGCGGAGCCTGAAGAGAAACAAGAAGCAGAGGAGAAAGAGACCGACACAGATAAACGTGAAGACAGTACTGTTCCCAACTACCAAGGAGAGGAGCCAAAGGTACAACAAAGATCTCCTTTCATTCATTTAGGACATAGTGGAAGAAAAAATAATACATTTCTTGTTGCGCTCTCAGGATCAAGAGACCCCCAACGGTGATGAGGCGCAGCCAGAGTCCGCCGAGAGGAAGGAGCACCAGGCGGATGGGCAGACCGGGGAGCAGAACGTCCAGAGTGAGACCGCAGTAGAGCTGGGTGGAGAGGCGTCTGAGAGGGACCAGGCCAAAGAGGTGGGTGTTCTCCTGCGGGACAGACACACACTGTCCTCCACAAAGGTCCTCACGTGGCTGTGTCTCCTACAGGAACACGGGAGTGGGGCCGCTGACGCCAGCCAGTCAGAGGGACACCAGTCTCAGCTCACAGCAAGAATGGCCTCGCAGCAACAGACGGAGAAAAAGACTCAGGTACGGAGAGTGTATTAAATTGGTAAATTTTGAATTTCTTATTATTTTTGATATTTCTTATGTGGATGTTGGGGGATTAAGTCTTGCAATTGTCTAAAGCATATTGTCCATAACCACATCGTAGAGCTACAAGAGGAAGCCTGGTCAAGCAGACAATGAACGCACCACAGGAGACTACAACGAGCGCATCAACAAACGTCTGAGAACTGTGGATAAGTCTGCGGATCAGCGGGACGGTCAGGCTGAAACCGAGAACCAGACGCAGAAAGAGTCTGACCTGTACGAGCATGTCCAGCAGGGAGAGAGCTCCTATGACGCTCAGACATACGGTCAGTGCTACACCTGGACCTATACTATATATGTACTAAACAAAAAAAGAAGTGGTTTATGAGCACCGGATGGTGTGCCTTTCAGATGTTGCCAGTGCAGAGCAGCAAAAAGCAGCGGGTCAACAGCAGGATCAGGAGCAGAATGACGAGGTCGCTATGGAGACGGAACAGCATGAGGAGGAGCTTCAGAGCGCTGAAGTCCCGACTCTGAACCCTGACAAGCAGGACACCTCTAACAACCCTCACAAAGGTAACACTGACAGACCAGACAGAGCCACGGCACTGTCGGCCCCCTCTTCACTGCTCTGTCCTCTGTGTGAAGGAGTCGACTGTAAAGACATGGACGTCCAGACTCTGGGAGACAACCCGGAGGACCAGGACAGCGAGAAGGACAGACCAACGCTCCACAGGGAGGATTTTAAAGAGAGAAGCTCAGAGTCCACCATCCACACTGTTCCAGAGTTGTTACTGGAGTCAGTTCAGGTATGTCATGATGGCATTTAAACTATGAATGAACTCGAATCATTAAATCCTTGTCTGTTTGCAGAGAGCTGAACAAGATCCAGAGGAGATGAGAAGAGAAATGGAGCAGCTCCTTGAAGTCTGCCACAAGCTTCCGAAAGGAACCCCAGAGGAGGTTAGTTCACTAGTGTGGTGCCATGGGTTTAATGGATGAGATTTGTTTATTTGTCTATTGTAGATCTATTACATTCCAGCTTACAGTGTTGTGTTGTCCAGGTGGGGGCAGCAGCCTGTCTGTGGCAGCAGTACCAGACTGTAACCTCTGGCCTGTCCCAGCAGCTCTGTGAACAGCTGCGCCTCATACTGGAGCCAACCCAGGCCGCTAAACTCAGGTCTGTATCCCCCAAACTCTGAGAATACATGTGGGGTCAGGCCTGGGCAGCAGTCTGTGTCCTGCCTCTCACATTTGATGAATGTCTTGCTCCGCTCTTCATTCTTTTGTCCTCTATGATATAAAAGCAAAATAGAGCATGTGTCAGAGAGAGAGAGAGAGAGAGGGACAAAGTGACAGTAAGTGAACTGAGCTGTGTCCACAGAGGGGACTACCGCACTGGGAAGCGTCTCAACATGAGGAAGGTCATCCCATACATCGCCAGCCAGTTCCGCAAAGACAAGATTTGGCTGCGCAGGACCAAACCCAGCAAACGGGAGTACCAGATCTGCCTAGCTCTGGACGACTCCTCCAGCATGGTGGACAACCACTCCAAACAGGTCTGAAGCACAGAACGGCTAAGCACCCCTGAAACAAACCAGCAGCTCATGTTAAAATGTCTATTTGCTCTTGTGCCGTGTGTCAGATGGCCTTCGAGTCCATGTCCGTCATCATCAACGCCCTGACGCTGCTGGAGGTGGGTCAGGTTGCAGTGTGCAGGTACGTCTCTCTGCCTTCCCTGGGGTGAGTCCAAGAGGCTGTTTCAGTTCCTGATGTAGAATGTGCTCTTTTCAGTTTTGGTGAAGAGGTGCAGCTCCTTCATCCGTTCCAGCAGCAGTTTAATGATGAATCCGGAGCCCGCATTCTCAGATTGTGCCAGTTCCAACAGAAGAAAACGAGGATCGCTCAGGTAATACCCAAGGCTTGATTCTGGATCCATCTCTGTAATTCAATAAATTGTAAGCCCTTTTGTGTCTGCAGTTTTTGGAGTCATTGACCAAGATGTTTCTAGCGGCAAGACCACATTCTCCAGCATCCATAAAATCAGGTAACTGCCTACCTAAGCCCGGCACCATTTTACACTTTATCCCGATGGTTTCACATTTTTTGCTATGTTATTTTAAGTACTTTTCTTCATAAATATGCCACTACTTGTGTAATTCTATGATTAATACAGTCTACCAGCATTCCCCCATCAAGTAATAATTAGAGAAACATGATCATGTGCACTTTAATCCTAATAGTCTATGTAAGTCTGTTGCATAAGATGTAATGTGTCCACAGAAACGGCCCAGCTGCTGCTCGTGGTCTCCGATGGCCGCGGGCTGTTCCTTGAAGGCAAGGAGAGAGTGACCGCTGCAGTGAGGGCAGCCCGCAGTGCCAATGTCTTCATCATCTTTGTGGTTCTGGACAATCCCAACTCCAGAGTAAGACTTGGATCTAAAACAATATTTTAAAACAGATAAGCACGTGATTTGTAATGATTGTTTCCTTTGTTGTCGACAGGACTCAATTCTGGACATCAAGGTGCCCATATTTGGCGGGGCTGGAGAGATGCCGGAGATCCGCTCATACATGGAGGAGTTCCCCTTCCCGTTCTACTTGGTGCTCAGAGATGTGAACGCGCTGCCAGAGACTCTGAGTGATGCGCTGAGGCAGTGGTTTGAGCTTGTCACTGCAGCCCATCAGTGACCAGCTGCGCCTGCAGTGCTTTTGTCTGCGCTTATCTGGACTATATTCAGGCTCCAAGTCTGACCAAGAGGACAACCTAAATCAAATCAAGTGCCCACAATTCTACAGAATACTCGTTTTTGTGGACACACGTATGAGGTCACGCTCACAGTGCCTTACAAAAATAAAATAAGGACAGGCTTCACAAGACAACCTGATCTACTGTCAGTTTTGTGTGGGATAATGTTTTTAGGACAGTCCAGTCGCTGCAGAATGTGACTCTGTTAAAGAGAGCTCTCTGCTCCTCTCTGAATCCATCTGCCCACTATTATTATTATGTCATTTTTACAGATTTGTAAATTGTGTATTCTACAGCCTGGCATTGAGCCATTCAATAAACATGAATGTGTCTGCCCCTTTTCATTTTTGCTGCAGTTCTTGATGATACATTTCGTTTCGTTCTAGTGACAAAGAGTTTGAATTTTACCTTCAAAGACAAATAGTTTGAGTCTCAGTCTGATTACCAGGTAAATACCAATTCTGCTCCTCGCCAGTAGATGGCAGCATGGGGGCTATATCATCATAACATCCGGCTGCATGAGCATGGTTGTATCAAGGTTACCACCGGCTGCTCTGTCCCTCAAACAGGTAAATATAACTCGTATTAAGTGCCAGAGATGTTCGAACTTTCTCTGTAGACCCCATTTGCTGCCGAGACAGATGTAGCCAGGGATCACGTAGTGATCGATGAGCATACTAGGGAGGTAGTGGATGAGGTGTTATAAAAGTACTTATGAAACACCATCTTCATTTTTAAATTCTATCCAGCTGGTCATTCTGTGGTGCATTTGTGAATCTACTCCGAACCTTTGGTTGTGTCTAGTTCTTGCAGCGACAGCGGGTTTTGGGAATCTACCGGAACATGCTGAGGACCATCCGACAGGTCCCAGACCAAGCAGATCAGAAGTATCTCAGAGACTGGGCCAGGGATGAGTTCAAAAGGAACAAGACTGCCACTGACCCGGTAAGACCGCACCCAACCTTGTTACTTATAATTGTTCTGTGTCAAATTGTAGTTGTTTATCATATTTTAAACTATTATTATTATTAGTATAAAAAATACTCTTTACATTGCATTATTCTGTCACTCCATACTCTGTGGTGGTAAGCTACTATTGTAGCCACAGCTGCCCTGGGGTAGACTGATGGAAGCGAGGCTGCCAATCTGCGCCATCGGCCCCTCCGACCACCACCAACCACTCACTAGCTCACTACATTCGCTAGGCTTCCTGGTGTTACCAAACGGTCTCCCATCTATATTGTAATCTACTTTATGCATGCCTTTGTAGTTTTATAGTTTAAACGTAATTAGTTTATTATTTATCTTCCGAGTTTTATGTTGTGCGATTGAACCGAATTGATTCCTGGTTTGTGAACCTGTTCTTGATAGTTTATTCTCTCTTTAGGATGCCATTCGAATGATGATCACACAAGCGATCAATCACCTGGAGGAGCTGCAGACGTCTTTAGCCTTGGCCAGGTAGCCCTCAGCCATGAAGGTTTGGACTCCGTGTCCTTTGTGGAGTAAGCACTATCACAGACTGTGGTGGTGACGCTGTGTGCTGATCATGCACGTCTGAGCTGTGCAGAGTTTAGCTCAGTGGTCCTTTCGTTGATGTAAAGTTTTGGAACTAATGTTTAATATCGGAAAGCTGCTGCATGTGCCTGGTTTCTGACTGATGGACATGTAAAGAAGAAACTTCACTCCTTTGGACCACGGCGTAGGGCCTAGGGAGTTTGTGCTGATGGATTGAGTCGTCTAATGTAAGCAATTTTTTTTTTAAACGGATGATTGTTGAAAGACGGAACAGTATGCAGTGTTTCTGTGAATGAATGTATTTTAAACGGAATGCACAGAAAAACACTGCATACATTTCATTTGAACAAAATAAACAAACCTTCATCTGTGGAGTGAGTCTGTCTCTTCATGAATTAGAAATCCAAAGTAATACCTCACAATCACTAGTTTTAAATTATCTTTCTGGAAAAGTAAGAAAAAAGCAGTACATTTCCATGTCATAACTGTTTTGAATATTGTTTCTAATTTTAAGAAAATCAAAGTAGTAAAGTGAGATTTGATCGCACTACCTCCTGGTGTGAGTTTAGTTTAGTTTAGTTTGTTTATTTGAGCAGTTAGTCTGCTCAAAAGGAGTGGGCCGAAGCAAAAGGTTAAAAACAATAACATTTTCATTTGACAATCAAAGCATACAAAACACAACAGAGTAGCATTCATAGTGCTGCAAGTTCACCACTGGACCGCACTACAGCTGTCTGCAGTGTCACAATAGGGCTAATGTAATTATTTAAGTTATAGGTGCTTATAGCAGCACAAAGGAAAAAAAAGTACTGCAGCCCACAAACTGACAGGACAATGACACAGATGGGACTTAAATCCTCAATGTCGAGACAGGAGAGAGACACTTTATTGCCCTGCGTCTTCATCAGCACTCTGGCTTATGCTGTGATGAGTTATTTATTTCTTAACTTGCCGAATATGTACAATTCACTTTGCTCAGATTAATGAAGCTTAAAGATATTTGGTTGGAGACGATACTTGGTCAGAAGAGTTTTGCATTTGGCTCGTACACATATGCTTACCAAGTTGAGTGAAGACAGGCAGTGGATAGTAAGCAAACTAATCATCTTACATATTTTTCAAAGATGACGTCTGTGTTATGGAGTGGGAAACAAGTACCAGAGCAGGATTTGTTATGTTAGGGTTAAGGTCGAGTTGGACCTCGCATCTTCACTATCGTCTCTCACTGTCTGCCTGGAGGAGACCAGGGCCTGGATGAATGACAACTTTCTCCAGCTGAACAGCGCTAAGACTGAGGGACTTATGGAACCCCACATCAGCTTTGACGCCCTCACTGTTTTTCATTTGCTGGCCATAATATTCAACTTGCATCTTCCGTTACCAACCTGGAGGTAAGAATTGACCCCCACCAAATATTTGATACCCACATACAACATATCTGCAAAACTGCATTCTTTCATCTCCGGAACATATCAAAACTCAACCTCTCCCTCTCTCTCCCCGACGCTTAGAAGCTGGTCCACACCATTGTCTCCTCCAGGCTGGACTATCTTAATGCACTCCTCATCGGGATCTCTGCAGAGACTGCAGTACATTCAGAACTGTGCCACCAGGATCCGGATATGGGTGCGTAAATTCCAACACATCACACCCATCCTCCATAACCTGGCTGCCAGCAGTGTAGCTCAGTGAGTAGAAATCTTGATCACAAAGCCATAAACTTAACCATTGGACTACCTAAACCCACACTGATTACTTTTAAACAATTTTAAGTCTGTTCACAATTAGTTTTGTTCAGATTAATTACATATAAAAGACTTGTGACATGATGCGGCTGTTAAAATCTGCCATCTGAAATCCAAAGGTTGAGAGTTCCAGTCCCATTTGCTCACTCTGGTCTGTAAAGAAGTCTAGAATTTAAATGTGTGGCGTGAACAGAACGGGCTTTATACATGAGAAAGGTGTTGATTAGAACGTGTCACTGAGCCAACAGAGTAAGGTTCAGGGCTAAATTCGTTCGAGCAGGTCCTGTTTGGAGGTGGCCTTAGCTCAGTGAGTAGAGCATTTGGTAAGAAGTCTGGAGGCACCTGTAACTTAAAATTTGTGAGTTCAAATCTCATCTGGTCTCATGTGCTTTGACCAAGGTCTGTAAAGTGACAGTAGTCAGCAGGTTCTCCAGTGTTTTTATGACAAAATTTCAATTTCACAGAAATATTGCTGTCCACAGAATCTTCCCACAGGCAGAAGTCAAAGTGAAGAAGATCTTTATTTATATAGCGCCTTTCACAGACATGGTCACAAAGCGATGAGACAATTGTACATTCACTCCATACTCAGTGGTGGTAAGCTACTTTAGTTGCTTCAGTTTCCCCTGGGGGAGACTGACAGAAGCGCTGTCGTGACTGCACACATCTGCGCCAACGGTCCCTCTGACCACCATCATTCATTCACTCACACACATCATTTATCCTGGCCTATTGTACATGTTTTTAGTGGTAGGAGAAACCGGAGGTAACCTTTGCAGCCACGGGGAGAAGATGCAAACTCCACACAGAAAGGCCCCGTCCAGGTGGGAATCAAAACCCTGGACCTTCTAGCTGTGAAGTGAGAGCGTTAACGGGACAATATCTTATGACAATGGTACTTGTACCCACAATCTCAGGACGGAGACACAGATTTAATGCTCTGGGCTTTAACTACTCAACCACATGAACTCACACTCACTGTGGCTATCAGGAGTTACTTTAACTTAACCTTTTTTTCCGCACAGATAATTTTGCTCTGATCAATGAGGAGGATAACAGTAGCTCAGTGAGTAGAGCGCACAGTACAAAGACCCTTGTGGACTGTAGTGTCATGGTTTTCAGTTCAAATCTCAGACTGACACATACAGTATGTTCTGACCACTGCCAGAGAAGACACTAAAGTGTTTATTCATTATTAAATTTCAATTCCTAGAAATAGTGCCCACAACAGAGGTTGATTAATATCATGCGACTTAACCACTCGACCACGTCAGCTTACTCTGTTCAGCATGTCTTGAGTTATTTTTTCTTAACTTTACGGATGTTCAACATCCTTTTGCTCAAATTTATGGCATTTAAAAATATGTGGTTGGAGATGGCAGTAGCTCAGTGGGATCAAGAGTGTAATCGATAAACAAAAGATAGTGACTTCAATTCTCTCACAAACATGGGTCTAAAAGCCAGTCTGTAACATCTGTGTATGAGAGTTTGGTTCTCACTTGTGCAAATACATTAACCAAGTATATATACAGGTAGCAGATATTCATGTTTCAGTATAATCTGAAAATGAAACTAGAGAGGTTTTTTTTATTATATGATCATTCTGCAGGACAGGGCTTCAAACCTATAGCAGGAGAAAGACTTTTCATTGCCCTGCAACACATGAGCCCACACTGATTGTCATAAGTTACTTTTAACTAAGTATGTTCAAAATTAATTTTGCTTGGATGAATTACTATAAAGACTCCTGGTTCGAGATGGCCATAGAGCTCATGAGATCTGTGTCACCCGTAACATTAGGGTTGTGAATTCAAATCTTGCACACACACATTTGTTAACCAAGTTCAGTGAAGACGGACAGATGGTGTATATATTTATGGAACTCCTTTGAACTACTACATAGAATCAAATGTGTCAGACAGTTTGTGTTATGTAAGCAATTTATTTCTAAAACAGATGATTGTTGAAAACACAGTATCCAGTGTTTAAAAATGTGGTTTCTGTAATTGTATGTAAATTAAAAACTGTATAGAAAAACACTGTATAAACATTTCATTTGAACTAAATAAACAAACCTTCAGCAGTGAGTCCAACTCTGACCGTCTGCACCTCAAGCTTAATCTACTGCACATTTATCAATGCAACACATTCATTGCTGATACAAAGTAATACTTCACAATGTACAACTGTACAATCACAAGTTTAAAAAAATAGCTTACGTCATCTAACTGGAAATGTAACAAATCAGCAATACATTTCCATTTGGAATATTGTTGCTTATTTTAAGACCTGAAAAAAAGAACACAAGTACACTCTAAATGTACTCACTACTTGTAATGTGAAGCCTGTATTCTGTCCTCTACCATCCAGTGTCTGATACAGGCAAATTCTGAGAACAGTCCATCAGCCCATTCAGCGGTCACTTCTTCATCTACAGTGTCGTCACCAGTTGTGTCAGAGTTGAGAGTTTTTGACACTATTCCAGCTCTCGTGACTGGACTATTGTATCAGCAGTGCTCGTCAGCTCGCAGAACATGCAGCTCATCCTCCAGGTGTGCGATTCTGTCCAGGAGAGCGGCACGGTCCACCTGCGCCTTCTGCTCGGCCTGTCGACGTGCCTCCCGGAGCTTCCTCTCATACCAGCGCTCCATCTGCGTGGACACTGCCTCGAAAAAGTACTGCGTCACCTTCACTGCCTGCATGTTGTCCTTTTCCTGAGCACATGAGGGCACTGGCTGCTCTGCACATACCTCCACAGCTCCTCTGCCTTTAGTCCTGCCCTGGGAGTGCCTGTACTGGCTCTTGGACCTGTCGAGGCTGCTCGCACGGTTCCTCCTGTCACCGCTCAGAGCAGAGCCTACCTGGTCCTTGTGGTTCTTGTCCTTTCTCCGGAGCTCTGGGGAAAGCACAGTGCGCTGCTTTGGCCTCACAACAGGTCCAGATGCCACATCCAAGTCTCCCTCTGCACCAAAACCACAATATAAAAGTAAAACAGAAACATTAACCAAATAAGGTAAGTAACGTTACCTGGAGAGCTCTCTACATGAACTATAAAGTAGTTAGCTGAAGTGTCTGCTGCCTCTGTCCCCTCAGACCCGTTCCCCCTGGCCCCTGTCTGCGGGGCAGAGGTCACAGTGAGTCCAGCTGCTTCAGTCACAGAGGAGCTGGGGTCCACAGTCTGAAGTCTGGAGAGACACCAGCTCTTCAGATCATTCACAAGAGACTCCTGCTTCGACAACAACAGGACAAACGTAGGACAATGAGCATGCTAAAATAGTTTGCTCTGGTGTAAGGACACAGGTACAGGCCCACCTGACGCTTTTGGCACTCTTGTCTCTCCTGGACAGCCCTTTGCTCAATCCTTTGCTGACACTGGCTCCTCTCAGCCCACGCTCTCTCCAGGGTGAGCTTCTCTAGAGCGCGCATCTGAAATACACCATGGTAAATGTGTTGCCTCCGGAATGTACATTACGCCGGGACATGAAACATGTTTATTCTGGTTAGTTTAGGTGATTTGTATAGTGTATTTATTTTGCAATTCTAGAAATCAGAATTAGCCTCAGACCTGGTGCTTGTTGCTGTGGTCTAACTGGCCCATCTTTGAGTTCATCAGGTCCTGGACAGCGTGGATCTCTGTCTTCATCTCCTCTTTAGTGGCCTCCAGCTGGTTCTCCAGTTTGCTGATAAGAGGTTCACAGCGGCAGCCGTTCAGTGGGGCCTACAGAGCAGAAGATGCTGAGCTTCAGGAGCTGGAATGGCACCGCCGTTTAAGACTGGAGCACAAACCTGCATAATCCTGCCGTCTTTGCCACGGTACAGAGTGTACAGCTGGTAGGCCTTGTAGTTATGAGGAAGAAAGGAAGTGTGAGGGGACACTCCTCGCAGTTTGCCTTTCCGCCTGTGGAGGGCGCTGCTGTGCTTGGCCTCTCTGCGCCGCAGGGGGTCAGACAGTGAGGGCTGTGAAAGATAAACTCTTCAGTTTGAGATGACCCATACAGTGTGCACACGGTTAACAGTGACCTACCTTGGCCTGGCTTCTCCCCTCTTGGTTCTGTTTGGTCTCATAGCGCTTTTTAGATGCTCGCTCACTGCTCGGAGTGTCATCTGCAGCAGAGCCACACTCCTGGAGCATAAAAACATTAAGTTTGTTTCTCTGTATTTTGTCCATTGTGTTTGGCATGTTAACTCCACAAGCCGGTTTATCTGAAGGAACTAATTTGTGACTTTCAGCAAGTTTTTCTAGGATGTTTTATGAGATCTGGCAGGGGGACTAATGATGAAAACTAGCCTTTTAGCGACATAGTCTTTATTAATGTACATTGTCCCACCTAAAACTAACTAAATAAAATGTAAAAAAACAACAGAGACAGTCGATGCTTAGTTCTGTGCGTGTACCTTTGAGGGCAGCATCTCATCTCTGGGCACAGACTGAGCTCTGCCCTCTGCCTTCAGCTTCTCCCTCCTCTTCCTCGCACTTCTCCCACGAACAAAGCTCTGCCCACAGGAAAATACATGATTGCATCAGCAATACTCATCTCTACTGTCTACATGTTACTCACACTGACTACTGTACCTGTGGGGCTTTGGTGAGGAGGAGCGCCACCTGGGGGTTGTTGTGCTCCCTGGCCAGGTCCAGCGCTGTGTGGCTGGCCTGTATACACAGAGTGCATTAGTAGCTTATCCTTGGCTCTAAAACAGCCATGTGGCTTACATTTAGTGTAAGGGTGATGTGATGTCTCTGATCTGAGGAGTGTAGAGGCTCACATTGTTGCAGATTCGACTGTCGGCTCCAGCCTCCAACAGCAAACTGACTGTTTTCTTATGGTTGAGCGCAGCAGCCACATGGAGCGACGTGTCCCCAGCCTGCACGAAGTGGATTGATTAATCACTTATGCCCCAACGTCCATCAATTCTGTTGTTTCTCTCATCTTAGTTTAAACTAGTCTAACATGTGCACTGACCAGATTTTTGTGGGACACCGAACAAAAGGCACCGAGGAGGATACGGATGATGGACAGGTGGTTGTAACGTGCAGCTACATGTAGACAGGTGTCTCCTGCCTGCAGAGGACAGTCTCAGCAAACATGCTTGTTTATGCTTATTTTAACAAGATTCCTTTTATTACATAAGGGTCAGTAATGTGTTTTACTTTTTACATTCCCTTTTGCCCATATTCCGCTTGTGTGTTGAACTAACGGTTTGAAAATTAACAATGAGACAGATATCAAAACAATGAATGAAGCAGCAGCAGCAGCTGGAAAGTCACAACACAACAAAACTACACAGATCTACAAAATATTACGTATTATCCTTTTATCTCTTTAAAAAGGGTCTTTTAGTGAGTGACCAAATGAATGTTCTGATGTTGACTCAGGCTAAGCAGATTAAGCAGTGGTCATGTAGTTGGGTTATATTAGAACTGCTTTTACCTTATGAACTTTCACGGCCCCTTCGCTCCTCCGGCAGGGGTCTCCTAGTTATTGCTAAAGTCAACAAAAAGACTCACGGCGAGGCGTCTTTCCAATATTATGGCCCTCGCCTCTGGAACGACCTGCCGGAGGAGCTCAGGACCACAGAGAACGTTCATGTATTTAAGAGCAGGCTCAAGACCCACTTTTTAGCTATCTATTTATTTAGTCCTAATGATATATTTTGTGTGTGTGCGTGCGCATGCACCTGTTTGTCTGTTATCTGTAAAGCACTTTGTGATACCTTTCGGTATGAAAAGCGCTTTATAAATAAAGTTTGATAGTGTTGTTGAACACAACACTAGATTTGACACACATAAACACAATACACACTGCGCTCCTGTAAGCAGACGTTCTTGTGTGTGTAGCACATGCCTGGTTGGGTGTGTCGGGCTGGGAACCCCCCAACAGCAGGACCTTGGTGCTCTGAGTGTGTCCATTTTGACAGGCCAGGTGCAGTGCTGTGTTTCCTGCCTGTCAAGGACAATATACAGTGTCAGGGTAAACAGCATTCGCCAGAGAAGCTTTATGATCACTGAACAGGCAGGACCTTGTTTTTGGCGTGAACATTAGCTCCAGCCTTCACCAGCAGTTTGACAGACTGACTGAAGCCATGCCAGGACACTTCATGGAGAGCAGTGTTTCCATCCTATCGAAATGCAGAATATGAAAATATCAAAACAGTTTTCTTCAGTCCCAGTATGGTGGCATGGCTGCCCATTGTGTGTGTGTGAGACAGTGCTGACTGCTGAAGGGAGCACCTTGTCCTGCCGGTCCAGAGCACAGCTCTCCTGCAACAGAGCGCTAATGACCTGAGTGTTCCCCTGCACAGCGGCCCGGTGCAGCGCCGTTTGTCCACCCTGAAACACACAATCCTGCCATCAACACAATACGCCACAACACAAGGAAGGCAATGAAATCTTACATCCAAAGATCTGAGTTGGAAAAAGCACCAGTCAACATGTGTGGGAGTGACCAGAGCAGATGAAAAGAGCAGTGAGAAAAGTGTTTCTCCTGTTGGGAATGTTGTTCACATTGGTTTTCAGCAAGTTTCAATCAGTCAGAAGAAGTCAGATTAAGATACATCTGACAGGTTTCTCAAATCAGTCAGATGAAGGTACGTTGGCTATTAACCAAGCCAATGTGAAAACATGTTACTGCCAGGATTGAAGAGAGTGGACTTTAACAGCTGACACAGATACAGTGGAAGAGACAGCACAGGCCGAGAGGTCAGAGTTCAGGACTGGCTGGAGCAGAACAGCAGCAGTGGAGGAGGACTGGCACAAGCACATTGAGCTAACCTTCAGCGCCCCGGGCTCCAAGCTCCTCCGCCGCTGCTGCTGCTCCCTCACAGCGCTGTCCGTGGGACTCTCAGACCACACCCAGTCCACAAGGCCCTCCTCAGTCAGGGAGGGGGTCCTGCTGCCCTGGGGGAGGCCCATGAGGGGACACTCCAGAGGATCCCACTCTAGCCCACTGGAGGCCATTGTGTCACTGAGCTCAGAATTGAGCAGTGGATGGAGAGAGTGATTCATTTGTGCAGAAAGAACAGAAACCATGTCCTGGGTGTCAGGCGGATCTCAGCGGCTGGATGAAGAGTGACAGAAGAGGAGAGGTTACTCACATCGTCCTGGATGTCCAGGTCGCAGCCAGCTCTCAGCAGTACCTGCACAACCTCGATGTGACCTTTGTGTGCCGCCAAATGCAGAGGGCTGCGGCCGAACTGAAGGGAGCATATAAAGACATCAATAATATATCAATGCACAGCCATATAAATGTCTCCTGTTGTCTTGGCACTCATCATTACTCTATACATTTTTGGGGCATGCACTTCCACCAGAGCACTTACTTTGGTCACAGCCACCTCTGCTCCCTTGTTGATGAGCTGAACCACATTTTGGAGCTGCCCCTTGTGCGAGGCTACGAGGAGGCGCTCCGAGAGGGCATGCACCTCATCCTTCTGATTCATGAAGGTTTGGTAATGGGCTGCTCTAACTCATGCTGCGCTGTTGGGCCAAGGGCAGGTGCAGCTCAGGGCCCAGCGCTGAGGAACAGGAAACACCCATGTGAACAGGCAGTGCAAATCCTGGCAAACAGGAAACAGATCTCTCATGGAATCAAGTAAAACAACACCATCTAATCTCTACATTCAGACTGTCCAGTCAGACACTGTTCAAATGGGCTTGTGTGTGGACTACCATTGACATCAAACATACACATTTCCCCATTGAGGGACAAAACAAGTTACCTGACCTGATCACACTGTGGGGTGGTTTATTACAAATGTGCTGCTTAGCTTTTTTCATCATTGTTTTGTGGTAGTAAGTAAATAATATGGGGGGAGAATCTGATTTAATTCAATTAAATCTGGAACTTCATGTTCACTGTGTGCACCATAAAATACAGAGAAAATACCGTTAAATATGCCATAATATTGGCCATACCATGGCTCTCTCTATTCCCTGTTTTGACAAAGGGATTTGGTTTGGTTTTGGTTTTCAGCCATCCGTCAGCAGTGATTTACTGCTGAAAAAAAAAAAAATGCTCTCAGGAACATTCCAGTCATGAATGGCATTTCTCCAGGTACTACCAGATAACAGCACCGCCTTTCCAAGCCCCTTCACTGCAGCATAATAGGCTTAACACTGTCACACTCACAGTGAACACAGATTTGAAATATGTAAAAGAAATATAAAAGCCTGTATCCAAGGGCCTTATTTAGGATGCAATAGGCCAGTGTCTGTTGGATCCGTTTCAAAGAATACCAATCCCAAAGTCCTTGGTTTTGTGGCAGACATGAGTTTATTGCAGGTCTATGAATGATGGGTGTAAAGACGCAGCAGCATGTCCAAACAGGAGAGCTGTGATTAGAAGCCTAATGTATTACCACGCTTAGGCCACTTACCTGAGAGAGAGGCTTATGGCTTATGACAGGCTTAAGAGGTATGGGGAAAAAATAACTTAATGAACAATATTAAAAGACCATTGCGGTGAAGCGCCACATTTGTTCGAAGGCGACAGTTGAAATGTTTGCTCGACTGGCCCCACTTTAAGAGGCGGGTGTAATTCCTGTCATGGAGACCTGTAAATACGCAGCTTTGGATTCAAAGCGGAGCTGGGAGAGCAATGCACGGATTCCATCCCTCCTGTGGCCTACACTGAGACTGTCCTACACAGGGGGGTGGGCCCGTTCCCTCACTTACACAAAGCTCTGTGACAGGCGCCGCTGGGCTCCTCACTGCAGCTAGGCAACGGCTTTTGTGCCAACACTTAAGAACTCCAAAAACAAGTGCTACAGAGAATACCAACGAACTGAGAGCGGGGGATTCCACAGACCACAGCTCATGTTTTACACTGACCCAGCCCTGTCCCGCCCAGTGCAGGGGTCACTGTCAGGTCACTGAGGTCAACAGCCTCAGGTGAGACCGGCTGATGTCATGGGAATTCTGCCTTCACACAATTACTCTCATTTTCACAATTACATATTGGTTAAATGCAGCAGACTCCTGTGTAGCTAGTAGTCACTCTGAAGCCTGTTCCTGTAATAATTCCATTGTACAAAGGCTGTTATTGAAAACCAACGCTCATGCACAAGGTGATACAACAATGTATACAACATTTTAATTTTTTTTGCACACCTCAACTCTGCCGCCATGATTAGGTGAAAGCAGACTGGTTTTCAGTGAATGAGTGGGCAGTCCATGTCCCCTCCCTGTCCCGCCCGCCAAGAGTCCCATCATGGTGCTCTCCTTTTGTTGCGGTGCAGTGAGCAGAAAACACTGCTGTTTGGAAGAAAAGGCTTGCCCACTGGCAGCTCCAGACTGACCACACACACACCACTCACTGAGGCTCCACAGCAGTGCAGGCACACCACACATTTCAAATCCGACTGGGGGAAAAGGCAGGACGCTTTCAATTAAATTAAACCCAAAAGTCTGTTTAATTCCTCTTCAAACTGCGTCAAAATCAAAGCACCTGATTCTGTTTTCAGAAATGCGCTCCTTGAGAAGAAACCTCTGGAAATCTGTGCCAGCTTTTTTGAAATAGCCAATATCTATAAATGCTCATAATATGTAATAATCAATGTGTCAGCTGCTGCTGCACATGTACTAGTGCTCATATACTGCATAAGTCGTGCAGCGTGAGCAGTTCTTATTTCAACCAGATTTTAAGCTTCTTTTTTTATACATAATTTTATTCAGAGTATCATGTATTGTAGTACTAGTGCAGTATATTGAGCATTAATAAATTATTTACGCAGTAACTGACATGACCAGCTGATAAAGCAGAGTGTCAGCTGTGAGGCACAGCACACAGCCTGTAAGAACACTCACAGCCAGCAGATTCGCACGAGTACACTGTGAAACCATGGGACAGCTCTGACCACATTAAATCCCTCGACAAAAAGAATCACGGGCTTCATCTTCGCATCTGCACTCCGGCCGTAAGCGCATTAGTGTCTCCTACTGAAGCCATTAGGCATGCCCTCTGACCCCAGGCAGCGCACTATCCCTGAACATGTGTGAGCCTGACATCGGGCATTTATTGTAACAGCATTAGCACAACCCAGTGCCTCATCACACTCCATTCAAACACATGGGTCCCACTCACACTGTCGTATGCTGTGGTTATTCTCTGCCTGGCCCCCCCAAAAAGTGGGTTTAACGAAGCAAAAGGGTAAGAGACTCAGGAATTGTGAAAGAGCGGAGACATTATCTACTACACATTGTTCACAGCAGACACTGAGCTCCATTAAGAATCGAGATGTGCTGGAGGAAGGCTTTGCACAGTGGTCCGAGTCTCCTTTCAGTAATACAAGATCTTGGTGAAAAAAGATTGCTACACTGGATGGAAATAAATAATGTGGCATATTTAGAGTGTGTGACCTTCACCTTATGTTTTTTTTGTTGCTTTTTTGGGGAGACAAAGCAGTGTATGTTACTGCCCAGGTAATGACTGGAAGACGCTGCTCTCTTCAGCTCGATTTGAAAATGGAGAGCTCTGTTCTTGCAAATGAATGCTTCTCAGCATTATTGTCACACATATTTACAATCAATCTGCATGTGATGCTTATTTTGTGTGATGCCAACTGGTTTTAATAGATGGACCTGTGTAATTTGAAAAGATCTGGTGTTTAGTCTCACAACACCAAGGCCGGCACGTTAACACTGTGACCTAACCCCTAGGCCACCTGGCTGCACATTTTATACATATTTATTTGACCTCATTGTCAGCGTTCACTCACCTTATCTGTATGAATGACTGGGGGTCATACAGGCTGTTGGCACAGAATGGCATCCACATCCCGCTCAGTCCGCCTCAGGGCAGCTGTGGCAACAGAAATAAAGTAAATTAAAATACATTAAATAAATACAGAGTACCCCATGTATTCCTCTTGTCCAATGGACAATTCCGAGGCCGAAAGCCTATAATTACTTCTTGCTGGTTTTGAGTTGGAAATTTGTTTGAAAGTGCATCTTTTCTCACACACACACACACACACACACACACACACACACACACACACACGTGTGCGATGTCATAATAGGACCTCGCCTGTTTACTTGGGCATAACAGGCAGATTAGAAGTTTAACGCCAGTGTGAGTGAAACCATGATTTTATGTTCTTGAATGTGAAGCCTCAGTCGTACCAAGTGCAGTGGTTATCCTCAGTATCACGATCAATAGCCCTATAAAGTGTTTTGCACTGCGCCACACAAAGCTTGAAACTAGTGTCACGTCAGAGGAGTGACTTTACACCTGCGAGCTACCAGCGGAGCAACAGAGGCTCGTGGACCGCGGGCCCTTCAAAACAACACTGAGCCTAAACCGGGTGCCACGAAAACTTTTTTAAGATTTACGTCAACTTCTGAACAGCATGGGAAGCGTCAGCGAACACACAGCTAAATGAAAACAATATCAAATAGACAAATACCAACCTCCAACTTGTTTAAGAGCGGGTCTGCGTTAGCCATGGGCCTGTTCAAAGCGACTGCGCGTCGGGCTGTTCCCTGTGGTTTTCCCGTGTTCTGAGAAGCGCAGAAGTGAGCTGTGTTTACAGCACTGCGCTGTAGCCGCCTCCGCCTCCCACCTCTTCCCCCTCTCACTCCTCTGCTTCCTCTCCCCTGCACTGCCCCTGTCCAGCGCACTCCGGCCGTGTAATGCCATGTGCGCGCAGGCCATTACCGTCTCATGAAAAGGTGTATTACGGATAATGGTATTTTAATATAATATTACAATCTAATAGGCCGACATTGTTGGTTTGTTGCGCCCCTGAACTCACGTTTCCCGCATTTTATCGGGCTTTGGCGTGTGTGTGCGCGCTCTGGCCTGGCGACCTACAGCAATAACACTATCATATGTCTTATAAACACACAGTTGTTTCAGGTCTTATTACGTATAGCTAGACCGGCAGCTCTCACTATCGTTATTATTCGAAAAGGAAAATGTAATATAATATATATTTCTAATATAATTTGAAAGTGGTTCTTCGATTGAGCGGGTGTGGGCCTGAAATAACCGCCGCCTATATATAGACAGTAAGAAAGAAAAATATCTGTCCCGGGTCTTACAAAGGGTAGGCCTACAACTATAATTCAATTCTGGCTCAAGTGTAGTTGTCCAATTGGCTAAAAAGAAGTGTCGAGAGCTCATACATAAGGTCTTGGTGAGACGGAGCCGGGGCCCTCAGGCGGTGTGTCTGTGCCTTTGAACACGGACTGCGTTTCCCATGAGTCATAGGGGCAGGTTTACAGATGAGAGCATCATGCATATCATCTCTCATTCTACTCATTCTAAAAGTAATATGAGCCGGCACATTTGGTGACAAAGTAGCCCAACATTGTTTAACTAAACCGGACTCTGGAGTTCAGTTCTTCCTCATAACGTTGGTGATGGGGTGATCTGCGAGACTGGGTGAGTGCTGTGCGCGAGGGCAGAGCTCTGACAGGGCCAGTGCAAGAATCAGACCCACCACCAAGACAGGAAAGTCCAATTCATTATGAATAAAGGTAATTGTGTACACTTGAGCGCCATCGTGTGGTGAAATCGAGGCATAATAAAAAAACAGGGTTCGGTTTGACATGTAGGGAGGAAAACCTGGAGGGAAGAACAAACGCATCAAATACAGGCCATTATCACTTCTCCATTGTAAAACACAATCACTCATTGTGCCCTTATTGGTCGATGTGTGTGTGGCTACGCAATATATACAATATATTGACACAGTATTGACTATCATTTTTAATCAAAAACATGATATATTTGTAAATTGAAGTCACATAACAAAATAAACCGTTCAACCGTTCTTGCATATTATTAAACATTACAAGTGTCAAATTACATCAAACAGAAGGGGCCCTGTTGTTTGCATGTTTTTGGGGAGGTTCATGGCCTGAAAAGTATTGGAACTCCCTGCAGGAGTTCTGTTTGATGAGGGAAGTGATGTGTTGTGCTCCAAAACTACAGACAATACAAAACACTTTTGGATATTATCCCACTTTTACTTAACTGAAATAATATCCATGTTAGTAAGTAAGTAAGTAAAGTTTATTTATAAAGCGCTTTTCACAGATAAAATCACAAAGTGCTGTACAGGGTAAGAGCAAAAAACAATAAAAATGTGGGGACATATGTAAAATCAAAGTGACACTAGTGAAAACCCATCAACCAAAAGCTTTTTTGAATAAACATGTCTTCAGGTCCTTTTTAAAAGAGTCCACAGAGCCGGCCAGACGCAGAGACAGGGGCAAGGCGTTCCACAGTCTGGGAGCAGCGGACTGAAAAGACAGGTCCCCTCGGGTTTTATAACGAGTCTTAGGGACAACAAGCAGGTTCTGACCAGAGGACCGAAGGGTGCGGCCAGAAGAATATGGGCACAAAAGGTCCAGGATGTACTGTGGGGCCTGACCGTTTAAGGCTCTGAAAGTCAGCACTAGGATCTTAAAATCAATCCTGAATTTTACAGGGAGCCAATGGAGAGCAGACAAGACTGGGGTGATACGAGACCTTCGAGAGAGACCTGTTAAAAGTCTAGCAGCAGAATTTTGAACAATTTGCAGTTTGTTCAGAACAGACTTATTCAAACAGGTAAAAACAGAGTTACAATAATCCAGTCTTGTTGAAATGAAAGCATGAATAATAATTTCCAGATCCTTCCTTGACAATATTTTGCGAATTTTAGAGATGGTCCTAAGGTAATAAAGACAATTTCGGACGAGCTGTTTAGAGTGTGTCTCCAAAGACATGGCCTGGTCAAACACAACCCCCAGGTTTCTGAGGCTGGGTTTGACAGAGGAGCCACGGTGCTGTTTGATCAGGGGGATCTTGTGGTCTGGAGCAATGATCAGTGTTTCGGTCTTGTCTGAATTGATCTGCAAATAGTTAGTGGCCAGCCAGTCTTTGATAGAGGACACGCACTCTAAGAACAGAGACAAACGATGGAGCTCAGCATCATTAAAAGAACAATACAACTAGATATCATCAGCATAGAAGTGATACGATACATCCTTAAAGCAGCCGATAATTTGACCAAGTGGCAAAATGTACCGTAAAAACAAAATAGGGCCTAAAACTGATCCTTGAGCCACTCCGCAAGACAAATTGGTCACATCTGACTGTACATTGTTTACAGCAACTGTTCCAACTACTAACGTAGCTTACCACCCCCAAGTATGGAGTGAATGTAAAATGCTCTCATGTAAAGCGCTTTGTGACCATGTCTGTGAAAGGCGCTATATAAATAAAGATCTTCTTCTTCTTCAGATGTAGCGGGACATTAGAATATGACTTCTCCACACACAGAAATGTAGGAGAACATAAAGATACACAAAAACTCCCAGCAGAATTGTCTTCTGGACAGGTAAAAGGAGAACTGATAGAAAGTCCATATAGCACAGGCACCAGAGATCACCTGAATCAGGGGTCCGCCGGCACAAATACAACATGGACCAGTTTATTATAAGTGTGTAATATAAAAAAATAATGGATTTAAATGAGCTCAGTGCATACACAGCGGCATATTAAAACATACAGTGCCTTGCGAAAGTATTCGGCCACCTTGAACTTTTGCCACATTTCAGGCTTCAAACATAAAGATATAAAACTGTAATTTTTTGTGAAGAACCAACAATAAGTGGAACACAATCATGAAGTGAAACAAAATATATTGGATATTTCAAACATTTTTAACAAATAAAAAACTGAAAAATTGGGCGTGCAAAATTATTCAGCCCCCTTAAGTTAATACTTTGTAGCGCCACCTTTTGCTGCGATTACTGCTGTAAGTCGCTTGGGGTTTGTCTCTATCAGTTTTGCACATTGAGAGACTGAAATATTTGCCCATTCCTCCTTGCAAAACAGCTCGAGCTCAGTGAAGTTGGATGGACAGTGTTTGTGAACAGCAGTTTTCAGTTCTTTCCACAGATTCTTGATTGGATTCAGGTCTGGACTTTGACTTGGCCATTCTAACACCTGGATATGTTTATTTGTGAACCACTCTATTGTAGATTTTGCTTTATGTTTTGGATCATTGTCTTGTTGGAAGACAAATCTCCGTCCCAGTCTCAGGTCTTTTGCAGACTCCATCAGGCTTTCTTCCAGAATGGTCCTGTATTTGGCTCCATCCATCTTCCCATCAATTTTAACCCTGTCCCTGCTGAAGAAAAGCAGGCCCAAACCATGATGCTGCCACCACCATGTTTGACAGTGGGGATGGTGTGTTCAGGGTGATGAGCTGTGTTGCTTTTACGCCAAACATAACGTTTTGCATTGTTGCCAAAAAGTTCGATTTCGGTTTCATCTCACCAGAGCACCTTCTTCCACATGTTTGGTGTGTCTCCCAGGTGGCTTGTGGCAAACTTTAAACTACACTTTTTATGGATATCTTTAAGAAATGGCTTTCTTCTTGCCACTCTTCCATAAAGGCCAGAGTTGTGCAGTATACGACTGATTGTTGTCCTATGGACAGAGTCTCCCACCTCAGCTGTACATTTCTGCAGTTCATCCAGAGTGATCATGGGCCTCTTGGCAGCATCTCTGATCAGTTTTCTCCTTGTATGAGCTGAAAGTTTAGAGGGACGGCCGGGTCTTTGTAGATTTGCAGTGATACTCCTTCCATTTCAATATTATTGCACAGTGCTCCTTGGGATGTTTAAAGCTTGGGAAATCTTTTTGTATCCAAATCCGGCTTTAAACTTCTCCACAACAGTATCTCGGACCTGCCTGGTGTGTTCCTTGTTCTTCATGATGCTCTCTGCGCTTTAAACTGACCTCTGAGACTATCACAGAGCAGGTGCATTTATACGAGACTTGTTTACACACAGGTGGATTCTATTTATCATCATTAGTCATTTAGGTCAACATTGGATCATTCAGAGATCCTCACTGAACTTCTGGAGAGAGTTTGCTTCACTGAAAGTAAAGGGTCTGAATAATTTTGCATGCCCAATTTCAGTTTTTTATTTGTTACAAATATTTGAAATATCCAATACATTTTTGTTTCACTTCTTGATTGTGTCCCACTTGTTGGTTCTTCACAAAAAATTACAGTTTTATATCTTTATGTTTGAAGCCTGAAATGTGGCAAAAGGTCAAAAAGTTCAAGGGGGGCGAATACTTTCGCAAGGCACTGTATTTATATGCAAGAGAGTAGATGATTTTGAATTAAAAAGGAGAGGGGAACTAAAAAGACACTTCTTTATCCTTTAAGGATTGCTATGTCTCCATTTTTCTAGCCTCTATCAGTCAAATCAACACAGGACCTCAGTAACAGGCGTGTTACGTTTGAACTAAAAGTGGCTCAACACTGATAAAACAATGTTAATCAGATTTGACTTCAAAATATGAATTTTGAACCGTTATCTTGGATGACCTGGATGATGATAATTCTTCAAAAGAATCACGGCGGCATAGCACTTGAAATATCATTGTTTTCTGCACTCGTAGTTGTAGATAATTTAAATAATAATTATAATAATTTGAATAAATGAAATAAACGTCCCCCCAAAACTTTTTTCTCATAACTACCCAAATAAATATTCTGAATTTAAGTCTATTTATTTTCACAGTGAAATCATAGCAAAAGCTTTTGGTTTTGAATGCTATTTTCCAATATACATATGTGTTCAAATACATTTACAGAAATCCCAGTCCAGGGGGTTGGTGTTGTGCAGTGATGAGGCAGCTTGTCTGGGAACTGGTCCCAGCACGGGTTCTTGTGGGTCAGTTAATGTTGTGGGGCCCTTTCATGAATGATGACAGACAAGTTCCAGTGAAAAACCCAAAGTGTGCCAGAACATAACAAGTTGATGTGGTCCATATTATTTGATGTAGCCTCTAGCAGAGTACGTTGGTATATTAGCAGTAGACGCACCAGTAGATGAGGTTGAAGAGAATGTACGCTGCAGGGAAGATCATGCGTGAATATGTGTCAATGGTGTGCGTGTTCTGAATGATACAGAAGCCTTTGGGGGAACTGTTTGTCTCTTCAGGCGGGAGGTGGTCCAGGGCCAAGTGCACTACCATCTGCTCCTGCTTCTGTGATGAGTCCTCTGGACCTACAGCCCGGGTGTAACCAGCCAAACTGTTTGTGTCTGCTTCACTGTAGCTCCCATCCAGCATCATGGTTCTGATGTGGGGCAGGCTGCAGGAGCAGGGGGTGCTCTGTGACTGAGGAAGAAAGGGACCAAGGAGGGGACAAGGAGCAGAATGGCAAACATTTAAATGGTCTTGTCTGGAATCCAAAAAGTTTATTTGAATGTAGGTGGAAATAAATAATCTAAATAAGGTGTGGTGTTGGTGTAAAACTACAAATGGGACAGGAAAATCCCAGTATGTGGTTTGATTCTTTAGAGTGGTGGTGATGGTTAAATGGTTAAACAGTAGGTATAAATTAACATTCATGCTGTAACCCGAGACCGAACATCACTACAGTAGAAAAATCTTAATTGGTGCTGACAGATAAAGCATAGATTGTGCCATTATAATTTTTTTATTTTTTTTTTTATTTATTTGAGCAGAAACTTATTTAAAACATTTTACAGAAGAAAACAAAACATGACTATTGTGCTCAAAAGGTACAAGCTTTAACTGGATAATGCGCACAGAGTAAATTGTACCTGTTCCTTGGCCTGTTCCCGAAGCTGCCGATCCCTGCCGTCCCACACTGTGGTCAGGTAGTTGACAGCAGCATATTCCAGAACAGAGAGGAAGACGAACACAAAGCTGGTCCAGAGGTAGATGTCCACAGCTTTGATGTAGGATACTCTGGGCATGGAGGCGTTGACCCCAGTGATAATGGTGGACATGGTCAGCACCGTGGTGATGCCTGTGGAGTGACACACCACATTTACACCCTGGGGCTACTCTCCCACACACCCCTCACTCACTCTGATACATGGATTAAACAGGTTATTAAATGTATTATTTGACCACCATGTCATTCGACAGACACACTTGAGCCTGTCCTTTACTGTTGTTTATTAAAGATCTTAACAAAAAGCAAAAGAGGAGGATTGTATGTTGACCTAAAGAGACCCTGGCAGGGACGGCCCGGCGGTCGATCCAGAAGGACACCCAGGACAGCATGACCATGAGCGTGGCTGGGAAGTATGTCTGCAGCAGGAAGAAGAAGATGTGGCGCCGCAGAGTGAAGTTGATGTACAGACGGTTGTACCAGCCTGGACACAACAGACAATCATATTAAGTTCACATGTCGGTCCTTACCGACTGTTAGATGACGAGCCACTCATTAGTGACATAAGGTTTGCCAAGTGTTGCAAACCTCACTTTAGTTAATCCACTACACCACTGTCCCCTAAGTCAAGAAAGGTATATGGACTCTTTAAGAGACAGGATGTGGGGGTTCAGTTGTACATTAAATATCAATCAATCAAAACATTATTTATAAAGCGCTTTTCATACAATGCTTTACAGATTAAAAGCAGTTCCCATAATAAAAATGACTGAATAAATAAGTAAATAGATATCAGCTAAAGGCCTTGAGCCTACTTTTAAAAACATGAACGTTCTCTGCGGTAAAAGCAGTTCTGAAAGATAAGAAGGCAGCGCTCAGATCCAGCAGAACCAATACTACCAGCTTTTTAGAATCATAATTTAATCTAAAATCGTTTAAAATCTTTAAAAGGGCCGTCTCGGTGCTGTGTTTACCCTAAAGCCAGACTGAATTTTTTCAAGGACATTATGTGCATTAATAAAATCACTAAGTTGGGTAAAAACAAGTTTTTCTAAAATGTTGCTTAAAAATTTTACTTTTTTTTATTTAGCACAGACTGGCTAAAATAACTGGTCTGTACCTGTGCTGCTGTAGAAGGCCAGCCGTGATGTGGTGTGGAACTTCTGAATGAGGAACTGGGACAGAGAGATGCGCTCGTCTGTGCTCAGAGACTCATCGCCACTTTTCCAGTAGAGCATCAGGTCCTCGTCTGTGTACGCATCTGCAACACAGGGCACATGCATTTTACATTGGCTTCCACAGCATCTAACCATTAACAAACGGCCGCTATAATGTTCTTCATTTCGACTTGCGCTAAAACATTCTGCAGCTTGGCCCAGTTTTAGCGTCTTCAATATTTCCATCAGTTCTGTCCCAGTATATTTAAAGCGATCAGACTTACAGCTCTCTAGCTCCAGTGTGCACGTCTGTGAGTCCAGCGGGAAGCGGCTGAGGTCCATGTTGCAGGCAGCTGTCACAGTCACTCTGAGGGACAGCATACAGTTTGAGGAGATTCTACACTGTATCTGAACAACTTTTTTGAATTAGATCTCTCCAGAAGGGGAACTTGTTTGTTTCCTTGTATTATTGCCCCTTTCAGATAATCTACATCTCCTGTAAATGCTGTATGTGTATGTGATTGTTAATAGGGCTGTTATTAGTGCAGTTGGTCTGACTGGAGGCTGTAGAGCACATGCCCGTCGGGATACACCCTCAGCATGACGTTGTCCGTGGTGGTGTCGTGGGTGAAGGATCTCTTGGAGTGCACAAAGAAGACGTCCGGGACCCATATCTTTTTGACGAGTCGGCCGTCGAAGGTCATGCTCTTATTTGTGGAGCTGGGGAAGGACAGGCGCTCGTCCCTCCAATAGTGTCTAAGGTACAGCGTCATAGTGAAGTCCTCAAAGCCAAAAATAAAATTCACGTTGAAAATCAGCAAACTGCAAACATACCGACATACTGGCAGTGTATGTTTACACTCACCATGTCAACTTCAGAGATGCTGTCTAAGCTTTCAACTTGGACATCGACCCCCACGGGCACCGCAGGGCCTGCAGTCACAACAAGAACAATTACGTACAGAGACGCAGTAACCACTATCCCTATTGTCCTCTGGTGTTCCTCAAGGCCCCGTCTCATGCCCTCTTCTATTTTCATATATTTAATCATTCAGTTACATCATGTTTGTAAAGATGTGAAGGTTTTTTCTTCATGTCCTTGACCATTAACTGATTGTTCCCATGGTTTCATAAATGACACTATCCCATGCCCATTCCTTTCATCCCTCCCAGTAGCTCAACAAATCTGTCACAGAGCCTCTGCCATTGCCTCCATCACTTCCTGAAAAAGTGATCCAAAGTGTATCCAAGTACTACAATACAGTCTGAATATGTTTGTGAACTCATTGATTCAACTCCATAGCTCTGATCATACATACTGTCAGCACTGGGCTTTGCTGTGGCATATTTGATTGGGCGGCTGCAAATGGAGACTGTGCCCGAGTCTCTGGATGACCCAAACTCCCAGAATACCAACAGTGTGTGGATATGGAGTCTGCAGAGAACTAACTAAAATCATAGACAGCAGGAGCACACAGCTGTATATTTCAGGAGAGCATTACGTGAACAATGACGTATGCCAAAGGAAGGCTTTTGCAGTTCACGGAGAGCAGAATCCAGGAAAGTCAAACTCCCAGTAAGTATGCTAATGTACCGCAGTCATCAGGTTCATCACTACTTCCTCACACACCATTAGGTAGTGTCTAGGGCTACTTTTAGGAAGCACACCATGGCAACTTCAGAAGCATTCCACTAAAACATCTCAGACCAACAGATCTGAACATAAAACATAGCAGCTCTCAGCTGCTTCCATCTGGGGACACAGAGCTGCTACGTGGGGGGTGGTTTAGTGGACTGAGCACAGCAGGAAGAACATGCAGCCCGCTGCTGGTGGCTCTGAGCAGCTGTATTGTCTGCCTTTCTTCAGGATCCAAAAAAAGAGCATGGTATTAATGTGTGAAACTCTATGACACCTATGATCTTGGCAAGAACATGCACTGCTCTGAAGTGTGATCAGCTGTTCAGAATCCTGCTACATCTGCACACCTACAGTAAAAACACGTTTTAGAAACCATGACAAGACAGAGCTGACTTGTACATATTACCACAGAGAATGCAGTGAATTAACCAACCAGAATAAGGGACAGTACATGCACAATTGCTTGCATTTTTACTCAAGATAAAATGATGAATCACACACAGCTGGGATGGGGGTGGGGGAGGTACCTGCAAAGGCTGGTCTCATGGTGAAGTCATGTTCATCGATGCTCAGCAGGTGATTGCTCTTCACTTTGGACGTCTTTGTTCCATCAAACACTTTCTTCAGAGGTCTGGAGCACAGACAGTTCACTCGATGCAATGTTTATACTGTATTAGGAATACTTCATGATCAGAAAAGGAATGTCATCTACATATAGAGCTGGAAAACCCTTGTGCACACTGGTAGGATAGTTACTGTGGGTTTAATCTAAGGCACAGAGATGAAGTGGAATAACTCATCTAGGACAAAACTACCTCAACCTCTTCGTAGTCTGGCAGCTCATTAACTTACTGATAAAGTATTGCAATTAATAATAATGATAATAATGCTTTACACTTGTGATGCTTATTGCTAGGCTGGGCTGGGCTGACAGGCTTCTCAAAGTCTGATAAAGCTGTCATTATTAATTTACTCTCCACACTCAAACTGATGGAAGGTACGGAGTCAATCTGCCATCAATCCCTCCCATCACTCACTCATACACCACATTCACGCTTGTAGTGGATGAAGTGTCTTGTCCAAGGACACAACCAGTCAACAACAGTCAGAGCTGGGATCTGAACCTCCAACCTTTGGGTCTGTGGACGTTTTACTCTTTTTTAAATCATGTAAATTAAAAACAAGGCTGCATGTAGCCCGGTTCGTGCAGCACATCCAGCTCTAAAGGCTTAGGTTAGATTTGGTGTGTAAAAACACAATGTTACTATATGGGTGTTTCGTGTGTGTTTTATTTTTATTTATTTTTTTGCACAACAAAATTAAGCGAATCTGACGGAGGTAAATTTATGCCAAAAATAAACGGATTATTTTTGTCTTGAATTATGGGTAAATAATCCAATTACGTTGAAGTGGATGGACAAATACGGAACGGAACAAAAACATTGGCTATTGGATCTTTACGCTGTTTGAGGTTTTCGTGTCCGCTAAAGCGCACACTTGGCTGGGTGAGCTCGCGTGGGCGTGAGCACTGTTCATCCCTTCAGACGTTGCCAGTTCGCTACAGAGACACATGGCATATGCCCAGGGATTTTGACATTACCCAAAATCCCACACGCATCCTTTAACTTGTTATTGCAGACTTCTAAATCTCGTCTGAAAATGTGTTTGCGCAGGAAAGTTAGGAGGAGGGTGTACTTACGTGCCAAGTTTAATGCTCGCGGAGGAGGCAGACCAGCGTTTGTTTCTGGCCCGGTCTTTCCTCCCCTCCGCCGCCTGGATCAGAACCATGGCCAGAACCAGCGGCACGAGCGCAGCGTAGGGCGACATCACAGACTCAAAGTCCGGTGAGGAGAAGAACACACGCCTATACGAGACATGCTCCTGCTGCAGGCTTGAGCTGTGCGCCTGCTTCACTGAGATGCACAGGCACGCATGAGAGCACGAGGAGGGGGAGCTCTGATTGGTCTCCTGACTCCTCCTCGTGAGCAGCATCAGCACCAACGCTTCAGTCCACACACAAACAGCTCGAAGGTGTGCGGTTTGGGGATTGACAGTGACCAAAGAGTTCAGCACTCGCTCTGTGCATTAGGGGGGTTACATTGGGACACAAACGTGAGGTTACGGACGATGGGTCTTGTTATGTCAGTATTTTCATATTTTGCTTTGACTTCAGTTCAACCCCTCTCATTATTGAAAAACACCACTGTAAACGCATTTACGTGAGAAAATATAAATGGGCTCCTCGAAGTGGAACAATAGAAAGGTTGCAAAAAATTATATATTTTTCACTCTGTTAACTTAGACGTGCAGACACAGCATGGCAACAAAACAAAAGCCACACTAGTGTCAATTTTGAGTTCTTTTATATGACACTAAGCCCAGAACCTGAAACAGAACACACAACATTCCATACTGAGTAGTAAAAAAAAAAAAAAACTACTCAGTATGGAAAAACTGAGTAGTGCTAAGGCATTCTCTGAGAAGTTGTTTTGGGTTGATGGGCGAAACCCGAGCATCTGATAGAGCAAGAACGCTAAACACTCGGTCATCATGTCGTCGCTAAATCACAAACCAGAGAGATGAACCGGTTTCTGTAACGTTTCATAGGCTTGTGTGCTGTAGTGAAACATTTGCTTTGGGGAACTTGCACAGTAATAAACACACTGAAGTATTGGCACATGTAAAGTCACCTGTAACAGATACAGTCTTTTATTACAATAAAAATCTTATATTACCTTGTTTTTCTAAGTGGAGCCATTGAGAGTTTGTGATTCACAGTGACAGTGTCTGGGTTGATTTTTCTCTTCACATTTTAGCTGTCGAGTTTTACTCAAGTTAAATATTGTATAAAAATGCCAAAAAAGAAAAAGAAAATCTATGCATGTAAAAAATAAACAGGTCAATAAAGTGAAAACGCTGAATGGTGCCGTTACTTAACAGTTGTAAAGTGGGACTCACTGCTAGAGTGGTGCATCGTGGAATCTTAAGAGAAGTTAAAAAGTCTAGAAGAAGAACCATTCTTCAGCTTTGAGAACAAGGGAATGAAACATATCAGCTGTTGATCAATAATTTACACATCTGATTACCTAAAAGACAGGACTGAAGAGCACTGTATGAATCTCAGCCAGTCACGATAAAGCTTCAGTTCATAAAAATTTTACAAAGTTCATAAAATGTAAAGTTGACCCATTTGAGTCGCAGGGGGCGCTGTCACAGGTCCAAGTCCAGACTGTAGTCCTGAGCCAAGTAGATCCTGCGGAAGATGAGCGCGGCCAGAGCCAAAGTGAGCAGCACAATGAGCACAGCAGAGCCCGCGTGACTGCCCCGAGCCTGGCGGGGGGCCATGAAGGCAGCGCGGCTGGGCTCTCTCTCGGCCTGTCGACTCTGCTGCTGCTGGCGCCGCTGCCGGGGGCTCAAGGGCCTCCCAGGGGGTGCTATGGAGGGGTCCACCTGCCAACCACACATTATACAGTCAATGCATCGCCCAGGCCCATATCAGCAGGATGATGGGGTGAGGAAGAATTTTCTCACACTGTGACAAACATACCATGTACTGTCCACTCACGCACCAGCAAGCGCGAAGATCAATAAGCATTTTACAATAGTTGGAGACAACCACATGTTGCTCCAGTGGACACGCAGGATGGCAAAGTGTACTTTAACCTGAATCCATCTCAAAAGCTGTGACGCTATCAAACTTGAACAACATAAGTCAAACTATTCCTTTGTTAAAGATTTAATCACTGGACAAAAACAGAGAGGGTCATATAGTAATCTCAGAGCTCATAACATTGAGATAGTTACTAAGTTGAGTATTTGTTCTGAATTTGAAACGACTGTACACAGAGTTGTACCTGCTCTTGTGGGGGCGTCTGAGGCTCAGGTTGGGGTGGTGTAGACTCCGGCTCAGGTGCTGCAGACTCAGGCGGGTGGGTCACAGATACTGGTGGGGAGGTTTCAGACACAGGCGGGGAGCTTCCAGCCTCAGGTGGGGTTGTCAAAGGCTCTGGCAGGTCACTCAGGGTTGGAGCAGGCGGATCTTCTCCACTGGATTGTCTGGACACACTTGCCTCTGCCTGCAGAATATCCCATATAAAACACCTTCAGATTTTATGTTGATTTATTTATTTGAACAGGGACAGTGTACAATATACATTAGCCTCAGAAAGGAGAGATGCATTGTACCAGGTTATAGCACTTGTGCTAATTTCCACCTGCAGTCCCTGGGCCTATTGTACATGTTTTTAGTGGTAGGGGAAACCGGAGTACCCGGAGGAAACCTACGCAGACACGGGGAGAACATGCAAATTCCACACAGAAAGACCCCGTCCAGGTGGGAATCGAACCCGGGACCTTCTAGCTGTGAAGCACAAGCGCTAACCGCTGTGCTACCGTGCCGCCCTTTTTATACTGGTAACGGTGATGATCATGATAATCATAAATATACAAGAAACAAACTGCAAAAAAATTACAATCAATAAGGTAAAGCCTGGATCCAAAAAGTAGGAACAGTAGATAGCAAGTATGGGACAGAGAACAGTGCTGGTACTGTTGAGCTTTTGCATCATGAATTTTAAGGGAAGGGTTTTATACATAACATTATATAAGCCCAAGGCCCCCCGGACTCTGAACGACCTGTCCCTCGCCCAGGGTCTGAATACACACTACTGCCGCCATGAACGCCCATCAGCTCATCACACTCCAGAGCCTCCAGAGAACCCAGCCACCTACTTTCCCCCTGGCTCTTCTCCCTTTACACAAACTGCTGCACCTCCAGTCACCAGTCCGTTAAACTGATCAAGTTTGCGGACGACACCACCCTCATCGGGCTCATCTCGGACGGTGATGAGTCCGCCTACAGGAGAGAGGTGGAACGGCTGGCATCCTGGTGCAGCCACAACAACCTGGAGCTGAACGCCCAGAAGACAGTGGAGATGATCGTGGACTTCAGGAAAGACACAGCCCCACCGTCCCCCATCGCCCTGACAGACTCTCCCACCCCCATTTCCATTGTGGACTCCTTCCGCTTCCTGGGCACCACCATCACCCAGGACCTCAAATGGGAGCCAACCATCAGCTCCCTCATCAAGAAGGCCCAGCAGAGGATGTTCTTCCTGCGGCAGCTGAGGAAACTCAAGCTGCCAACCAAGATGCTGGTGCAGTTCTACACGCCCATCATCGAGTCTATCCTCACCTCCTCCATCACCGTGTGGTATCCCGGCGCTACAGAACGGGACAAGCACCGACTGCAGCGCATTGTACGTGCTGCAGAGAAGGTGATCGGCTGTGAGCTCCCATCTCTCCAGGACCTGTTCACCTCCAGGACCCGGAGGCGTGTGGGTCGGATCACAGCTGACCCTTCTCACCCTGGACACGGACTAGTCACCCCTCTCCCCTCAGGCAGGAGGCTACGGTCTATCCAGACCCATACCTCCCGCCACTTGAACAGTTTTTTCCCCTCCGCCATCAGACTCATGAACAAAAACAAGTCTCTGTAGCTTAGTTACGAACTCATGGATGTATCTGCTCTGTTGCTCTGTGCGGTGTGTCCACACTTAGACCAGCTGCTATCACTCATCACTTTATAACACTTAATATCACTTTATACGCCTACACATCTGTATATACACAATCCCGCTGTTGTTCATTGTCAAATTGTTGTCTTACCATATGTCACTTTATTTTATCTTATTTATTTAATATTTTTTCTGCATGCCTTTATAGCCTTATAGTTTAACGTTCTTAGCTTATTTTTTTATCTTAATTCTGTGTTATATTTTCTATGTCACACGTTTGCACCAAGACAAATTCCTAGTTTGTAAACCTTGTTCACAAACCTTGGCAATTAATGTATTCTGATTCTGATTCTGATACAGAAAAAAGTAAAAACAAATAAAAGTACAAGCTCTAAATCTGTCAGTTTTAGCTATTCTTCAGTTATTTTGCATTACTGATTCCGGCCGGAGGTTGCACCTTGAAGCTGATTTGCTGAGCCAGTTGTTGGGCCTTCTGGACCTCAGCACTGTGGCTGCTGTTGGCAGAGAGGCTCAGGAGCACAGAGCGCATGGAGCAGCTGCACGTCTCACAGCAGAAGTCCTGGGACCTACAGCACAACAACACAATTTTGAACCATTCTGGATACAATTTCAGAACTAGGGTAAAAATGTATGGCCATCCTCTCATCTCGTGCGCAAATGAAGAAGCCGCTCAGACCTGCCATGCTTCCGATTTTATACCTGGGGGCACAGTGAGAATGAGGAACAGGCCCTCTCCTGCCTGATCTACACTCCGATCAACACAGGGCCTGACTGCACTGTGTATTTTACTTTTATTTCACTCCCAAAGTCTCTTTATAACAAGAAAAATAATAATCTTATCATGTTTTACATTATATTAATCTAGGATAAACTTAAAATAATTGAACATTACATTTTTACTGGTGTCTTGCAGTAAATAACATATTAAGATATGAAGTTTAAAATTTTCTCAAACCGCTGTTCCGAGCCTGGACCTCTGAGTCACTGCAACAGGGATAAACAAACCAACTGCACTCCCTCCTTAGAGTAAACATTACAAAGGTTAATCTTACTTTTTGGCCAGGGCTCGCCTCTCCTCAGGGGTATAATCCAGAGACCCAATTGCCCCTTCTCCTTTTGTCGGCATGAATCCGATAATGGCCAACAAGGCTGTTCGGACTGTGGGAAGCAAACACGCAGTGGGTTATCACTAAATAGTTACATAATTCTCAGTCCACTGCAACTACAATTTAAATTAAAGTATTTCATAGACACAGACGGCAGGGGGCGTGGCCAAGCCGAGGGGAAATGAAGCCTGCTGTGGGAATCATCAAAATCGGGTCCTTGTGAATGTTTTGTCTATTTCTTGCATTAGAAAATTAAGCAGATTGTCAAGTAGAAGTGAAAAACCGGCACTCGAAGATAGTCGTTAGCATGTAGCATGAGACTAACATTAGGATTACGGTTAGCATTCTGTTATTTACATATTACGGGCTGTTGAACAGCTTCGCTCCACTGCATGTCCCTGTATCTTTTTTTTTTTTGGTAGAAAATACATCTAGTTAAAGTAGTGGTGGAGCGGTATGTGAAAGGGTAGTTCTTTTCCCGCTTTGTTATCCCTATGGCATCGCTGAACGTGACCATTTATGGGCGTTCCCAGAGATGCCGCCTGCATTTTCCTGTTTTAATAAAATTGTGTGTGAAATGTGAAAAAGTGTAGTAGTAAAGTGCATATGACACATTAGACACAATTTGCGCTAAAACATAGTAAACTAGTATTACAGATATTTGCTAAAGATTGTACCCAGTTTGGCCATTTTTGTGATGTTTATAGTTTCACTTCCTTATTTGACACCGACAGTAAGTGACATAGATGAAGGCAAACAATTTGAAATGGTTGTCGTGCCAACCAAGTTAAGTCAATGAAAATGAGTCAAACTGCCATGGAACTTCACCTTTATCTATGTCACTTCCTGTCAGCGGCTTAAAAATTCAAATAAAAAAACGTCTTCTTCTTCATTGAAATTGCTGCTTCACTAAAATAAAATTATAATTATACAACAATTGATGTTTTCCTTCTAAATAAAATATGACTTATTTAGAAGCAAAAGCATAAAAACCTGTCATATGCACTTTTATAACCAGATTAATAACTTACTGCTCCAGGAAGGCTGCCATGTTTCCGGGTGATGACCAGAAATGCTCAGGCAGATCTTCTTCCCAACTTCAAATCTCCCATTCGGCTGCAATACAGTGTTAATAAAAACACCAGATGAAGGCTGTATTAGAAATCACCCTGGAGTGATTCATGCACAACCACTGTTGATAGACAGGTGCAGATTTAATAATACAAATAATTTTAAAAAATAACATTCAAACTTTATAAAAGTGACAAAATGTTGTACATGTTGTTGTCACCACAGCACAGTTACATGGTTTTAAAGAGCCTCCTCCTAAATAAAGGCAGTTTGTGCTTTTGCTTTCATTTAGTAGAAACTTAAACCGCATTGCTAATTGGCATACTGTAGCTTTATGAAACCGCCGTTGAGATAAAATAAAGGGAAATGTGATGGATCATTTGTTTCTTTTTTTTTCACCTTAAATGTCTTTATTTGGACACTATGTTGTTGTTGGACATTAAACCGTAGGTGGCAGTATGTACTTTTGTTTGCCTGCACTGAACTTTAAAGAAGAAGAAAAACAGCTGTTGGTGATGTCCCTTCCCCTGGGTAAGGACGGACGAATTGGGCAAATGCTGCTGAAGCTCTAGTTCACTAACTGCATAGAGATCTAACAGTTGACCCCATGAAAAGGTAAGGATTAGTTGCTAGTGTTAGTACTTAGAGGCTACAATGTAATGGTTTCGGATGCAGCCCTAGTAAAATCTCCACAGTGCGGGGCTACGGTGAACAGATGAAGAGATTCTGACAGCTGCTGGCGTTGACACTGTCCCTGCGTGTGATGAAACTAGACATGCATGTGCTTCCACGCTCTGCTGATGAGATGTGACGGACACATACACAGGGGCGGGCCTTACTGTGAGCAGGATGATGCTGGGGGGCTTCATTGGGTACTCCGGGGGCAGCACGATCCGACCGTGGTACACCCCCCCATCAAAGTCGGAGTCCGGGGGCCCGCGCACAGAGAAGTGCCACTCGAACAGGTTGTCCTTGGGGGGGGGGGGGAGCACACAAGTCACATCATTTTCATCATTCAAGGGGCCCGAGGGGAGGGGTCTGTGGTGGGACACTGTGTACATGAGCTTGAGGCCTTCCAGGAAGATCTGCTGCGAAAACCACCAGCAGATCGACACAGATATACAGTTCATGTGCACAAACCAACCATTAGCTCTCTCATGTTGGCTTTAAACGCTAGGACAATAATCCCTCATTTTGTTTTTACCCTCAGAGAAAGTGAGTAGAGTGGGCTTAAGATGACATAATATCCTCGCGTTTGACACATTTTGTCATGTTTTCATCTCTTTTTTGTTCATATGTTTTTTTTTTTTTTGCTTTCTTAATCACTTTTCCTGTTGTGTTGCTTTATTATTGTGTTATTGTTACTTTTCCAGCACATTTTTGTTGCTCTTTTGTGATTGTTTTTTTTTTGCCTTTTCATCACTAATTGTGTTCTTGTCACTTGTTTATCATGTTTTTGTCTGTCTTTTGTGACTTTTTTGTCCCTTTTTTTGTTGTATTTTCATCCTCATTTTCGTCGCAATTTTGTAGCTTGTTCAAGAAGCTTTAAGATCTGGGTAAAGCCAAACTGGAGAAAATGTGCTTGGTTCAGGTGGGAGCTAAGAGGTTAAAGATAACTAAAATATGCGCCACTAAACTAATACAAGATTCACGTGCGTGTCACATGTTTGTGAAGGTCTAAAATTACAGGGGTCAGCAGATTATGGAGAGACAGATGTTGTGTCCAAAAATAATCACATTCTTTTGCCATTTGTTAATTTGAATTGCTTGCACTAGAATTGTGAAGCTGTGCGTTTGAAGGACTGTACTGAACAGACCTCGAGTGGCTGGGCATGGTAGTGCTCCGTGGGCTCTCTCAGCTCCACCGCTTCCTTCATCAGCCTCTTCACCGCTGCAGCCGCAGAAAAAACACACAACAAAGAAACACCACAAAGCAAATAAACTGGGTTAGTTCTACAAAGAGAAACACATGAGAAATTAAATGAGTCGTGGTCTTTTTATATCGGTCTGGGAGATAAACGGTTTGTCTTCTCTCGGTTTGGGAGAGCGCAGTCACTTTAAGATGACAGTAAACAAAACGCCGCAGGGGAGAGTACAGCCATCAAGGGGTCAAGTGATGCCTTTGGTTTAGATCAGTGCTCACAAGAGAAACATCTGGTGGCATTAATGTTGTTTCCAGAGGAGATGGGCAATATGACAGTATAGAATCGACTTGTGATCTGATGCTGTGAAACTCTGCCAATATGGAGACAACATTATAACTTTAGGTTTAACCCAGCTCTATGCTCAAACACACAATGCATCTACACAATTTCTCCCACCCACTCCTCCTATTGGTTGGGCTTTTTCAGAGCAACCGAAAGAAATCTTACATTAACCTCTTAATCATTTGGCATGCAAGAGTAAAGGCTAAAGGCACGCTTTCTTTTTTTGTTTAATATTGTACCGTAATCATGTCATACTGAGAGCTATTTGTTACATCCCTTGAGTAACAGTGGCCCTGTTGTGAGAGGAGTCAGAAGTGCCCTGTTGGTGTTTGGAGGTTCTCTCCGAGCATGCCATAATCCTGCTCTCTCATCACCTTATGTAACATGCGGAGTGAGCCAGAGACACAGAGGTTATCCACAGTGTAACCAAAGGGAGAATCCACCCTCTGCCATGAGCAATGGGCTCAAGTATGCTTAAAATCCTCTCAAAGTCCCAAAGTGAGGGCTGTGTACCTTTTCTCAATAAAAAATAATAATAACTATTCAGAAAATGACAATAGTTGGTCAAACAGAGACAAAACTATTAACATGAGTTTAATGTATAACACAAATAATACAAAGTGTCGATTCCAGTCCACAGCCTTCAAAACGCTGTGGCACCCAACCTACAGTTCTGATCTTTATTTCTCTGGAGAGAAACAGAGTGAACTGAAAGTTTGAGGCATGGTCAGTTTCATGAAAGTGCGCAGCTGTGAGAGGCACCTGCTCAACAGAGACGTGGCATAACCTCAATTCTCTCCTCCACCTGACAATGGATGCGTCAAGTGTTTAGTACCCGACATTAACACAGATATACAGTGTTCATCTCAATGTTATAGACTGTCATGTGCATCCTTTATTAAACCAAGAGCTACAGTCTCTGAAAGCAAACCACTTAACAATACTTTTGTATGTCTTCATGATCTGATCAGTATCTTAGTGGAATGACAGTTATCTGTAGTCCACATGAATGCGCCATGTTAGAATTGGCTTTATATTGAATCATTCCGAGAAAACAGGCGGATTAAAGTAATTAGCTACAAGCTGAAAACACAGTGTTTAAACGAGCTCACCTGGACTCTTCAGGTTGTATTTATGCTCCATGTTAGTGGCCATTTACCGGGCAGGTTCTCTGTGGAGTTTGGGCTGGATGAGAGTAAGCTAGCTGGTGTTTGCTGTTAGCAGAGCTAACTCGAGCTGGCTCTTCTCCTGAATGTGAACAGTGGACTTGTCTCTCACTGGCAAAGTGGGCAGGCCGAACACCAACTGTCCTCTGTCCCACTGCAGGACAATACTCCTGCTGTTAATTTTAAGGCCAATCTTCTTCACGAAACGAAACTATCATCAGCCTGACCTGGCATAAGTTAGCGAAAAGTAAACAGGAAGACAGTGGAGTCTTTTCAAAATAAAATAAAATTGGAGCCGATTTATATTTCTTTAATTTTATTTTTCTTAACTCTTTTCAGTTTTGAGGAGGAAGAAGCCAAGCTGCCGTTGTCACCCTGGAAAAAATAGATATGGAGAATAATTTCTTACACTTTATATGTATAATGCATAATATATGTATTATACATACATAAAAATATAAGTATTAAAATAGTAATTATTATTATTGATTATGATTATTGTTGTTACTGTTATTATTGTTAAAAAGTGTGTAATCTGGCCTGGCCACACTAGGGGAAAAGACGGTAGGTTTATGCAGGTCAGCATGGTTCTGCAGATTTAAAGAAGAGAGTAGCCTAACATGAGGTCTTGTTCAGCATCCATCCAATTCAATGTAACTGAAGACAAACTTTATGTGACAAAATGTGTCTGTGCTTAATTTAACAAAAGGACACGCTGTCTTTGCTTAAAGCTACTTTACAATTGCTCATTTGAAACCAACAAACTGCTCTTTGAAGGACATGCATCACTTCTGCATCATTGAGTGAGGACATAGTCACACACCCTGTGTCTGACTTTGCACAAAATATCCACAAATATTTTTGGTCTGTACAGGGTTCGTGTAAGTTACATTATTTGTCAAAATACAGGCATGACTAATGGTTCTAAAAAGAAAAAGTTTAAGAATCATTATACATTTTTTTACTTTTAGGACAATTGGATGTCAAATACCTAAAAGACAGAAGAAGAAAAAATGTTCTTAAGTTCTTTTACATTTAATTTTCATTTTGTCTATGAAAGTTCCAAGAAACTATAAGATAAGATGAGTTAGGATAAGATAAGAAAAGGCATTATTGATCTCACAATGGAGAAATTCACTTGTTACATTCAGCTCTCTAGAAAAACGCTCCGAGTGTGCAGAATAGACAGGAAATGTGCAAACAATTACACTCAGTGTACATTGTGAAAATGTTTATTCCAATTGTTCTGTGGAAAAAGTAAAATTACTGTATGGGCCTGTTAGGTCATGGGAAAAACAAACAAAATATAAATAAATAAGATGCTGTCATTTTCATTGCAGAAACTGGTAAAGGAGTATTATGTTTAGCCACTTTTAATCTCCCACAATTTGGCATTTGTCCCACATGAGGACACAGCACATGACAGGGCTATAGTCAACATTCCACAAGGTGCAAGACGGTGTATGGTTGCTACTCAGGAAATTTGATGCATGTCTTTTGTAGGCCTATTGCCTGTCCTGTTTATCCAGTTATTTCCTCAATTGCCTTAGGGATCCTTTTTACTTGATAAGGCCTAGGCAATTGAATGTAATAACAAACTAGACAATTGTCAGTTCAAGCAACAACTTGATTTAGGCCCTAAGAGCTCACCGCTATGCTGAGCTGCGAATGAGTTAACGCATAAGCGCACAATAAAGCTGCCTTCCTAAAATTGTACTTTGTATTTTGTCTTTGACACGTGTATAAAGTTTTGCTGCCATCTACTGGTCTCCAAATTTGCCCGGACTGGTCGCCGTGAACTCACACCCTGTGATAGCGAGGGCTGTACGCCAGATGGCACAAAAACATAGCACACCAATGATGAGCGGGACCAAAAACTTTCTCTTCTCTCTTTAAGGACTTTTGGATGGAACTAGAGTGAAAGTGGGCGAAGAAGAGCGAGGAGACACATTCAGCGAATTGTCGGAGCTTGGACTCGAACCAGTGACGCTGAGTAGAACAGTGTTCTGCCATGTGTGCAGCGGGCCACCTGACAGAAAGGTCATCTACAAATTAAAACACACGTTTATCATTTCAAAAGACTGCACAGAGAGGTCTATCCTCACATTTAATATGCTGCACAAGGGCTTCCAACCAGCCTTTATGTATGAAATAATCCACTAAAGGCACGACATCTAGCACTCTCCTTGTGTCTGGCCAAGCCTTTCTCACTTGTTTTGTTTGGACCTTGAATGCGGGTGCTCCCAAGGTGGCTGACCAGGGACAGTGCTCTGCATGGGCGCAGTATGCTGTAATTGAGGTGCAGGGGTGCCGGACGCCACGAGCATGTGACATTCTGTGGCTAAAAATGTGGGCTTTTGCCATTTGTTTATTATAGCAAATAATCACATTCAGTTTGATTACACGCTCTCTGAAGTTCCGCCTCCGTGCGTCAGGAGCGTGCTCTGACGCGGAGGATTTATACGAAACTCTCCCTCTTCCATAGATTAAAACTGCAGTCCGTGCGCACAGACTATGTCTGACAGAGCAGAGCGGGTCGCGGGCCCCGACTGACCGGCCCCTGTGCTGAGAGCTATTGTGGGACCGTGGAGCTGTGAACGCCATGCACACGGATGTGCTTGTGCTAACCCTGCTGCTGTGGGGAGCGGGGGCCAGCGGACAGAGGCGCGCAGGGGCCCCGCTGCAGCCCTACAAACTTGTCAGGTGAGCTTTCAAGCCATAGCTTTCCTCCTGCTAATGATGGAGAGCATATGTGCTCAGGTGCGTCTGTGTGAGTAGGATAAAGTAGCTTAAGCTAATTTAAATCTATGGAGAGGCACCCCTTGGCATGCTCTCTTGCATCCATCCACCAGTAAAACATTGTGTGTGTGTTTATAACTGTTGACTTTGTTTTTGCTGAAGTTGCATGTTGTAGAAACTGCTGATGCCTCTTCTGCCTCACATTACGAGCTTCTATTATTTACTTTCCTCTGACTTTTCGCAAACAATATGTCCGTGGCTTCTCATAGATCATCATTACACACTGTGTGTAGTACTTTCACACCTGGAGTAATGCTCGATTATCCGATCAAGTGCAATGTTGTGCTATGCAAGAAAGACTATCCTGCCCATAGGCATGTAGCCGTCTCCTGTAAAAATGTTGTTTTAATGAAGGCATTGGCTCTGTCGCACAGTTATTAGGTGTTAGGCATGGCTTTAACACTAGTCAGTGCCAGGTGTAAACCTCCACTGTCCATGTCTAATACTTTGAGGAGACTTATAAACAGCGCAATACATTTCGTTTAACCCAATAGTGAATGAATTAGTTAATCCTTAAAAGGGTGTTCAAAAAGTATATTCTCAATAACTAGAGGAATTCTATTTAGGGTTAATAAATAAATAAATATAACGTATACAATATATTTATAATGTTCAAAGTATTCTATAATAATTAATTGTAATAAACATAAGCAAGAGATGTCTTTGTGACAGATTTTTTTTCTATGATGTTTGAGTTTTATAATAAAATGTTTATAGTGTAAGATTGTCCTTATGTACTATGGACTGCGTTGAGGACAGAGAGGGATCATTGATGTCTTGGACTTGAGAGTGCCGTTTATTATATTATCATAATTAATATTCAAACTGCAGCTGCCCCGGGCATCGCTCCGAGACTACTATCAAATTCATAAGTATATGTATTGTGTGAGGAGTAGGCGTTACATTATAATGTAGTACAGTACGGTTCAGATCTCCATCCTAACTAAAGACAGTGTGTGTGCACATTTTTAACATGGCGAAATATCACAAAATAGAAAGCGAGACACTGCGGGTGAATGGGGAAAAACCCTTGGAAATGCATGCTGTATTACTGACATAAATATAGGAGCAAATGTATTGTGAGCTTTCTGTTATTTAATATGGAAATAATGTACTTAATGTGTATTTAGATAAACAAAATCTGATTTATGGATAGAGCCTTATGTGTTTTGCTCAATAAATCAGGCAAGGAAAAAGTTATCAGTTATCAAGATAAATCAGTTGAGCAAAATGTATTCTACTTATAATTAGCAGAAATGGCCATGCACCAAGTCCATTTCTAAAATGCTTGGAGCAGTGAATGCTTGGAGCTGGATACAGCGGTGCCATGATTCGTCAGCATCTCCAGCCACTGATGTGCGAGTGATCAGAGCTGCTGTAAAGGTGACATGTGCCTGTTTAGAAAATCACTCATTCTGATGATGTAATCTAATCTGACTGTGGTAATGTGCTTTCTGAATTATTGCGGTGAGAATTGATCCTGGACTAACAACAATTAAAAGGCATTTTAGGAGAACAACACACGTGGACAATGCTGGGACTGGTTTAATCCTGTAATATTTGTCTTTATGCAAGGCATCTGTCAACAAAATCAAATTTGAGAAGCTTAGGCCATCTGACGACGCACTCAGAGCCGTTCGCGACCGTATTCCGGGTTCATCTGCTGCACTTTTACGATTCACGACTCGGTCATGCTGAGATGTCCAAATAAAAAGGGATGTGCTCGCTGCAACACATATAACTGGTGCAGCAATGGAAAGTGGTCATAGTGTTACTCTGAAACAAAAACTAAAATATTTGCGTATATATATAAATTGTTTTTAAATCGGCAAACATTTCCACACTTTGAACATGAAGTCATAATTCAAAGAGCGAATGCCAGAGATTAGTAAGAGTTGGCCGCCTCTGATTGCCACATGGCTCGGATTCTCTCATGAACAATGATAATTTAACTTGCATCCCTCGTTCACTTCCACAATGAGCCACATTTTACACTTCAAAGCCATTCTGTAATTGGCTCACTCATTTTTTTTTTTTCAATGAATAATTGAAAAAAAGCTCTGGTGACCTCATGTCCACAGGATTTGAGGTTTGTGTCAGGGTCTAGGCACATGTCTGTGCGCCTGTCCCGACACACGTCCAAGAAGTGGCAGCGATGTCACACGAACAGACAACTGGTTTCTGTCTGGACGCGCTGTGTTGTGCGCTGGATTCGCTTCCCTTGTGGCAGAACAACATTATTGCTCCTTTTCCCCAGCTCATTCAGCAGTCCACACAGGTTCGCAGCGGCACACAGTTCCATCTTCATTACAAACAACTTAATCAGTGTCACAGCAATAACCTCAGGAGGTTCCCACTGTGACCCAAAATCAACTCCACATCAGTCATTCAGAGTCAGACCAAACTGAACGCTCAGAGCTATGTTAGTTTTAGTGTCCTCCTGACTTTCGAAGTTTGATGAAGGTTTTCTAGGGACATGGGCAATGAGTGGTTTCAACCTTTGACATCTGTGTCAGAAAGCCTATAGCTCTTAATCAGTCCTTCAAATACCCTGAGCAGCAGCTGTGAGCGGACAGTACTGTGCCGTTTGAGGTTGTGGCAACAACAGTCGCACCGCTGGTTCTCTTCTTACTCGACCAAGTGTTGATTATTGTTTTGCAAGGCACTCTTATTTCCAATTCCAGTCTCATTGAGTGGCTCAGTGTGACATAAGAGGCATCTGAGGTATTCAATCTGACAATGGGACAACTACTTACACGGTGTGTCCATGGATTGGACACATAAAGCTTGTGAACATCCATCAAGGCAAATGGAAAAGTGAGTCCGAGCCCCTAGTGCTCGTCATGTCTTCCATTTCCACTGATTTACGTAATTTAAGTCTGTGATAGTAACCCGGTGGACTTTTAACATTACATAACATAATTTTGTAATTGTGTCTTTGTTTCAGGTCAAAGAGGGAGATGGCGTCATCAGAGTCCAATGGGAAGGTTGGCAGGTAGGCCCGGAATTTTTTGGTCCAATTAGAGCCATCATCTTCTCCAGATTACGCTGGACTTAAAGCCCCAGTCAACATTTTAATCAGGCTATTGTGTGCAGCGTGTGGCGGGCTTCTCCAGTGTATTTCACTAAACCCAATATAATCCATTCTTATCCTTCAGAGTTAGGAAATTCATAAGATCATCCACTAAAACTCTGACATGGAGAGCTCAGGTGTTCTACGGTCAAGTGTTCTCACGGGTTCAAAAAAAGTTCCCACGACAGTTCTGACAGGCTCACAAGAATTCGAAGAAATTCACAAGAGCACCATGGAGTTCTCCCAAGGTCCACTGGGTTCTCAGGATTTCTCCGCAGCAACATTAACAGAATGTTAAAGCTATTGTTGTGTTTTCCAGTCCAATCAATAAGAGAAGTCCAGACGTAACAAAAGCGTGGGGCACCAAATCAGAGCATCTGCTGAGGATCAACGACCACGACTTCACGATGAGACCAGGCTTTGGAGGTGAGGTTCATGGCTCAGTGTGTAACCAAGCGGCTTTTATAACAGCAGAGAAAGATCGTCATTTGCATTGGCTGCACCACACATGTATTCTTCAATTCACACTAGCAGGGGCAAAGGAACTTTATACTTATATTTAGTCATCTCTCTGCCCACCTCTGCTGTTTCACACCCCATAGCAACAATACAATACAAATAATGACTTCACGTTTTGACGTTTGTCTGGGAACAATAACTCCATGATATCATCTTGGATTATTGCGCGCATCACTCTGGCCTTTTTTTAGGAAATCTGCACCGCACTGCTTTTATAGGATTTGGATCAAAATGAGCTCAAGTTACAGTTCAAACAAAAAGGTTTGGGGACAGGGGTTACGACCTTGAGCCGGAGATAATCTGTGAGTTTGCGAGGCACCTGGACCACATCTGTCTCTCCTCGGCTTTCACTCCTTTATTACATAATGCCGCTTTTTGCTGCATTTCAGGCCCCGCGGTTCCGGTTGGTGTGGATGTCCAGGTAGAAAGTCTCGACACCATATCTGAAGTCGACATGGTAAGTTAGTGGATGTCACTGCATTCAGTTTGTTGTGACACAGAAACCGGTGGCCGCATTACATGATTATTTTGATAAGTGTTTTTCCATCTTTGATACTGCAGGCCAAGGGTTGAGATCAGCCATATTGAACCAAAACTCCAGGAAGGGCATCTGATGTGATAACATGCTCTGAAACACAGGCAGAACAAGTGACAAAATAAATTGAATGTAAAATGAGAAAGGGGTATTTCACAGACTCATCACTGAACTCCAGGTTATTGGCCTATTTTCCTTAGGAAAACAATTCTAAGATTACATTAGAGACGCAAAGCTGCACATTACTGCTGCAGAGAAATGTGCTGTTAGAATTCTAAGCTGATCTTGTCTCCTGAAGGACTTCACCATGACCTTGTACCTACGGCACTACTGGAAGGATGATCGTCTGTCGTTTCGCAGTAACAACAACCAGAGCATGACTTTTGACGGCCGTCTGGTCAAGAAAATCTGGGTCCCAGACATGTTCTTTGTCCACTCCAAAAAGTCCTTCATGCACGACACGACCACAGACAACGTGATGCTGCGGGTGTATCCTGACGGCAAAGTGCTGTACAGCCTCCGGTCAGTGTCACCTCCCTCAACACTTAAAAGAGGGTGCTTCAGTCTTTGAGTCAGTATTGGAGGCGGGTAGTACTCGCTTTTTGTAGCTTGAAGATTTATCACACAGTAATTTTTATTTCACCTAAATAACATCAGTTTGAAGAAAAGGTGCTCTTACTTAATAGTAAACCATTTCAACAACTTCATATTCATTTATATTAATCAAAGTTGAATTTGTTTTAACCTAAGTGTATTTTCTTGTATCTATTTTTAAGATGTATTTTGAAGTTGTATTCTTTGTCAGTTTTCACTGCTCAGTACTCAAGCAGTAATTTCAGTACTTTTTGAATTTTATTTAGGATTTAATAATTTGTATCACTTCCATTTTCTTCTACTTGTAGAAAATGATTTTAAAATAATGTACTCATACTTGAGTAAATTAGAAATCTGTTTGGGCATAAGCCATTTTTCTTATAATACATACACATATCAGGAAAGATATTCCTTATTTAGGAGTGTCCACTTTGAAGCTGCGTCCAGTGATGCACAGACTCTTTTGGATGGACAGCTCCTGGGGCCACTGATTATTATTCATTGTTATTATGATCGATATGAGTTTGGCTGCAATAGGACTCATTACATTGAATTGTTTTCAAAAGAACAATATAAAAACACTATGCTACCACAGGTATTACCATGTTACCAAAAATGCGCAGTTATTCTGTGCAGACGGCAGTCTGTCCAGTATGAAAACATCGCTGGAACAGTGAGCGCTGGTAGACTGCGTTCACTGAGGTAGGTTAGCGTGTTAGTGGTGTGTTGGCTCTTCAAGACAAACACACTCCAGCTGCTGCTCCACAAGAAGTGTGTTCAGAACAACAGCGAACACACATCTGCCAATTACAAACGCTAATGCCGAGCAGCTCGACCCTTTTAATTTTGGAGAGGCATCAGGGTTGTAGCGCATATTCAATAATCCACATTCAGAGGAACAGCTGGCCGGCAGCCCAGTGCTACTCTCACAGTACTGTCCCCCACTTGGCACTAAACACATTGCATTGCAGCGGCCAAAGCCTATTGTGCCATTTTAATTTATTGATCATAAGACATAGACGTAGGAGTGAAAACAGGTGGCTAATAATCAGGATAAAAGCCTCAGTCTAATCTTCATTATGACACATACATTACTGCACCACGTGTTCATTCGTTTATGTCCCATCCGACATGGACATGCACCGCATGTATGGAACAGTGGAGTTGGATAGTAACTAGTAGATAAGGCGCTGATCACATGGCTGGATTAATCTCGGGGGCGGGAGCAGGGGCAGATTTGCCAGTTACACTCCACTGGGGGTGGGTGGGAGTTGGAGAGGGGAACTGCAGTGTCCCACAGACGGCTGCACTGATCCTGTGAGCGGGATTATGTATTTTCATTTATCGTCTCTGCTGCAACTAAATCTCCACTGAAGAGAGTTGTTCAGGTGCACCGGGCCTGTGGCAGCGGTTCAGGTGGAAACCGTGTAAATATATATATATTATTAATGTTTTTATCAAACTGGACATATCATCAGGCTATGGCTTTTGTTAGCTTTGTTGGAACAGACAGATTTGAGAACCAAAATAACTGTTGGAAACGTATTACTGCCATTTTATCACCTTTACCTTTATATAAGCAAAGCTGTGCATATGCATATTTGGTAAAGGGATGTTTTGGGGAACAGGTACAAGCCATAATACTATATTGTGTGACAGAGTGACAGTGACTGCCATGTGCAGCATGGACCTAAGCCGCTTCCCCCTGGACACGCAGACCTGCTCCCTGGAGATCGAGAGCTGTGAGTGTGCACCCACACTCAGAGCGTACACATGTAAAGACAAACACGTATACACGTACTGTAAGTTCTGCTGCTTTTTTTTTGCAGATGCATACACCGACGATGACCTGATGTTGTACTGGAAAGAAGGAAACCGCTCTTTGAACACAGACGAGAAGATCTCTCTGTCCCAGTTCCTCATCCAAGAATTCCACACCACAACTAAACTGGCTTTCTACAGCAGCACAGGTCTGAGCACCTTCACAAACACTACTGAACTCCACTGCTCTGCACAGAAACTTGACCTCACGTTGCTGTGTCCAGGCTGGTACAACCGTCTGTACATCAACTTCACTCTGCGGCGCCACATCTTCTTCTTCCTGCTGCAGACATACTTCCCAGCCACGCTCATGGTCATGCTGTCCTGGGTGTCCTTCTGGATCGATCGCCGCTCTGTCCCTGCCAGGGTCCCGCTGGGTGAGGCTTCTGCATTCACACTTGTCTCTGTTGAGGGATCACAGGGCCTGCTACAGGCCTTTATAAAGATCAGGCGGTGCGTTTGTGTGTGCGCAGGCATCACCACTGTGCTGACCATGTCCACCATCATCACCGGCGTCAACGCCTCCATGCCCAGAGTGTCCTACATCAAAGCTGTGGACATCTACCTCTGGATCAGTTTTGTCTTCGTCTTCCTGTCTGTGATCGAGTATGCAGCTGTTAACTACCTGTCCACCCTTCAGGAGCGCAGGGAGAGGAAATTGCGAGAGCGCGTGAGTCTCATACAGGTCCAACAGGAATATAAAAAAATGAAGAACGTTGGAGCCAAGTGTTAAGAGATGGCATTTACGATTTAACATACTATTTAATAAACTTACTATAAAGTTAATTTTATTGAATTCATTAAGTCAATGTTTCTAAACGGAGATGGATACTAAAGTACACTTTTTGACCAAAATTTACTTTTAAGAGTAGTTTTGTGACACATTACTTTTTCTTTATGCAATATTCTTTAGAAGATACTGTTATTTGAGTATATTTGGTACTAGTGACATACATACAATGTATTCAACTTTGTCATGAATACTTTATTTACCCATTTCTATGGCGTATTAATAAGAAATATCAGAGTTTTTACAATATGTTTTCAGTTGTTTTTCATTAGAGTGATTATTTGGATAGTTACCTTTAACTTGTATTTGAGCAAAATTTTAAAGTAATGTCTCAATTGAGTAGGAGTTGAGTATTTTGGCTACACTCTTTTACCTCTACCAGTGTGAAACCAAATGCGTTGTCTGTGACTGCAGCTGCCGTGTACGTGTGGACTGGCCCATCCCGGCATGCTTTCGTCCAACTACTGCGATATGGACCCCAACACCACGGGGCACTACGGAATGCCGGAGGAGAACGGCGTGAAGCGGGAGCGAATGCTGGTGCAGTTGGCCATGGAGAACGACCAGGTGACGGGCCACGTGGGCTCCAGCGCCTACAACAGCATGTGGATCGACACGCACGCCATCGACAAGTACTCACGGATCATCTTCCCCGCATCCTACGTCTTCTTCAACGTGATCTACTGGTCCATCTACATGTAGACTTGTAACGTCGAACGGACATCTGCCAAAACGGGAGCAAAAGCGACAGAATTGTGACAAAAATTAACATTAAACTTTCAGGGAATATGTGCAAAGATCAGCATCTGTAGGAGAGCAGATGTTTGTACGTACATGTGGGTGTGTGTGCTTTCTCACAACTGCTTTTCTGTGACTTGACTGGAGCATTTTCAGTTTCAGAATTTGGCATCTGTAAACTTGGTCCAAATGATGGGGTTGTTTTCTGTTGGCTGATCATGCCCACACAGGGAGGGTGGACTATGGTTCCGTGGTCATGCAGAGTGAAGTATCACTTCATTTGTCCTCCTCAGATGTCTAATGTTTCCTGCGTGAAGCGAAGGAACATTTCTCACCTTGTATAGCCCTCTCTTCACCAACTTTGTCTTTTGTATAGTGATCAAATCTGTGTTTAACACATAAAACATTAATTTAATGTAACTTTAGCAATAAATACACATACAGTACATCTGAATTTTAGCTAAACTGGTGACTGAAAAAGATATCCAGAATTTCTATTTTTGAAAAAAAATAAATAAATACATAAAAACGCATAAAAGAATGTCATCAGTATAATCATCGAAAGATCACATGAACCTTATTGGACTAAACAGTTGCACACAATATCTTACATCTTTTTGGTCTATATCAATGGAAGATTCCCGGTTCTTGTTTGCTTCACAATGACCAGGTGACAACGGCTGTAGATTGTTTTCTAAATGGTTTGGAAAGTGTACAGAAGTCTTTATTAAAATTTTGCTTTTTGGATAAGTCTGTGGCTTTGAGTCACTTTGGGGAAGATACCAATTTAATGTAATATTCACTGAGGTCAGAGGCTGATGATACTTCCGCCCATGCTTTTATTCTTATGTAATGTAGTTGTGACATCTGCTGGGGCTTAAGCCAAATTTGGAAAATAGTAAGCAGGCAAAAACTAGGCTCAGAGGGCCCAGCATGTCACAGCAAACAAAACCCTGTAAATAAAGTAGGATTAGCCCCTTCAAAATCTGCCACATCCAGAAGAGAAACACCATAAACATGAGACCAGTGAAAACACTGATTTATTCAAATCCCTTTGTCTCAGACTTTGAATTCAGGAAATAAGACACTTTTAATCTCTGCATTTAAATGTGGATTTAAAAGTCACAGTGAAACAGTAGCTGAAAGCTTGTCCTGACAACGTGCATCAGGTCTATGTGCCACAGTCCATGAACCAGAAGGAGGATAATAAAAAGGTTTAGTTCTATCCCTTTGTGTGATCTAGAGAGACAATTCAATGTTACTTTTGACGTCTACAGCACTTGTGGAATAGTCAGTATTTGCTGAATCGGCTTCTATACGAGGCACAGTTAATGTTGAGGTACTGTCTCTCTCAGGAGTGAGCAGCATCGCCCCTTCAGTCAATGTCCTCAGTAGAGAGCGCTCCTTCTTCTCTTCCTTGTCCTTGGCCTGTGTGAACTCCTGTCGAACACGCTCCAGCAGCTCCGGACTCAGCAGCAGGTCCAGGGCAGTCAGGGCCAGGGCTTTGGCCGTCCGCAAGGTGTAGAACTGGGCCTTGACGTCCCCTGAAGGATACCAAATCTCAGCAAGTTTCTAAGTAGTTATTATGCTACAGACAAATAAAGGGTTTAGCTGATGGTAAATGTATAATCAACCGTGGCTATGAAACTCATGCTTTCCATTTTTTATTATATTAAAATCAGTTTGATAGGAGGATAATTCCTTTATAGGTGGAGGCTTCTGCTTGACCTGGGAAAATAAGTTGAGAACCACTGACAACACGACATAGGAATGTTCCTACCTGCAGCGTGTGTGTATTCCTCTGTATGGTTCAGAGCATCTGAGCCGATGTAGAAGTATGGGTGTATCCCAGGGGCCTTGAATGTCACATTTCCGAAGTCAGTGGAACCTGTTAAGACAGAATTGATTTAGGAACCTATGCGCAGTATATAACAGTCCATTGCCATCAGCTTGAGTGGATCTCTGACCAGACTCATTTGCATGGACCTCTTCGTCCACAGTGAAGTCCATGCCCAGCGCAGTCCCATTGGCCTGGTACAGCTGCTCCAGCGTGGGGATCCGTAGCATATTGTCAAATCTGTTCTTGGCGAACTCTACTTGGACCTGTGGGTGTACACTTTAGTCAATCATTGCGTATATATGGGGTATATGTGCTAGGACTGCACGTCCAGAAGGAAAAAACTAATCAAGAATCACATGCATTTCGTTTGTAGTGGGAGAGAGACAGGCCCCAAAGGAAATTGTAGACGGAATAAAAAAAAATGAATAATTGTATTTTCCACCCCCTACATGCTCCAGCAATGTCCTAATGTGTAGAATGAGCCCAGACCCATTCAGCACAACAGCAGCTAAAAGCACTCAAAATACCAACTACTGTATCTCCACCGTCATGCACGAGCTTAAAGGGATATCTCAGGATTTTTTATATAGGGCCTCATTTCCTAGTTATCCAGAGCGTTATTGATTTCTGGATATACATGTTTTATTTAATTCATGCAGTCCTTATAATTGAAGAGTTTAGTGGTGCTAGGCTAGTGCTAGGCTAGCGCATGTCTATGGTAACTAGTAGCCTGCATTATAAACCTCTTGAAAATCATCGGGTAGTCCTCCAAACGTTACCATATCAGATTTGTGAATTCCACCTGTAGTACTGCCGGCCGCAGGTAAACAAACTACTGTAGGCCCGGTAACCTTGCAGATCACTCCGCCACTGTGTAACTTAGAACCAGGAAGATGATGCCGCTCAAATAAAGTTATTTTAAATGCAAAATGGTTATGTTAAAAAAAAAAAAATTCAGTCAACACAGACATTTATATGTATGTAGTCTGGTGTTATAAGTGATTTTCCTCAGGTGCACTGTGCTTGGGTCAGACGGTTTTAAATGCAGGCTACTAGTTCCCATAGACATACACTAGCCTAGCACCACTAAAACTCTTCAAATATAAGGACTGCATGAATTAAAGCAAAAAAATATCTCGAGAAATCAACAACACTCTGGATAACTAAGAAATGAGGCCCCATGTCCAAAATCCTGATATATCCCTTTAACATAGAGACTGCAGTTACGCACAAGACCTGAGGTGGAGGTAGCGAGAAAAAAATACAACTTCCATCTAGTCCCTTTAATTAATGCAGCCTTTATGATTTTACAATTATCAAGCTGATTTTCATTCGATTTCAACTGATCGTGCATACCTAGTGTGTGTGTGTTTATATGTCAAAGAGAGCAGAGGTACCCGACAGCCTGTGGCCACTGCTGCAGCTCTGAAGCAGCCCTCAGCCTTCTGCTTGAGCAACGGCAGCTCAGCTCTGGATGGAGTCCTCAGGTAGTACTCCAGCTCCGTGTATGCAGGGATGATGTTCGGCTTGAGTCCACCATGTTTGATGATGCCTGCATTTATTTACACATCACTTTAGAGTTGTGCAGCACAGAGTCACAGGGGCCCGGAGGAGGCTCTCACCATGCACTCTCCAGGTGGGCTTCATTTGTTGCCGAAGCACGGACAGGTTGTTGTAGCACAGAACAGCAGCATCCAACGCGTTAACCCCCTCCCACGGGTAAGATGACGCATGGGAGGCTTTCCCGTGGTACCGGACTGTCACACTGGGACAAAGAAAAAAAAACTGCAAAATTATAGTATTACAATGCCAAATACAGTGCCTTGCAAAAGTATTCGGCCCCCTTGAACTTTGACCTTTTGCCACATTTCAGGCTTCAAACATAAAGATATAAAACTGTATTTTTTGTGAAGAACCAACAACAAGTGGGACACAAACATGAAGTGAAAAGAAATGTATTGGATATTTCAAACATTTTTAACAAATAAACTGAAAAATTGGGCGTGCAAAATTATTCAGCCCCTTTACTTTCAGTGCAGCAAACTCTCTCCAGAAGTTCAGTGAGGATCTCTGAATGATCCAATGTTGACCTAAATGACTAATGATGATAACTAGAATCCACCTGAGTGTAAACAAGTCTCCGTATAAATGCACCTGCTCTGTGATAGTCTCAGGGGTCAGTTTAAAGCGCAGAGAGCATCATGAAGAACAAGGAACACACCAGGCAGGTCCGAGATACTGTTGTGGAGAAGTTTAAAGCCGGATTTGGATACAAAAAGATTTCCCAAGCTTTAAACATCCCAAGGAGCACTGTGCAAGCGATAATATTGAAATGGAAGGAGTACCACTGCAAATCTACAAAGACCCGGCCGTCCCTCTAAACTTTCAGCTCATACAAGGAGAAAACTGATCAGAGATGCTGCCAAGAGGCCCATGATCACTCTGGATGAACTGCAGAAATGTACAGCTGAGGTGGGAGACTCTGTCCATAGGACAACAATCAGTCGTATACTGCACAACTCTGGCCTTTATGGAAGAGTGGCAAGAAGAAAGCCATATCTTAAAGATATCCATAAAAAGTGTCGTTTAAAGTTTGCCACAAGCCACCTGGGAGACACACCAAACATGTGGAAGAAGGTGCTCTGGTCAGATGAAACCAAAATCGAACTTTTTGGCAACAATGCAAAACGTTATGTTTGGCGTAAAAGCAACACAGCTCGTCACCCTGAACACACCATCCCCACTGTCAAACATGGTGGTGGCAGCATCATGGTTTGGGCCTGCTTTTCTTCAGCAGGGACAGGGAAGATGGTTCAAATTGATGGGAAGATGGATGGAGCCAAATACAGGACCATTCTGGAAGAAAACCTGATGGAGTCTGCAAAAGACCTGAGACTGGGACGGAGATTTGTCTTCCAACAAGACAATGATCCAAAACATAAAGCAAAATCTACAATAGAGTAGTTCACAAATAAACATATCCAGGTGTTAGAATGGCCAAGTCAAAGTCCAGACCTGAATCCAATCGAGAATCTGTGGAAAGAACTGAAAACTGCTGTTCACAAACGCTGTCCATCCAACTTCACTGAGCTCGAGCTGTTTTGCAAGGAGCAATGGGCAAATATTTCAGTCTCTCAATGTGCAAAACTGATAGAGACAAACCCCAAGCGACTTACAGCAGTAATCGCAGCAAAAGGTGGCGCTACAGAGTATTAACTTAAGGGGGCTGAATAATTTTGCACGCCCAATTTTTCAGTTTTTTATTTGTTAAAAATGATTGAAATATCCAATAAATTTTGTTTCACTTCATGATTGTGTCCCACGTGTTGTTGGTTCTTCACAAAAAATTACAGTTTTATATCTTTATGTTTGAAGCCTGATGTGGCAAAAGGTCGAAAAGTTCAAGGGGGCCGAATACTTTCGCAAGGCACTGTATTTTCTATAGAAACTGACAGTGAAAAAAAATTCTGGTCAAACAGCAGACGTCAATCAGTGGAAAGCAGATTGTTTTTAAAACTGAATAATGTAAAACCAATAGAAGTATAGTTTCTATATCTTAGTGTTTGTGTTGGACTTGTGTGCGCCTGCTGTCCTGTGATACTGACTCATGCTCGGCCACACACGGCAGGTACAGCGCATCTTCCTTCGATGGAACGGGCGCTCTCCTGGGGGTGCCTGGATGGAGATAGGACATCTCTCCTACACCTACTCCGGGCCCCCTGAGTTGGCGCTCTGTGGCTGTGGCCGATGGGCTGCTCCTGGTGCAGACGGCTCCTTGGATGATGTTTCCTCTTTCGGTCTATCTGTACCCAGCCTTACATACTCAACTCTATGTCCATTTTTATTTAAGACTTTTTAACTGCTGGCTGTCTGTACGTATATGTGTCTGTGTGTCTGTGTGTGCGGGTGGGGTGGTGGGGTTGTTAGTTCGCTAACACATATACTAAAATTGGAAGTGGGGTTGTAGTTTTTATGTATATTTACTGGTGGGGACGATTTTAATGAATTTTAAGCACTGTAAAGCACTTTGTGTTACATTTTGTATGAAAAGCGCTTTATAAATAAAGTTTGATTTGATTTGATTTGATTTGATTTGGATGGGCCATGAACACCACATCGAGTCCCTCAAAGGCCCCCTCCTGCAGCAGGTTAATCTTTCCACCCCCATCCTCCTCCGCAGGGGTCCCCAGCACCACCACCTGGACACCATCAGACCAGGACTGACAGCCTACAGCTCTTGTGAAAGATAAGTTATTCTCCAAGGCCAGTTGGAATTTCTACATTTTCTCTCGTTAAGGACAAACCCTTAAAACTTCTGGCTTATATTTGAATTAGTATAAATTATCTTGCAAACTTGAAAATGATTGGATTAAAATCTGTTAAGCTTGTTCCGTTCGGGACCCTGAGCAGGACAGCTGTGATGTTCGCCTAAAGCATGATTCTATTTCCCCCTCACCTGCACGGGGACCTGGAGGGGTGTATCCTGCAGCGCCCCTCTCAGCCCCAGCGCCGCTGCCACCCCGACCTCTGCGATCAGGTTGTGTCCACACGCGTGTCCAATCCCCGGCAGTGCGTCGTACTCGCAGAGGAATCCCACTCGAACCAACCGCCGTCAAGCCCGCCTGATTACCGTCCCGCAGGTCAAGCCAGCCTCATTTGGCAGCTTCCAGTGTGCTTGTTTTGATCACCTTTACAGCCTCATTGGGATCAGGCTGGTGTATGTACTGCAATGACAACTTCACTCCAATAGATGGCGGTGTGAGCATACTTTTTAGGATCATTACACAACTGCTGCTGATGTGCATGGAAATAACTTTAGTAACACAAAAAAAGATGCGAGAACCAACATACAGGAGAATCAGAAAAAAAGGCAATTTAAGTTCAATATTATTACTGCACCAGAGCTTATTGTTACGGAACAACTCAAGTAATTCAAGTAGAAGTTTTTGATTTATTATTATTACAATTATTTCTAGAAATCTTACTAAAGGTACTGCAGTGCACTGTGACAAAGTCTTAAAATAAATAAATAAAGAAACAAATAAAAACAAAAGAAGAACATGAATGGCATTGAAATATTAAAAACAAAATGAAGCATAAGGGCAATCATTCTATAAGATTGTCTATTAAAGAAGCCAGTTTCTCTGTATTTTGGGTGTTATCCATTCATCAACCCATCCATGTTCTTCCGCTTTATCCGGGGCCGGGTTGCGGGGGAAGCAGTCTCAGCAGAGATGCCCAAACTTCCCGATCCACGCACACCTCCTCCAGCTGTTCTGGGGGGACCCCGAGGCGACACCAGGCCAGCTCGGAGACATAGTCCCACCAGCGTGTCCTGGGCCTTCCACAAGGCCTCCTCCCAATAGGACATGCCTGGAGCACCTCCCGAGGGAGGCGACCAGGAGGCATCTGGAACAGATGCTCAGCTCATTCCTCCAATGAAAAATTTTAAGTTAATTTTTGTATGTATGCAATGTTTGCTTTACAAAATTACATTGTTAATGCCAATTCTACTCAAGTAGAAGTACACTGCATCACATGAGAAAGCTGCAAGAAGTAGTTAAAAAGTAACTCAATGGCTCTTACTGCACTGGAGTAAATTTAATTGAATACTAACTGTATCTGCTCGTACCCCAAAAGTGTGCAACACATTCATACACTTACATAAGATCTAGAGGCACTCTGTAACATTATTAGCAGGTATGTACAGTATGTGTGTCACACAGAGTAGGCCCATTGAAAGCAATGTAGATCCATTGTGTGGTGTACATGTAGCCTATTATAAGATTGTACAGGTAGACAGATTGAGGTAATTTTATGAATGCAATTGTCATGTCATCATTTGCTTTTACTATGTAAGAAGTACATGATATTGTGCATATAACAAACAACTGGTCCTTCTCTGTCACCCTGACACGTAGCTGTTATTCAAATAAACCTGTTCTGACTTATCTGACTGGGTGTAGTTAGAATTGACGCGCGTACTCCAAACGTTCATTAGATAAACTTTATTGACAACAAATAACTATATCAATGGACATGGCAAACACGGTCAAAAACTGTGTGCTCACCCAGTCACTCCCACACCTACACTGGAGAACCCACCCATATAGTCTCCACCACACCGCACCCACAACACGCCCACTCATGACGTACGATTCATTCATAAATTCATGCCCACCACCGCGCACACACACAATGGCTGGAACACTCCGGCTCCTAATTGTTATTTGACGACAAAAACAATTCACAATTCAATACCATAAACCAAGCCATTGAGACAATTAAATCCTAAAATTTACATTAAAATCCACAATTCATACAACACCTTTAACAATATCCATCATCGGAAAGTTCAGTAAAAAGTTCATCTTCAACAGTTCATCATTGGCCACTCATAGTCAAGTCAATGTTAAAAGTTCAGGCCAACCAGAGTCAGGTCCATAGTTTATGGTTTTACTGTGCTGCTTGCAGAAGGCACAATTTTGTAATAGGCCTTACTAAGATACTAGTCTTTGTCTTCACACGTGCAGAACGAACTAATCCTTTTTTATCGACAAAGGTTTCTTCGATCCTGCCCAACAACCAGGAGCTGCGGGGGGCCAAGGGATCCGCTATCAGCACAATGTCTCCTGGAAAGAGATTTTGTTTCTCCTTATTCCACTTGTTACGCTCCTGTAGCAACGGAAGATATTCCTGTATCCATCTCTTCCAAAACAGGTTGCAAATATACTGAGCCTGTTTCCATCTTCTTTTTGAGTAACAATCTCTGGCATCAACCAGGCCAGCAGGTAACACTGGTTTGCCCTTCATGGTCAGCAGATGGTTGGGGTAAGAGCCTCCAAATCACACGGATCATCAGACAGCTTTGTTATTGGGCGGTCATTTAAAATTGTCTCCACTTCACACAACACTTCAGATGCTTCTCGGATAGCGGCTATTCGATTGGCCACAAACACATGGAACCTCTTATCCTCGTTTCTGATGTACATGAGGACTGAAGTGCTGTCTGTCCAAAACACAGACTTTTCCAGCTCAAGTTGTAGTTCATTCTGAAGCATTTTATCAACACGGACAGCGAGGACTGCAGCTATCAGCTCCATACGAGGGATGGTAATTTGTTTCAATGATGCCACTCGAGCCTTGCCAAGCATAAAGGCAACATGCACACCATCTGCTCCTTGCTGTCTGAGATAGCTCACAGTGCCATAACCATCCTGGCTTGCATCTGCAAAATGATGTAACTGCACCTTCACAGATTGCCCCAAATCATTTGGTTTGACACATCTGGTGACCTTGAAGTCTGCCGCCCTTTCCAGGTCAGAAAGCCACTGTTCCCACTGTAACTGCATGACTCGAGGGACAGGGTCATCCCAGCTGTACTTCATATGACACAGCTCTCGCAGAAGGAACTTTGCTTTAAGTGTGAAAGGAGCCAGAAACCCCAAGGGGTCGTAAACAGAACTCACGACTGATAACATGCCTCTTCTGGTATGTGGTTGTTCTTTAACTGCTTGCTTAAAGCTAAACGTGTCTGTCTCAACACACCAGAACAGACCCAGGGCTCTTTCGAGTGGCAGCTTATCCCTGTCCAGATCCAGCTCAAGCACATTTTTTGAACGATGCTCCTGTGAGATGTTACACAAAACTTCACGGCTATTGCTCATCCATTTGCTCAGTGTAAATCCTCCTCTTCGACACAATTCAACCAGTTTGTTGACCATGGTGATTGTGTCACTTTCTGATGTCAAACTCTTGAGCAAGTCGTCAACATAGAAGTTGTTGCTGACAGCACTTGTCACTTCTGGAGCAAAGTCGTGATTGTTATCTTCAGCTGTTTTACGGAGTGCGTAACATGCACAACTGGGGGAGGATGTTGCACCAAAAAGGTGAACCTTCATACGATACTCCACAAGATTTTCTTCTGTATCTCCCCCAGGCCACCACAGGAAACGCAACAGATCTATATGTTCTTCATCCACTCTGGCTTGATGGTACATGGCCTCTATATCAGCCATCACAGCCACCGGCTCCAGTCTGAACCTTGTGAGCACTCCCAGTAACGAGCTCGTCAAATGAGGACCTTGTAAAAGCTGCTTATTCAGAGACACACCCTTCAACTCTGCACCACAATCGAATACCACACGTAGCTTCCTTTTCTGAGGGTGCCTCACTCCGTGATGTGGAATATACCACACACCACCATCTGATCTATTGAGTTTGTTTGATGGAACTTTCTCAGCAAATCCACGCTTAATCACATTCTCCATGAACTCCGTATACTCATCATGAAGTGCCTTATCCTTCAGAAACCTTCTCTTTAGGCCACTCATTCTCTGCTGGGCAACACTGATGTTATTTGGGAATGAAACCATGTCGGTCTTGAAGGGAAGTTTCATCTTGTAGTGCCCATCTTGCAGCTTGACTGGACGGGTTACAATGCTCATAAACCTTTTTTCTTGCAGTGACATATCTTCTTGTTCACTTGAACACTCATTGAAATCATGGTTGTACTGATTTATTAATAACTCCTCCAGCTTATCAACTGCAGTTCTATTCACATTGACCACACGGCAGCTGTTCTGCTCACTGCTGCTTCCTCTCAGTGGCCCATTGATCACCCATCCCAGTAAGGTTTTAATAGCATACGGTCCCTCTCCAACACTATTAACAACCTCCCAAGGCTCCATTAATTTTGAGGAGTTTGTTCCAATCAGTAGGTCAACTTCAGCTTGGATTTGTGGAATACACACATGTTTTAGATATGCCACATTCTCCAATTCTGCTTGTGACATCATATTTCTTGTGGACACAGGTATTTTCGTCTGCGTATACACATCAGGCAGAGAATAGAATGTTCCTTCACTGTAGCCAGCAATCTCCAGATCTCTGAGGACATATGTTGAGACCTTCTGCTCAGAAGCCATTGTACGGAGGTGAATATTGGCCTTAGTGCCAGTTAACTTTAACCTTTTCATGAGATTTTCAGAACAGAAAGTGGACGTACTTCCTGGGTCTAAGAATGCATATGTGCTTATGATTGTGTCACCCTTTGAGGACTTTACTTGGACTGGTAGTATGGACAAAATGCCATCACTGCTGCCGGCTCCTGTATGGCCACAAGTTGAAACAAGTGTATCAACAGAGTTGGTCTCAGGTGTGGTTTTGTCTATGTCTTGTGAAATTTTATCAAAATGGAGAACAGTTGGATGCTTGTTGCCACATTTTTTGCAACTCATGCGCCACTCACAATATCTGCTTATGTGCCCAGGGCCTAAGCAGCCAAAGCACACACCCTTCTCCATCAGAAAGCTTATTTTTTGCCTGTGCGTCTTCTTCTCCAGCAGAGGGCACTCTTCCACCTTATGATCATTAGAACAGTACAAACACTTTGATTCAAACTTGGGCCTTATAGTTTCGTCATCTGTGACTACATTGGTAGCAAAACTGTTTCTTGTTTTTTGAGGAGACTTGCTTCTTACATTTTTATTTTGTTTTGCATAGTTGCCGTCCTGCAAATCTCCAAAAATCGGATCAGACACAATCCTGACTTGCTTCTCAACAAACAGAACAATGTCCATAAAGCTGGCTCTACGGTTATTATACTCCAAGAGTTCACTGGCCTTAGTTCGCCACCGTTCTCTTAATTTATAAGGAAGTTTTTGAACCACAGCTTTCATATTGGCTGGCATATCCAGCTCCTTTATATATTCCAAATCTTCCATAGCCGTGCAACACTCTCTGAGGAACAACGAATAGGCCTGTAAACCTGTTACATCCTCGGGCTTCACCATAGGCCAACCAAGCACCTTGTCCACATATGCAGCTGATATTTTTAACTCATTTCCAAAATGCTCGTTTAACAACTCCATTGCTCTTACATATCCTCTGTCAGGGGCCATATGCTGACAACTACGTACTAGTTCTTGCGGTTGCCCTCTTGTGTACTGATGGAGGTAATACAAACAATCGCCTGTATTATTTGTCTTGCTCTCCACACAGTACTGAAAGGCCTTCATGAAGGTTTGAAAGGACAGAGGGTTTCCATCAAAGATTGGAATTTCTCTCATTGGTAGAGAATTTGAATATTGCTGCTGGACAAGAAGTTCTGTGATTTGATTTTGGTTTTGCAACAAGGAGTATAAATTGCCATCTTGGTTTTGAAGCGATGACACATATGGTTTGGAGTCTTGTTTTATGTTCATTTGATGCGGTTTCATTTTTTCCGTATTGGATTGAATTATTGTATTACATCCTTTTTTATTCATGGGTGCTTGTACCTTGACATCATTAGTAGTTTATTTATTTCGCTCATTGACATCCGTTTCCACTGGATTAAATGATTTTGCGTTGGGATTTAAAGGATGTTTTTCTTTCGGTTTTGCACCCATTCTCACATGAGACTCCTTTCCATTAGACACAGCGCTGTGCACATCTTCATTCATTAACACCGCTAATTTGGCAGTTGAAGCTGCGAGCTCAGTGTCTAGTTCAAGCTGCTCCTGTTTTCTTCGTAGATGCGCTGCTTGCTCTTCCAAATCATGTTTTTTCTTTAAGGCCGCAGCGCGCGTCTCGAGCGCAGCCCTCTCTGCCTCAGTTTGGAGGCGTTTTGTTGAAATGGAGGAGCGTCCACTTCTTGAGCTGCGATTACTACCGCTCTTTGATGATTTACGAGATGCACTGGATCCAATACTTGATTGACTGTAATTAGACCGAACATCCGCTTCAACAAGTGTCTCAGCTTCTTCGTTGTCCACGTTTTCCCCATCAGCGTCAGTATTTGTCAACCACACATTCACGTGCTTTACAAAATCATTGACACCCAGCATTTTTGCTTTATACCATATGATATGTTTCTCAGCCTCCTCTTTGGGAAGCAGCCCCAGCAACGTATCATGAGTGTTTTGTATTTCGTTGCACACACTTTTATATTTGTCAAAGGTGCATTTCACTTCATTTTCACAATCTCTGTCCGTCATCAGTTCAGCAATAACAGCCCTTAATCTTCCAGTTTTAGTGAACATACATTTTCGGGACTTTTGTAAATTGTCAATTTTGTCCAGCAGAGCTTTAGCGGTAAGTTGCCTTGGTCGCTTTGGATGGAAGTCGTCTGCAGCCGCACCGACATTTGCGTCGTCATTTTGTACATTTTCCTGTGGATCACAATCCGTTTTGCAAACCTCCGCATCTGCATTTTCCGATTGCAACACGGCGACTTTTGTCGTAACCTTTTGCGCAGCATCCATCAATACAATCTTTAAAGCACCTCAGTTACTGACGACTTGAGCTTGTTCCTTCGTGTGAGTGTGTGTGGCTGACACTGACCTTCTCATTGGCGTTTCATTCAGTTAATTCACAAACTTGTTTCGTTCACTTGGCAAAGATCTTCCAAACTCTTCTTTCGATCCGCGCTGAGTCACCATTTCTTCCTCAAACAGCTATACCATTAGCTGGAACTCACGCGTTCCAATCCATGGAGCGAGTTTTTGACTTATGTTCTGACTTATCTGACTGGGTGTAGTTAGAATTGACGCGCGTACTCCAAACGTTCATTAGATAAACTTTATTGACAACAAATAACTATATCAATGGACATGGCAAACACGGTCAAAAACTGTGTGCTCACCCAGTCACTCCCACACCTACACTGGAGAACCCACCCATATAGTCTCCACCACACCGCACCCACAACACGCCCACTCATGACGTACGATTCATTCATAAATTCATGCCCACCACCGCGCACACACACAATGGCTGGAACAAAACCTTTGTTTCATGATATGAATATAAAATCCTCTGTTTATATATCTTGTTTACTTGACATCCATGGCTCGTCACATGAAGTGCTGGGAATAAATAACATTGTCCTGCGTGCTCACAAGAAGTGTTGTGTACAAATTCATGATGAGGCTCATGGACTGTTTGTATGTGAAGGTGCATAGATACCAGACAGAGTCGGGCTGTGTCTCACAGTAACTTGTATTCACTGGCTGTGCACATAACAGACTGAAGTGTGTTACAAACACTATCACAATACATGAACTTCCGTGCCCCGAGGGGGGCGCTGTTGACTGCATATCATTACCCTACAACATCTCCCTTTCTTTAGCATAATACAATACCAAACACTAAACTGGACAGTATTAGCCATTAACAACTAGAACCTTAGTAGAACAATGACTACAACCTAGTAGTATCGGCGCATTCACCCAACAACCAAATAACAACTCAAGTGAACATCAGTGTGTTGCCTGTGCCGTATGTGACCTAGAGGTCAAGTCTGTCTGGAGGCTTAATATGCCTCCCGCTCCGGGTCACAGCCCGTGGGAGAGACGGCGGCGACCTCGGGGCTGACACCCTTGGGGACGTTGCAGGGTGGCTGCCGACTTCCTCCACGGTGCCCCCACTCACATGGCCCCCTTCAGCCGAACCCATGTCCACAGGCTGGTCAGGCGGGCATTCTGTGCGGGCTGATGGGTGTGGAGGGGCAACCTCGGCTGGACGGAGATCGACCCTGTTGCGACGATACGCGGTTCCCTCCACGTTGACGAGATAGGAACGCGGTCCCACCTGCTGCAAGCATACACCTCTCCGCCATCGCCCCGTCCTGTCACCCGGGAGTGGTTTCATTCTGATGGGCTGGCCAATGTTCAGCTCCGGCAGATCCCTCGCAGACCTGTCATAAGTCAGCTTCGCTGCCTGAAGCTTCACTCTCAGCTTGTCTGCGACCCCAGTGATGACCTGAGGCTCTAGCAGCTGGTCAGCCACAGGGAGAAGCGTTCTCAGCCTCCGTGACATCAGCCGTTGTGCTGGGCTAGAGCGCATGCTCTCGGTGGGCGTGTTCCTCCAGTGTAGAACAGCCTTCCAGGGGTCCTCGTCGGCACGGTCTGCCTTTCTGCATAAGCTCTTCACAATCTTCACTGCAGACTCCGCCTTGCCGTTAGCTTTTGGGTGTCTCGGGGAGGACATGACATGTTCAAAGCCCCACTCCCTCGCAAATGCCCGAAACTCTCCACAGTCAAACTGACTTCCACAGTCTGAAATGACCCGGTCAGGGATGCCGTACCGTGCAAACTGCGCCTTGCACCTCCTGATGGCTGTTCCTGCTGACAGGTCCGGCAGCAGGTCGATCTCCCAGAAGTCAGAGTAGTGATCCACCATAAGTAAGAAATCCTGCCTTGCGTAGCTGAACAGGTCCATGCTCACCAGCTGCCAGGGACGTGCGGGGAGCGGGTGTGACATCATGGTCTCCTTCTGTTGCTCCTGTGCGTACTCATTACACACAGAGCACTGCTGTACATAGTCTTTGATTTCTCCCTGCATGTTTGGCCAGTAGAGAGTATCGCGGGCCTGTCTGAAACAAGCCTCACCCCCCACGTGGTTGTAGTGGATCCGTCTCAGCATCTCAAAACGCATAGCTTTCGGAATGATAACGCGCTGGCTCCTAAAAAGCACACCGTCCTGTGCGCTTATTTCATCTCTGATGGCCCAGTAGTCTCTGATGGCTACAGGGCTCTCCTCTTTGTGTACTGGCCATCCCCCCAGCACGACCGACTTGAGCGTTTGAAGACACATGTCCTCCTCTGTGTGTTTCCGTATCTGTGCGAGGCGTTGGCTGGTGACGTTAAGATAGTCTGCTTGCTGAATGGCTGCCGCATCACACTGCTCCTGCTGCATGGTGCAGACCATTTCACGTCTGTACTGGGTGTCTGTTCTCCTTGGTGGGGTGGTGGCCCTGCTGAGCGTGTCACTTATGTACATTTCAGGGCCTGGCTTGTACACCACCATGAGGCAGTAGTTCTGAAGTGAGAGAAGCATGCTCTGCAGGCGCTTTGGTGCACTGAGGAGGGGCTTAGCGAAGATTGAAACTAGTGGGCGGTGGTCGGTCTCCGCAGTCACATCACCCCTCCCATATAGGTAATAGTGGAAACGTTGACAAGCGAATACGATGCTCAGGCACTCCTTTTCAATCTGCGCATAGTTTTGCTCCGTCTGGGTCAGCGCGCGGGAGGCGAACGCGACCGGCTGCCCCCCCTGAAGCAGGCAGCAGCCCAACCCGGTCTGACTGGAGTCACTCTGTATGGTGACCGGCTTGCTGACGTCATAATAACGTAGTACTGGCACCGCCGTGACCAGCGTCTTGATTTCCTTCATAGCCGCATCATGCTTGGGCAACCAGTGCCACGGCACCTCTTTGTCCAGCAACCTCCTCAGCGGTTCACACACCTCTGACAAGCGGGGCATAAACCTCGATAAATAGTTAACGAAGCCGACGCACCGCTGAACGCCTTTTGCATCCGTGGGGTTCGGCATGTCTATAACCGCCCTGACCTTCTCAGGGTCAGCTTTGAGACCCTCCGCCGACAGTATGTGGCCGTGGAAGCGGACCTCCCTCACACGAAACTGTAGCTTCTTCAGGCTCAGCCTTAGCTTCACTTCCCTACATCTGTCCATCAGAGCAATGAGGTTTGCATCGTGGTTGCGTACAGCTTCCTCCTCCGTGTCTCCACAGCCGACTACGAGGATGTCATCAGCTATGGGCTCAATCCCTTCTAGCCCGGCTAGCAGCTCATGTTGTTTCCTCTGGTATAGCTCTGGTGCGACTGATACGCCGAAAGGGAGCTTGAGCCATCGCTTTCTTCCCCATGGCGTCCAGAACGTTGTCATCAGGCTGCTCTCCTCATCCAGGCGACACTGCAGGAATGCGTCCCGCGCATCCACCAGAGTGAAGACGCGTGCCTTTGGCAGCTTGTACAGCACGTCATCTAGAGTGGGCATGAGGTAATGGGACCTCTTCAGGGCCCGGTTAAGGGGCTTAGGGTCAATGCAAAGCCTCAATTTGTCCGGCCTCTTCACTATGACCAGGTTACTAATCCAGTCAGTGGGCTGAGTAACTGTGGTCAAGTGTCCCTCCCTTTCATATTGGTCTAGCTGCGCCTTGACAGCCACCTTGAGGGCTACCGGGACATTTCTCGGTGCGCACTGGACAGGCGCCACAGTGCCATCCAACACGAAGTGAACATCACCCGGCAGTGACTCGACTGGGCTGGTGAACACGTCATTGTAAGTGTTGACGAGGCCGTCTCTGGTTAGCTCACCCATCTTGCAGTGCTCTACTTTGTTCAATTCTTTGGGAATGGTGAAACGCATCAGGCCAAGTCTCTCGCATGCCATAAGCAAAGGCTTATGGCTCGTGAACACAATCTCAAAGTCCAGTCTGTGTGTCTTGCCCCTGACGACACACTGTGTGCTGTACACCCCCATCGAGTTCATCCACTCACTGTTGTAAAGCCTCAGTCTAGTGAGACTTTTGTGGAGAGGCAGTCTAGGTGCCAGTCTCATCTTGTCTTTCATGCTCATCACGTTACAGGTGGCTCCGGAGTCAAGCTGGCACCTTTGGACCCCTCCGTGCAGTGGCAAGTTTACAAACCACTTTCTACTTTGGGCATCCATGGCCCCCACGCTTTCAGCTGTGTATACCTCTCTCTCATCGCGGTCACTGTCATCCGGGTCCCCTGGCGGCGGGTCGTCCACAACGTTCACCTGACGTGTTTGCTGGCCTCTTTTCATGCATACTTTGGCAAAGTGATTAGCAGTGCCGCACGAACGACATGACTTTCCAAACGCGGGGCACAGGTCTCGCCCCCGCCTGTGCAGTGTGCCACAGTACTTGCATTCGCCTACGCCTCTCTGCTGTGCAGAAGTGTTAGTGGACCTGGAAGGCTTACTGGTAGGCCTAGGTATCTGTCCTGGCCGCTGACCATATGCCACATTGATGCACTCTCCAGGCACCGAGCTGCTGAGTGACATGGATTTTAACTTATTGTCCAACACCTCCACTGCGCGGCCAATGTCAATAGCCCCCTCCAACTTAAGGTCCCTTTCCCTTAACATGCGTCGTCTGGCGCCCTCATCAGTTATTCCAAGAACAAGCCTGTCCCTTATGAGCTCATCTCTTATAGCTCCATATTCGCATGTGGCAGCTTTCTCTCTCAGTCTGGTGACAAAAGCATCTATGGATTCTCCTTCCTCCTGTTTCAGGTTGGCAAATACATATCTTTCAAAGATTACATTTTTTGAGGGTGTGAAGTATTGTCCCAGCTTGTTGAGTATCGCTCCCGCGTCTTGCTGTTCCTCCGCCGTCAGTCCCAGGTTGTGCTTGTAGACGTGAAGGCAGTCCTTCCCCATTAGCCTCCTGAGCGTTGCTGCCTGCACCGGCTCCTCTGCCTTGTCGATCCCAGTCGCAAGCAGATAATCCTCAAACTCCGACTGAAAGCTAGCCCAGTTGCTGTGAAGATCCCCAGTCATCTTCATGGGCTCCGGTGGCGGAATATTGGAAGCCATCCTCTCGGCGCGATGCTAAAGCTAGCAGGCTAACTGCAACTTCTTACTAAGCCTAGTAAAGCAAATAAGCGCACGCTGGTCCAGCGACAGGCGACGTATGTCTCACTCTGGGTTCAGTATAACTTCTGACACCATGTTTGTATGTGAAGGTGCATAGATACCAGACAGAGTCGGGCTGTGTCTCACAGTAACTTGTATTCACTGGCTGTGCACATAACAGACTGAAGTGTGTTACAAACACTATCACAATACATGAACTTCCGTGCCCCGAGGGGGGCGCTGTTGACTGCATATCATTACCCTACAACATGGACTCACAAGACCCCACGTGATGAAGCTTTTCAAAATAAAGGCCTTGTTACACAGATATCGCCATTATAACAGCTAATTGCCGTAAAAACAGAAGGTTTCTGAGAACCATTCCAGCGTGGACCAGGTGTCCAGGACATGTACATGTGATCCACAGTGGTTTTAACCCCACGTGATGAAGCTTTTCAAAATAAAGGCCTTGTTACACAGATATCACCATTATAACAGCTAATTGCCGTAAAAACAGAAGGTTTCTGAGAACCATTCCAGCGTGGACCAGTTTTTCATTATTATATGGGAACCATTTTTGCCCCCGAGGTTGACAAGTCCTATTTTCTTTGTATTCTTTTTTTTTTTTTTACCTTTGAACTGAGCATGTCAGATTTAAATGTACATGGGTATTGAAATGTGACTTGCTTCATGATGCTTTGCCAATTGAAAGTTCATGACACAGGTAGACATTTATATTCCAAAGTGATAATGTAATGACAAATTAAGCAACTTAAAATACGTTGCTCAAAAGTGCCTCACATGGTTCCATGCTTAAACTCTGTGTATTATTGTTATTATTATTGATTAATTATTTATTATTATTATTAATTCTTATATTGGTAGTTTGAGTCGCCGTACTTGGCAGCTGGCTTTGTTAAAAGGGGTGGAATTGCGCCTTCTGCTGGACCGAAGTGTAACAGACATTTCTGACGACAAAAGTTGTACATTGGAGGTTCTACCACAAAGTATATCATGGCTGGGCGTTATTGAGTGCTTTTAAAAGGATGAATGACGCTATATGACTTTCAATAGACGCCCGAAGTGAATTAGACATGCCCATGACCTCTGTGAAAATGTACTGCGGTTTCCTTATTCTCTATATTTCATTTGCCTTTCCCTTCTCTTTTTCTCATGGCTACATCTGGCATCATCCGTACATTTTAAATGTTCACTAAGGCACACACTGTTATAACGGACTATCTTGTCACCTTTGATTGATTAAGTAGGTTATTTGTGTTAGTCTTCATGTCTGACCAGCTTCTAATTTTGACACATACCACAAACTGTTGCTGCACTATTACAAGGACCACCGTCCAATTATTTTTATGTACGCCTATTTCTTTCTTTACATGCCTGGAGGTCACGGTGTGAAAAACGAGCGCACCCGCTCTTTGGAAGGGCGGATGCGCTCTCAAGACGAGGCTGGCTTGACCGCGGTCTCGAACCACGGGTCCATTGGGGGTACTACTCCGGGGGCCCCACGAGGCTCTGAAAGCGGTGTCTAATTTGTAGCGCGCCTCCACGTCCCAGCCACCCTCCTGAGTGATGTAGTCCACCAGCCTGTCGTGGGCGCGTGTCTCCTGGTAGGCCAGTTCCGGGCAGCTCCAGATGTCTCGGCTCAGAGCGTGGAGCTTGTCCTGAGCGTGGTCAATGGAGCTTTTAGCCTTCTCCTTCAGCTGCTGCAGGCTTTGCGCACTCTCAGACATTTATTTTTTATTTATTTTATTTTTATTTTATTAACAAAGTACAAACAAGTTTAGCTGTCACTTCACTGCACACTGACCAGTGTACACCACATTATCACGCTTCTTCCGGTGGGATGGGAGCGCTCACTGCTGCCCTTCTGGGCGTGGAAGGAAGTGTGCCTGTAAAGCCTATATTTAAGGTTCAGATAAGTTCTCAATCTAACATTTGATATAAAAGATTAAAAGACTACTTGGTTTTCTCACTCCTAAAACATTTTGATTTGGGTAAACGGGTCGAGCGCGCTCCCACGTGATTGCCTCGCGTTGTCATGACAACTGCTCGTCAACAATAGCAACTTATGAGAAACGTCTCTGTCGTAGGTTCAAGAAGCAAAAATGTCCCACGCTCAGGCCGAAAGCGTGATCAGAAATATCATCTGCGAGCTCGTGCAGCGCTGTTCCTCGCACGGACATGAGGTCTCCGAGACGCTCGCTGCGTTTATGGTGAGTCCTTCTGCAGCCTGTCCCAAACTTGGAGGAGCCTGCTGTAGCGGTTACTTCTCTGGTGCAGTTGCCTGAGCAGTGAATAGTCGCCCCCTATATGAATTTAACCCGAGGTTATATTCAATCAACCTACCCAAAGACAGACAGAATACTTTTGACAAAATTTCGCAAAGCATGCTGAAAAACTGTGTGATTAGGGGCTAGGGCCAGGATACAAAATAGAAGGGGTGTTTGTTTATTTTATTTGAGAGCCCCTCTTGACATAGTGCAGGAGCTTTTCTGCCTGGGGTCATTTTTCATCACAAATAAAGTGTGAGAACAGTGGCCCCCGCCTTCTCCAAGTGCGTTTTCTCCCGTTCAAATTGACCCAAATCTAAAAGGCCAGTGTAACGCCTCATTTCAAAGCTAAGACCGGCAAAACTCATCTAAACCGAACTATTCCAGTGTTTGTCACCTTTTTTTTTCCACATTTTCATCGCTTATTGTCACTTTCCTGTTGCTCTTTTTATTGCGTTTTCGTCACACACAGTTTTGTCACTTTTTCGTCACTTTTCTGTTGCTCATTTTTGTCACGGTTTTAACACTGTTGTTGCATTTTCATCCTTGTTTTCATCTCATTTCTGTTCTGTTGCTATTTTGACAATTTTTTCCAAGTTCTTTTGTGTAAGGCCAAACTGGAGAAAATGTGCTCGGTCCAGGTGGGGGTTAATAGGTGAAAAACTAAGCCTGTTTTTGTTCCCAGATTAAAGCAGCAGTTATGGATCCGACAAATGGCTTTGACGCAGACCGCACGCTGACCTCCCAGGACGTCCAGAAGCTCACAGAGGTTCGTGTTTTGGGCTCACGTCTGAATGTGTTTGGGAAAGTGCTGATGGTGCTTTGCTCCTCAGATCTGTCTGCAGAGACTCACCGAGAGGTGCAGCCCGTTCCTCGACACGGTCAAGATGCAGGTCTATTTTGATCTCAGCTACACCACGCGCAGTAAGTGTCCTTTTTCAACGTTCATAACTTAAAACATTTGATGCACATAGATCAAACTTATCAAATTTGACTGATCCATTTGCAGGCGAGTTTGTGGCAGAGATCCATCACGTGGTGGACTCCAAACTGAGCCCACTGAGCCGAGAGATCACAGACGCCAGAGTGAAGACCCGAGATCAGGCCGAGACTCTGTACAGAAAAATCACTCACTTCGTGCTGCTGCGCTCCGGCATGGGCACACCCAGTGACATGGACGCGCTCCGTCAGACCACAGGTACTGCACACAGACCAGTCCCACTCCACTGAAGGCTTGAATCGTTTTGTCTTCCCTCACAATGCTGCCGTTCCTCGTGCACACAGCGGCCCTTCAGAGCGTCTTCCCTCAGACGGAGGTGGGCTCCTTCATGGCCCTTCTCAAAAAAGACAAAGAGCAGCAGCTGAAAGACCTGAGCATGCTCGTGACGGGGGTCCGAATCTTAAACCGTGCCAACATGGCCATGGACAGTGTGGAGCTCAGTGGCCAGGATTTAGGTGAGAATTATACCATTGGTGGTATTTTTAAGATGGGATAGCTTGGGCATATGTGATAGAATTCATGTTAAAATGGAAGGCATCTTTATTTGTTTGGGATTAGGTCTACAAAACTGTTTGTCGGTTCCAACTTAGTTCATTTTTATTGACAGAGGAGACTTTAAACTTTGAGCCTGTTTTTTCTTTCGTTCTTGTCAATAGGCCCATAAAATCAAAAACCTCTACATTTCGACAATAAAATAACAATAACAGTAAATGTTTATATGGCTTCTTGACATTGGCTGTCCCTTCAGTGCCCGAGGTGCTCAGGGAGGTCCTTCCCGTGTGCGGCACCGCCCTGGAGCAGGAGTTGGGGGGCTGTGAGAGGCTAGTGTGGAGGTTCACTTCTGCCCTGGAGACGCTCACTGAGCCCGGGACTGAAGCCGCCGCAGAGAGGGGCGTTTCTTTGGAGCTGCTCCGACAGGCGCTCTACAACGTCCGCCAGCACCAAGCCTTCCTCAACATGTTAATGGTACGAGCGACACCCAGTAGTGTTGCAAGATTAATCATAACTCTGCTGAAACAATAATACCACAAAGTCCTGTCCCGTCGATTTACAACGGCCCTGTGTTCAGGCTGACGTGAGAGCTAGTGTCCGGAGGGTGGAGCGCCTGCACAATGAGCTGACCACACAGTTACAGGAGTTGAGAGACACTGTGCAGTCGAAGAAAGCCATTCCTTCTGCTCAAGTCTTTGTAAGCGCTCTTAAACACAAGATTTGTTTATACAGTCTTATTTTTATACATTAACTCCAAAATAACAATACAAAAAAACTCCTCAAATAGATTAATAGAAAATTAATAACAAATCCTTGTACGTATAATGTCCCTTTCTTGACTTCCACTAACCTGACTGGCCTGTGTGTAGCCCATGTTCAGGTCAATGTCGCGCCACTGGAGCGCTCTGCAGGATGAGGCGGAGCTGCTCCACATCTTTAGGAACCTCGCGTCGAATCTCCGCTCGTTTGTGGAGTCCCAGGCCCAGATCTTCTCTGAGCAGAGTGTAGACGGAGTCCTGCAGGGCTCACAGGTCAAGAGTGACACAGAGAGGAAGAGCCTGTGTGCAGGTTGAGGAATGGATATTCTTGTTTTTGTTTTTTTAACAATACTTAAATAGCTGAGGAATACTATGCTCTGTCGCTGTTCCACAGAAAAGCCTATAGACCCGGCAGAGGTGAGCGGTCCGGACACAGTCTGGTTAGCCCCTGACGCTGAAGATGCAGAGGTCCAGAGTGTGCAGTACAGCGGCTTCTGTGGACATGCGCTGGTCTGTCGGGACGGGCTGCTGCTGCCAGGTTAACCGCCCCTCCTGTACTCACTCATTGTGTATTTTAGTGGCCAACATGTTTAGTAATACATGACAAACCCATAGTTAGTTTAAATACTTGGTGACATAAACTGTTCACTGAACTAACTTGGGTTCATTATTTACAGGCTGCCCACAGCTAGGGCTTCTGAAATACAAGGAGAGGTTGTACGCATTCAGTTCCAGAGATGCAGCGCTGCAGTTCGCCTCAGCTCCAGAACACTACATTTCCCAGGTGGCCGAGAGAGCCAAACGCAGCCCCGAGCTCATCCAGCTGCTGCGCCTCCACCGCCAGTTCTCCTGTGTCACCCCGTACACCGAGGTCAGACGCCGCCTAGCAACAATGTTTATATTAAAGGATATAGAAGTTCCCATATTGAGCCTTTTGCTGACCACTGATGTTAGCATAGGGTGACCAGATTTTCCACCTTAAAAACTGGGACACAATCCTTTCCTACTATGTATGATAAAACTGATTATGTTTCATGACATGCACAAATTCGCATTGAGGAGATGCTCGAATTTAGATTTTGAATAAGTTGATACTTAGTATTTGATAATCACATGGGCTAAAATTCTTTTTCAAGTAAATTGTGTCATTTTGGAGACTATTTTGGCCAAAAAACGGGAGTAGTGGCACACAGACTGAGTAAAACTGTGACAAATCAATGGTTGGAGAAATCTATTGGGACATGGGACAAAGGACTCAAAACGGGGACTGTTGCGGGTAAACTGGCACATCTGGTCACCCTGTTAGCAACATGAGGCTATTGGCTGCTAGATAAATCATTTACTGCCTTGTAGTGCAAATTAAATGATGAGGAAACATATTTGAGGGGGGGAACTTAAGCACAGTATGGAACCTTTTAAGTCCAGAAAGTTATCTTGAAAAAATGATGAGATTACTCTTCAGTGTTCTTTGTACAGCTGCAGTCTGGAGAGCGTCTGCTGGTGCAGCCCATCACTCAAAACTCCTGCAGCACTCAGACAGACACGCACCCAGTGGAGAGCTACATCGACCGGACGTACGAGTGGAATGAGTGGGCACTGCGAAGGAAGGCGCTTCAGCTGGTGATCTAGGACACTGCTACTGCTTATTTGATAAAGGCTTTGTCACTTTTATTAATTGTACACTTTATAGTCCACACTGACAAATTTCCAAACTCTAATCAGACCGGGGGCCTTCTTGCTGTGAGGAACAAGGGCTAACCACAGAATAGTTCATTTGTAGGCAGAAAAACAGAAGCTTGAAAGAAAAAACACCTCAAATTACATTTCTTTCCAGGCCGATCTTCGAAGCAAAAGGACTCACTCGACGCAGACCAATCTGAGTCACCTCAAGAGAGACGGCAGCACCCAGACGTATCCCCTGAAAGATGCCGTGAGTCAGACCACACAAGACGGGGAGAGCAGTGTGCCCAGGCCGCTGGTCTACCTGTCCGGGCTGCGCGGACAGAGGGATGCACCCATGGCCAAAGTGGACCTGACCAGAGCAGTGGATGAATAACACTTTGCCCGTCTAAGAAATAAAGTGCAATGCGGAGAGATTGTTGATTTAGACTGATTTGTACATCAAATATTTACTCATTAGGATGAACGATTACTGACATCAAGTAGTTCTAGTCCCATGTCAGTAGTAAGTGCTTTGTCATTGTACAAGCGTACAGCTAAATAGTGTTCAGGTGTTAGTCCTGAGCTGCTGCGGCCGAGCTGCCACTGTCAACCTGACCCGCATGACCTTGGAGGTCGGGAAACGGTCTAAAGAGTCCAAAGCTAGTATTCACTGATGTGGCCTATTTAAGTGTGATTTCCTCTAGACCCAAAAGATCCAGTGCACTGAAACACGAAGTAATTAAGCCAAAAAGTTAGCAAATTATATTTATTATAAAACCGATAAATTGGTGAAACACTGCCGCCACCAGGGCACAGAGGTACATGCATTCATATCTGAGCTCCAGAGGCAGGTAAGGTACATACTGTTGGTCAGAACACATGACTTTCATAAACCCCGTTTCTCAAGTTAAAGGGGCAAACACACAATTGGAAAACGTGATACAGAAAAAGTTCACAAAATCACAAAACCATGCAGAAAATACATATTTACAAATATATAGAATACATTATTTACATATGTACATGTTGAGAAAACAGGGCAGAAACATTTTTTGTTCAAAGTTTTGGCACCAAAGGAAAACTGCCGATCACTGTTGCGCATCACGCCTCATTTTTACCCAAAAAAAAATGTCAAACGAAACACTGCACCACACTCAAGCACTCACTGTAAATGAAACAGACCTGCAGCAACAGTATTCGAGTAGCCGATAGTGCCACTTTTCACACACACATCATTTTCATAACTCTGACTGAGATGCCTATAAACCCTGCCTAAGGATCCAGCGAAGCAGCTGTAATGAGGTTCATTCAAAAAAAAAATACAAAAACTTGTACTGAACCACATGCACCACAAAAGTGCTCCATTCAGCACAGCTGTACCCAAAGCCAGGTCCAAAAACATTTAATACTTATTAAACAATTTACTTAAGGTTTTAAATATTTCATGTAAAAATATAAAAAAAAATCTTGGAACACTTCGATTAAAGGCCAGCTTCAACTTTTCTTCCATTAAACATAAGATCTGGAGTTTTACATAATTTGGACATAGATAAACTCAGGGGACGAACATATGACACATAAATATTCACATTTATATTCCCCCAGACCGAGTGTCGCACGTAATACATTTGGGGCAACCTTAGAAGCACTTTCTCTGGACAATCTGCGGCCCATATTCGTCGTACTCGCTCTGACTGATCCAGGCTCCACAGAAGGACGGCAGATTGGCCAGGACCGCTCCTCCGCACCACACAGAATAGTCCCGATCAGAGGGGCTGCACACACGCACAGAGGATCGCGGCTCGTGGGGCACCAGGGCACTCAGCTCTGCCTCTAGCCGCTCGGGAAGGCCGGGCAGAAGAGTGTTCCCCCCTGAAACACCATAGGACACTTTCAGACCAAGCACATTACAATTAAACTTGGTGTGAAATCTGATGTTTGTTGGCAAGGTCATACGTGAGACGACGCATACCTGACAGAAGAATATTTCCCAGGAAGCAGCGCCGCAGGTCCAAGTCAGAGTTCAGGATGGACTTGTACACGCTCTCGTGGAGGCTGCAGTGGTCCCGGCCGATCAACTCCGGTTTAAACAGGATCTCTGGGGCTCTGAGGATTACAAGCCAACCAGGAAATTATCTATACAGTTTACTTTTCAGTCAACTTGCCAACCAGTCCATTTCTTAGAAAATTATGGGGCAGATTTTCTCACCTGATTCGCTCCAGGCCCAGCATCACCATCCTTCCATCTGGCAGAGTGTAGCTCATCTCCCCACAGGACCCGCCCTCACGTAGCTCCGCCTCATAATCCAGGGCTACGCAGCAGCATTTCTCCTTAATTTCACGAACAATCTCCTGCTCCGCCGAGGTTCTCATACACACACCCTGCTCCTGCAGCAGCTGATGTACAAGTACAAAAAGTCAGAAGCCTCTGCACAAAGCTCAGATTGAATATCATGACTGTACCTTGGTGAGGTTTGCCGTGACATCAGCTCCGGCCAGAGGGAAGCGCTGCACAGCATGGGGCAGGGTATAGCCGTCATATACTGGGACGCTGTGGGTCACTCCATTCCCAGAGTCCAGCACTACTCCTGAAGCACATGCACCTATGAGCTCATCTGCAAACCCCACCCCACATGAGCTCCTGCACAAACACCCCTACATGAGGGCTGCAAAGCCAATTTAGACCAAGATCCCCAAAATAATATTTTGGTAGTATTTCATTAATTTGAAAAAAAGCTCCCGCACACTGTCTCACTCTTTAACTTGGCTTTTATTGCAGCAACGTTTCGGTCACTCTGACCTTCATCAAAGGGAGGGCGGGAGCCTTTTTTCAAGTACTTTATTCTTCTACGCACCTGTTGCCTACTCAGGTGTGCAGAGCTTCTACTTATCAAGGTAGTATTTCATTAGGAATCAACAATTTCGTGTCCCCATAGGGTCTTGTATGTTAAGGTGCTCCTCCTGTAGTTTGTTCCGAAATGCATGTGAAACAAGTAAATCTAAATCGCAATCATCCACAGACACACACAACACGCACCTGTGGTCCTGCCCGCGGCGTACAGCGCCAGCACCGACTGCATGGCAATGTAACTGAAGGGGACGCCGAAGAACTCGAACATAATCTCGACAGCGCGGTGCTTGTTCTCCAGCGGGTTCATGGGGGCCTCAGTCAGCAGAACGGGGTGATCGCTCGGATCCACGCGCAAGAGATTGAAGGTCTGCTGCCAAATCTGAAAAATTACACTGTATTCATAAAGTGCCTCTTGGAACACATTTCAGGCAGTTGTGGGTTCACACTGGGTTGGTTTTAGTTGTCGTCAGCATACTGTGCAGCCAAGCTTTATACAACATTTACACATTTTAAGTGGCATTTGGTGGTAGTCAGATTCTATTATAGAAGATAACATCTTTAAGCCACACCTTCTCCATGTCATCCCAGTTGCGGATGAGACCGTTCTTGATGGGATGCCTGAGGGCCAGGACACCCCTCATGTGCTGAGCCTCGTGTCCCACATAAAAGTCCTTTTCTGAGCTGCCATTCATGATTTCCTGCCGGCCAAACTCGCCATAAGGTTACAAGAATAAAACTCATTAAGCATGTTACCAAAGGGATTCCTATACCTCGTACTTTGGTGCTCCAATTATTGTTGGAAATACGACACTTGGAAGATCCTCATTGGCAAATCCAGCCTTCATTAAACCAGACCCAGTGTCCAGGACAATGGGGGTCTCGAAGTCCGCAGGCTGAAATGATAGAAAAGCCCATGAAGTCTCCTTTTTTAGTTGCAAGGAGACTAGAAATATCACTAAAAAGTCTCAAAATGATCTGTTCATACCAGAATGCTGTTGATGTTGAACGGGTCCTGTAATTCGGGGGCAGATATCTTTGTGCCTTCTGACCAGGGCCCATCTTCTTCAGTCCCGAGGTTGTACATAGAAGTACAGGTAGAGGGCCCCGTCTGCACACGAGGATATGAATAGGCCAATGTGGTCAAGTCCTCAGTCTGCTGTAAAAGAGATTAGCCTTATTTGTCAAGAGTAAATGAAGCAGAAAATTAAACTTGACATAAAAATTATAATTTTTTTTTTTAAAGACCGGGTACCTGTGCTTCTTCAGGGACATCAGTCTCTCCAGAGCCCATCAAAGATGGCAGCCCGTTGTTATTGATGTGCAGCTCTGCATTTATACCCCGAGAGAGGGATTCACCTCTGTCCGCAGTGGCCTCACTCGCGTCCCGCGTGTCCGCAGTGGCCTCACTCGCGTCCCGCGTGTCCGCAGTGGCCTCACTCGCGTCCCGCGTGTCCGCAGTGGCCTCACTCGCGTCCCGCGTGTCCGCAGTGGCCTCACTCGCGTCCCGCGTGTCCGCAGTGGCCTCACTCGCGTCCCGCGTGTCCACAGTGGGCTTACTCAGTATGTCGCCATAGTCTTTAAGGGACACATTCCTGTCCTCATTGGGGTGAACAGTGTGCTGCTGCCTCAATAAGTTGAAAGCCAGGGCGGTTGTTTTTCGGGGCTTGGGAATGGGATAGGGGTGGAACGCTTCCCTCTCTCCTCTTACTGTACTCTCTTGTCTGACACTCAGGGGGTCTGAGACGGGCTGGACTGGAGCTATACAAGTGACTGATTTATTTTGAGAGGTTGGGAGCTCAGTGAGAGGGTTGTTAAGAGGGTTTGCTGATCTTTCATCAGTTTGACCCTGAGCAGAGTCAACACCATCAAGCTCTTCTTTACCGTTTAAACATTCCTCAGAAGAACCCACTATGTCCGTTTTATTACAGAAACTTGTCGTGAGCGTGTCCTTTGACTTCCCGTCTGAGAGTGGTCCCTCAAAGCTCCTTTTTCCTGACAGCAGCCCATTACAGAGGTCTCCGTCCTCCTCACTCTCCGTTCTGGACATTATGGAACACCTGATGACTTTTGCTGATCGCTCACCATGTGTCTCCGTTTGGCATGTTCTCAGTGAACCGTCTTTCTCCAGGTTTCCCTGCTGTGATTGTTCTTTTGCGAGCTGCGACCTGCTGGTGCTCTGCCTGTTGTGTGTGTCCGATTTCCTCTGGATTTCTTCTGGACTTTCTTCTCGTCCGAGTTGGTGGATCTTCAAGTTCTCCTCCAGGATCTTCTGGTCCAGAGCATGGACCTCCATGAGCTCAGTGAGCAGGTCGGGTTTGGATCTCCAGTCTCCAGTCTGAGGACACATCAGGTCTGGGTCAGACTGGGACTCTGCACCAACTTGGTCTAGGACCGGTCCGTTAGCCACTGTCAGTTCAACGGAGGACATCTGCAACACATTGAAGCAAGGAAACTACTTAATAAACTTATGTTAAACATTCAGTATAACTGTCAAGTACATGACAGTTATCAAGTAAGAATATGAAGTGGACATTTTACTTGGTTGTCCCAGGCCAACCAGGGATGTGGCCCCACTTCACTCTGCAACAGATCATCCAGCTGAGCCTCTTGAGCCAAGACACTCTCCTCCTCCTAAAACACAGTCTGTTTAACACCGCTCACAAATCAACTACAGCTGCCTTTTCCAACTCACAGCCAGGATTTTGTCCGCTTGCTCAAGGATTCTCTCCACCGCAGTCAGGTTCTCCTGCTCCTTTATGGCCCAGTCCTTCAGAGACAGAGCACTCACTCTGAAGAAAAAAGATAGACCGAAAATAAATCTGTGGAAGCCATTTTAAACAGCAGCAGCATAAACGTTCATTCTCAGATCATGTGTGGGTCAAATTTTACCCGTCTGTCGCATCCAGAAACTGTTCGTGAAGGTCGTAGGAGTCCCAGAGCATGGAAGGGTCTCCTGGGGTGCAGGTGTGGTCCGTGACGGTGCTGGAGAGGATGTATGCAATGGGGCCAAGCTCAGAGTCCTTGCGGTTGCTGTGGGAGTGCAGAGGCCAGGATGTAGGGGGAGCTGCCGGGGTGAGGGGAGAGAGGTCTTTGTGGATTTGGCTGGCTGTCGGGTCTCTATGCTCTAGCGATGGCTTTGGTGTGATGGTCACAGTGTAGGAGCTCTCCAGGTTATCGTCCGGTAAACTCAGCCATGGGTTGGAGGGATGCGCTGCTGACCGTTTCACTTTGATTTCAAAGTCGAGTCCACTGTGGGGTGCTTTAGGACCCAAGTGGACACCGTCCCTGGAGGAGTGTCCGAGTGATCCAAACCAGTCAGAATCGGAGAGGCCTGACGCCGTCTCCTCCTGGATCTGGGGCTGGTTTGGAGTTTGTTTTCCAAAGTCTGAGGTTACAGTTGGTCCTTCTAAAAGACTCCCAGCTCCATCAAATCCTGAGTCAAATGAACTTTGAGAAGAGGGTTTGCCCTCTGTTGTGGTGCTGGGTCTGAGCCGGCTGGATGGGGCTGCTGCTCTGCTGTGACTGTCTTGCCTGGGCAAAGAGGACGAGCGGCTGGCGGTAAAGGTTCTCTCAGGGCTTCGCTGGACCCTCGGAGCTGGACTCAAACTCTGGTTGACCAGTGAACTGCGCAGTAGCTCATGCTGCCACTGCAGCGCCAGCTGGAGTTCAGCAACTGTCCGTGGCTCAGAGGAGATGATCAAACATCTCAGAGTCATACACCTGAAAAAGCAAAGTGCATCATTAAGCACTGAAAAAGAAAATAACTTTCCATTTGGTTCATGTGTGGGGTAAACTTCAGAGACAGGATTCATAAACAAAACATGACAGCATAAAAGTTGGATAATTTTGTAGTGCATCACCGTTGAGACATCTGCATGCCCTTCTGCTGGAGTCGTTTGTCGGGGATAACATTTGAGAGATGGGCCAAATGAACCAATTCTTCAGGGGTTGGAGGGGGATTGTTTTTGAGGAAGGCATAAAGTCCCCTTTTCCACGTGGGGGGGGTACCAAAGCCCCTGCTCTGTGTATGTCTGTCCACTTCAGAGAGCAGCTTCTGTAAGAAATTCTCTGACAGCACCAGCAAGTACCAGCTGCGGGCCTATGAAGACCAAAAACATGTGTAACACCACTGCATCATCTCAGGAACTTGTGTAAACAGTCATACAAGTGATATACCTTATTGTAATATCGGTGGTATTTGGACACAGCCCGCAGTGTCTGCAGAGTCAAGTGCACAGTGGAGTGAAGCTTCTCTTTCAGCCTGTGCAGGTCCTGCAGCCAGCACTCTCTGCTGGGAGCATCACTCAGCACCTCTGTTAATGTGCCTACCACCTTCTCTGCAGCAGCCACCAAAGACTGAAATAAAAGAGTCAGTTATGGTTTCTTCATCATTCTTTTTAATACTGTCTAGCTACAGACAGTACCATGGCCGGAGTGTAGACAGAGGAGTGGAACTCAGACGCCAGCCGCTTTGCCTCAGCCACATCACCTGCCATCTGGATGTCGTATGGCTGGAGCTTCTGCTGAAGAAGGCTCTCAATCTGCTCTGTGATCTGAAACCATAGCACAAACACATTTATGTCTTACACCTTGATAGGAAAAAAAAAAGGCACCCAATCTTTGCCCACATGATCTACTGTAAATGACCTGCAGCGCAGCGTCTCTCAGCTGTAGCACATGTAACTGGAGCCGAGCCTTTGAAAAAGCCTCCTGCCACAGGAGCTCCACTTTCTGCACCGCTGCAGTGATCCTGTTAAGCAGATGAAGAAAACAATATTTATAATGCGCTGCACTGTTGGTCTTTGAATTCGATGTACTACACTGAAAGAACTACTTGCATTTTGTACGCAATAGACCCATTTCTCTCAAATATTGCTCACTTATCTGTCTAAATCTGTGTTGTAAGCACTTCTCTCACCAAGATAATTCATATGTGGCATATTAAGATGATTAGACGGCATCAATATAGGCCTTCTACAATTAAATTGTTTTACACACACACGCAGCACAATGCCACAAGTTCTGAGGGAGCTTGCAATTGACACGCCGACTGCTCGGTGGTGCAGTGGCAAGCGCTCACGCTTCACAGCTAGAAGGTCCCGAGTTCAATTCTGTGTAGAGTTTACATGTTCTTCCCATGTCTGCGTAGGTTTCCTCCTTATATAGGCCAGAATGAATGTGTGTTTGCTTGTGTGAGTGAGTGGTTGTGGTCAGATTGGCAGCCTCACTTCTGTCAGTCGAATAATGGCTACAGTGTAGGGTTGAACGATGGACAAAATTTCATATCTCGATATTCATGCCAGATATCTCGATACAATGCGATACAACTATGGGATGGGGGAAAACTAAGCATTTTTCAGAAAAATAAAATATTAAAAAAGAGTGCAGTTTTATTGATGAAAATGTATCGTTTATATCTTGCTTTTTCGATATTGATATCTTGAATGTTCATATCTCTATATCGATACGATAACGATATACCCGTCAGCCCTACTACAGTGTGGTGCTTTGAGAAACTTGGTAACACGAGCTTAAGTGCAAGTCATCGTCAACCACCAAAGCTGTTGTCTGTGCATTGAATGGTCATTTCTCTACCCAAGGTGTTTCAGAGTATTTGGCAGTACATCCAACCGGCCTCACAATCACAGACCATGTGTAACCACACCAGTACAGGAGAAGTGCTCACTAACAGATTTAGATGGATTTGTGAACAATATATAAGAGAAGTGTAAAGTTTAAATTGTCATTGAAGAAGAATTGTACACTACAAAGAGCTGCAGGAGTTGTAACTCTGAGGACGGCATGCTTGTTGATTACTGATCATGTATCTAACAGACTGCTTAGCAGGAATACATTTTTGCAAGCATCAGGCTGGGTCTGTACCTGCGGTGCTTCTGCAGAATGATGGAGAAGTGTTGGGTGAACAGAGCAGTGCCAGCCATAGCTAGAAAGTAGGGGTCAAGCTCAGGAGAGACCATTTTCTCCTGGAGAAGTTCAGAGTGTCTGACCAGGGTGTCCAGGCCCAGCTCCCTGCACACAGAGAGAAATGTAGTCAGGCTCTTTGAAATCATATTTTACAGTCATTTTTCATCACACAACCTTTGTAAAAATTCTTCTGGAAACCCAAATAAAAATGCTAATGCAAGGTACACGATGGGCATATACTGCATGTCATGTTAGCAATTCATAGGTTACACACTCCTAGATTACATGCAAAAAATGGGGAATTTTTGTGAATGTGTATTTGGATGCACATTTCTTGAAAATTAAATTGTTAGGCCATTTTAAGCTTTAGTTTAGGATCCAACAGCCTTTAAGCATCCCCAAATTTAACAAAGGGTGTGAGATTTAATTTTCTGTACTGTATGATATACACTGCCTGAGAAGTTGCCACCAAAAAAAAAGGGAAAAAAAGGGTCACCTACAGAAATATTTGGTCGTAGCACCTTTAACTTGGATTACAGCACACATTTGCTATAGCTTTGCTTCAATAAGCTTTTGTAATGACAAAAGATCCAGAGTTGCAGAACATTTTCACCAAGATCTTGTATTGATGATGGGAGTGTGACCCCTTTGCAAAGCCTTTTCCAGCACATTTCAAAGATTATCAATGGGGTTAACATCTGGACTCTGTGGTGGCCAATCTATGTGTGAAAATTACACATCATTCTCCCTGAACTACTCTTTCACAATGTGAGACCCATTAATCCTGGCATTGTTGTCTTGAAATATGTCCATGCCACCAGGGAAGAAGAAAACTGGATAAGGAATAGTCTGGTCATTGAGGTCAGCTGATCTCATTCTTTGAGCACATAGTGTTGCTGAACATAGACCTGACTAACTGCAGCAACCCCAGATCAACAGTTAAATCTAGGTGGAGACTTGTCAGGCATAGTTTGGATATTCAAAAACTGGCACAGTTTTTTTTTACTTCAATGGTTTACAAATGGAAAAAAAATCTAGGTGGGCCTAAAGAATATACGGCCTGCTGTGATTTGAGAATATTCTCATCCAAATGATCGGGATTTAGCCACCTCAACCATTTCATTAACCATGCCAATATGCACTATGAAATCTGGAGTATGCTGAGAGAAAGAATGTGAAGAATTACAATCATCTTCCTGCGGTTTAAAAAGATATTCTGAGGCTAACCACTAGTGGGAACTGAAAGCTGGTTTGCCTGACCTCTTGAGCTGCTGGAAGCGGGCTTCATTAGTGGAGCAGAAGAGCTGGAGCTCAGGAGCTGAACTGGGCAGAGGCAGCATAGACAAGGCCTGGAGAGAGGAGAGACAACCAGGCAACCGCTGTGCAGCCGACCCAAAGTGCTCTGCAAATGCATCCATCTCCTGCAATGAGAAAGACAAGCAGTTAGAGAATCTATAAAACTAAAACTGACACAGGTCACTGTATTCATTTAGACATAATCCGATCCAGTTATGCAAATAGATATTGGTATGACACCGGCAAATCTGTTTAATCAAAGTCAACTTGACCGCAATTCTAGTTAATAGTTAAACACAACTGCTGTTTCAAGAGGATTGTCAGCAACTTGTGTTTTTAGTTCAAATGTCATGAAAAGCTGTGAGAAAGAATGTGTCCAACAGCATGAACCCTGACCCTCTCCATGGTGTGTGTGCATGCAACAATTCTTTTGAGAACTTAAATGTAATGGTCATGTTTACAATGTTCCAGGTCGGCCGCTTTGTGAAGCCATAGTATGTTAATGAGCTGTGGCAGCCGAACGAATGACTGAATGTATAATCTCACAGACAGAAGGGCTCTTTTCACTCACTAATAAGGTCAGTACTTACACAGGGCTCACCAAGGAAACCACGATACAAGCAGAGCACTTCTGAAGTAATCACAAACACAGCCTTTAGAGCAAGCATACACATGAGGGGGAGTGAAACAGAAAGGACAGGTCTGTGGACTCCTGCTCTGGAGGATGCGAATGGGGTGAAAAGACGAGACAACAATGCTTTGTTGATGCCACCCTCGGCATGTGGCTGGTCATGAGACCCGATACTGCGCCTACTCACTAGACTTGCACGCCATGAAACACAACTGAAAACATTTCTTCATTTACAAAAATTTGTAGTCACGTAATGTTTCTTTTGGGATGTGGAAGTCCCCTAAAAAAAAAAATCTACAGATGGTGCACGGGAGAGCCGAGAGCTTTTTTCCAAATCTGTAGCAAATTATAAAAATATTAACGGATAACCACTAATAACCCCACAACAACACACGCCTGCCTTTCACCGATTGGTTTACTCCGCTTGCATATGTTCCGCCCTAGAAATGTAGTTTAAACTGACAGCAGTAGGGCTGGGACGATCCACTTTTGTCACAATCCAATACGTATCACGATACTCAGGGACTGATCCGATGCGTATTGCGATACAGTTAATAATTATAGTAAGTAAAATATTTACCTTAAAATGTGTCCAAAGTTTATAAAGTTTTAAGATTGAAAAGTGCATTGACGCATCATGTAACAAAGTGCTGTTACTGGAAAACAAAAAGGCCTCCAAACACAAGTATTGAAATTATTGCGATACTTTTTGTAGCAATACCAAGTATCAATACTATACAAAGTATTGCGATCCAAATCCAATCCGACATTTTGTCCTAGCCCTAGACAGCAGTAAGTTTAAATTTTTCCAGGCAAGAACTAATTTCGCACCAACATCAGACAAAAAACATGAAGGATATGAAGGTATGGGGCTGTTGATTGTAAATATTTGTACATTCACAGGCAAACTGTATTCATTTTGTGTAAAAAAAATAATAAAAAAAAATGTAATCATCACATTATATAGATATTATAAAATGGTGTTTTAGACGTCTTAAAATTGTTTAAGTGTTTAGATAATGAGAGACTATTCTTATCGAATTTTGCTGCTCATACAATATTTACATAATGAATGTATTTGAAAACCAAATGTGATTTTTTTTATCATGATAAACAATTCAGGCCTCGTCACGGTGCCCGTTACCCAATATGGCTTTATTTCCTACATTTTTGTAAAGGCAGCGCAGCCAAAAGCAGAGGTCCTTGTGTGAGATAACTAGCACAAGGTTTAAGTAATAAGTGACCTTAGTGAAGACGGCCCAGCTTTGGTGAGAGTACACGAGATATCCTCCCAGCGAGGCCGGCAGCTGACTTCTGTCAATGTAGTTGGAGAGCTCGAAAACCTCTTTCAAAAGAACTTTCTGGAAAAAATAAATAATCACAAAAATATCAGTACAATAATATCAGTACTGGTTATATTCTGACATTTTCATTGGTCAAATGTACCTTGAAAGTAACAGGCTGAGATTTGGAAGAAGTCCACAGTTTGAGCAACAGTCGAAGCGAGTCTTTCCTCTTTGGCTGAATTATATATGCACTCTGCACCGTTCTCTTCTGCAGCTGGGACAAACGCAATGCAAATAAAAACTTCATGTAAAATCATATACAAAAGTATGGATTGGAGTCAAATGTACAAAACGGTATCCAGGTTAACAATAAAAGTTTGGCTCAGTTCTGTACAAAAGCCCTGATCAATCATCAACTACCAGCAGCATACTAATCAGCCTGGTTTATTTTTATTCATGCACACATTCCAGCTATTTGGCTAGTTGGCCAATGCAATGTGATACTTTTTAAGAGTTAATCATATGATCAACCATTCACATAACCAGATTGAAGCCCATATAATTTTGAGATAAACAGACCGTGGCGTTACTTTATCGAGTGAACAATGGTTACTTAAGAAACCACTTATCTGAGGGGCAATCATACAATACTGCACTGTAGAGCTCAAGGAGCAGATGAAACATAAGTGTTCACACAGCGCAACCATCCCTTTTGGCAAACACTGCAGTGTCTCTGGGATCAGATGTTCCCCACACCCTCCTCTCAAACCACACCATCAGCATTTTTCTCAAACTCCAAAACTAGTACCGCTAAAGCCATTATCAAGGCAAGTCATAGCAATCAGTGTATGGAAGCTCATGTGCAAAGCAAAGGCTGTTAGAGTACCTCAAGTAGGAGCAGGGTCTCGGCAATGAACCGTGTGGAGGAGGCAGACGCTTCTCTGAGGTCAGCCACTACTGACACAAAGCTGCTCTTCTGTGTTTTACTGACAAAAACATAAAAAAAAAAAACACTGAAGTCAAACAGTCATCTTCCGAGACAATTCACACATGTGTCCTGCCCGCTTACTTGTGCTGGTAATGGCAGTAGTTGATGAAGTCCACCACCTCAGCCTTACTGAGCGTCGAGGAGATCTGAGCCTGTCCAGCCACAGGGAACACAACCAGAGGGGCGCCCAGCTGATCGAAAGCCCCTGGACAGAATAGAGTACAAGCCCAATCGGTAAAAAACAACTCTTGTGCACAGGTATAAAAAAAAAAAGCTTGACTTTATGCTGGAGTAAGAAAAAAGTAATGCATAGATGGTAGCTTCATAATCATTTAACTACTGCAGTCACAGTTGTCCTGGGGCATATTGGGATTGAGTCATGGCTGCCACTCTCTGCAATTACCAATTACAGAGAGTCTCAAAAACTGCTTCCATCAACATGAAACAGGTCGATCTGAAGTCCAAATCGCTGCAGCCAAACTGAAAATGCAGTCCATACCTGGGAAGGAGACTGCCCCGGAGAAGAGGACGTGATCTGCGGGCAGGGGAGGGGAGGGCTCGGTGGGCTGCGGCTGCTGCAGGACCCACATGCCTGAAACACAACCACAATTATGATTCAATTAGTCCCATACATTCCAAGCCAAGTCACCGGTCATATCCCTTTCAAACTACAGAAAGTTGGCCCAATAAGCGGGTGAGAGTGAATAAAAACATGGAAAATACAACGGGAGAAAGTTTTGGAGATTAGCCGAGGCTGCACTTGTTTTACCTTCGCTGCGTCGGCTCATTATAGTTTTCAGCTGCGGCTCATTTCCAGAAAACTTCTCTACGACTCTTGAAACGAACCCACTCCCGGGGCGGCAGCGGCACCGTTCAGAGGACAACTAGAAAGATTCAGGAATCAAGAAATAAAGCCGTGGCCCCCTCCGCCATCTTTCATCCAGTAGACGCTGCCTCCGGTGAGAAGCTCGCGGAGACCTGGGACGAGCCGCGGTCAGTCCGTTTATCAGCTCTGAGGGCGGGGACAACTTCAGGGGCGGGGACCTGCAGCAGCCTCTGAGCTCGTTTGTATTTTTTGTTAAAGCTAAGGTACCTGACTTTTTGTTGTTGTATTAGAGTAGGCAATAGGCATATATGTATGTTTGCAACCACAGAGTGTGTTGTAAACAGAGCAAAAACAAAACAAAAAGGCAAGGCAAGGCAGGTTTATTTGTAGAGCACAATTCATACACCAGGCAATTCAAAGTGCTTCACAGTTGCATAAAATTACAACAAAACAGATCAATCAATAAAACATCAACATAATAAAAAAATAATAATCATAATTACAGTAAAAGGCAAGAGTGCAGAAAAAATACTTTTCATATGCACGGGTAAAAATAACTGTTTTTAGCCTAGATTTGAACATTGTCAGAGTTGAAGCCTGTCTCACATCCTCATGAAGACTGTTCCAGATTTTAGCTGCAGGAAACTGAAACGCAGCTTCACCGTGTTTATTATTGACTCTGGGAACCACCAGGGGACCCCTCCCTGAAGTTCTCAGGGCCCGAGATGGTTCATACGGCTCTAACATGTCAGGGATGTACTTTGGTGCTAAACCATGAAAAGACTTGTACACAAGCAGAGCTGTTTTAAATCCTATTCTCTGAGTGACAGGAAGCCAGTGCAGAGACCGGAGCACTGGACTAATATGGTGGTATTTCCTGGTTCTTGTCAGGACTCGAGCAGCAGCGTTCTGGATGTACTGCAGCTCTAACAGCTCGTTTAGAAAGGCCAGTGAGCAGGCCGTTACAGTAGTCTAACCTGCTGGAGACAAATGCATGGATGAGTGTCTCTAAGTCTGGTTTTGACACTATTCCTCTGATCTTAGCCATGTTTTTCAGATGGTAAAAAGCTGATGATGTTATTGCTTTGATGTGGCTGATTAAGTTCAGGTCTGAGTCCATGATTACTCCTAGATTTAAAAAATGTTTGGTTTTAGAGAGAGAGACTCAAGGTGACTGATAACACTTTGTCTTTGTGTCTGTGGGCCAAAAACAATGATCTCAGTTTTGTCTTAGTTTAGTTGAAGAAAGTTGTTTTGCATCCACAAACTGATCTGTTCGATGCAGTGACAGAGAGTATCTACAGGCCCATGTTCACCTGCCGTCAGTGACACGTAGATCTGAGTGTCATCTGCGTAGTTGTGGTACGACACATTGTTGCTGTTTATTAGCTGACCCAATGGAAGCATGTACAAGTTGAATAAGAGGGGTCCCAAGATTGACCCCTGGGGGACTCCACAGGTAATGGCAATTTTTTCTGAGACACAGTTGCCAATTTCGACAAAGTACGTCCTATCCTCCAGATAGGACTTGAACCAGTTTAGAGCAGTACCAGAGATTCCCACCCAGTTTTCTAACCTGTGAAGTAAGATCCCGTGGTCCACTGTGTCAAAGGCAGCGCTCAGGTCCAGCAGAACTAAAACTGAGACCTTACCTGCGTTGGTGTTCATACGGATATCATTTGTCACCTTGATCAGAGCTGTCTCAGTGCTGTGGTGGAGCCTAAATCCTGACTGGAAAGTATCAAACACATTGTTAGATAGGAGAAAGTAAGGGAGCTGTTTATATATTACTTTTTCTAGGACTTTTCCTATGAATGGTAGGTTTGATATGGGCCGGTAGTTGTTCAGTACCTTTTGATCAAGGCTGCTCTTCTTTAGAAGAAGCTTAATGACTGCGGTTTTCAAGGCCTTTGGAAATGCTCCAGTCTCAAGTGAGATGTTAACTAACTGAACAAGTTGTGGTAACAAGCTGGTCAGCACAGACTTCAGAAATCTAGTGGGTAATTCATGAGGGCAGCATGTGCATGAACTCAGACCGGCGATAAACTCTTCGATTGTTTTGTCAGTAACAGTTGGGAAATGTGTCAGCTCAAGGTGTTTATCTGGTGGCAGGGTTGCCATGTGTGTTGTGGAAATTATGGCATTTTTAATGCCTTGGACTTTGTCATAAAACAAATATTGCAAACTCATTGCACTTATATGTAGAGATTAGTTCTAGGGGCAGTGAAACTGGAGGGTTAGTTAATCTGTTTACTGTTGAAAACAGAACGCGAGAATTGTTTCTGCAGTTTGCGATGATTTTAGAGAAATACTTCTCCCTTTCTCCACGCAAAATCTGGTTGAACTCACAAAGCACTTCTTTGTATATCTCAAAATGAACCTGGAGCTTTGACTTGCGCCATTTCCGTTCGGCTTTTCGGCACTCCCTTTTCTGTGCCCTGAGCGAATCTCCACTTCTCCAAGGTGCCTTTTGTCTATTGTTAACCATTTTAACCTTGACAGGAGCAATAGTATCCAAAACACTTAATACCCTTGATGTATAAGAGTCCAACAAATTATCAGCATTAGAACATGGAGGACTTTCAAATCTGATCATTTCCATAAATTGTGTCCTTGTTGTATCATTTATGTGTCTTCTTTGAATAACTGACAGCTAGAAATGAGTTTGGGCAAAAACTAATTATTATAGCTATGGCAAAAATCAGGTATGTCAGCTTTAATATAGAAGCTAAAGAACACCTATTATTTACTTGTATTTTTCTCTTCTTTTTTTTTTAAGGTCCTCTGGGACAGTTTATGGGCTTCATTTAATAATTTGACTATATTGTCTTTGACTTATACTGATGTCAATCTGGAGCTATATTGGAGAATAAGGAAAAAGAGTTTTTAGATTTTATATTGGGGTATATTCATGCATATTGGACAATAGAACAGACAGAACAACAAAAATAATATTAATTGCTTTGTCACGCCCCTGGCTGTGACTGTGCTTCCCTGTTTGTTTCCCCTCCCTTCTCTCCTGCCTGTGTGTTTGTGTGTGTGTGTGGGCGGAGAAACCTGGCTGCTGCAATTACTCACCTGCTCCAGATCTGCAATCAAGCGGTGGCCTTCAAGAAGCTGCCTCCACAGTTGGAGGCTGCCAGATTGTTCCGTCAACTATGGTGATTGTCAGTTGGCCGCTCTGTTTAAGAGTACTTTGTTGGATATTACCAGTTTGCCTATTCCTTTTGGAAACTTGTACTTACCTCCGTCCTGTGTTCCTCCCAGATCCCGCTTTGAAGATCCCAGCCTGCAGCAGCCCACTCCTCCCAGCTACTCCCAGGAGACCAGCCCCGACTTCTACCCTCGTCTTGTTTTCCTGGACAATAAAACGCACTACCTTGCGGAATTGCATCTGAGTCTATTTTTTGGGTTCAACCAGCTCAGTCGTCACATGCTTACACTCATGTTGTGCTTTTCAAGCCTGTGTTAAGTTTCTCAAAGCGCCACACATCTGTCTTTATTATTCATTCACACCATACTTGGTAGATGGTAAGCTACTATTGTGCCCCATTGGGTAGACTGACGGAAGCAAGGCTGCCAATCTGCGCCATCGGCCCCTGTGTGGTCTATTGTTAGTCAAAGATTTTTAAACAATTACCGACCTGTGGCCCTCACATCCATTACAATGAAGTGGCTCCATTTTAAAAGAAACATGTTTTTTTTCATACTCTGTAGTGGTTTCAATATGAAAAACATGACATTTATTTGATCGGGAAAAAAAATACAATAAAAACCTTTTGATTATGTTGAATCACACTCAAGTAACTCACTCAAGGAACCCAGCTGAACGGAGGAACCCTGCCTACTGACAACAAGGACTGGACGGTCTGTGATCTTGGCCCGTCTGCTGAGGGACTCCTTCGGCCCTGGGTCTCTATAGCCTGTCCGTCCATGGGAGTGGATCTCTCCTTCTGTGGTTTCTCGTTTCTCCCACCGGGTTTTGAGTTTTTCCTTGCCGTGCTGGAGAGTCTAAGGACAGGGGACACCCGAGCTGCTCGTCGCCACCTGCTGCTGACGCTTATTTGGACATTATGTTTGCCTGGATATTTGATTCACCGGAACTTTACATTGTCTTATTTACTGCTCTGTTTTATTGCCTTAATGTTTGTTGCAGCCCTATGAGGCAACTCCTGTTGTGATATTGGGCTATACAAAACCATTGATTGATTGACTCAAGTAACATTTTCTACAAGTATTTTTTACTCTTAGTCTTTTACTTGAGTAATTATTTGGGTAACTTTCTTCTGCTTCAGTAAAAATATTCTTTAGTTTATTTGAGCAGTATACATTGTGCTCAAAAGGAGTAACATTACTCTCACTTTAATATATATTTGGACCACTCTACTCACCTATGAAAACTCAGCCCCTTGCTGTAATTTGGCTTTGTGAAATCTGGCATAGGTTTATAGGCCTAATGAGAAGAATTTGGGCTGTTTTAATATTATTAGCCCTACAAAATTCAAAGGCTTACTTTCAGCAGTGCAGCAGTTTATCCAAGCCGAAACTAACATTAATTTCTTCTGACAACAAAGTCGGGAATCTGGTTAAACAGGAAGCTGAGTGCCTTTGCTACAAATGTAATGTGTCAAAATACAAAGGACCAGTCAGTCGGCATACCAATAGTGTCCGAGGGCCTATACTGGTCACACTTATGACCTAATGAGTGAGGCAGAGTGGAAGTGCATGTTTGTGTGATTAATGGCAGAAAGTAGTTCAAAGTAGCCTCATTTTAATTCTAACAAGCTGATTCGTTGGTTATTTCCTAAAATGTGCAGGGGTTTTGTGAAATTAATTGTTAGGAATTTGAATAGCCTATTTTGTTCTTATCTTAAATGTTTATAATTATTGACGGAAACAACAATGGGTCATTCCATGTAGTTTCACCCAAAGCCTCCCTTTTTTTCCTCCACATGTGTAATGAACACATGCAAAGTTATTTGCTCTAACTCTCAATCGTTTTTTTTTATTTTTTAGACAATTTGCAAAACAGGGAGTTGCAACCACCTTTACTGCTCCCGGGTGCTTTTTGCGTTTGGGAGCACCTTTAAAGAGCTGTAGCTCAGCAATGGATTCATTTACAGGGCTACAATTTGGTATGTGCCCTGTCTACTAAACATAGTTCCGGGAACATCCAACATTTTCTAGATGTACAGTTTTGGATTTATAGGCAGCTAAAAATTGTAATTTTTGAATAACAGATTTTTTTCCCCCAAAATGTCAGCTTCACAAAGATGGGTCCTATTCAGGAAAGCCCAAAAATGGCCCTCTAGTCTATGCAGCGATTAACCACGAGGTGACTACTACTGAGACACTTCAAAAAACTTTCACAGATAGAAGCCATATCAGTCAGTCTGTAGCCAGAAAATCTTTAAGTGCATTTCTAACCATCTATTGTTGAAATCAAAAAGACATGGTTTATAATGACAGAAATGCATATGTGTGTACACAGACCAATATGAACAGAACATTTTAGTTTTACATGTAGTATGTAGATACATTTGTTTACCTCAAAAACGCTGCAGATTCGTCTTTCAGTTTGAATTCTCACTAGCTTCATTATCTAAAAGGAATATTACACATGTTTGAACATTTCAGTTATTTTCAAATCAAATCAAATCAAATCAAACTTTATTTATAAAGCGCTTTTCATACAAAATGTAACACAAAGTGCTTTACAGTGCTTAAAAATCATTAAAATCGTCCCCACCAGTAAATATACATAAAAACTACAACCCCACCACCCCACCCGCACACACAGACACACAGACACATATACGTACAGACAGCCAGCAGTTAAAAAGTCTTAAATAAAAATGGACATAGAGTTGAGTATGTAAGGCTGAGTACAGATGGACCGAAAGAGGAATTTTCTTCAACTCCTCCTTCTGCTGCCTGTACTGTCTGCTAGTATGTTGGATCATCATAGGTATTTCCACAGCACAAAGAACGTGGTGAAATGGCCCAATACTGGTCTTGGTGGTTTTCTTGGGTCCGAATAAATTTTTTTATCTTTCTTGTTTCATGAAGTTAACAAATACATAATTTTCTTCATCATTTCTTTGCATTATGTTGCCAATGTACCATGGCATGGCGACACAGGCAACATATTTTCCGGGCTGATACTGATCATGGTCAGCTTCAGGTTCTGCTTGAGGAAGTGTATACACACTAGTACGCTGCAAGCCAAATGAAGAGGGCCTCTGTTGGATATTGTCCTCGGTGAGATAGAAGAAATGTACTCCTTCGATATTTGCACTTGTCCATTTGTACATTAGCACACTAGTAAATCACATAAAGCAGAGCCTCAGATTTAAAAGAAGAAGTCTACTTCAGTGATGGCGCTGTTGGCCAATATAAAATCTACAACAACTTTGCCAATTTGTGCAACCATCAGCAGGACTATGGACTTGCCTTAGAATGGCACTTCTTTGCCACTAACCATGGTGAGAGTCCGTGTGATGGGATTGGTGGAACTGTGAAACGTCTTGTAGCCAGAACAAGTCTGCAGGCAAATATTGAGAATCAGATTATCACTGCAGAGGACATGTACAAAATGAAGACCCACCATACTGGCAGACGGTACAGGCTGCAGAAGGAGGAGTTAAAAAAAAATAACAGAAATGTTCAAACATGTGTAATCATAAGAAATATTTTTGCATTGAAGAAATATGCATTTCTGTCATTATAAACCTTGTCTTTTTTATGTTAACAATGAATAGATGGTTAGAAATGCACTTGTTTTTTGCAAAAAAAACGAGTAGCATTCAAAATAATTTTTAACCATGAAGCCATTTGAGATAGATAAAGATTTTCTAGCTACAGACTGACTGATATGGCTTCTATCTGTGAAAAAATGTGAAGTGCCTTAGTAGTAGTCACTACGTGGTTAATTGCTGCACAGACTAGAGGGCTATTTTTGAGCTTTTCTGAGTAGGACCCATCTTTGTGAAGCTATAACTCAAAGATCCTTTAATCCGATCAACATCCTGCTTCTACTGCAGTAAGGTCATATCCTAATAAACTAAAACCTAGAATATGAAGATGATCACTCAATACACTTCTTTTCTAGAGCCCCTGAGATTTTTGGGGAAAAAATCTGAAATTCAAAAATTGCCATTTTTAGCTGCCTATAAATCCAAAACTGTACATGTAGCCCATCTATTTTATCTGTTGCTAAAACAAATGTAGATATCACTGTTAAATTATTATTGGTAAAAAGTGTAAATAATAATCCACTATACGATCAAGTACCCCGCGATGGGTGGAGTCCAGTAGTGGGGCCCATTCACAAAAGTGAGGGTAATGAGTGAGGCCTGTGTGTGCGCTATGGTGACGCTGGTCCCAGCGTGCCTCAATATGTTTACTGAACTGGACTAAATAAAGTTGCAAAACTTCCAAGTTTGTGCCTGTTCTGTTGGAGAGTGCAACATACACAACATTTTTGATGATTGTTCCTGAAACTATGTTTAGTGGACATGGCACATACCGAATTGTAGCCCTGTACATGATTCCATTGCTGAGCTACAGCTCTTTAAAGGTGCTCCCAAACGCAAAAAGCACCCAGGAGCAGAAAAGGTGGTTGCTACTCCCTGTTTTGTAAATTGTCTGAAAAAAACTATTGGGAGTTAGAGCAAATCACTTTGCATGTGTTCATTACACATGTGGAGGAACTAAAAAAAAAGTTTCATCCAAATCTGAAAGGGTCACCCGGGAAGATTCTGTGAATTTGGATGATTTGACGGAATGACCCCAATACTAGTAGGAAAACCCCTCCGAACTATATTAATCCTCATTTATTTTGGTTTTAAACACGTAGACTGGATTAATTGTAAATTCATGATGACTAGAATTCATCCAAAGTGTTAAGACGGGTCAGGTAGAGGGATTTTTTAAGAATGACTGCACACACACACACACACACACACAGGTGAGGAGCACACCTGCACGTTAGAAAAATGTACATTATGCATCTCATTATTGCCTAAGGCCAGAGCCGTTGCAATGGGGTAGGCAAGGTAGGCAGCTGCCTAGGGCCCCCAGCTGAAGGGGGCCCCCATTGTCTGTGGCATTATGGGACTTGAAGTTCTTTCCTCCTGTCACTGTAGCTTCTGCAGAGAGAAGGTTTTCAGCTTTGAAACTGATAAAGTCTTACCTCAGATCATTCATGAGCCAAGAAAGACTGACAGGACTGGCACTTATATCAATAGAGCGCAACATTAGGAGGTTATAGAACATGGAAGAGTTGGTCACTGCTTTTGTGCGAGTTAAAGTCCGCAAGCGTTGCTAAACCTCTTAATTTTGGATGGTTATTCCTTGACAAAAAAAATCCTTGTACAATGTTCTTAAAATAGTTTGTGTTGTACACCATTTTAATACCTTTTTAATTCAACATAAATTGTATAGTTCAAGAAAAAAACACTGATCTGCAAATAAGAGAAGACAGTTCTAAAGAATGATAATAATATGAATAATTATACTTTTTTACCTTGTTGACAAAAATAACGATGCCTCATTGAAGACACTGTGTCCTTTACTACGCTGTAGTGGCCACTTTGTGTAGCGTACTACAAAGTAATTCATGACTCTTAAAATGCACCAGAATACAAGGAATCCCATCTGAATTTAAAACAATTTCCTGAGGGAGGATTTGGGGCCTCACTTCGCTGTTTTGCCCAGAGCCCCCAAATATCTTGAAACGGCCCGGCCTAAGGCCAGTGTGTTTCCGATGCACCGCTGGAATGTTTTGCTGTGTTTAAATAAGCCCTGTTTTATTTGTTTTGATGCACTATTTTGAATTATTTGATGGAGCAAAGGGAGCTTTGCGTCTATAATCTATGGACCTATGTTAGTTTTTTACCTTGTAATAATTCACGTTTTATTTTGAAACCGGATATTGTGTTATTTACTATCTTCTTTTGCATCTTTGACGTAGGCTACGACTACGGGAACAACACACGCGCTTCACGGATGGATCGTTCGTGCGGAGATGGTTGAACCACTTCAGTGATGATGCTCTAAATATTTGACATGTTTGGATATTTCTTCTCATGTAGTTGGCTTACGTTTTTACCAAATATTCCGCTTTAGGTGGAAAGACTACCGGATGTCATTATTTGTTTTATGTAGCATTGTGAGGCTAATGATGCTCTGATGCATAGATATACTCTAAACTGAACTGCTCGCACGAGCCTAGTTGACTTAAACTAGTTCACAATCAATAAGTTAACAATTAAACGTTATGATGGTCAATATATGTCATGATTGTGACGTGACATTCGCGGGAACAGCGTGACAGACCTACGTGCGTGCTGCGTTTACTGACTGGAGCCATGAATCGTGCTCTTGGAAGAAACGGACTGATGGGGCTCGCTGTGGGAGCTACAGCTGGACTGGGCTTAATAGCTTTCATCATTTATCGGGAAGTAAGGAGGAGAAAGTGTCCTGCATTGACTGTGGAGACGCGGCCTGTCCTCGCGCAGTCGATGGACGATAGTGATGGAGCGGCTCTGACGCTGAGGGAGGCGCTGGATGATCAGGGTGCGTGCTCTGCCTGGTAGGCTTTAAATACGCTCCGGCGGGATGATTGTAAAAGGAGGTAACTGCTGTCATATGGGAGGATATGGGGGATTCTCTCCGTACTACGCATTCGTTCATACTTTGGCAAAGTCTGTAAAAAAAATAGTGTCTGTGTGTATAAAATATTTGTAACTGAATATAATAATAATGCATCGGTTTTATATAGCGCTTTTTGGGACACTCAAAGACGCTTTACATTGCACTATTCATTCACTCCATACTTGGTGGTGGTAAGCTACTATTGTAGCCACAGCTGCCCTGGGGTAGACTGACGGAAGATGGTATAAACTGACATTTTGTGTTTACCAGAGCTGGAGGCCGAGCAGCAAGCCCTCGCCGCTGTTGAGGCTGTGGTCCAGGGCTTGTCTCCTGACCAGCAAGTGGCGCTCCGGCAGCAACTGGACCAGGTCTTGAACTGTGTGTCTTCTCTGCGCTCTGAGGTGGCCGAGCTGAGGGGGGGTCTGCAGGACATCGCTCTGCAGATTATTCAAGATGTTAAGTAAGACTACTGCTACTAATCTCTTTTTCTGGCGTATCAATAGACATATAAATGCACATTTAAGGATTGTTATTTTTTCTGTGTGCAGAAAGGGAGTGGAAGATAGCCAACGCATTCGCCGGCGGCGGCACCTCGTTCACCGAGAGCGCACAGACTCCACCACTTCCAGCTCTATTTATTTCACTGCTAGTCAGGGCATGGCCAGCACATACGAGACCAGTGAGGGAGGGTATGTATGACCAGTATGAGGGCAGAGGAGTGGAGGGAGGGGTGTGACTAGAGAGCACTGGAGGTATGTTGGCGTAGTACTCCAATGCTTTAGCAAAGACAAAGTGAAAATTAAGTATGGTGCCATTCTAAAGACTAAGAGTCCTCTTGATTTTGTTTCTATGTTGTGTTGGAATAGAATGTGACAAATGAAACGACATACTACTCCAGGTATGTTTTAACATGCAGATTTATTAATATAAGAGAAAGTGTGAGTCTAAAATTGTATGTAATGTTTTTGCCTGAGGAAGACCCTGTTGGATCGACACATTGCAAGTCTATACATTTTCTGCATAGATAGATGGTGTGGGGGATTTCCTTTCTGTTACCGTTTGGTTTTGGCCATCATCCTACATCTTTATTGATGTGCAAAGTCTTCTGCCTCGCTCCCCAATGGCTACTCTTGTCCACTGTTGCAGGTACTCCACAGCATACGCCGAGTCAGACTACACAGACCGAGACACTGATCGGGAGGAGCCTGAGCAGTGTCCTGACCAAGAGTCTGAAGGGGAAGACCAGAGCTGCGCCACTGTCCTCACCCTGAAACACGATGACTCCCAGGACGAGGATCCTGAGGAGGACACAGACGCCGGGGGACAGGACACAGGGGCTGGCGGGCAAGGTCCAGGTGCTGGGGTGCAGCTGAGGACAGAGGCCCCGAGTGGAGAGCTGGCTCTGCTACTGGCTCAGAGCGACATTCTGCACACGGGAGACTCCAGACTGAAGGCAGAGGGCTACAGGCTGCTGCAGGACAACAAAAGAGAGGTTATAGTTTCAGCGGTTTCTGAAGCACTGCATATACAGGCTGTCTCCTACGCCTCTATCACCTCTGTTTTGTTTTTTTCTCTGTTAGTCAGTATGGAGCTTGTAGTACAGTATAGTAAAACACATAATTACATTGTTTTTAAAATGGTGCATTCTGTGTGTAATTCTGTGTGAATGCGCACATTTGTGTGCAGTATGGAGACAGCCGCGAGTTTGTATGGCGTCTGGCCCGGGCCCTCAACGACATGTACTGGTGTGCAGCAGACCCCCGGGAGAGAAGGGCGTTGGCACAGCAGGGTGAGTCCGGGGTGGCACTCTACCAACTTTTCTGTTGCCAATTATGGCTGGGAAAAACATCGATTTGAATTAAAAATCGAGTTGGCAAGTCAAATCGATTTATATTTATTAGATATATTTTTTAGTATGAATAATTTGGATGTTTAAAAATCTTTGTTACCAACTGCACAGTGACTTTTCAGTTTTTTATTACATTTTCTATTTTTGGGTTTGTTGATGCCAAAAAACAATAAATATATCTATTTAAAATATGTTTACAGTCAGCAGTTATTTTGTTTTAAATTGCGGGAAAACAAATCTAAATCGAGGTTGTTGTTTTTTTATAAGAAAATAGTTTTGTTGTTGGGGAAAATCACCCTGCTCTATTGCCAACTGTAGTTATCTTATGCAATTGACAGTTATTCTTTTGTTATTTGGTTGAGGTCTGATACTGGATAAATTAAAATAATCATATATTTTTAATATAACAAATATAGTGATATATAGAATGTGCCTATTTGCTACACAACAATCAAAAATATTTGTAAAAATAATATATATTATAATATAATATTTTAATAATTTTAATTTGATTAAATAATATAAAAATATCGATATTTTTGAAAGGTTTCTGAGCCCACTGTTAGTACATAAACTGAAATAATATTATAAATACAAACACACTGAGAATAATAATACTGGCATTTGTTCAGGTTTGGAGGAGGCCAAGCTTGCCCTGCAGAAGGATGGACTAAACATTGAGGGCCATAAATGGTATGTGTGGAAATCATTTCTCGTGAATGTTTTGTGAACACCGATTTTATTATGGTTCTGCTTTTGTGGGGTAGGTTTGCTATGCTGACAGGCCTGACAGTGGAACATGAGAGCATCCACAACAAAATAAGAAGCAGCTGCGTTATGAAGGTATCCCTCCCTCCCACTTTCCAAAGCCAGTTTAGATGGGTGTGTTCAGAATGCCCTTCATTTGTGTTGTCACAGGAGCATGTGGACCAGGCTCTGGCTCTCACCAGCAGCGACCCTGTCTGCTTCTATCTGCTCGCCAAGTGGTGCTACCAGGTCAGGCACTCCACTTTGTTTTCATGCAATGTTTACTTTAAAGCAAGAATGGTAAAACGATCATAACAGTCCTCTGCTCTGGAAAGTGTTTTTTTTTTTAATACTGTGGCTGTGGCAGGTTGCTTCTCTGGATTGGCTGGAGAAGAAGGCAGCTGCTGCTCTGTATCCCAGCCCCCCCAGCTCCTCTCTGCAGCAGGCACTTGACAACTTTCTCAAGGTACAACTTTCTATTCTGCCCCTCACTGTTAGGCTCCTACTCTATATACTGCCAGTTGTAGGACTTCTGGTGACACCAGTATTACTGGAGCTACTTTGAAAATGCCCCAAGTAGTGACATCGCCAGTACTGAAACTGCCCGCTATTAACCCCATTGTACGCTTAATGAACAGGCAGAGGGGCTGAGTCCAGGGTTCTCAAAGACTGTCAGACTCTACATATCCAAGGTAACTGAATGTTTTAGTCCTCACACCTTAATTATAATTACCATTCTGAGTGGATTTGTTGGTCCTAGTGTCACCAGGAGCTGGGGAACGTCTCAGAGGCATCAAAATGGATGGAGCTGGCAAAGAACACCCCCACCACCACCCTTCAGGTAGGTTGATGTGAGGGTCGATTTAATCCTGTCATCAGTTTGAAAGATTCATATTTATTTCTATTTTACAGGATGAAGAAACGTCAAAAATTCTGGAATCACAGCTCCAAAATAATGAAACTATGAAGCACTAATGTCTTCAGATGTAAACAAGTAACCGTCTTTACTGTGTGCGCTGTGCGACGCCGTCACAAGGGATTTGTTGTGCAACTGATGTAATGACACTGACCTTTGTTGTGAAACTAAATAAATGGTAAAATAAAAATTTATAAATGCAGCTTGTTTATGACAAATTATTAATGAACTGACCGATCAGTCAAACTCAAAGGAATAAAATCTGTGACCATGCTCATAGTTAACCAAGTTGTAAAAACATAAAATGTGTCAAAATACTTCAATGAGGACCTTGAAACCCCTCTAAGATACGAGCACAGGATATTGAATTAAAATAAAAAACATCAGTATATGATAAATCACATAATTTATGTAATATACAGAGAAATAAACAATACAATAAAGTCTGGAGGCATTTGAGCTTTATCACATCCACAAAACTACAGAAAGACAGCACTAAACACTTACGAGACAATTATGTATCATTTGAAATCTGTAAGATTATTCTACCCATTACTTTTAGGTTAAATGTTCTTTCAAATGTGTCATGTCACGTGCAAATACTTCCAAACAAACAAATACTGACATTTTCTTACATCAGTGACAGTTACAAACAAAAGTGTAAATTAAACACGACAGCTAAAAGGAGCTGTGTATGAGAGTTTTTCTCCTATCCATATAAGAGTCTCTCAGCTTCTCCACAGAACACTCAGTCTTCCGAAAAGCCAGGACAGGCCAAAAGTGAATGTGCACTCAATCCTTGGCATCCCCCACCCCATCCGCATTAATGGCAAACATCGCTTCAGCCTCTGGTAAACAGGGCGAGTCGTAGATTTTACAAATCCTGGTCTCTCCACGGCCTTTTCTCAAATAAAGGCTGCAAAGGAGGCAGAAAAAGTTCGGTTTGAGACATTTTAAGATATTTATTTATAAGACATGGACGAATGGAAAAAAGTTGAGACACAGCACACATCGAAGCAGGGACTAATATCAATGAGTTTACCTGCATAAGTGCAATAACTCTAACCAATGAGCTACGGAGAAACTTATTTGTGAAAACCGTTTCCACACGTTTTCCCTATATGAGACACTCACCGTGTGGTGGAGGCATGAGCCAGAATATTTCCCCCAATTGGTTTTTTGGGATCTGCTGAGAACATGGCGGCGCCGTCCACTTGGGCTACCACTTGATTGGATATTACTACGGCAACACCAAACTGCCAGAGGAAAGTATATGAAGAGATTACACGTTTTTTTGCCACTTAAGCACACTAACAATAGGTCCTGGAAAAATGTTCATTTGTCAAGTTTCAGTGTAAAAACAGCAAGACATTAACAGCTGATCAAAGACTTAACGGATTCGGTATAAATGAGGGGTTAAGCATTTCAATACGTTTTTAACTTTTCAGGTTTGTGCCTGATGTGTAGCTGGAGCTCACCTCATCTGCCAACCGCAGCAGCATACGCAAGAAGCGGCCCAAATGTCCCTGTCTCGCTGACAGCTCCCCTCGACCAGAGTAATCAGTTCTGTACAGAGCCGTGGCACTATCCACAATCAGCAGAGCATACCTGCATCACATGAGAGACATCTGAGACACCACAATTTTGAATATTTATTATCTTTATATGAGGGATGATTTAATACGTTTTGAGACTTGAATTATTTTAACATCAAACCCATTGCAGATTCTCCTCCAAGCCAAATCAACTTTGCTCACCTTGACTCGGCCATCATGGCAGAGGCCTGATACAGAAGCTGTGTCTGGTGGTCTGTGTTAAAGGCTCTAGCATAGGCCACATTATCTAAAACGTCACTGCCAACCAGTCCATACCTGACCAAGGGAAACAATTTAAAGATCGTAGTGAGTTAGACTCAGGTTGAAAGGAAATATGCCACACAATCTCACTCACAACACTGACTTACCTCTCAGCAACAGCCAACAGCCTCTCTGGTCTGAAGGTGCCCTCAGTGTCAATGTACATGGCTTTACCCTCTCCTCCGCCCTGATCAATCGGCAGCTGATAAATAGAAAGATCAGTTTTTAGGGGGAGCTGCTTTTCAATCTTTCAATCAGTGTACTGTGTTTTGTAAAGAACAGCAATTACATTCCAATGATTTTATTTATGTATACCTGGCAGGTAACTGCTAGGGTGTGACAAAGCTGTGTTTTGCCTGTGCGAAATTCACCAAACATCTCGGTGATGGAGCCGGTCTCGATGCCACCTGAGGAAAAGAAAACGTCAGAGAATTGAGCACTGATTTCTGCACATATTTTTGAAACAGTGCAACAACGGTATCAATTTCTTTCACTCGTCTTACTAGACAAAACAAACCTTGTAGCAACTTGTCCAGTTCCTTGGAGCCCGTAGAAATCTGAATGATCTCTGCCCGTCGCTGGTGGAACTCAGTAGCTGTGGTAAAGCCCATGGGTACCAGCTTAGCTGCTTCTGTCTGATGAAAGAGAAAGCTCAAAAGAATAGAGATACAAAACCCTGACACATAAAACAGCAGATAAACCACTCCTTTGTCGATTTCATCAGAATAATACATTCCTATATATTGAAGATAAATGTATCTTCACTCACTAGGATCTTATCAGCCTTGGCCTCGCTGATGCCCTTGATGTTGAGCAGCTCTTTCTTTGGGGCATAGGCCACAGCTTCAATGGTGTGAAAGCCAGCGTCCTCTAGCTTCTTGATATCACTGGCACTGATTCCACATTGCTGAGAGCGAGACAAATACAATGAATGTAACATATAACTTCAGATAAAGATTAATTTGAACTATATGTGACAGTGAAATGTATTCCAATTCAGACTTGAGCCACTGTATGGACGTCTCCTTGTTATTGAAGTTTACCTCCAATCTGACGAGAGGCTGCGGGCCATAGCTCTCCTCCTCCTCTACCACCTCTGTCTCCACTCGGGTGTCACTTCTCATAGCCATTCCTCAAGAGCAGAACCTTCAAAAACAACGTTTTTAACGTCACTGTACAGTTTCTCTGCTTTTCCTGAGCAAGAAACTGCATTATTACCAACCTTTGTACAGTACACTGTTTTACTCAAAAACTGACACGTTTGTAAACTCAGCTCTTTGAAAACTCTGACACCGTGTTCATCTACACATTTTTGAAGAGAAAAAGACTGAAATTTGTCATTAGGAAAAAACAAACTTTATAGAACTAAACTATTACACGCAGCTCTAGAACCCAACATAGCAATAGCTAACAGCTGACTCTCTGCAATAAACATTCACGAGGACACCGGCAGTCAGTCACACTCAGAGATCATTGTGTCCGTGCACCACCGTTGTCATGGCACGAAGTAAAGATTTGTGATGATAGAGCTATAAACAAAATGTTTATCATTATTTACCTCGGGCTCTTGTCGAGACCTGATCCAAAGCTCCCGCGCGAAACGTAGAGAAAATGCATACGTCACCACACAAGATGCTTTGTAATAGGCCGGAGACGACTCACAAAAAATAATAAACGTGAATAAACTAGTTCTTTATATCAATGTGTGTGCGCATTTCGACTTTATATTATTTTTACACTTTTAACTATGGTTACTATTTAACGGTTACTATAGCTACTTACGTGACATATCCAAAAAACTTACAAAAAAGTATGTCTGTCTTCTTTACAAATAATTTACGATATGGTAGCATTCGCTGTACAGTTTGTAATGATTCAAAATGAAAACTATTTTCGATTTATTTTTCACGTTCACTTTGGCGACTGTAGATTACGTCAATGAGGTCACGTCATCAAACGGCGCTTAACATGTAAAACGTGTTTTTGTTGATTTTTTTTATGCTTGTACAATATTATCAGTACCGTCAAAATTGCTCATCGGCTGCTTATAAGATTACTACACAATAATGTCGTTATTTCTTGTGAACAGGTAAAAAAAAAAAATCCATTATTAATCCACGTAACTCATGTGGATTAACACTACCATGTTTTGTTATTTTCAGATACCTCGGTGAGGAAGGGGACAACGAAAGCAAAGACACTCGATCACAGACATTACTAGCAAAACTCAAGGAGAAAGCAAAGGAACGAGAGAAGCAGTGCAACTCTCAAACTAGACTAGAGACCACACAAGAAAATATCATACCAAAGAAATCCAAAAAGAAAAGAAAATTAAAAGATGACAGTGGGGAAGAAGCAGAGTCTGACCAAGATGAAGTTGTGCCACTGAAGAGGAAGACGAAGAAGAAGAAAAAATGCTCACTTGGACATGTTCAATCAGGTGAAACTCTTTTTACGTTTTTACATATGGAGACAATCAATTTAATTGTAAACCACAGTGTCTTGAAAGTATCGTTGTGTTGCAGGTATACAAACTCCAGCTACTGAAGACGGAGACACCAAAAAAGATGAAGTCGAACAAAAAGACAATTCTTCAGAAACTCCAGAGAAGACTGCTACTGTGGGGTTCTCTGTTCTTGGAGGATTTTCCAGTAAAAACACACAAAAGGTATTCTCAGTCTCTATGGCCATGACTCTTCTCTAGTGTACACCTCAGAAAACCCAAGGGGCCTATACCTTTACCAGTGATAATATAGTAGTTCGTTACATATTAAGATCAAATATTTTCTCTACCAAATTCACTATGTAAAACCTGACATGAACTGTTTGTGTAGGTGAATATGGTGCTGCCTGAGTGGCTTTCTAAGCCTGACCTCATTCCTCACAGCCTTAAAGGCAATCTTCATTCACTCTCTGATGCCTCAGGACTTTGTCCACACCTGCTTAAGAAACTCCGCAACAACCACATTCAACACTTTTTCCCAGGTATTTACAAATAGCCATGCACCTGACTCATCCGCATAAAAAAATCTATCAAAAAAATCTATCAAGAGTTATTTATGTCCTCAGTGCAAGCAGAGGTCATCCCAGCCATCCTTGAAAGTGCCCAACATGGACTATTGGTGGGTCCTGGGGGCTACAGACCCAGAGACATCTGTGTGTCAGCTCCAACCGGCAGTGGGAAGACCCTCGCTTTTGTTCTACCTGTTATACAGGTAAGGTTATGTTTACTTGAATAGGCTGGAAAACATTTTAGTGTTGAGTTAGTCATTGTTAAGAAATTAAGCATGTTGTATGGGATACTGCTTCCAAGTATACTTTCCTGAGAAATATGGGATGAGACCAGGGAGAGGTCTCATCCCATATCCCAAGAACTGACGGTCACAGGAAAAAATATGTAGATAAATACAGTCATGTGTGTGGCATAAAGGGACAAACCCCTGCATACAAATATACTGAGTGTGTGGACCAGGTGCTGATGCAAAGGGTGATCTGTGAGGTCAGAGCCTTGGCTGTGCTGCCCACCAAAGAACTGGCCCAGCAGGTGTGGAGAGTGTTCTCAACGTACGCAGAGGGCACGCAACTCAAGGTGGTGATGCTGGCAGGACACAAGTCATTAGCAGCCGAGCAATCTTCACTTGCTGAAATCAGGTGAAGTCTCTTACATTTTAAACATGCTTTCTACATTTTTAGGGAGCCTTTATTGATATGTTTGACTTCATTCCAGGGGAGGTCAGAGACGTAGTTTAGCAGACATTGTTGTTGCTACACCAGGCCGCCTTGTTGACCACATCAATAAAACCTCAAGTTTCTGTCTGAAACATCTCCGGTTTATTGTGAGTTTATCTTAACCACAGATTTTTTTTCTGTCTATACAGTAGAGACCACTTTTACTTTTTTATTCATAGATAATTGATGAAGCTGACAGAATGGTTGACAGCATGCATCAGTCCTGGCTCAACCAGGTGGTCAGCGCTGTGTACTCTCCAGAAAATGAAGCCAGTGGCCTCTTTGGGAGGACAGAGTTATCACACATTACAGCAGCCAGGTCAGTTTACAAGGAAAGCACTCAATATCAAATGTTTTTTTACACAGTGATGGCCCACAATTTCCCAACCATGATCTTGTAGAACAAAGCTCATTTTGTTGCTCTGATACCTTCTATTTTACCTCATCTGTGTATTAAGTGCATTATGTGGCACTGTCTTGTGTCTAGCCTGTGCCCTCCCCAGATGCCACTGCAGAAGCTGTTATTCTCAGCCACTCTCACACACAACCCAGAGAAGCTCCAACAGCTGAGCCTATATCAACCACGCCTCTTTACCTCTGAGCCCAACTCCGCTACTTCCCCGCCAGAACGCTTCCACTTCCCACAGGGGCTGACGGTAAGGGCTCCAGCTCTCTGACAAGTGCAAAACACTGAGTAGCAGTCCACTCGCTCAACCTTTCAAATCTCATGTTCTTAAGGAGTACTACGTTCCATGTACGCTGAGTAAGAAGCCTCTGGTCTTGCTGCATTTTGTCACTCGGATGAAGCTCAGCCCTGTTCTGTGTTTCACCAACTCCAGAGAGGCAGCTCATAGGTCAGAATAAACAGCCTAACTATCTCCATTGAATATAGTGAGCATGAATAAATGTTTATTTTTTTCTTTTATTAGACTGGTGCTGCTGTTGCAATTGTTTGGTGGCATCCAGGTGATGGAGTTCTCCTCCAGACTAAGTCCAGGGGAGAGGAAGAGGACATTGAAAGAGTTTGAGCAGGGAAAGATCCAACTGTAAGTCCATCTACACTACATACACAGAAGATAACATATAATTCTCACAAATCTAATTATTTTATAACTACATGGTGAATGACAATCTTTACTTTTAATTTCGATGACTAAGACTCTTGTAAGACATATTTGTCAGTCTTTAACTGGAGTGGTAGAGGTTTTAAAGAATATGGTGTTTTTTCATGAAGGCTGGTGAGCACAGACGCAGCAGCCAGAGGCATCGACATCAGCGCTGTCAAATGTGTGATTAACTATGACGCACCGCAGTTTGTCCGCACATACATCCACAGGTCTCTGCTCTGATAAAAACACTCCCTCTCTCTTCGTAACCTCCAGTTTCTAACTGTTCAACTTTTGGCTCAGAATCGGACGAACAGCAAGAGCGGGCAGAGTGGGACTTGCCTTCACCTTCCTTCTGAAAGTGCAGGTCTGACAGATCCAACATGCTCTTTGCCATTAGTGAGTTATGAGCCATATGGTTTGCTTTGACAGGAGAAGAACTTCTTGCATATGGTGAGTGAGGCGGGCAGTCCAGGCATCGAGAAACAAATGGTCAAACCTGAACTTCTCAAAAGTCTGGAACAGCGTTACGAACAGGCACTGAGGGAGCTGGCTGACGTTATAAAGGTACAACACACTTAAAAACAAAACAGCACAGTTTTTTTTTTTTTTTATATATTATAATTTTATTTACAACATTGTACATTTATGTGTTCAAATGGTGTGTCCATGTAATATGAATATATTTATGCTACTCTGTTCATAGGAGGAGAAAGCCAGGTGAGGAGTCACGTTTCGGACCTCAGTCTAAAAGTTCTTCGGGTGAAAATTGAATATTTTATGGTCTGGAATAAAATATTTTGCAGTCATATTCAGAACAGCAGCCAAATAGTGTAATAAAACACTTTAATGTACACAACACCTCGAGTGACGTCATTCCCCATAACTTCCTGTCAAGCTGTTTTTTGTTTTTATTTTTCATCTTGGCACAAACATAAAACATTCAATCCCATTTGGAAGTCTTCCTCCGCATGTAGCGCTCGCCCTCGCTGTCAATGGCCTCGTACAGCTGCTGCTGGTTCTCTTTGGTTGCGTGCATGTAACCCAGGTAACACACGCACAGGGTGATGGTGAGCAGCCCGAATCCCATCACGACCTTATTCTGCCACACACAAAACACTTTATCAATTATTATACAGTATTGTTTCATATTAGCCAGTGTTAATTTTGACAACATATTTTAATTTAGTTTTAGTCTTAGTCTTTTGACGAAAATGTAATTCAATTTTAGTCAAGTTTTAGTCAAAAAAATATCTTCAATTTTAGTTGAGATTTAGTCGACTAAAATTGCAAGTCAATTTAGTCGACTACATTTAAGACACATTTATTCGACTTTGCATTTATAATATTCATTATAATCATATTTAAATCAAGGTCCTCTGCTTCATGGAGCTGCTCCCAGATGAACAAAGCTCAGAACTGTTCCTTGGCAGTGAATTTACATGATATGAGGCTCTTTCAGACTGTCAATAGAAGTTTGGATGATATTAGTCTCTCCTTTTCATTTTTATTTAGTCTTATTTTAGTCATAGTTTTAGTCGCATGAAAAACTTTTAATTTAGTTTTAGTCCAATTTTAGTCGTCAAAATCACTTTGACTAAAATTAAGACTAAATATTTTAGTAGACGAAATTAACACTGATATTAGCTTTATACTTAGTTTCATTTAGGCTTCATTATTGCATATCGAGCACCACCAGAAGAAGCCAACGCTCCACAGTTTGAAAACCAATGGGCTATATGTGTATAGTAGTTCAAAGTGAATAGTTATGTTCGAGCACTAAATGGTAGTTTTATGTCGTTTACAGCTCTAGATTATAATACACTGGGCTATGAAGTCTTTTGTTTTACCCCAAACGTTAGTTTCATGAGTGCAGACAACGAAGAGAAACCGATTGCAAAATGCTTACAGGTTTGATGAAGAGCTCGGGGTTGACGGCGCGGAATAGCGTAGTGGTCCGCGCGCCCCTCAGGCCCGGGGTGCGATAATCTTTCTCAGGAGGTGTGGCATTTTCTTTCCCCGGATCCGACATGTTTGCTTTGTGTGGCCCCGCAATTTGAGGCGAAATATAAGAGTTCGAGAGCCCAAAGTAAAGAGAATATTACATTGTAGAGAGTACTAATAAATGAAGCTACTGATCGACGCCATGTTTATGACAACAACGAGAGGAAGGCAAAATAATGTAGGAGGGGATATGAAGTAAAACAGCGCCTTTAGTGGTACGGAGGTGATCGTGCAATCCATTTTTGTATAAATAAACATAACAGGCCTCTCACCAGTGTACTACTTAAATATAGGAACATTGTTTTGGAGGTTTATATACGTTCGTTCAAATACCGCCCTAATGTATAGAAAGAAAGAAAAAAATGTTGATCCAAATCTCAGGCAGTTTGATCATAAAAGTGTAAACACTGTTCACTAAACTTATATTACAATAAATAAATAAAAGACTGTTGAAATAATTTATTTTATTTACTGAAACAAAGAAAAGCAATTCGGTTTTGGGCTAACAGATGAGTTGCTGCCTATAAGAAAGATGTAGAAATATAAAGTTTTCAATTTAAAGCCTATTTAAAGTTGATGTCTGTGTAAGTTCTCAGTCGTACAGGAGTTGTCCATCTTCAATGAAGGTACTTGAGTCATCTTCTGTACTCAGTAGTTGAGGTCTTCAAACGTTTCGCCTCTCATCCAAAAGGCTTCGTCAGCGACTCAAGTACCTTCATTGAAGATATTTAAAGTTGAGTTTGGTGTCCTGTCCACAAGGTCCATGGCCGTTCAAAGGTAGCAGAGTTTTGGATCAGGAGGAGTAGGTGTTTAGCTCAAAGTAAACATCCAATAACCACCCAAAGACCCAATCAATACTACTCAAGTCCAGCTACTGAAACAGGGTTTGATCTTAAATGAGCTATGATAAAAAAAATAAAAATAAAACATTATTGATGGACTAAAACAACATTTATTTTCATCATCCAGTTGCTTTTCCAAACTGGAGACTTCTTTACCCCATCTTCAGTGGTAAAGTCATTCTACATTTTGTAAAGCTGGTTCATCCTCGCTGCATTGTGCTGATGGGGAAGTTGAACTGGTGTATGTATAATTGATGGTAACTTTGCCTCTTGCTCAGTTGAACTCGGAGACGACGCAGGAGTCGTATTCGCAGTAGCGGTGTCCATGGTGACACACACGCCCACGTAACCACAGCTTCAGGCACAGAGACACGGCTTCATCTATGACTAGTGTGAACAGAAAAGCACACCGTACACAGTACACACAGAATTCTTCATTAATGATAATAATGTTTTGTAGTGGTGGCTGAACTTGAAAAGAAACAACTGGGTTTCATTTGCTATGATGATTGTTTCATTCAAGTTATGCCCCCACAGGCTGCGCAGGATATAGTTTCGACATCAGTCAAATCCAGTGGTATTTAAATGTGGAGTACTAGGCGTGGCACGGACCTATTCCCTGAGGTACAACTCTCTCACCTGTCTCTCCCACTCACGGAGGGAGCGCAAGGAGGAGAGTCCTCCCAGGACACACAGGTACAACATTTTATACTAAAATATCAATGTCTTAATATAGCATATGGCAGTGGCATTATAGTGTATCAGAAACGAAGTTTGTTAGTGGAGTTGTGCGTTGTCTGTGAGGATGGCTCTTAGTAAACAGTATTACAGATTCATATTTCATAAGGCTGCCTCAAATATGGCTTGTCTGTTTCAATACCAAACGCATGTTATTATATGTAAATATAGAAATGAAGCATGTCATAATAGTACTAGTACTTTAAAGGTATTGAAGGATTGATTTGTTGTGACAAAACCTAAATAATACAGTGGGAAGCATGATGTTTACATACACTTTATAAAAAAACACATTTGCATTTTTTCTCAGAGTCTGACATGAAACCAGAATTAACATTTCCTTTTTTAGGTCAATTAGAATTTTAAAATCTATTTGCTAAATGCCAGAAGAATGAGAGATAGAATTTTTTAGACTTTTTTTGTTGTTACTTTTTACAAAGTCAGAAGTTTACATACACCAAGATTACAATCCCTTTAAACAATTTGGGAAAGCCCAGATGATGATGTCATGTCCTTGGAAGCACAAGTCTGGTTCGTCCTTGGGTGCAATTTCAAGATGCCTGAAGGTGCCGTGTTCATTGGTTCAAACAATTGGAAGATGGACGTGTCCAGTCATCATACAGATCAGAAAGAAGGCAGGTTCTGTGTCCCAGAAAGGAACATGCTGTGGTCTGAAACGTGAATATCAACCCAAGAACAAATGCAAAAAACCTAGTGAAGATGCTGAAACTGGTAAGAGTTTGTCATAATCCAGAGTGAAACAAGTACTGTACCGACATGGGCTGAGAGGGAACTCTGCCAGGAAGAAGCCCTTACTCCAAAAGAGACATGAACAAGCCAGTTTGGAGTTTTCAAATAAAAAAAGGATAAAGACTTACATTTTTTGAGGCATATCCTGTGGCCTTATGGGAAAAACAAACTGAATTGTTTGGCCATAATGACCATCGTCACAAAAGGGGGAATCTTGCAAGCCTGAGAACACCATCTCAACTTTGAAATACGGGGGTGGCAGCGTATATATGTGGAAATATTGGAGCAACATCTCAAGACATCAGCCAGGAAGTTAAAGCATGGGCGCAGATGGGTCTTCCAAATGTTTTGAAGTGACCATCACAAAGTCCTGATCACAATCCAGTTGAAAAAGTATGGGCAGAGCTTAAAAGGCATGTTGGCCTACATATGTGGCTCAGTTACACCAGTTCTGTTTGGAGGAATGGACTAAAACTCCTACTACTATTGTGAGAATCTTGTGGAAGGAAATCCAAAACGTTTGAACCGAATTATACAGTTTAAAGGCAATGCTACCAAATATTAATGAAATGTATGAAAACTTTTGGTTTTGTAACAAGTAATATAAAAACCGTGTGGAAAATTCTTCTTCTGGCATTTGACAAATAGAAATATTGTTTTTAAATTCTAATGGTCCTAAAAAAGTTAATTCTGGTTTCATGTCAGACAGTGAGAAAAAAATGCAAATGTGTCTTTTTATAAAGTGTATGTAAACATCTGATTCCCACTGTAGGTGAGCCTGTGAATGCAGAAAAACCTCTATCCACTGAAACAAACTTGAAACAGTATTCTCTGTTGTTGTACAGTAAGATGAACTGGGGATTCCTGGAGAACGTACTGAGTGGCGTCAACAAGTACTCCACTGTGATTGGCCGCATCTGGCTGTCAGTGGTCTTCCTTTTTCGGATCCTGGTGTATGTGGCTGCGGCTGAACAGGTCTGGAAGGATGAGCAGAAGGACTTTGTGTGCAACACCCGTCAGCCGGGCTGCGAGAACGCCTGCTTCGACCGCTCCTTCCCCGTGTCGCAGGTGCGGCTCTGGGCGCTGCAGCTCATCATGGTGTCAACTCCTTCTTTGCTGGTGGCCCTGCATGTGGCCTACAGGGAGAATCGGGAAGCCCGGCACAAGCGCAAACTATACGCAGACAAGGGAAGCCTGGATGGGGGCCTGTTCTGCACTTACACAGTTAGTCTGCTCTTCAAGACAGCCTTTGAGGTGGGATGCTCCAAACGTAATATTCGATCCATTTTTATCTCCAAAACTCTATTAAACTTCCATAACCTTACTGAGGCTAACACACATATCACTCATCATCTTTAGCTGCTAATATAGTTGCAATACAAAAAATCAATTAAGACTACCACACACATATACCAACTCATTTAACTCATATAGAGAACCTTGCAAGTTGCACATGCTTAGGAGAGTTTCATCAGCAAGACCGCGAGATATTTTTCTGTATGTAATATACAGTGCCTTGCGAAAGTACTAATACACCTTGAACTTTTGCACATTTCTCATGTTTACAACCCTAAACGTAAAGATTTTATTTTGAATTTTTTACTGAAAGTTCACACACAAGTAACAGACAACTGTGAAGTAAAAGCAAAATGATACATGATTCTGTTATTTTACAAAAAATAGAAAAGTGAAAAGTGGGGCGTGCATAAGTATTTCTGAGTGCATTAAATTGCCTTTATAACATTCCTAATGACTGCAGAATGTTCACACCTTGCCCTAACCATTAAATAGAGGCCACCTGTGTGTAATCTACTCTCAGTATAATTCCAGCTGTTCTGTGAGGGCCTCAGAGCTATGGTCAGAGTGTATTGGTCACTAAACAACATCATGAAGGCCAAGGAGCTCACCAGAGAGGTCAGGGATAAAGCTGTGGAGAAGTTTAAAGCAGCGTTAAGTTATACAAAGATTTCCCAAGATTTGAGCATCTCACGGAGCACTGTTCAATCCATCATTCGGAAATGGAAAGAGTATAGCACCACTGTGAACTTACCAAGACACGGCCCTCCATGTAAACCAACAGACCGAACAAGGAGAGCACTGGTCAGAAATGTAACCAGGTGCCCCAAGATAACTCTGGAGGAGCTGCGACGTCCTCCCGCTGAGCTGGGGGAATCTGTACATGGGACAACTATAAGTCGTACTCTACACAAATCTGGCCTTCATGGACGAGTGGCAAGAAGAAAGCCATTATTGAAAGGAGGCCATAAGAAATCCTGTTTGAAGTTTGCTAGAAGTCATTTGTAGGACACAGCTACGATGTGGAAGAAGGTGCTTTGGTCAGATGAGACATAAATGTAACTTTTTGGCCCAAATGCAAAACGTTATGTATGGAGCAAACCTAACACTGCTCATCGTGCACCATCCCCAGTGTCAAATATGGTGGGGGGAGCATCATGCTATGGGGCTGCTTTTCCTCAGCGGGGACTGGGAAGATTGTAAGAATAGTTGGGAAGATGGATGGAGCCAAATACAGGGACATTTTGGAGGAAAACCTGCTGGAGTCAGCAAGAGAATTGAGGCTGGGGCGGAGATTCACCTTCCAGCAGGACAATGACCCTAAACACAAAGCTAAATCTACAATGGAATGGTTTAAAAACAAACATATTAATGTGTTAGAATGGCCCAGTCAAAGTCCTGACCTAAATCCTATTGAAAATCTGTGGAAAGACCTGAAAACTGCTGTTCACAAACGCTCTCCTTCTAATTTGACAGAGCTTGAGTTGTTTTGTAAAGAGGAATGGGCTAAAATGTCAGTCTCTAGATGTGCAAACCTTGTAGAGTCAAACCCCAGAAGATTTGCTGCTGTTATTGCAGGAAAAGAGGGTTCCACAAAGTATTAAGTCATGCTGTGTGAATACTTATGCACGGCCGACTTTTCGGTTTTCTATTTTTTGAAAAATAACAGAATCATGTATCATTTTTGCTTTCACTTCACAGTTGTCTGTTACTTGTGTGTGAACTTTCAGTAAAAAATTCAAAATAAAATCTTTATGTTTAGGGTTGTAAACATGACAAAATGTGCAAAAGTTTAAGGTGTATTAGTACTTTTGCAAGGCACTGTATGTCATAAAGCATATTGCTAATTATATGATATTGACTATGTTGCCTATGTGTTTTTTTGGCTTTATACTTTGTAGGCTTCTCTTTTTAGTGTCACATGCCAGATCCCAGGTTATTGTTAATGTGTGCCATCGGTCTAATTGATTGGCCTTTCACTGGGATATCAGATATCTTTTGAAAAATCTACAGCAGTGTCTGCTGTGGTTTTGTCCTCACTGGTAATAAATAACATGATTCCAATTAGGAAATTAAAAAGGCAGCCCTTTTTTTTCTGTAAGGGTGTAACGAAAGGAATCCACCCCTGATTTTTTTTAAATCACTGGACCAGCACAATAATTTGACAACAAAACATTGCCTTATATTTTGTCTCAGAATCCAATACCCTCTAATAATTATTCATAGTTGTTGTTAATTGTCTGAATGAATATTGTTTCTGAGTTCGGTTGTTTTATTTGCAGGTAGGATTCCTGTTAGCCTTTTACTTTATCTACAACGGCTTTGAGGTGCCCATTCTGATCCGCTGCAGTGAGAGCCCTTGCCCCAACACTGTGGACTGTTACATCGGTAGAGCCACTGAAAAAAAGATCTTCCTCTACATCATGGGCTGCACATCCATCCTCTGTATAGCTCTGAATGTGATAGAGTTTGTCTATATTCTCTGGAAGCGCCTTTGGAAATGCGTCACCAAGCGCTATATCCCAGTGGAAGAGAGACACTGGAAGCCCAGCCAACCACCGGCTACTATTGTCAACAGCAGCTCTGTGTACATACAGCCCACAGCAAACACAGACACACAGCCCGCGTTACAGGCTCAGAAAAGTGACCAAAACCTGCCGAGCCGGTCCATTAGCGCAACAGAGGAAAAGTAAAACTATCCAGACCAACACAAGGCCTCCCAAACAGGACTGCTGCCTAATAGCCTCAATTATACTAATATTATATTATTATGGACAAAGTGGGACATGTCTATTATTAGTAGATAATAGAGGAGACTTTGTGGGCCCCCCATTGTCTAAATATCCCCATATAATCTGAAAATAAGATGCAGAATAGATGGTGACATTACTTTTAGCTTTATGTCTGAAATAAGACAAAATCAGAGGGGTGGGGGTGTCTGTTCCCTATTTAAGGACAACCTGTCTTGCCACAAACTAATATTTGGGGAGTTTTCATCGTTTGAGTTTGTGTCATTCAAAATAACGATACAACAATCTACCATACTCTATATTGTTATTTATAAACCGCCCCAAAATGTTTATTTTATTGATGATTTTATTTGATTAATTTCTATTGTGGCCATAGAATTCGACTTTTTGATAATTACGGGAGATCTGAATGTGCATGTGGATGTTAATCCTTGAGGATCTTAATGTCACTCAGAGAATAGATTTCAAAATAGCTCTGCTTGTGTACAAGTCTCTTCATGGTCAGGCACCAAAGTACATCTCGGACATATTACAGCCGTATGAACTATCTCGGGCCCTGAGATCCTCAGGGAGGGGTCTCCTGGTGGTTCCCAGAGTCACCACCAAACACGGTGAGGCTGCGTTTCAGTTCCAAGCAGCAAAAGTCTGGAACAGCCTCCATGAGGATGTGAGACAGGCCTCAACTCTGGCAATGTTTAAGTCCAGGCTGAAAGGACAGCTTTTTATTGCTGCCTATGGCAATTAATTGTATTTTAACAAGTAGATATACATATTTTTAATGTAATTTTTTTAATGTAATTTTATTATGTTTTTAATGCTTTTTATTGCATTTTATTGTGTTTGTGTGTATAGTGTTGCTGTGAGGCACATTGAGTTGTACATGTACATGAAATGTGCCATACAAATAAACTTGCCTTGCCTACTTTTGAATATTACATTATTATGAACCCAGGAAGCAAACTGGGGTCCTTGAAAACCTCCGACCCTGAGCTATATATAGGAGAGGGTTCTGAAATAAATTCAATGGTACCAGCTTTAATTACACATTTTGTAAGTATTTATTCTTTTGACATTTAGTATTGTGCCAGGGTTGAAACAAAAAAATGATTAATAATAAGTCCTTATTTAATTGTGGATTCCACATGACCTTAAACACCTTAATTCAGGTTTTAGATGAGGATGATCAGACATCTTTAATCCCACAATGGCACTGGCACAAAGCTGTACAGTAGTGCAAAACAAGCAACTACTAATTGTTTGATTTGATTGACATTTGCCATGGTCTACAACCTGTGTGTGTAAACCCATGTAATGGCTAAGGCTCTGAGCACGTTCATAGACGGCAAATTGCTTAGACAACAGTGTCATCTAGTGGAAACAATGAACTGCTGCGTGCCATTCAAAACCAGATGTTCTTCAAATCGCCTTAGTGAAGATTTTTTTTTTATTCCATATAAAACATCAATCTGATGCATTTTTAAATGCCTCCCAACCTTGGGAGAGGTGGAGAAACTTGACTTCAGCCGTGAGTCAAAAATATTATGGCAACCTTTTTATACAAGCCCTTTCATACCAGCCTGTCACTGGGTCTAATATTTACAGTATATGAGGCACAATTTGGGAAGGGCACACAAACGCTTAATGTATAACCCAAACAAGAGATAGTGGACACACTGTAACTTAACTCCACTACTCTTCCATCATTATTGACAGACAATACAATGTTATGTAATTCAGATATGAATACATTGTATTGGCAAAAGCCTCATACAAAAATATAGGCCTACATTTTTATGTTAGAGCTTTGTAATTTGTCTTTTAAGATCACTTCAAAAATGTCTAGCAGCCTATACTATCTAAACCCAAAACAATATCCACCCTTTAAAATACAATTGAATTCATTGTTTTGTATAAACATGTTGGAAATAACTATAACAACTGTTAGGCTATAAATACAAAATAGCTGGTTGTGCGCGATGCTCCAAACCAGGCCATGACCATGACCCATGACCTTCAAGTAGCAATGCCAGATTAAAATTCGAAATACAGCAGATAATATTCATGATGGCATGGGGTGGTAGAGGTCAGCAAGAGGGTGAAAAGGCTTTTGGATTTTACTTCCAAAGTTATGAGCAAAGTTATGGGGATCCTTAATAGTTTAGCTTTGTTGGTACATTACAAATATTTTTTCAGAGTGGATTTCGATATCTTGTTTAGTTTTTGAATAAACTAGTAATGGTGAATATATCTGCAAAATAAAGATTACAAATAATAATAATCAAATATATTTAAAATATAGTGAACATCTAATCAGAATCTATTCACTTTGTGTGAGATCTGTATGTGGGCAGTTTAGTGGGTCATATTATATAAAATAAAATAAAAGTTTGAAAATGGGTAAATCCATAATGGAAAATGAAGCTACAAATATACAATTGCATTTGTGTTAATTTGGTAAACTAATCTACTAAAGATTGTTTTAGAAGCTAATTTGTAGTTCCAAAACCCCGCATTGGGGCTTTATGCAAACGAGTGCGCACCGCGGAGCAGAAAGGAGTTTGGAGTGACACTCGTTATACAAGGGAAACTAGAATCGTAACCTCACACTGTGGCTGCTTACGGGCACCGTGCTGTCCCCGCTGGTTACCGGTTTGCCAGGGCATGTGCCAGAGCCATAGACAGCAGAGTTCACCGCCACAGAACTGGACTACAGTCGAGCCGAACTACACCGTGGACTCGCCAGAGTTAAGAGCAGCGGCCCGCTGGTAAACTCTGACGACGCGGCGAGGTTTTATAATTTTATTTACTGATCGTCTTAAATCACAGATATTTCCCACACCAAAAACCATATATAACCATAACATTTTCTCATCGATTCTACACGATTCACGCAGGTCACCTATTTTGGTTTCAAAACGGCGAATTTCGCCGAAAGGTGAGTGATTTTCATGCCTGATGGTAATACTGTATTTTTATTCTTTTGAAATTCTGTTTTTAAATAAACGTTTCATACTAGTACTAGTTGCCAGTTAAATGTTATTAAACTACCCGACTTGCCTTGCCACCCTACATAAACTCCCAAGCTTTATTCCAATCATGTTCCTGATTTTAAGTCAATTGCAAACACAGAGAAACGCCTATTTCTGTTGACGTGTATGTTAATTTGATCTTAAATTCTAGCCAAAGGTGTAAATATAAGCAAATAAGTGACTTCCGAACAAGTAATTATAAAACGTTATTTAATAAGAGTGAGACGGCTGGTGGCAGTATGCAACGTTTTAAAATATGTACACAACATTTTCAAATTACAATCTAATCACAAGACTAGCCATATAAAGTCCACGAGAAGTCCCACAGTGAAATTGAGACAAAGGATATCAGTCCATAAGTTAAACATGCATACACTTTTCTATATATACATATATAGATTTAAAAAAAAGTTAATATTCATAGTAATAAATCAGTGGTACTGTTCAGAACATTTCTATAGGGTATGCAGTTGCCTTGTCCTGAGATACTGCTCCCCCCCCCCAAAAAAAAACGACTTATTTTTTCTCCAACAAAACCATAGGTTGCATGTTCTGCAGTTGTTTTAACATAAGTTCACTCACACCTACAAACGCTTTGTCAACTACAATTTTTACTTTGTCTAATGATTTCAGATTCTGGGGGTTGTTGAATTTGATACAGGATTCTTTGGTGCTCAGTTGGGACAATCTGACCCACGGGCCAATTAGTGGGATTTCGCACGCTAAGGAAGGCTGCGTCTTGTTCGACTGTTCCAGAAACTTTAAAAAAGACATCTCAAATCCCATGGGCTTGAAGGCAGCCAATGACGTGGTATGCTCAGACGACTCCTCTGACGGGACAACTGACGAGTCCGAACACTCATCCCTGCTCTCACTTTCTCTGGGTGCATGGGACACTTTTTTACGTTTGACCATTTTTTCAACAATCCTTTTGGGCCGCCCTCGCTTGCGTTTGATAACCACAGAGCTATCTGAACTGTCATCATTAGACAACGAGTCAAGCAGAGCAGCGGGGATTATTGGGCTTGTCCTTTTGCGCAGAAAGGGCCTGGAACCTTCGAGCTGCGTCTCCTCTGTGCCGTTGTGACCCATTAGCTCAGGTTCAGAATCAGAGGACTGGTCAGATTTGGAGTCATCGCTTCTAACAGAACCGTTTCTCTGTCTGGGAAACTTTTTGCAGAAAATATAGTGACTCCTGTGCTGTTCTAAAAACTTTTCACTGAGGCCATGAACTGTGTAATGTTTGAGGATGCTCTTCTCTGAATTCATGACCGACTCGCAACCTTTTAACATGCAGGGATACTGCAGCGGGTAGGATTTTGTACACATGGCAGATGCTTCGACCTTTGATTTTAAAACAGGTTTTTCATACTTAGTCCAATAGTTGTTAATTTTACGTGTTCTTTTTGAGTCATTGTCTTTCTGTGGACTTGTTTTATTACTTTCAATATTTTCCTTCCCGTCACTTGTTTTATTGAGTTGATACGGAATTTTTGAGTTTTGTTTAGCACCATCATCTGATTTTGGCTGCCTCTGTAGGTAATAATCATTATGCTTTTTCATTAAATGCCGAAGCATGTTGGACTTTGTGGCATAGGCACGATCACAACCTTCAATCTCACACTTGTACATGTTCTCCGGTTTGGACAGCCTAATATCTTTGTGTAGTTCTTTAATGTGAGCAACATACTTCCAGAAAGCGGTGAAGGAGACAGTGCATCCTTCATGGCCACATGTAAATCGTCCCAGTCTAATTACAGATAAGAGGTCACCCACTTTATCAATGGTGAATTCATGCAGCCGAAGATAATGTTGCATGAGATGAAGAACCTCTTGGAAAATTCTGGAACAGTCTTTGACCTGGCATCTGAACTCTGAAATGTGTGGCTCGTCCTCTTCCTCCTCCTGATCCACAGCCTCATCTGCCTCATTCTGGTCTTGCTCTTTGTTGACCTCGAGGGCTGATAGAGCGGACTGGTGAACAGCCCTATAGTGAAGGATGAGATTGTGCTGAATGGCAAAAGCAGCCTCACAGTCTTTGTGAACACAGCGGTAAGGCTTGTACTGGCTCAGTGCATCGCTTGACGAAGGTTTTTTGTCCGTTTTCTTTAGTGGATTATTGCTAGTCTTCACTGCTGCTGGTCTGTTTGCCTGTTTGCCAGCTGTAAGTGGTCTTTTAGCGACATGAGAAGAGACCTCAGTTTGGGGTAGATGAGCAATGGCCAATTGACAACCATTTGGAAAAGGCTTACCAAATTTAGTTCTTTGATGGCTATTTGTAGCATGTCCGGCTGTAGACATTCTGCCATGTCCTGTCTGCTTCAAAGCTATACTATGCTTGTTTGCAGAAGGCAAAGACTGGATAACTGAAGTGCCTCCAGGATCACTTGGTTTCTGATATTGTAATTCTTGTTTGTTTGTTGTTGACTGTACGGCAATCAAACGGGTCATAGCTGCCTTGTCTTGCCTACGTTTCAGGTCCAACTCTTCGATTTCTTCAATTGACAACTGGTGAGCAGAGATGTAATGCGTTTTAAGATTTGGGTTACGTGTAAATGTTCTAGGACATTTTTGACATTGAAATGTAGCACTATGTCCATATTTTTGTTTGACCGCATTAATCTGTTCAAATCCAAAGTCGTGGACTTTATTGAGATGTCTCCAGTATGCAGCACTTGAAAGAGTAACATAGTTGCAATTTTCAGATACACAGTAAAAATGTTTGGGCACAGCAGAATATTGACAGTCTTCTGATTTAACCACTAATTGTTTACTTGAACTGCCAAACAATGTATCTGAGCTGACACAATCAGTAGCAGGCTCAGGGACAGGATCAGGAGATTCCCTGATAAGGTTTAAGCTATCAAATGCAATCTGAAGTTCTGAAAACCACTGCTGTTGGCTGGGAGATAATTGCTGGGACTCAATGTCTACGTCTTGATTGAGACCTGTGCTTGTGGGGCTCTCCGAGCCTTGCTTTGAGTTGTAGTTTCGTCTTAAACAGGTAAAGCTGTGGGTTTTTAAAAGTTCATCTATTTCAGCCGCAGTGCCAGGGATGATGGGAGAAGTTTCTCCCTTTGGCCAGTTGCCCTTGGAATCCCAATTAATTTGACAATCCTCATTTTTAGAGCTTGTCTCAGAGCTGCAGGACATCGGGCTTTGAGACTCAAAATTATGGCAAGCATTGGTTAAGTGACTCAAACTGTTTCTGCGTTGAAAATCACCAGCCAAGATCTGCTCCCGTAATTTCTTTTTGATATTTTGCTCAGTAGTATTTCTTTGATGGTTTTTTTCTTTGATTGGGGGAGGACCTTTTGAATGTACAATTGGAGTTGTCATGTTTGAAACTTTCAGCTGGTCTTTGGAAGTGATTTCAGTTTGACATCTGCTTATGGCTTTGAATGAGGCAGAAGTTTGGTTTTCTTTGAGTGCTTGGGATAGTAGTGGTGTTGGATATCTTTTTCCAGGTGGTCTAGTTTGATGATAATACGGAGGGCTAGGTGAGCCAATGGGTTGAACACCACCCTCCACAGACTGTAAAGCAGTGCTGCTCTGAAAACATTTTACAGCAGAATCACAAGACTTCTGAAATTGAGACGGCTGTGGAGGTACACACAGGTCTGCCATATTAGACGCTGTCATGATTTGCTGAAGGGTATCATTGCTCGTCTCCCCATCTGACTGGTCTTGACATTTCTGAGAGCTATAGCTTCTCTGTTCTATTGAGCCATGTGATTTAGAAGTGTGCGGTGTGTTGTGGCAAGTCTCGTGTGGATTAATTGAAGTATTTTGTGGTGAATTACTAACAGTTTGGTCTGAATTAAGGAGGTCAAGAAATGATGCTGGGAGGTCAGAGTTCAGTTCTATTTCATCGAATGGATTACATCTTAATCGCTTAGACAAATGCCCACCTAGAGATTTTGTATTCTTAAATGATCTAAAACATCGTGGACAAAAAACCTTTCCATCTCTGACAATCGCAGGCCATCTGACCTTATTACGTTTTCGAGCTGGTTTGCCATTTTCTGGATTGTCGTCTGCAGTGGCTTGGTTCTGCAGAAGTTGGCTGTGAGGATTTTGCACTGTGTTAGTATTTATCAACTCTGTTGAGTCTTCACGCTCAGTTTTAATGTTGGCAGGTGCAGGAGGTTTACAACTTATTTGCATGCTTGATGCTTGGATGGCAGCTGTATTGTCGTTACTCTCCACAGGGATAGGAGGACCTTTTGCTGGGATGTGCACATTAGTGTTGTACATAGCTGTGGGAAGTATTTGTGAATGTTTAGCACTTGTTTGTGTTTCTTGACTAAGGGGCAAAAATGTTGATTGACAGCTTTGAGAGGTTTTGTGTTTCCCAACTGAAGTCAGAGCAGCATTAGGTGAGGATGGTTGCGGTGTGTAAAGAGGTAGAGGACTACAACGCGTGTTAGATTTTGGATTAGAACTCACTGCAGTTTGGGGGGTGCCTCTTGGATGATCCTTAAATGGAAGAGGAACACTTGCAGCTCCCATGGCTCTGTTTGGGTGCGTTTGCGGAGGTGTACCTAGTTGACCATGGTTAATTTCAGAGACAGATGGCCATAAGGGCAGACTTTCCTCTTCAGTTTTTATTGGTGTTTTAGGTGGCAGAACCGCATTGGCAGATGGTCTGTAAAAAGCACTACTTTGCATCTCCTTGTATGCCTTTGTTAGAGATTGTGCCAAAATATGATTAGGATCAATGGAAGCAGAAGATCGATGGTCAGATGGCAGGGGGAGACTGGTAGGTTGCCTTGGTGGATGTAATTGGGAAGTAGCTCCCCTTGGTATTTGTTGATTTTGATGAGCTGCAGCCCACATTGCTTGACTCCGAGGTGGCCGGAGAGGACTACTGGTGGGGGTTGGCATATTGAGAAGTTGAAAACCGTTTCGAGTACTTGATACTTGTTTGGAATTCATTTGAGTCACAGCTGGGTTTGACTCTGTGAGGCCTTTGGGCACAATGGATGCAGTGATGGATTCAGACGGTCTGGGTGAATTCATCATTGCAGTACCGCACTTGTGCTGTTGTTGTGTGGCCATTGGAAAGACTGGTTGATTAAGTGTTTGTAAGGAACTAGTACTAGCAGTAGTTTTTAATTGAGCCACTACAATAGGATTTAAAACGTTTTCCATTAACTGAGGGCCAGTTGTATTTACAGGTGAAAGTAACTTTTCTGCATTAGAATTATTCACAGTATTTGTATGGGGAGGAGGCAGGATGACCTTTGACTTCTTTTGAGTCACTACAAAAGGCTTTAGAGTTGGAGGGGGACCGGAAACATAGGTAACCTTAATTTCACAACGTGGTATCCGGCGAATTGCATACATGTCTGGGTGGGACGTTTTAATGTGTTTGGAAACACTTTTATAACAACTGTAATTTCTTGTGCACAAGTCAAAGGGACAATGATATCTCTCTCTCAAAATTGTTTCAGGTGGAGATTTATTCATTTTTACTTCTTGAGTTGCAGATGTGGCCACAGCAGGTGGAACATCTTGCAATCTTTTTACAGAATGAAGGGGATGTGTGGCTGGTATAGAAATATGTTGTGTTGTTGCCGCCATGGGAATAGGTTGTGTTGTTGCCGTGGGGACAGGTTGTGTTGTTGCCGTGGGGACAGGTTGTGTTGTTGCCATGGGGACAGGTTGTGTTGTTGCCATGGGGACAGGCCGTGTTGTTGCCATGGGGACAGGCCGTGTTGTTGCCGTGGGATTAGGCCGTGTTGTTGCCGTGGGATTAGGCCATGTTGTTGCCGTGGGATTAGGCCGTGTTGTTGCCGTGGGATTAGGCCGTGTTGTTGCCGTGGGATTAGGCCGTGTTGTTGCCGTGGGATTAGGCCGTGTTGTTGCCGTGGGATTAGGCCGTGTTGTTGCCGTGGGATTAGGCCGTGTTGTTGCCGTGGGATTAGGCCGTGTTGTTGCCGTGGGATTAGGCCGTGTTGCCATGGGATTAGGTCGTGTTGTTGCCATGGGATTAGGCTGTGTTGTTGCCATGGGATTAGGCTGTGTTGTTGCCATGGGATTAGGCTGTGTTGTTGCCATGGGATTAGGCTGTGTTGTTGCCATGGGATTAGGCTGTGTTGTTGCCATGGGATTAGGCTGTGTTGTTGCCATGGGATTAGGCTGTGTTGTTGCCATGGGATTAGGGCGTGTTGTTGCCATGGGAATAGGGTGTGTTGTTGCCATGGGAATAGGGTGTGTTGTTGCCATGGGACTAGGGTGTGTTGTTGCCATGGGAACAGGGCGTGTTGTTGCCATGGGATTAGGTTGTGTTGTTGCAATGGGAATAGGTCGTGTTGTTGCCATGGGATTTGGTTGTGTTGTTTCCATGGGATTTGGTCGTGTTGTTGCCACGGGAATAGACTGTGTTGCCTTAGGAGTGGGTTGTGTCTGAGGTGGTGAAGTCGGTCTAGTTGCGTTACTGACTGGCAGGCCACCGTACTTTATAAGGCCCTGATTGAAACTACTAGAGAAAAACTGTAGTTCACTTTGTAACAATGTTTTTTCACGCAGCATTTTATTGATAGTAGCTTCAAATGGAGATATGTGCTTTTGATATTGGGGAGATTGTTTTAAATGATCCAGAGTTATATTTGGAGGAGTTTCTTGATTATAATACATATCAGCTGGCTCTGGCCCTAAATCCGTTTGCAGATTTACACACCGACTTGCCTCATCGATGGAAACTTCATCTTCCACTTCAGTTTTGATTTCAAAACGATCTACAGTTCTTATAGGAGTTTGTGAAGCTTTTAAGAGGCTTTCAAGGGTCTCCGGTTTCCCAACACTGACAGTTTCAGCTCTGTACTTTTCTGGTGACCTCTCAGTTTCTTTTAGTGTGGATGCATCAGAAATGATCTGTGTCTTATTCAGAGAGGAGCCACTCTGCAGGGTTTGTTCTTTTGGGGAAGAGATGTCTATCTCTTTTTTGATGGTGTGATCGTTATGATGCAAATCCAGCTGTTGCTGTGTATGAAAGACCCTGCCACAGTCCACAAATTTGCAAGTGAACGTTTTGTAATGCTTTGCCTCATGGTCATAGAGCTTAAAGGCCTCACTAAAAATTTTACCACAATTTGAAAACATGCATCTCGCCTTAAAATGGGAGTGTGTTTTTCTGTGCACAAGCAATTCAGTGTTTGAAAGAAAGCTAGCTTTGCAGTTGAGCTGAATGCATATGTATGGCTTTGTGCCACAGTGAACCTGTAGATGATCATTAAGATGGTTAACACTAACAAAATGGCGACGGCAATACTGACACACTACCTTATTACTGTGCAAATCAAGGTAAGACTTTGCCTCCTCGTCATCCCTGTGGGCTTTTACATGAGCGATGAGGTTTCGGTAGAACTTGAAGGTCTTTTTGCATGTGCCAACAGGACACACAACTTCCTCACTAGGCTCTTCTGAAAATCGTCCGTGACTATTTTGAATACAGTCGGCATTTTGGCCCAATGAACCTCCACTTTTTGAACCTTCATTTTCAGTCTTGCCGATTAAAGAAGCAATCATAGGGGCAGCAGTTTTAGGATTAGAAAGTTTCCTGTTAGCCTTCATTGCAGTTAGCCTATCCTTGCTGGACTGTTTAACATGTGAGGTGACGTGAGGAATCAGAGTCTCTTTGGAGTTGAAGGACTGAGTACAAATGGGGCAGCTGTACACCCCACGGTCGAAGTGAATCTGTGCATGTCGTATGATTCTGTGGCCTAAGAACTCCTTGTCACAGAGTACACAGTACTGCATGTAGACCTGCCAGTTTCGGAACCGGGCAGATATGAAGCCTTTCTCTCGCAGCTTCTTCATTTCTCTGTTTTTCTGTTTCTTGTCCATTTGGTTGGTGAGTTCATATGTGCCACTGACTTTTTTATCGGCACTTTCTAAAAAACCATCGTCAATCCATGTGTCCTCCTCTTCAGCATCATCTGTATCATTCAGTGAGTCAATGGATGAAACTATTGAAGCCTCCTCTCCCATAAGAGCAAGGCAGCGCCTCTTTAGCGTTTTCCAGTCCCAGAACTCCGGGTCAAAAGGCCACTGCGTTTTGAAGACCAGCAGCAGCTCACACCGCAATGAATTTGGAACAGCCATTTTATCCTCGTCCAATTTCTGATCTGGTTCATTGTAAAGAGTCTCCACAGCGTAGTACGAGTCCACAGTGGGCTCCAGCAGAAACTGTGTGAGCTGACAGGCACGCTTCACTTCAAGGTCATTGGGAAGTAAACAGGTAACGGTTTTACACACTGTGGCTTTTGTGTTTCCATCCTCTGTCTGCATCCGAAGAGCCCTTATGCACATTTCAATGCACACAGGTAGACCTGCCTCGTTGATCTGAAATTAAAAAAATGCATTCTTAGTGAACACCAAATGCATAGGTTTAAAGATTTCATGTTCTTATAGGCAAAACTGCAGCGCTATGGTTTAGTTGCAACTGCTTTTATAACTAGTAGAAGAAACAAGTGTAACTCACTTCAGACTGGATGACTTTGATCAGAAACAAGATGTGGTAGACAGTTTTGGAGAGTAAAGACATCTGACAGCATTTGTCCAGAAAGGCCTTCTCACTGGGTTCAAGACGCTTCAGCAGTTTGCTCCAGAACAAAGTAAGCTCCCTGGAATAGTTAGGTCAGATAAAGTGCGCAATACATGTCAAATAATGTGTGGGGTTTAATACCTATTATATATAAAGAGAATATAAAACCCCCAAAAAATCTCACCAAGCACAGTATGCATCTGCCTGCAGGAGCTGTCGGGACAAGAAGGCTGAACACAAAGTGAAGGCTCCTTTTTCATCACCGTCAGACTCCAGGTTACAAATCATCTCCAACACATCATGGCAGTCCACCTTACTGAGCTGGAGTAAACACATCCACAATACTCAGATTTAGTAGTAGTATGAAAAGAATGACAAAAATCAAGTCCAAGCTATATTTCTTGCCTCTTCCATGAGTTGATCCTGTTGTATGGTAGTGCAAAGGCAAAGGCAGACAAGGTACATCTGCTTGAAGTTTGCCTTTCCTTCACACAAGGCGCTCTCAGAGCAGGTCTTTGCAAGCCGTGCGGCTTTTTCTAGCTGCTGGTCTTTTATCAGCTGTTTAACTCTCAACTCCAGCAGACGGTATCCCTCCTGAATCAGCAACTGTTCAACTGAAAATAAAAGCCACTGTTAACAATCGATTTATTTATTCATTTTCCCTTTATTGTGAATGCATCATGAAGTAAAATAAATAATACAATCACTTAAAATTATATCACAAACATACTTTGCTGGGATGGTAGTTCTTCTCCTGACATAATGCCTTGCAGGACAGGATTGGCCCACACCCCTTCTTGTTGCCCCAGGGTCCAAAGCATAGAGAGCTGGGTGAGTCCAGTCTCCTGGAGTCTACCATGTGAAAACTGAGCACAAACACAGCAAGATGTTTCTATATGATTTCTTATTTTTTTATGATTGTTTACATACAAAAAAAGGCTGTTTGGAAGCAAATACAAAATACCCCACTACATTACCAAATAGGCTGATATCTAGGAATGTAAATCAGCAGCAGCAAGATCGAGCAATGTTGTCTTAAGAAGTATTTAGGTAAAATATAGCTACATGTTAGAGATTGACAAAGTGGTGTAGACACAAATGTGCACACACAGTCACAGCAGGAGTAGAATAATAGGCAATGATGTATGTTGACCTCATCAGATAAACTTCATCATGTTTTTCCAAGTATACTTTTATACCACAAAGCGCTACATTTTAAGAAAAGTACAAGGACAATAATATCGCAATTCTTGTGTGTGCTATTTGCTCGTACATGTTACTTTAGAACATGTACGATGACATTGAACCCAATTGCAAAATAATTGAAATACGGAGTTTCTCACTTGTGTACCACAATCACATTTGCAACACAGCCCACTTTGACAAGTGACAGAATCATCTTTCACCTGCTGCTATAATAATAATAACACTTAATATGAATATTACATTTATCTGACTAGGTTGTTTTCATTGCATTTTGCATTATTGTTGTTATATTTTTAAATAATAAAAAATCAATCAGCTTCATCAGTTCTACTACATGTATGTCATAATTCTGTTCCTCTCAGTCCATTAATGCAAAGCGATGAATTAAATATCAAATACATATCTACATAATAGGGAGCAGTAACGTTAGGGAGGGGATATGTTGCAATTATGAACATTTTGTCAAACTTTAATGTCAGGGCTAAAGCGATACAACAAGACTTGTAACTGTACATGCTCCTCATCAGTAACTGACCTGAACACATGAATTGAATTCATGCCATACGTCTTCTGGAAGCTCCTTTTGTGACAGCAGAAGTTCCACAAAACTCCTGGCAAAGAGTGAGTAATGTTAATTACGTAATATTTCAGGGAGAATAAACCTGGAAAAAAATCTGGTCTAAGGTGCAGTAGGACTTACATTGCAAGTCTCTCCACCACGAGTGGCACACTGTCACACTCCATAGAAAGGTACGCTGAGGTCTCAGCATAACTCCGCAAGGCGAGCGTGTACACTCGAACCACCGGCATTGGCTCATCCTCAATTCTCCAGCAGCCCACAGACTCCAGCAGGGCCTACACAAAGGTTCAAAACCATTAGGCTGTGATGAAAGATTTCCTACAGTAGAGATGTGAAATGTACAGCAGCATAATAATGACAGTGCCATTCTGCACAATAATATATCGCCAAATCATTATTATTATCGCAATATTAGGCAACGTGATACACATATTGGAAGAAACCACAATAAATAAAGTCTTTGAGACCTTCCATCTGACTGGTAATTACATGTTTTGCTGACAGAGCATTAAAACATGTTTTCAAAAAATGCTAAATTGACAAACATTTTCTTTTCAGTCTTGTTTAAACATAATTTGATTAAAATAAACATTGCTTCCAAACAATGAGACATTTTGTGCTCAAGTGGCGCCGTAAAATATTGCTATCATTCATTATCACAATGTTCAAGGTATTTTTTCTTACATCAAGCAGATACCAGCACCGATCACTCACATACACACTTGAGGTACTTGTAACACCAAATAATAGACAAATAGGCAGTTTTGGCTAAACTCTATAGTGTTGTTCGGGGGGATTCATACATTATATAATGGTCATCATATCCAAGCTGCATCCATTATCATGACAATGAATTTGATTATACTTGTTAGTGTGGTTAAAGCTCATTAATAAAACAGTTATCTTGATAAAAGTGGTCTTGACTCCGGGGGCCCTTAATATATGGGAAACGTCCCCTCAGCGCAGATTCATGGGCTAGAGGGAAATCCTGGAAGGTGTCTTCAGTAACCTGTCTGTGGGGCTCTCATATGCGTGGTCTTCTCATAATCAACTCCGTAAAGGCGTGCGTTTCATTCGGCACGTACACACGCGTGACTGGCCGAGGGAAATCCAAATTATTGGCTGCACAGATTAAAATAAGGTATGTCACTATTAAACTCCACGTCTTCATTCACCCAAGGGTCCTACATCTTTAGAACAACGCACGGCCCCGGACAAGAACAGAGACAATCAGTGGAATGATGATGGAGACGTGAACGCGCACGGTGCTAAACACTACAACATGCTACTATACAGCCTTGAAATAACGGGGTCTGCAGCCAGATGCTCACACACTGGGTTCACAAACATAGATATGCAAAGCTGGGCAGAAGTGCAACCAAGATCAGCGCCAGTATAACAGATAGCAAGGTATTTTAAATGCAATTAGATCGATAACAGGAAGCTTCAGACCATTTACTAGCCGTTGCATGCTAGAAGCTAAACCGTTGACTGTCATTGTCAACAACTTTGCAACGTATGATTGTGAACGAAATTATCAAAGTATATTATCATTTTCATTTAAGATAGCACAAAGGCACGCTGTCCCATTCACTGCTGTGCTCCCACAATCTCCACAGTGCTCTGGGGGGTTCACTGGGAGCAGACTCTCGGAGGCTAGGCACTAGCCCAATGTCCACTTACCCGACAGAAGTCTTGGCAATAATTGAATGAGGACTGGGTCGGGGAGTCCTGGCTCTCTTTGATCATGTTTTCCCGTAGTTCTTGTAAACGCAATGTTAGTCTTGTTAAAACAACATTTACATCGTCTTCAGGACCACGGTCCCTCTCGGCCTCCTCGTCCGCCATCTTCACACCCAACTACAACGCGTAGCACTTTGCGCACAATGCGCAGCGCTCTGCGTAGTGACGTCACATACTACATACCTCTCCCGGGCCCTTGCGTAACAAAGGGACCCCTGCTGAGTGGCCCCCATGTGCACTGATGTATTATGGGGAGAACATGGCTACTTCTGGCCTGTTTAAAGGAAGAGCATAACACTTGAAAGCTGTCCAGAGAAAGCCTAAAGATTATATATATTTGGTCCCCTTCCATTAGCTTTATCTTGATAACATGATTGGAAAATAGCACTCTTGGTGTCTAGTTGAGCATTTGAAGCATTGCTAGCCTGTTTTGTATATTCATCAGCATTTTGCTACAGCTCTGCAAAAGCCAGCCCTGCCATAGGCTATAACGTATAGGGAGAAATGCTTCAATTCGTCTGCCTTACTCTTTTTTTTTAAGGATTCACAAACTTTTATCCTAAAATACCCTAGTAAATGTATGTTTAACTATATACAATACATTTTGGCAATTTGTATTTATATTTTTGTATTTATTTATTTAAAAGTGCAATAGGTTATACAAAAATACAGGATTATTCCTAAAGCTAATTTTCATCCTGTCCCTAACCGGACGAGGCCTGGCTACAGACCATTCACTCAGCAAAGCAGCAATCAAACAGTAACTCAACGCAATAACCTCTATGCTAAAACAACGTGCAATAATTTCTGTATCAGCGTCACTTTATCAACCACTTTGCACTGCAAATGATGACATTTTGATATTCTACATTTTATAATCTGTTCTAATTTTTGTTTCTTTTTTTTCTTTTATTTATACTTTTTGCCCCTTTAAACTTTTTTACTAATTGTATATAAGATATCTCTATTTACTATTTAATTGTTTGCACATTTCTATTTTGCACACCCTGAGACTGTGAGATCAATTAAGGATTATCTTATCTTCTGCACATAATCACGCACCCACTCACACACTTCTATACACCCCACCCACCCACAAACCACACCCCTTACCCAGCCTCTCAAATCCACAACGTCACCCGCACCCACCCGTCTTCCCATACCCATCCACTTCCACCTGCACCCATCCGTCTTCCCACCTCTAAATCTTGTTGATCTATTCTATTCTGATTCTTTTTAACAAATTATTGTAATAGGGTGGGGCTAGTCCTTTAAAAATCTTAATATCTAATCATTTTTCAGAATTCTGCAATAATGATATGTCTATGGTTTTCTATACAAGATCTTAAGAACTTGCTTGTATGTCGTCTTAATAGGTTTCAGAGTGGTCTTACCTGCAAGCACTGAGTGAGTACATCATGTGTGAAACAATCATTGCATTAAAATAGAGCTTGGCTGATACAAGTGTTAGGTTATCTCAAAGAAATGTAATTAGTTACATTTAGTTAAATTACAATTTCATTTTGTTCACCTTTTTTTTGTTTTACTTGTTGTTTAAACAAGAGTTGTGTGTCCATAATTACACCTAAATACTGTGTTTAAATTAATATATGTACTTTGGATTGGATTATTTGGTCGGGACAGTGCATGTTAATGAACATACATGGGTCTCATGCATGTAAACACGCCACACCGAATTGTAGCCACTTACAGGAATAAGTGACTAAGTTTATTCAATCAAAATATCTTCAGGACATTGGTCTTTTGAAGCTTGAAGCCACATAAGATTCCGTTTATATGTTGCAAGAGCAATTCAAATAAATCCTAATTTATTTTACGTATTAGTTGACCTTTATTTAACCAGGAAAGTCCCACTGAGATTAGGAATCTCTTTTCCGGGGAGACCTGACCCAGCAATAACAAACATGTTCCTGCTCAGACAGGTCAGACAGTACTATTTTCACTCTGTCTCAATATTTTTGATTAAATAAAAAAGGTTGAACAGCAAGGACAATAAAGGTTTCCACAAATAGGTTACAGTGCCTGCCCTGCAACTGAACAAAGCGCTGAACTATTTGCGGTAGGATTCATCTTTGTACACTAGAGGGTAGTATTGTTGCTCACAAGAATGACGCAGAGGCATTATTGATGCCTTCACTCTCTAGGCTTTCTCCAGCTCCACTGTGAGCTCTTGGTCATTTTCTAGGTCCTTGACTTTCTTTTAATTTATGTTGGCATCACTTGGTATAGCAACTGTAAACCAACGACAACGGCTTTCCGCTGCAGTTTCTCCAACACCACAATGTCCAGTCGGTTGGTGGTTCTGTCAGTCTGTATCTAGAAGGTTCTTGGCTCGGTCATTCACTACCTCCTTTGGAGGTGCTTCCCACTTTGACCAACAACAAACTCTGACTTTGTTGTTTCCTGCCCATACTCTGCTCTGATTTTCCTTTAGCCAGCCCCTTGGAAAGACGTTCCATGTATATATAAACTGTAATTGTTTAATTTGAATGTTGATGTTTTATTGATTGATTGTATCGGTTTTCTTGTAATTTCATGCAACTGTGAAGCACTTTGAATTGCCTTGTGTATGGATTGAGCTCTACAAATAAACTTGCCTTGCGTTGTCTTGTCTATACACTACAGCTTTCCTTTCCGGTATCTTATACTGCAGTTAAGTGCTGGATTGTCTCAAGAAACATATGCACAGCCTACACCTGGGGTCTTGTTTGTTGTGATAGACCAGGGCTTTTAAATGTATTGTCTTTATGTCTACATAGAGTAATGTTTCCAAATAGTCTGAGGTACAAACATCAAGAGTCAACAGAAAGCCCAAGAGCATTTACTAAGATCTGAAGGATTTGTGAGGTACAGTTTATCCTCCACCTGCTGCACCACATGGAACAGCTGACAAACCCTGGCAAGCGTCATCAGACTTAAGGAGAAAAACAATCCAGTTTCAATGACCAGTGAAATTTAATTTTGATAATAAAAATTAACAAAGAACAATACAATGAACAATGCAATGCAATCATCATATTACACAGATAACAGAATGTTTTAGTTTTTTTCAGTTATAGCCAAGAAGCTTGTCACGGTGAAAATTTTAAACAAAACAACAAGTTACTGGGCCACACAAATACTGTATATTAAGTTCACTTAAAGGTCTTTCACAATTTTCATGAAAAGCTGACATTATTTGAGCTCCTTTCTTTGTATCCCTGGCCGACTGAACTGAGCAGCCCTTTTCGTGGCTTAGTGGATTAATGCAGAGACAGTGGGGAAGGAAGGCTAATCTACTTGGGCCTTGACCCCACTAAATTCACCCAGGAATATCATCCATTATCTAAGGTTGTCACTGTTTACAACTTACAAATGCTAGTCAGTCTCCTTCTCTCCACGCAGGACAAGCTTTTCTTTTTTTGTATTAAAGAAAGAAAAAACGTTCTTTCATTGGACAGATACATGCTGTATATGTCCAATGCTTGTACAGATACAGAGTCTGTAAACCTCTAGAGCTTTCACTGTCCAGTAGCAACCAGGGTGTGGTCATGCTTGGCAGCCCGTGTACGGATGCTAGGCCTGTGGTCAGACTGTGTGCGGCGAGGGGAGTCCGGGCCTCTTTTTCCTGGTCGACCTCTTGAGCTCTCGCCCCATGGCGTGGGAAGCACTGATGCACCAGCTGAACTGTATGGTTGATGGGGTTTTTCATTTTGACAGAAGACTGAGCGGGCATCTTTGAAGGACAAAGAGGGGATGATTTGTTCCACTGGATTGTCTGAGGCCCGAGTGATTGTCTTTGGGGAGTTGGGGCGAGAATTGCTGGACTGAGGCCTCACAGGTGGACTTGGGTATCTGTGGCGCACAGGCGGACATGATGGAGGTAGCCGCACTCTGGACACTGGTGGTGCTATTACAGGGAGGCTGAAGGACCTATCCCCCTCATAATCATCTGCACTGTCAGTCCGCTGAAGGGCCTTCGGCTGGGGACCTGCTGCACTGCAAATGTGAATGATTGCACGTGCTTGTTTGTACAGACTACAGTCAGGACCAAGAGCTGCTTCCTGTTGCTGTGCCAGTTCCTTTGCGGCCACAGTGGTATCATGACGAACCGAACTGGCAGAAGAGAGATTCAATGATCTTGGCTTGATACTTGTTCTGTTTGGCAGAAGTTCTACAGTAGTCTTCAAGCGATGGTGTAGACCCTGTCTTTTGTTCATTGTTGAAAAGGCAGTATTCTGGTATGCTTTTTCATTTCCTGATATGCTCTCAGTTATTTGAAAGGAATCGTCCATCAGTACCTCTGGGGGAGGTGGGGGGAGGTTGTCCTCATCTGTATCCTCTCTGCTCTCAGGCCAGCTGCTGGCTTGTATGACCTTGTTTGTTGTGTTTTTTCTGGGTCTCCTGATGTTGGCAGGTGGATTATCCCAGCTCTGCCCTTGTCGGCTGAAAGAGTTTATCAGTCTCCTCACTGTAGGTGGTTTGGGGGCCTGTGATGCGCACACTGGGTACATCTTGTTTAGTCTTTTACTTGAGCCAGCTCCACAGATTGAGTGCCTTCGAACACTAATCGTGTCCAGCTTGGTTTCATGCCCAACTACATGCTTTCCCTTGACTTTAGAACATCCCACTTCATATTCACTTGCAGCAATTTGCAGTCTTTGTTCTTTAGATAGCATCTCGTGGATGTACAAAAAAGTCTGGCTTGGATCTGGAGGGGATGAGTTGGACCTTTTTCTCATCCGCATGTCATCATCTTCCTCTTCCATGTCATGTCCCTGCTCTTCGTCCTCATCATTTTCAGGTGTGGAGTTACTTGGCAGTATGGCACGGATATTGGCTCCAGAAGTGATGCTGCCAGACTCAGCACTGCCTCTGTGTCTCCTCTGTCTGTCAGAGCCAGTCAGACTGTCATTCTCTCCCCCGATGCCACTGTCCTCACTGTGCAGTGCTGAATCCTCACGATTACTCTTTCCTATGGCAGTAGCCTCTACGTGGGCCAGAACCTGGGCTATTCTTTCCTCCGCATTGTGCTTGGCCTTCATTTTCTCAAATAGCAGTCTGGAGATAGATGCAAAGCACTCAACAGCGTCTTCTAAAGCTGTGTCCCCCACAGCCTGGAATGAACCCCCCACGTGCCTCATCTTCTCTGTGGAGTGCTTGAGCAGTTGCTGCAGCAGGTCAGGAGGACGATCATGCTGACTGTCTTTGTCACTGCTTGATTTCAGTGTTGTCAGAACAGGCATTCCCATCATCCCTGAGGGTAAAGCCATGTAGTCTCCATGTTCTTTCAGCATCAGTTCACCTTCCTCCGCCATCTCCTCAAGAGCCTGGTTGATCTCTTCAAAGCGCAGAACTAAAGCAGACATCATGGGCTGAAGGGACAGCTGTGTGTGCGCAGCCTGGTCTAGCAACTCCAGTAAACCCTCAAATTTAGAGATGTTCGGATTTAGGAACGCATAGGCGGCTTGGTGGGCTCTTACCATGTGTGGTGGGAAGTCCACTCTTGTGATGGAGGATTTTCTCAACTTTGCATTTGACCTTTGTTTTTTCTTGTTTTTTTGTCTTCTCTGCATTTCGTTGACCTGGTTAATTTCCTGCATTTCAATTACACTTTCAGTCACTACTGCATCAACATGGTTTTCCTCAACGTTGGCTTCTGCGTCCGTGACAATCTGGCCTTGGTCTGCCACATATTCTTGGCTAGGGGGCAGAGGAACATTTTCCTCCACCTTGGGGCAACAGTTTTCCTCTCCTATAGGTCCAGGTTTCACACAGCCCTGAGGAGCTTCATCTAACAGCGCATTTTCCAGAGTAGAGCCATTGGCTGGTCTGGAGAATAACTTGCCTTTAGATGGGGAACACCCCATTGTGAGAAGAAAAAAGAAAACTTAAAAAGAAAAAATACAAGAAAATCAAAAACCTTAGTCCAGTTCAGTGTCTGACCAACATCATCTGAGGGATAGAAAGACACCTATACAACCTGCTGGGGAGAGCTTAGAGAATGCTGCTGGGTTAAAGCGGATTGTGGGATTTGTTTCTCTGAAGCACAGATGGTTGCGGTTGCTCACAAACACTCACTCCTCCTTCAGGTTAGACCCTATAAGCCATGGGCAGTAATCAGCTGCTGTTTTTAGATCCAGCCAGTGCTACAGGTGAAGTCCATGAACCTAATTATAAAATGAATGACCATATTTAGAACTTAAAACTGGGACAATTTACCAAGTGAACCTAAAAACAAACTACAAGAGGTAAATATCCTATAGTGCAAATCTTGTTTGTCATAGTTAAAGTGCCTGTTGAATGCTAACGTTAACCATATCCAAGGCAAAATCATTCTCTTTCTTCAAAGAAGCAGCGACTTTGTACTACCTGTATACTCGTTCCTCCTCTGGTGGTGTGGGTCAAAAGGTCAAAAATTGTGGTTGTGAGCATACCGTGAAAAAGGTTTTGATCATGTAATACATTGGTTCCCAAACCTTTTTGGCTGGAACCCCAAAAATGGACATGTAAACAACTCCCCATTACATTAAGTAATTCCCTCTTTTTTTTTATATAAAGCTAATGTGTATTTAAACTGTTTATTTTGGAAATTTGAAAGGATTTCACAAATTATATGCTGTTTTACACAAAAAAATATAGTAGCAACAGTAGCTGTAAAGAGTACAATATCTGGAATTGTGACCAGATTTTCCACAATAAAAACTGGGACAAAATGGACCCAAATTGTGACCTTTCCGCCATGTTGTTTGTAGAAGTCTCATGTAACTGATGCAATAGACTTTTGAGCTTTCTAATTGGTCCAGTCATTATGGAAACACACCCGTCCCCCGATATAGATTTTATGTCCATTAAGTCAGGTCTGAGCAGAGGTGAGCATCAATAAACCGGCTTGTCCTTTCTGACTCAAAGAAATAAAGGAGTTTATATATACAGTGGGTAAAAAAAGTATTTGGCCAAAATCCAATAGAAAGTCTATGGGGAATTGTGCATTTCTGAAGTCACACAATCGATACGTTTTCATTACCGGTAAATTCCTTTATGGACCTTACATGTGAATTACAGTATTTTGAGATCCCTTTCTATAATTCCTATAAAATGATAATTTACCAAATAAAAATATCTAGACAAAAAATGTGTGTTGTCTGAAGGCATTTCCTGATGATATGTTTGGTGCCAAAGTTCAGCCTCTCCATGTGCCGCATTTGTGTTTCAGTGTGACCAGAGTTGGCACGGCGGAAGGCGCAAGTATTTAAGGGACCATGTGTGCACTTTTTGAATGTGCTCCAACATAATGAAATCACATGTATTTGTGTATTATGCGTTGATGAAGAAATAATGTATTTTTGATGCTAACTGTTGCTCTTACTTGTTGTGTCTATGTTCATTTTCCTGGCCCCATAGGACATAGATACTTCAGCAGAGTAGGTCCAAGTGACGCTGCTCCTCCCCATCCTTTGCCTTCTGGACAATATTTTTGGAGGTATTTCGGACATGTTCCATCAGGAGGAAGTCTTCAGAACCACACGCACATTTTGGGCCTCTCTTCTCTTTGGAGGAAGTGTAAGGGTCAGGCATGAAAACGGGTCAGGGGTGAAAAAGGTGAGGAGAATATTCCCCTTCTTAGAGAATTTCTTTTAAATTCCATATCTTAAAGCATCAATCTGACGCATTTTGAGATGCATTTTTTGCCAACCTTGGGAGAGCTGGAGAAACTCGACTTCAGCCATGAGTCAAAAATATTATGGCCTCCTTTTTATGCAAGCCATTTCATACCAGCCTATCACTGGGTCTAATATTTACAGTATATGACGCACCATGTGGGAAAGGCACACAAAGGCTTAATGTATAACCCAAACAAGAGATGGTGGACACGCTGTAACTTAACTCCACTACTCAGACAATACAATGTTGAGAGGCGAAACGTTCGAAGACTTCAACTACTGAGTACAGAAGATGAATCAAGTGCCTTCATTGAAGAAATACAATGTTATGTAATTCAGATTTGAATACATTTATTGGCAAAAGCCTCAATACAAAAATATAGGCCTATATTTTTTTATGTTAGAGTTTTATAATTTGTCTTTTAAGATCACTTCAAAAATGTCTAGCAGCCTACTCTCTAAACCCAAAACAATATCCACCCTTTAAAATACAATTGAATTCATTGTTTTATATAAACATGTTGGAAATAACTATAAAATAAAAAATAGCTGGTTGTGCGAAATACAGCAGATAATATTCATGATGGCATAGGGTGGTCGAGGTCAGCAAGAGGGTGAAAAGGCTTTTGGATTTTACTTCCAAAGTTATGGGTATCCTTAATAGTTTAGCTTTGTTGGTACATTAGTTACACATATTTTTTCAGATATCTTGTTTAGTTTTTGAATAAACTAGTAATGGTGAATAAATCTGCACACACAAAAAAACATTATAATAATCAAATATAGTGAACATCTAATCTATTCACTTTGTGTGAGATCTGTGTGTGGGCAGTTAAGTGGGTCATATTATTATTATTATTATTATTAATGTATTGTTTTAAGTTACTTAATTGGTAAATCCATAGTGGAATATTCAATTGCATTTGTGTTAATTTGGTAATTAATCATGTGAATAAGATTGTTTTAGAAACTAATTTGTAGTTCAAAAACTCATTGGGGCTTTAATGAGTGCGCACCGCGGAGCAGAAAGGAGTTTGCTCCTGACAAGCAGTGTGTAATGTAACACAAATACGGTATCATACTATGAACAGTGTTGCAGTGTGGTCCTGTGGTAAAGTAGCAGCACATTGACGGCAACTCTCACACCTGGAGGCCCTGGGTTCAAATCCTGACTGTGTTGAGGTTGTTGTCTTCTCTTCCAATAAGATCTTATGAGACACAACAGCTTGACAAAAAATATAGGACTGCAGACATAATGCAGTGCCGACCTACACATAGCGTCTTTAGTGTTTAATTAATCTGAAAAAAAAAATTATGTGAGAACATCATTATTGTTAGATAGAAATTACCAGTAGGAAATTACCCATTAACCATGCTTCTGTGGGCCAGAAGGAAGTCTCATTCCTGCCTTGAATGTGTGGGTTCAACTCCCGCCTGTGTGATTGTTCTGTGTAGGGTGTAGTCTTTTTGTTGTCATACTTTAATAATGAATAATGGTAAACCAAAACACTTTTGCACCCATGGGGAGGGCCTGTACTGTAGTCACAGGGAGGGTCACTGTGTGTGAGACCTGGTCAGGAGCATTCAGTATCATTGGGAGAACAGGGGTTTGAACCTAATACCTTCCCATTTCAGGTGGTTAGTTTTCCTGACTGACCTTCCTACTCACTGAGCTACACCCTCCACCACTGCCAGCCATTATGGCATTAATCACACTAAACAAACTAAGATTATCTACAGGCGTAAACCTACCTCCTTGAACGATTAATTTCCCTTTGCTGTAGTTACTTGAATAAGGATAGGAGAAAAATATATTCCTGAGATATATGACCATATTTACATTACATGTTCTTGAGTTTAAAACAGAATACTCGAGTTAAAGAACTATGACTTTATTACCAGCTGCTGTATGTGAGTCTACTGCACATCTGTTCAGCTGGGGAGCTATAGAGTTCTGTCTCTACAGTGGGGTTCCGGGCCATGGGCAAGTCCAGCTGGTTTGAGGGAAGGGGGTATGGGCAGCTGCATCAAACTGTCTGAGAAGGTGGTGGGGCTGAGCTGCTGGAGGACAGTCTGCATGGAGATTAGTAGTAGGGGGGCTGGCCTGTGACCCGTCAGAAACTGCACAGTGTCTGGCCCTAGGGCACTAGTCCAGCGATGAGGCTCTCTGCGCAAAGCCCCCTGCATATGGAACTGCAGCCTGGGCATAAACATGAGAAGCGTGTCCACACACTGGCGGCGCCCTCTGCTGGCCTCCTTACAGTCTTTAAGCTGTTCCAACAGGATGTCCAGAGGTGTCAGGCCCTGGGCGTCAGGGGCAACTGGGGACTCACCACTGCCCAGCAGCAACAGCATGGCTTCAGGACGAACCATCTCACAGGCCAGGTGCAGAGGGGTCTTTCCATCACCCTGCAAAACAAAATGGGCTGTGTTTATTTAGACCTGTACGAGCTTGCATGCACACCTTTCTGCTTCCTTCTGCTTCCTCACAGAACTTGGCCCAACATAGCAGCATTGGGGAGAATACTTTGAAATTGTGTTTAGAAACAGAATACTGAATACTTGCTTTAAAATGTATTTTGTACTGTATAGTGTATTTTGTATTCCGTTACTTTGTCCAGTCAGAGTATTCTAATATGAATACTTTCACGTTGATTTGCATTATAGTTATGTATAAATTGGCCGTGAAATTAAAAACATGTAGCTACGGTTGTTGGAACGCCTGTTCTGAACTTTGGCTATTTACCACAAATTAGGAACTCAAAAAAGGCTTTTAGCAAATGCACAGCAGGATCAGATCACAGCACATGACACCCATTGTTTGCATGAACTCATAAGGCGTTGTAAATCTGCAGCCTATTTTATTTGTGGAGAAAAAACAGGTAATTATTCAACGTTTTTTCTTAATAATGTAATCATTTGAAGATGACTGGGTACTGTGATTAATTCGTTTGATTTTAGGAAAATAAATGTATTCTAAATACTCTCATGAGAAACATAATGTACCAGAATAGAGTTGCTCAAAATTAGTATTCTGAATACATGTAATCCGTTACTACCCAACACTGAGCTTTAGGCCTGTTTGGACCGTGTTGTATTTGTATTGTAAACCTGCTCAGGGACTGCAAAAGGAAACTAGCTCAAGCTAAATCTTAATGTTTTTGCACATTGTCCCTATGGATATAAACTAATATCCTAAACTAAACTAAAACGAACAATACCTGTCCTGTTATAACATTTGTATATATTTAAATGAGATTTAAATGAAAGAGGCGTGCACCTGGCCAATAAACCAAACAGAACAAGAAGAAGAAGAGGCGTGCACCTGTCGGACCCAGCCCTCTCTGACGTCAGGGGCCTCTCTGGGGAGCCGGTGAACTACTTGCAGGATGAGGCCTAGGATGGAATGCCTGTCATAGCGGACAGCTAGAGACAGGTGCGGAGATGGTGTCGGGCAGCAGCAAAAGCGCTCCCCGGGCTCCGCTAGCGCCTCTTCCGGGAAACGTGACAACAAATACTGGGCATAAGCCTGGTGGTCGTGCACGACGGCGTAGAGCAGTGCCTCTGACGGACTGTACGTTTTCTGCGTGTGGTCCTCGTCAGGACAGAGTGCCAACATTGTCCGCATGTCCTCCAGCATCCAAACCGGCTTCAGGTCCCGCACTGCGCGGTAGAACAGCAAGGACAAACAGCGGCGCTGCTCCAGGCTCACGGCTGAAGACATGGCGTCTTCCAGCAGTCACTACTGTCCCAGTCGTCCCTGGACATGAAGAGAAGGCCCCCACGACAGACCCATGGCAGGCAGTCCTCTCCCGGTCGGTCTAAATAAAGAGTCAATCCGTCTCGTAGATACGGGCCTGCATTCCGACACTGACAGCCGCCCGCAGTACTGCCGCACGGCGCATGCGCAGGACCCAGTGGCTTCACAACAGGTCTTATGTTTCTTCATTGTAAAGGGAAAAAATAATAAAGGGAAAAAATAATAAAGGAATGCTTGGCCAAAATCCTAAACTTGAAAGGCTCGTGTGATTCAATAGGCTTTAGATTATAGACTATTGCTAAATATTCAGCCTCGGGTCCCCCAGCCTACTGTCGCAGGCAGTGAGCCTCTGTCCTCCTCACAACCCCTTTGACATGCAACCTGTGGGCTAACCATCTTTCATCAGCAATGAACAGTGGAGTGGATGAGAATTCTGTTTCCTCCAGCGCCTTCAATACCATTCAGTCTGTTTCTGAGGGACAACCTGGAGAAGAGTGAACCCAGGACTACCTGACAAACAGCCCTCATTTTGAGAGAGCCTGAGAAAAGTGAGTCTGACGTCCTGATCTTCAACTTCTGAAGACCTTCTACGACCTGTGGTTGCAACTTGCAACCACATCCTGTACATTGTGGTCTGCTAGTAATGCAGCATCACAGAGAAGGTGAGGAAGAAGCTGGAAAAGGTAATAAGATGTCCAGCTCTGTCCTGGGATGTTCTCTGAACTCTGGTTGGGTAAGAGGGGCCTGGCTAAACTGACATCTATATTTGCTGGTCTGGTCTGAGTCGCAGCCCCTACAGGATTGACTGCTCTGGAGAGCAGCTTCAGTGACAGACTGATCTGCCTTCTGTGTGAAGGAGCATTTTCACAGGTATTTTTCTCTTTTTGTTACAGTCGGACTGTGCGAGGAACACTTTTAGTGCAATGCCGTGTAATGGTAATATTGTTATAACCTATGTGCAATATTCTGATGTTACTCTCCCTGAAATTTCTTGCAATAATATACTGTTCTTATTGTTTTATAATTGTTTGCCTTTTTTAATCTTATTTTATAAAACATACTAAGGTTTTGCTTTTTATATAAGGATGATGTGCACTTGAGGATTTCTTTTACATTTTTATATTTGAGCTTATAGTTTTGATACTTGTTCACCATTGTTTTAGTTTTTAGTTGTTTTTTTATTCCATCATTACGGGTATCATCATCATCATCATCATCATCATCATCATCATCATCATCATCATGATCTGTTTCAAGCAGTCTCAAGAGTTAGCAAGAGACAAACTAACATGTAAGTTTTAACTATTGGGGGAACAAACGCAGAGCACTGGTCACAGGGTGGCAGCAGAGCTCCACAGGCTGCACACAGCTATGTGAGGCGGTATGAGTCATGTCATGATCAGAACAATTGAGTTCATGACTGTACAGAATTGACCATATTTCACTTAATTAACAAAAGTACAATAAAGCCTGCTGAAATCTGAATCAGGAATATATAATAAACTACATTGGTAGCTGGGTTTGTGTCTGGTATTAGCCGGATACATAGTCAAACTACATAGTTTACCTTCATTCATTTGAGAAAGGTAATAACCCATGAGGAGATTTTGAGGGAGTAAATCCTGCCCCATGAGACCACAGATATTCAGAAAAGTTGATTTTAAAACCACCAACGTTCATGTACAAATATCTCCTCAGAGAAATACCATGTAGTAGCCAAAGAAATTGCGATTAGTAATATGAAAACATATGTACAGAAAAGGAACCCCCTAAGGCCTTTCTGTTCAATTCAGTGTGGGGAGCTCTCTGATCGACCATTATGTAATTTCCATTAATCTACCGATTATTTTTACAATTAATCACTTGGCTATGAAACGTGCATGAACATGTTTTATTTTTTTTATTTTATCACATCAAGCTAAAATGGCGCAGCTTGAGGACATGTTGACGGAGTAAACTTAAAATGTAGGTTTGTAGGAGGCTCTTGGTGCAAATTGTGCTTTCTGATTGGATGAGACACAGACAGATATTTATGAAATTTACAATGTACAAAACACTATATACCTTAACTTTAAAAACAAAGTAGGTTTTCATCAAAAATACAACATTTTCATGTCATTTTTGCTCTATTCGAGTCTTTGTTTAGTAGAAAATGATTAATCGATTACTAGTTGTCAACTCTTTCAATAATCGATTCGTTGTTTCAGCCCTAGTACTTTGTATGAAACTTTCCTGTTTCCTATATCCAACTTCAGAACATCCCAAGCATTGATTCAAAGAGCTTATTGGCTTGACAGCGTTTAGTTTTTTTGTCACTTCTTTCTATTGTAACTTTGAATTTTTTTAGTGAATATTAAGTGTAGAATGACCTACTTACTTATAGCCCACTCTTCCTAAATAACGTAGTTGGGGTATTTTACTAACTAAACAGTAAAAGTGTCTGTGTAAGTTCTCAGTCGTACAGGAGTTGTCCATCTTCAATGAAGGTACTTGATTCATCTTCTGTACTCAGTAGTTGAAGTCTTCGAACGTTTCACCTCTCATCCAAAAGGCTTCGTCAGCGACAAAAGTCCCACTTTGGCCGCAGCTGAATATATAGACCAACGGGGAGGAGTTAGGGTTGGCCCGGCTCCTCCTCTCTAATCACAGCTACTCTCACCTGTGGGTAAACACCTTTGAAGTAGATCGTCTCTAAAGATATGCTCACCTCAGTATTGGTCAGTCCTGTCCTATTCATGGCTGATCACTGCTAATTACCCGCCTATTGTTCTTTTGTTGACCTTTTGGATGAGAGGCGAAACGTTCGAAGACTTCAACTACTGAGTACAGAAGATGAATTAAGTATCTTCGTTGAAGATAAACAGTAAAAGTGAAAATATTTGAAAAAAGTGCAAAACAGACAGATGTTAGAAAATGTTTTGATGTATCAGCAAAATTCCAATGGCATACATACATACACATGTGCAGTTATTGAGGAACACTGTAGTCAGCAGCAGAAATCAAGCAAACTCAAATAAACCAAAATCATTAGTAAGTCAATATGTTGAAGTGGAGTGTCTCAAGGACACACACTTTTACTGTCACTATTTGGCAATGAAAAAATCATTAAAAAAACAAAAATAACATAAAATATGCAGGATCCACACATATTCCATAGATTCACTTACACCTGTATTGTATGAATCAAAGCGTCACATTTATTTAAATATACACCGCACCATAGAGTCAGATGTAACTGCATCAAGGGTCTGAATGTTCAAAACATCTGCCCATTTAAGCATGAAATAAACCCTTTCATTTATTGTTCTGATTAATTACAAGTGCACCAAGTTCATAAGTCTTAGCAAACAAATACTGTATATTCTTATATACATGAAATATCCTGCTTTCTGTGAAAACAGTGTATAAAAGATTATAATGTCCTTTTTTTAAGCGTCAAGCCATGGGTGAATAGAGATTGGTGTGTGATACTCATTGCAAATTAGTAACAGTGTGAGAATTGTTTGTTCTTTTTTAGTGGGGAAAAAATAAACAGTAATTTGTATGAAATAGGTATCAAAGAATGTATGTGCTAAAATGAAATATGAATTCTCTGGAAATGTGTTTTACAAATGAACAAATTAAAGAAACCATTAAAAGATTGGGCTTATAAAATTTCGGTTCACTTGTATTTACATTTGCAGCATAATAATATTTGACTGCTGCTTTATACAATATTTGTCGCCCCCTTCTGGTCTTCAGCACAAGCAAACTGTCAGCAAAGAAAACTGTTCTGTGATCACACAGTACTTTCCAGGACCCAGTCAGAGTCTAGAGTGTCTCTGCTGCCCCCAGGGTCAGCCTCCTCCTCACTCTGCAGCAGCGTGCCATTCACTGACATGCTCCTCTTAGTCCAGATGCGGCTAAGGCGGCGTGGCCTGCTGGAGCGCCGGCTCCCAGCGCCCGAGTCCCCCATGTCGAAAGACTGACTGCGCCTGGGCCGCTCCAAAGGCATCAGGAGCAGCCTACTGAGGCGTGAGTCCAGTGTCCGTCCGAGCAGCGGTTCCTGCTCGACAGGATTAGTTAGTTTTACAGAAGCGCTGCCAGATGCTACAGTGTTCCGAGGCTGGTCCCTGCGCAGCTCCAGAGCAGTGAGGGCTCCCAGCAGATGGTCCAGGTTTTGACGGGGATTAGGAGCTGACCTCCAGATGTGGGCCAATGTAGTGTTGGGGCTGTAAGAGTCTCTGGGCATGGAACCGGAGGAAGAGGAGGATGAGGTGAGGCTGCTCTGCAAAGAACCACATTTAAACTGCACCACCTCCTGTTGCAGAGTCACTGCCACCTTTTCCTGAGGCTCCAGGGGCCGCGGAGCCCGCACTTGGGGCTGCAAAAGTCCATTTGGCCCCAGGCGGCCTCCATTTGTCTGTGAGTGTGTGTCAGTCAAACCACTCAGCTTCCCCAGGGGCTCAACCTCCGCCACCTTGTATCTCACCATGAGGATAACGATGAAGACCAGCAGTGTGGCTACGATGACACCTCCCACCACCAGGATCATGGTGCCTCCCAACAGCTGACTGGGCATGGCCTGGCACTGTGGATACTCGTCCAGAGTGAAGAAGTTGGTGCAGCCCACCACATTGGTGGCTGTCAAGGTGGTGGCCGTGTCATCCCAGGCCGCAAGCACACACAGGTCGTAACTCGTCCCAGACACAAGATTAGTGAGCAGGAAGGACTGGGAGGAGGCAGGGATCATTCTGAAGAGAGAACAGACAGGTCAGAGGACTAGCTTTAATAAGGCTGCCATAAAATAACAAAGATGTGCGTAATGAATAAGTTATGAATAATCATTTTGACCCCTAGCTTTAAACAAAATTGCAGTTATTTTGTTCTAGATTATTCTTTGTCACGACTGAATGTCCTAAAGCTAAGATAAGGCTCTCCAATTAGTGCATGTGATACATACAATGATATAAAAAAGTCACCATAATGTCCTGGTCTGCACATTAGTGACTTTTAACCAAATAAACTGTATTCAATATGGGGAAAACTGAAAAAATATACGCTCAATAATATCTCAAAAACATACTCTCTTAATTATGTAGCCAATTAATGAACCATGTATAATCTATAATATAAACCGCAATCGTGCAGGCGGGGCTTAAGCTATATAGGGCGCCGACATTTTTATTTCCCAGAACTCTGCAGGTGGCAGAGTTCACCAGTGTGGACTCGGCTTTTCAGAGTTTGGAACGAGTGACGTCACAGGAAGTAGCTCATGAACATGGGGCTGTGAGCTTTTATAACATTAAACAACCTCATATGAAATTAAAAGGGTGAGACACTGCAGGCAAAGTGGAAAGATGTTTTTAAACATCAATTACAAATTTTTGCAGTAAACAAAATTAAAAAATTTAATTTTTGTCAATTTCACATTATTTATACAATTATAGCCTACATAAATAAGGTGTTATGTGCAAAGTAATTAAAAATATGTGATGTGCAAACTGAAACAATAATACAAATACAAATAAATAGGTCAAATATGATTTATTAATTTGTTTGGGGGTTGCAAATTATTCTGAAAAAACTAACAAACAATTTAAACTTTAAAATATGAAACTGTTTTGGAAGTTTCCATATAAAGATTTGTCTGCAGTGCCCCCTTTAATAAAACGATGTGAAAATAAAATGTATTTATCCTCAATAACCTGTCCATGACGATACGACTCCGTATTGCTGATCATTATGAGAAAATAAAAGTATGACCAAAGTTGTTTCAACACATCTGTTCAGAAAACCATCTTGAGCAGGAGACACTTCTAAAGACTCTTAAACCGGTCACATTTCAGCATTTATTTACATGCGCGCGGAGCCGGGGCTGCCGCAGGCGGAGGCTCGCGGTGATCCACGTGCTCAAAGCGAAACGGATTGTGGGAAATATAGCTAGCGGAGAACGCACAATTCTCCTCTGACGCTGCACTCACACCTAGAGTGGCTTAAGAGAAGAGAGCGGTGAGCTTGGCTCGGCTTTTGCAAACAACACGACGTTTCAAAGAAATGACCTGATCCTGACTGAGATAAGAGACTTGGAAGTACAGTGCCATGTGAAAGTATTCGGCCCCCTTGAACTTTTCGACCTTTTGCCACATTTCAGGCTTCAAACATAAAGATATAAAACTGTAATTTTTTGTGAAGAACCAACAACAAGTGGGACACAATCATGAAGTGAAACGAAATTTATTGGATATTTCAAACATTTAACAAATAAACAACTGAAAATTGGCCGTGCAAAATTATTCAGCCCCATTACGCTGCGTTTACACATAAGCACGATGCGTTACGAATGTCATTTTTCCGTCATTCGTGACGTTCGTGACGTGACTTAACGCATCTCAATGGGATTCTTAACAGAACGCATCAGTTCGTGACATTTGTGACGTTCGTGGAGAAAGTTTTTGTCTGTCAAAAAATCTTCCACGAATGTCACGAATCACCCTCTGTTCGTGGCGTTCGTAACGGAGCGTGTCCTTTCGTGAGGAGTAGTGGCGCTTCGTAATTCAGCGTGAGAGCATTCGTGGAGCAGAATCACTGTTTTCACGCTCAAAATTGACAGAAACACACGCTACGCCCAAAGTAAATGTTGGTACCTGCAGTAGCTATGCCAAGGAAAAGTGTCACAAAGTTGGCCAATCCGCGCTCCAAGCCACGGACAGCACCTGCCGCTGCTGCTCCGCGGGGTGCTGAAAGTGTTCCTCCGACCTTTCTTCCTCCTGGGTCGTACCTGATGTTCGGGAGTTGGAGCCAGACGAGCCCAATGACTCAGGGGAGAGCACGGCCTCTGCTCCGCCTCCAACCCGGTGCAAGAAGATCACTCCACTTTCGCCCAATTCTTGACAGATTTCGGACAGAACGTGAATATTCCTAGTGACCCGTAACAGCCCGTGGCAGCGCGGGACACCACGCAGCAGCGCGGGACACTACGCAGCAGCACGGGACGCATATTCGTGACCGTGCGTAATACTTCGTGCCATTAATCGTAACGCGTAGTAACAGGTCGCAACAGTTAGTGGCGGCGCGTGAAACCTCTGCCCCGAATCAGCAAATTCGTGATCCTTGGCCACGAATGTGGATTTGTAACGCATTGTGCTTATGTGTAAACGCAGCATTAAGATAATAGTTTGTAGCGCCACCTTTTGCTGCGATTACTGCTGTAAGTCCTTGGGGTATGTCTCTATCAGTTTTGCACATTGAGAGACTGAAATATTTGCCCATTCCTCCTTGCAAAACAGCTCGAGCTCAGTGAAGTTGGATGGACAGCGTTTGTGAACAGCAGTTTTCAGTTCTTTCCACAGATTGGATTCAGGTCTGGACTTTGACTTGGCCATTCTAACACCTGGATATGTTTATTTGTGAACCACTCTATTGTAAATTTTGCTTTATGTTTTGGATCATTGTCTTGTTGGAAGACAAATCTCCGTCCCAGTCTCAGGTCTTTTGCAGACTCCATCAGGTTTTCTTCCAGGTGGTCCTGTATTTGGCTCCATCCATCTTCCCATCAATTTTAACCATCTTCCCTGTCCCTGCTGAAGAAAAGCAGGCCCAAACCATGATGCTGCCACCACCATGTTTGACAGTGGGGATGGTGTGTTCAGGGTGATGAGCTGTGTTGCTTTTACGCCAAACATAACGTTTTGCATTGTTGCCAAAAAGTTCGATTTTGGTTTCATCTGACCAGAGCACCTTCTTCCACATGTTTGGTGTGTCTCCCAGGTGGCTTGTGGCAAACTTTAAACAACACTTTTTATGGATATCTTTAAGATATGGCTTTCTTCTTGCCACTCTTCCATAAAGGCCAGAGTTGTGCAGTATACGACTGATTGTTGTCTTATGGACAGAGTGTCCCACCTCAGCTGTACATTTCTGCAGGTCATCCAGAGTGATCATGGGCCTCTTGGCAGCATCTCTGATCAGTTTTCTCCTTGTATGAGCTGAAAGTTTAGAGGGAGTATTTCGGACCTGCCTGGTGTGTTCCTTGTTTTTCATGATGCTCTCTGCGCTTTAAACTGACCTCTGAGACTATCACAGAGCAGGTGCATTTATACGGAGACTTGTTTACACACAGGTGGATTCTATTTATCACTAGTCATTTAGGTCAACATTGGATCATTCAGAGATTCTCACTGAACTTCTGGAGAGAGTTTGCTGCACTGAAAGTAAAGGGGCTGAATAATTTTGCACGCCCAATTTTTCAGTTGTTTATTTGTTAAAAATGTTTCACTTCATGATTGTGTCCCACTTATTGTTGATTCTTCAAAAAATTACAGTTTTATATCTTTATGTTTGACGCCTGAAATGTGGCAAAAGGTCGAAAAGTTCAAGGGGGCCGAATACTTTCGCAAGGCACTGTAATAAACCGATCTGGGCTGTGAGCGGACGTGAGCGCTGTGTTGTGCTGCTGTGTCAGCGTTAGCTGTGTCAGCGTTAGCTCTGAACAGGTCAACTGGTCAACTGGTTTTGCAAAAAATGCAGAGAAAGCTGCCGGTAGAGACGGCGACTGAGGAGGACTACGTTAGCCTCAGTCGAGTCACGGAACTCATGGAGCAGCAGAGGGACATGTTCAGGGAATTAATACAACAACAACAACAGGAGAACTTCAAAGGATTCATTAAAATCATCATGGAATCGACAAACACCCGAATGGATTTACAGACAAAGGACATTCAAGAGCTAAAAACAAGCCTGCAGTTCACGCAAGCTGAGGTGGACACTCTGAAGGAAGAGAAATTGAAACCGATCTTTATAAAGTATGTGCGGTCTGCACATTATCACGGACAAACTGGAGTATCTGGAGGGACAGAGCCGCAGAAACAACCTGGTCTTTGAGGGAGTGTTGGAGTCGCCTGGGGAGACCTGGGCCGACGCCGAGGAAAAAGTCAAACAACTACTGAGGGAGAAGCTCCAACTGCAGCACACGGTGGAGGTGGAGAGGGTTCACCGCGTAGGGAAACCCGACGGCGGGAGAGACCGCCCGAGACCTATCATCACCAAACTACTGCGGTGGAAGGATCGCGAAGAAATTTTGCTACGCGCTAAACGTCTCAAAGGCACAAAAATATTCATAAACGAGGACTACACGGAATCCATCAAGAGGAAGCGAAAATACCTGATGTCGGAGTTGAGAGCTGCAAGGGAAAGGGGAGAGATTGCCTTCTTGCGCTATGAATACGTCCGCACACCAACTCCAGTATAAACACCGGGAAAAACGTTGGACAAATACAAGTGAAAAAACAAGGTAAACATTCCTAATCATTCAACATGACAGACACACAATCTACTGACTTTTCCTCATCAGACAATGAAGACACAAGTTACACTCAAGAGTCTGAACTACAAATATTTTCACTCACAGACTATAAAAAAAATCATCTCAATGATGTGGACCCTGATAGGAACTTTTTCCACAATATTTCTCGTACCTGCAAGTATTATGATGATAATCAAATCTCATTATTAGATAAGCCAGAAAATATGCCAATAGTACATTTAAACTGTATTATTGGCATATAGTACAGTTTAAACATTTAAACTGTATCTGCATATGTGGATATTCAGATATCCACATAAAAGAATATCTGCATAAACATACTTTAAATTTTGTTGAAACATGGATAAAGGAAAATACATTTGAGAATTTTGAGCTTGAAGATTATCATTATCATCAATGTTCAACCAAAACAGAAAACATAAATTAGGTGGTGGAGTTGCTCTGTATGTGCGCAAGGATTCCAATGTAAAATTGGTTGACTGTGTGGAATGTGTGGAAAAAGGAAAAATATATTAGTTTCTTGTATCTATCGAGCGCCGGGTGCAGACATTGAAGTCTTTAACGAACATATTGAAAAAATATTTACAAACGGCAACCACAAAGACATTTTTGTCTGTGGGGATTTAATATTGATTTACTGAAAGTAAAATTGCGTAAGCCCACTGAAAAATGTGTGGACACGATGTACAGTCTGTCACTGTACCCCTTAATTACACGCCCCACTAGGATAACTGCACACGGTGCTACATTAATTGATAATATTTTCACATACATCCTAAACAATATGACAAGTGGTATAGTGATTAATGACATTGACACTGATTATTGACCACTTGCCAGTCTTCTCACTATTTGAAATACAACTAAAAAGTAAGAAAAACAAAGGTAATATAGTAAAAAATGTAAGATTAACATCTGAGCGCTCGATAAACGCCTTCAAGCAGAGTTTGTCTGATCATGACTGGAATAATGTCCTTGGAGAACAATATGTTAATATTGCATATACAAATTTTGTCAACACAAACATTTGTATGATCAAAATTGTCCAGTACTAACGAGCAAATATACACAAACAAATACTTGTGGCCCATGGATGACGAGGGGGTTACTGAATGCATGTAAAAAGAAAAACTCCTTATATAAAACATTTATAAGGAAACGAACATTAGAAACTTAAACAAAATATAAGAATAAACAAGTATAAAATAATAATAATATGAAAGGATTATGGAAAGTCTTAAATCATGCAATGTCTAAAGACCCAAAGGCTTTAAGTTACCCAGACTAAATGATTAAAAATGATGAGAAAATGACAAATGGGGAGAATGTAGTTAGTGCGTTCAATGAATACTTTGTCACCATTGGGCCTCACCTGGCATCAAAAATAGCCAAAACAAACAGTGATGTCTCTCAACACAAAAATGTGAATGTACACTCCTTTTTTCTTATGGCAACAAATGAAAATGAAATAATTAAAATAGTTACAGCTTTCAATAAAAAAAAATCCACTGACATGACTTTGACATGAAAATGATTTAAAAAGTAATACAAAATATATCAATGCCATTAACACATATATGCAATCTCTCCTTTTCAATTGGTGAATTCCCTGACCTCATGAAGGTTGCCATGGTCGTTCAAATTTATAAAAGTGGAGATAATCGTCAGTTTACAAATTATAGACCAATCTCTACTTCCTCAACTATCTAAGATTCTGGAAAAACGTTTTACCGCCCGCCTGGACAGCTTTGTGAATAAACATAATTTACTTAGTTCAGAAACAACAGGTCAACTGCACAAGCTCTAATCAATCTAAGCGAAGAAGTCACCAACAATATTGACAATAATTTGTACTGTGAATATATACCCAAGTATATATTCATAGACCTCCAGAAAGCTTTTGACACTATAGATCATGAAATACTCTTAAAGAAACTAAATAATAATGGGATTAGAGGGATCACTAACAATTGGTTGAAGTCATATTTGACTGAAAGAAAACAGTATGTACAAATTGATGAACATGTATCAGGAGGAATATAATATGCGGGGTCCCCCAGGGGTCGATTTTAGAACTTAAATTGATTCTGCTCTACATCAATGATTTGTGTGAAGTCTCAACAAAGTTAAAATGTATATTATTTGCTGATGACACAACTATACTAGGCTCTAGCAAAAACCTACAACTTCTCATATCAGAGGTCACAACAGAAATATTCCAACTCCAAGAATGGTTTAACAGAAATAAACTATCGTTGAACTTATTGAAAACAAAAATGGTTTTATTTGGCAAACGGAATAGTGATTCAAATCAATATTAACAATGTTCAAATAGAACAAGTCAAGGAATATACATTTCTGGGTGTAATCTTCAATCATAAGGTTAGCTGGAGACCACAAATAAACATTAGTCGAGGTAAAGTGGCGAAAAATGTGGCCATAATGGGCAAGTGTAGATATTTTCTAGACCAAAAGGCTCTCATCACCCTGTACTGTTCCTTAATCTTACCGTACATAAACTACTGCTCAGAGGTCTGGGGAAATACCTACAATAGTCATTTGCTGGTTTTATATAGACTTTAAAAGAAGGCCATCAGAATTGTTCATAAAGTGGGGTATAGGGACCATACAAATATACTGTTCTTAAAACCCAACACCATGAAACTTGTTGACATCATAAAACTGAATTCCCTGCTACAGATATATAGAGCTGTAAATAACCAGCTCCCTAGTAACATACAATTCATGTTTGGTAAAAGAGAGGGAAGATACGATCTAAGGGGAACTCATAATCTGAAAGTACAACGGCCCTCATTCATCAAACTTCCGTACGATGAAATCAGAGCGTATGTGGGGTGTATGAAAAATAACCGCCTGTTTTGGCATTTATCAATCTGAGCGCACCGTACGAGGTGGTGTACATGATACACCAATCCAGCGCAGGAAAACTGTTTTTAACAGCATGAATGAACATCGCATATTATCCTCATTAGTGATTTAAACATGAAACAAGACTACAGCATTAATGTTTATGGACAGACTTTGATTCCATGTTGCGCTGCATCGACATGCTCCTCCACGCCACGGGCCGAGCACAGAGGCTCAACCCGGACCAGAGACACTAGAACCTGGACTGCGGGCCTCAGAGACGCTTACGGTGTGTTTTATATTCATGTTTCGTTTTTAACAAAAGACCGCTGGATGCGCAAACTTTGTGTGGATTCCCCGCCTCACACCCGCGGCCGTGTACCGGGACACCGGGCCTCACCTGGGTCTGCGCGAGGTTGGTTTGAGCGCTGAGACTGTGGACCATATTCCGTGCTCGTGAGTAGCCCGCGCGTCAAACAAATCCTTCGACAGCTCCACAGCTTTCTTCGGTCCGGACGGGTTCGTAAGGTCCGGATTTGAGCGGCGTGGACAGGGTCTGGCGACCGCGCGCTTTCCTCTCGTCAGGGAAATAAAGCACGTCTCGTAGGGCTGTCTTCGGTCCAGACGGGTTCGTTAGGTTCCGGTCGGCTTTCAGCTCTGCGCGCACCTGTTTCTCCCAGAGAAAAGCTCTGCTCAGGCCGAAAGACGCGTAGTCCTTCCCGGCTCCAGCGCTGACTCCGCGGAGCTGCTTTTCGCTGGTTCAGATCATGGTCCAGAGTCTGTACTACAACGTTAAATCCTGGTGGTCTAATTTTATACCATTTTTATATAGGCTACTGCTTATTTAATAAAGGTCACTTTTTATTATTAGCCCATTTCTTTTTTCCCCCTCTTTTTTTATTTAGTAAATGTGATCTTGGATTGGCTATAAGGTTAAAGTGGGTTACTGACAGATTTTTTAATCTTCATGCGCAAAAATATCATATTTGATATGCTAGCTAAAAACAACTATTTATCATTTCCTGGTTGGAGAAATTTGCCGTGTTTTGTGCGTGCGTGCCGTAAAAACCATGGGTGAGGCCTCCTCAGACATGAATATTTTTGGGCGTTTCATTCAAATGACGCTAGGATTTCTCCGTGGCATTTACCATCAGCTGCGCTTGCGTACGTTAAGATGTGAGCGGAAAGCACAGGTTCATAAATGTCACGCGCCCTCTGGCGTATATCGCAAATACACCTACGCATACACCATTTTTTTACGCAATGTTGATAAATGAGGGCCATTGTATCCATTCCACCCAAAAAAGTCATTGTATTACACGGAGAGGAGTAAATCTATGGAATAATTTAGATGAAGACTTAAAAGGTGCAGCTAGTCTAAAAGACAGTATAAGAGAACTGTGTTTGAGAAGTATGCTGAAGACATGTGACCTTGTCTCTCAGTCACTCTCCTTAAGTAATCTATGAACTTGTGAAATACCACATCATTGCTGATATAATCAATTGTCACCTACTCTATCAACCAAGTCTATTTGCTCTGTATTAAAGGAACTTGAGATAAATTACAAGCATTAAAAATGCTGTTATGGCCTGCTTCCGCTGGTCATTACAAATAAAATAGAATTGGGGCAGGCGAGTTCTGGCCTGTTGTAGGGTCCCCCTCTCAACGGGCTCATAAATCTTGTCTTTTTAAAGCACCACTCAGTATAGGATTATAAAGGGGTTCACAACATCAACTAGTTAGGGCAGCAGGGTGGGGGCTCGCTGGTGGGGGGCTACCGCACCCTCTACCAGCTTGCCACATAATACCCTGGCTTTTTAATGCACCTCATAAAAAGGATAAACAATTTAAAAACTACTGACAGAACTATCTTAACCAACATTATTACAGTTGAAGCAGGTATGATAGAAATGAGAAACATGATACATTTGAAGATGATATTTTTGAGAATGATACTTTTGAGAGTGCTATTATTGTCATTGTTTATTATGGTGATGATAATATATGTATAATAAATATGTGCGCTAGTAATGTATGTGTATGTTTATATATGTATACATATGTCTGTATGTGTGTATATATATATATGTATATCTAAAACACTACGACTACTTAAACAATAAGTAAATCAATAGAATGGTGACCAGAATGGTATTATAAGCAATGATAAAAAAAATAAGAGAAAATTATAAAACTAAGTAAATACTCTCAGAAATCACAAACTTTTCTATTTATATTGTACTGTATTGTATTGTATTGTATTTTGAAATTGGGGTAGGCACTTATAAGCTTTCTTCCTTTGGCCTACTCCTTTTGAGGTATTATTTATTTAAATTTTCATTGGGGTTTTTTGTGATAATGTAAATGAAATGATGTAAATATTGCAAATAATAATGCACTGTAAATAATAGCTCAAATAAATAAAATAAAATAAAATCAAGCTTCCATTCATTCCCTATGCTGCCTGGCGACCGGGAAGAAGCCTCCGGAAATCCACAGGAGAGCGGCTCTGTATTTGCATAGCGTTTACATTTTTTCAACGCTATGCAAATACAGAGCCATTTCCGGCAGCGACCACCAACCACAGAACATGATCTGACAGACGCCTGTGCGTAACTGGCTCATGCACTTCAGCTGCGTCTCCAACCCCACCTCCACGTGCTCCTGCACAAGGGGGCTGGTGAAGGAAGTAGAGCAAGCTGAGGCACGGAAAGTGTTTTTTTGCCGCTTATTGTTCCACACCAAGCACCCGTATCATGCCGCTCTCATGTGGATTTTAGGAGGCTTCTTTCCGGTCGCCAGCATAGGGAATGAATGAAAGCTCGCCGCTCTCTTCTCGTCTGCCGCTCTAGGTGTGAGTCCGGCCTAATGCATCCTTGGTAAAACGGGCGGAGCAAGTTCTCATCCGGGGATTAACAACGAACTTGCTGAGAAGCGAACTTTGAATTGGAACAGAGCCCCATCTGAAACCAGTAAATTGGTAAGAGGTCTTACGCCAAACCGGATGTGCGCGTCAGCGTCCTCCATGATAAGAAGCGTCCGAATAAGCCAAATGCCCATTTCGGCTCGCCCGTTGCATTATGGGTAATGGAATGTCTTTTGGCTATTGATAGTTAACGTAAAGCAACGAAGAAAGCTATGATTTGGACCGTTTTAACCGCTGGAAAGTTGATGATTTAAAGCATCTTTGGACGTCGTTACAATATTAGCTTAATGTCTATTTTTTACAACCAGGGCTGCGTACGAAGGTAGACAGACACGGAACTGCCATTCATACGAAAAGATGCTATCAAAAGTGATGACCAGTCCTTGTTCATATAGTTGGAATAACTATGGAATAACTATGTCGTTCCCTGTCCGCGATGGTCCGCTCCTGCCTACGGAGCCACCGTCCTGACAGTTCCCTCGCTTTCAAGATATTGACAACTTAAATATTTGCAAGAAATGTCACTTGAGACTTATAGTCTGTAAACCAATGCCCGTAAGCCTTATAGTTCACGGTTTTGGCTCAATATACTGAATATACCTGAACTCGCTCACACATTTCAATGGCGGTGTGGTTTGTTTGGTAGCTGAAATTAGGAGCCTGATTGACTCACGCATGCACAGTCGAGATGGGCATTCGGCTTATTGGGTTGTTGGTTAGGAAGGAGTTAGGGAAAGTGGCCTGTATGCTAACTATCATAGCCACTTTAGCATAGTGACCTCTGGTGGTCCCTTACCGGCGATTAGGAGCTATGTACCATCCCATAAGCCACTGCGCCAATCCCCCCACCCCCCTCGCCCCCACCCTGAGTGTTTCATGCACAACCACTGTTGATTGACAGGTACACATTTAACAATAAAAAAAATAAAATAATACGATTCTGCACTGCTCTGAGCCTGTTGGCCATGTTGGAAGCCGATTAGGGGCACACCCCCAGAATTTCACGCATTCCTCATATTCCAGAGCACTTTTTTGCGCATTTACGTTTTCGCCGAGACAGAGACGGATCTATGAATACGACAACGAAAAAAGTAAAGCAATGCAAAGAAATAAGGCTCATACCAAGCGCAAAACAGTGGTATTTAAGCTTGCGAATATCCAAAACATCGACCCATACGAGCTCCCTGCAGCGGAGACCTGGTTAGCTGAGACCAGTTAAGTTGGGAAACACTGGTCTACTTAGTGCGGGTCTAGCTATAGTGAGTGACGGGTTATGGTGACCTGGGTGGATTTTTTTTTTGTAATAACTCATAATCTCAGAACATCAAAAGTGGAGACTAGCGGATATGTGTTATAATATGTTAACATATGTTATAATGCCAGCCTTTTTCTTTCTTTCTTGTTTTTTTAAATGAGATCAAAAAAACAAAAAACAGAATAAAACAATTTAATGCCAAAGCCAACATTACAAGTGGAGGACATGAGTGTTTGAAAGAAGCATCACCTGCTTTACCTTTCCCTACTGTGCAGTGGATTAATGGTAGTAGAAGATTAGTCAGTTTACTGAAAGTGCACTTGCTGTATTGATCTTTCACTTCCAGGGCAGATTTCATGATGGACTTTATAGGAGTATTAATTAATATAACATAATCTTATGTAGTTTTACCTGTAGATGAGCACCTCGTCATCGGAACAGTTGTACTGGAGTTGGTACATCTTCACTTTGGGGGCCGTCTTACTCACTGCCCAAGAGACCAGTGCCGACACACCCGTCACCTCCGACACACTCACTGCCTTCTCAGGGGGGCTGTTTGGGACGCCCTTGCTGACCCTGGTGGTGCTTGTAATGTCTGAGAGGCGGGACTTGGGCTGCTCAGATTGCCCAGTGCCATTGCTGAGATGCGGGAGCTGCACAATGGACACTTCCACCTGTGCTGTGGACTCCCCCGCCACATTGGCCGCTATGCACATGAAAGTCCCGTAGTCCTTGGTAGTGGTGATGGTGATGCTCAGAGTCCCATTGGCGTACACAGAGGTTCGGGAGGAGTTTCCCAGGAGGCGGTCATCGGGGGCGAGCCAGTGGATTATGGGTGCCGGGTCCCCACTGGCCTCACATCTCAAGTTTGCGGTTTGGCCTTCTAACACTAGCATTCTGTGAGTGTGCTGCGTGATCATAGGCGGCTGACATGTGATTTCCTCCTCTCTTAAATTCCAAAAGTAGCGCCCCTTCAGGCTGGGGGGAGACGCGCAGGTTTCTAAATCGTCATCTCGATCCAGCCTCCTCAGCCACAGGAGCTCACAGTTGCAATGCAAAGGGTTCCCCCCGAGACTCAGGGATAGCTGTGGGGCATAGGGGGTGGTCAGCATCATGGAGTCCTGGGCACGGGCAAAGATGGGGTCTGGAGGCAGTTTCTGCAGACGGTTTGAGGTGAGGTCCAGTCTGGCTAACCGCTCCAAGTCCTTGAACGTTCCTTCTGGAATGTAGTCCAGCAGATTATGGTCCACACTAAGCTGATGAAGGTTGATCATCTGTCGAACAGAGTCCCAGGGCAAAGACCTGAGGTTATTGTAGGAAAGATCAAAATCCTCCAAAGCAGGGGCCAGGTCTTCAAAAGCCTTGTCGTGTATTCGGCTCAGCTGGTTGTTGTTAACAATGAGGTGTTGGAGGTTGATCAGGCCTCGCAGGTCGTCCTGACCCAGCTCTGTCAGGCGGTTGTTGTCCAGATGTAGAGAGCGCAGTGTCTCCAGGTCACCAAAGGAGAAGGGCTGGATGTAACTGATGGTGTTCCGGGACAGTGTCAGATCCACCAGGTCACTCATGTTGGCAAAGTCCAGCTGAGTAATGCGGAGTATGTAGTTACCACCGAGGCGCAGCTCAACTGTCCCGCGATCGATGTCCGGAGGCACAAACAGGAGTCCTTTAGACGGACAGAGTGTCCCCAGCGACTCAGATAGGTTCTGGCAGGAACAGTATTTGGGACAAGCGTCTATGGCCATGGCTGTGGCTCCCAGCAGCAACAAGCAGCACAACAGGATATCCATGGCCCAGTTATACACAGGGGCCTGTGGAGGACAGAAACAAGTGTTAGCACAGTTAGACTGCTGCATTCTGCATCAAATACTTTTTGATAGCATTAAAAATGAATCACTGTATTTTAGAGCTGTTAGGTTACATTTTGTACAGCACAGACATCCAACCACCAAAACCTAAAATTATTATGTCATGATAGCACAGCACATGATAAAGCATGCAAGTTTACAGTGAAGAGCTCCACATATTCACATCTAGCCACAATCCCGAAAAGCACATCAGATCATAATGGAATGATCTATATTATATGTCGCCGATAATAGAGTTCTACAGTCGAGGCTCCGCCCAGTGCCAGAAAAAGAAATCCCATTTGAAATCTCCATACACGTTGGAAAAATTTTAATATTAAGAGTTTAAAAGCACAACGGACGCTAATCAGTTCTGTGCTAGCTACTGACCATAACGCGGATATTTTAACTGAAAGAAAATATTCCAAAAAGTCTATGAATATTTTGATTATTACTTCCAGCCGCAGGGTGAAGTCTCAACTGTTGAGCTCTATTTGGACTGGGTACCGTTCAAAAGTTTCCTATACCAGTATTTAAGTTAGTTTAGTTTATTGTCCCCAAGGTGAAATTTGTTTTCACAGTAGTACAGGCAGTAAAGCACAAAGACACACACAAATATATATTACATGACAACAATATGGATAACAAAATACAGGTGTCACTGTGGGAGCGCTAGGTGTGTTGATGTCAGGAAATTATTACTGTTGCTCTGACACTAGCAATCTGGAAACGCTCAGTTAATTCTGCCAGAAATGCAACACGATTAAACACAAGTCAGACCAAAGATTTTGCATTTACTTGGTACCAAGGGGGAGAGAGGTCGACTACAGACGGCTTCGCCAGTCAACTCTGCTCTGACTTCCCGCAGTCTAATCTCTCCCCCTGGTCCTTTTATTGAACACACACGCCCATAGGACGGTCTTACAACACATCAAAGGGTAACATAACAAAAAACAGTCACTCGGCTTCTTCCTCCCACTCGGGGAGGGCCTGACAAAACACTCATAAACACTTTGAAGCAGTTTTATGGCTTCCTCTGTCCTGTTTAGACCAAAACTGAGATTACCAAACCAGATAGGTCAATAGGTCATCTTTGTAAACATTATCCCATGAAGGACACCTGGCCCTGGTTTTAAAGTTCACATACCAAAATGGTTACAAACAACACAGTGCACAGGACATGGTAAGTACAACACACATTGATTCATTTAGCACAGTCAACGTTAAATATAATACTCATGATAACTTTATTCACAGAGTTCTTTAACAGTTGATGGCTGTGGGGAGTAGACTCTGTTGTAACTGAGTGACCTGTATCTTCGACCGGAGGGTAATAGAGTGACGCAGTGGGTGGGTATTGTCCTGTATGTGTGTTATGGCTGTACTATAACGATACGTGGTCCATGATACCTGAACGACCCTTTTTTTTTATACCTATACACAATCATTTGTCATCTACAAAGAACCATAAAACAGAACAATAATAGTAATTGATTCCACAAAATCCCCTCCTGGAAACGCCACCATAACGTGGTGGAGGGGTTTGAGCGCCCGAATGATCCTGGGGGCTCTGTTGTCGGGGGCTTCGTGCCCCTGGTAGGGTCTCCCTAGGTCCTAGGTGACGGGTCAGACAAAGAGCGGTTCAGAAGCCCCTTATGAGAGACCAACAGGTTAGAACCATGAGGCCGTCCTTCTGTGGACCCACCACCTGCAGGGGGAGCCATAGGGGGCTGGTGCAATGTGACTTGGGCAACTCAAACGGCTGCCCCCCATGACCCGGCAACGGACAAATGGAAGAAAATGGATGGATGGATTCCATAAAATCCCATTTATTTTCATTTTATATCATTTATCTGAGCTGAAACAGCCGGGTGGCGCAGCGGGGACAAAATATCGTTTTGGATTTGGATAGCAATACTTTTTGCTGCAATACCAAGTATTGATACGTTATCAAGTATCGCAATACTTTCAATACTTGTGTTTGGAGGCATTTTAATCATCCTTCCTTTGTCTTGCAGTAACAGTTACACAGCACTTTATTACATTTTGTGTTAATGCACTTTTCAATCAACTTCATCCATCCATCCATTTTCTTCCACTTTTCCGGGGCCGGGTCGTGGGGGCAGCTGTTGAAGCTGCCCAAATGCACCAGCCCCTATGGCTCCTCCTGCAGGTGGTGGGTCCACAGAAGGACGGCCTCATGGTTCTAACCGGGCCTGTTGGTCTCTCATAAGGGGCTTCTGAACCGCTCTTTGTCTGACCCGTCACCGAGGACCTGTTTGCCATGGGAGACCCTACCAGGGGCACGAAGCCCCCGACAACAGAGCTCCAGGATCATTCGAGTGCTCAAACCCCTCCACCACGTTAAGGTGGCGTTCCAGGTGGGGCAATCAACTTCAATAAATGTAAAATGTCATTTGGTTTATAAACTTTGGACACTTGACGGTTTTCTTTTCACACATTTTAAGGTAAACCTATTGTTTATCATAATTACTTACTGTATCGCAATACGTATCGGATCGGCCCCTGAGTATCGTGATGCGTAAAGTGGATCGTCCTAGCCCTAATAAACATATTAAGTAGCATCCAGTCAGCAGTTGAGAAGGCCAGAACTGATGGTAAAATTACTTTTATTAAGCCGCCCCTGTCATCAACCAACGTAAGAGTTGGGCAAGAACAAATAAACAAAAAATAATTGCCATCACATTTTGACTGTTAGACCTACAGCTCATTACATTAGTTTGCATTTCCAAATTATATATTTTACAATAAACATTTACACACACAAGTCGCTAAAATATATTTCTCATTAACTTTACAAACCTTGCTCCCCAATTGACCGAAGCTAAGTCTTTGTAGTTTTTAAATCTTTTCTGTGGCCTTTTACATGTTTTGCCTTGAACCTTTTTAAACTTTTTTTACGTCTTTTATCTGTCCGTTAGTCTAATTTCCGTTAGCATACTTCAGGTACAAGAAAGTTACCAAAATAAAAGTTCAGTACCGTACTAATAAAACCTTAGACCATAGCTATAATCACAATAGTGTTAAACTACTCTGTTGGCCTTTACATATTATATTTAAAGGAAGACAATTATGTTGTGTTTAATAAACCCAACGCACACTCAGATAAACACACTGTTGTTAAGTGGCGTAAAACTAGTGAAGATGTGATTTGAATTGCCTAAAGGTTTTGTTTGTATAGGTGGAGAGAGTATATTCTGTGTGTAAATGTGCAATTCCAAATAAAGCCTATGTGTTTTCTGTTGAAATGTTTTCTTCAAAAATGTGCTTGTGTGCATTAAAAGCTTAAACACCCAGGTTCACTACGTCTAAGCCCAAAATAGGGGATTTTGAACGTTTGCTGTAGTGGCCCTGAAGGTACAGTTGCTGTCAGAGTTTGGTGGATGCAGGTGAGTCATGTCCTCTCTCTCCTCATTACAGCATAGAGGGTTATCGAGCGTTAAGTCTGGGAATGCAGGCTCAGTGATGTGAATTTGGGATTATGTAAACTGCACCTGGAGTGTGGAGTCTGACAGTGAAACACCCAGACACTCCACATTTAGTGTAAAAGCCTCAGCTGGATCAAGGATGTTCATTGTTCTGTGCTGCTGGCTTTAGGCACCGCCATGAGCTCTGGAAAAGTTAAATTAGCACATCATAGTGTGTTGACAAAACCATAACAAGCCATTAACACCACTTTGATAAAGGAACTTTGGGCTGAATAACAAGATGATGCAACGGACAATAAACTAAATGATAACCATGTTAGTTGTTTTTTTTTATTGTTAGTTCCAGTTAGTTTCCAGACAGATTCCTAATGTCTCATTTCTTCACAGGGATGATGTTATAAGCACATTTCACAAGCCTGCAAGTTCACTGTCAATAAAACTTGCTTTATAATTAGGTGCACCGTGCACAATGCACAAAGGTCTTTTTTCCCAACTGTCTGCTTTTGCAACGTACTGAAAGACAAAAAAAATCAGGTGATGTTATCACACATCTGTCTCATTCTTCAAGTGAGCCAAGCAGGGCTGAATTGAGTCTGTCTCTGCGTATGTACCTGTCAAAGCTTCACCCATTCTCACGATTGGCTGTTTTTTTTCAGATTGAGAGAAAACAGCAGAGGTTTGTGTGGATTAGTCATGGTTTGAGCCGGTGACGACAGAGGCCATATGGCACCCGGTCTGACTGCAGGAAGACGAGCGACTCTGCCATTAGACAAGCCTCGGGCTCGTGTAACTGTTTCCTAAGCAGTTTTTATAAAGCAGGATACATTTTAAACGTTGTATTGCAATTTATTGTGTTTCCCTGTGAGCACCATATTCAATCAGTTGTGACTGGCCCTAGCATAACTAATTGGTGCCCCAAGCAAGATTGGGGCACCTCTGAGTGTCTAAAAAGTAAGATTGTTCTATGCATAACTTATGTTATATCTTTAAAGAGTTCTCAAAATGAGCTCTGGATGCATTAAGACAAGAATCTATGGAGGGAAATTGTGAAAGCATATGCTCCTGCTGCGCAAAAGGTGTTTATAATTCATATCTGGCTCTGTGCTGTCACATTAGTCACCGCTGGAGCAGAGATGTGTGCAAGAACTAGTGGCTAACATTAGCCTCAGCCTTTATGTTTGAGTGGGCCTGAACCGTGCAGCTCTGAAGAGCACCATCTGCCTCACAGTTCACAGCTCTCAGTTTACTCCTCCAGCGGACTAGCCTGTTATTGGCTTTGGGAGCATTGATACTTGGCGAGTCGTACTACAGTCAGCACAGCAGCCAGAGTAACTGTGTCTGACCAGACTCTCCCACTCAGCATGTTCATCCAGGGACATGCCAAAATGCTAACACATGCTAACACGGCTCCCTTCTGGGCTATTACCTCTGAAAAATTAATCAGTGCCATTTTACAGTCTGCTGACAGTGACTCAGATGGGAAATTAGTGCACAAATCAGAATTCAGTGAATACATGTTACTCACTGTGTGAAGGCACTGTGCAGTATTTAGAAGATAACTAGTCCTATTGTAGGCTACTGATATACAGTATACTTCTATATTCTGTGTCTCTAGATCTAAGTAAATGTTCAAACCACAACAGACTGTACACAATGACTTTTCATTTGGCGGCAGTACCTCAGTTGGTCGACCGTTTGCCGACTCATTCCTGATACTGGCTTCAAACAGTCATCATGTTCTTGGATAACACAATGACTCCACTTTGCCCCAGTGTCTGTGAACTTGCTTGTGAATCTTTGCTTGATGTGTGAAGCGCTTTGTGTGACCATAAAATCACTATATACTGTGTTTAGCCTTTTGTGTTGCATAACGTTTGTTTGGTTATGGCAACACAATGATGAGCGACGATCAGTGATGTTTAAACCAGTGAAGTGCATGTTTCCCACACCAGGACTGAACAGTATAGTCTATGGATGAGATTAGGTATTTTGCAGTTGTACAGCACATTGCACAGCTATTGACAGGAGGGACAATGGTAATGTTGTCTTTCCTGTATCTTTTTTGTCAATAGACAACTATTAACAGGAAATACACAGTTCTCTCTCACAGTGTATTTAGGTCAGATGCCATACCTGAAGGGTGCTGTCTCTTTGCCATAGGTTCTCTCCAGGCCAGTGTCTCCTCTTCCTTTCCGCTGAGACAAACTGAGCACCTACAGGGCATAGAATAACATTGTTTTTGTTTTTAATAAATGTCTAGGGTACCAATAACTTATCAAACTAATCACCAATTTTCTTCTGCCTGTTTTCTGCAAACCCAGCTCAATATCTGCACAAGAGTCTCCCAGCCGCTGCTTTGCGGTCGCCCATCAGTTGGACATGGTTACCCAAATGGGTCAAATGCAGTGAACATATTTAGAAACAACATATCCCGTCATGTTACACATTGTTAATGGAAGTCACCCTCTGCAGAAGTTTTATGAAATGATAAATGGTTACCATGTGTTGTCAGAGCTTGTCTGATTTCCCGTTAGTCTCGACTGCACTAAATAAAATATTCAGCAGTACTTAAGCGCTCTTGTTTTGGTGCTGAATTATGGCCGGCTCTGACCCCTGTTCCACACTCTGCTCCCATTAAACATACAGCTCATTCGGTCTCCGTTCGGATTTCACTAATGCACGTCTAATGGGGCATCTTTAAGTACACACACATTTCCTTTTAAGCGTTTCCGGACACTCTGTTGTCAGAGCACAGATCAGCATGCTGTATTACATCAAAGTTTTCAATCAGGAAGCTGATACAGTTCCTGGTGTAAAATCAAATCATTTTGTTATTATCTGACTCCTTCATACAGTATTGTTAAGCCTTTGGACACGGTGAGGAGATGTTAGAAAGAAAAGTCCTCTCCTCCAGTTGCCCCTCTGCTGTGTGGATTTTTACACATGCATTTTTAACAAAGGTCCTTGTTGGAGCTGTTTTCCCCTTAAAATACTGTTACAGATGAACTGTTTCTTTGACAAAATCACACTTGTTGTCAGCACAGATACACAGTATCTGTAGCTCAGTCTGAGCTACATCCAAGTCCAACTCAACATCACATTTGCAGATAACACCGCACTTACTGGCTTAAACCCATAAATCTGTCTAAAGCACTGAGGTGGATCATCTTATCCAGTGGTGGCGGCTAAGACCTAACAGATTATTAGACTTCAGATGAACAAAGATCACACCCCAGATTCAGGTAAAAAGATTTGCCTGTAATAAGATTTGCATATCAAATGTGTGAGCACATTATAGCGCACAAGTCTTAAATGGCAATAGTGTAGGCTAGCAATAGGCCTTCTTTGCAATGTGCAATGTGCAGGTATTCTTGTAAAAAACATGACTGAGAGGACAGTCCCTCCACTTCGGGGAAGATGGTACTTTTATTGAGTGTTTGCAAAGGAACTGGTAAATATTTAAAGACTCTTCTTTGCAGAATATGGGCCCCAGCGCTCAGATGATGGCAGAGCAGCAGGGGACACGTGGCATGCTCTGCTCAAATATTGATTCCGCATAACAGAGGGGACATGTAAGCTGTGCTGGAGTGAGTGGCAGAGTCGTTAGCAGTCAAATGTCCTCAATCTATGCCACTAAAGAAGACCAGCGCAGTGATTGTTCAACATATTAGATCTCACAAATTAGGTAATGGTGAATTTGACAATGACGAGGGTGCAAAGAGGTTAAACAGAGCTGTGAGACTGAAGCTGCTGCCACCTGCCAATCAAAGGTGTTGCAGTTTTTAATGTGTTCTCGTTTCTTTATCATTGTGTAGCATCTGCAGAGTCACATCATTCAGTCGGATTTTAAAGTTTCTGTGGAATTAGTGTCCAATATAGAATGCATTCTTACTTTATAATGCAGCTGTTTCTTACATATTTCAACATAGAAAGCTAAGCTGTAACAACATTGTACATCAGTTCCATGCACTTCTGCACTATTCATGAACAGGGTTGCTAAACACGCGGAGCATCGTGTGTTATGTAATTTTCCCTGAATCCAAGCAAGGAGCTGCAGAGGCCGTTGTAAACAAACTCTAAAGTAAAAATATCCGCACAAGTGCGTGCTCTGCCATTTTTGTTGTCTTCATTAAAAGCTAAGTTTCACTGCTGTGCTCTGACCCACTTGGAGCTCCTCAGGCTGCCGTTCTGCAACTGCCAGCATGATCTAAATGGTTGGGGCTGTGGTGCAGTCTGCCAGCGCCCTAAAGAGTTTTCATGACCCGGGAAAAACAAGGTGTAAAGGATTTATAAATCTGCTTGAACAGATGCAAATAATCCTGTTGGTGCCAGATTGATCAAACAATTGTGTGCACTCCCACGCCTGAATCACATACTGTAGATAAGACATGGACACTGCAGTAGAAATACAACAGCGAAAATACTACAGAATGCTTGAAGTTCAGTACACAACAGTATCTGGCTTCTTTGAGGAGATAAAACTATTTTTAGACTTGGCTCTGAGATTTGGAGCAACTATCTTGGCCAAAGTATCAGCTGGTGCTACTAATTAGACAACGGCTCATAACGGACTGTGGGCTGTTTCTCTGAACTTTGATGTGATTCAAGGCTCTGGGGAAGTCCTTCAGTGAAAGAATGGTGAAATTAGGCCAACACTGAAACAGACATCTCAGAATGAAGAGGCAGCGGCGGCTCGCACCACGTTTATACTGCACTTCACAGCTTCACAGCTCAGGGAGCTAAATATCTCCCTAAGAGAGTCAAAACCTCGAACAGCAGCACTCAACTTCCTCAGTAAATCTCTAACAGTGGTTCCCAAAGTGGGGGTTGCGGGACACTGAAGTGGGGGTCACAAGATGATTTTGAGACAATATTATTACAGGACATTACATAACTTGAAATCATAACAACGCCGCCAAAGAAATTACTTTCTGTTTTGATCCAGCCCACCAAAATAAAAGCACCATCTTATTCATTAGCTCAGCAGTTCATTTGTTCAACTTTCTTTCTGCCTAACTATTAACAGACAAAACACTTAAAATGTGTCTATTTAATTATATTCTTGTAATGTTGCAAGTACCTGCTGAACTAATCAATTAGACGAGCTGTGTGCTTTTATTTTGGCGTGCTGGAACAGGAAGTCACTTCTTGGGCGGCGTTGTTATGATTTGAAGTCATGCACAATGTCAATTCGATGTATTTTTGATTGAAAACAGCATATTTTAGTGAAATTAAGCCAAATATCAAAATACAGTAACCAGACTAACATCATTAACCCAGATTTAAAATGTTTTGCAACGTAGATCATTTTAAATTCTAATTATGCTTTACAGAAGGAGGTCCTGAGTTGTTGGTTGAGTGATTTTGGGAGCCTCTGCTTAAGAGGGGTGTGATTGAGAGCAACAACCCCAATCAGACCCACAGGTCCCCCTTTTGGACATCTGTAGTACCCAATGTGTCCATCACAAACACCATGGCATGTCCAAACAACAGTATCCCTCAGTGGGACGAGGGACCAAGACAAGCTCAATGACTGGCTCTATTGTTCTGTTACCTGTATTTTGGGGCGCATGTTTTAGACACTGCACATAATCGATCAATCTTGCACCAAAGTCTAAGACATATTGGTTCCGCTTGATAATATGTATTCATCATACTTGATGATACATGATCCCAAAAGCAGCGTCCACAGAAAACTCCGGTGGCAGTGGATCTGAGTGGGACTCATTAGCCCGGGTCCCAGGAGGACACAGCAGTTTGCTTCAGCAGCCAACACTGTTCATTTATGTTAGCTTTACGAGGCTGCATTTAGCCATCTATCTGCCAATTAGCTGCTTCTACTGGCGAGGGGAAACACAATATCCATCCATTATGTCTGTTGGCAGGAGGCAGCCGACCCCACAGGGCCGCCTCGGCTCAATTTATTACAGTGATAGGCCATCCTCCCCTGGGCGTTGAGAGTGCACTGAGCCTAGTGAGACACAGCCAACTCCTATATAGCACCAGAGTTCACTGCAACAGGCAAGGGGACATATTCTCAAACCCATGAACCGCTTTCACTGTTCTACACCTGCATTTACAGCAAAAATGTCAATGAATTAAAAACAGCAATTGACCAGATTCGATCAAAATTAATTCTGCGGAAAGATCCTCATTTATGTAAAGTTCAAGCATTCGCCACTTGAGTCTAAAAACGTGTGCTTGTTTTTAATGATGACACTGCAACAGTACACATTAAGAGCTTCCTGGTGTTGGTGTGACAATAGTACTCACTGTCTCAATCTTGAGCTGAGTTTACAGGAACACAGCTGTTTGACGAGCTCCTCAGCCATCCCTGCAACACACAATAGCAGGTATTAGGTTCCATCATAATATTAATTTATTTCATTGACCTCTCATTTAATCATGTCCCACAGGGGAACCTTTTGCACATGCCTTTAGTTGTAGGGGAAAAATCTAAGCGACCGGAGGAAATCTACGCAGACGCGCGGAAAAGCATGTAAACTCGACGCAGGAAGAGGAATTGAACCCGCTGTCTGGCCGAGCAGTGAGCGCAAACGGCTGTGTCACTGTGCCACCCAAAATATCACTTTAACCCACCAATAGTTAGACGTAGTAAAGATTGCAGTGCATGTACAGAGTCACTGCCAAGGCTCAAGAATCCATCAAATCCGGTCTGCTTTAATTCTGGCACAGGGGTCTCATTTGTCTTTTCGCACTGCGCTTCTGAGCAGGAAACCCCTCAACCCTGATTTCTGGACAAACTGAACGCATATATAGTTTTGATTTACCCTGTATTAATAGATATCAGCATATCCCTTTAATCAGTTTGGTGCAACCACAGCGTTTGGAAGATTAATGTCAGTGCTGCATCTGCATTCCTCTCTGACAGAGGCACCACAGACGCCTCCAAGGTTTGCGTTAAAGAACGACTTCTCGTGCTACTCTCATTAAAAGCATCGCTGCTGGAGTTGACAGTGAGATGCCAGAGCTGAGCTAAAAATATCCGCTGTGCTTCTGTTCTAAATCCCACGTTTGAGCCCCCCCGATTCTCAGCGCACCACCAGGCAGTGTTTGGTGTGTAGCGACAGTGAGTGTGAGTCACCCACTGCACGGCGACTGCACACATGTCAACAACCACAACACGTATGACCAAACAGCAGCACCTCTGCTCTGCAACAACACATGTGAGTAAATAACTCATAACACGATAGGCAGGGCTCCAGACTGGCATCCATTTGGGTGCTTATGCATCTACACATTTTATGGGTACAACCAAAAGCGGTAAGTGTAGCTGGTCTATTAAGTGCAGTGATGAATGACATTTAGCATTATGTAAAATATATGCTTATAGAAGAAACAGTGCACCTACATGTCCTGGTCCATATCAACATACCAATTTAACTGACCGAATAGGCAAGGCAAGGCAAGGCAAGTTTATTTGTAGAGCACAATTCATACACAAGGCAATTCAAAGTGCTTCACAGTTGCATAAAATTACAAGAAAACAGATCAAATCAATCATTAAAACATCCAACATAAACATTTATCAATGACAGTAAAAGGCAAGAGTGCAGATAAAATACTTTCAGTTTTCATATGCTCGGGTAAAAAGAGCTGTTTTCAGCCTGGATTTGAACATTGTCAGAGTTGAGGCCTGTCTCACATCCTCATGAAGACTGTTCCAGATTTTAGCTGCATGAAACTGAAACGCAGCCTCACCGTGTTTAGTCCTGACTCTGGGAACCACCAGGAGACCCCTCCCTGAAGTTCTCAGGGCCCGAGATGGTTCATACGGCTCTAACATGTCAGAGATGTACTTTGGTGCTAAACCATGAAACGACTTGTACACAAGCAGAGCTGTTTTAAATTCTATTCTCTGAGTGACAGGAAGCCAGTGCAGAGACCGGAGCACTGGACTAATATGGTCATATTTCCTGGTTCTTGTCAGGACTCGAGCAGCAGCGTTCTGGATGTTCTGCAGCTGTCTAACAGCTCGTTTAGAAAGGCCAGTGAGCAGGCCGTTACAGTAGTCTAACCTGCTGGAGACAAATGCATGGATGAGTGTCTCCAAGTCTGGTTTTGACACTATTCCTCTGATCTTAGCAATGTTTTTCAGATGGTAAAAAGCTGATGATGTTATTGCTTTGATGTGGCTGTTTAAGTTCAGGTCTGAGTCCATGATTACTCCTAGATTTCTAACCTGATTTTTTGGTTTTAGAGAGAGAGACTCAAGGTGACTGATAACACTTTGTCATAACAGCACATATACAAATACAAGTATATGACAAAACAGTACAACAACATGGTTGTACAACACCGTACATGTGTGTTTAACAAATAACAATTGAGCATTTCTACACCTGTATTGCATTTACCCATGACTGGGTGTAACTTTGACCACACTGTGCAATGACCAAACAGCAAAGGATTTGTGTTTTCTTTTTGTCCCGTAAGCTTTATTCAACAGAGCAGGGCGAAAAGTGTAAATGGAAAAAACATTTTTGGGGCACTGCAGACTCTTGGATAAAGTGTCAGAGTGCTCTGATGAATGATGGCCAGGGGAAAGTCATTTATACATGAACATATTATTGATCGCCCCACACAGAATAGCCCACTGTCCCTGCAGAGCTCTGTTCATTAATTCATGATGTGTGATCTTATCGCGTGTCAGCACTTCCTCCTCCAGTTCACCTCAGCAGGTCTGTGTTCAGAGGGATTGTCCTCTGGTGGTTTCGTGTTGTGGGAACTAATACCTCTTCAGCGTCTTTTGAATAAAAATGTAAAATATTTGTGCATGTTAGCACACAGTACTGCTGCGCATGGGCAGAGCAGCAGGGACAAAGGTAGTTTTGGGGAACTAAATTTGCATTCTAAACACTTTCCCTACAGAAGAGTCCTGGTACTATGGACATGTTTGGAATAATGCTTTAGACTTAAAAAGTGCTTTTCCAGATGTTCAAATACTCTTTACCATTTTTTGCAATATTTATTCACTCCATACTTAATGGTGTTAAGCAACTATTGTAGCCACAGCTGCCCTGGGGTAGACTGATGGAAGCGAGAATGCCAATCTGTGTCCCTCCGACCACCACCAACCACTCACTCATACACTACATTCACTATGGAGTGTGCCTTTACTATCCGTTGAAGGCACTTAGAAAAGACGCCAATACATGCTCAAATGTAATTGTCTAATTTAAAACGTGGACATCAGGTTTTTGTTGGAAACATGGGAAAGTTCAAAAGGTCATTTATTTGTATTCGAACAGTAATGTCAAAAAGAGCAAAGATTACATGAAAATGTTGTATTTTTAATGAAATACGACTTTGAGGTTAAGGTTTATCGTGTTTTGTACATTGTAAATTTCATGAATTTGATATGTTTGTGTCTCAGGACAATTATCATCCAATCAGAAAGCAGAATTATCTCCTCTCATAATGTTGCCAGAATCTACAGATTAAACCAGTTTTGAAATACACATAAAAGGATTCTCTCTCACTTCCTCAATCCCAGCTCCAGTACCCGATAAAGTCCCAATCAGTGCCAGTGCAGCGTCCAGTCGTTAAAGCTCAGTGGCTGAACTCTGGAGGTTCTCGGCTTTCAAATGAGGAACGCTTGTTCACAGAAACCTGTGCTTGTGTTCATGGGCAGCACTAAGAGCCTCCAACAAACATTCACTTTAACTTTACTCCATCAACATGTCCTCAAGCGGCGCCACTTTAGCTTTATGTGATAAAACGTTTGAAAATAATAACATTTTCATGCACTCTTCACAGCCAAGCAATTAATCCCAAATAATAATCTGTAGATTAACTGATTACCCAGATGGGTGCTGTGGGGATGCTGGTGGGACCGAGGGGTGCTGTAGTGGGACAGAAGTGGGGCACAGAATGGTGCTACGGGACAGTTGTTGGGTGCTGTGGTGGGATAGCGGGTGCAGTGGGGAACAGAAGGGTGTTATGGAAAGTTGTTGGGTGCTGTGGTTGGACAGCGGGGGCAGTGGGGAACAGAAGGGTGTTATGGAAAGTTGTTGGGTGCTGTGGTAGGACACGTTGTTGCAGAGGAGAAAGCCTGTCTCCATGGAGATGCCGCTCTGGGCTTGATACGATGACTCAGTGCTTCACACTTTCCAATCTGCTGCCATTGAAAATCATGAATATACAAACAAGCTATTTCCCACACGTCTACGACAGGGGGTGCTGGTGGGCGGACTGACTCACTGACCACCTCATTCTCTCACAGAGAACTTAACGGATCTCATTCAGACATCGATCATAAACGGAATCACACCATAGCAAAGCACATGGTAGGAACCAAAAAATAAATAAAATCAATAAAAGTTATATATATATATATTTATGCTTTGTACTGGAAATGTAAAACTATTTGTGAGCATTTCCTGCAGAGTGGAGAACAGTTACCGCAGCACACTCCCCGGGACCAGGCATGTCACAGTGAGGAGAGTAACAGCCTGATCAGATCAACTCTGAGTCTGGACTAAATGTTTGGTACTTCTCTCAACCACATAAATGTACCTTGGACATACAATGTATGTAAACTACAGACTGCCCATGTGTGTGTCTACTCTCAGGAATAGTGTCAGATGGGTGTGGCCTATAAGCTGGAGCGGCACCTTACTCGTACAGGTCTGGCTGGATCAGGACAGGCTTAAAGTACGTCAGAGACATATGTGCCATTATTTATAGGCTGCAGATCCGCTGAGGCCCAGGGGCTGCTTAGACCATTCATTAGAACCCAACCTGTCCACCATGACAGACAGAAAAGACTGCACAAACACAGCTGTAGGCCAGTATGACTTTTGTCAAGTTTTATATTTCCACTAGTTTTCATCATATGTTTAATCCAACAAAAAAACATGAATTAATAAAGGCTAAAACTATAAATACATCTTTTGTTATTTTGTTGATTAATAAAAACAAAACCAAAAATGTACAAAACATCTAATAAAACAGTTGTAAGACTCGTTGTAAGCTGCTCACAAAAAGGGTGTACAACTTTCAATCCCAAACAATCCCAAATAGAAAATTAAACATCCCCATCTCCTTAGTGTCTGAAGCCATGCTATATGAATGATATATATTTAACACATTGTGGTTCACTTCAAGTTGATTAAATTAGCTTCAATCGATGCATCGGGCATCTGTCAAGCTCCTGGTCTCCTCCCTGGGGAGGTGCTCTGGGCACGTCCCGTTGGGAGGAGGCCCTTGGACTGGATCTTGGAACGCTTCTGGATCTCCCCAAGAGAGATGGAGGAATTGTGCAATGAAAGGGAAGTCGGGGCATCTCTGCACAGACCCCAGACAAAGGAAAATAGATGATAAGACATTGTTATTATGACGACAACTCACTTTTCTTTCTATATGGGCGTTAATATTGTTTCACTTGATTGTTATTTTGCTGTTTTCAGACCACTAACTTCCAAAATGTTTTATTTCAATCCAGTTGCTCTTAATTGTCCATCCCAAATTCAACCCCAGCACAACTACTGCAGAAAGACAAGGCTCTCCATGTCATGGTTGGATGGTGGAGTGAGGAAAAATAAAACCCAAAATGCAGGACTGCAACAAAACTGGTGATGTTTAATAAATGACGAAAACCAAAATAACAAAATCCAGAGAAAACAACTGACATAGACAATGACACGACAAAGGACAAGGGAAACACAGGGGTATACAGGTGAAACACATCAACAACAACTGTGTCCACAGTTGTTGTTTTTGAGCATTCGTAAAAGTTTAAACTCTATATTGCCCATGTAACAGAGATTTTTTTAAATGAAAAAATAAATAATGAAGATAAGGATTAGCTGCTGCTGACTGGATGCTCTGTCATCTGGTGAAGACTGACTAAGTCAAAATGCATTGCCATTGAATAAAACTATTTTTGAATAGTATTGACAAGATGCGTCTTTACTTTCAAAATAAATAAATAACAGTTTCACTTTTTCTGTATCAGATATCATAAGAAGTCGGAAGAAATCGGAAGAATGCAAACACTCCCAGAAGCCACAGTTTTCGCAGTAGCAGATGGTACAGAGTAAAGCCAAGTCACAGCATGAGAGATTTTTGGGAGTGCATTTAATATTTTTGTGCAAAGCAGCCTCCGCTCAGGATAATTGTTCCTAGTGTTTTGGGTTAGGCGGAGTCCATGTATATGACACTTTCTCGCCTGGGACAGACAATAAATTCACCCAATCTTTCCCATTCATTCGGGGTTTAGCGCAGCAGTGAGATGAAGAGAAACAAATTTCAGATGTGATTAGAGCGGATTAGCCGTTTCACTGCGGTGCACAGGACAGGCAAAGGGGTCCAGATTAATGCCCCTCCCCCGGTCACCGCCTGCAGAAGGCTATAGCATGACTCCGAAATATGTGTTGAAAGGTTTAGGGCTAAATCCATTAAGGTCTATGTGTAATCCCACAGTGGCAGAGGTCATCTCTGAGTGGGCAGTATTCACCTGCTCTGTCTCTCCCCCTGCCGCTTTGCCCCTCCCACTGCCGCACGGATTCAATAGTCAGAGCTTTCCAAACACACGGGTCAAGTCAACACCTCCAACTGTGTCGGCAGAGCACAACATTATTAGCCTGATGGTAACTGGTTAAGTGTCCAGGAAATTTGATCAGACAGAATGTCTCCATACAGAATTGGATCCATATAATGACTATGATATTATTGAAGGCTGCATAATTGTGCATAATTGTGTACTTGTTTGCAGTGTGAACCTCAAAAACCAACAGAAACAACACTGTACAATACACACTAAAGTCTGTTTCTCTGTGCAGGAGAAACCTTTAGACTGCACCTCTTGATGATTTGTGGATTTGGTTGCGTGTTTAGAAGCCATTTGCTTTTTAACTTTTGCTTTTTCACAGATTGAGTTATCTTTTCCTCCAGAATTGGTAGGAAACGGTAGCGCATTAACCATGGGCGTCGGAACCATTCATTGTGAGGGGGACGTGTCCCCCCCACTTTTGAAAAGTGGTTGATTGGTCCCCCCCACTTTCACAACGTGAATTTTCATTGACTTTACATTTACTAGTTTAGACTGGACCTTTTCAATAGGCTCCCCGAGGCCAAACAGTTAAATATGACCCGCGCCTTATTTTCCATACATTTAAAAAAATATGTATTGGCATTATCCCATTATCCGCGCCAGTATCGCGTCGCTCCGCGGCGCATACGCTCCGCTTTGCGTAGCTGTGTTCATGCGGCTCCTCACCTCAGAGCGGCTGAAATGTAAACATGTCTCTGTAAACCGCTGAAAAACGGCTAAAGTGAGAATACTGAGGATTATTGTTGGACGGACGGACAGATTTGACCACACCGAAGCACAAGGACTCGTGCATCGTGTTTCCGGAGTTTTTTACGGATTATCACATGGAGGAGCAGGGCTTTTCGCGTCCTCGGCAGGTGGACAGCGTGTCTTCATCGGTACAAAGGGCCTGACCAGTAACTTTAAGGTAAGGAACATCAGTTTTGGACGTGTTTGTAAAGCGAGTGATGAAACTGATGTAGCGTGAGTTTGGGGAAACTGCCCCGGGCTAGCACGAGTGTTCAACCGGTCAATACGCCGTTAAACCTCGCTGTCTGGACTCTAACTTAACCAAATAACATCTGAATTATTCATTTGACGGATAAATGTTTGCTTCCTTTACCCCTTGACTACACTGAAGCTAAATGTGGATGCAAACACGAGCGCCGTCTCATAAGAGCTTCATTCACTGAGTTTTTTTCACAAAGCGTCATGAAGCCAGGACTGTACAGGAGAACAGCGGCTCCACAGGTGTTTGGTTATCCGCCCTATATGTCCACCCAGCTGCCAGGAGGAGGCGCTGCTGAGCCGATCGAGTCTCTCACGTATTCTTGAAGTAGCGCTCGATTTGGATGTAGTCCCGCTAAAGCAATAACATTGCTCTGTGTCCTGACCTTGTCCCACTGTAGTTCTTGATGTTAAGAAGTCGACCCCCTCCATTTTTGAAATGTGTCCCCCCCACTTTCCAAACGCTTCCGACGCCGCTGGCAGTAACAAGGTCCCGGGTTCGATTCCCACCTTTCCGTGTGGAGTTCTCCCCGTTTGCATGTTCTCCATGTGTCTGCGTTTCCCCAACCACTAAAAACATGTACAATAGGTGAATCCTCCAGCCAAGTGATACTGACCATCAGCCTGGCTCCACATCTGAATATGGGTCCCCGGGTGCTGCCGTTGCCCACTGCTCCTTAGTGGGTCGCCCCGGCGGCATCAAAGGATGGGTCAAATGCACAGGAAAGATTTCCCTATGGGGACATTCAAGTATACAGTACAAACCCAAAGGGTGACTGATCCACCCCCAGGCTTAACAGCTGGACAAAAGAGCTTTTCGGGGCGACGGTGGCGCAGAGGGTAGAGCGGGTCGTCTCATGATCGGAAGGTCGGGGGTTCGAATCCCGCCTCCTGAAGGTGCACGCTGTCGTTGTGTCCTTGGGCAAGACACTTCACCCACCTTGCCTCCAGTGTCTGCGTACATTGGTGTATGAATGGGTGAGAGGTCCCTTGCTGTAAAGTGCTTTGAGTGCCTAATGTAGGTGGAAAAGTGCTATATAAGTTGAGACCATTTACCATTTTCAATAAATTCGGTTCCCTTTCTTCTCCAAACGGACCTTCGTTCATTCCAACTAAAAGGGTCTATGGTGACATGCACAAGTTTAGTCGTAGCATTTAGACAAGACTCATTTGTGAATTTTGGAGACAAAACACAGAAGTTAAAATACAACTTTTTGGCCAGAGTGAGCAAATAAGAAGAAAGAAGGTACACAGAGTTTTATAAAAGGAACTCTGTCTAACTGTTCAGCATATTGGACCCCCAATGGCTGCAGCCACTGTCACAGTGAACATGTCCTGGGTAGAACAAAGAATGGGTTCCATAAATGTCCAACAAATTCTGGGGGGAAACGTAACACCATCTGTGGAAAAGCTGAAGTTCAAAAATTAGATGGTTTCTGCAAATGGGTGATGATCATAAACTCAAAATCCCCAGTAGATTTTCATCAAGAGGTGCAGTCTGAAAGTTCTCCCATGGCCTTCACTCCCTTCACTTCACTCCCATGGCCTTCCTGACCTAAACATTATTGATATTCTGTAGATAGACCTTTAAAGAGCAATGTGTGCAAGACGGCCCAGCAATCTCTCAGCTCAAGATTTTTGTCAGGAAGAAAGGGCAAAATTCCCTCGAATTAGGATTGAAAACCTCTTAGCTGCCAAGAAAAGTGTTATACTTGCCGTATTGGGGGCCACGAGGCATTAGCTCTCCAAAAACAGTTTAGAACTGTTTTAAAACTGTTCATGTTTCCTTGACCTGCTGACCTCCCTGTCCTAAGAGCACCCAGGCACACACAAGATACTGACATTAAGTCTCCCCCCCACAAGCTTTCTTACTGATTACAGGTTCTATCATTAATTGATTGCTAAAGTCCAAAGCGAGTTACATTGTACTCATTGCACTCGAATAACACCTCCAATATAATGTACATCTGAACATAGCTTTATTCCTCAATCAATACCATTGATAACGGATAAATAACACAGTAAAGTCCTCCATTCAGGGGTGGTTGTTTGTCATACCAACCTTATTTCACCCTAACCACTATACAAGCCAACAATAATTTGTCCCCTCCATTTAATAACATTGGGACAAACAAACAACCTTGGACTGAACAGTTCCATGATGAGAAAAGGGCTAGTCACATAGACATTGATTTAAAAATAGTAACTTATCAAGAATATCACAATATGGCATTGTAGCAAAATGTATATTGCTAAACATGTTAAGTCACTTTTTAAAATAGCAAAATCTAGGCCTGTACAATGTACAATGTACATTATACATAATATATAAATATAAATACATATTTAGCCGGGCACCGAGCACCTGTCATCGTTTATGTGATTTCCAGGCCATTGATGCTCTCGTCCTCATCAATCTTTCCATACATTATCATTCCGTTTAGCCATAAATTATACATATACTAAAAATCAACAGTAAAGACTACAGCCAACACATGCAGGTTCCATTCACCGAATTAAATTTGCGGTCAGGTTTTTTTAATGAAATATACAAAATATTTTTCATTTCAAGAGGCCTTTAACAGTTCAGCAGTCTGCAACATTGCTGCTTAGCATTTCCAAATATTGTTTCACACTGTCAGATTATTAAGATAGTGTCACACTCACAGTAGGGATGTTAGCAATAGTAAAGATGACATGAAAGTTACACATTATACATTATTTCTTCCACTGAAAGTATTATGTGGGATTTCAATGAAAGTAGAAACATGACAACGAACCAATCTTCTTCTTTACGCCAAAAACACCACGCTCCTTTTTGCTCTTACCAATGTGTCGTCAATGGGCCTTGCAGCTGCAAATGCATCATTTTACAAAACGGGCTAGGCTATATCAGGCCTAAATAATAGTGTTACTTATTACTCCTTCTAATACTCTTTTTAATGCATCTCTCAAGTTCATTTGCAGAGCATTTTACTTTTAAAAGTAGGTTACTGCACTTTGACTGCTGCTTCATAAAGGGCCTATTCAAGTCAGTTAAATGGGTTTATGAAGAACATCAAGTCATCTGTACTCTCCATCTAGTGGTATAATGTGTCATTACAGGATTAACAACTGGTGGCTTTATAACCCATATAGGCTATAGTCTATACATTAGCTCATAATACGCGCTCTTGAGGAAAAGAGGTGCTGGTCAGAGGTAAAGCTCCAAGTTTTACGGGGCTGTGCGAGTCGTAAGTAGGACACCGTGTTAACAGCGGCAGGAGGCAGGAAAGCTCTCCACAGGATCTTCCCTGCGTTTGATGCTGCATGAAGCGCCGACACCAGCAGCACAAACATGGAGCCTTACCTCAGGGTACACGTTAGTCCTGGAGATGTAGCCGATAATCAGGACATGACACCGCGCGGGCGAGCTGTAAATCCACCCGGGTTCGTGTAATTCCCATTTCTAAACTCTTCTGTGCGTTGGTGCGATGCAGAGGCGTTTATTCCGTGGCTCTAACGCGCTGCTCCAGGCGCTCTGCTCCTGCAGCCGTCACCGCGGGGGAAAGTTCGCATTATCCGCAGTGACACGGCAGTCCAAGCGAGACAAATCCACAGAGAGGCTGTGTTCCACGGGCTGCCCGCTGGAAGAGGGAACTCTACCTGCAGCCTCCCGCTCAGTGCGCGCTCAGGCTCCTCACATGCACGCGCGTGGCAGATGGACTAAAGGCACGTGACACACAGAGCAGGATGGACGTAATCTGCATAGTGTATCTGGGAGTGAAGGCTACGCCGTGCGCACTATTAGAGTTTATTATTATTATTATTATTATTATTAAGACCTTACGCATCATTCCACAAAGACAAATGGTTCATTTAAAGGTAAAAGAAAAACATCAGGAGTACGATATCGCCGTCACGAGACACAAGTATGCAAAAGTTACAAATACAGGTCTATAACAACATTTATAGGGCCATTGATAACTACAAAACACGATTGTCGTCTAGGCCCTATAATCAGGCTATGAAAATGGACAGGGGCCCATCCATCCTGAAGGCTGAATGTTTGGCCTCACTTCAGGAAGGTAACATGGGTGCTACTTTATTATTTATATTATTAAAGAAGAGTGACTAATAATTTGCATACAATCTCGCGACTGGAGCAGAATCACTTCCCCAGAGGGAATTTGCCTAATTAGTATTGATTATATATGAAAACCTTAGTATCAAAAAACTACAGTGTCTTTGTGTCACTGAAAAGCTGTGTAGAGCTCTAGCACCAGACTGACCACACTGATGATCAATGTGTAAATCAGAACATACACTATAATGTATGCCTGTCGTGCCCTTATCACCTGCCTCTGTTGTGCTAGCTGAGTACTGCACAAAAACAACTCAGCCAAGTGAAAATATTGAGGCTTTTGTAACTTTTGGTTTATTAAAAAGTGAAAGTTCTGTGAAAGTTACAAAACTTCAAGATCAAATGACATCATGTCTCCAAAAGAAGTTATTATTATTAAAAGTGAATTAATCAATTGACTGGTTTGGTTTGCAGCAGCGTGTTAAGGGACTGCAAGAAAATCAGCACCTCCAAATCTGAGGGAGTGGCCCTCGAACAGCGTAAGATGTCTCGCGGACTCGGTGAGTAGAGAGCCTCTGCTGCAAGTGAAGTTTATGTATTTCTGGGTCTTCTCGATGAGTGAAGGAAGGATGGAGCGTGGAATTGACACGTACAGTTTCCACCACTGGATGTCTGGGTGCTTAGAGATGGGATGAGCAGCAGCGCAGTTGCCCAGGTGGAGCTCAGAGTAGAGCCATTGCTCCTCAATGTCCAAAGAAGCCAGCTGACGAGGCTCAGGCAGCGGTGCTGGTTGTCTTGTCCCGAGAGGGTTGTATAGTGTCTAAACAAACACAACCTAGGACACACTAGTTAGTAGTTACTCTTGGCTGCTGCATGGGATCCCCTAAAGAGCTCAAGGAAGGGTGCATGGAGATGGGAATCTAGGCATTCCCTCTGCGACCCCTCCCCGAGTAAAGTGGAAGTCATTTGATGGATGGATGAATTCATATTCTATATTCAAGATTTTAGGCTTTTATATCTTGACAAACATTGTACATCAGTCGATAAATCATCTTGTGGTAGGAACTTGTGACTGTGGTGAGCTGTCAACCATGAGGTCGTTAATATAAATGTCTGTTCATCAGGACACTTAATCCAGCTGAGCAGACATCTGGTTTGCATGCACCCACACAGAACGAGGCCTGAAAAGCGATGTGCAAATCACTGTAGCCGGAGTTAGAGTGAAGGATTACAGTTCCTGAACCCAGACATAGGCTGCATTTGTCTGGAAGTGCAATCTCCTTTTTTATATGACATTAGACCATAAGTCTCAACAACACTGTGTGACTGTGTGAAACTCACTCCACATCAACATCTGCTGCGCTACCTCAGACAGAGCTACCATCTCTCTCCTTTATCACCTCTTCATTTAGTTTATTCGATCATTCAGACTTTATTAAAAAACAAGTGTCTGTGTATCAATCATTCAATGTGAGCGTCTGCAGGATGGACTTTTTATAACATGGACAAGATTGTGCAGTTTACAAATGAGAGAAAAATGATTGAAACACAGGAATTTTGACATAAACAGAGCATAAATTAAAGTTCATGACCAACATGTTAGATTGTCCATACCATTTGCTCAGCTGCCTGTGTATATTCCTGTCATCAGTGAGGTCACTGCAGATAATGGGTAGTTAGCCCGACTTCACCTCATTAGTACGTTAAGAACACTGCCACACAAAGTGAACACAGTGGGTGTTATTTTCTTATTATCCATTGTTCTCACATTCATAATATAGCTTTTAATTGCATTATAGTATTTATCATTTTCATCATGGCCAGATTGAGAAGCTAATGAGCTGCTAAAGTCTCACACTGTATGAACGGAACACATAAGGGCATTAAACACAGAACCTTCAACCACATCCTGTATTTCAGTTATTGAGCTGTACAGAAAAATTGAACAGCAGTAGGGACAATATCCCACATTGCTGACCCTGAAGGGTCACTGTCAGACACAACCCCGTTTCCCTGCATGGTCGGCTGTGAGTGATATGAATTTTGATTGAAATACCCTGGAACATCCCCAGACAGTTTTCTGAACAATTTCTCATGATTGATTCCATCAAATGCTTTAGAAGCATCAAGGAAACACACAAACATACTTTTGTATATAATATTTATCTAACAATTTCTTCAAGGCAAAAATACAGGTATCACTTGTGTGCTCAAGTTTAAAACCAAACTGATTGGCAGCTTTATAAAGATAGGGTTCCGGTTTGTTTAGGATGACCCTCTCAAACACTTTTGAGACTGAACTGGCAAAGGCTATGGGCTGATAATCACAAAACAGATAATGGTTACTTCGGCAGAGTACCATGTACCCTAAACCCAGTAAAAGAAACAGACAGTTTAGATGTTCTGATGTTACTTGATCTAGACCACATGACTTGCGGCGTTACTAGTGTCTGCGTACATTGGTGTATGAATGAGAGAGTGAATGGGTGACTGGTTTCTTACTGTAAAGCGCTTTGGGCCTGACAAAGGTAGAAAAGTGCTATATAAGTTGAGTCCATTTACCATTACCATTTACTATCACTCCCTCATCAGTTTCTAAGGCCTCTGCAGTATCTAACTTACTCTTACAGTTAAACAATGTATGATAATGATGCCGCCAAAGCTGGCAAATATTATCAGAGCCAGTTATCCCATCAATATTAGAAGGAAGATCTTTCTTATGTCTTTTTAGTAATTGTTTTGCAGCGATTCTGACCTTAACCGTTAGCATGTTTTATGTCTCAAACAGAAAATGCTGCTCACACATCTTACACATATGTTTGAGACACTCTTGGTGCAAATTAAAGCAGATGTTGTACAGAGCTGCTGCATTTGTGCAATGAGAGGGGCTCTTGATTGGTCTCACTGTCACCCACACACCACAGCCGTCAGGAGGTCAAATCCACTCAGGCGTAAGAACAAGTCTAAAGACGGCCTTCTCAATACTGTCCACATCTTGTTCTGACAGCTGCAGTAGAGACATATGCTGCAGTATGAGCCCATGTCCCTGAACCACACGGGAGCGAAAATGAGACAGATCTATACAGTGAAGCACTGAGCACTGATCAATATTTCACCACTGTTGTCAAGGCAACTGTGGAGCTCAATTCTGTAACCTGTCATTTTGCAGTTTCACTTTCAAGTCCCATATGCATGTGCAGTGCATACTAAAGTATCATAATGGAGCATGTGAAAGCCCGGGGTCTCTCCAACGCTCCTTCCATCTCATGATTAAGCCAGTCTGTTGCATATAGGACTAAGGATATATTGCATTGCATATGATAATGAATGTGTGAGCTTATCTCCCACTCAAACATAGTAACCGCGCTGTAGTGTGATCCTGTGTGACTTCCTCCCCTCCCAGGCCTAATCCTGCTCTGGGGTGAGCATGAGCCACTTTCGAGGATACTTCAAATATTAAGGACAAAGTCATTAAGGAACATAAACAGGGGCTTTTCATTTCACCGATTTCCTGCTGCGGTCACATAGGGATTCCCTCTCCCTCATGGGACAAAATCAGCATTCATCCTCGACACTCTACTTTTCTGCAATAAACGTGAATACTTATTCACTGGTGCACATCATTGTCTCGACTTCCCACTGTTCTGATCTGTAGCTGACTCTTCATTTGGCCTTACAGGCCTTTCCAGGGGTAATCCTGCGGCAGGTCACAGGGGCTCACATAATCCCATAACGATACTGGTTGAGGATTAAATAAAGCTCCATCCTCCACCATTCATTTTAATCCCACAATCACAAAGAAGTTATATTACTGTTCAATACGGGCAGCTCTGTGTCCCAAAGAGGAATGAAGCAGCAGGAATGAGGACCTAAATGTTTAGTTGCTTGCAGATGCAATATGTGATCAGTCACTTTACTCATTGTCACTACTTTATAATATCCTCATATTCTGACAGCAGTCGACGTAAGAGTGCCCCTGACAAGCACTCCTCTCTCTTGTGGAGACGTTTCCTGTCTGACATTATGAGCCGTATGTTTGTATTCCAAAATGGGGACTTCATTAAATTGATCTAAAAAAAAAAACATTTTTGAAACTTCTGTTCAGTGTCATTCTGGTGCCACCCTCACAGAACACTTAGTCCCAGTGTATGCGAGGCAGAAGGAGCATGCTCTTTCTGTCTCATTATGAATTAATATGATTCAAGTGTGTTACTTTTATTTGCTCAGATATAGCAGTGCTCTGGGGAACTTCATAGGACTTGCATTTCTTTCAAATCTTCACTCTTTTGAGCTTGACACTGCAAAGAGGATTGATTCATCAACAAAGTGGAGTTTTAAGTAAATGTGGCGCTTTCGCGACGTGTTCTTGTCAGACACTTAAACCACAGAGGAGATGCTGCATTAAAACAACTTTGCAAAACTTTATATAAAAGTATATATATATATATATATAGCAAACTTAAGAACATTAGGGCATTCACTGTAATTCACTTCAAAAGTCGAAGCCTCTATGCAAACTTTGACCACATCAAAAGCTTCTTAAAACAGTTTTCTAAACCATTCAGTGTAATTTTAATCACAGAAACATGGATTAATAATGACAGAGAATGTGAGTTTTCTATTGATGAGTATGAATTTATAAGTATGAACAGAAGAAAGAATGGTGGGGGCGTAGCTATGTTTGTAGACTCCAACTATAGTTACAAAGTAATGGAAAATAAGACTATGGTGGTGGATGATGCACTTGAATGCCTTACTGAAGAAATTACAAGGCAAAACAAGAAAAATATTATTGTAAATTGTATTTATAGAACACCTGGCTCGGATATAGATATGTTTTCTACTTGGATGGAGGGGCACTTTTCAGGCTCAAATCATAAAGTCATGTTTGTGGGGGAGACCTTAACATCGATCTTTTAAACCCATATAAACATAAAAAGACGGACGAATTTATAAATACTTTATTTAGTATGGGTCTGTTTCCTCTAATAACTAAACCGAGTAGAATTACAACCCATAATGCTACTTTGATTGATAACATTTTCTCAAATGAAATAGAAAGTGACACAGTCAGTGGATTAATGATAAATGATATTAGTGATCACCTTCCAGTTTTCGTATTGTACAAAAATGGATATGTAAAAGATGAAGAGGAAAACAAGTATTGGTTTAGAAGGGTAAAAACAGAGAAAACTATTGATGCATTTAAAAAGGAGCTTTTAGCTCAAGACTGGAGTATTGTGTACAGAGAGAATGACACTAATAGGGCATATCATGAGTTTAAGCAAGTATTTCAAAAAGGTATATGACAAACATTGCCCAATGAAGAAATACTGTAAACACAGAAAGTGTAAAGAAACACCATGGATGTCTAAGGGTTTGCTAAATGCTTGCAAGAAAAAAAAAATCTTTACAAAAACTTTATAAATAACCAAACAAAGAAGCTGAGGATAAATATATAAAAATATCATTCGAAAATGTAAACAGGATTATTATAATAAATTGTTAGATAGCAATAAGAATAATATTAATGGTTTATGGAATATCTTAAATAGTATAATCAGAAATAAACCAAGAACGATTAATTATCCAAAATATTTCAAAGACGAGGATAACACTTTAAATAATATGAATGAAGTAGTCGATACATTTAATAAATTCTTTGTAGATGTTGGACCGAACCTTGCTGCAAAAATTGCAAACGTTGAGAACTATAATTGTGAACTGATAGATAATCCTATGTCCCTGTTCCTCAATCCTGTGGAGGAAAAGGAGATACTGGACATTGTTAAAGGGTGTAAAAATAAAACCTTGACAGATTACCATGACATGGACATGAAAACTTTAAAAACTGTTATTGAAAGTATCTCTAAGCCGTTAACTTATCGTTGCAAACTGGACAATTTCCTGATAGTATGAAAGTAGCAAAAGTGATTCCTCTGTTCAAGGCAGGAGATAAACATCTCTTTACAAACTACATTTTACAATTTACTCTCGGACAATCAGTTTGGTTTTAGGAACAATCACTCAACCTCACACGCGCTCTTTGATATAACTGAAGAAATAACTAATGCTGTAGATAACAAGAAATATGCAATAGGGTTATTTATTGACCTGAGTAAAGCGTTTGATACAATAAACTATGATATATTAATTAATAAACTAGAATATTATGGGATTAGGGGGGTAGCTCTACAGTGGGTTACCAGTTATTTAAAAAATAGAAAACAATGTGTGAAAATCGGTGATTATCAGTCGAGTTGTCGATAAATTGTCTGTGGTTTACCTCAAGGTTCCATTCTGGGCCCAAAATTGTTTAATATGTATATTAACGACATTTGTAAAACTTTTCAAAGACTTAAATTCATCTTGTTTGCTGACGATACAAATATTTTTGCATCAGGAGACGATTTACAACAACTGTGTCGGATTGTTAACTTGGAACTCAAAAGTGTCAACAAGTGGTTCAAACAAAATAAATTATCTCTAAATCTGAGTAAAAGTAAAATGATGATATTTGGCAACTGTAATTCCAATGTTCAGGAAGCAATTCAGATAGAGGGTGTTGTTATCGAGCGAGTGCATGAAATCAAATTCCTTGGTGTGATTATTGATGACAGAATTACTTGGAAATCTCATATTAAATATATATCTACGAAAATTTCTAGAAGCTCTACATACCTTATACCAGGGGTAGGCAAGTTTGCGTCATAGAGGGCCGATTTTCATCAATGCCAAAACATCAAGGGCCGAACCTCACCATTGTAGCCTAGAGTAAAGACCGTTCTTCTGCAAATGCCAATGTTTTACATCAGCGGTTCCTCGGTGGTTTGACTTTGAGACCACGAGCCGCGACCCAAATAAAACTGTAATTTGTCATCTATCGTATACAACATTGTACATTCCACATGTTTTTTTTTATTTAACAAGCTGTAGATTTGATTTTAAGACTGAAATTATGATTGTTGATTATTTAAAACAATCAAATAACATAAATTTTAACAGACTGAGTTTTCACACAGTTTCAGATGAAAAATATTCCCCTAAAGGCTTGTGACCCTATGAAAATGGTTCCGTGACCCACTTTTGGGTCCCGACCAACCAGTTGAGAATCACCGTTTTATATGACCAAGTGGGACGTTCTGCCAGGACATTTAAAGAAATATTCTCAATTTTTTAAAGTACATTAACAGGCATTTGATCTCTTATTTCCATAATGATATTTCTCCAATTCATCTTGAGGGCCAGCGGTTCAGTGCTGGAGGGCCGGATTTGGCCCCCGGGCCTGACGTTGCCTACCCCTGCCTTATACTGTTCTCTGATTTTGCCCTATTTATATTATTGTACTGTGGTTTGGGGTGGTACTTATAAAAACACAGTTAAACCAATAGTATTGTTGCAAAAAAGAGCTATCTGAGTAATTCATAAAGTTGGGTTTTTGGACCACACAAACTCATTATTTTTAAATTCAAAGATCATGAAGTTTTGTGACATTGTTGAGTTCCAAACTGTACAGATGTTATTCAAAGCAAGGTATAAATTGTTACCAAACCAAATACAAAGAAGGTTCCAAGAAAGTACTGGTTGTTATGAATTACGTGATGAATTAAACTTTAGGATTCAGAAACATAGCACAACTTTGAAAAGTTTTAGTCCAACAGTTAATGGTGAACAATTGTGGAATAAACTGGAGATGGAATTGAAACGATGTCCAAATATCAACCTGTTCAAATATTAATACAAACAAAAGACTTTTGAAATATACAGACAATAAGAAATGTGTTGCCACTAGGGGGAGCAGTGGGATCAATTATGTGTTTTTTCCCTCTATATTCAAGTTAGAGTGTTGCTGCTTGGAACGGTTGTCATTCTATTGCTCAAATTTACAAATGGAGAATTAGGGTTGGCAGGTTATGGATCTGTTGTGAGGAATCCTCCCAACGGGCTCAAAACCTTGTCCTTTAATGCCCCACTCAGCATAGGAACATCATCTACAAAATCAGCTGTTAGGGCAGCTGTGTGGGGGTTTGTTCATGGGGAGCTACTGCCCTCTTCAACTGGCCCGCTCTACACTCTGGCTTTTTAATGCACCACACTGTGCAGGGCGACGTCATACTTCACATATAACTCAATTAAATAAATATATAATGATAATAATAATGATGATGATAATTAAATTAAAATTATACTGAGAATGGTAATGACAACTGGGAAGTATCAAGATCTCGGAGTATAATACCTATTAATGTACCTTTATAACATAAAAGTAACTCGGTAATCACGGGTAAAAATCTGAAAGAAATATATTAAGGATCACATTTTTTGACTTGCTTTGTACTAGACATCGTACATGAAACGAGATTGTTGTTGTAGTTGTGCTTTGTTTCAATTAATTATATAAACAGTTCATATATTTTTTTGTAAGTTTGTAAGTTGGTCTGTACGAATGTAGCTGCTTGTAATGTTTTGAAATGTTCTTTTTTTTATTTATTGCACTTGGGGGTGGGCGCACATAAGCTTCTTGCTTCAGCCCACTCCTTTTGAGCACAATGTATACTGCTCAAATAAACAAATAAACTAAAACTAAACTAAACTAAAGCAAATCTTCACATAATATTGATTTTAAAAACTGTTGGAAAGAAAGAAAAAAACCCTCACTTGTTGAGAAGAGAGGGCTCTCCTCTTCATTGACCAGCCTTTTGGGTATAAAGCAGGACAAGGAGAGCTTACTGTGGGCACTTAACGCCCTCTGCTGGAGCTTTCAGCCAGAGAAATTGAATCTATACAAATACACAAACTACAGATTTATGTATTTTTTTAATTGAATGTTTGATTCCTCTCAGCATTGCTTTGCTGCACCACAACATCCTATTGCTGTATATTGCGTGGCCATGTGTTGAGTGAATCCTGGTTTGTGTTTAGTCCCTGGAGTCACACCCCAGTCTTGGCAGAGTCTGCAGATCAGCAGCAGATGTACAGAGGAGAGTCATGTGAAAGTTTGGAGCTGAGGCCCGAGTCACCCCCAGCTGCTCAGCTTTTCCTGCCCCACCAACTCACGCCACTGGCCGCCCCCAGTCACACAGTCACAGAGTAAACTCACATTTCTTCTTCTATATATATGAGGATTTTCTCTTTATAATAGTGGCTTGCATTTGTAATGTGGCTGTACACTTCCACAGGACGAGGTTAAACTGAGCGGTCTTTGATGGTGACCTGCAGACAAAAATAAACAGCGAAGACGGGGAAGTCGCCGCATGTGGCCTTCCTGTGAGGGCAGTGACGTAGCCTGGAGCCTCAGGCCTCACCCCCCGGGTCGGCTCAAGAGTGTGGTCTACAGAGCAGGGGTAAAGGTCGCATGGTTTGGACATGGAGAAGCAAATCTGTCTGTGTACTGTGTTTGCAGGACTTCACCTGTAATAGAGTGAATATCAGGTCAAGACGACAACTTTTGGCAGTACAAATAGCTTTAATCATTGTACAACATAACGCCATTTTAGAACCAGAACCTGAACTTGAACTTCATATTCCATCAACATACTTTTAGTGTGTGTTCAAGTCTACTTTTAGTTGAGTATATCTAAAATTAAATTATATTCATATCATTTAATACAACGGAGCTTCTCCCACATGGACAAAGCACAGACTCGTTCCTTTGGCAGTGACTTGAAATGATAGGAGGCTCTTTCATAAAGTTCAGGTATTTTTTTGTCCATTTTCATCTTTATTAGTGGTCAAAAATATAAATATTACGTTGATTTAAAAACAAGAAAACAATTATAGTAGATGAGATTAACACTGGTCTGCAGAAAGTCACATGTCAAAGTAAACAATGTTCCCAACAATAAATAAGAAATAGATTGACTATCTGAACAAACCCACTGCCCTGTGATGCTCGGGTGCCGGCTCTCTCTGCCCCCTCTCACTCTCTCTGTCTTTCTCTGGACAGTAGCAGTTCGTCGCTCTCTCTCACCGTGCTCTCTCAGCCTTCCCATCTGGATGTGATCTGTCTCCTGAGAGGCCGTGCAGTGCACTGGGGTGGGGGAGCTGGAGGAGGGTCTTAGCCGAGGACTTGGACTCCACCAGATCAGAGGCTGACAGCAGAGGAGCCTGTCGCTGTTCTTTCCGTGGAGAGTTGACACAGAGCGGCTCCACTGGACCAAGATGGCTGCTGGACCCCTGACCGGCCTCTCCCTGCTCTGCATCTTGTCCGGGATCAGCTGTGGGGCCACTGCAGCGAGAGTCCGAGGGCAGCAGCAGTCCCTTCACAAAGTAAGTCTGCTCAGATAGGGTTACAGTGAGGCATATTTTAGGTGCATTTGGTAATCCTTTTGAAACCTGCTCCTGGCGACTCTACACAGTCAGAATGGTAGAGGTTAAGTTCTTACTTCTAAATGCTGTTACAGCACTGGCAATGTCTGGTCTTTCACATATGACTTGTGTAACCCAATCTCCCATCACTAATCAGAGTTACGGGGAAAAAAAACATACAATAAATTCCTCTGCAGATTACTTGGATTATGGTTGCAAATTATTTCACACCATTATACTGCTGAGCTTTAGGGCGAGAAAGTAACATCCAGTTAAATAACACCACATTAGCGTTAGACACATGTTGGACATGTTGGACTTTTCTGAAGCCCAAACTTCAGGTATTCTATAAGAAAAGAATGGGGGAACCAGGGCGTGTGTGAGCGGTGGTTATACTGGTGTCCAGATGGTCTGTTTCCGAGAGTTGCTCACATACACAATGTCACCCGCAAACTCTCTGAGCACATAGTATTAGTACAAGGGGAGAACTCATTTAAACTTATCAAATTCATCTTCTGCATCTGACCCATCCCTCAGTGCCGCCGGGACAACCTGTCAGGAGCCGCCAGCCCCTTTGTCCAGCTCATTTCTCCATGAGTGTTACATTTAGGACATGGATGTGGACTCCTCTGCCCTGTTGTTTGTATGTGCAGTGTGTCTAAGCCCTCCCTTCCTATTCCGGCGCGCTAATAGAAAGCAGCTGCCACGGGAAAGAGCTACAGCGCGCTGAGAATCTCTGCAGGGGCAACAGCTAACAGTTACGGAAGTATGCTAATGTTTCCATAAATCCCCAATCATGGAGCTGTTTATGGGAAGCTCTTGGCCCAGCGGTAAAACGTTGGTGGCAGAGATCCAGATGTGCCTCAGTCCATGGAGTTGTGCGTAAAGGACCAGACCAATAGAGTTCAGCCACAGAGACCAAAGATGCCTCAGACTCACTGAGGCACGATGGCTGAATGTTAGCACTCGCCTCACCGCATGAAGGTCCAGAGCTTGATTCCCAAACTGTAATGGGTTGTGATCTGTATCCGGATGGATTTGCTCTGGCCAACCTAAATCAATCCACCAGCCATGTTTTTCTGACTACGATTCTGAACTGCTCCTGACATTATTCCCAAGTGCAAATTTCATCAAGCTTTAAAAATTGTCATGCTAGATTTCTCCGAACATTGTGAATTCCACATAGATGAGAGACACAACTCTGTGACTATGGTGCTTCGGACAGAGGTGATCCATCTCTGTTGTTGTGTCTGAGAAAACGGTCTTCACTTTGTTTAGACTGACACTGCCCACATTTCTATTGTGCAAACACTCGTCAGTGTAAGTCTAGCTTGTGTTTTCAAATATTTTGCCTTCAAGTTTGTGTCCAGTTGAGTTGTAGTCATCTTTTATTTACACTCACATTGTTATGCATAATGTCATATGCCATCTCTTCTTCGGGACTTCCCTCCCAGTGATGCAGAGTGGATTCAAACTCTTCTGGTGGTGGGGTGAAAACGTATTACCTTTCGACCTGTGGCTCAGTGGCTTAGGAAGCTGAGCAAACTTGATCCATTGGCACGCCTTCATATAATCCTATAGACAGGATGGATAGCTTTAACTCCTACCTTACCTTTATAGTTAGGATAAGCCTTTATAGGTGGGGCAGAGTAAGTAGAAAGACCAAATATGATGCTGTTAACCCTTCCACTGAGAGATGTAAAGTTTGGATATGTGAACTTAATGCCTCAGTGAGACAGGACATACGAACCATGAACAGAAGTTCCCACATCCTTCCATGTATCACATGCCTGACCCCCCTCCTAACATTCGCGCTCCTCTCTCATACACACATCACCCCCTTCCCCTCACTTCCGTCCTGTCTACACAGTCGCAGCAGCTGTTGGAGCTGCTCTGTCCCAAAAATGTTTGTCAGCCCTGCACCATTTGAGGGACTGTGATTTGTTGTCATGTTTTGACACCAGTTAGATACACTTCTTTGGCAACTTTGTGTGAACTTGGAGCTGGCACAGATTGTTGACATAGTCTGTGCTCCAAATGCCATGACTCATGTTCTGATCTTCCACGGCTCAATTTGCCAACTCAGCCAGGTCAAAACTCAGTCTCTAAACTAAAGCAAATCAAAATCAGTACAATGCACACAAGTTGGGGTGTGTTGAAATGTAAAACTGTGTTGTGCGTATGCAGCTGTTGGCTCATCCCACACGGGCTGAGCACATAGGCTTGTCTTTGTCCCATCTGTGAGTGAAAATATGTGTGCATGGACTCGAGTAGAGTTCTGTCTGAAGACTGGATCTTCTCAACATTGTCTCACAGACAGACTTCTAATGGCACTAATTATTTAGCACTAATTATTTAGCATCTTTTCTCTTTTATTAACTTTACAAAATATTTCGTATAGTACAATTAAGAATAATTTATAATAATTTATTATTATAATTTTGATTTATTTTATGTAACATTTGTATAATTTGGTGGACAAACCTGTGTTTATGTAGGTCTGTGGGAAGGGTTTCTTCCTGAGTGAGCGAGGCCTCTGTCTGCCCTGTAACTGCAAAGGCAACGCCGACCACTGCCAGGACATCACCGGCATTTGCATCGTGAGTTCTCTCTGATTCATTACCACCCTGTGCTGATGTGTTTAAGTGTTAATATATGGTCATTTGGGCTCAGAACTGCAAGAACCACAGCACAGGGGATTTCTGTGAGCACTGTGAAGACGGCTTCCTCGTGGGTCCGGGTCCCAATGGGCAGAGGTCCTGCCAGCCCTGCGCCTGCCCCCTGGCTGTCCTCTCTAACAGGTGAGGGCCTACCTGCTCCGGCTCCAGGCCTGAGTGTGAGTTTATGCTGAGCTATGTGTGTTTGTCCAGTTTTGCAGCGCACTGTGACAAAGGGAATGGTGTTCTGCGCTGTAAATGTCTGGAGGGCTATGCGGGACAGTCATGTGAGAGGTGAGAGCCATGGTACAGATGTTATCTCACCATATACTCTTATCTCAAGTGAACTAACCACATTCAATTCTCAGATGTGCCCCTGGTTACTACGGCAACCCCATGGTGATAGGAAACTCTTGTAAGAGATGTGACTGCAATGGAAACTCAGACCCCAACCTGATCTTCAATGAGTGCCACAACGTCACGGGCCAATGTCAGCACTGCTGGGGCCACACGGCCGGAGCCCACTGTGAGAGGTGTGCCCCCGGTTTCTACGGCGATGCAGTCACTGCCAAGAACTGCAGAGGTGTGCCCTAACACGTCATTACATACACATAATCACCCTGCTGCTTTAGCGACAGCAATCGAATGACTCTATGATTACGCTTTGTACCTCCACAAAAGTTAACACCAATGTATTATTAGTTAAACATAGATTGTTTACATGAAGTCATGTGCGCAACAAGGTCACGCCGTGCATGTGTCATTAGCCTGTGCATTCTCAAGGCCCCACATCCCAAAATATCCCACAGCACCTCCAACTCTCTGACTCTGTCCATGTGTCCTCTGCAGACTGTGAGTGCAATAAATGTGGCACTTCTTCATGCGATGACAGGACAGGAGTGTGCCACTGTAAACCGGGGGTGACCGGTCGTCTCTGTGACCAGTGTGAGGTGAGAATGGCTGGATGTAGTGTTTCATAGTGTTTTCAACTGCTGCGTTATCCTTAAATGTGGGGTAAAACCTGGAGCACCATCTGTGGCTCACAACAAAATCTAAGATTCAAGAGGCTTTTTATGTTTTATATAATAATATATAATAATAATAAGTGTAACTTACTTTGTAAAAACTGTGTTTATGATACAAGTAGAAGGTGCTTCAAGGACCAAAAGGTTGGCTGTACTACTGTACCTAATCTATTGTACCTAAAAAAAAATTTTTATATGTAACCCATGAATCAAATACCCTACAACATTTATTCATCTTTGCTTCATGAATTAATTTTTCTGACTCTGACTCCGACTCCTGTAGGAGGGGTACTCCGGTTTTTCTACCTGCCAGGGATGTCGTAGGTGTGAGTGTGGACCCGCCTCTCTGCGACCCACCTGCCACCCGCTGACACTCAGCTGTCCGTGTCGACTAGGGGCAGGAGGCCGCTACTGCGAGCGTTGCCTGCCTGGATACTGGGACTACAGCTCATCTGGATGCCAGAGTGAGTCTTCTCTGTCCACAACATTCACATCTGTATAAATATAAAATAATTTCATGATTGAGTCATAAGAACAAGAGGAATCACACAGAACTGAGTTCAACTTTTTAACCTAATTAGTGGACAATGTCCTTTTACAGAGTGCGACTGTGAGAGTGGCCACTGCGACATGCACACAGGAGAGTGTATGCTGGAGGCTGCTGTCAACCTATGCAACAGCAGTGAGTTTACACGCACCATTCCTTATTATTATAATGCTCAGTCCTCAGCTCCTTGATCCCACCGTTGTAAATCCTGTCCACTAGAAAGAGGCATTTTCAATAGACTTCTGTTTATAACTGAGCTATTGAGGAGTAGAGGCTTTGACGGGGCAAGTCATCAGTGGGTTTTTGTTCAGGCTGTGATGAGTGCATCTGGAGCCTGATTGGAGACCTCCGCCTCTCCGACAAGACCCTGGACCAACTGAAAGTGGGAGTGTTGAACATCTCCACAGGGGCAGCAGCCAATGACCGTATCAAGTATTACAACTACACAGCACTGCGATTGCAGGTACTCACTCCCCACAGTCACTTCGGGTTTGGTGTAAACTCAGGGCAGACTGTACGGTACTCACTGAGTTTTATGACAGGTTCAGTTTACCGACTGGGAGAAGAGGCGTGCCCTGCTGGAGGCTCAGACTGATGACCTGGACACAGCAGCAGATGCCATTGTGACTGACATGGAGCTGCTGGGAGAATCGGTAGGTAACAGTTGCTCTCGCTCTCTCCTCGGACTGCAGTGGATGCTCTACAGACTGTGCAGAGGGCTCTTCCTCTTGACAGTTTGTCGCTGCCTTGTGTCATTTCAGGACAATGTGGTGTCTAGGTCATGGAGCCGGCTGGACAACCGGACTTCACAGACGCTGAGTGAAGCAGAGCAAGTGACATCTGACCTTTCTGATCTCAACCTCCGCATCGAAGGTAGTGCACTCTGACTTCTCTGCAGGCCTCTTTAACCCCAACTATGAGGTCTCCCGGTGTCCAAATACTGTATAAACGATAAATCCATGAGGTTTCTCTAGTCCTGTTTTCAAAGATGGTGTACACTGACTGCTGCAGGTTTGGTTGACTCCCATGGCACTCTGGAACTCGTTGCCACTTGAGTTACGTGCCGTTTCAGACCTGCCCCTGTTCAAAGCAAAACTAAAGACTCACCTGTTTAAAGAGGCATTTGACACATAGTTCTGTGGCAACTGTTGTAAATGGTCTGTTTTAAATGAAATTGTACTCCTTTTTATATTGTATTTTTATTTTAATGTTTATTGTGTGCAGCGCTTTGGTCAACTTTGGTTGTTGTAAGGCGCTTTAGAAATAAAACTTGATTGATTGATTGATTGATGGTGTGCCTGGTTTCAGACATGATCCATGACTGGGAGCTATACAGCGTGCAGCAGGAGGTGCCCCCAAAGGTTGTGCGGCAGAACACTGAGCTGGGCCAGGGGATGGTGGCCTGGATGAGGACGCTCGACCTGTCTCCTAGAGAGTCCCGGGCCACGGAGGAGTCCACTGAGGCCCTTGACAGTGAGTGCCTCTGGAGCTACCAGCCTTGTTCTTGTTCTCCCTCTAAGCTGTCATGTGATTCAGCACATGTCCGTCAGATGATTCATCCCCTCATCCAGAGTCAGCCTGGATGAGTGGGTTCATTGTATTCAGTTGGTCTGAACTAAATTTATTTCTCTCCGCTGGTGCTCCGTGAGGCTTTAGTTCAAATTTCCTCCACTTAAGTTTGAAGATCACTGTTGATGAATAAAGCATCTGATCCCAAAGCAGAAATCTGAAGCTATGCATGCCCCACAGTTCTGCGCCGCGTTCGTCAGCAGGAGAAGAAGTTGCTGGCCACCGATGGCCGTCTGCCTCCCATCCGAGAGCTCCTGTCCCGCTTCTCCACCCAGCTGTCCCACGGCCACACCCTGCTCCAGCGCGCAGCCAGCACCATCCAACAGACCCAGGACAAGAACAGGGTCAACGTTGTGAAATACCAGAGGAATGAGGTGATTTCCTGCCGAGGCCTCACTACGCTCGGACTGTGCGCTCTCTCACAAAGACACAATAGATTAGCAGGCATTTCCCTCCATCTATTGAAGGCAGTAGCATCTGGAGTTCCAGTACAATAAATTCCTTTGGGATGTTTTTCCCTAAACCTCGCAGATGTTTATCTAAAGCATGTTGTCGAATGCATGAGACATCTCCTGAAATATAGGCTAGAGTAACTGCATTTTGTGCTAACTATTGTCACCTGCTAATCCTGATGAACTTTGCACAGTTGCTCAGTCTAGTGTTTGCTTCGTATTTATTCCTACTTGTATTTTTTTGGGCAAAATAATCTCCATACATGCCATATTAAGTTTATGTACCTTTCTGTGTTTTTTTTTCAGGCCAAGCTGCGGAGTCTCTCTGACGAACATGACAGTGTGAACGAGACACTGGCTACAGCGCGTGAACACTTGTCCCACACAGCGAGGACCATGGGCGCGGTGGAATCCATGTTGCAGGTACTTTGGGGAAAACGGACACCAGCGACTTGGGTTAATCGCTGAATATGTGGCGAGTGGATAAAAATGGCAGAGGTAAAGTTATTTGTGTTGTCCTGTGTGAACAGAACGTGACGCAGTACCACGCTGCCATCGATGGCGCCGGGCAGAAGCTGCAGGAGAAATCGGAACGGCTGGCGCAGGTGGACGCAGAGCTGGTGTTGAGAGCAGATGAACATGCAGAGGAGATGGAAAGACAGGCCAACGCTCTTGAGGAGTAAGAGTGTCACACTTCACTGCAGCGCACGTATAACCTACCGTATAACAAGTTGTTTATGGATATTTGAGCCGTGGGTTTCTGAAGGGGTTGAATCAGCGCTGTGCTGCTTCGAGAATACTTTAGGCAGAGTACTTGAGAGACGCTTCATCTACTGTATGCAGGGACTTGCGGGAGAGTGATGGGAACGGCTTTGTGCAGCGGGCCATAAGTGCAGCCAATGTGTACAACAACATCGTCAAGTACATTCATGACGCCAACATCACCTCGCGCACGACTTTCAACCTGTCGCAGAAAGCCGAAGAGGTACGTTCTATCTTCTAATAGGTGTTGTTGGGTTAATCATTGAATATGTGACTGATATCTGTCATCTGCTCCGTTCTGCCAGGTCATCGGTGGGCTCAACTCTCAGCTGAGTGAGCTCGTCACACAGAGTGACAATGTATTCAAAGAATCCGTCTCCTTGCATTCAGAGCAAAGTGGTGAGACTCTTTATAGCCTGTTGTGCATTGGTTCAATTCATTTGTTTTCAGCAGTAATTTGCACCCCAAGTGTTTCTTCACAGAGGTTGAAACAGAGGTTGCCGACAAGTTGAACTACATTCATGAGACCAGAGACATAATGCAGAAGAACAGCAAGAAGCTGGAGGAGTTACAGCAAGATATCAGCGAAATCCACACGGGTGACAGAGCAGCCCCTATCATCTTACAACAAAAACCGCGATAACCTCAACTAAACTGTGAAAATGTCCTCCCCGCAAGCAGACCGGACCCCCCAGCGCCTCAACTTTACTCTGGAGGTCGCCGAGGAAACTCTCAACCGCTCCGCAGACGTGCTCAGCACCATCACTCCCATCAGCCAAAAGGTGGAGAAGTGGGCCGGCAACATGAAGAAGAAACATTACTCGACTGAGGCCTATGAGAGCGCTGTGGACTCGGCAGGGGAAGCAGGTACCACAGATGGCATCAGAACACACAAACCAAGATACCACATACTACAGGAAACATGTGTCTGTCCTCAAGCTGTTAAGAAATAGGAAAAGAATGTGCAGATACAGCCTAAACCAGTGTGATACAAACCGCCTGATTTGGCAAATACTCAAAGGAAATCTGATATGAATGACTTTTGTGTGTTACAAATGTGGCAGTGGAGAACTTGAATGTACTAGTGCCAGAGCTGCTGGATAAACTCCGAGTCGTGGAGCAGAAGAAGCCTGTGAACAACGTGACCACCAACATCATGAGAATCCGAAAGCTCATCGCCCAGGCCAGAAGTGTCGCAAAGAAAGTATGTTTCCTGCATTTCCACTCTTTTTTACTTTTACATACAGAACAGTGGACTTTGACAACTCACACGATTGTCCTCAGGTCCAAGTGTCCATGAAGTTCAGCGGGCAGTCAGCTGTAGAAGTCCATCCTCACACCAATCTGGATGACCTCAAAACGGTCACCTCCATCAGCCTCTTTATCAGAGTGGACCCTGACAAGGACCCCATCGAAGACCGCTTCATCCTCTACCTCGGAGACCGCAATGTGGGCACACACTTTGATTTCCTGATTCAAGTTAGAGCCAACGGTGCCGTAACCGAAACTCAAACTAAACTGTTCAGGTTTTGTGGGAATCAAATTAATATTGCAAAATGCGGTTTATTTGATTGGTACCATCAATTAAAGGGAAAGAAGGACTGTGGGTTTGTAAAAATAGTATTATTATATAAAGCCAAATTCTTTTTAAAGCAACACTACCGCTGTAACCCTGATAACTGATTGGTATAGCCAAAATGCTGTACAGGACGTCAATTATAAAAAATAAATTAAAAAAACATGACTTAAATAGAAGAAGAGATATTTTTAAATCTGTAACGTTAAACACTTCACAGATATTGTACTTATTACTTTATATTACTGCTTTTTTAATCATAACTTATTGAAAACGTTCTCTCACACAGGGAAAGAAAGACTACATGGGTCTCGCCATAAAGAATGACAACCTTGTATATGTTTACAACCTTGGTGATGAGGATGTTGAGATTCCTCTGGGCTCCAAACCCGTCAGCCAGTGGCCTGCAGTCTTCAACTACGTCAAAGTGGAGAGGTGGGAGTGAGTGCTCACAGAATTCAGCCTCTCCGACTGATTGCTCATGTGACTGCTCTGTGTGCAGGCTCGGCCGACATGGGAAAGTCTTCCTGACCATCCCCAGCCAGACCTGGTCTGATGAGCAGAAGTTCATCCAGAAAGGCCAGGCTCCGGGGACAGACTCACTCTTTGACATAGACCCAAACGATATTGTTTTCTTTGTGGGTGGGGTCCCAGCAGATGTCAAGGTGAGAAGGTGGTGTGACGACATGATAGTGTGGGGACCATTAAGAGACATTTTCTCAAGCGTTTTACAACTGCGGTGTCCAATAGCGCTTTATGTTGTAAATAGTTGCTGGTTGGTGTTAGTTTTTATGTAGTGTTAGTTTTAATGCTTTGTCATTCTCTGTTCCAGCTGCCGCCCCCTCTGAGTTTGGCTCCGTTTGTTGGCTGCATTGAGCTGGAATCCATAAATAATGATGTTATTAGTCTCTATAACTTTAAGGAAACTCACCAGATAGACGTGATATCGTCTGCACCATGTCCCAGGTGTGACGTGTTACATCATACCATATGACATTCTTGTAACTGTCTCTCTTGTTACACTCCTGTAACCTCCTGTCGTATTATGTCACTCACCATTAACAGCCTCTTTGATTTGTCTGACTATTTTCTAGATATAAGCTGGCATTCTCCCAGAGTCGAATAGCCAGTTATCTGTTCGATGGAACAGGCTACGCTCTCATTAATAATATTGAGAGAAGAGGCAAGTTCGGTGTTGTCACCAGATTTGATATTTCAGTCAGGACAGTGGCAAACAATGGGGTACTGCTCCTCATGGTCAATGGGGTAAGGATCGTATATGTACAAATAAATATATATTTCATATTTTCCATAACAGGAAATGTGTAATATATATCTCATTCTTTAGACTAAATTCTTCCTTTTGGAGTTGAAAAATGGCTATTTACGGTTAGTATATGACTTTGGCTTCAGTGGTGGGCCAAATCGTTTGGAGGAAAAGATTCCTGTGCTACAAATAAATGATGCAAAATATCACGAGGTGAGTATCACATGGACCGTATGAAGCATAATACCTGCTGCATATGACAATACTGACTGTGGTTTCCCAGGTTTCAGTGATCTACCACCAGTCCAAGAAAGTCATACTCCTTGTGGATAAGGGTCACGTCAGATCACTTGAGAATCCCAGAACCACATTGCCTTTCTCCCATGTGTACATCGGTGGTGTTTCGTCACACATTGTTGAAGCGAGGTGAGAAATCTGCTGCTACAGGAGCACAACCAGTACACTTTTTACTGTGTTTTCTCTATATCTAGTCCTGAGTTGAAAGACGTGGTGGGACTCAGGGGCTGTGTGAAAGGCTTCCAGTTCCAGAAGAAAGATTTTAACCTCCTGGAGGAGCCCGGTACCATCGGCATCAGCAGTGGCTGTCCCGAAGAATCCTTTGTAAGTGTTCCCCTGCACAGTCACGGTGCACGGTGCCACTGCCTCCACCAATGCAGCACTCTGTTACTGCTATCACCCCTGTCTTTGCCCGTGTCATGCTTGTCACTTCTTCTTTCCCCCACTGGCAGATGTCCAGGAAGGCCTACTTTACTGGAGAAGGCTACCTTGGATCCACAGCCAGGACCAGTCCATTTGATAGTTTTGAAGGGGGATTGAACTTTAGAACTCTGCAGCCTGGTGGACTGCTCTTCTACCACCGAGAGGGGGTCAGTGTTCAAAAATCTGTCCTGACAACACTTTACCTCTTCAAACTGGCTAACTACATCTCTCTCCTTGCATTCACAGTCCGATGAGTTCAGTATTGCTCTGGAGAATGGAGGTGTGGTGCTCAATAACAGGGGGACCAAAGTCAAATCACACAAGAAGCAGTACAACGATGGAAGGACACATTTCTTAGTAGCATCAGTTAACAATCAGAAGCAAGTATTTTAAATTGAATACCATACATGACAAGAACTACACAAGACGCTTCTACTAGGATTCTTCTCATAGGATCCTAGGCATTTGATAATTGGGTTTTTGCATTAGGCTGCAACTGCTGCGTGGCAAATATACTGAAGAATGCATGAAGCTGACTTTAATTCTAAATGCTCTGTGTCAGGTATTCGCTGATGGTTGATGACAAAGACAAACAGGAGAAGAAACGTCCAGCGTCAGCATCCAGAACCTCATCAGACTCTTCCCTAAAAAGCTTTTACTTTGGGGGCTCTCCTTACAGCAGCCCAAAGAACTTCACAGGCTGCATCAGCTATGCCTACATCAGCAGGTAAAGTGGCGGACTGGAGCAGTGGAAGCAGGTGTGGGATTGTGTGCTGCCACTGGCCATGATCCAATAAATGTTGTGTCTCTGTGGCGGCTGATATCGTTTGTGTGACGGGCTGTTCACAGACAGGAGCGAGACATTGAGCCTGAGGACTTCCAGAAGTACCCGGAGAAAGTAAAGGTCTCTCTACAGGAGTGTCCTGTCAGACGACCCCCGGCAGAGCTACAATCTCAGGAGTCTACCAAGAGCAGAGGCGCACGCTCCAAGAAAGTATGTCCGCTTCAACTTAAGATAGAACAGCTCAAAATGCTCGTCTCTTGACTGTTGACTCTGATCTCTGATATAGGTGAGCATTGTGCCGGAGGGGCATAACAGTGACGATCCCAACACAGTTGGGGGGTCTTGCTCCTTGCCCCCCAGCCCCAGGGCCCCGCCCCGCTCCTTCCGCTATGGGGGTTTCAGCCACAGCAGGCAGCACTATCCACTGCCTCAACAAGCCTTGGACCACCGGTACGGCCCCCCTGTACTGTGAGCTTTTTATTAGCAGTTGAGATTGTACAAAAAGAAGAAAATGTGGAAACTATTAGCAAAAGAGGCAAATCATTGCAAATGTTTGTCTTATCTATGTTTCTCTGGACTGCAACTCATGATGAGAAATATGGCATTCAAGTGAAGTCCGATAACAGCTCGGCACCGCTCAATTCAAACAGGCCACGTTTTGTTATTCTACAATTTGGCAGTGTTTGGGATTTTTTTAAAACAACTCTTGGCATTGATGAACATCGGCTGTTTGAATCCACAGGTGTGCAGCTGTTTCACTCACTAGGGTTTCACGTTTCACTTTTGACGGATTGTACGATACTGCTTTGAACACTTGCAAACGTTATTGAAGGTGAACTGTCGAGATACATTTAAGAGTGTTTCCCAACTGGTAGATCATGTTGCTGTAAATGTTCATCTTGATTGAGGTGCATAATGTCTAAGGTGTTTCTGTGTCCACAGATGGCACTTGTCCCTGTCCCTGAGGACCACTTCGTCCTCTGGTCTGATTGTGTATGTGTGTGACGCAGAGGAGCGCTCATTTATCGCTTTATACCTGTCCCATGGGAGGCTGGAGCTCACTTTCAGTACTGGAGAACAGCCGGTGACACTCCACAGCCAGGATAAGTACAATGACGGGAGGTGGCACAATGTAAGTCCATCTGCCACTCAGAGTGACATGCCCGCTCAACTACATCACCGGATAACTTTTTACATATCTGAAGGTGGTCCTGATTGGTGATGGAAACCTGGGCCGCCTGATCATTGATGGGCTCACGCTGCTGGAGGACAGAGCTCCAAAGGACAGAGGCAGAAATAGCACCCAGTCGCTCAATGGGCCGCTGTATGTGGGAGGAGTGCCCCCGGGAAAAGCCCACAAGAACGTTCCAGTAAGAGCTGCTGTGCTGTATTTTCACTTGGGAGTTCAGTGTTTACATAATGGCTTGGGAGGACATAAACAGAGAGGTCTAGGAGCAGATTTGTGTGTTCTGTGTGCACATAGACACACATTCTTATATTGTTGACTATGGAACACTGGGACTCCACGTTCATGCACATGTACGTATGTCTTTAGAAGGAGGGAGGAAGCAGATAGACCAAATAGCACAGGGAGTGCACACATTAACCTGCTCTCAGCTAGATACTTTGTGGTGAATTGATGAGGTGTGTGCTCTGCAGTCAGACTCCATGCACAGCATACAGGGCTGTCTCAGGAATCTTCAGCTGGATGGACAGTGGCTCCCAGCCCCAGACACCTTTGGGGTCACACCCTGTTTAGAGGGCCCCTTTGAAGAAGGTGTCTTCTTCTCTCCACAAGGAGGACATGTGGTTTTAGGTAAACCTTGATCCAAATGTATTTTTTATGTGTATTTGACTACTTTATTCTGTTTATATATAATATATACCAATTTACATACTGTATTCTCATGCACATTGCTTCAGATGACTCCTTTCAGCTGGGGCTGAAGTTTGAGTTGCTGATGGAGGTGCGCCCCCATGTGGACTCTGGGTTGCTCCTGAATGTTCTCGCTGCTGAGGGTTATTTGTCACTCTTCTTACACCAAGCAGCGGTGAGCCCTGTTCTATTATATTAGTCTAAACATAAAAAGATACATGCAGTAACACTGTATTTTCAGGTGATTGTTCTGGTGAATGATGGGATACATGAATTCTTCACCAAAGTTGAGCCAACGCACAGTCTCTGTGATGGCAACTGGCACCAAATCACTGGTGGGTTTTTCATGTTTTCGTCTTCTTGTGAAATGTCCTTTACAATGCAACTGCAAAGTTCAGTTTCACCTGTCAGTTAACCTTATCCTCTGGCCTGCAACATACTACTTTTATGTCTTCAATAAACTTTTCTAAGTGACAAGCACATGCATGTTACACTTGTATGTAAAAATCTGGTGCTCTTTGTCAGTAATCCGGAATGCTAACGTGGTCGAGCTGGCTGTGGACTCAGAGGTGAATCATGTGGTGGGACCACAGAGTCCCAATGTGGACCATAATGGATCTGTGTGGATCGGTGGGGCTCCAAGTAAGACAGCACTGTCTCCACGCACCCCACTAACATCCGCAATGTTCTAACATGCTCCTGTCCCCTTCTCCAGAGGCTGAGAGGCTCCTGCCTGACAGCGTTGGTCCTGTGGAGCCATATGTGGGCTGCATGCGGGGCCTGAAGATTGATGGACAAGCTGTGAGCTTTAGTAAAGCAGCTGTGGTCCAAGGTGCGGTGAGCGCCATGGGGTGTCCAGCAGAGTAACCCTACAACTGCACTATTCTCATGTAGCACTAACCAAAATCTAAAGAGGCTGTGTGTAACATTGTCACCATGAAGAGGATCCTAAGAAGTTTTGTGGGAAATGTTGTTATATATGTTGACCACTCATAGATGCTTAAAAGGTTTGCACAGATGATGGATCTCCTTATATGTTCACCTATGTTCAAAGTAAATATTTTTCTCACCCAAGAGACCATTTTAAAAAGGACCACTAGATGGAATCCTCACCTGAAGCTTCTTAGACCTACATGGTCTAGAGTTGAATGTCACAATTACACAGAGCCCCTTTAAATTTATATTTCAGGTAAACTTTGTTCACTGACTTATTTGTACCTTATATGTATGACATGTTAATAATTATTATGTATCACTCATTGCATACACCATTTATTCTGTCCAAGGCACTTTTGTCTTTTTGTCCAATAAAATCATGCTTTACAAACATAAGATTCTATTCTGTTCTAATTCAGAATAAAATTAAATAAAATCGCCTTTTTTTCCACTGTCAAAGGTCCTTTTGTGCGATTTTAATACACAAAAGGGATGTATTACAAAACAAGAAGTATTATTTGGGCGCAATTTTTACTTATTTAAGTGAACTGTGTGTGCTGAATGAGGATCACTTGGACGTCTGGTGAAGAAAAACCTACCTTCTCCGGCGAAAGGACCTGTACTTCTGATGCTCATTGGCTATAAGATGTTCAGGTAATGTTCTAATTTACCCTCCCTCAACTCCCAACAAACTGGCCTGTGCCTAGTGGCAGAATTAGAGAAAAGAAAAACTATTATTTATTGGATTTATATTGTCAACATTACATGTAAGCTTAATTATTGTCACATGATATGTTCCAACTCAATAGCCTGGCCAGCCACACTCACTTCTTTCTCTTTATATTTGAAATATATTCGAACATTTACAATAAACTCAATTTAGAATAAACCGAGAATAGTATGGCTGGCCAGGCTGCCAAATCAAAACATGAAAAACATAACCCTGTCACTTTCCAATTTTATCAAAACACAATGCAGGTATAGTTTTGTCGTGTCTTGGTATAATTAATTAAGTTGTTATTGTATAATATTGCTTTTCTAGGGATTTTTATTTTTTCTGAGCTGATTTTTATTTATTTTTTTGTAAATAATAAAAATTGTAAGTTTCCGATGCGCTTTGAACGCTGCAATATAGCGTTTCGTGGTTGCCATGGTAAATCGTCATTAAAACGCGACAGAGTCTTCTCTGTGCGCAGAAAAAGTTGTGCGGAACATGTTATTAGTTAAAATAATTGTAAAAATGCTTGAATAGAGTCTTATAGTGTCGCTAACATGACGCAGTCAATCGTGGTCCAGGGTGAGTGGACTTATCTCTCATGCTTTTACAGTTTTTCTGTGCTCAATGAATGAATGTACTGTGGAGATTTGCTGGCTTAGTTAACCATCAGTGATCCCTGCCTTGAGTGAATAAATAAAAGGCAGACAGAGGCAGTCATTCCCTGTGTCTGAAGTGCGGTCTGTTGCAGTTGGACAGTGTGGAAACCAGGTCGGCTGCAGGTTCTGGGACCTGGCACTGAGAGAACACGCTCATATCAATAAAGTAAGCTTATTCTTGGGTTTACAACTAAACACTACTTAGAGCAGACTGGATATCATTCCTATAAATTCACATCACTGCAGTGTAGTTACTGCTATAACTATGTTTTTACTATAGTGTTAGTTACAGAATTATTGGTAATTACTATGGCCCAACCACCAACAGCTGAGAATCAAACATAGTTGTTGAATGTATGTCCGATAAGATTATACATAGGCCTACATCTATATTCAACTAAACTTTCTTTTGTTTTGGTAAAGAAAGGACTTTATGATGAGGCTCTTGGCAGTTTTTTCCGCAATGTGGATTCCAGGTAAAAAGACAGTTTATTCCCTGGAGTTCTATTCCCTCGATTCCAATCTTAAACCATGTCTGTAATGTTCTCAGGCAGAGTTGTGCTGCAAGTGTCAGTGTCGGTGGGAGAATCCATCAGCTGAAGGCCAGGGTAAGTCGTCTCCAGGTTTATCATTTGGTCTACTACCACAGCTGTTGAACTTTCTATATTTGTCTTCTGAAATCTACTGTTAAAATGTCAAATTACTAATGTTTTGATTCATCGTTACATTAGAATGTTTTAAATTTAAGCTGCCAGTGTGCTCTGTCCAGGCTGTGTTGGTGGATATGGAGGAGGGCGTGGTCAATCAGATCCTCCAGGGGCCACTCAGGGAGGTGTTCGACAGTACGCAGCTCCTCACTGATGTGTCCGGCTCTGGCAACAACTGGTGAAAGCACTTTCTAATCATTCAGCTTCTAGAGACGGCCTCATCTGCATTCTTTTTATTATTTTTTTATTTTTATTTTTTTATTCTGACGACCCAAAAAACATTGAAATCCTGATCTCATAGGAGTCATTGCACTCTTTGGCAGAATCAGAAACACGGACACATCGAACAGTGAAATTGTATTTCCAAGTTAGTTCTTTCTGATGTGAATTTTATATAGAACGTTTGTTAAACTTGAGCAATCAGTGTTTCAGACAGTGCAGGAACTTTAAACGCATTTTCAAAGCAAGTGTTACCTAGTGTTTTGACCTCCAAGAACTTTAAAAACATCTATAGATTACAACAAAACCAAAGTACAGAATTTTCTTTTCTCTGACTACAAACCCTACATACAGTAGCGGACCAAAGAGGCTAAATAAAGTAAAGCAAATTTACTAGCGTACCCTGTGGGTATCAGGTAGGGAATTTGATTTCCATAAGAAGGTCACAATTTCGATTCGACTTTTTCCCCCAAATACTTTTTTTTTGTCATCAAACATAACAAAAATTATACTTAACCAACCGTACTGTGTGAAAATACATTATAGTGCAAATATTAAAGCGCTTATAGACCCACATCTGAAAATACAATTAGTGGCACATCTACAATCTTTCAGTGATTCATATTGAACATATTTGCATATTTAATTGAAGAGGGCGTGATAAACTATTCAATATGATGATAAATGAGAATTGTTGCATCCTTAATATTACCCTGTATTCAATACCGAGCAATGCACCAGTAATTTGGTAAAGATCTTATCTATTATTGGATTGATTATGCAACATCAAATCAAATCAAAATTGCCTGTTTCCTTTTGATCGGTGGTTTGTCTGTCTGTGCAGGGCAGTGGGATACATGACGTATGGTTCTGCATACAGGGAACAAATAGTAGAGAAGCTTCGAAAGGCGGCTGAGCACTGCGACTGTCTGCAGTGCTTCTTTCTCATCCATTCAATGGGTGGAGGCAAGTGTTAAGAAACAGCCTGCATTCTTTATAATGATACTGTACAAGTGTGAATGGCTGATTTGAAATGACTCTCTTGGTGTAAGAGTAAGAGTGTTCTTTCAGGAACAGGCTCAGGTCTCGGCACCAGGGTCTTGGGCCTTTTGGAGGACGAGTTTCCTGAAGTGTGCCGAATAGTCACATCTGTTTATCCCTCTGAGGAGGATGATGTGGTCACCTCTCCCTATAACAGTGTCCTGGCCATGAAGGAGCTGAGCGAACACGCCGACTGTGTCCTGCCTGTGGAGAACCAGGTAGGAGCTACATGAGAAAGTTGTATTAATAAAGGTAAACATATACTGTATACTGTATTTAAGATTTGGAATCTGTTACCACCTCAATTAACTAGTTAAGTTTTAATTGTCATTTAAGGCATGAATCCAGAATGTACTTCCCATATATCAACAGCCCACCTCTCTCTGCCCCTTGTCTTCTGCTAGTCTCTGGTGGACATGGTGAACAGAATCCAGTGCTACAGTGGGAAAGCAGGGTCTGCAGTGAGAACGGACAGCTCCGTTATTTCAGGCCACGGAGGGCTGTCTGCGGCCGAGAAGCCCTTTGACGCCATGAATAACATTGTGGCCAACCTTCTGCTTCACATGACCAGGTCTGGATTAGTCACCTCTAAGGAATAATATTCAAGGAAGAGTTACTCTGGACAAATATATGTCTGTGTACATTGGTGTATGAACGGGTGACTGGTTCCTTGCTGTAAAGCGCTTTGAGTGCCTAATGTAGGTGGAAAAGCGCTATACAAGTTGAGACCATTTACCATAATAACATTGTACCTTTTTTTTTTGCCATAAATCTCTTTGTCAATGGTAAAAGGATTATGATGGTTCCGAGTCGTTACAAAGCTTACTGTTTGTATGCTTTTTCAGCTCTGCACGTTTCCAGGGCTCACTCAACATGGATCTCAACGAGATTGCAATGAACCTGGTGCCCTTCCCTCGACTGCATTATCTAATTCCCAGTCTCACGCCGCTGTACAGCCTGGCAGATGTTGGCATGCCTCCCAGAAGGTCTGCACATTCCACCACAAATACATTAAGTTTCATTAGTAATTCATAATTTACCCCTTTTTTCACAAATGTATTTATTGGAATTTTCAATTTAAAGGCAAAACGTGCATAAAACACACTAAAAAAAATGTACTAAAAGATACCTCCCCCACCCTAAAACTCACCCTTCACGCAATTACAACGAAGTTAGTTTCTACATATCAAGGTGTAAAAAGAGCAACCAAAGGTCTTTAAAGTCCTCAAGTTTCTCCAGCGCTAAGTTACTGAACATTATCCTCTGTTTCACCCCAGGTCTGTCTGTGTTCTTCCATTTCAAAGTTTCCTTTTCTTTGCATTTGAAGCAATTTGGGAAAAATGTTCAGTACACAGAATTTACCATCAATGGGCATTTTACATTCATTTACATCAGAAATGACCATAATGTACCCCCTTTTTTTTCTTTTTTCTTTTTTTCCACATTTGTACACATTGTTCCTTTCCTGTTTCAATATCTTTTGGTTATCACTAAAACAAGGCTCATGAAAATACAACAAAGTGAAGCAGCAACATTCTGGACCTATTGTGGTGCAGGACAGACTTCTTATAGTTTACTGGATTTCACAAGCACAAAATGTTATGGTATTGCCATGAAAGATTTAAGACAGGTCCGGCGGATGATGTGAGGGTAGCTTATGCGTGAAAGGCCCACACTGTGCTGTGTGTACTCTGCAGCTCCACCCGCTCGCACACAACGCTCACATTCACCTGTGGGTCCCAGTCAGACCTCATACTCAACTGTGCTGCTACTGCACTTCTACAGTCGGGCTCAAAAGTTACCAAACAAACAAACGGCCTATTATACAGTTTTTTTTACGCACATGTTTGCATCTAAAATGAAGCAGCACATTTACAAAAAACACAGCTGCCTAAGTGCTTGATATAAAATCGGTTTGAATAATGTAGGAATAGTGATAGAAAAATATACATAAATATTTAATCTAAAGGCTAGAAAAAAACAACAAATGGATACAAACAGAAAAGAAGACGCCACTCAAACTGTATTAAAAGCCAGCGCAAATTTAAAGTCTGGAAGATTAGACCCTGAGAGAAGTCATACTCCATACTATACGGTACAGTAATGTTTGTCATAACTTTGCTTCGTGTCACAGGCTGGACCAGATGTTTAGTGATGCCTTTAGTAAAGAGCAGCAGCTGATCGAAGCTGATCCCAGACGCAGCTTGTACCTGGCCTGTGCCCTCCTGCTGCGGGGAGACGTGGCGGTGTCCGACCTGCAGCGGAACATCCAGAGGTCAGAGAGGTCACCAACACGGCACACGGCACAGCCAGGATATCCTGAACATCCTTTTTCTTTCTGTCCGCCTTGATCCCGCAGACTGAGGCCCACGTTGCCTTTCGTTTGGTGGAACCAGGACGGCTGGAAGGCAGGACTGTGTGCCGTGCCCCCGGTCGGACAAACCCGCTCCCTGCTGGCTCTGGCCAACAACACGTGCCTACGAGTCACTTTCAGCCGACTCAGGGAGCGCTTCATGAAGCTCTACAGGAAGAAGGTACAGCCAGTGGACACAGTTATTAGTTGCCCCCACCTGCTAATGCCCCTCTGTTGCTCTTAAGTCTAAACGTCTTTGCTGGACTCAATGTGAGGTCCACCACAAGAATTTTTAACAATGTATGTTATTTTTTGTATTCTGGTGCGTTTTAGGTGAGATTTTCAGTAAACTTGTTGTATTCAGTCGGTGCTTTTACAAATTAAACTTTAGAGAAAAAATTGAATGACAACAAGTTGCTAAGGAAATCTCTCCTTCTCATTGTTATCCAGGCTCATCTTCACCATTACCTGGACGTGGAGGGGCTGGAGCAGAGCACTTTCTCAGAGGCCGTGTCTTCTCTCAGCTCACTCATCGCTGAGTACCAGCAGCTGGACACTACCAAAGACCAAGTCCTCCACAGCGTTCCCCGGCTCGGTATTGCCACGTGACCCTCCCTCTGCCGTATAGTGTATGTTCCTCCTTCTTTCTTTGTGCCTTGACTGTAACTTAACTGTCCTTTTGCCTACATTCATAAATCTGCTCTTTGGTCGTCTGGGCTGTCCCTGTATTCCAGTGGTCATCAAATACAGTTGCCAGATACAAAAGCCAAAATGACAGTAGTTCCCCTTTTGCTTAAGCTTCATTTGATTAAATGTGACCTAGGCTTATCACTTTGGTTTCATAGTTTTTGTTGAGCTTATGGTGTAAGACAATTTATGTCCAAAGGCAGGAAATAAATGACTTTTCATAAAGGTAAAGGCTGGAAGTACTGGCCTGCTTGAGTGACGGGGCCAGATAGGAGCTCTGGGGCTGCAGTAACTGGAAACACCAAAATATACAATAACAGATGGTTTTGTTTATCATTTTTAATAAATATTTGTAATGATGAAGTCTGTTTTCTCACAGATAGATTCAGAACTATGTTTCTGGATAAGGGTACATTGATATTTATCTGCACAATAAAAATGTACATAAAGGTTTGTTAATGACACATGAATCTTTATACACTTTATACAATGTACATTAAGACACATTTGTAGAGTTATATATTGCATTATAGAGTACTCTCTCTCTGTGCTAAGCCATAAGTGAAGAGCCTTTGGACAGTATCGTCTCGTTTGTAGCATCAGTTGGGTCCCCCGTGTTCAGAGCAAGTGCAGCTCAGAGAACATGTCCCCCGGCTCGCTGCACTTCTTATGGCACACACATGACGTGATCCACTGCATCTTCCACCGTGTGCTGGAGCCGTCCTTGCACACAAAGCTGACTGGAACCATGCGTGACTTGTTGGGCATACAGCAGCGCTTGTCTGTACACACACCGCAGTACATGGGCCGCAACTTCTCGGTGCTTGTGCAACCAGACAGTGTCAGCTTCTCTGCCTTTTTTGCCTGGAATTTGGGGCGACATGTCTTTCCCTTTGGCACCTGTCCAGATAAAAAATATTTACTTACTTACTTTATTTACAAGTTTTTACACATAGCATTTACAATCCCCATTTTGCTGAATATTTGTCCATTGGTGGCAGGAATCATAATCCTCCAATTTTGCTGTTCTTGAACTGTTCTCATCATGTGAATTATATGTAAAGCAATCACACTAAGTAACGTCAATTACATCCCAAAGGTGAATGTGGCCAAATTTAAGAAATAACTACAGATTTTGACAAAAAACAAAGTCACTTTAGTCAGCGCATATCCCGGACCTAAACGTAGTTCTGTCAGGAGATGTTATTTTACCTTTGTGCTTTTCAGCAGGCTCTTATCGCAGGGCCGAAGCAGGCACAGCCGCCGCTCCTTCCTCATCTCGCACTTGCTGTTGTTGTTGTGTACCCTCACGGAGATGCCCAAGCCACAGCTCTTGGAACACGGGCTCCAGGGAGTGGTCTGGACTAGGCAGTTCTTCTTCCAGACTAAAGGAGGATCCCTGTAAGCTTTCAGTGTTACAGTTAAAGCCAGGTGTCATCACCCTAGCGTCTACACAGGACTCTCATAACCAAATGTATTCTTTCTGCATAAACCCATCGATGACACACAATCCTTTTAGTCATGAGTAATGGAATGTGTTTCGAATTTGAACAAGTTTGACAAGGGCTTGCTCAACGACCGAGTGAGAGCATTTCCAAAACTACAGCTCATGTGGGATGTTGTGGAAAGTGCTGCAGTTGCTGTGGAGGGTAATGCTGGTTCTGACCGAACAAGGTCAGAATACATGCATGGCTTAGTGTGTCATATGTCTAACAACTGCCTGACTGTTTATCCCAGTTTATTATACTTAAACAATTAAAAGCCTACAGTATATTATGGTGCTTTTAACGCTCGCACTCACCTGACATGTAGGTGGTGTCCTGCTTGTGCTTTACAGAGCTGGGGCCATTTCGAAGGCCTGCAGGGACAATGGCCATCAAAGATGTAGGGCCTAATAGAGCAGCAGGCTTCTGGATGAAGGCAGGGGTGCAGCCGATCGCACCACCGATGCAGGTGCACTTGTAGAGAGGGCTAGGCTGGAAGGCCTCTCCGTTCTCATAGTGAATCCCATTTAGGTCACAGCCCACAGCCATCAAATCTAACAGAGCAAAACGTGTTTGTGCAGTGAGTAGTCAGTGTCTTTTACTGCCAGACAACCCACTCTAGATTGACTCAGGCTGATATTTGCACAAAGATAGACTATTGACCTTGAAGTATTGTCAATGACATTGGCCTTTGTAATACTCACAAGCGCACACGCCAACTTCATATTTGGGCTGGTCCCTGGAGAAGTCACAGTACATGCCCTTGTGGGGGTCGCATACGTCCCTCTCGTTACAACTATTTCCAATCTGTCGAGCGCAGCTCTTACAGCAGCCACATCCATCCAGCACCGAGCTGACGCCCGGGGCGCACTGTGGTCGCGGGGCACATTTACAGGGCCACTGGCAGAACTGACGCCGCTCCACCCGATCGTTCCGACCAGACACGTATTGGGCATTGTTGGTGGTTCTACTGAAACCCTGAGCAACACACAGGCACTCTTACGTTAAAGCATACTGTCCATGTGCACATGGTACATGGTATCACAATGTACAATCATCCACATGAAAAGTGTGGGACAAGCTTTATACAAGTCTATGAAAGTACAGATATTGACTAAAATGTATTCATGTTACATTTAGCGAAGGGCATTAGGTGGTAACAAACAAACGAATAGCTTTGACCTATTGGTGCCTCTAGAACTGGTATTGTACACTTCATGTCATCAGCAAAGGAAGTGGTTTAATTGCGTTAAAAAGAGACTTGCAGCATAAGCCAAATTCTCCATAAAGCCAGAACTTCGTACTGCATTGGAGGTCAGTGAGGCTATGCCAAAAATCTGGAGCCTGTGCGCCAGCTTTAGAGTGAGCTGTTGGGATGGTGTGAAAACAGCAGGGCCATTGATTAAGCCTTCATGAACTCTCACATTGGGAAACTAATCAAACTGAACCAAAAGTCAATAGTAGATTAATGTATGACTGCATTTTTTCATACATTTGTATATCATTGAAGTAAAATCACAGATACACAAAGAGTTTTCTTACCTGTTGTGTGAGGATGAGGAGCAACGCAGAGAAATGCAGCAGCATCTCTGATGTGAGGTGGTCTGTGGAGTTCCAGGAGAGGGTCTCAGGATGAGGGGCCAGGGGCGGGGTCAGGACAGAGCCGCTGAGGGGCACAAAGCCCACTCTGTGTTCTCCACAAACACCCTCATGTAGAAGGGAAATATTTGTGTAGAGACGCACCCATCCCATTCCTCCTTCGCTACCCCTTCTGCTCCCCTCTCCCTCAGTGACCCACTCCTTCCCCTTCAATGCCACACTCCTCCCCCAGTATCCCACTCTCCCCCCTTAATATCCCTCTTTCCCCCTTAGTATCCCACTCCTCTCTGTGTCCAATGCCTCCCCCTCAGTATCCTACTCCTCAACCCTCAATGCCTCACTCCTCCATCAGTGACCCATACCGTCCCCCACATCCCTGTGTATCCCCCTCCTCCTCTCCCCTCAGTGTCCCACTCCTCCCTTACTGCCCCACTCCTATTTCCTCTCCTGGTAACATTTCAGGTGTCTCCATGTGTATTGACACTTTTTATGAGCCCAGATGGTCTGTGATGGGTTGTGGAAAGCCCGCACACTCCCGTACCTCTTATCTCTCCTTTACCACCCCATGCGAACAGCAAGCCCTTATCAGTGTTGTCCTGCGTGGACAGTGCACCCTCCACCGGACAAATCAATGGGCAGCAAACATGCGCGCTTCCTCCGTGAGAGTGTCCTGAGCTACGGTATAACACAAATGAGTGTCCTCATCATAAAGAGCCCCATTAACTGTAGTCTGGGGCCTCAGAGTCTTACTCCAGCTGAGTGCCTGCACTGGTTTGGTGGCTCAGTCTGGTCCATGCCTTTTTAATGGCAATAACATCATTCTTGTTATCACTCGTAACTCATCTTATTATGTGGCAGTAAGCAGCACAGATAACAATTTAGTTTAAAAAACTTTACTCAAGACAGAGATAGGACTGAGTTATGCCAAGTGTCTTGCCTAAGGAAACAACAACAATAGTATGCACTGGTCGGCACTGGGATTAAACCGCTAATCTTCAGATGAGTGGATCTGAATGCTCTACCTCTACTCAGTTTATCAGAGGATTCTAAATGTAACACATGCAAAATATGATGGATAGATAAGTGGAAACGCTTTCCTCTGCTCTGCAGTAGGTAGGAGTTGTTGAAGCCGATCACTACGATCATGTGACCTGGCCCTTATCACTGAACTCAGTGGAGTGCAGGGACAGTGTCCAGCTCCTGCAGGACCTCTCTACTTCATATTCTGCAGCAGGCTAACAAGACAGACGTTTCTTCAATTGCTCAAGGTATTTTTGATGTTATTATTGTTGTTATTATCATTCACTTAAAGTAAACTAGTTGACAATTATTTAATTTGTTGATATTTTGTACTCAGCCTTTCCAAGTGGAAAATCTGAACATGTTTCTCCTAACTGTTCCATAGATGGTTTGATGCCCTAATGTTGTGAGCTGTGGGGCTGAGTGAAGATGTCTGGCTCTATTGTGTTCGTGTCGGTGCAGAAGGTCTACTACCCCCTACTGTGCTGTCTTGGAATCCCAGGTCAGTCTTTTCTTTGAGCTTTCTACTGATGCTGATCACCAGGCCCACTGTTGGCCCACCCAACAGCAAATGTATATCTCGCTACAAAAACCACTGTAGGTGTTTTAATGAGTCAGACCTTCATATCACGTATGTTTGTTTGTTTTTTCTTGTAGCCAATCTCTTCACTTTCTATATGATCTGCTTTCATAAGTGTGGGATGTCTGAGTCGGCAATGGTGTACCTGAGCTGCCTGGCTATTGTAGACACTTTCTACCTGGTGTGGGTCATCCTCATCGACCTGACACTGACGTTCTGGGTGCTGCAGCCCTTCTGGCACTCTCACCCCTGGTGTGGCATCTTGGGTTTCCTGCAGTACGGTTCACTCTACAGCTCCTCGTGGATCGTGGTGGTGTTTACCATTGAGCGTTACCTGGTCCTCCGCAGCACCCGAGCTAAACAGCACTTCTCCAAGGCTGGCCTCACCAAGCTAATGTGCGTGGGCATTGTGCTGGCGTCCCACCTGGTCTCTGTGCCTCTTGGGTGGATTAATTTTGTGTCCACTGTGAACTTCACAGCAAATGGCAAGAATGTTTCGCTGCCCAGATGCCACTACCGGGACGCCACCTACAGCATGGTGATCGTATGGATAACCACCTTTCTGTCTGGAGGGTTGCCCATTGTGCTGGTTATTATTTTCAACTACCTGATTGGGTACCACCTTTCCCGAGCCAGTAATCTCTTCACCAAAGAGGAGCGACGAGTGATGCAGGGTCGCAGTCGCAGTGTGCTTCGCAGGACCCTGCTTCTGCTGGGCACTGTGTCTGTGGCCTTTGTGGTCCTAAGTCTGCCTCGGTTTGTCACATACAGTATCCTCAGAACCAAGTACAATGAAGAGGACTTTGATCGCAATGACTACAGCATCCCCATCAACGTGGCCGGGGACGTGGCCAACATGCTCCAAAACCTTAACTCCACCACCAACTTCCTGCTGTACTGCATGGTGAGCCGGCGCTTCCGCAGGGAGATGGTGAGTGCACTGACGTGCACCTCCAAGGCCTGACGCCAGGCCTCTATGCCCACCTACAGCACCATGAAGGTGTTCTCTGTGGCAGAGGGCAGGGCACCGCCAAATGGTCCTCCAGGCAACTTGGTGTTAACTAATCTTCACAGACTGAACCACTTCTCCCTACATTCTTTATAAAATGTCCTACAGGTCTGTCTTTTTCTCAATAATTACAATGTTGTTACTTTCCATGGTTCAGCAGCCCATATAATATCTATTTTACCATTCTACCACCTCTGGATGGAGCAAAAGTACAATCATTACCTAAAGGAATGTTATACTATTGAAAAGGCTAAATAAAATCATGTTTTTACAAGTATTGATTTTTATTTTTATTTTTTATGAAGAGAAATTGTCCCCTAAGATAAAACATCTCGTTGTTAAGGGGATCCTTAGGATCAGCACAAACTCGGGTGTTTCACATACACTCCTTTGCGATCATCTGACTTTACTTTTTTTTTCCTCAAAAAATTTATATTGCACCCCGAAAATACTAAAGGAAACCGAGAAGATTTTCTTTGAGTGGCCTTGCCTTATTTGCATACCTGAGCTTTGCGCTTCCTTGTGGCACAGTTGGAGCGGCTGCGGGATTACGTGACATTTCCTGTTCGCTAGACAACACATTTGGGCTGTGTCTTCCAGAGCAAAATAAAAAGGTAAGTCTAAGGCCGTCAAGGTTATGAAAAGAAACATACAAGTGAATGTACACAAGTAGTGTCAGTGAGGGACTTTGTTTAACCGCTAAGCTTTACGCCGACGATGTTTCTCCGCTTTTGTTTATACAGTCTAGCAGTGCGCACCTGGCCAGGTGCGTAGGGAAGTGGTTCCTTTTTTGTGTGTTATGCACCATTTTCATGGTAAATACGTCTTCTGTGATCTCTTTCAATGTTTTAGTTGGATCAAGACAAAATATAGGCGCTAGTCTTGGCTGATACAGTCCCTTTGAAGATCCAAGGAAAGCGAAACTGTAGAAGCCATTAAGAGTTGGCCTGTTTGTACCTGTAAGCGCATTTCAAGCATCAAAAGTGTATTTGAAAAGTGTAAAAGTGTATCTATTTGCTTAAAGGTACTGTACTGTAGCCTTACAGTTTAATTCTTATGAAACCTAAAATCATCGATTGAGGATTAAAGGCTAAAAACAATCGTTTCAGTTGCAATAACTGTTTGCAAAATCTACTTTGCATAATATGTATGTATTATGTATTATATATGTTTATTTGTATATTTCTTAAGCAGATTTTAGTCTGCTGTTGAACAAACTGTTTATTTTGAATAATATTTTTTGTAATTGTAATTTGTGTTTCAAACAAAATATAACAATGACATGTTTTCACCCTTTCACCAGAGACACAAGAGCTTATTAGTTGAATTGTGATTTCAATGGAATCACTAGGTCAAAAATGTAATGTCCCATCAACCATAGACCTTAGCACACTCCACTTACTCCCTGTGTCTGAACTGCTCTGTCTGTCTTACACAGAGTGGGGGCGGTTTTGTCACTGGTACAATGAGCTGGCCTGAATGGGGACTACGGCCTGTCCCTGTCCGCAGTATACCAGTAGAGACGGATGAGAGCTTGGACCTGGCTGAACAGTACCCACAGAAGCCTTTCCTCCGTTCCAGAGAAGAGCATCTGTATGCCTCTATGGAGGCACAGAGCCTTGAAGCCCCCAGCTCATTGAGGTCAGCTCAATCTCTGGGCCAGGGTGCTACTGATGTACCAGCTGCCAGTAAGTCCCAACCAGAACCAGGGTTTTCCCCAGATGCAGTGGGGGGACACCTACAATAATCTGATGCAAGATCATTATATGGCCTACTCTTCTGCATTACATAATTTAATCTGCACTCATTCACAATGTCATTGTGAACACCAAAAGGCCAGATGCTAACCACTCTGACACATCTTTTTTTTATTCAATAATTCATACATAATGTATTAAGTTATGTCACTGTGTTCAGGTGATGAACGGCATCAGTTTCCTGATGTAACACATGGCCCCCAGCACTTCCCTCTCTGGTTTGTCTGCTTTCATCATTCACATAGTTATAGTACTTTACACAATCTTTTTAGTGGTCTGAACACACCAGAGTTTCAATGGTGTTCAAGGTTGCATGTTTAAGGCATGTGTGAACTCTATAATCACAAAAAACAACAACAAAGTTTTATTTTTTTGCAGAGTAGGCTAGTATTGAGTTATTTATTATACAATTATATTGATTCTTCTCATCCTACGTTTCTGCATTAAAGTTTTTTGTTGTTGATAAAACCAAGCATGTGTATCACTACAATAGGCCTATTGCAATGGCAAAGAAAGTTAAGTATGGAGCAACTTTTTTACTAAAATGTAAAAAATTCTGTTCCATCAGCCATGTCCCACAGAATAGACAACAACACAAACAGCTCCAGCGGTTGCCCCAGGTTCCCCAGGTCAACAAAGAGGTCATGAGAGAAGTCCAGTTTGTTCGTCCTGTGGATCCTGGACAGATCAGAACCTTAACCCTTCCAGAGGAGTGCAGTAAGTTCCAACAAGCTCACATGACCTTCCCTGTGAGTTTTTACATCTGAAAGTCTGCAGAAAGGTCCAGACTTAACACTGACTAATTTGTTCCTCAAGCTTTTAGGTTCACACCAAAGTCTGTAAAGTCTTCCATAAAATTCTAAAGATCTGTTCTAATAATGGAAAAACTATAAATATATTTATTAGTTTATTTTATTGTTGGATGTATAAACAGATCCAAAATTGTGTGTATTAATGTTCAATATATTATTAATACTGTGCTACTACTTTAATATTATCTATGAGTCGCTTTAACATCACGAATGAGAATCTATGGGTGTACTGTATTATAACTGTCTCTGTTCTCCACACTTTTAATCATCCGTGCGGAACAAAAGCCTGATAGTCCACACATCTAAAGCAGCTCTCAGACCCTCTTAAGGGACTGGAGAATTTTTGACAAATGAAAAGTATTTTTGTTCCAGAAAATGTTTTCATCACTTACTCTGTTGACACGGCCAAAGACATGATTCCCTTCACTAAGTTTCTTCTCGCTAATGGGTTCCAGCCAGCGGTAAGTCAGCAACACACTCACTGAGCTGCTATACATACATATACAGCATAGTAACATTACAAATATTTTGTATCTGTTTCTCAGATTGACATCTTTGACAGCCCCATCAGGAGTATGGACACCACCAAGTGGATGGACCGCTTCCTGAACGATGTGAGTGTGAGAATCGTTTGGGAGGGCACAGAATGGTGTTATCACAAACATGGAGGTGTAGGGCCTGATGGGACACTGCCTGTGCTATGCCAGGGGTATTGTCAGTTCTCATATTTTCATTATATGGTCAAATCATGATCTTTGCTGTATTGAAATTGGGATGTGATCAATTGTATGCAGTTCCCCACAACTGCCACTTGGAGGCATCTGTTAGAATGTAGTTAAATGTGGTAATAACAGTATGTTGAACAAGGACTGATGCTGTGATGTGATTGGACAGAAATCCGTGTTGATCATTGTGGTCATCAGTCCTCAGTATAAAGTGGACGTGGATGGGCTCGGGCCTGACGAGCACTGCCTCCACACCAAGTACATCTACAAACAGGTGTGTACTTCAGCTCAATAAGGAGTGAAAAAATAAACTTTTTTTGTTCAATGAAATCCCTCTCAGAAGAATGTATACAAAAGGTCTTAAATACACTCAACAAAAATATAAACGCAACACCTTTGTTTCTGCTCCCATTTTTCATGAGCTGGACTTAAAGATCTAAAATTCATTCCAGATACACAATATTACCATTTCTCTCAAACATTGTTCACAAATCAGACCAAATGTGTGATAGTGAGCACTTCTGCTTTGCTGAGATAATCCATCCCACCTCACAGGTGTGCCACATCAAGATGCTGATCCGACATCATGATTAGTGCACAGGTGTACCTTATACTGCCCACAATAAAAGTCCACCCTAAAATGTGCAGTTTTGTCTCACAGCAAAATGCCACAAGCATTGAGGGAGCGTGCACTTGGCATGCTGACAGCAGGAATGTCAACCAGATCTGTTGCTCGTGCATTGAATGTTCATTTCTCCACCATAAGCTCGGTTAGGGTTAGGTGAACATCACCTCATGTTTCAGCAAGATAATGCACGGCCCCATGTTGCAAGGATCTGTACACAATTCTTGGAAGCTGAAAATGTCCCAGTTCTTGCATGGCCAGCATACTCACCGGACATGTCACCCATTGAGCATGTTTGGGATGTGTTTAACCGGCGAATACGACAGCGTGTACCAGTTCCCACTAATATCCAGCAACTTCGCACAGCCATTGAAGAGGAGTGGACCAACATTCCACAGGCCACAATTGACAATCTGATAAACTCTATGCGAAGAAGATGTGTTGCACTGCATGAGGCAAATGGTGGTCACACCAGATACTGACTGGTTCTGGGTCCCCAGACCCCCAATAAAGCAAAAAACTGCACATTTCAGGGTGGCCTTTTATTGTGGGCAGTATAAGGTACACCTGTGCACTAATCATGATGTCAGATCAGCATCTTGATGTGGCACACCTGTGAGGTGGGATGGATTATCTCAGCAAAGCAGAAGTGCTCACTATCACACATTTGGACTGATTTGTGAACAATGTTTGAGAGAAATGGTAATATTGTGTATCTGGAATTAATTTTAGATCTTTAAGTCCATCTCATGAAAAATGGGAGCAGAAACAAAGGTGTTGCGTTTATATTTTTGTTGAGTGTACATGTCCACCTCTGGGTTAGTAGCACCATCTGCTGTTGTGAAATGTTATTAAACGCTGCACATGTGCTCTGTGCGTACCTCACTTCCTCATTTTGTATGCGTAGATGATATTAAAAATGCTCTCTATGTTCTATGATCTCAACAGATTCAAAATGAGTTCATCCAGCAGGGCTGTCTTAACTTTAGGCTCGTGCCAGTGCTGTTCCCTGGAGCCTCCACGGTAGGTTGGGCTGGACTTTCTCCTGATGCCGTCCCTCTGAGGCTCAGTCCTGTGTCCTGTGTTCAACTTGCAGAATCATGTCCCCAACTGGCTGCGAAGCACCAAGCTGTACCGTTGGCCTCAGGACGGTCCTGACCTCCTATTGCGACTCTTCAGGATGGAGCGCTACATTGTCCCCCCACCTGGACCTGGGCTCACCGTGTCCGTGCAGCCATGCTGAGTGCACTCATTCTAATCATATTGCCACCTCAAATGGTGTGTACATGTTCACCTTAGATCAACGCATTATTTTAATACAGTAAAGTTCATTTTAAGGACATGGCCCTTTTTAATATCCATACAGAGTGGATAGGCACATCCAAAATCTATAAAGGCACGGCATCAGGCATCAACTCAACAAGTCCTTCATCACACATAAAAACGGCAGCAAGACCCAGAGTTACACAAAATACATATTTGTTTTCTGCTCAGCACTGTGGCTCAATCTGTTACAATATTGTATGTCTGTTTTTATGTCTGAAGGGCTGAGTTGATGCCAAAATGTCACACTCTTTCTGGTGCCTCATCCTTTTTAATATGGACTATTAAAACATAATGTGGGAAACGATAATCCTTCTGTAGGGCAATGTCATGAACTTGGGGTTTCCGTGGGGCAAGTCATTAAATGAATTAAATGAAGACCTTAAATGTTATTAAAAAGTATTAAATTGGATTCAAACAGGCATTAAATTTAAATTTCTTGGAAAATTAGTAGACTAATTTTGCTGTATAAATTAATCAGATATACAGAAATAATGGTCCAAAAAACATTCAGCTGCAGTTTTGGCTGAAATTATACACAATTGTGAATTCAAAAGTTTTCTTTCTTTTTTTTCTTTGAATTTTGAAATGTTCCCTCATTGATTCATTTGATGGAATTTTTGCTCATGTTGAGAAGAGAAATATTCAGATATTTTGCTTTTGTGGCATTAAAAATATAGTTAAAGCATTAAACTGGACTTGTTGCTGCCTGTAACTGTGGAACTGAGGACAGTAAACAATAAAAAAGGACTGCAAAGTGACGTGTGCTCCCAGTTCAATTCCTGTTAAGACCAATGGATATCCCCTTGCCAATGAATGAATGTGGTCATAAGATACAGTATGACGGCGGGTTCAGTGGTTGATGGAAGGGCCATCATAGGATTGGAAGGCTGCAATCATTCTGTCTGATTCTGCCCCAAAACAAATGTGAATGAATGAATAAATACCATTACACTGTAGTTCTCAGACTCTGGTACTTGGGCTTCTTCAGGTGATACTCAGTCATAAGTTATTTTATTCGAATCAAGGTCTGTTATCTTGATCTGGTGGTACATGAAAGGTTAAATATTTTATGAGGTGGCTGCCTATTTGGTGTGGAAAAACTTGAACCTAGAAACAAATAATGATCAAATGGCTTACACTTTAATTGTGTTGACAGGCTTCTCAAAGCGCTACACTTAGTCATTCATTCGTTCCATACTCTGCTCAGGGTAGACTGAAGGAAGTGAAACCGCCAATCTGCGCCATGGGCCCCTCACAGTCCGAGCACCACCATCCTTTCACTCAGACAAACACACAGCAGCCCGTAGCTCTGTTGGTTATTGACTGTAGCTCCCACTGTGTGCAGGCTACAGCCATAGATGGATATAATAGATCCATGGCGATGGCAACGCCTGATTCAGAGCTTTTATTCTGAAGGTGCCTGGAGGAAGTAGAGGCTGCAGCTCCGTGCAGGTTTAGCTTGTAGCCTGGTGAGCTAGCCTGTGTTGAATAATGGAAGTTTGAGTTTCCTATGGAAGCGGATTATCGGGGCTGTCCCCCAGCTGAGCCAGAGGATTTCGCCAACCACAGAGCACCGGAAGTGTGCGGAATAGGCTGTTGTCTCTGGTCCAGACGGTCCAAACAGCCCTAGCGCCTTCATGCCACCCAGAGATGGGATCTTCAGCACCGAGGCGTTTCGTGGACTTGTGCCGGTGGTTTGTCTCTCGCTGACAGAAACCAACGTTAACCATAGCCATGTTCGCTGTTCGTATTGTCACGGCGGACTATTACCTCGCCAGCCCCGTTAAAGACCTAGACGTGTGCTATTCGGATTTCCGAGAGAGCGACGTGAAGAGAGTTCCCGTGGTGCGGATCTTCGGAGCCACCCCCGCAGGTTCGTGCGCAGTGTTTGTGCTTGTCTGGGTAAATGTAGGGCCACGTGAACGTGCCACTGGCGCAAGCACCGCAGTAAACCTGTCCGCACATGATCTTTTAAAGGGAAGCTGTTGGAAATGGATTGCATTTGGATATGGGGAGGGTTTTCTGTCGCTGACACGGTGTACTAAGGGATATTTTGCGCTTTCGGGAGCAAGTGGTGGTGCTCTGTTGGCCCCCTCCTATGGCTGTGCTTTGTTTTCTCTCCCCTCCATCACGGCGCTGCTGATGGACACCTTTTGAGACTCGCTTACTCCGTTTGTAAATGGTGACAACCTCCTGAAATGGGTTGATAAAGTTTTAAGAAATCCCTGTGGCTGGAGGCTCACATCCAGTCTGTATGATAATGGAGAGAAAAAAAAACATGTTAATAGGAGCACGTGATGCAGAATAATGTTAAACAACAGGGCCTTTGAAGTATAAGTAGTCAGTAAAAATAAAGGTATGAGGCTGCAGAATAGTGTGCACTGACTGGCAAACCTGTTGGTTGCTAAAGTAAAATAACAATGCTAAAGCACTGAAACCATTGTGAAAACGGCGCAGTGGCCTAGTTGTTCTGTGTTTTGATCGGCCTTCTTGTGCCATGTGCTTTGAAGTGTGTGCGTGACCAATGGAGCTGCATGCACGGGGGGTCAAGCATCCTACTAAAGGGGGCCCCAGGTTTAGCACTCCAGGGATGCCTTAATGCCTTCAGAGGAAATTCCTCCAAGATCCATTAGTGATTAGTCTCTCACTGGTACCCACTTGTGTGTAATAAGGTTCTTCTAAAGACACGAGGTATAACAAAAAAAGGTATTTGAACAAATCTTTGTTGTACCGTATGTCTTTCTAGAAGAACTATATACCTTGGTTGAAATGAAATGTACTGAAAGAGGTACGCACTTTTATTTCGGTTCAGTTAGAAATTGCGTGCATGTTTGCTGTTCACGTATGAGCAGAAACAGTTGGGGAAACATGTTCCAAATCCAACAGCAAGTTGCGCTGTTCTTTTTCTGTGGATTTGTCCAGAACTAGATCATTCAAAAAGAAGCAAGTGCTGTAGGAAATGCTCTCTGCTGTTTTTATTTTGTAAAGATTAGCATGGGACAAAAAAAAAAACACATTTTCACACATCTTATTTCACCAGTTACTGTGTCATAGATTTGGTGTGGTTGACACCTCTGAAAGTAAATCTTGAAGTGCCACAGAAGAGTCTTATCAGGATGACTTTTTGGAGCATAAACAATAAATGCAAATATGCTTGTTCACAGGTCAGAAGACTTGTCTGCACCTTCATGGCGTCTTCCCCTACATCTACGTTCCATACGATGGCTTCGGGCAGCAGTCGGAGCGCTACCTGCGGCAGTTGGCCTTCAGCATCGACAGAGCCCTGAATGTGGCCATGGGAAACCCCGGCTCCAGCGTACAGCATGTGTTCAAAGTGGTGCTGGTCTCTGGCATGTATGTGCAACTCTGATCACACTGCAGGCTTTAAACTCGGGGCTCCTACCAATAACCAACAGAATGCATTGGTCATGTCTGTCCTTTGAGTGGAATTACAACATCCTGATCGTTGTTTGTGTTTGTACATCAGCCCTATGGATGATCATTGTTGTGTTTGTTTCTTTTAGGCCTTTCTATGGCTTCCATGCCAAGGAGAAGCACTTTCTGAAAATATATCTGTACAGTCCTCAGATGGTCAAACGGTAAGTCTGCTGATGATGTGGAATCAGAAAGTATTTGCAAGGCTGGTGGGAAAGTACCCTGTAACTTGAATTCCAATGGTTCTTTTGCAACGTTTCCTTGAACATAAATAAAAATCTTCGGAAACGGATCCATTAGTGATCCTATAATGATCTGAAAGAGTGAGAGGTGCTGATGCCATGTGTTGTTGCAGGGTATGCGAGCTGCTGCAGAGTGGAGCGGTCATGAATAAGATGTATCAGCCACACGAGGGCCACATCCCCTACCTCCTGCAACTCTTCATTGACTATAACCTGTTTGGTATGAACTTGATTAGCTTGGGGGCTGTCAAGTTCCGTCTCAGCAAAGGTAACTTTAGTTTAACAAGTTGAACTAAAGTCTGTGTAAGAACCACAGCCATCAATATTCAAACTCACTTCAACATGTACAACCAAGTATAAAAGCTCATTCACACAATTATGCTCTCTCGTCGTATTTGATTTGTACAAACAGTTATTTTTTATTCTGCACTTAAAATAATGTAATTGTGTAACTGTTTCTAGACTGATTCTTTGCTGTTTCTCTGCAGATGCAGCGCAGCTACAAGACCACAATCGCAGCCGTGGCCCCACTATAAGCCCCTGGAAGAGCCCCTGTACCTCTCGAATGAACGACAGCGTGTCCGACCGCTGGGAGGAGAGCGCGCTGCCCTGGTGAGTACAGACAGGATGCATACACTTGGCTCATGTCGTAACGTGCTGCTCAGCTCCCTCTCATATGTGTTGTTGGCAGTTCCCTGGTTCTGCCGGGTGTGGAGAAGCACAGCACCTGTGAGCTGGAGGTGGACGCCGTGGCTGTGGACGTCCTGAACCGCCTTGAGATTGAGAGTATGTTGAGTCATCTGTGCAGTCCACTCCTGTGTTAGATATTACTGTACAGTTCTGTCTTGGTAAACATTGGTGTTTGTGTTCAGACCAAATCGGTAGGAACCCCGGGCTGCAGGCCATCTGGGAAGATGAGAGACAGCGACGGCGAGAGCAAAACCAGCCCTCTCAGATAGACACCCCCCACTCACAAGGTCAGTGTTCTTTTTGACACTATGTGAATATGCTGAAGGGGCTTTACTCTGTTGCAACTGGCTTTTGCTTCAAAAATATATTCAGTTTGACCTAAATGGGCCTGATTCTTAGAGTTAATCAAATATAAGTATTTAGGGGTCCAGGCCAGGAAGAAGTATTGATTTAATTCTGAACCATATAGTTTTAAACATCACAGGACCACAAATATGATATTTTTCTCTTACTATATTGGTTTTAGTTTTGCTGTTTGCTTTTGCATTGCTATATGAGTAAGGTTTGATGAGCAATAACAATGGCTTCAACAACCTCTCTATACTGACAATTTGAAATGCTTCATCCTATCGGTGAATAATGCATCTTATGTAGGGCTGGGTAGCGTTACATTTTTTCAGGTATCTGTACTTTAACGATACTTGTTTACGATACCGATACCTGAGCTATACCTTTTCCAATACCTATACTAAACTATTCGTCATGTAGAACCATAAAACGGAACAATAATGTTAATTTGTTCCATATAAAGACAATTTGTATCATTTATTTGAGCTGAAACAACCAAGTAACTTCCTTTAATGCTATTCCTGGACCCAACAGGCATCAAAACTTGGTCTCTAAAGATATAATAGTTTTTTGGTATCTGCTTTCGATACTTTATTTTTTCAATACCAGTAGTTCCTAAATGGTTTTTTTCTGATACCACACTCGTATTGTTTACCGTACCCAGTCCTAATCTTATGCAAGTAAAATGAAATTAATTTATTTACAGAACGTGGAGTGATTACACCGACCGACAGTGAGAATGTTTTCATCCAGAGACTGAGGGACATTTTGAAGAACAACTTTGATGTGTAAGTCTGTTTCAATTCCCGAACACTTTCCATGTTCAGCTATGAGCAGGTTTGGAACTGAGTGTAAACTTGGATATATATATATATAATAAATAAAAGCTGTGTGCTAAATGCCATGGATTACTGTCTAGAACGCAGCAGTCTGAGTCGGAGCAGGAGGACTTTGAGCTCACCATCCATTTAGAGACTCCGTGTACACCTGCTAATGTGCTGGACATGCACAGGGACTCCCAAACAGGTAAAGCCGTGGAGTCTATGTCATCTGCAGATGCCTCAACTCTGACCTGCTTCACTCTTCTCTAGACTCGGGCAGGCGCTGTGCACTGTTTCCAGAGGAGGCTGTTGTGGATGAAGAAGCCATCTTGGGTCTGCTGGAAAACAGTCAGGAGTTCCTCCAGCTCACCCAAAACTCAAACCACTCTGTCACAGTTGGTAGGTTTTCTCACGTCAAAATGAATCTAAAAATAAACATTTATTTACACACACACCTCTCAAAAGGTTCTTACATTGAGCTCAAATCGGAGCAATGCAATGCGGCAGCTACACACTGAAAGAAAATATTTCAGCCACTATGGTGTCTACAGTTGCCTGAAAAAGTATCTGAAGCTTTTGGAATTTCTCACATTTCTGCCTAAATTGGTCACTAAATGTGGTCTGATCTTCATCAAAATCACAGTGTCTGCCTGAACTAATACCACCCAACCTTTTACATTTTATCATATTTTTATTGGCCACAACATGTAAACATTCACAAGACGGGGAGGAAAAAGTAAGTGAACCCAGGAATCTTCCTGAACTGCAGCAGTTTTGTAAAGAGGAATGGTCCAAGATTCATCCTGATCATTGTGAGCGTCTAATCTGCAACTACAGAAAAGCAGTTACTGCTGCAAAAGAAGAGTATTTAATACAGGGGTTCACTTATTTATTCCATGCATGTTGTGGATGTCTCAGGTTTTTCTGCAAAATATCTTGATAAACTAGTGAAACCTGAGACATCCACAAGATGCATGGAATAAATAAGTGAACCACTGTATTGAATAGCTGGCTGACTCTTTTTTTTTTGCAGTAGTAACTGCTTTTCTGTTGCAGATTAGACGCTCACACTTCCTTTTTCCTCCCTGTTTTGAGAATGTTTACATGTTGTGGCCAATAAAAATATGATAAAATGTAAATGTTTGGGTGGTATTAGTTCAGGCAGACACTGTTTAATAATTCCTGTGATTTTGATGAAGAACAGACCACATTTAGTGACCAATTTAGGCAGAAATGTGAGAAATGCCAATCGCTTCAGATACTTTTTCAGACCACTGTACTAGACCTAAAGAGTGAAAGTGATTATGGTTCACTGTTATTGTGGGGTCTCCGCAGACAGCAGCCATGAACAGGCTCTCATCAGCTTGTTGGCCGGCCTGGAGAATGACGGCTTCTGTGGGAGTCAACAGTGCTCCCCGCCACAACCTTTTCCTGGCGTCCAGCGTTATCAAGGCAACAGTGACGATGAGGAGGGAGAGCCAGATGTGGACAAGGAAGATGCAGAGCTGAGTGTTGTCATGTCACAGCGCTGGGACTGTCAGACAGCTGATGTGCCAGAGTATCCAGGGTACTGTTAATGCAGCTGGCTTGATTACAGATACATTACTGAAAGCTTGAAACATGGTCTCTGGTTCTTGCAGAGTGCCCACTGAAGATCCCCAAGAGGTATCAGATGACGAAATGGAGTGGGGCAGGACTAACTCTGAGCTGGCAGATCTGTCCATCCCTCAGGTGGACGGAACAGCCGACGAAAGCAGCGGTGAGCGCCTCATCTGTACTCTGTAATCTATTTTCATCAATGGATGAATGTAAAATGTCAAGTATTTGGAGACCAGTTAATAGCAGATTTCTGAAAATGTGTCTTGTGTCTCATGTGCAGATTCATCTCTAACGGACAGTGGCTCCAGAAGCCAGTCGTCGCTCACAGAAAAGATGCGCAGTAAAAGGAATGCGTTTCTTTTGGATTGCAAGCCCCAAGAGTTGCAGGACACGGAGCCTCCTCTCAATGAGCACTTCGAATTGAGAAGCAGCGCTCACACCAGCAGTGATGCTCCAGGAGGATTTAAGGTTAACAAAGAAATCCCCTACATCCCACCAGTCAAGCACCCTATCCCCTGTAAGACGGCCCAAGAAGCTGGAGCGTCCCCTGAATGTCTCAGTCAAGAGTGCATAGGACCACTCTACAAAAAGACCTCTGTTAATATTGACAACACTGATGTGGAAGGTTTACCTTTTGGTCATGGAAAGACTTCTAAAAATAATAATCTGTACAGCAGTCTGAAGAATGTGGAGACAAAATGTCTGCCGATGCTCCAGAACCACAGGACATTATTGTGTTACTCTGAGCTGAGAAACTGCTCAACTAAAGAAGATGCAGAACTAAGTCCGAAAGAGAGCAACATGAAAGTAATGGTTCATTCCACCTTAGTGGAGGACACCGGACGCCACAGAGAGGAGGACCATGTGGGCGAGTTGAAAATTTGCTATGAGGACTATCAGGACAACAAGACTGACAAGACCATTGTAGCACAACAGGATGCCCATTATAAGTTTTTCCCTAGTGTCATTCTCTCAAACTGTCTTAGTAGGAAGAAGTCTGGAGGCAAAAAGGTGTTGGATCCAATGAGCAAGCTGGAAGACACTCAGCCCCGAAGATCACGACTAAAGTTGAACAAAAAGAAAGTTGCAACAGACTCTCTAGATTGCTCTCTCATGGATATCAATGTTATCACTGGATTGACCTTTGCGACGGCAGCTGCCACTGTTGATTCAAACACACTTTATACAGAAGATTCACAGTCAACAAATGCGAAAGAACCCGAACACTGTCCAACATCACCAGAGCTGCTCACCAAAGTGGATCAGCAAGAGTCTAATGAGAAATCTGAGCAAATAGCAGTTGCAATAGAACCCCCCACTCCTGGTTCCCCCAGCAGCTCTGAAAACACTACTGTCCCCTCAGAAATTATTGCTACATCACCTCATCTGCTCCCTGGAGGCAAGTATGCTTTAAGAGCTAAACGTAAGCTGATTCGTGATGCTGAGGATGGGGAACTGCCAAGTGACGGTCGGTGCAAGAACTCTACCTCTGGCACAGACGATCCCAAAGACAATGGCACAACTGCACCAGAGCACAAAAGCAAAAAACGCTGCAGGAAAGAGCCTCCAGTCATCATTAAGTACATTATCATCAACAGGTTCAAAGGAGAGAAGAATATGCTGGTCAAAGTGTCCAGAATCCAAGCACCAGCGAAGAGGGTTTTATTGACGCAGGACAACTTGGAACTCTATAAGAAAATGGCTCCTCTCAAAGACTTTTGGCCCAAAGTCCCAGAGTCTCCAGCTGTTAGGTTTCCTGTTTTTGAGATAAAATCCAAAAAAAGTATTAAACGAAAGACTAAACCTGGCAAAAAATTGGTGAAGAACCTGAGCAAACCCCAAGTGAAATTGCCCCAAAGGGGCTGTCAGAGGGGTCTGTACCTGCCCTCACTGCCCCCTCCTCGGCCCTGCTACTGTGAGCTGGCCCAGGACCAACACACTGTCTATTCTGATGTCATGGTGGAGCTGGGCTACCTCTCAGATGCATCGCTCAGCCCCAGAGACTTAACGCCTCCAAGATGTTGGTCGCCTAGTGACCCACTGATGCTAGACAGCCCAGTGCCAGAGCATCTGATCAATCCTCTGAGTGACCCATGTCTTAGTTCCGCTTCTCCCTACTCTACACAAACCCTACGCAGGAAGTGTTCAGCTGCCAAATCCACAAAGCCTATTAAACAAAGATCTAGTAGATATTTAGGTAAATCTTTGGGTTGTGAGACCAAAACTGTTACAAGAAAAAAAGTTCTAAAAAAAATAGAGAACCCTTCAAAGGGCTCAGTTAGACCTAAAAGTTACAGTCGAAAGAAGACAGAAGTGCCTGAAGACCAAAAAGAATCTGTAAACAGCTCACAGCTTCTTTTCCCAGAAGGGGATGCTGCTCTTTCTCCAAACCTTTCTCAAAAGGTGCCTCCATATCAGCTGCCAGCGTCCACAGACAGCTGTGGTCTGAATGCATCTCTTTCAACATCTCAATCCATCCAACCAAAAAGTGAAGACTCTGACACCTCAATCATGGAGAACAACAGTGCACTGTCCCCACATCTTCATCTCAAAGTTCCCGAATGCATAGAGACAGATCAGTCAAAACAAGTGCCCCTTTCTCCTCTGTACTCAGGTCAAAACGAATCACTTCCCGAAGTCCCTCATTGTCCTTCTAGTGTGGTTGTCCTCAAGAAACTGCTTCAGAAAAGATGTCAAGGACAAAACCCGCCACTGCAGGCCAACCAATGCACAGAATCGAAACCCACTAAAAAAAGTCCCAAGTCTAAAACTACTGCTTCTGCAACGGCACACAAACCTAGGCCTGCGAAATCTACTGCTCCCAAGTCAAGAAAAGCCAGGAAAAGCAGCACACAAGCAGACAGCCCCATGTTGCTTTCAGAGCCTGAAATGGACAGCTGTAAGTTCATAGAAGACAGTCTGTCGCAGTCGGAGTTCCCACACAACAACTTTGATATCAACACCATAGACCAGGCGGACCTCTCCAGCCCATACAGCAGCAGCCAGTTTGTCCTGACCGATAAGAACCTCCCTCTCAAGTTTCTGAGTGATGTTTCCCAGGACGGCCTCACACCCCAGACCTCAAGTTCTGAGAAGAAGAGCAACAGGTCAGTTCTCCATTTTATCGCATGATTTACCTTCTCATGCAGCTGTGTTAGAATCCTTTTTACAATGTCGGTTACAACACTTTTACCATGTAACTTTTCTTGACAACTATTTCATTGTTACTTTTAATCCAAAAGCTTGATCAACACAGTAAAAGTTTTTTTTCCTCCAAATGTACTAAGTTATTTCCTATGTTTGGCACACTGCAATACATTTGAAGCACAATAGAATAAAAATCATTTGTTCATAACCTACTCCTTCATATAGGTCAATATAATAACTATAGTGGCAGCCCGTTCATAAAGTCTGTTCCTTTTTGAAACAGGGTGTTGGGTTCTGAAGAGGAGCTTCAAAAAGTTTTCTCAGACAACCGCATGGACCATACTGAGCCTGCAACCATGATCACCTCGGATACTGAAGAAATAAAGAGCAGAGAGTGGGACTTTTCAGTCAAAGAGGGACACAGCCATTTCCAGGACTTCCACTGTGAGAGAAAGGAGCTCCTGTTCTCGCCTCTAGATCCCTTACCCCTTAGCTCTGCATCCCTCACCGACATCTCACCCACCAGCGACCTTCTGGAGGGCATTGATGGCCTGACCTCCAGCACTCCCAGCAGCTCTCCCCGCTCTGTGTGTTCACTGTCCCAGGCCAGAGCCAGCCCTCGAGGGACGAACATACTGAAGCCCCTCATGTGTCCCCCCAGCAAAGAGGAACTATGTGGAACACTTAAAGACTTAAATATGTCAGTCGCCACTTTCAAGGAGCCATTCTGCAGCGATCCTTCTGATGCTCCGGGAAAACCTATGTAAGTATACTTCCATCTGCAGAAACGTTTAAATGAATGACCTCTAACCTCTGTGTAATCAAAGTTTGTTTGTGCACAATGACTTTTTCAGGGAGGTAGGGGGTCGTAAGCTGACTGTGGGCACCAGGCTGACCTCGGAGCTCCCAGAGTTCACAGGCGAACTGTCTATGGAGGGTCTGCATTTCTGGAGGACAGCTTTTACAGCTATGAGCCTAACCTGCACTACAGTAGGTCCCAAAGCCGAAAGAGAAACTCACCCTTCAGATAACGACAAACAGATCATGCTGCTTCCCTGTAAAAGCCCTCCAAGCAGGAAGTGCGTGCAGCTTTGGCTGGAGGCACACAGGTGGCACAGAGTAAAAGAGACAAGTTCTTCAAACATTCATGGAGCTGCCCAGCTGTGTGTACAGCTCATTCCCAACACGCTGTCCGAGAACCAGCCCTCTCCACCTAGTTCTCCTCTAGAGAAACCAGAAGTATATCCGGTGTCTGCTGAGGAAGACGTGGACGAGGTTACTTCTCCTGACAGCCCTGAACTTCCCCCTTGGCAGGAGTCCTATCAAAGCAGCCCCAGGCAGCAGTCACCCCCAAGCTCTGGGCACACTTTATTAGAGGACAGCACCTTGGTTCATGCAAGTGCCAATCCACGCAGCCAGGATAGCCCTATCGGCATGAAAATCCAACCTGTCTGCAGCACCCCTATCTCTGCGCGTAAGAGCCTTTCAACATAACATTTAAGCCACTGATAAATGACATATATTAACTAATTTGTACATCTTCCTGTGTAGAGGAGGCTGTTGGTATACGAGGGCAGCAGTGCAGGAGGAACCAGATCAAACCTTTGCGGAGGCTCATCCTCAGCTCCCAGATCAAGGTGCCTCACAGTGCATCACCTCTCACGCTGTAAGTTCAGCAGACCAGCTTAATTGTTTTGTGTGTCCCATATTTTGTAGAACCAGTTCGCAGCTCTCAATGTACCAAAGAAGGAGAATTCTCAAATAGAGGGTCCGAGTATCGCCAACTCCTACGGCTTCAAAGTTAGCATGCAGAACCTGCAGGAGGCAAAAGCGCTACATGAGGTATGATGTGAAGTGTATAAATGATACTTAGTGTATACATTAGGATAGAATAGTATTATTTACATGAAGGTGTTGTGTTAAATTACACACTTTATTTTTATGACTGATGGTCTGAAGGGTAGTCAAGAACTGTAGAGGGCAGCAATGCACTATGTACTGATTGTACAGTGAGGCTCTGTCAAATATTTCAAAAGTGCTCAGAAATACAAAGTCCAAACGAAGGTTCTGTCTTCTCAGGTGCAGCACCTTACGTTGATGGCCCTGGAGCTGCATGCACGGACGCGGCGGGACCTGCAGCCTGACCCCGAATTTGACCCCATCTGTGCCTTGTTCTACAGCCTGAGCTCAGACGCCCCTCTGCCCTGTACCCTAGACTTACAACTGACCGGGGCCATTGTGGTGGACACAGAGCATCCAAACCAAGCTCAAGGTGAAAACATAGCCTTGGTGCTTTCTCAAGTGTGATAAAAGTTTATTATTGATGTGCTATGTGTCCAGGCCGTAGGGGGCGTGCGCCTCTCCTGGTGCGCTCAGGGGTGTCTGGACTACAGATCACCTACGTGTCCAATGAACAGAAGCTCTTTGAGGAGCTGGTTGCAGTTGTTAGAAGGTGCCTAATTTACATTGATATGAGAGCCAATGTAAAAATCTTGTTGTACTGGAAAACCAGTGTTATTACACAATACTGGAATGACGTGTTGGTGTCTGGACTGTGTTGTGTGGCAGGTATGACCCTGACATGCTTTTGGGATACGAGGTGCAGATGCATTCCTGGGGCTACCTCCTGCAGCGCTCTGCAGCACTCGGAGTGGACCTGTGTCAGCAACTGTCCCGTGTGCCAGGTACTGCCCAGGCATCTGTCGTTGGCTGTGTGCTCTGTCAGGTTGTTTTTGATTGTCCTTTTCTGATTTATTATGATTGTCTTTAGGTGACTCCAAAGACAATCGTTTTGCTGCAGAACGGGATGAGTATGGTGCTGACACCATGACAGAAATACATATTGTGGGACGCGTCACGCTGAATCTATGGAGAATTATGAAATTTGAGGCAGGTGTTCCAAATGACTGAGCTGCTCCTTTTATTAATCATTCTCGATTCTATGTGGTTAGTAAAAATGAGCCCTGTTGTATTTTGCAGGCGGCATTGAATAATTACACCTTTGAGAATGTGGCATTCCATTTACTGCACCAGCGCTTCCCTCTGTACAGCCATCGCACGCTGTCGGACTGGTTCGACCACAACACTGACCTCCACAGGTTTGGATGAACAGCCACTAGCAGATGCTACTTTCCATATGTGCGGTTAACTCAAGTTGTCTGTGTAATTACAGGTGGAAAATGGTAGATCATTATGTCAGTCGAGTGCGGGGGTGCATGCAGCTTCTTCAGCAGCAGGACATCATTGGCCGCACCAGCGAGCTGGCACGGGTCTTTGGCATCCAGTTCTACCATGTCCTCACCCGCGGCTCACAGGTCTCAATCATTCAACGCAGACCCACAGAACACAAGCCAACAGTGTGTGCTTTTCACTAACCTTCTCTTGTTGAACTCCTGGTGGGGCCACAGTACCGGGTGGAGTCCATGATGCTGCGTGTGGCCAAGCCTCTCAACTACATCCCTGTGACACCAAGTGTACAGCAGCGAGCCCAGCAGAGGGCGCCACAGTGCATCCCTTTGGTAATGGAGCCGGAGTCGCGCTTCTACAGCAACTCCGTGGTGGTGCTGGATTTCCAGTCCCTCTACCCATCCATTGTCATTGCCTACAACTACTGCTACTCCACCTGTTTAGGCCATGTGGACAGTCTGGGAATGTAAGGCTCTACAGAACACTCCTCATAGTTACTGTTGCTGCTGTAGGCTGCTGCAGCCTGTGCATGCCCTCATCAGAATCAGAGTTTGTATCCAACTCTGATTCTGACACCCCTTTTTATTCAGCCTCTGTACCATGGGCTGAGGACTGACCAATTAACCAAAGAAACAGACATATATAAGATTTAATAAATGTTTTTCCTAAAATATCTTACCACATGACTATTTATGATGATGCATATAGTGACAGTAATTTATTTAATTTCAAACACCTACTGATTTACGGCTGGAATGCATGTTTTATTCCAATTACTGCTGTGTCCGTTTCAGACCTGATGAGTTTAAGTTTGGCTGCACATCCCTCAGAGTCCCCCCAGATCTTCTGCACCAGTTACGCCATGACATCACTGTGTCGCCTAATGGCATTGCTTTTGTCAAGGTAAATTTCCTCCATCACGCTGTCTTTGAAAGTCTTAGAGCTACTTCTTTCATCCTTGTAAAAAGAGCATTGCCTGTTGGCTTCCCTTCTGCATGTTAATGATCTTACTTTTTGTGTGCAGTCATCTGTGCGTAAAGGCGTCCTGCCTAACATGCTAGAGGAGATCCTCAACACACGCATCATGGTCAAACAATGCATGAAGAATTACAAACATGACAAGGCTCTGCTAAAGCTGTTGGATGCACGGCAGCTTGGACTCAAACTCATAGCCAACGTCACCTTTGGCTACACTGCGGCAAACTACTCCGGACGAATGCCTTGTGTGGAGGTAGGTGCCCTCACTCACTGTTCATTTCCACCAGACGTCCAGTGACAGGAGATGTACCTGTGCTCGTAGGTTGGGGATAGCATTGTCCACAAAGCCAGGGAGACGCTCGAAAGAGCCATCAAGATGGTGCATGACACAAAGAAGTGGGGCGCAAGAGTTGTTTATGGAGACACGGACAGGTAAGCATGTTGGCAGCTCGCTCGTCTTAGGAAGGTCCAATGTTCAATTCCCGGACTGTGCAGTCCTTTCTGTTTGGAGAGTGGATGGTCTCCCTGTCTGAATGGGAACGTGACTGCCAGAGCCGGTGTGGTGCAGGATGTGGATGGGGGGCACCTGGACGGGTTTCCTCCAGGTGCCCCCACCCTCCCCAACCAGCTAGGTTCCACATCTGAAGATGGGTCCCTCGGCCACGCGGCTGTCCACTACTCCTTACGGGAAGAATGTTGTAGTTACACAATAACAAATAAAGTACCTTAACATCACGGTCATAACTGACAGTAAGTCATGTTGCTAATGGATTGTAAACAAATACAGTTATGTCTGAAGAACTTGAATGTAGTCATTGTTAGACTCTAGTATTTTGTGTTTTGCAGTATGTTTGTCTTGCTGAAGGGAGTCACTAAAGAGCAGGCGTTTAAGATCGGAAATGAGATCGCAGAGGCGGTGACGGCCACAAACCCCAAACCGGTGAAGCTGAAGTTTGAAAAGGTAAGGGTGTCACACAGGGCACTTTTTAAGTACCTTGTGTGATTGTTCTGACCCCTAATTTGTGTACAGGTGTACCTCCCGTGCGTACTGCAGACCAAAAAGCGGTATGTGGGATACATGTACGAGAGCCCAGAGCAGACGAAGCCTGCGTTTGATGCCAAAGGCATTGAGACGGTGCGCCGAGATGGCTGCCCTGCTGTTTCTAAGGTAACCTGCCCTCCTTTGCTCACGGCACTCTACCACTTTGAACAGAACACTGGACCGTTCATGGTTTCCCTCTTAGAGTGTCTATGCTTCATGTGTTTGCAGATTTTAGAGCGGTCCATCAAGCTGTTGTTTGACACAAGGGACATCAGCCAGGTCAAGCAGTTTGTGCAGCGGCAGTGCGTCAAAGTGCTGGAAGGCCGGGCCAGTGTTCAGGACTTGACCTTTGCCAAAGAGTACCGTGGGGCTGGAGCGTACCGTCCCGGGGCATGTGTGCCTGCGCTGGAGCTCACCAGGTCAGTCATTTCACTGTAATACAGTAACTTTGTGCAAATTGTCCAGTACTCATTCAACATAAGGCTGAATAATTTATGCATGTTAAGAAATCCTGCATATTCAGTCTCTTCAAGAGCCCGTAACATGTTGTTATAGCAGGTGACCTGCTGCTCTTTTTAAAGTCCACATTCCTTTACCACTTCAGCACTAAAATGTCTGTCTATACAAGGCTGTATTGCTAAAAGCTATCTGATGACTTTTTTACCCATCAGTGCTCCAGTGCTGTCTGTTTGCATTTGACTATCACAATCTGGCAGTGGCAAGGCAAGTTTATTTGTAGAGCACAATTCATACACAAGGCAATTCAAAGTGCTTCACAGTTGCATAGAATTACAAGAAAACAGATAAAATCATTCAATAAACATTAAAATTAATCAATTACAGTAAAAGGCAAGAGTGCAGATAAAATACTTTCAGTTTTCATATGCACGGGTAAAATACAGTTTTCAGCCTGTATTTGAACATTGTCAGAGTTGAGGCCTGTCTCACATCCTCATGAAGACTGTTCCAGATTTTAGCTGCATAAAACTGAAATGAAGCCTCACCGTGTTTATTAGACTCTGGCGACCCCTCCCTGAAGTTCGGGGCCCGAGATGGTTCATACGGCTCTAACATGTCAGAGATGTACTTTGGTGCTAAACCATGAAAAGACTTGTAAACTGTTTTAAATTCTATTCTCTGAGTGACAGGAAGCCAGTGCAGAGACCGGAACACTGGACTAATATGGTCGTATTTCCTGGTTCTTGTCAGGACTCGAGCAGCAGCGTTCTGGATGTTCTGCAGCTCTAACAGCTCGTTTAGAAAGGCCAGTGAGCAGGCCGTTACAGTCGTCTAACCTGCTGGAGACAAAGCACGAATAAGTCTCTCTAAGGTTTTGACACTATTCCTCTGATCTTAGCAATGTTTTTCAGATGATAAAAAGCTGATGTTTTTGCTTTAATGTGGCTGTTTAAGTTCAGGTCTGAGTCCATGATTACTCCTAGATTTCTAACCTGATTTCTTGGTTTTAGAGAGAGAGACTCAAGGTGACTGATAACACTTTGTCTTTGTGTCTGTGGGCCAAAAACAATGATCTCAGTTTAGTTGGAGAAAGTTGTTTTGCATCCACAAACTGATCTGTTCGATGCAGTGACAGAGAGTATCTACAGGCCCATGTTCACCTGCCGTCAGTGACACGTAGATCTGAGTGTCATCTGCGTAGTTGTGGTATGACACATTGTTGCCGTTTATTAGCTGACCCAATGGAAGGATGTACAAGTTGAATAAAAGGGGTCCTAAGATTGACCCCTGGGGGACTCCACATGTCATGGCAGTTTTGTCTGCCATGACAAAATGCCAATTTTGACAAAGTACGTCCTGTCCTCGAGATAGAATTTAAACCAGTTTAGAGTAGTACCCTAGATTCCCACCCAGTTTTCTAACCTGTGAAGTAAGATCCCGTGGTCCACTGTGTCAAAGGCAGCGCTCAGGTCTAGCAGAACTAAAACTGAGACCCTACCTGCGTTGGTGTTCATGCGGATATGATCTGCCAACAGCCTTTAAGATTTTGTCATGGTCAAAATAGTTTGATTTTATGGGAGTCTTTTGTGCCCCACAGGAGAACGATGGCGTACGATCGACGACGGGAACCACGGGTGGGTGAGCGCGTGCCCTATGTGATTGTGTACGGGATGCCTGGCCTGCCTCTGATCCAACTGGTGCGGCGGCCCATGGAGGTGCTGCAAGACCCCAGCCTGCGCCCCAATGCCACGTACTACATCACCAAACAGATACTTCCCCCCCTCGCACGCATCTTCCAGCTGATTGGAGTAGATGTGTTTAGCTGGTACCATGAGATGCCACGGGTGAGCGTTTTTTTTCATTGTATCTAAAAAAAAAAAAATTGTATCGGACATTCTCTGCACTGTTGAGTGAGTCTTTAACGGACGTGGCTGTGTTTAGGTCCAGAAGGCGTGGTGCTCATCAGCAGACGGGGGCTCAGAAGAGGCTGGGAGGAAAGGCACCATCTCCCAGTACTTCACCACAATACACTGTCCTGTATGTGAGCAGCTCACACAGCTTGGCGTGTGTTCCAGCTGCAGAAGCCAGCCACAGCGTGTTGCCGTCACTCTGTGCTCAGACCTGAGGAACAGTGAGAGTCAACTGGACGGGCTGCTGCAGGTGAGCTCAGGGTCCATGGTCTTGTTCTGTTGTGCCGGTCTGGACTGACTCTGACCCTCTGTCCCTCAGATTTGCCGGAACTGCAGTGGCTGCCCTGAGCGACACATGCCGTGCATTTCTCTGGACTGTCCCGTGATATACAAACTGTCCCGGGTCAACAGACTGCTCTCTAGGGCTCCATACCTCAGACAGTTGTTGGACCAGTTCTGAAGTTTATTACTGGTGCTTGGATCTTTCTCCTGCTGTCATTTTCTGCTCAGAGTATTCACTCTGTGCTCTGTAAATACTGCTCCTGTGGACATGTCGAGTGCAAACAACTTTTAAACTGGGGACTGTTGCAATAATGCCTACATTATTATAATGTCAAACAAAACTTTATTTTCCTGTATATGAGCCTGTGCTGCAGACCTCAGTTTGAGGAGTGGACTTGTGAAGGAACTATTTGTAATGCACACTGTGGATGAAGTATTAAATCAACAGATATGGCTCAAGTTACAAGTACATGTTCATACAATGAGATTAGAGCAATAATGACATTGCCCTCTTTCTAGTTTCACAACTGACGAGCCCCCTTAAATGAGATTTTATGTATGTAAAGCTTTCAAATATATATAAATCGTGATTTTTCAAGTTGAACAAACAAACAAAAATAGTGTCCACAAGCCTTCAAGCAAACACAATGTATCTTTGACCAGATGATCATGTCACTGAGGTAAAGGTGGTTTATGGCTAGAGTTACAGGAGTCTGTGTAAAATGTGTCCGGCCAATGCTGTGTGTACACCCTGAAATGACATGCATCTGTTCTGTCAATCGGCAGGTCTCAGTATGTGATTTATCAAATAGAAGAGGTGTTGAATTGCTCCGGGTTCACACAATGGCCCTCATTTATCAACATTGCGTAAAAAAATGGTGTATGCGTAGGTGTATTTCCGATATACGCCAGAAGGCGCGTGACATTTATGAACCTGTGCTTTCTGCTCAGATCTTATCGTACGCAAGCTCAGCTGATGGTAAATGCCACGGAGAAATCCTAGCGTCATTTGAATGAAACGCCCAAAAATATTCAGGCCTCACCCACGGGTTTTACGGCAGGCACGCACAAAACACGGCAAAAAAGAACATTTCTTCAACCAGGAAATGATAGTTGTTTATATGATATTAAAAAATCTGTCAGTAACCAACGTTAACCTTATAGCCAATCCAAGATCACATTTACTAATAAAAAAGAGGGGAAAAAAGAAATAGGCTAATAATAAAAAGTGACCTTTATTAAATAAGCTGTAGGCCTAAATAGCCTATATAAAAAAGGGTATAAAATTAGACCACATTAAAAAAAAAGCGTGGACACAACGCGGCAGTCAGAGCAGACTCTGGACCATGATCTGAACAGCAAAAAGCAGCGGTCAGCTCCGCGGACTCAGCGCTACAGCCGGGGGAAGAACTACTCGCTTTTCGGCCTGAGCAGAGCTTTCCTCCGGGAGGAAACAGGTGCACGGAGAGCAGACAGCCGACCAGAACCTAACGAACCCGTCCGGACCGAAGACAGCCCTTCGAGACGTGTTTCCATCATTCCCCTGACGAGAGGAGAGCGCGCGCTCAGCAGACCCTGTGCGCCGCTCAAACCCGGACTTTACGAACCCGTCCGGACCGACGAAAGCTGTGGAGCTGTCGAAGGATTTGTTTGACGCCCGGGATACTCGCGAGCACGGAATACGGTCCGCAGACTCAGCGCTGAAACCAACCAGAACACGGAGCATGGCCTCGTACAGCCAGGTGAGTCCCGGTGTCCCGGTACACGGCAGCGGTCGCGGGTGTGAGGCGGGGAATCCACACAAAGTTTGTGCAGCAGCGATATTCTGTTAAAAACAAAAAACTAAACATAAATACAAAAAACATCGTAAGCGTCTCTGTGGCTGCAGTCCAGGTTCTAGTGTCTCTGGTCCGGGCTGAGCCTCTGGGCTCGGACCCGTGTCGATGCAGCTCAAGTCCATAAACATTAACGCTGTCGCCTTGTTTCATGTTTAAATTACTAATGAGGATCATATGCGATGTGGCAATGCGATTCATGCTGTTAAAAACTGTTTTCCTGCGCTGTTTAGTGTTTAGTTAAAATTGGTGTATCATGTACACCACCTCCTGACTTGGTGTAGGATTTGAGCGCACCGTACGCCAGGTGTACGGTGCGCTCAGATTGATAAATGCCAAAACATGCGGACATTTTTCGTAAACCCCACATACGCTCTGATTTCACCGTACGCAAGTTTGATAAATGAGGGCCATTGAGTGAACTTCTTTATTTTACCGGCTCTTTGCCCTTGGAATCACTGTGTCCCATCTTACTACTGTTACGAGCAGGACTTTGTTTCTGGTTTCTGGTTAAAAAAAAAAATGAACTTGTGTCGCAGGGCTGAAATTAGTGTCTTTTGACTAACTAGACCGAACAATTACTAACACTTGGAAGTTTGATTTGAATATGTTGAACACACCTTAAAGCTGTTTTAGAAGACAATTTAATCAAGCATCAATGAAAACTAGTGAGGAAATGCTTTTCAGTTAGGGATCACATTTTAATATCACTCAATATAAAAGCACACAATTAAAAACTTCCATCAATAAAGACCCACTTCCAGTTACCAACTACAAAGTGCTCCATAACCCAAGGGAAAAGACCAGACAACAGTACGGTAGATATAAGTAGGTCCACATTTAGCAGACAACCTTTCAGTCTGCTCTGTGCTCGGCCTCCCCTTTCTGTCCTGGGCTGACAGTTCTTCAGTCCACAGGGTCACTCCATTCAGTCCTCCTATTGAGGAGCACGATCCCTCTCATGAGAGCTGTGAGAAGAGTCCATCTCAAAAACCTCACAGTTCTCAGGCAGCAGCAGTGCCTGGCAAAACTCCCTCTCCCCATCGTCCTGGGTCCGGGCTCCAGAGACTACAGCCAGCCAGTACATGGCAGGGAAGAGGATGGAGCATAAAATGGCACAGGCGAGAGCTTGGTACATGAGCAGAGGCTCACCACTAACTCGCCCCATGAGGAAACCAAGGAGAACGGGTAAAACCATTTCCCCCAGTGCAGCACCCACCACCAACACTGCTGCAGTTTGCCCCGTTACAGGTGTGTACTGCTCCACCCATGACAGGCCGCTGGGGAAGACTACTGCCATTGAAGCGCCATACAGTGCACTACCAGCCCACAACACAGCGCGCTGCAGAGGGAACAGGCAGAGAAGCAGAGAGGACATGCAGCAGCAGAGCAGGCTCAGTGTGATGAGAGCCCCCGGAGACGCACACATTGCCAGAAGAATGGCCAGGCCACGACATGCTGCAAAACTTCCCCAGAACAAAGTGTTGATACCTCCCGCCTCAGCTTCCTCCAGATGCACAAAGTCTTTGGAGAAGGTGAAGATGAAGGAACCGTACGCTACCTCTGCTCCCACGTAGGCAAAATAGAAAAAGAAGAGAAGGGCCACAATGGCTCTGTGGTGTTTGGCAACCTGGGGCTGCTTCAACACCGAATGCGCTCTGCCCCGTGACCGAATGCCGCAGCAGTACATCGCAAAGAATGACAGGGCTGAGAGGAACACGAACAGGCCAATGACCACATAGGCCCACATGGCGCTCAGGTGGCTCCTGGTCTGGACATCATTTTCCGCACCAGCACCAGCAGTCACACTCTCAGCCACTGAGCTATGATTTCCACGAACACCAAACAGCAGCTGAGCAATGATGGGTGCCGCAAAGGCTCCAGCTGCAAAACTGAAGTGAAGAGCCTGCATGTGCGGGCCTGCCTGCTCACCCCATGTGTTCAGCACCAGCACATTCCCACCTGAAGGGCAGACAAATACTCAAATTCAGTCCAACAGAATGAGCAGATAAATGCACTTTGAAATGTATTGTTGGTATGAATGCTTGTTTTACTTATATTGGTTCTTATACTCAAAATGATTGATTTCATAGTTTTATTTTCCCACTTTCAGACTTACCATCAATCTTATGTTACCAAACATTATTAGAAGAAATATTACAATCCTATCCTCATAACTGGCTTTTATATTGATATCTCCGCTGTCTATTTGCATTTACAGTAAATACAAATATAGCCGTATCTTTAGACAGTGAAATGGATTTCAAAAGAGAGCTGTTCTGCTCCGCACCTGTGTCGAGAATGCCCATAGAGATGCCGATGCAGGACATGAGGCCCATAAGCAGCAGGACGTTGCGGGATAGCGGGATAGCGCACATCCCCACTGCCGTCAGCAACATGGAGAGCCCTGAGAAGAGAACTTGTGTTATTAATGGAATATTAAGGCACACCACAGGTTGCAAGGGTACTACAATTACCGAGGAGGAGGTAAGGGTTCAGGCAGTCCAAGAGCGTTCCCCCAAGCAGTGACCCCCCAATGTATCCAGCAGAGCGGCCCGCAAATATGTATGAGATGTTGCTGATGTTTTTGTGAACATTCAGCGCCAGATCTTCAAATGTGGGGCCGATGACCGCAATGCACATCCCCTGCAAAATAGAACTCGGTCAGTTTGTGCGACACTTTTAACAAGCAGGTGAAGTCAAAAGCCTGAGTTTAAAGGTCCAATACAAGGCAATGTTCAAGCCTTCAAAATTAGTTCAGGAACCTCGGTATTTCAGGTTTTCAAACTCAAAACGAGCATGGAAAATCGTAATTTAGCCCTAAGTTTGGAGCATACGAGACACCCCGACTCATCTTTCGGGAGTGAAGCAGATCATTTTAAGACTAAATACAGTAGCAAGACAAGATTATTTGGAGTGAAGGAAATTTGAAAAGTTGAAAAACAAAGAGCATCACCCCGAGACATCAGTAGGTGGTGATTGGGAAATGGGTGAGAGTAATCTTTCATATTCATATCTAACATGAATGAAACAGTATACCACACCTCCCAAGTATTTTGTGGTGACACATTATAAACAGAGACAAGTAGTACTCGGGTACATTTACTCAAGAACATGTGCTTGAGTAACTTTTTGTACTTCTAAGAGTATAGTTTTACCATATGGCTCTTTTTACTTCTTTTGAGTATAATAATTAGGTTCAGAACGTTTTTCAATTAATTAAAATTCATTCATTACATACGATTTAGCGATTAAAATATTAATCGAAATGAATCACTCTTTACTTTAGCAGCAGTGGCACTTTTTCCTGCAGATGTTGCTTAGGGATGGCCAAAAACAATTTTACGGTCAACCTCGTTTATGTCGGCTTAACTGTGTTAATAAACTTATTTAAAAAGATCCTTCTCCAAAATAAGTCAAACTGCTATTGACGTGTTTGAAATGATCACACAAGCCTCACAGCTTCACTTCCAATAAGTTAAAATCTAGGAAAATACAGAGAACCATCTAAAAAGTACCTCTAAAAATAAATACAACCCCTAAAGAAAAGATGCTTAAACCCCATTAATTGCAATTAATGAATTACAAAAGCCAGAATTAACTTGATTAGTTTAATTTTTAGTTTAGTTTATTAGTTTATTTGAGCAGTTAAAATTCTGCTCAAAAGGAGTGGGCTGAAGCAAAAGCTTATAAGCGCCCACCCCCGACGTCATTGAAATAAAAACAATTAATCAAATCACAATAATACAGGGAACATGTTACAAAGTACAAAGACACAAGAGCCCGGGAACACGGCACACACACACACACAGCGTACCCCTCCGTGACCCAACTTTACCTGTTATAATTACATTATCATTATCAATCCTACGTTAAGCAAAATCATACATTGATTTTTTAATTTGCCTCACCGGCAAAAGAGAACCTACAACACACCAGAGCGGCCGTTTCAAAACGGACCATACCCACAAATCTCCTCTAGAAATGTACAGAATTTAACGGAACGGGAAGGGAAAAAAAATAAAAATAAAATAAACAAATAAATTAAAAAAAACACAAAACACAAACGAAAGGAAACACAACTACAACAACAGTCTCATTTCATGTACGTTCTCCAATACAAAGCAAGTGACAATTATATATTTTTCTATTTTAATATATATATATATATATATTTTTTTTTTTATCCATTTATTTTTATTTTTTCCCTTTCTTTCTTTTCTTTTTCTTTCTTTACAGATGGCTACCACTGCCCAACATAGTTAACAATTTCAATAAGGCACTAATTCCATGTTCAAAAGGCACATTAATATACATATTATCCGTGATCTTGCAACTTCCCAGTTGTCATTTCCATCATTCCATTTTCTTTATTTCCTTTTTTTTTTTTATCATTATTATTATTATTATTATTGTTTGTTTTTTTTTGTTCAAAGGATTATGTAAAATGTAAATATGTAAGCCCTGCATACTGTAGCGCGTTAAAAAGCCAGGTTGTAGAGCAGGTCCATTGAAGAGGGCAGTAGCTCCCATCAACAAACCCCCACCCAGCTGCCCTAACTGGCTGAATCTGTAGATGATGTTCCTATGTTTAGTGGTGCGCTAAAAGACAAGTGCCCACAAGTGCAATAAATTAAAAAAGTACATTTTACATAATGGTACCGAAGGATCAAAGAGACCTCATCCAAAGAGAATTTGAAACATTTCAGCAGCTACATTAGCACAGACCAACTTACAAAAAAACATATGAACTGTTTATATAATTAATTGAAACAAAGCACAACTACAACAACGAAAAATGTGATCCTTAATATATTTCTTTCAGATTTTTCCCGTGATAACCGAGTATATCAATGTGAAAACGCTTACTTAAAAAACTTGACTTGTTCCACAGTGACAACATCTTTAAAGTGGCAATAGCTTCATGTGGACACATAAAAAAGATGTAGTTTGTGTATTGTGTACTTTATTCTTCAAAAACATTATTGTTGTATTTTTTTTGGCATTTCTTTTGTTTCTCATAATTTATGTCACTACTGAAATCAGAGTTACTCCGTAGGTCTACTCAGTTCTCAAGTAGCATTTTCCCCAGATAAGCAACTTTGTTACTCTTACTTGAATCGTTATTTTTGTCACTACCGTTTTTTACTTTAGTAAAAATATTTACTCTTGTGTTACTCTTGTGTTCTCTTAGTTACTCTTGTGACATTACCAGATTTATTAACTGTATTCTAAATAACTTTATTAAATATATGCATTTTAAATATCGAAACAGTCAGCAGATGGCCACCGCTCTAATACCAGTAGTATAAAAGCCACCGTGGTTCACACGCACTTCCTCTGTCTCCTCACTGGCGTCTTCCGGCCTGGTTGTGGCTGGGCCCAGGGCAGGGTTGTGGGCATGGATTTGATATTATAATAATATGTTGTTTTACCTCCGATAAAACAGCCGGGGTATTAAGACCATTCAACCGGGACATTGAGACCACTCGACCGGTGTTGAGGATCAACGTGGGCGGGGTTAATTCGGGTTTGTTTATCGGCGTGTCGCAGGACAGTCCTGTAAAGACTCAAGGACACCTCCTTATAAATCCTTTAGATGGCGCCATACACCTCAATAGGCTCACCTCAAGCAGATACACTTTCACGTACGCTACGATAAATGACATTTCAATAACAGATTGGCTTTAATTACAATAAACCAGGGATATGGCCTTGGGCTCATGTGCAAGCTGTCAATATCTATAGGCCATAGACATACAGGCAGAAGCATCAACCACTATTTCTGTTCCCAGGAATATAGATCTTAAACCCGAATTAACCCCGCCCACGTTGATCCTCAGCACCGGGACATTCAGACCAATGGGTAATTTACTTCAATGGTGTGGGGCATTGAGTCAACGGTACATTCCGACTAGCACCCCTCAAAGCTACTGTGAACCAGTGTTAATTTCGTCGACTAAAATATTTAGTCTTAATTTTAGTCAAAGTGATTTTTTTGACGACTACAATTGGACTAAAACTAAATTAAACGTTTTTCATGCGACTAAAACTATGACTAAAATGTCCAGATATTTTAGTCGACTAAATAAAAATGAAAAGGAGAGACTAAAATCATCCAAACTTCTATTGACAGTCTGAAAGGGCCTCATATCATGTAAATTCACTGCCAAAGGAACAGCTCTGAGCTTTGTTCATGAGGGAGCAGCTCCATGAAACAGAGGACCTCGATTAAATATGATTATAATGAATATTATAAATACAAAGTCGAATAAATGTGTCTTAATTTTAGTCGACTAAATTGACTTGCAATTTTAGTCGACTAAATCTCGACTAAAATTGAAGATATTTTTTTGACTAAAACTCGACTAAAACTAAATTAAAATATGTTGTCAAAATTAACACTGCTGTGAACCAACTGAAAACTGTGAAATATGTCATGTTTACTGTCAACTTAAGTTTGAACCACGAACAGACAGATAAGAGGAAAACATAGAAATAAACTAAAGTGAATGTACAAGGAACATGCTGCCTCTGTCCTTATGGGTCGAACCTGTGTGCCTTAAAGCAAATTGTTTCCAGTTTTACTGGATGGCATTGTCAGGCTTTTATTTATTTTATTTACTAATACCACTCGTCATGTTACACTCTTTAAATAAATACATAATAATAATAATAATAATAATAATAATAATAATAAAAATAAATAACTCTTACTTGTAAGTAAATATTTTAGCGACTCTACCACTGATTATAAATTATCTCAAACAGCAAGATTTTAAAAGCAGATTGAGGAAATCACTCATGTTGAATCTATCTGAGGAATCTATCTACTGCTATACATTGCAGATCTGAGATACAACAAGATATGATAGAGTCGGAGTCAAAAAACCTATAAGTTAGTCCTGTCTATTACACTACAGTGCTCGACAACAGTCCATGACTAAAGCGTTCTCAGTTTAGCGGCTGCGGGGCAGGTGCCGCGGGTATGATACATTGATGCAACAGAAATGGATAAGTGAAAACAAACTGGTCACCAGTTACCAGTCCCAAGAAAGAGAAGCACAGCGCGGCGGTGGTGAGCCAGCGTCCTCCTCCGGTAGCGATCATTTCCGCAGGCGGTCGGCTTCCCGTCTTCGGCGCTGCGAGCCTTCGCCCATCGCCCCTGCACCTGTCAAACAGCGCGTCGTCTCCCTGGTCCTCGTCCTCCATCACGGAGAACAAGTGCTCGTGACCCACGGGCGGCTTCGTTGGCTGCATCCGAAACCATTAAATTGTAGCCTCTAAGTACTAACACTAGCAACTAATCCTTAACGTTTCATGGGGTCAACTGTTAGATCTCTATGCAGTTAGTGAACTAGAGCTTCAGCGGAATTTGCCCAAATCGTCCGTCCTTACCCAGGGGAAGGGACATCACCAACAGCTGTTTTTCTTCTTCTTTAAAGTTCAGTGCAGGCAAACAAAAGTGCATACTGCCACCTACGGTTTAATGTCCAACAACAACATAGTGTCCAAATAAAGACATTTAAGGTGAAAAAAAAGAAGAAACAAATGATCTTTCACATTTCCCTTTATTTTATCTCAACAGCGGTTTCATAAAGCTACAGTATGCCAATTAGCCATGCGGTTTAAGTTTCTACTAAATGAAAGCAAAAGCACAAACTGCCTTCATTTAGGCCATTTACTGAGGAGGCTCTTTAAAACCATGTAACTGTGCTGTGGTGACTCTAACATGTATTTTATCACTTTTATAAAGTTTGGCTTGTGCAGAATCTTATTTTAAAAATTATTTGTATTATTAAATGTGCACCTCAATCAACAGTGGTTGCACATGAATCACTCCAGGGTGGGGGGGGGGCAGTGGTTTATGGGATGGCACATGTCTCCTAATCGCCAGTGAGTTAGCATCAGAGGTCACTATGCTAAAGTGGCTATGATAGTTAGCATACAGGCCCTAACTCCCTCCTAACCCATGTGCCTAACCGACAACCCAATTCGGACGCTTCTTATCATGGCGGACGCTGACGCATATCCGGTTTGGCGTAAGACCTCTTACCAATTTACTGGTTTCGGATGGAGCATTTGTGGAGCGCTGTGAACTTAACTCAGGCGACCTCACAGCGAATATTATTGTTATGGCAAGGTCACGCTCGTTTTCAAGTGTCCTCCTCCCATTGGAAACCTTCTACCTTTACTTATATTGTAATATTATTTATTCATTCATTTATTTATTAATTCATTGTCATGTATCTATCTATCTTCAGTTTGCCACAAAAACAACACATCAATTGAAGGAATACAAATGTGGTTGTTACTTTAATAAAAATACATTTTAATGTAGAAATTGCACATCTCAATGGTTCTTTTTCAGAGGAAGCTGACAGCGCTGAGCCTTACACCTTCTGTGTCTCTAGAGCTGCAACATCCTGAAACATTCATTCCTATAAAAGCTCAATTGATAGTGTTCATCTTCTAGAGGCCAGTGGTTCGATCTGCCAGTCCTTGAGCAAGGCACTTAACTCACCGTGGCGCCTCAACCTGGGAAAGTGCTTGACCATTTGTAACCATTCAGCATTCTGGGGCATGGCTGCATGATTTCTACCTGCTATCTTTCCTGCATTGTTCTTCACGATGCTGTTCAACTTGTTTTTTGTTTTCTGCTGTCAGATGATCAAACCTACAGTAAGATAAAACCCAAGGGCACTTACAATCAGACATGGACTCTGTCTCCTTTGCTGATCATAAAGACTCGCTGTTTGGCTTTCTTATAGCTTTCTCATCCACATTTTGAGTGAAGTTGAACTTGTTATCAGTGTGGACAGCAAGTTACTTGAAACTACTGACAACCTCAGTGGTCACAGAATGATCAGAGACACACATGGATTGAACCGGGCCATAAGTATTAGTTCTTTGGTCTTATCTACTAAAATAGGCAGCTGGCATTATTGGTATTATGAGGAAGGAACCAGAATTCCTGTTTGTCCATGTTAATAACGTTTTGTGAAGGTGTGGAGACCTGTGGTGTGATGACTCCAGGGCCATGATAGTAACTCCTGGTTAAGTGATGATTAACCAGTGCCATATTAGCGTCCCAATATGAGAAGATTGTAAAAGGTTGTCTACAACATTCCCTCCATAACCTGTTGTACATTTAAATATTTACAAAAATTATCACTCGGGTAAGGAATAAAACTTGGGGCTACAGTAACTGACTCGGAGTTGAGGATGAGCCTTTGGTCTTGGTCAGTGTAAGACCCAGAGTATATTGTTGATGTGTGTGATTTTGTTTAGTTCGTTTTTGTGGCCTTGACTGTTAAGATCACATTGTATTTCTTGAATGTGACAATTCAAAAAGAATGTGTAAATGTAATATTGTTTACATGCATGAGACCCATGTAATGTTCATTAAAATGCACTGTCCCGACCAAATAAACCAATAAATAAATAAATAAAAATGTAATATTCTCGCAGTAGGATTTCAGAGCACAAATAGGAAAGGCAATTAAATAAATAATGGACAAAGACAATGGTATATGCAAATCTATTTACTGGGCTCAAAATATGGAAATACGAATTGTTTACATTTCATATGTTCAGAAAATGCAGATACTGTAGAAAAGTAAGCTTCTATAGAAAATCTATCCGAACAAAACATCAAAACATCGTATAAAACACAAAAAGAGATCCCCGTTTGTCCAGCACTCTGGAATAAGTAGAGATATGAGGCACTTTGGTTACAGCACAGTCAAGTAAACTCCAACACTAAAGCACAGAGAAGTTAAGGCCATGAGGGCATTAAGGCAATAAGGCAACGGTAAGACTTCCACAGTCAGGCCAGCACATGGAGGACATGGCAGATCTCAGACATGCTCAGTCATGCCGCACTTTGGTCTTTACAAGAGAACAGCCATAAAAAACAGATAAGAGAGATATCATGTGATTAAAGGGCAGAGAATACTTCTTGTTACCACAAGGCCTATGAGTTAGCTAAAACTCATCTACAGAAATGCTCTTGGTAACATGTCAATAGGGCAACAAACTGCACATGTCTTCTGGCACGAGCTTAATACAAGATGTTTTAACAAACCCATGCATTTCACAAGTGCTGCCAACTTTGCCCCAAAGACATTATACATTTATAGATATATAAATACTAAAATAATATGTTGCAATACTGTTGCGGTCAAATTCAAACCGATGAGCAAACCCAATTCAATGGCTTCAATAACTAAACGCTATGTGCACAGACTGCTGTTATTTACGAAATGAAGGTTTAAAAATATACCATAGAGAATATCAACTACATCCACATGTTATAAGACCTAAATGCACATATCCAATGAAAAAATAACGACCTGAACACAAGTTCTCATCTCACATGTTTTTTTCAACAACTTTAAACAATAAAACACTATTAAAAACAGCTTGTCTCAACTGGTTCATCTTCAGGACTAATTTTCAACCCGTCATGACAAACTGTGACCCAGCAGAATAAATTTTCCCTTTGGACAAATTTCCCAAATTACAATTTCCTCATTTGAACCAGAATCCACTTCCAGTTTGAGATTCCTTCCATGTGACTAAAATAATTCATATTGATGTAAAACAATACAAGTCTGTCTACAGGACAGACTCGCCTGTTTTGGGGTCACCATCTCCTGGAGCCTTTTCTAAATCCAGCATTTTCTGAGAGACGTCCTGCTCCTGGGCCTGCTGGGCCTGCTGGGCCTGTTTCCTGCGCCGCGCTTCTACCCACGGGATAAGGCACAGCACTGCTCCACCCACCACTGGGGGGATCCCAGCCAGGTAGAAGGCCAGATCGTAACTCTTGAGCCGGTCCCTCAGGAAGCCTAAAGCACATTGAGAATTAGCTTCTTTTTGTTTTGTTTTTTGTTTATTTGGTTGGTACAGTGCTTAATGAACACACTCATACATGTAGACATGCTACACCGGATCCGCCGTCCCCCACTTGCACTCTCAAACATACCCCTCACACAACCTGGCCTGTTGTACATGTTTTTTAGAGGAAACCTACGCTGACACAGGGAGAAAATGCCACACAGAAATGCCAGGGATCAACCCAGGACCTTCTAGCTATGAAGCACGAGCTTCAGAGCGTCCCACCTTACCTTCACCCAGTGCCCTAACCCCACACACTCCATCTCACCCCCCAAACGCCAGCTGTGCTGAAAGTCATCTAAGGCAACTGTTGGAATTTAGAGGCATTTGTTCCATGTATTGGCAGTCTAACAGTGCGAAACAGTTCACAAATAGAGCAATCAGCTATCCCATATGGGGTTACCTGCTATGGGGGGTCCCACTGTCATAGGCACCGACATGAGGCCCAGTAGGAAGCCGATGGCCTGGGACACATCATTAGCCCCCACCAGCTCAAAAGCGATGGGCGCCATGATGCAGATGAAGCAGCCATCGAAGAGGCCCATGAGGAGACACACAGCAATGAGCCCCCCAAAGATGTTACACAAAGGGATCATCATAGACATGAGCCCGATGACCAGGAAAGATGAGACCTGCGGCACAATAGCATTTGGTTACTTAATCTATTTGCAGCACTTGTTTCGGACATAATTTAAACTGGAAAAATCTTAAATAGGTTAAAACTGTAATGTTTTAATATTGTGACACCATTTCTGCCTCATCACAGCTTATCAAACGATGTAATGACAAGCTTCAACCACCAGAGGAGGTACTGCTGCCTTGGTCACTTTCTCAAACTACAGAAATGACTTAATGAGTGTTGCAGAGCATGTTCAGTGAGTTTATCATGCCTTTGTCTCCTCCAGGCTGGACTACTGTAACGCACTCCTCATCGGGATCCCTGGCAGGAGCCTCCATAGGCTCCAGTACGTTCAAAACAGCGCTGCCAGGGTCCTGACGAGGGTGCGAAAACACGAGCACATCACCCCCATCCTCCGCACACTGCACTGGCTCCCCATTCAGTCCCGCATACAATACAAGGTCCTCCTTCACACCCATCACTGTCTGCACGGTGCGGCCCCCACTTACCTCACCGAATTGCTCACACCAAACACATCAACCAGGACCCGGTCAGGCCAACAGCACCGTCTGGTCATGCCCAGGACACGGCTAAAAACAATGGGCGACAGGGCCTTTGAAGTCGCTGCTCCCCGCCTGTGGAACGCCCTCCCAGACCACCTCAGGGCCCCGCAAATGGTGGACACATTTAAAAAAGGACTTAAAACCCACCTTTTTATACAAGCTTATTTTAACAGCTAAATGCTTGTCTTTTTTTATAGTCCCGTCTTTTAACCTGTTGTATTATATTGTATAGTGTTTTGTTTCTGTTTTTGTTTTTAATCATGTCCACTGTAGCACTTTGAGATTTGGCGTCAAATGTAAAGTGCATTATAAATAAAATTTATTATTATTATTATTATTATTATCTGGTGATTTAGTGGATACATGGTTTTGTATAGGATGGCCATTCAGTGTATGGCATACACTCACTTGCAGGTAAACTTTGTTGACCCCATGCACATAGTCGGCCACTCTGCCGAAAATTAGGCGACCCACTCCAGACGTGATCCCGATGCACATGAGCAGCACCTCTTTGTTGGCGTCTTTGCCAAAACGCTCCTCAACGTGCTTCATCTGTGAACACATCAAACACAAGTCTGTGGGTACATTGTCATGTGCAGCTTGACTTTTCTTCCACAGTCAGCTTAGTGTGCCCAGCCAGGGCCGGACTGGGACAATAATTCAGCCCTGTGGGGGTGGGGGTTTCGGGAGTTGCCGCCGCTAATGTGCCGGAGTTGCCGCCGCTGATGTGCCGCTGATCATGCGTGCGGCACGGGCTGCGCAGAAAATAAAATCTAACGCACCGGTCCATTTTGGTAACGCACCGGCCCACCGGTGAAATGCCCGGTAAAATATATGGCCAGTCCGGGCCTGTGCCCAGCACACCTTGGTGAGTAGACACATGCATCATTAATACATCTTATCAGTTTGAAAGTGTATCTGCAAAGGGGTGCTGCTTTAGCTCCACAGGACTTTGCTCTTGCCTTCTGTATACTACAGACTGAAATGAGGAAGGCTTAGAGCCGCACAGCTCAGCACTTCAACAGGAAGCACTCTGCAAAAGTCAAGGAGCTAAAGAACATTTGCAAAAGTACTGCACGTGTTTGGCCTTCCTGCCCTCTCCTCCTGCTGTTTGCCATGAGTCATAAACAGAGACAGAAAACCTGGCTCCACAGTTACAATATATTTATGTTGTGCGGTCCAGTGCGAAGTTATATGATCCGCCAGTCTTTGTTAGCAGTTTCAACAAACCTTTCAAAGTAAATGGTAAATGGACTCAACTTATATAGCGCTTTTCTACCTTTATCAGGTTCAAAGCGTTTTACAGTAAGGAACCAGTCACTCATTCACTCTCTCATTCACACACCAATGTACGCAGACACTGGTTGTTCATTGTTCTTCATTTCATTCAGAGTGAGCTCTTAACAGCATTTAATGTCACATTTAGCTACCTGGTGATCCCACTGGTGTCTTTTGGCTTAATCCACCAAGTAATTAATTCATGCGTAGCCATTTCACTAAAACAATCACATAAAACTGCTTTTTTTCCTGCTGTTCCTATTAAGAGCACAGAACAGTAAATAGGAGTGCTGTAGCCCTGTTGTCGCTTTAATTAATTTTATATTCCAAGTGCATATATGTTCATTTTATATTGCTGGTTCTAACCGGGCCTGTTGGTTTCTCATAAGGGGCTTCTGAACCGCTCTTTGTCTGACCCGTCACCTAGGACTTCTTTGCCATGGGAGACCCTACCAGGGGCACAACAACATAGCCCCCAGGATCATTCGGGTGCTCAAACCCCTCCACAACGTTAAGGTGGCGGTTCCAGGAGGGGGCCCTGCCCACAGTGAGCTAAAAAGTCACCAGTTGAAAGCTCCTCTCATTTGTTTTGATTCAGTGAGTGTTATGAAGCTGTTTGGTGACCTTTGCCACTGTCTTCTTTCCCTCAAACCACTGGAAACATTGAAAACATGACATTGAGACACTGGGAACAGGCAGCTGGAAAGAAGAGTGTTATCTCTGACCTGCTGCTATTTAGCAGGGGCCGGTCACCACATTCTACAGCCTCCAGTCCCTATAGTTTCTACTAATGACCTAAGACTTGTATGTAGTGTCAGGATCTTACCAGGTGAACATAAGGCACAAAGTAGCCATACAGGGCAGCAGGAACCCCAAAGGCCCAGATCCGATAGCCCAAGGACTTCCAGATGTTCACATTGAAGAGTTGGCCCAGACGTGGACAGCGACTGCCAGTTTGCTTCTTGCTCTTGGTGGGTATCAGGGGTTTGTAGGTAAAGCTGGCCAACATGAGCAAAAACATAAGGATGCAGAGGACTCGCATGGTGTTCTGACGGCCCACCTTCTCCAGCAGCCCAGAGAGGACGAAAGGCAGGGTGATGGTAAACAGACTGCTGCCTGCTGTCACTATGCCGTTGACCAGGCCCAGGCGCTTCTTGAAATAGTGCCCCAGGATCACCAAGCTTGGCTGGTAGGCGAATGAGCAACCACATGCAAACACTATCCCATAGGTGAAGTACAAGGGGCCCAGCGACCTGCAGACACAAAAACACACTTAAGCATAAACACCAGATAGAAGGCAAAACACTTTATACTAGACTTTAATCACATCTGAAAGATAAACATTGTTTACAGTGTTATGTTATGTCAGTGTATCTGACCAAATTGGTCTTCGTTTTAGTTTACTGCCGAACCAAATGTGCGGGAAATGTGCCCGTCGTGCCTCACATTCCTGTATCTACCTGGTTGAACTTGAGGGGTTGGGAAACTACTGTGTTCAGAAGAACTCTCTGGCCATTGGAGAAACACTTGATAAGGTGTAATTTATAGAGCAGATATGTGAGGGCATTTGGAGGCTGTCCTGTCTAAGTGTGTGTATGTGAGGGTGAAGGCGGAGGGGTTCTCACATGTTGGATGTACAGAATACTTGGAAATGAGGAGATAGTGCTAAATTCAAGCTGTATTCATAGAGGGACTACATTGTGCCAATGTTAACACACAGATGCTGATACATTCTGTTGGACATACTCGAATATTTTCCGGAGCAGAGCTGCATCTTACCCACTGTAATACTGATCCTTCACAGATACGAACTAAAGCTCTCAGTATTCTTAATGAACAACATGGGAGAGAGAGGTGTGTGTGTCCAACCAAGTCTTTTCATGGATTGGCACCAAAGTACATCTCTGACATGTTAGAGCCGTATGAACCATCTCGGGCTCTGAGAACTTTAGGGAGGGGTCTCCTGGTGGTTCCCAGAGTCAATAATAAACACAGTGAGGCTGCGTTTCAGTTTCATGCAGCTAAAATCTGGAACAGTCTTCATGAGGATGTGAGACAGGCCTCAACTCTGACAATGTTCAAATCCAGGCTGAAAACAGCTCTTTTTACCCGAGCATATGAAAACTGAAAGTATTTTATCTGCACTCTTGCCTTTTACTGTAATTGATTATTTGTTATGTTGATGTTTTAATGCTGTTTTCTTGTAATTTTATTCGACTGTGAAGGACTTTGAATTGCCTTGTGTATGAATTGTGCTCTACAAATAAACTTGCCTTGCCTTGTGTGTGAGTGTGTGTGGCTTACGTGACGAAAGAGCTGGCAAGGAGTCCCACAAGCCCCACTGCGGAGCCACCCACCGCTGTGATCCGGCAGCCCAGCAGGTCGGTGAATACGCTCACAATCGGGGAGCAGAAGAAGATCATGCCCATGGACAGTGAGCCCACCCACGCTGCGCAGGAACAACACAAGACTCAAAACATGCCCTTTACAGCCACTGTCTGCCGCACTGACAGGTTACTCACATACAAAAATATCAACTCACTCAAGTACTTTTGCTTAATAAAAGTAGTTTATCACATATTGTTTGCACAACTACCTGAGTCATATTAGTTGGAAGGAGCAATATGTTTACCTCAATGAAAATGTAAAGTGAGGAATTACTTATTCTTAGAATTATTCATCTATTTTTATGTCATGTTCTTGGCAAACGTTGGTCTCCATTGGGTTTAACTAATATAAAACCTGCTTACTCTTCAGTTCAGACCTTTGCACAAGCTGTGAAATGCATGTGATTCTTTTATTAGTTTAGCAGCTTATATTTCAGTCTCCTCTCAAATGTTGACACTCCTGGACTTGTTTGAAATGTGCAGAAAACTAAATGTTGAATTAGAAAATGACAAAAACAGATAAACAACAGGTACTCTTGGTTACTCTCATAGGTAGCTATAAACAGGTGCCTACACTTGTACTACTTTGCAAATACTGACACCCGGTTTCCTCACATTGATCACCTTGGAAATGTTTATCGGTGCAGCTATTATTAAGTGTGGCCTTCAAGAACACAAAGTAGCTGGAAGTCGGGACAACATATCACTTGGCTCGACTGCAGGGGCCAGCAGGAAGGGCCCACCTGATCTTGAGCTTGTTTATTTGAAGCTCATGGAGCCGGCGCACATCATGTCTTTTCCTCTCATTTGGCAGAGTGTATCTTGCAGCAGCTCTTCCCAAAAATAGAAACAGCTTTTGAATTAAGTGCTTCCTGTTTTGTTCTTGACAAGACGTGATGGAAACACTGCCACAGACCCAAACACACATAAATGAGGCACACAAGCATTTTGTCCAGGAAACAAGGGAAACATTGCTGTCCAATTAACAAAAATGAACAAGTATCTGGTCAAATCGCTCTCTTGCATCTAATGATCCAGCACACCAGTGGCGCAAAAAGGGCATACGCAATATGCCTTGCATAGGGGCCCCGAAAGGACCGGGCGCCAATTAGTGATGTGTCGGTAGGGAACGATCCGGCTCTTTTGAACAAGTCTTTAGTGAACAATGTGAACGGGTTCGCGAGGGTGATGTATTTGTTTTATTCCTCTTTGGGGGGAGGGGCGTAACTTTAGTTGTTCATGCTTATTTTGCGTAACAAAGGTCACTGCTGTAGTGTGGTGGAGAGAGGAATGTAGGATTGGCAGAGGGACAGTTTGTGAATGTGGGACGTGAGCGCGGGCGTGCGGGGTCCGTGAGTGATGAGGCGGCTACAGGAGCCCCATCACATCTTCCACCTGTTCGCTCAGCTCCACTCCACTCTTGGCCGCCTCCGAACGGCAGCTGCATCACTGCACACTGTCTCCTCCTGAGTCTCCTCCTCGTCCGGTGGAGAGCTGCAGCCCCACGAGGAGCTCAACGTGTGCATAAGGCAACAAGTTTGAGAAATATAAGTCCTAATAAAAATAATAAACACGGATCCAGGAGGAACAATGCAGTTTTCGTCCTGGTCGTGGAACACTGGACCAGCTCTATACCCTTCATCGGGTGCTCGAGGGTTTGTGGGAGTTCGCCCAACCAGTCCACATGTGCTTTGTGGATCTGGAGAAAGCGTTCGACCGTGTCCCTCGTGGTGCCCTGTGGGGGGTGCTCGGGGCCCTCTATGCCGTTCCCTGTATGACCGCAGCAGGAGCTTGGTTCGCATTGCCGGCAGTAAGTCAGACCTGTTCCCGGTGCGTGTTGGTCTCCGCCAGGGCTGCCCTTTGTCACCGGTTCTGTTCATTACCTTTATGGACAGAATTTCTAGGCGCAGCCAGTGGCCGGAGGGAGTTCGGTTTGGGAACCTCAGGATCTCATCTCTGCTGTTTGTAGAGCATGTTGTTCTGTTGGCTTCATCAAATCAGGACCTTCAGCGCGCACTGGGGCGGTTTGCAGCCAAGTGTGAAGCGGCCGGGATGAGGATCAGCACCTCCAAATCTGAGGCCATGGTTCTCCACCGGAAAAAGGTGGTTTCCCCGCTTCAGGTCGGTGGGGAGTCCTTGCCTCAAGTGGAGGAGTTCAAGTATCTCGGGGTCCTGTTCACGAGTGAGGGACGGATGGAGCGTGAGATCGATAGACGGATCGGTGCTGTCGCTGTATCGGACTGTTGTGGTGAAGAGGAAGCTGAGTCAGGCAGCAAAGCTCTCGATTTACCGATCAATCTACGTTCCCACCCTCACCTATGGTCATGAGATTTGGGTAATGCCTGAAAGGACAAGATTGCGAATACAAGCGGCCGAAATTAGTTTCCTTCGCATGGTGGCTGGGCGCACCCTCCGAGATCGGGTGAGGACCTTAGTTACCCGGGAGGAGCTCGGAGTAGAGTCGCTACTTCTTCACGTCGAAAGGAGCCAGCTGAGGTGGCTAGGGCATCTGTTCCGGATGTCTCCTGGTCGCCTCCCTCGGGAGGTGCTCCAGGCATGTCCCACTGGGAGGAGGCCTCGTGGAAGGCCCAGGACACGCTGGTGGGACTATGTCTCTGAGCTGGCCTGGTGTCGCCTCGGGGTCCCCCCAGAACAGCTGGAGGAGGTGTGCGTGGATCGGGAAGTCTGGGCATCTCTGCTGAGACTGCTGCCCCCGCGACCCGGCCCCGGATAAAGCGGAAGAAAAAGGATGGATGGTTACAGAGGAGATCGCGTTGAAGCAAAAGACCTCTTTCATTTGCGTTTTTTTCTCCCCTCTTGCGCGAGGGAGAGAGAGGGGCAGAGGAAAAGTTACGTGAATGAGAGCAACAGAAGCTTAATCGGGCCGTGTGATTGTTTTTTTGTGATAACAAACTCCATAGAGGGAAATATCAATGTTATATTGAAATAGTGACATTTTCGTCAAAATAAAGTGGGTATTTACTTTCTTAAAAAAAAAACATCAAGGAGCCATAAGTCCAATCACTAGCGCCAATACGAGAGAGATTTTTTTGTTTAAATATAGTCGCGCGCAAGGGACAGCGTCTCATACCATAGGCCATTTCCTCATAGCACTTGACGGCCCCATAGCGTATGTGTGCGTGCGTGGGGGGTAGTGGGTAGTTGCGCCCCTGCAGTGCATCATATTACACCAGGCCAAATAGCTGGAAGTGGTGTCACTGTGAGCAAACACACTTAGAGAGCACTGAGTTAGCCTTAGTACGAACACACACCAGAGCCACAGCAGCTCCACTGTGGGCTCTGCTGCTGTGAGGCTGCTCCTGTAGCTCCATCATGGGCTCTGTAGTGTTGTCATGGTCCCCAAAATCCAAACTCAATACTAATTTTGATACCACCCTACTATACAATGAACTCATGTCACCGTCACATATTATCAATAAAATAATATTTTTTTAACAGAAAGCCTCATAGTTTCCTATTTTATCATTGACTCATACTGTTTGCATTTGAGATTTTTTATCTTGATAAGTTAAAGGCAAAGACTATACTGTGTCCATCAGTGCAAATGCTTCTAATGACCAGCTCAACACAGAAAATGCTATTTCTGCAGTGCTTCTACACAAAAATGTGCTTGTAACTTTAGAGAGCTATAAAAAAAAAATAGGGACAATATCTTTTTATATTCTGAAGATCTAAGCCTCAGAGTGAATCTGTGGAAATGTTTAGGAAGGGGCAAGACAGTGTTAGAAATGTTTCAACCAGTGTTTGTACAAAAAATATTGGAATTCTACGGTCGTCTCCATGCGCCCATACATACCGCTGGTCATCAAGTCTGATAGTCTTCCTTTTTTTTTTTTTTTACAAATACTGGTTGAAAGATCTCTAGCACTGTCTTGCTCCCTCCTAAACATTTCCACAGATTCACTCTGATGCATATACTCATAAAATAAAGGGCAAGATTCAGTAACAATGGAGTAATGCAGTTGTTTCTGTTATTTACATCTGTTTACTAATACGGGAAAGACCAGGCATTTTCTTCCTCTTGCCAAACTAGGTAAAAATGACCACATGGTGAAAAAAATATGTCAGAGTGTTAGTTTGAAGCCTCAAGGTTCAGAAAACATGCAGAAATTTAAAATTACATTTTGAATCTGTTTTATAGAAGCGTTTTGAAAAATGGTGAAGTCGAAAGTCTATGGAGTCGAAGCTGCCATAACAATACATTTTAGTAACTTGGCGACAGAAAGTCGGCAATAAAAGGGTTCAAATCTTTGAAAAGTTAGATACATTTTTATATTCATGACAAGAGGAGAGGTCAACCTCCAAATGGACAAAAATAAGGTTTAAAACGCACTAGTGTTTTACTAATAAAATGCCACTATATAAAATACATTTTAACTTGGAAACAAATCCTTTGGGTCATGGTAAATGGTCTCAACTTATAAGGCGCTTTTCCACCTACATTAGGCACTCAAAGCGCTTTACAGCAAGGAACCGCTCACCCATTCATACAACAATTTACACAGACACTGGTGGGTGAAGTGTCTTGCCCAAGGACACAATGACAGCATGCACCTTCAGGAGGCGGGATTCGAACCCCCGACCTTCTGATCATGAGACGACCCGCTCTACCATCTGCGCCAAAGTCGCCCTATTTCAGAGACACCAGGCTGCACCAACCAGAACAGAAATGTCCCATTTTGGATTTAAAATGTTAAAATTATTTAAATGTTTGTGTTTTTGGAACATGCACTATAGTGCAGAAAGTTGGCAATTAAAGGGTTTCATTTAAAAAGTTATATTATTTTTATATGTATGAAAAGAGGAGAATCAGATCTTCAAAGAGTTAAAAAAAAATATTGTTCCTTCATTGAGTTATAGCTCTCTAACGTTTTTTCACGTCGAAGCTCCCTTAACGTGAGTTTTTGTTTTGTTTTCAAGAGTGTTTACATTGTGGTAAAATTCCAAAAGACATAAAATCCTTTTAGATCAACAAAAAATACACCCCCTGGGAAAATTTCACTCAATTGGCATAAAAAGTGTAGGAGTTATGCAAAAAATGAAGTCCAAAAGCACAAAAAATGTGCCTGGGTGCCTGTGTCTCTTTTGCACTTAAAATAAAAAAATCCTATTATTTCAAGTTAATTTGGATTTATTATCCAGGCAGGGCAACGAGACGAGATTTTGCTTAACTTAGGCGCTTTATCTTCTTACTTACCTTCTCAAATCAAGGTCAACATCTGCCACAAAAAGAAAGGCATTTCTTGGGCAAATGGCTGTTTCAGAAACGGCACCTGGACTTTTTCTGAACTTCCTGATATAGGGAACAGGCGCCCAGGCCCGTACATCATGGCTCTAGCTCCGAATGACATTGGTGGGAGCTGGGGGAGGGGGGAATATAATTTATGGCTTTGCATAAAAAGAGTGAAGGAAAACACATGCTCTGCTGCTCATGTCCAGGCCTAAGGAGCTCCAGATGAGAGCTGTGGGGTGGGGAGTCTAGGGGGAGGGCAGCTCTGCTTTCTGATTGGAGCAGTCTGTGTCCGCCCAGTTTTAGGTCCGAACCAAAGTGATGATGGCAAATGGCACTAAACCACATCTGTACATTCTAGCTGTAAGCGAATACCTCCAGTGAAAAGACAGATAGCAGGGTGGGTATCTCCAAAAGCATTCACTTTGAAATGTGACTGCATCTTCGTCAGTTCAATTTGAGGCAAATTCTTCTTTTGTGGGATGTGGGATACAGTGAGAGGTTATCGCAACAACCTGGTCATCAGCAATCAGCGGTCAAAGATTTACTTGCGTGTGAGCCAAAGGGCAACACTACCAAAGCCCACAATCTCATCCCGTGTCGGCCATCACAATCAGAAGAAGTCCCATCAGAACTTCTGGGCACAGTGGCAAAGAGAGAGATTAGATGAAATGGCACTTATTGATCTCGCCTCAGACAAATTTGTGTTGGCAGCTCTATTAACCCCGAGTAGCAAGAAAGGTGCGCACGAATGCAAACAACCCCCCCCCAAAAAACGTGATAAAGAACACTCCCGTGGCACCCCATTACAAACGCCTCCCATTGGTTCCTGATCCCCCCCCCCCACACACACTTTTACTACATGTGGGAGTTCACTGTGCTGCACAAAGAGAGAGAATCATGTTTCAAGTGTGCAACACCAACCCGCATGGACCTTCGAGCAAACAGAGTGGTTCAAAGTACATCTCTCACAGACACACGCACACACACACTAAATCAAATGAGGTTGACATGGCTACATATGAAATCTATCGGTCCAGTCATTGTGAACAGGCCTGCCCCGGTCCCAGTGCCAACACACCGGTGGCAGTGGGGCGTGTGAAAAGTGTGGAAGTGTGCAGGTATGCAGGGGGGGTGCAGGTGCCCATTCACAGCACTGCACTAGACTAGAGCATGGATGAGTGGGAGGGGCTAAACTGGGGACTGAGTGATCAGTGTCCTGCCTCACAACAAGGTCCCAGGTTCGAGTCCTGGACCATGTGGGTTCTGTAACAGTGGACTTTAAACGTTCTCCCTGTGCTCTGGTTTTCCTTATAAACCTAAAGCATGCACAATAGGTCACTTATCCAGTTAGGTGCTCCATGACCATGAAGCCATTTCTCCTGACAGGTTCACCGGGCAGACCATCCATTTAAGGAGGGTCTGCCTCCCTATTAAAATCAAGTAAACTTTAACATACAGTACATTAGTTAAATTAACCCGTAATAATAAACTGTTGTCATGAGCTCTATGGTGCCCAGCAGTTTTCCATCAAGGCAAAGATTTCCGAAAAGTTGTCAGTGGTACAAACTTTTGAGAACCTTTGCTACAATTAAATAAGGTTTTGTCTGAATTTCAGAGAAAATAAAATTAGATTTACTTATTACTACCTACTCTTCCTCTCCTCCTCTAGCTGCAGGACAAACAATACACAATTGTCGGCAAGATGTTTGGTCTCCTCACAGGTGCTCGGGGTGACTTTAAATATCACATTAAAAAAAAACAATGCAAACACACACATTCTGAAATGTGCTCACAAATGTTTTTATTTATTTGCACAAAAAACATCTCTCTCAAAAAAAAAATATCACTTTCGGAGTGATATTTTTAACCGCTTTAGATAAATGGGCTTTGTTTAAGGAGGAACAGCACATACAATGATGAAAGCATTCTGTTCAGTCACACACTGAGGTCCTGTCTATTTATTTTTCCATTAGCCTTTTACAGGTTGTGCAGACTGTAAAGCAATAGATTCCTTTCAGCATTAGAATGTATTAGGTGTAGAAAGCGCTTATGGATATTTTTTATTTTTATTTTGTGTCACTTGGTCCTCAGGGTCACCATAGGAGCCTGAACACTAGTGTTTATTTAGCCTCAGCCAAGGTAAATCTGTTGTGAAGAGAGTTCATGGACACAACTTTAGAAAAGACACTATCCTACACAGGGATAAACCTGATAGCTTAATCTATTAGGCTAGCAGGAGATAATAACCATAAATATAATAAGGTGATCTTGGTAATCATTCACTTATCCCAGTCACAGGTGTCTGCTCTCACAGAAACCCCCACGTGTATATTTCAGCGCAGTGTCAATTCAAAGAAACATGGATGTTTCCACGCGCACTCTGGCCCTGTGTGCGCGTGTCAACGCGGCAGCAGCAGTTGTTTCCACTGGGGTCCTCGTAACGAACGAGCAGAACGAGGATGTAGATTTCTCTCTGAAAGTTCATGACCGTGTGAAAGACTTTGGTCCAACAGAGCGCGACGGGCCCGTGCGTGTGTGGGTTGAGTAATCAGTGCATCACAGAGATACTTAATAAAGGAGTAATGTTGTATAACACGACAATCGAGCTTTGAACAGACTTATTTTTTTTTTTTTTTTACTGGAAACTTTTCTACGCCCACCAGGAAATAACTGATCAAATTACCCGCTAGCTAAAGAACAGTTCGTACAGAGGCTTAGCCATGTACTAGAAAACAGTTATAATCACTGCTTTGTGAGTGGTTCAACTACCAAAGCCTTGACTAATTCATTGGATTTAAAATAATGAACTTGTGCGTGTTTTTCATTCCGCTGGACAGTGGACAGCACATGGAGATAAGTTGAAAGAGGGTGAGTCTCACCTGTCCTGAACCGGAGGTCTTCATCATTTTCTGAGCCGAACTCTCGCAAAAGGGTCACGAAGAGGATGCCAAAGGCATTCTGTATTCCAAATACCGCGCCATTGCACCACATGGCAGCCAGCATGACCACCCACCCCCAGCCACCCTCAGGGTGCACAAACTCCTCTGTCTCAGGGCCCGCAGCATCATCGGCCGGAACACTCGCTGATCTGTCCCCATTTTCCATCTCCGTGGACGGCTTCTCCTCCGCTGCGGACCCGGCGGAGGCTTCACTCTGGACCGCTGAGTGCTCAGACAGTCCGTTTCCTTCTGTCATCCTTATGTGTAAGTTCAAAACCAAAGTGAATCAAATGTAAAAACGGGACTATTTGAAGAGAAAACAAAGCGACACGCGAGTAAAGCTCTTAAACGAGCACAAAATACAGTCTACATTCAGTTATGCACACACATCTTTTTTCTTGTAACAGTCTGACAGCTGTGCGCTGTATAAATAGACCGCAGGGGCGGGGCTATGACTCCCTCCACGTGATTGGTCAGACACTGGGGCTCCACTACAGAACATCGACCTGTAGCCTATGCTCATTCACAAATCTACAGAATTAGTAAATCATGAGGAAATGCGAGTTGTTTGGTACTAGTTCTATTAAGTCTATTGCCTCAAACACATACCCTGTAGGTAATGAGTGACGTTAAACATGCAGACACCAAAATGATGACCAATGAGTTTCAATTCACTTTATTGCGGTCAACACCAACATAACGGTAGTGAAATTCTTAGCTTGAGCAACTTCAGTCCTCGACTGTCTTCGAGAGCTTAGGGGTCACGCTGTCTTCTTGGGTAACTGCCTCACCCCTCCTCTTCCTCAGACCCTTCATTTTCCGTGTGTGAAGTTTGGACAGATCCTGCTTCTGCATGTGCACACGACCAAACTTGGTGCCAAAAGTGTCATGGGAAATATTCTTCTTTTTCTTGGGCTGAGTTAAACAAAATGAAAGCACATGCAGTTAGCAAAAGTCAAATTTGTATTAATAGAATACACTTTTATAGTCAAATGTCAAAATTTCACCACTGAATATACACAAATTAAGTCAACATGTATTTCCATATTCAGAAATCCCTTATGAGAGACCAACAGGCCCGGTTAGAACCATGAGGCCGTCCTGTTGGTCCACCACCTGCAGGAGGAGCCATAGGGGCTGGTGCTATGTGATTTGGCATGACCCGGCAACGGGAAAATGGATGGATGGTATTTCCATATTATTTTCAGTTTATTAGTGACATGGTATGCTACTATAGTTTACGTAGTTCCAGGGTTCAATCTTACTTACAGTAATACAGTAACAGTCTGTAAGTTTCAATGTTATCACAATTTTCTCTTTCCTCATATTTTCCAATCGAGTAGCGATTAGATTATTTTTTTCACAATAAAAGCAAATACTTGTACCTGATTCATGAACTGAGGCATTTGCTTTTTCCCCAGTATCATTTCACACACAATACTCTTTCATTCTCTCAAAACTCCAAACCCAGGAGCTGTTTCTGTAAACCTGACGATTATAAAGTCCCATGATGATTATTGAGATTGACCAAAGAAGATATTGTGATTTTGATGAAATTTCGATTAATTTTCCAGCCCTACAGCCTGGCCATACATCATAAAGTGTGTGGGGGGTGCAAATATAATTCTTGGCACCCACGCTGGAATCGCGCCAGCACGTTGACATTTTATCACTTCAATAATAAAATGACTCTGAATAGAACTCTTTTACATCATCAGTGAAGAGACAAATGAATGGGCTGGACAAGTATGCACGTTTTGGAATGTCACAGTGCCCCCAGGAGGCAGGTTGTGGAAGTGAGCAAAATGTGTGAATATGTTGTGTGACTGGTAATGATGGGCAAAAAACACAGAGCTCCGGAGCTTGCATCCTCTACCTGAAGCAGATTGCTTCAAAGCACTGCATTGGAGCCCGTTTCACTAACAGCTGGTCACATGACTAAAGTGTCAAATGTTTTGAAAAGTGCTTCACTCTGCGGGTCATGTATCAATGTGTCAAAGCGGCTCATTGGCTCAGAGCGTTTAGGTTGCCTTGACAGCTTTGAGCGACCCTCGAGGCTCTAAACCTTTTTTCTGGGCCATAAAAACACTGCACTGAAGCTCTGAATCTTTATGATACTTTTAGCCAGGAAAGTCTTGAAGTGTCACAAGGTTTCACTCAACCAACACTAGTGACTGGTGATGGTTGGAGAGGGCGATTTGCAAAGAGAAGCATTAGTGGTAAAAGCTCACCTTCAAAGCTTTGGGCTGCCTGTGAGCCAAATGGAAGAGCTGTTCTGAGGCCAGGTGTGTTCTTCTCAGGACAAAGTCAAATGAGGGACCCATCTCCTCCAGCTCTATCCTAGGTGTCCGGCAGCCCGATTTCTTCAACATGCATCTGCGCACACACCAGCACACAACTCACAGAAGGTCGCCTGCCCAGCTAGATAACACACTCGTCCTAGGTCTTAAAAAAATAAAAATCATCTGGGAATTCAGATGGGCGCAAATATAAAGTTTCAGGATATTTGAATGCATTTGCAAATTACTGTAACGTCAAACTTATGGGAGAAATTATTCGTAGTAGTGGCTGGTTGTGAAGGCAAGCGGAACTCACTTGTAGCTGCGCATGTAGATTTTGCCGTCTAATGCGGTGAAGTGTAGCACATGCTCCAATCCAGCCAAACGCACTCCCGTCACTGTGGGACCTCTGAAAAAGTCTGAAAGAGATTGGGAGATTGGAGAGAGGCACTAGCCTTAAATACATCACAACATCCACAAAGCTATGAAACAAGTTTGTTCGGATTTTGAAAGCGGTGCTAAAAAAAGACATTTTGAACAATACAGTGCTTCAAATTTCTATTCCACAGGCTGACGGTAAACTATATTTTTTGTGTGATGGAAGTTAACTGAATATCACAATGCAACGGAACAATCCGGAACCAGGCTAGAACAACATCAGACCGTGCCACAAATGTTCTATAGAGTGAAAAAGAAGAGCTGTGTGACTGGTCTCTTCCAAGTAATGCAACATTTAGTGGACACGGGTTCATTTGGGGGCAATAAATAAATAATGGTCTCAACTTGTATAGCGCTTTTCTACCTTCATTAGGCACTCAAAGGGCTTTACAGCAAGGATCCACACACCCATTCACTCTCTCATTCATACACCAGTGGACGCAGACACTGGAGGCAAGGAGGGTGAAGTGTCTTGCCCAAGGACACAATGACAATGTGCACCTTCAGGAGGCGGGATTCAAACCCCCGACCTTCCGATCATGAGACGACCCGATCTACCATCTGCGCCACCATCACCCCGGTGGTACTTGGATCGAGAGAATTTTAGCTGTGCTTGCTCTTGCAGTGATGAAGTGCTTTTTAAAAGGATTTTTTTTTTTTTTTTTCAAATGTGTAACCTCTGCGTGGCCCTTTACAACAAATCAGCATCACTGGGTAAATAGTTCATGATGGCCAATTGGTTATTAAAAACTTTAAATGGCTGGACCGTTGTGAGTCTGAATGTTGAGGTGAAAAGTATTCTGTTGATCTTAATCTTTAATTAACAGAGTTGTACTTATTGCACAGCCTTACTGGGTAATGAAGACCATTAGCTTTAGCTGTGTGTGATCCTTCTCCTTACCTATGAGCAAACTCTTGAGACGCTTGAGCTCAGCGTCTGTGAGGAAGGCCTCTCCTGTGAACACGAGCATGGGTTTGGTGCCTTCAGGACATTTCCCCGTCTGAAACAAAAAATCTCATTCAAGTTAATATCATCAAATCATTAGTTAGTTAAACGGAGTCAATTCGGGCGTTCTTCCCTCTCAGCTGAACTTCATTCACATTGTTACCATCAGTCACTCGCACACACAGACGTTTTCGTTCGTTCTGCTCGCTGTCATCTTCTTGTAAATCTTTAAAGAGCGGATGGTGTTTATGAACTAGCAACAACAATTCCTACTTTCATTTTCCCACACTGCAAATACTCTTTCTCTTCAACCTTCCACACAATTCAGGCACTGTCAATCGTTTGTTGTTTTCGTAAGCCATATTCGCCATTGTATGAAATCAACCGGAAGTGAACTGGGCAACAAACCGTGTAATTTTTTGATCACAGCGCCGCTCAGTGGATGAAATTTTGGGAGAGCAGAATGCCCGAATTGATCCAAATAAGAAGAAATAATAGTACCTTAAATTCTTTCAATGAGACATACTTCTCAATGCCAAGTTCAACCATGTCTAGAACATGAAAATCAAACAGACGACCTGTTGAAAGAAAGAAGTTAAGGAAGCAGTAAGGAGCCTGGTTGATTCCAGTACAGTGAATGTGGCTGTAATACCAAATATGAGGTTGTTGGGCCTCTTCTTGTTGTGTGAGCCAAATAAAAATAGAGAGCAGTCCGTCTTTTTGGAGAAAAATTCCTTTGAAAGAATTAAAATAGTTAACAATCCACCACATGCAGTACATGATCAGGAGAACTTTTGCCTACCAGTGATGTGGAGTCCTCAAACGGCCGTGTTATATTCTTTCTGGAAAACAAAAGATCCACATTTGAACATGCTAATTTCCCTGTGTTTGAGTTAAACTGACTTACTTTTTGTACAGCACAGCATTGGGCTTCTTTAATGCATACTGAAAATACATACAAATACACACAAACATAAAAAAAAAAAAATGTGGAAGTTGAGACACAAATAATTTCAAAATTTCTCTAGAGTAGTGACATATGAGAGGCATCAATCAAAAGGGTAACGGGAAAAGTACTGCAGCATTGGCCTAGGAGGCGTGAAGATACAGGACAGTACCATGTCTTTGAGAGCCTGGGTGACCGTTTCACTGGAGTTTCCTCCCTTCATAATCATGGCATTCTTCAAGTCTTCGCTCAGTTTAGGCGCTCTGCTCTCCAGAAAACGCTTAGAGCGTTTTGTCTTGGGTTTCCTGGCAACAGAGAAACATCACTACCAAAGAAAACTATCACAAACCCTGAACTTTTTAATAACAGTGGTTTAAATGAAGAAATGAAGAGCTGTAATTAATGGAATCTTTGCCCCAAACTTAAAACACGGTGTGCTCTCTGACAAATTGGCAATGTCATTCTAATGACAGGGCATTAACATTAACAAGGAATCATACTAATCACCACATTGGACATGGAGTATATTCTAGGTATTCTCATTGCATATGGTAATTTGGTAGTTTGCAGTGGTCAAAGCCAAAAATGTGTCCCACTCACCAACTGGCTAATAAACATTAACAGGGCACGCTGATAGGAAGTATGAGAGATTTATTTTATTTAGTTTTAGATCAATTAGAAACAAGTGCACTTGTTACAAAACTTGTAAAAATATAGGGGGGAAAAAAAGAGAATGACAAGGATATGACTCTTTGTGAAAGACCGTTCTGAAAAAGTCTCCATACACAATTTGCCTTACACAATTTGCCAACATGAATATTTACACTTTATCATAGAAGCTGGTCATACATAAAACAAATAAATGTAGACACTTACGTAATACCGTCCGACTGCGTCATATTTAGTCTTTGATAGTGAACTAAAAACGAGGCTGGAACTTGTCCGTAGTCCCTCCACCATTGAAGTAAACACGTGTGACGCCACCGGAACTTACGCTTAGCTGCCTTCTTCTTCGCCTGCTACAGCCGCTGCTTCCGGTCCATTTTCATTTAGGAGCACTACCGCCATCTAGCGTTTGATTAGAGGTATGACCCAGGAAAAATCAACAGTCAAATCCAGGCAAAGAATATAATAGAAAATGGATTTGGAAATAAATACAAACGCTAGAACATCCTTTATCCCTCTGCATGTCAAACTTTGAAACTTCCTGGACGACAGAGCGTGCCTAAACACGTCAGTGATCTACAAATGTGTGTGTCTAATTAACCGGTTTCCACATATAATCGAAGTAGCTTTATTTGCCTGCCAGGTGTCATCTGAATTCACGCGAGTTGAGGCGTGCAGGGTCATCATGTTAGACCTTCGACAGCTTGGTAAGTTTAGTACTCTTATGCCTCGTTGAGTGTGGCTATATATTTACATTGTACAAGTAAAGCCCCTCAGAATATTTTCTCCTCTGCAGGTCTGATAGGATACATGTTGTCCAATCCTCACTTACTGACCAACCTGAAAATTAGAGCTTAAGAATTCAACTACAGCCCAGTGTGTTCAGTACCCATTTATTGCATTTTTATTTATAAATACCAATAAAACTAGTTGACAAGTACTTTTATTTTGAAGCCTCAAGCTGGTAACACAGATATTTAGCACATCTTCTTGACCATCCAAAGAACAGCAAAAGAGGAGAAGTGAACAGCAAAGTTTTGCATTCATGTTTGGCCCTGGCTCCTGCAACTGTGCTTCTCCCACACCACAGCCACTTGGTGCCCACTTTACCACTGAACATTAGACAAAAAAAGCCTACAGACAAATGAGATTGGTCCGCAGTATCAATACAAATTATTTTTGTAAATAAAAGTATCAGTAAACATGATGGCTGTATACAAAATTGACCTATGCCACCAAGGCTAAAATTTAGTGGCTACTCGAATAGATGGCATTCAATCTAAGAGTGCTGGCTTTATTTCCCTTAACACGACAGAAACACTTCAGCGTTTCAAAACTAAGCATTTTGTCAAAGTGAGGCAGCTCTTGGTCCTTAGTTACTACGGTCAGTTTACTAGCTGCTCAAATGGACATAGTTTTTCAGGAGATGAGCACTGTGCACAGCAGAGCAAGCACCAGGAGCCAGGGACATTGGAGGAAGACACTCAGTCACAGGCCAGGCCCCACAAAAGACCACAAAGAGACCAATTCAATAAATGGAATAAAACGGCAGTTTTTGCAACAGTGACGTGTGGAATGATCCGGGATCACCCTGCCATGCTCAGACTGCTAGGCCTCTATTGTTCCTCTACATTTATGTATGGGGCGGAAAGACAGACGCGGCTATAATGCGGCCAAAAGAAAAATGCTTTGCTGGGCAAGCTCTGGACTAAGCAAAAGTGTGGGATTCATTGGATGTCATGTCCAGTGTCAGGCAGAGCCAGCGGAGGGAGCCATAGCCCCATCCAGACTTTTCTCTAGAGATGTGGACCGACTAAATTTTCATTTAACTACAGTCAAAGCAGGAAAAAAAACAAAAAAAAAACAGCTGAATATGACTGGGGGATAGGGACTTTTCCAGAAGAGTCCCATAGATGGATATCTGTATGAAGTAGAATCATTCTTTTATGTATATTTGCACACTTTGACTCCCAGAAGCTCCATTTGATTGTCAGGTCAGGGGATGAAGAAAAAAAGCGGAGCCCAGCAAAGCAGCCAATCAGAAAGGCAGAATTTGCCCAAAGTGCATCACAAAGAGCTCAGTTACATTCACTCGTTCTGTTTAGACCTTGGACATAGGTAAAGCGCGCTCAGGTAGCCCCATGGGTAGGGTCATAGAGAGGCAAGCTTTCAGAGCATGTCAGGGGCCAGCCCTGTCTGTAGGGAATGGAGCGGACTGAGCACAGCGCCTCCAATTCTTCTACATGCACTTCATCACAGCAAGAGTGAGCTAGAATATCGAGACAGAGAAAAGAGCTTTCATGCAATAAATCTAGGTCACAGGTACGACAACCCAAAGTAGGGCTTAAACTACGGCCCGGTGGCACTGTCAGGACGGCAGAGCAGGGGCAGCACGCTGACAACTCTACAGGGGTCTGGCTCTCAGCTCTTCTGGCTCTGCGGGCACGTCTTGGCGTAACTAGTGAAGACAAAGTTGTAATCGTTGAATTGAGCCAACTGGCGATCCAGCCGCTTGAAGCCATCCAGTTTTTGAGCAGAAGAGAAGACACTACGGCATTTGGAGCTCTGTGGGATACAATATAGAGTCACCAGCAGATAAATGACACAAATGCATGCATTAATATCTATAGTAAGACTTCAAGCACTATTTTATACAAAATGTGCACCACATAAAACCAGGACTTTTCACAGCTCCATGTTCTCAGGGTGTGTATATTTGATGGAGTATATTTGAGCTTTTCAGCATAAACCTTTAACACGCCATAAAGGCAAGGCAAGTTTATTTCTAGAGCACAAGTCATACACAAGGAAATTCAAAGTGCTTTCACAGTTGCATAAAGTTACAAGAAAACTTGTAACTTTGAAGAAGTTTTTTTACCTGATTAACAAACAGTGTAGTGACAAACTTCCCCGGTTTGAAGACCTCCACCACCTTTCGAATCAGGTCGTCATACGAGGTCTGGGACAGGTTGGTTTCAAAGCTGACATAGGAGAACTCTGGCTCTGGAGTTATATGGATGGTCCAGTATGTTCCCTATGAACAAACAAAAGTTTCAACTGAAAACGCGCTTTTATGGAACAAGTTGAACTTGTTCAGCTCGCTCTGTTGCATTGCATTATGGTTGATAATACAGTAGTAACAGCCAAGAGGAGTGGCATACAGCTTTATCTTAAAAATAAAAATGCACCTTAACCGGATATTTTGAAAAAGGAAATACGGCTTACGTCAGTCTTCATGCCATTCATGGAGTAGCCACAGGGGTTAAACAATGTGGCATCAATCACAGAACCTGGAATCAGGTCACGAATTCCACTCATCTGTAAAAAGACACATTCATGAGCCCAGTTTTCTGGATCACAGCCCCAACCCGGCGCCTGCTACTTACACGAGTGACATCACTTGCAGAAACACCGTCTTTCATGAAAAACTGGTCCATGATGGCTGGGTCCAGGTGGCTCATCAGAACTTCCAGGGTCTGGTCTTCGTGCTTGTTCTCCCAGAACTCAGGCAGGTCCAGGGTGAACAAGTACCTGCACACAGTCCGTTAAAGCCACACACAGCACACAAAGGAGCACAAAAATGCAGGTACTTACCAGCAGTCAGAGTTCAGCCGCCCCATACAGTAGGCCGCACCATCTGCACAAACACACATTTCAGTCTATGCATTTCTCATGCTCACTATAGATGACAAAAATAATTGCCATACTTGGGAAAATTTGGCTGAGAAAGTCCACTTCCTCTTGAAAGTTTCGATGAGGGAACTCCTGGTGAGTTGGCTTCATGAAGTTTTTACGAGAGTAAAAGAAATTCTGCGACAAAGAGATTAGTCTGAATCAATGGTATAGAGAAGATTGAACAAGGTTTGGTACTTCTGGTGCTCATATTACCTCAATAGCATCAAAGCCACTGTACTCCCGGGCCAGCTCCAGCAAGGGGACCAGTGCTTGCAGCAAAAGGGTGGTTCCGCACGTTTTCAAAATGAAACGTCTCTTGGAGACAAACATGCTACTCTCACTGAGGAGGGGAACACACAAAAGTCACATTACTAAGAGTTCAAAATGCCATTGGGACATGGCCTGGGCAAAGAATTACATGCAAAGCCTAAGATTAAGGTGATCAGACATCCAGACAGTCCAGATAGTCATCCACATCTCTGCCTCTCAGTCCCTTTCATGTGCTCTGTACTCAGCAAATTTGCATCCCTTCCCCAATCTGCTGCTACCGCTGACCAGAGTGCGGGTCACAACAGCTGTTCAGCAAGAGCTGACAGCAGTGCTGCTCTCACACACCTTTGAAAGGAGGAGAGGGAGTGAACTGGAATACAGGGAAGAGACGGTACAATGCATTCACAGCTCAGTTAGTCTGCACTTGAGCGAAAAGTAGTATCAACTTTGTCCGAGTCAACCGCTCTGCTGTTACCATGGAGACAGATCATTCATCACCAAATTCATAGATGATCTATGGACTAAACAATGCGTTAGTTTATTGGGCCAATTACGTTTGATAGGCATACTGGAACTTATTTTAGGGGGATGGACAGTATATTACACAAGTCTTAACTTCTAAAATTGGTCTGACATTTGTCTGTTGTGATGGAGTCTGTAGTTCCGTCTCCCTTCCAGAAACACTCACCTGAGTATATAAGCTTCCTGCTTGTCCGTCTTCGTCACACTTATGATCAAACAATGCACATTCTCCAAAAGTTTGTCCCACTCAAACCTGCAACAAAGCAGACAATTTTGGCTTTATTAAGTTTTATTGTCAACCTACTTTTCAATTATAGTTTTTTTTATACACAGTTTGATGCACTTCTGATGTAGTCTGCCCTTGTCAACCAAAAATTGTACAAGTTACTTACCAGTCTAAAGCCCAACTACGCATCAAACAGTACTGAACATGACTCATTTAAAATTGCGTAAATAAAAAAAGATTGCAGAAAGCACAAAAAGTGAGAAGTGCAATACATGATCTTAAGGGAATATCTTGTGTTTTAATGTGCAGCCCAGCTCCATCACCTCTGTCCAGAACACCAGCATGGCTGACAACTCTGGCATGTGATGGGAGGATGTTTGAGCCTGCTGGGACAGACAGGAGCTGCAAGGTCCCCCTCCCCCACCCGCTGCAGTGATATGGCACTGCGTCACTCTCCAACTCCGGCTCGAGGAGAGCACACTTGTCATATTTGAGTAAGAGAGAAGTGCCAGAGCTGTTTCTTTAAACAGTCATGGGCAACCCAATTGTTTGCAATTGCCCAGAAACTAAATGGCCAAGTTTCCACAGAGCAGGAAACTGCTACAACAAGTTGAGAAGGCACAACTCTTCATTTACTGCAGCATCAGCTCCAGTTTCAAAGAGAAACTCACACCACATGCTATTTCTAGTGGCTCATTGCGATCCCATTTTCCTCAAACGGAACCTCCAGGAAAGGGCTTTTATTAGACGAGATCCCACTGAACAAAATGTGACACTGTTGTTTAGTAAACGTTTACTTGTATTGTGACGTATACTGTTCAAGTCCTTTACAGGTGAAAGAAAGCACGAATATAGAGGTAACATGAACTGATGACCTTGTGGACATATTTGGACATAGGCTAACGTCCAACCGCTTGATCCACTCACTAGCTGCTAATCTGCCCTCTAGACCTCACAATGGTAGACTGAGCACAAAGTCACCCGGTGTGTAAAGTAAACCCTTTCCGATCCGAAATATTCAATCCGTGAGGAAGAGGACACACACTTTCAGATCAGAGCCTACTGAAGGCAGGACAGCTGCTTCATAAATCATTTAGCTGCTGTCACCTCCTGTGAGTGCAAACATGGCCACCAAAACTACTCTGAATATTCTAAACGGAGGTTGGCAAGATAAGATAGTCTTTATTGATCTCCCAATGGAGAAATGTACTTGTTACATTCAGGTCTTAGCAGTTGTAAGGCTGGCCAGGCTTCCAACTGCACTCCAGTTAAATCTTACAACTGTATCGCGCATTTCCACACTGACCATATAGGACTGTCAAGTCCACATGGCTCAGAATTATAAACGTATGCCCAGAATGTACATCTAAATAAGCAAAGGCTAGAGGAGGTCCTCCAGCCAATCACAGGCGCCGGAAAGGATGAGGCTGCATGGCAGCAAACGTGACCAGAGCAACTGAAGAATCAAACCAGCTTCCTGACGTCCACGAGAATCAACTACCGGCCACGGTGTTTTTACAATCTACTGTGCCACGGATGCGTACGTTTATGTCGCACAAACAGAAGTGAGACGACGCTCCAAAAGCTTAAACTCCTTTTCCCGGAATAAAATGAGCACCACGCGGCCGCCACACTACTCCTCCCCGTAGAAGTCTTCGGTAAACGAGTACACGCACCGATTACTACTCCTAATTTCTGTGTGTACAGAATGGTTGTAATATGCAGTTTGTAACAAGATGCGTGTAAAATCAAAAGCTACGCGCAACATCTGTGATAACTAAATAACAAAAACAATAAATGGAACAACACCACTATAAATAGATTTTTCAAAGACAGGTCAAGATGGCCACTAGCTTTACCAAGGCCAGGCGTCCAGTCACAACACTAGGAGTCAGTCCATACCACGAGGTTTAGTTAGTAGCGAATGACGAGGTTAAAAATGAACGAGTCAGCTTTAGGAAGCAAAAGGGGGAGGTGAAGACACTCGCAAAGGCCCAGTGCTTGGACTCTCTGGCCTATCTGTAAAGTGGGTCGTGGTGACGGGCTTTACACAATGTGTTGCAATGTCTCAGGAGACAGTGGTAGATGTCAGAGAGACCATCAACTTCTATACTTTATCAGGGCTGATCATAACATAAAAAAATGGGCACAGCAACTTACAAACGCAAGTATTCTGAACATTTCCTTGGTTACACAGCAGCCATCTTGGTTAACATGTAAATGACAGGTTCAGAAACAGCGCTTGAGCTTTCTGTCACTTCACAACAGTAAAACTGGGCTGCTTTGATGCATTCCTATCTAGAATCAATATATATGTATAGCAACGTAATAAGAAAACACTCTTATTTTGACTGCGTATGTCCCGGAAAGTAGCTGCAATGCCTCCACGGCAACACCTCCGCATAAATCAAACAAACCTTGGGATGGTTCGGAGGTCCCCGGTTCCTTTGGTCTCATCCTGGCGGGAGAACCACACCTCCAGGAGCTTCTCAGTCCCCTCGAAGAAATGTGCACTGTTATCTTCCATTGTGAGACAACAGACACCCAACAAAAATATCAGTCGTCAGTCGATGGTAGCGCTTTACTTTAAATATTTTTTCCCCGAGCAGATATTATTTATTAGGTACAGTCCTTTGTAACAATCCAGGTGTTAGTATTCTTGAGTTACCGACTTCCCTTTTGCAGAGAATACCGTTAGCGAGTGCTAGCTAATATCGCCGGCCATACTGTGAAGAGCGCTGAACGAGGACTGCGCAGCCGTTTTATACCACAGCGCACTTGCGTCACGTCCAGTATGAGCCAATCACAGGAGTATTAGCCAACGCTGTCTTGCACCGTCGGCAACGATTGGTTTAAAGACTTGTCCATCATCAGAATAGCACCACGTGACTTTTATTTATAAAACACATACATCTCTGACATAAATCCTTTTTTTTTTTTTTTTTTTGCGGTTCTGATATGATCTGATTTGATTCAATATAAAAAAATGGCACACAAACAAGATATGCAAAAAATAAATAAATACATTAAATACAACAGTGACAACAATTGCAAAGATTAGCCATTGTCGGGGGAACAAAACAACTGATTAAAGGAACATTATGAAATTAAATAAAAGTAAAAGCAATTATGATTGATAAGCGTTCTCAAATTTAAAATTAATAAAACCTATTTACAGAAAAATAAAAAAAATAAAAAAAGAGTAAGAAGTGTGACGGAGAAGACGGAGAAGTGATATAGGCATTACAAAGTTGCCCTCAGTGAATTATGCACACATAAATATGAAACAAATATACAAAGTCACTTTTAAGAAGGCTGCGCAAAGTGCTTCAAATTGTCACGACAAACACGCGCTGTAGTCTAACCAGAGTCCCCTACTCAGCTGGTAACGCACCAACCCTGCTACACAACACTACATTTCCCAATGATCCTTGCGCGACAATTAGAAACGTCAACGAGCCAGTGAACATTAAGCGGAGCAGACCAAAATCCCAAACAAGGAAATGGTGGGGGAATAAAACGGCAAGATTATTAAATTAATGCTTGTAATAATTAATATTTTATTTTATTGTAAATGAAGTCGTATTTATGGGTTGAAATGGATTACGACTTCAAAACAAAACTGGCCGCCGAAAGGGAAAGAGTAGAAGATCTATTCGAATATGAAGGTTGCAAAGTGGGTCGAGGCACCTACGGACACGTTTATAAAGCCAAGCGCAAAGATGGGTAAGAGAACCGAAGCTCGTGCTTGTACTGACTTTAACCGGACTGCGGCTGCTTTTTGGGAGCGCGCAGCCCGGGGCAGTCGCCTGTTCCTAACGATTACCGTGAGTCTATGTTTTTGTTTTTCACTCACCAACGCCCCACCCCCCACCCCCGCCTCCCTCCGCTCTCTGCTCCCACAGCCCCACAACAAGGAGCTAAAGTCGCGCTACAGCTTCATCTTTCATGAGCGTGTCTTGTACATTGCGGGGTCGATTACAGCGCCTATTACATTTTTATTACCTATTCGTCATTGAGGTATCGACAAAGCTCTGATGTCGCTGTTTCCCGCGTTGCTGCTGAACGTTCTCTCACGGTCTTGCTGCTCCTCCCATTTTACCACTGGCACTTGTCCCCCTATTTGTCGCCACAAACCACATAACAGGAGTATACTTCCACGATTGTTTTGGCCCGCGGGCTTAATTTTTGTTAGATTGGATCAGTGGCGTGCACACACAGTTTGAGGGGCAGGGGCTCAACCAAGATAAAAAGGGAAACCCCCAGAAAAAAATATATATATATTTTTTTTTCTGTATCTAGTACTACTAACAGACCACTGATTAATACAGCAACATACAAAAAAATTTACAATGACCTAATAATAATCTAGATTGTCCTACATCGTCCTCTAAAGTCTATCACAAGGCTGATTATGATTAGCACAAATACAAATAAAGTGGAGAAAACGCTTTTTGTTGTAAGTAAAAAGTAAAAAGGTTAATAATGCTACCAGGAGTGTGACAATATATATAGATTTTCCGATATATCGTGATATTTTGCGGGACAATACGATACAGATACTTTTATTCCGATATCGATACTTTTGATGACGTCATGCATATTCATGAGCCACGTCATGCATATTAATGAGGCAGCAGTGCTCCATTGTTTTTACAGTCAATAGAGGCCAATTTAGTTTAGTTTTGTTTATTTGTTTATTTGAGCAGTATACATTCTGCTCAAAAGGAGTGGGCTGAAGCAAAAAGCTTATGAGCGCCCACCCCCAAGTGCAATAAATAAAAAAAGTAAATTTCACGCAATGGTACCGAAGGAACAAAACATCAAAGAGACCTCATCCAAAGAGAATTTGAAACATTTCAAGCACAGACCAACTTACAAACTTACAAAAAAATATATGAACTGTTTATGTAATTAATAATGACCAAGAATTCAGTCAGGACAGCAGGGGGCAGCACTACAGTTTTAAGCACTTGGACCAAACACTGTCACACAAATAAATTATTTTTAATGAGAGTTTTTATAATTATTAAGAAGATTAATTTGGGGTTGATTTATTACTTTTTTTTATTTAATTGTTTTAAAAGTCACTGACAGATCTATAGTGTGGGATCATTTATAAAAGTGGTACAAAGCACATGAAAAGAAATGTAAATGATGATGATATAATAATAGTATGTTAAAATAAAGCATGTTTAATAATAAAGCATGTTTTTTTTTTTTTATCGTGACGTCCATCCATCCATTTTCTTCCGCTTTATCCGGGGCCGGGTCGAGGGGGCAGCAGTCTCAGCAGAGACTCAGCAGTCTCAGCAGAGATGCCCAGACTTCCCGATCCTGTTCTGGGGGGACCCCGAGGCAACACCAGGCCAGCTCAGAGACGTAGTCCCACCAGCGTGTCCTGGGCCTTCCACGAGGCCTCCTCTCAATAGGACATGCCTGGAGCACCTCCCGAGGGAGGCGACCAGGAGGCATCCGAAACAGATGCCCTAGCCACCTCAGCTGGCTCCTTTCGACGTGAAGGAGTAGCGAATCTGAGCTCCTCACCCGATCTCGGAGGGTGCGAAGGAAACTAATTTCGGCCGCTTGTATTTGCGATCTTGTCTTTTTGGTCATTACCCAAATCTCATGACCATAGGTGAGGGTGGGAACATAGATCGATCGGAAAATCGAGAGCTTGACTCAGCTCCCTCTTCACCACAACAGTCCGATACAGCGACCGCATCACTGTTGACGCCGCACCGATCCGTCTATCGATCTCACGCTCCATCTGGATCCAGGGTTCAACTATTGGCCAGATCTTCCTCTCCAGCACCCTGAAGTAGACCTTACCGGGGAGGCTGAGAAGTGTGATCCCTCTGTAATTGGAGCACACGCTCCAATCCCCCTTCTTGAAGAGAGGGACCACCACCCCGGTCTGCCAATCCAGGGGCACTGTCCCTGACCGCCATGCGATGTTGCAGAGACGCGTCAGCCAAGACAGCCCTACAACATCCTGAGACTTATGGTACTCAGGACGAATCTCATCCACCCCCGGGGCCTTGCCACCGAGGAGCTTTCTAACCACCTCGGTGCCTCTAGCCTGGGTGTCCCCAGCCTCTGCCTCCTCATCGGAAGACGTGACAGTGGGATTGAGGAGATCCTCGAAGTACTCCTTCCACCGCCCGACCACATCCCCAGTCGAGGTCAGCAGCTCCCCACCCGCACTGTAAACAGTGTTGGTGAAGCACTGCTTCCCCCTCCTGAGATGCCGGATGGTTTGCCAGAATCTCTTTGAGGCCGCCCGATAGTCCTCCTCCATGGCTTCTCCGAACTCCTCACAGACCCGAGTTTTTGCCTCGAGCTGCAGCACGCTTGGCCTGCCGGTACCTCTCAGCTGCCTCCGGAGTCCCACAAGCCAACAAGGCCAAGTAGGACTCCTTCTTCAGCTTGACGGCATCCCTTACTTCCGGGTGCCACCATCGTGTTCGGGGGTTTCCGCCGCGACAGGCGCCAGAGACCTTACGGCCACAACTATGCGCAGCCGCATCGACAATGGAGGAGGAGAACATGGTCCATTCGGATTCAATGTCCCTCGGAATCTGGGTGAAGCTCTTCCGGAGGTAGGAGTTAAAGACCCTACTGACCCTACCTGTCAGGTCTGACCAGCTTCCTCCCCTGCCAGCGGATCCAGCTCACCACCAGGTGGTGATCAGTAGACAGCTCAGCCCCTCTCTTCACCCGAGTGTCCGAGACACAAAGCCGGAGATCAGATGACACAACTACAAAGTCGATCATCGACCTCCTGCCTAGGGTGTCCTGGTGCCACGTGCACTTATGGACACCCTTGTGCTCGAACATGGTGTTCGTTATGGACAAACCGTAAATAGCACAGAAGTAGGGCTGAACGATTAATTGCATTTGCAATTTTATCGCGATATTACACAACGCGATTTCGTAATCGCAGGGCACGCGATTTGGGAAGTAAATAGAGCAACGAGATATGGCAGCAAAGTCCGCTCCGTCGCGTGCTTTTGTTTACGTCTCAGTCTAGTTAAGGTGCGCGGTAGATTGTGGATGTACAGTGAAAATATCAGCGTTTATCATGCAGCCACCGCGAAGGAATATTGCTTTTCTCCGTTAGCATTGCGTTAGCCGCAGCGCTAATCACGCCATTCCGTCGCCGCTACTACACGCTCTGGTGACACAGAAACTCCCTCACCTCCGGATTCACACGCCTCTGCCTCCACAGACATATATAGGTGAGTCTGTGCTGATTGTAAAAAGTAAAGAGTCGTTTGTGGCTCAGTTTAGGGGGCTTATGTTTGGGAATGTTGTGGATAAAGAACTTATCTCAAAAGCATAATGACGTTTCATGACCATTAAGTATCCGCGGAGGCGATGTGCCATGTGCCTTTATTTACCTTTGCGTCTACCGCATATCCGCTCCGTAGGTCGCACAGACGCAAGATGTAAACACTAAACTGCTGTATGAAAAGGGTTGGTAACTAGGATCCGAGGCAGGAGTCCGTGTCATGTCTTATTTTGCTGAGGAAATGTGCTGTTTAAGCTGAAATGTCACTAAATGGCTGCGAGTCAAAGAGACGTGTCTGTGTCTGGCACCTCATGTCCCGTCTCCTTGTGTCAGTGTTCTTTTCTTTCTTCATATTGTCCAAAGTTACATCCCAAAACCAAAATGCTGCTCTTAATTCCACTGTGATTTGGCGTGTGCTCCATCTGGCCTCTCCGTGTCCTTCAATAACGCGCATCTGAAGCAACTCAGACAGGGATTTGATTGGCCGAAATAATAAAGTACTATTTAATAAATTAAATAGCTTATTTTGTATTAATTGGGAGTTTGATTTCCTAAAACTTTTCCAACTAGTTAAAGCAGACGTTTGTTCTTACTTTCCTGCACTTTAGTATGGGTGATGTTACTGACTGGATCAGTGAGTTATTTTTTTTTCATATCTATATAATTTAGCATTTATTTATAGACTGTACTGTTAAGTTCAGACAGTTTAAGAAGTGCAGTCCACACACATTTTGAATAGGTCACTTCAAATATTGTTTATTATGAAACAGGCTGATTTATTGCTTGTGTTAGGTGAAAAATACATGAGAAGAGGACCTTGCAACAATAATCGCATATTTAATCGCAATCGCAATATTGAAGAAAAAAAATCGCAATTAGATTATTTCTCAAAATCGTTCAGCCCTACACAGAAGTCCAATAACAGAACACCACTCGGGTTCAGATCAGGGAGGCCGTTCTTCCCAATCACCCCCACCCAGGTCTCACTGTCGTTACCCACGTGGGCGTTGAAGTCCCCCAGTAGAACAATGGAGTCCCCAGCTGGAGCACCATCTAGTACCCCCCAGGGTGGTTCCCCGGTTGCCACATACCGGGCGACGTCACGGTCCTTGTTCTTAAACTGTCTATAGAGGTCTTCGAACTGCTCTTCGTCTGACCCGTCACCTAAGACCCGAAAAAGACCCGAAAATGTGAATTTTAACACAAAACAAAAAGTGTTGTGATGCTGACCGTCCTCTCTCCAGCATAACATGCCAATATCAGTGTAAAGCTTTTGTGAAAGATCGCACAATGAGAAGACGTGCCCCCTACGCTCCTCACATCACAGTGAGAGCAGCAGGGCTTAAAAACATTTGCGCGTCATGCATTTAGTTCAAAGACGCTCTGAACTCTGCCCAGCCGCTGCCTCACAAGCTACTGTCCACAAATGTAAATGCTCAGAAGGGAAAAGTTGTGAAATATTGGTGGGGACCGACTGTCCGTGCCTGGCCAAAGTTGGTGAGGACATGTCCACACCAGACCTTAAGGAAGTTACGCCCATGCGTGGACAGTTGCCTGGGTTCTGGACACAGTACCTCTGTGGGAGGGGCACGGGAACATGGACAGCCCAGTGGATTATTGTTATTTAAGATATTTTAGATATGGACTAAGCAATTACTTGGACAAACTAGATGTTTTAAGCAGTGGCGTGCACAGACATTTTGAGGGGCAGGTGCTCAACCAAGATAAAAGGGCAACCCCCAGAAAGAAAAAAAAAGTGATTCTTTTTTTTCTGTAACTAGTACCACTAACCGACCACTGATTAATACAGCAACATTAAAACAATTACAATGATGTGGACCTAATAATAAACAAGATTGTCCTACATCGTCCTCTAAAGTCTATCACAAGGCTCTTATGATTAGCACAAATACAAATAAGTAATGCAAAGGTGCTAGCCTACACTTAAAACATCTAGTTTGTCCAAGTCATTGCTTAGTCCATATCTAAAATATCTTAAATAACAATAATCCACTGGGCTGTCCATGTTCCCGTGCCCCTCCCACAGAGGTACTGTGTCCAGAACCCAGGCAACTGTCCACGTCACTCTTTTCTTTCCTCCTCACCCTTCTGTCTCCCTTAGCTCAGCTCACACTGCTCTGGTCCTGGTCTACGCCCAGCCATGACTTAGTCTGAGTAATAGAGTTCATTTTAAGACCATTTTATAGCGCGACAAACTTGCTTAAAATTGCTTAAGTTACTGACTTCTTATCGCTGACTTTGTCCGGACGGTCTCGACACACGGCGCTGACATCCTCGCCCTGTCGGCCCTTTCGTTTCCATTCCCCTTAATAATCCAGTCATGACACGCTGATTTGTACATAAGAGTTATGGAATTTACTCAGTTTACTTTACTCCCTCGTTTGTGAAGATGGTACAGCCCATCTCAGACGAGGGAGTAAAGTAAACTCCCTCGTCTGAAACACGGGGGAAACACGGGGACAGTGCAGTTGCCCTTCTGTGATCAGGAGCACATCAGCGCTGCTGCGGCTCTAGAGGCAGAGGAGGAATAAATCGCGATTTGAAATTGTTGAGCATTACATTTTCAGCACATGTTGGCTTAGTAGGGCAAATAATTAAGAACAATATATCAAATAAGAGTTATTTTTTGGTTGAGAAGGGCACTTAAAGGGCACAGGGCAAAGGGACAGGTGAATGAGCACCACCTGGTCTCTATCTGTGCACGTGCCTGGATTGGATAGTTAGGTATTTTACTTTGGCCACAACCTGGTCAACAACCTTACTCTTTTGGCTTGACTTTTGATGATGACTATACATTGTGGTTTTGGTATCACTGCATTTTGCCAAGCCACAGTAATATGAAGTATGTTTGTGAAGGCTCCCAGTCATCCAGGAAATATGCATTATAGTGAAGTAGACTAGACTGGACTGGAGTTGATTAGTTGAGGACGTTTTCACAACTTGCAGGTCCACATTTCTGACAGCAGGTCAAATAAGTCTTTGCCACTTCACTAGTTGACAGAAATCTTTGCTCAGATAGAGTATATTACTTTTAATACATTAAAACTAGGCCTACTGATAAGAATAACAGCTAAACCACACTGGCCTTCATTCCCTACTATTGTTCTGGCTAACGTACATTCACTGGACAATAAGATGGATTATATTCGTCTGCTACGCTCCTCTCGGAAGATGGTGAAAGACAGTTGTGTTTTTATATTCACTGAGACTTGGCTCAATGGTAATATACCGGACAGTGCAATCCAGCTTGAGGGGCTTTCCTGCTGCAGAGCGGACAGAGTGATCTCCGAGGGAGGTAAGACGCGCGGAGGTGGTCTCTGTGTCTACACCAATGACACCTGGTGCCGTGACGTTGCCGTGGTCTGCAGACACTGCTCACCCCTCGTGGAGTTTATTATCATTAAGTGTCGCCCTTTCTACCTGCCCAGGGAATTTACTGTTGTACTGCTTGTGGCTGTCTATATACCGCCCACCTCTAACCTCAAAAACAGGAAAGAGGCACTGAATGAACTTTTCCAGAGTGTCAGTGACCAACAGACAGCCCACCCAGATGCCTTTCTCATCTTAGCTGGGGATTTTAACCATGCAGACCCAAAGAGCGTTTTCCCCAAAGTCTATCAACACATTGACTTTCCAACAAGGGGAAACAACATCCTGGATCTGGTTTACACCACCAAAAAAGGAGCGTACAAGGCACACCCCCTCCCCCATCTTGGTGCCTCGGACCACATAACTATTATGTTACTGCCAGCATACAGGCCACTGGTTAGAGTCACTAAACCGGTTCGGAAACAGATTCAAGTGTGGAGTAAAGACTCTGACTGCTTTCACACAACGGATTGGAATATGTTCAAGCAGGCTGCCATTTACAACAATATCACTGATCTCCAGGAGTATACAGAGACTGTCACTGCCTACATCACCAAGTGCACTGAGGATGTTACAGACTCTAAGACCATCATTATCAGGTCCGACCAGAAACCTTGGATTACAAGTGAAGTCCTCAGGCTCATGAGGGTTCGGAATGCTGCCTTCAAATCTGGTGACAAGGAGAAACTGCGGACAGCTACTAGGGCCAACCTGTCCCGCGGCATCAAAAAAGCCAAGAAGCAGTACTCCAAAAAGATAACTGATCACTTCAGAGACAGCAGAGACACTAGGGGTCTGTGGGAGGGGATAAAGACCATCACAGACTATAAACCTCCCCGACAAACCTGTGACAGTGACACCTCTCTGTTGAACGCTCTAAATGAATTCTTTGCTCGCTACGAGGCACTCAACAGAACCCCGGCACAAAAGTCAACACCACCTCCTGAAGACCAAGTGCTGAAGCTATCTCCAGAGAGTGTGAGAAGATCTCTGAGCAGGTATAACATACACAAAGCACCGGGTCCAGACAACATACCAGGTTGTGTACTGAAAGGTTGCGCTGATGAACTCACTGAAGTCTTCACAGACATTTTTAACACATCTCTGCAGCAGACTGTGGTCCCAACGTGCCTCAAAGCGACCACCATCATTCCGGTGCCAAAGAAGTCACCACCCTCCTGCTTTAATGACTACCGCCCAGTAGCACTCACTCCAATTCTTATGAAGTGCTTCGAGCGGCTCATCATGGAACATATCAAGTCTGTTCTCCCTCCCACCCTGGACCCATACCAGTTTGCTTACCGGTCCAATCGCTCAACTGAAGATGCCATCTCCACTGCGCTTCATTCAGCCCTCACTCACCTTGAAACAAAGGACTCCTATGTTAAAATGCTGTTTTTAGACTTTAGCTCAGCATTCAACACTATAATCCCACAGCAGCTAATACACAAACTGCTCCACCTGGGGATCAACACATCACTGTGCAACTGGCTGCTGGACTTTCTGACGGGGAGACCACAGGCTGTACGTGTCGGCGGAAAGTCCTCCAGAACCATCACACTGAACACGGGATCTCCCCAAGGCTGTGTGCTGAGCCCCCTCCTGTTCACTCTGCTGACCAATGACTGCGCTCCAAAGTACGACTCAAACCTCTTCATCAAGTTTGCAGACGACACAACAGTGGTGGGTCTCATCAACAACAGAGACGAGTCAAACTACAGGAGTGAGGTGAGCAGTCTGGCCGTGTGGTGCACACAGAACAATCTCTCTCTAAATGTGGAGAAGACAAAAGAGATTGTTGTGGACTTTCGTAGAGCACGGGTCCAGCATGCTCCTCTAACAATCAATGGTGCTGCAGTGGAGAGGGTGACCAGCACTAAGTTCCTGGGTGTGCACATCACAGAGAACCTTTCCTGGACCATGCACACTACATTTCTGGTCAAGAAAAGTAATCAGTCTCTACTTTCTCCGCAAGTTAAGAAGAGCTAGAGTCCCAGCCTCTGTTATGTGCAACTTCTACAGAGGGACTATAGAGAGCATCCTGACCAGCTCCATCACTGTGTGGCACGGCGCCAGCACTGCCTCCTGCCAAAGGAGCCTCCAGCGCATCGTGAGAGCAGCGGAGAAGATCTGTGGAGCTCCTCTCCCCACCATTAAGGACATGTACTCCACCCGTCTCACCCGCAAAGCCATCAGAATCACCAGGGACCCTACGCACCCATCACACAGTCTCTTCAAGGTAATGCCTTCAGGGAGGAGACTGCGGAATCTACGGGCCAGGTCGAGTCGACTTAAGAACAGTTTCGTACACAGGGCCATCGGGAAGCTGAACTCCCTGCCCTCCCTCCCACCCCTCTTCCCCCACCCCCCGCTCCACAATCAAGGATGAGAGAAATATAATTTCAAATCAGTCACATGGTTTGACAAATAAAACAATCTTGAATCTTGAATCTGATCCCCTAATTTAATTTACAATTAAAAATCACTATCATAAAAGAAGGTAAAGTAGGCCTGTTTTATATCTTTGTAATATAAAAATCTATAATTATATCTAAGCACTAAAAATTCAATAACCCAGGAAGGGGTTAATTAGATTCACATCGATTAATTACTATCATTGGCTTAACTGATCAAAACAAATACAATTTGTAATCGCTAAGCTGCAGAATTATATTTGTACTAACAGATCTGTTAGTGTATATTTTTGTCTTGAGTTAATATTTTGTATGTAAGAGATACAGCCAGTGGTTAGGAGTTAATTGATAATCGTTTGGTAAGATGACCGATTAAGGAACTTGAACAGAATGTACATCCCTTAGCCCAGAACCTGCTAAACTTAAGAAATAAAAGTATACATGAATATCTCAGTCACTCACTTCCTGAGGACATCTGATTTGTTTTGTTCATCTTTGGAATGCACCAGCTGACCATGGCCCACATCAACGCTTTATGGAGCCTTGAGCATAGAGCCCTGTGAACCAACAAGTGTGAACACACAGCTATTTTGTATGTAATTGCTTCATTTGAAATGCTGTTGAAATAAGGATTGGACACTTTAGGAAAGGCATGGAAAGCCACAAAAAAAAGATAATATCCATCTGTATTGGTTACAGAGGGACTGCTAAACATCAGAGTGTTCCCATAAGCACCATTGGTGAAGTAAAAAAAAGTGGGAAAACGTCATCAATTAACCCTCTACTGCACCGATTTTGTTGCCATTGTCAACATTGTGCGCAAAACAAGGTTTTAAAGTCCCATGACGATTATTGAGATTAACCAAGCTTAAATTTCGATGAATTGCTCTGCCCTAGCTAACAGATTTCAATGGCAACAGCGCCTTTGTCTCAAATACGTCACATATTTGACCATTGGAGGACACTTAGGAAAGCAGGTGTGGCCAGGGCCGTAGCCAGGATAAAAAAATAGTGAGGTCCAGATAATACTTTAAACCGGGGGGTCTGGTGGTCCTCCCCCAGGATTTTTTTTTAAGATTCAGATGTAATTTCCTGTATTTTAAGTGATCAAAAACACTTTCATCTCATCCTTTAGCTGTTTTCAAAAATTGCTTTTTGTTGCTCTTTTGGAGACCGTTTGGGAACAGCAGGAAGCCTGAGTGAATGTAGTGAGTGAGTAGTTGGTGGTGGCGGGAGGAGCTGATTGCGCAGGCTGGTTGCCTTGCTTCTATTAGTCTACCCCAGGGCAGCTGGGGCTACAATAGTAGCTCACCACCACCAAGTATGGAGGGAATGAATAATGCATGAAATTGTAAAGCGACTTTGAGCGCTATATAGACTAATGCATTATTATTATTTTCCTATTTTACAGCTTTACTAACTGACAGCACATCCCAGTTTTGGAACAGTTTGGTCAAACAACTAACCTTAACAAAACAACTCTGCGCTCTGTCCCCGTCCCCTCAAACTGTCAAACCACTGGTAGCTACAAATGTGAATGCGCTGGTTTAAGCTCTCATTAAACCGAAGATAATTTATACGCAGGACATTACAATCTTTGCATGTGACAGAGTCACGCGGCAGAGGAGGGGAATATTTCGGCTGCAGACACTTCTCCTTCTCCTCCTCTCGCTCGGATCAGAATAAGAGGAAAACTCCTGTTGTAAATCGAAGTCACCATCAGTCTGACGGTGCACGCACTGGCTCCTCTCTCTTTATGACAGATAGTAAAGAAATTGCAACTTGATCAAATTTTGGCGCGGTTCATGCTAAAGGCGCTGCTGTTGTAGCGTGGGCTGACGCACAGCCGGGGCCACACCGCCTGCGTGCGAAGCGCTGTGTTGTGGGCGTCATCTGAGATTTTACTTAGCTTTCATTGAAGAGGATTGGAAGTGGCCACACTGTCCGCGCATACCACGCGCGAGGCACAGCGCGCTAGTGGCGCCACGCGTTTAGAAGATAGAATCAATCCTATTTTTCGGGGCTTGCGTCAAGCGTACGTCTAGTGTCCAGAAGGAAAGACTTCTAAAATCGATTAAATATTATAATTCGGACATATACATGGGCATATACATTTTTTCATAGGTTAAAATAAACGGATAGCATGAGAATGAAATTCTTAGCACCAAGAAATCAAGTCCAAACAGCACTGGTAACTGAACAAGGAGTGAAAAAGTTTTACCTGTACTCACGTCTTAGCTTCTTTGTTTCAACAGACTACTTTCTATTGGCTAATCAAGTTCCACACAGGGATACAGCTCACTACTTAACAAAAGACCAAAGGACTTACCATCCCCCAAATAAACTTCGGTGTAAACATATGCAAATGTGTGTAGGAAGTTCCACACACAAGACATTCATATCCAGCATTAGGACACTGCACAGTGCACACCTTTTAGAGACTTTTCACACAGTCTATGTTGATAGTACGCAAGTCAATGTTGCACCTGTACAAAAGGTGGATTTGCATTACAACAGTAAAAAACGTTCCCTAACTGTGTTGTAATTACTTTGAGTTATCTGTGTAAGTTCTCAGTCGTACAGGGGTTGTCCATCCTCAATGAAGGTACTTGATTCATCTTCTGTACTCAGTAGTTGAAGTCTTCGAACGTTTCGCCTCTCATCCAAAAGGCTTCGTCAGCGACAGAGGTCACAATCTGCACGCAGCTGAATATATAGACCAACAGGGAGGAGTTAGGGTAGGCCCGTCTCCTCCCCTCTAATAACAGCTACTCTCACCTGGGGGTAAACACCTTTGAAATAGAGCGTCTCTAACGATCTGCTCACCTCAGTATCGGTGAGTCATGTCCTAATCACTACCCAGTATCTGTCCCATTCAAGGCTAATCACTGCTAATTACCTGCCTATTGTTCTTTTGTTTGCTGAGGTGCCATCTCCTTGGGCTGGCCAAGTCTTTTTGGTTTCTCCCGAAGGAGATTGGAGTAAAGGGACGGAAGATTAAATCTGAGACCGCCATTTCGGTTCATGGAGGGGTTTTCTTTCCTGACAAAAATAGCTTCTTTAACTCCTCTTTCAAACCAACGTTCTTCTTTAGCTAAAATGTTGACCTCCCCGTCCTCAAATGAGTGGTTCGAGGCTTTGAGGTGGAGGTGCACCGCCGACTGAGGGCCACTTATGCTTTCTCTTCGGTGCTGATAAAGTCTCTTCTGTAAAACTTGTTTAGTTTCTCCAATATAATGTTGTTTGCATTCTTCTTCTTTGCATCGAATAGAATAAACCACATTGCTTTGTTTGTGGCTCGGAGTTTTGTCTTTGGGATGAACTAATTTTTGTCTCAGTGTGTTCACTGGTTTGTGGTAACCTGGAATCTTGTGCTGCCTAAAGATTCTCTGAAGTTTCTCTGAGACCCCGGCTACATATGGCACTACGACTCCCTTTCTTCTAGGTTCTGTAGTCTGTCTGTCTTGTTCTTTGGGTCTTCTTGTAATGTGTGCTTTAGTGAAAGACCAGTTCGGATAGCCACAGTTAGAGAGGGCTCTCTGGACATGTTGTTCCTCTCTGGTCTTTCCCTCAGCACTGGTCGGCAAATCTTTAGCTCTATTTCTGAGAGTCATAATGACCCCTAGTTTGTGTTGGAGTGGATGGTTAGAGTCAAACATCAAATACTGGTCAGTATGAGTGGCCTTCCTGTAAACCTCTGTCTGAACTTGTCCATTTTCCCCTATGATAACTTTACAATCTAAAAAGGCGAGTTCTTTCTCTTTGGCGTCCTCCCGCGTACATTTTATGCTGGGGTCCACAGCATTGATGTGCTCTGTAAAAGGTGTCACTTCCTTCTGCTTAATTTTGACCCACGTGTCATCTACATATCTAAACCAGTGGCTGGGTTTGTTTCCTGGGTATGAGGCCAAGGCATTCCTCTCAATTTCCTCCATGTAGAGGTTAGCCACTATGGGTGAAAGTGGAGAGCCCATGGCACAGCCGTGGATCTGTCTGTAGAAGTTGCCCCTGAACTGAAAGTATGTGGTGCTAAGACAGATCTCCAGTAGTTGGCAAATGTGGTCAGGCGTGAGCTGGGTCCTATCAGATAGAGTGTTGTCATCAGCCAATCTCTTCCTCACCGCTGTGACTGCTGCTGAGGTTGGGACAGATGTGAACAGTGCTGTCACATCGTAAGACCATGGTTTCATCTGTTTCCAGCTGCAGGTGTTTGATCTTCTCCACAAAATCCTTGGTGTTTTCCACATGGTGTTCTGTGTTGCCGACCAAGGGGGATAAGATGATTTTGAGGTGTTTCGCCAAATTGTAGGTGATGGAGTTGATGCCGCTCACAATTGGTCTGAGAGGAAAACCTTCCTTGTGTATTTTTGGCAAGCCATAGATACACGGAATGGACTCCCCCGGGTAAAGCTTGTAATACAGTTTTTGGTCAATTATTTCCTCCTTTTTTAGTTTCTGAAGATGTTCTATAATTTTCTTTCTGTAACCGCTGGTGGGGTCTCTTCTCAGTTGCTCATATGTGTTTACATCAGAGAGTAACTGCTTGACCTTGGTCTCATAGTCAGTTGTGTTGAGGACAACTGTGCATCTACCTTTATCCGCTGGAAGAATGGTGATGCTCTCATCCTTCTTCAAAGCTGCCAAAGCTCTTCTTTCTTCTCCAGAGATGTTGGAGGGAGGAGGTTTGGAGCTTTTGAGTGCTGCTGAGATTTTTAGTCGGAGGTCCCCTGCTACTTTTAGTTACTAAATCACCGTTCAGTAGTCACTCAAATAATTTTAATACAGGGAGAAAGCGAGCATTGTGATAGTATATAAATGAGACATGCCATATTTCATGAATGTGCATTGATTTGAAAGAAAGCCTGTTCTCCTTTGTGGCGCGGCTGCTGGTGTGGCCACTCTCGCGTCATCGCCCCACTCTGCTCACGCACGCAAGCTCTGCGGCCTCCGCGGAGTGGGTCTTGAGCAGTGTTGCCACAGATTACTTGAAAAAGTAATATATTACTGATTACTGATTACTCCTTTGAAAAGTAACTAAGTTACTTTACGGATTACTTAATTTTACAAGTAACTAAGTTACATTACAAGTTACTTTATTAGTTACATTCAGCTTAGGCCGACAACATCTCCACAGCCTCAACACACCAATGACAAACCCTTTTACCAACACTCACTTTCTTGGAAGAACATTTTAACAGTAACATCAACAAAGCTGACGCAGACTCAGAAAAGTGACGTATTTCCATCTCTCTCCCCGACCAGTGTGAGTGTTTCTAGGCTGAAAACGTGACATTATCTCACGTCACTCGTCGAGATGCAAAAATAAATGTATTTTTCCAAAGAAAAATTACAAAATAGTAACTCACAGTGATTTGGAAAAGTAACTTAATTCTGATTACTTGATTGGAAATAGTAACGCGTTAGATTACTAGTTACTGAAAAAAGTAATCCAATTACAGTAATCCGTTACTAAGTAATTAGTTACTGGCATCACTGGTCTTGAGGTTCGGTTTTAGAGTGGACACATTTAGGTTCAGAACAAGCTCATCCACATCTGCGTTAGAAGGCTCTTCCGCCTGTATTTAAGCGCGTGTTCACAACATTCACAGCAGCGCCGAGATCGAAAAAAGGCAAACAGGTTAACCATTCTTTTTACCCCGCTAGGGGGCGCTTTGAAGTGGCCAAAAGCGCGGCCAACGCTGTTTTGGCCTTTTCATACTGGCTAAATGAGTGGCGAAAATGCTGCTATTCGTTTCCAGAGTGGCAAAAACTTTATTAAAGGAAGAAAATCACTGTTTACTGGCCAGTTTACAACTTGGATCGTATCTGGACCATTTTGAGAGCTTTTTAAAAGTAAAGGGACCATCATAAGTGATATAAATAGTATGGCTGTAAGGTGTTTTTTTATGTTGTTTTTGGTCAAGACTGCATACACTACAGAAAGAGTGGTACACTCTTAGAAAGTGACTGACCACTCAGAAATCAATTGTTTAGGAGCAGCTAAAGGGCATCGGCCACTCTGAAATAGTCATTGGCCACTCTGAAAAGGGTGGTAAGAAGCGTCTGACCGCTCTGAAATCAATACTTACCATATTTAGGAGCGGCTAAAGGTCATCGGCCACTCTGAAATAGTCATCGGCCACTCTGAAAAGGGTGGTAAAAAGCGTCTGACCGCTCTGAAATCAATACTTACCATATTTAGGAGCGGCTAAAGGTCATCGGCCACTCTGAAATAGTCATCGGCCACTCTGAAAAGAGTGGTAAAAAGCGTCTGACCGCTCTGAAATCAATACTTACCATATTTAGGAGCGGCTAAAGGTCATCGGCCACTCTGAAATAGTCATCGGCCACTCTGAAAAGGGTGGTATTGGCAGACCGGGGTGGTGGTCCCTCTCTTCAAGAAGGGGGATCGGAGAGTGTGCTCCAATTACAGGGGGATCACACTTCTCAGCCTCCCTGGTAAGGTCTACTCCAGGGTGCTGGAGAGGAGGATCCGGCCAATAGTCGAACCTCGGATTCAGGAGGAACAATGCGTTTTTTGTCCTGGTCGTGGAACACTGGACCAGCTCTATACCCTTCATCGGGTGCTCGAGGGTTTTTGGGAGTTCGCCCAACCAGTCCACATGTGCTTTGTGGATCTGGAGAAAGCGTTCGACCCTGTCCCTCGTGGTGCCCTGTGGGGGGTGCTCCGGGAGTATGGGGTCCAGGGCCCTCTACTAAGGGCTGTCCGTTCCCTGTATGACCGCAGCAGGAGCTTGGTTCGCATTGCCGTTAGTAAATCAGACCTGTTCCTGGTGCGTGTTGGGCTCCGCCAGGGCTGCCCTTTGTCACCGGTTCTGTTCATTACCTATATGGACAGAATTTCTAGGCGCAGCCAGGGGCCGGAGGGTGTCCGGTTTGGGAACCTCAGAATCTCATCTCTGCTGTTTGCAGACGATGTTGTTCTGTTGGCTTCAAAAAATCAGGACCTTAAGCGCGCACTGGGGCGGTTTGCAGCCGAGTGTGAAGCGGCCGGGATGAGGATCAGCACCTCCAAATCTGAGGCCATGGTTCTCCACAGGAAAAAGGTGGCTTCCCCGCTTCAGGTCGGTGGGGAGTCCTTGCCTCAAGTGGAGGAGTTCAAGTATCTCGGGGTCCTGTTCACGAGTAAGGGACGGATGGAGCGTGAGATCGATAGACGGATCGGTGCGGCGTCAGCAGTGATGCGGTCGCTGTATCGGACCGTTGTGGTGAAGAGGGAGCTGAGTCAGGCGGCAAAGCTCTCGATTTACCGATCAATCTACGTTCCCACCCTCACCTATGGTCATGAGATTTGGGTAATGACCGAAAGGACAAGATCGCGAATACAAGCGGCCGAAATGAGTTTCCTTTGCAGGGTGGCTGGGCGCACCCTCCGAGATCGGGTGAGGAGCTCAGTTACCCGGGAGGAGCTCGGAGTCGAGTCGCTGCTCCTTCACGTTAAAAGGAGCCAGCTGAGGTGGCTAGGGCATCTGTTCCGGATGTCTCCTGGTCGCCTCCCTCGGGAGGTGTTCCAGGCATGTCCCACTGGGAGGAGGCCTCGTGGAAGGCCCAGGACACGCTGGTGGGACTATGTCTCCGAGCTGGCCTGGTATCGACTCGGGGTCCCCCCAGAACAGCTGGAGGAGGTGTGCGTGGATCGGGAAGTCTGGGCATTTCTGCTGAGACTGCTGCCCCCGCGACTCGGCCCCGGATAAAGCGGAAGAAAATGGATGGATGGATGGACAATTTTAGGTGTTTAAAAAGTGTATTAATATTAACTTTTTTGCATATTTTTATTACACCTTAAGTAGAGCAGAAGCATACTGCTAATACACTTTTATTATACAGGTGCTCATCATATAATTAGAATATCATGAAAAAGTTCATTTATTTCTGTAATTCAACTTAAAACTTAACCATTCACGCAATAATGGGTGGGCCATTCAAACTACTCAGCCGGGGCATTATGACCAATGGGTGTGGAGCATTCCGAATGGGGCATTCTTATGTTTTTAGTATTAAAAATGGTCAAATAATATAGCGATAGGTTTACCCTCTTAATCTACATTTACGCAATTTTAAAGGCAACAAAAAAGGCCCAATTGTCAGTATTCCATACAATACCCCATGTATAACTTTGAATATGATTTGTGTCCCTTTGAACAACTAACGGAATAATAAAACTCATTCTCACCTGCCATTTGTTTTCCACACAACAACGATATGCTGTACGTCTTCTAACAGTACCTGTACCCTCCTTCCGAATAACGGGGTTTAGATGAGGCCTATTTATCTAATTGCCGTGCTTTCATGTTTGCAGAATTGGAAGTGACAGCTAGGCGCCGATATATGTTTCCTCCCCGTGAGCTCAGCTCCAAAATACATAAATAAATAAAACTGAAGAACCGGAGTTGATCTCATGATCTCATACTCATCGCAGTAAAGGAAGTGATCATTTTTTTGTACTTGCAGAATACAACGTTAGATCAGCAGCAGAATCATTACAAAGTGAGAAATAGGCTAAACTCTACTCAAATTTGTTGGCAGGGTCAATCCACAAAATAGGCCAGATACAATCTATGTCACAAATTAACCGGTAAATTCGTGATTAACCACTATAAAACATGGCTAGACTCTGTTTTGGCGACTCGGAACGAGGATAACGGACTTTTGGCCACTCCTTTAGCCAGTGAAATGTGGCCAAAATCGTGTTGGCCACGCTGTTGGCCACTTCAAGGCGCCCCCTGGTGTGGTAAAAACAATGGTTAACCTATTTGCCTTCTTTCGATCTCGGCGTCTCTCACATTCATTTGCGCAGTAAAGGATTCAATGTGTCTTAAAAAAAAAAAAGCTAAAATGTTGACCTCAATGGTAGCTACAGCCATGGGTGTGGCACATACCTTTCCAGCATGACCTACCACAATTCTTACACAAGTATGGTCATCTGATCCTAGACTACACAGTGAGCCTAGTTGTACAAAAAAAATCCAAACGTCCAAATGAATTTGTAGCACAGTATGGGGTGTAGACCAAAGTGAGTGGTAGCACCCTTCTACCACACAGTAATAGCCAAACTAAACTGCCAGGACTCACAGTTTTGTCAATCATGACATCAATTCTATTGGTGTCTTGGCATATTATGTTTATTTGGGGAAATGTGCATCCTTCCATCTATTAAACTGTAAATTGTACTGCTATGTCTGGCTTTTAACAAGTGGCACAGTAGCATGGTTAGCACTCTTTCCTCACAGCAAGAAGGTTCTGCACCTTTCTGTCTGGTGTTTATATGTTCTTCCCGTGTCCCCTAAGTTTTCTTTTGGGTACTCAGATTTTTACCGTTTCATAATCTCTGGTGAAGCTGAAATGAGACAGAGAATAGAAACAAAAACACTGTTCATAGAGGTAACCACAAAGAAATGTCAATAGAGGACTGGAGGTGCCATTGGAATAGCTATAGGCGAATTGAAAACAACTATTATGCATTTCTATATCTTAAGCATTTCAGCAGTGGTAATTGGTGTGTATTTCACATTTTGTTCCTGGAATGGAAAAACAAATGTGTCTTATATTTGAAATTCTTGAATGACATCAGTGATAATGATGAGAATGAGAAATTAATCAGCGTCATGGATTTAATTATACTTTGTTTTAATTCTACAGGAAAGATGAGAAGGAGTATGCACTGAAACAGATCGAAGGGACTGGGATCTCCATGTCGGCCTGCAGAGAAATTGCTGTAAGTCTAGCTCCTTTTGGCATCTTCCATCCTTAAAATGAAAACCATGAAGAATGAAATAGGGCAGGATGATACAGCTAAAAAGTTAATCCCAATTTTTTTTTCTCATATTGATCAATCTCGATTTTTTATTTTATTTTATTATTTCATAATAAGAATACATACATCTAGCTGATTCATGAATTCGACATATGTTTTATCTTTTAAAGAAATGGCTGTACACCTTATTATAAAGTCCCATGACGATTATTGAGAGATTGACTAAGGTAGAGATTGTGATTTTTGATACATTTTTGATTAATTGCCCAGCCTGAGAATGAAGGTGTGAAAACAGTAATTTCAGTGTTGAATTTTTGGGCTAGACATATTTCATTTACTTTAAATAAAAGTTATAAGACTATGATACTTGAACTAGAAGCATATTTCCTTGCGCAATGATGCTTTGAACATATATTTAAATGTTAAGTGCCTTTAACATGTTCATTTGTAATCAAATTTAAAGTACAATACCTAACCAATTGGATGTCATTTTTATTTTTGCTTAGTTGCTGTGGTGTAAAATCTATGACCTGGGGTCCTATTTTGTTTTGTTTTTTTGGCTTTGGACTTCCAGTTAAACTGGTACAAAATTGTCATTGAACTCATTCAACTGCAAGTAAAAATTAATTGTGTTAACAGTTACCACTGAAACAAATATTATATATATAATATAATATAAAGCGCTTTTCATACACAGGTGCATCGCAAAGTGCTTGACATTTAAAAATACATGTTCAGTCTGTCTGGGTAGATTCCCACTGCACCAGCTTCATCCACATACCTAATTTTGATTAATTGCATAGGCTTAATCATAATTGTTTGGGATGGGGTACTAAGAGTGGAATTATAATGTTATGGTACAGCAATGGACTGAGCTCATAACCCTGAGGTGTGCCAATGCTAAAGACGAGTGGCCTTCTGAGATGGCCTAACAGGAAGTCCATTATTCACGCCCATTGATGTGCTGAGCCGCAGGGTCTTGATAGTGACAGTAATATCCCAACATAGCTTTTGGGGCCTGAGGGAAATATGATGCAGTGCAGATAGCTTCTTCTGTGGTGTATATGGCACGCAAACCAAACTAAGGGTTGGACCGTCATCCTGGACATGCAAATTCTCAGACACATGACCTAGTTTCAATTTTCCAGGATGGTGAGCTGCAACTATTGATTATTATTGCAATTGATTAGGTCCTTTGATCGCTTCCCAACTCAAGCTGGTGGGGTTTGCATGCTCTCCTCAGTTTTCTCCTAGTGCTCTAGAAGTACAGTAGGGTCCCCTATGGGTTGGAACGTTTGATTTTGAAATCTTAATAGGAATTTCTGTTTAAATCAAGGTTAAAGATATTAATTTAACCATCAAAGAGTAAAAGATGCAAAAATACAAGCTTTTGCTTGTTACTTTTCAAAAAATGTTTACTTTGTGAAACTGAACCCTATTTATCAAACTCAAGTATCAACCAGAAAACCTGACTCAATATATACCATTTGAAATAAACGTTATTAAACTTCAATGGTAGTCAAACTTTTCAAGTTCTACGTCAGAGAAAATGGCGTCTCTTAATCACGCCCACCGGGAAAGTTTTGAGATCATGCTTGCTCCCAGACTATATGTCTTTGAAATATCTATGAAAAGGCATGTTGTTTGGCAGGCCAGGCAACATTTGCTCTATACAAAGATCAGTTGAACAAGAGAGTTTATTTATTGGAGCAGTTCCATATGTTCACTTAACATTTGGACTGATAACAGATTGGCATTTTGTTATTTGATTTGTGTAGCACATCATCAAGTTTCACCGTTTCTGTTTAAATTAAGGTTAAAGATATTCATTTAACCATCAAAGAGTAAAAGATGCCCAAATACAAACTTTTGCTTGTTGCTTTTCACAAATTTTGAAGTTTGTGAAACTAAAACCTATTTATCAAACTTAAGTATCAACCAGAAAACCTGACTCAAAATATACCATTTGTAATAAACGTTCTTAAACTTCAATGGTACTCAAACTTTTCAAGTTCCACGTCAGAGAAAAAACAGTCTTCTGAATGTCTTGTGTGGAAGTGGAGATTTGCAGAGCTATAGGGCATAGCAATGTAAAGCTTTTGCCGCATGAGTTCTAAATAATTTAACAATTTTCTTTTCTTGTAGCTGCTCCGAGAACTGAAACACCCAAATGTGATTGCACTGCAGAAGGTCTTCCTGTCTCACAGCGACAGAAAAGTCTGGCTTCTCTTTGACTATGCTGAGCATGATCTCTGGGTGAGGGCTCTGCACTGCATCCCACAGTCTCCACCATTTGTATTGTTTCCTACATTTGTTCTTGCCTGGCCTGCCAGACACTCCTCCTTTCTGTTCAAGAGAAGAACCGTCTGGGCGGCTTCCCGCAGCCAATCATTTCATGATTTTACCCACATCGGTCCAATCACGCACCAAGAGACGAAAGCCGTCACCTGTCAACACCACGCACTCTTCTAAAACATTAAAGATGGTGGCCGATACACTGTTTTCTTCTGCTCTTTCATCTGTTTTAAATCATTTGGAAAATATGAAATCCCTAAAACCGGAGCAAAAAAAAACAGCGTTCAAAACGTTCCTCGTAAAAAAGGATGTTTTTGGAAAGGCTTTCTGCCGCTTGTTACTGCAACGTATCTAGCGTTGCTCTAATTGGTTGATGTCGTCTGTTAAGCACGCCCACCGGGAAATTGTTAAGATCATGCTTGCTCCTTACTTCAATGGGTTGCTCCCAGACTATGTCTTTTCATAGAAATATCTATGAAAAGGCATGTCGTTTGGCAGGCCAGGCAACATTTGTTAATAAACGTGGCGCCTTGCAACGGCTGCCCTGGTGCGTTTAGCGCATGTGCGCAAACGCACCGATTAAAATTCCTAGTTGTGAACCTGTTCATAACAATGGCAATAAAACCTATTCTGATTCTGATTCTGATTCTGAACATTTGCTCTATACAAAGATCAGTTGAACAAGGGAGTTTATTTATTGGAGCAGTTCCATATGTTCACTTAACATTGGACTGATAACAGATTGGCATTTTGTTATTTGATTTGTGTAGCACATCATCAAGTTTCACCGTGCCTCCAAAGCCAACAAGAAGCCCATGCAGCTTCCACGGGGCATGGTAAAGTCACTGCTCTACCAAATCCTTGACGGCATCCATTACCTCCACTCCAACTGGGTCCTGCACCGAGATCTGGTGAGACTGTGCCCGCTTACACACACCAGCACACATGCAACCACTGCTACCAAGCATCTGTGGTGATGTGTGGACTGGACCCCACTGTCAGCAGAGACGTGGAGTTAAATTTTATGGAGCCAGTGATATTTACACACATCTGTTGGTCTAAGGGCTCACAGTTCTGCAGTACTTTGTGTAGAGACAACAAGACACAGAACTTCTAGCAGAGGTTGTAACAAAATAGTTACACAAATACTTTGTGTGGGTTAAATTAGTCCTTAGTGTGTGTGTGTGTGTGTGTGTGTGTGTGTGTGTGTCTGTATATATGGTTTATGGAGCCAATTGACCTGACTACTCACCAGCACTACGAGAACCTAAGGGGATTAGCAGGACTATGCTACGGTCCTCATAAACCAAGATTTTGTATTTTCATTTTTAGCATATAAAGAGCATAATTTCATTGTTTTTCTGAAGTCCTTTTAATGCTCAATGATAATATATCATGCACATATCAAGTTTTTTTAAATTCTTAGCTTTTAAAGACCATAAATTGAAAGTTTATTTGACGTCCATATAATACCCCAACCTGACTTCTTGTGTATGGAGTGTATGATGTGCTCCCCCTACCCTACTCTGGCGGTATTGAAGGCTCCATTGTGATTGGTTCTTTATGGGGACACGTGCGGGATATGTGTCCGGGCATGTTGAGTGATTTCGGAAGACATCTAATGGTAATGCGAAGAAGAAGGACCAAGAGAAAGTTCACTCCAAAGAAGACAAGAAAATATATTGGTAAGTATCTAGTCCTTGTTAAATATACGTTATCAAGTATTTTCTGAATGGAACTTAGCCCCGGCCTGGAGGATTTATCCCCGGGCTGGATGATTTGGGGACCGGGCTATTGGGTTTTGGAGCTGGCTGTGGAACTTAGCCCCAGCCTTGGTGAGTTTTCCCCGGCCTGGATGAGTTGGGGGGTGTAGTCCGAGGAGGGGTGCTTAAGAGTGGGTCCGAGATGTGGGCTGTGTGTCCCCGGAGGTCCAGAGGAGTCAGGGGGGCGAGTGTGTGCATGTAGGGCCGGGGTAGGAGTGCCCTGAGCCGGGTAGTGTAAGTGGAGTAGAGGGTGGGTCATTGTGGTGGATGTTGGTGCGGGGCTGGTAGCTTTAGGAGCAGGCTGGTCAGAGGAGGTCCAGAGGAGCCAGGGGGGCGAGTGTGTGCACGTAGGCCGGGGTTGGAGTGCCCTGAGCCGGGTAGTGTAAGTGGAGTAGAGGGTGGGTCATTGTGGTGGATGTTGGTGCGGAGCTGGTAGCTTTAGGAGCAGGCTGGTCAGAGGAGGTCCAGAGGAGCCAGGGGGGCGAGTGTGTGCACGTAGGCCGGGGTAGGAGTGCCCTGAGCCGGGTAGTGTAAGTGGAGTAGAGGGTGGGTCATTGTGGTGGATGTTGGTGCGGAGCTGGTAGCTTTAGGAGCAGGCTGGTCAGAGGAGGTCCAGAGGAGCCAGGGGGGCGAGTGTGTGCACGTAGGCCGGGGTAGGAGTGCCCTGAGCCGGGTAGTGTAAGTGGAGTAGAGGGTGGGTCATTGTGGTGGATGTTGGTGCGGGGCTGGTAGCTTTAGGAGCAGGCTGGTCAGAGGAGGTCCAGAGGAGCCAGGGGGGCGAGTGTGTGCACGTAGGCCGGGGTTGGAGTGCCCTGAGCCGGGTAGTGTAAGTGGAGTAGAGGGTGGGTCATTGTGGTGGATGTTGGTGCGGAGCTGGTAGCTTTAGGAGCAGGCTGGTCAGAGGAGGTCCAGAGGAGCCAGGGGGGCGAGTGTGTGCACGTAGGCCGGGGTAGGAGTGCCCTGAGCCGGGTAGTGTAAGTGGAGTAGAGGGTGGGTCATTGTGGTGGATGTTGGTGCGGAGCTGGTAGCTTTAGGAGCAGGCTGGTCAGAGGAGGTCCAGAGGAGCCAGGGGGGCGAGTGTGTGCACGTAGGCCGGGGTAGGAGTGCCCTGAGCCGGGTAGTGTAAGTGGAGTAGAGGGTGGGTCATTGTGGTGGATGTTGGTGCGGAGCTGGTAGCTTTAGGAGCAGGCTGGTCAGAGGAGGTCCAGAGGAGCCAGGGGGGCGAGTGTGTGCACGTAGGCCGGGGTTGGAGTGCCCTGAGCCGGGTAGTGTAAGTGGAGTAGAGGGTGGGTCATTGTGGTGGATGTTGGTGCGGGGCTGGTAGCTTTAGGAGCAGGCTGGTCAGAGGAGGTCCAGAGGAGCCAGGGGGGCGAGTGTGTGCACGTAGGCCGGGGTTGGAGTGCCCTGAGCCGGGTAGTGTAAGTGGAGTAGAGGGTGGGTCATTGTGGTGGATGTTGGTGCGGGGCTGGTAGCTTTAGGAGCAGGCTGTGGAACTTAGCCCCAGCCTTGGTGAGTTTTCCCCGGCCCTGATGAGTTGGGGACCGGGGTATTGGGTTTAGGAGCTGGCTGTGGAACTTAGCCCCAGCCTGGGTGGTTCTTTGTAGGTTCAAGTATTGTCTGTTTATCTTTCAGAGTGACACTGGGAAGGACCAAAGGCAGGAGATGGCACAAGAAAAAAACAACCCAGACTCAGACCCAGACTATGTGGGTGATGAAGATTTAGATGAGCTCCCCCATCCAAATATATGGCTGACACAAAAGTCGGATACAAGTCTTGCTCCTGCTTCTAGTGCACCGGGAACCAGCCAGCAAGGTAGTTCTTCATACACCTCAGAGTTGCATTCAGAGAATGGTCCACAAAGAGGAGACCCACAGCGGACAAGTTCCATAAATTACTGCTTTGTCTGCGGTAAGCCCCAGAAGAAAATATCGAGACATCTTAAAACACACAAGACCAATGCAGAGATTGTACAAGTCTTTTCCCTTACTGATGTCAAGGAGCGCAACAAACGGATTGAAAAAATTAGGAATAAAGGGAACTTTTTACATAATCAAGCAGTATTACAAAGTGGGAAAGGGCAATTGAAAGTGAAGCGACGATGCAAAAAAAAAGCTTTGGATGGAAAGTTTATTCACTGCATGTATTGTCAAGGCATGTTTCTCCGCAAAGAACTATGGAGGCATACTCGCAGGTGCCCTCACAAACCCGAAGATGCAAACCAAGAAGAGACGTCTGGAAGGAGAAGGATCCTCGGCTCTGCATCAGCTCAGGATGCCGCCTTATGTGCGCAAATCTCGGGTGGGGTTTGGAAGCTTCTCAGTGTTATGAACGTGGATGAAGTTGGATCAGTTGTGCGAAATGACTTCTGTATTCTCCAGTTTGCCCAGTCACTTTACAACATTCATGGACAAGATACAACAAAGTATGAATACATAAGACAAAAACTGAGAGAAGTGGGACGTCTGCTGCTGTGCTTGCGGACAGATTTCTCTGTGCCGACCCTGGAAGATGCTGTTAGGCCTGCAAACTTTGAGAAAGTGGTACAAGCGGTCAAAAAGGTAGCAGGTTTTAATGATGACAATCTTTCGTACAAAACCCCGAGCCTTGCTCTTAAACTCGGCCACACACTGAATAAGATCTGCGACATCATCCACTGCCGGGGCTTGATGGCAGAAGATGAGAAGCTGGTGAAGTATACTGAAACATTTAAGAAGTTGCTCAGTACCAAGTGGAAAGAATATGTATCTCACAATGCCCTTAACACACTGAGTGATGCCAAGTTTAATAAACCGTTAACCTTACCATTCACTGAAGATGTTGTGAAACTTCACAAGTTTTTGGAAAAGGCAGCAGAAGAGGCCACAAGCAAACTGCAAGAAACAGATGATGCTCAAACTTATGCCCGTCTTGCCATGGTGTTGCTCACACAAATCATTGTGTTCAACCGTCGGCGAGCTGGAGAGGTTTCCAAAATGCCTCTGAAACATTTTCTGGAGAGGGATAATCAACAACTTCATGCGGATGTAAGCCTTGGTTTATCGGACACAGAAAAGAAGCTCTGCCGGTATCTAAGTCGCGTGGAAATTATGGGTAAAAGAGGGAGAAAAGTTGCAGTTCTTCTCCCCCGACCTGTTGTCAATGGTCTTACACTACTCACAAATAAGAGGAAAGAATGTGGTGTGTCTCCCTCAAACCCATTCTTATTTGCACGACCCAAAGCACCAACCCATTATAGAGGAAGTGACTGCCTGAGACGTTTCTCCACACAGTGCGACACAAAGTACCCCGAGCACCTCCGGTCGACGGGTCTCAGGAAACATGTGGCCACGCTATCTCAAGTCTTAAACCTCCAGGAGAATGAGCTGGATCAGGTGGCAGACTTCCTTGGACATGATATCCGCGTACACAGGGAATTCTACAGACTGCCTGTTCCAACAACACAACTTGCAAAGATATCCAAAGTATTGCTTTTAATGGAGAAGGGATCCATTTCCTCGCTAAAAGGAAAGACGCTGGAGGAGATTGAACTTGAAGGTTTGTTAAATGTATCTCTTATCTGGGTGTGCATGTAGGGCCGGGGTAGGAGTGCCCTGAGCCGGGTAGTGTAAGTGGAGTAGAGGGTGGGTCATTGTGGTGGATGTTGGTGCGGAGCTGGTAGCTTTAGGAGCAGGCTGGTCAGAGGAGGTCCAGAGGAGCCAGGGGGGCGAGTGTGTGCACGTAGGCCGGGGTTGGAGTGCCCTGAGCCGGGTAGTGTAAGTGGAGTAGAGGGTGGGTCATTGTGGTGGATGTTGGTGCGGGGCTGGTAGCTTTAGGAGCAGGCTGGTCAGAGGAGGTCCAGAGGAGCCAGGGGGGCGAGTGTGTGCACGTAGGCCCGGGTTGGAGTGCCCTGAGCCGGGTAGTGTAAGTGGAGTAGAGGGTGGGTCATTGTGGTGGATGTTGGTGCGGAGCTGGTAGCTTTAGGAGCAGGCTGGTCAGAGGAGGTCCAGAGGAGCCAGGGGGGCGAGTGTGTGCACGTAGGCCGGGGTAGGAGTGCCCTGAGCCGGGTAGTGTAAGTGGAGGAGAGGGTGGGTCATTGTGGTGGATGTTGGTGCGGGGCTGGTAGCTTTAGGAGCCGGCTGGGGATCTTAGCCCCAGCCTTGGTGAGTTTTCCCAGGCCTGGTGGCTTTAGGAGCGGGCTGATTGAATTGAATCCCCCTTTTGTTTTTAGATGAAATTCCCATCAGTGCAGATGAGGCCGAAGAGGAGAGTCACAGTGACTCGGGGGACTCTGCTGAGAAACAAGCGGCAACTGTGGTTATAGATGATGACCCGATCGACATAGCTGATGGAGATACCTCTGATTTTGAAGGCAAGTTCTTCTGTTTACTCTTGTAGTAGTCTTGCTCTGACTTATTCACATTGTTTTGTTTAAATTAATTCCTAATTTTCCTTTTCAGAGGCAGCACAGAGGCCTGCAAAGCAACCTGGACCAAAACGCAGAGTGACAAAAAGAGCATGGTCAAAGACTGAAGAAGCAGCTGTAATGCGGCATTTTAAAAAACACATCAAGAGAGGAAAACTGGCCACAAAAAATGAAGTAACTCAGTGTAAGCAAGCAGAAATGGCCTTAAGTCAGAGAACACTGCAGAATATAAGAGACTTTGTGAGAAATCGTGGACTAGCACATAAAAGACAACTAAAGGTAAAAGATGGATAAGCATGGAGTGTATGTATGAAGAACATTAAAACTTTTCCAGCCTCTAATTGTGGTTCATCCATCCATCCATTTTCTCCCACTTGTCCGTTGCCGGGTCGTGGAGGCAGCCGTTGGAGCTGCCCAAATCACATAGCACCAGTCCCCTATGGCTCCTCCTGCAGGTGGTGGGTCCACGGAAGGACGGCCTCATGGTTCCAAACGGGCCTGTTGGTCTCTCATAGGGGAATTGTGGTTCAGTTATGTTTAAAGTCCTCATAATTCATCTTTGGTCCTCATGAACCACCTTCTGGTCGGTGGCTGTGTATAGACAACCGTAGCTGATACAAGGATGTTAAATAGACCTAAATTTTTTTCAGATTTTTTACAGTTAGTCTATCCAGAGCTTATCTCTCTAGGACCTTGGGAAACCATAGTCCTCTTAAACCACACCAGGGTTGGTTTTTCCAAAAGGTCAACATAAACCATAAAACCACGTATGTGTGTGTGTGTGTGTGTGTGTGTGTGTGTGTGTGTGTGTGTGTGCGCGCGCGCTGCCCTAAATATGATACCCACAGAGTGAGCCACACTATCACGCCACGTGTAGTTTTACTCACTACTTTACTTTGGGTGTTTGATGTGTGTAGAAATTGTTGATGAGGAGCTACTGCCCTCTACAACTGGCTGGACTATAATATGTATATTAATCTGTCTTTTTAACATAAAACTAGTGACATTTGGTAATACTAAGAATGTTAGGCATGGTAACCGTCTGAAAGAAATGGAATGATCGCCTTTTGTTACTTGCTTTGTACTAAACTTTGTACTTGAAACTAGACCGTTGTTGTAATTGCAGAAAGAATTCTGTTGATGTACGAACACTTCAAACAGTGTGTTGTAAGTTATAGTTCTTTGTAAAGAGTTTGTACATAGTTTGTAAGTATGTATGAGGCATAGTAACGCTCTATAGCCCAAACATAAGCTTCTGTCAACAAACAGAAGTATTTATTTATTAATACATTTTATGTATTCTCCGTGAGGCGTTTCTGTGGGCGGGAAAACTGACACTGATGCTCTTGAAGGGTTTCTTGACCACTGGGGAGGTTTACTGGGCGGTGTCAGCTGCTATTGACTTCTCAGCTTAGGCAGCCAGACATTCTGGCTGAGGATGTTGCAATGTGTCCCAACCAGCTATCGGCCAACTTTCCTTTCCTTTCCTCAATGCGCTGTTTGTACTTTTGCTTTGTGTCTTTACTTGCTCTTAAAATGTCAGCATGTTATAATCATGTTATAAATGACTCTGAGCCTTCCATGGCCACATGTCTGACAGACGGCATAGTTCAGCAGTCTGACAAAGTATCCGACAAGTCTCATATCTGCAGCAGTTTGGTTTTGGTTGCAAGATTGAGTGATTGAGTTAGTTCTCTACCTTTCAGCTTCACTGTCATTGTATCACTTCTGTTTAGGAAGTTGAACCACCACTTTGCCCTACGATGTGTTTTCTCACAATTAGGAATGTTTCAGTCAGTGTTTTGACTTTATGAATCTTCACTTTTTAAGAATCATTTCAGATAATACAATTAGTTTATTTGTCCCTAAGCAATAGCACAAAACAGTGTGAAATAAAATATGTATGTAAATTCTGATTGTAAGTGCAGTTGTGACATTCACAAATGAGCGTGTGTTTGCTGAGGTCTCTGCTGCAGAATGTTACATAACACACATGTGCTTCAACATGCTTTACTCTGCACCACTCTGACTTCCCCGGCCCCCACCCATGCCTGCCCCAGCCTCCTGAGCCTCTCCCACCTATCCTCTACAATCTCTATTGATTCTTTTTAAAGATTTATATGGGAACTTGCCAAGTATCCCATGAACACAGGCTTGAACTAGAATGTGATTACCATTTTGTATTTTTTATTTTTAGACATTTTACTCATGGGAAAATTGAGATTTTGAGAATTTGTTTTTAATTTCCCAAAGAACTAAACTTATGTATGAACCTTTGTGGATTCTCAATAACTTACTGAAATGCTGATCATCTTTCTGTGTGTCTCCCGTAGAAACCTGCCAACATCCTTGTGATGGGGGAAGGTCCTGAGCGAGGCAGGGTGAAGATTGGTAAGTCCAGTGCCCCCTGCTGCCTTTAGAGAGCGGCAGCCGTTTCTTAAAGCTCAGGTTGCACTGTAAGGTTTTCAAAACATATTTTGAAATGAGATCCTGGTCATTTTTCCAGCAGCAGGCTTTTCATATGACCTTTGTACACACGTTTCTTGAGGCACCACTGTGGTGATAAACCTAACTGTGTAAAGAATTGAGGGACTGAGCTGTCATTGGCTGCATAGACCTCTATCAGCTGTGCTACAGCCTCAACAGCCTTGGACTGTATCTGTTTTTTGATAGCAGCATTTCTTTATGTCATATGCCCTCTGCCCTTTGTCCACAGCTGATATGGGTTTTGCAAGACTTTTTAACTCCCCCCTGAAGCCTCTGGCTGATCTGGACCCTGTGGTGGTAACATTCTGGTACAGGGCCCCAGAGCTTCTGCTAGGGGCCCGGCATTACACCAAAGCCATAGGTAAGAGTGTCAACATGATACAGTATGTGCTTAATGAATACATAAGCTACGAATGTACAGTCCCGATCAAAAGTTTAACACCAGTTGAAAAATGCCACACACACAAAACAATCATATTTTGCATGGTTGGATTTTAACAAGGTTCTAAGTAGAACTTCAATGTGCAACAAGAAGACATGAGAGTGAGACCAAAAAAAAGGTAAAGCTTTTATTAACTACTAGTTACTAACTAACTAACTCATTACTTAAATTAAACTGAAAGAGGCTGTTTTGCAGCTGATTAAACATTTAAAAGGCCAAATCTATGTAGATTCAGTGACATTTTCTGTCTGGTATTCACAATGTCATGATGACCTGATGGCAAAGGAAAACACGTTCTTGTTTTGAACGTGGTTGGGTTGTTGAGCTGCATAAGCAGGGCCTGTGAGGTGGGACACAGTAAAACAGTCATTTTGAATTTCTGAAACTATCCTGAAGGTTATGGAACAAAAATCAAATGGAAGATCCAAAAAAATTTTACCAGCATTGACCTGAAGGAGCCGATTTGTTGTCCGTCAAGACACTGGACACGATCCATGACCTAAATGAAGGCCGTTACTGGTGCTGACTGCAGTTTAATTGTTGTTTTCAATAAGTAAATTATTATTATTTTTTGTCTCACTCTCATTCTCGTTCTTCTTGGAACCCTGTAAAAATCCAACCATGCAAAATGTAAATTTTTGCTATTTTTCAACTGGTCGTAAAACTTTGATCGGGACTGTATGAATGAAATTGTAATTTGTCAGCGCTTGCTCCAGTGAGATTTATAATCTTACTCGAGTTTAAAATTGTTAAAATTATTTATTATTTATTAGTGTGAAGAATGTTATTAATTCACCAGAAGTTTAAAGGCCCTGTACCTGATTTTTTTTTAAATTACAAACAAAGAAAGAAAAAAACACTAAATTAAAATGTTAGTTGTAGTCTAAAATCATTGCTAACATTCCTAACATATTTGTAGCATCACAATTCTTGCACAGGGACGAGTTTATCAGCAAATTTCACAACTTGCAGGTTCAGGTTCAGAAATGTGACAACATTTGCAGTGTGTAGTGTTTTTCCCCACAAATGTCTGAGTTTACAACAAACTAAAGAAGGACACAAAGTGAAAAAAAATCAGGTATTGGGCCTTTAAGACAAAGTCCTTATTTCTGCTGTGTATACTTGGAGTTTGGATCCCAATGAACTGTGATGAATGATATCACACTTTTCATGTCTTTATTGCTTGTCTTGGAGGCACCATATGAGCTCAAACATATAAAGTGTACCTCAATTAGTGGTCACATCTGGCATATTCCAGATATCTGGGCCATTGGCTGTATATTTGCCGAGTTGCTGACGTCTGAACCTATCTTCCACTGTCGCCAAGAGGACATCAAGACAAGCAACCCATTCCATCACGACCAATTGGACCGCATCTTCAGTGTCATGGGCTTCCCAGCGGGTTAGTACACTCTTCTGTCAACAAACATTTCCAAAGTCTTGAATTATTGATTTTGTTATTGTCGTGTGCACTCTGTTCAGATAAAGACTGGGAGGACATCCGGAAGATGCCTGAATACCCCACGCTGCAGAAAGACTTCAGGAGGACCACGTATGTTGCAGCTTCTACACCCTGACATAAACTCGATATTGTGGCTACTTATCATGTATCCCATGTCATTACAGGTATGCCAACAGCAGCCTTATTAAATACATGGAGAAGCATAAAGTAAAACCGGACAGTAAAGTGTTCCTCCTGGTAGGTGCATACACAGCAGCACTGCATTACACATTCATAAGTAATATACAACCATAAATGTATCATGAAAATGTGGTATAAATGAACCTTCAGTAAACTATAACCTTGGATCTTGCAGAAGAAAGTAAATCTTAAAAATCCTTTATAAGGGTTTACTGAAAGGTGTACTTGACAGGGGCAGAGAATCTAGTGGGAACCAGTGGCTGGTGGTGAGTTTTTGCATGAAGATGAGATGGGCTCTCTCTTTTTGCTGTGGTATGTGAGGTCTCAGAGCTGCTCCTGCTGGCACAGAAGAACCCTTTGTCTTGAGATGGCTATTACAGTTTCCAGTGAGTGTCCGATACAAACTGATTTAGTGTTACAAAATGGCATAGATAAAGCTGTTTTCAAGGTATCAGACTAGCAGGAAAAAAGACATTACAGACTTACTTGCATCAGTCTACCCCCAGGGCAGCTGTGGCTACAATAGCAGCTTATCAACACCAAGTATGGTGTGAATGAATAATGCAATGTAAAGTGTCTTTGAGCTTCTGGAAAAGCGCTATATAATTCTAATGCATTATTATTACGAGTACATGTAATTAAAAAAAATCCACAGTGCAAATAACAAAGGCAAGTTTATCTTTATCTTAAAGTGAGGCGCCTGATTAATTGTTAGAAACTTTATTAATGCGTACACAGAAATTCACATGAAAAAAAAAAAGACAGAAAAATGACAGAACTCCAATCTGTCACCTTAGCTGCAGAAATTGCTGACGATGGATCCTACCAAGAGAATCACATCGGAGCAGGCGCTGCAGGACCCCTACTTCCTGGAAGAGCCTCTGCCCACCACAGAGTAAGTAATGCCCTTGCATCTTTCTACCAAGCACAACTGTTGTCTGAGTCATGCAAAGAAACATTATGTGTGTGTAGTGTGTTTGCGGGCTGCCAAATCCCCTACCCAAAGAGAGAGTTTCTAAATGAAGATGAACCAGAAGAGAAAACTGAAAAGGTATTTAAGTTATTAAAGGAGCAAGCCACTAATTTTCCATACTGAGATATTTTCTTACCTGAGCTTAGATGAATTGATGCGTACCTGTCTGGTCTTTGTGGGTGCACTCAGTCACGCAAATGACCAAAGATGTTGTTAGCATTTAGCCTCTCCTAAATTTGCTGAGAGAGGCTAAATGCCAGTGGCGTGCACAGACATTTTGAGGGGCAGGCGCTCAACCAAGATAAAAGAAAAAAAAGTGATACTTTTTTTTTCAATAACTAGTACTACTAACAGACCACTGATTAATACAGCAACATTAAAAAAAAACGTGTTTAATTTGCCCTACTAAGCCAACATGTGCTGAAAATACAGTTTTAATGTTCAACAACTTCAAATCGCGCTTTATTCCTCCTCCGACTCTCGAGCCGCAGCAGCGCTAACGTGCTCCTGATCACAGAAGGGCAACTGCACTGTCCCCGTGTTTCCCCCGTTTGAAAAGATGGTACAGCCCCTCTAAGACGCGGGAGTAAAGTAAACTGAGTAAATTCCATAACTCTTATGTACAAATCAGCGTGACATGACTGGATTATTAAGGGGAATGGAAACGAAAGGGCCGACAGTCCGAGGATGTCAGCGCCACGTGTCGAGACCGTCCGGACAAAGTCAGCGGTAAGAAGTCAGTAACTTAAGCAATTAAGTTTGTCGCGCTATAAAATGGTCTTAAAATGAACTCTATTACTCAGACTAAGTCATGGCTGGGCGTAGACCAGAACCAGAGCAGTGTGAGCTGAGCTGAGCTAAGGCAGACAGAAGGGTGAGGAGGAGAGAGAAGGGTCACGTGGACAGTTGCCTGGGTTCTGGACACAGTACCTCTGTGGGAGGAGCTCGGGAACATGGACAGCCCAGTGGATTATTGTTATTTAAGATATTTTAGATATGGACTAAGCAATGATTTGGACAAACTAGATGTTTTAAGTGTAGGCTATTACCTTTGCATTACTTATTTGTATTTGTGCTAATCATAAGAGCCTTGTGATAGACTTTAGAGGACGATGTAGGACAATCTTGTTTATTATTAGGTCCACATCATTGTAATTGTTTTAATGTTGCTGTATTAATCAGTGGTCTGTTAGTGGTACTAGTTGCAGAAAAAAAAGAATCACTTTTTTTTTCTGGGGATTTCCCTTTTATCTTGGCTGCCCCTCAAAATGTCTGTGCACGCCACTGCTTAAAACATCTAGTTTGTCCAAGTAATTGCTTAGTCCATATCTAAAATATCTTAAATAACAATAATCCACTGGGCTGTCCATGTTCCCGTGCCCCTCCCACAGAGGTACTGTGTCCAGAACCCAGGCGACTGTCCACGCATGGGCGTAACTTCCTTAAGGTCTGGTGTGGACATGTCCTCACCAACTTTGGCCAGGCAGGGACAGTCCCCATCAATATTTCACAACTTTTCCCTTCTGAGCATTGTTGGCGATAGCCAACAAAACCAAGCAGGTACAACTACTCACTCCTAATGCTCTATTGGCCCCAAGTGGCCAGAGAAAACCTATTCATCCCCCCCAGTCCGGAAATCTATAAGCTACAATAGATAGACGGACTCAGGCCTGCACCCAACGGCCCGACTGCGGTTCATAGCGCTTCCTCGCACGGCACAGCCGAGTAGACCCGGGCGATGAAGGCGGCGAACATGGCAACGGGGAGGACACTGCTGGGGCAATGTCAGTGGACACACGAACACCATGGAGGGCACGGTCAGGGGCTGACCCATCACCAGGAGCCGGCAAGGACGTATCCGAAGCCGTGTCGAGGGGAACATCTGGCCATTGCCGAGCAGCCTCCCAGGGCACCGTTGGACTGGACTGGACAGGTTGGATGAGCCGGGGTTCCCGTATGAAGGTTGGGGATGGCGACAGTGGAGCAGCAGCAGGCTGGTGCCGGGGATAGGGGGTAGCTGGTGTGAATGCCCAGAGGAAACACCGATTACGCAGAGTTAAGCAACCACACCCGTCAACCATGACACGATACTGATCGTGACCCAGCAATTCCACCACCACACCTGATCTGTCCCACTTGTGAGGGCTCGGGCCCTGCTGATTCTGGAGGAACACCGTCTTGCCAAGAGCTAACGGGCGGAGAGGCCTCAAGTGAGCCCTCAGGGACTCCGTGGTACGAGCCGAAGGGCATCTTCCTTCGCCGTCCATGCCTGACGCCAGAGCGGGTGGACATATGGGTTTGAGAACTTCTCCAGCCTGTTGACAAAGGGAAGCGAATCCCAAAGACCAAAGATAATCTGTGCCGGTGAGAGGTTACAGTCGGGGTCAGGCGTGTTGCAGCATGGCGCATAGAAAGCGGTCATGATCAAGACTGCCAGTTGGACCGTATTAGACATCAGGAGGCGCTTAGCAGCCTTCACAGCAACCTCCGCTCGTCCGTTAGCCTGTGGGAACCCCACTGAAGATATACGATGTCTGACATGCCACAAGCGGAGAAAGGCCTCAGTGTGGCTCGCTGAAAACTCAGGGCTACCGTCACTTGAAAGTTCCTCCGGCACGCCAAACGTAGCAAAGTACCAGGCCTGTCGAGCCACCCAAGTCCGTGCCTGCCGAACTCAGGACCTCCACCCAACCTGAGAGGCGGTCCCCAACAACTAAGTAGTGGCAGCCTCCAAAGTCAAAGAAGTCAGAAAACACTGCCTCAAATGTCTGTGCATCCATGCCTGGTGGCTCGTATAACCTTGGACATCCCAGGCCAGTAGACTATGGCACGGGCGCGCTGCTCCATTGCCGAAACCCCCTGCCGGGCAGCATGGAGGTGCCGAAGGACTCTACCACGGAGGGATGGAGGAACAGCAACACGGTCGTGATACAGCAGGACGCCGTCGTATGAGTACATGGACTCACAGGTCGGGGACAGATTCGCAAGGGCAGGGTCGTTTATGTCAATCCCACCGTCGCGCTCGATGAGGTACAGGAGGCAGGAGAAACACGCATCAGCAGCAGATTCTTGCGCAAGAAGGGACCACGAGATGGCACCGAGGTCTGGCGCGTCATCGTGGATTGTGGCCATACATGCTGATTCCACGGCGTCGGGCACACCCTGCAAACCCAGCGACAAGCCATTCGCCGATTCAGAGGGGGGACGGGTGTCTCGAAGTAGTGTCGGCGGCAAGGTTGCTTTTGCCCGGTAGGTGTACAATGTCAAAGCGCCACAGGAGGGTATGCTGCTTGATCCTGAACAAGCGAGAGTTGGATATCTCACCCAGCGTACGGTCGCCGAATATCTTCACCAAGGGCTTATGGTCTGTGACCACAACAAGGTTGTCACATCCTTGCGTAAAGTACCTCGATTGCTCAAGGCCCCAGGCCACAGCCAGAGCCTCACCCTCAATGGCAGCATAGCCTTGCTCAGCCGAGGATAAAAAACGAGAACCAGCAAGCGTGATCATCAAATATATCCGTCGTGGACTCAGGGGTGGGGAAGTCCCGGATAGTGTCCAGGTACTTAGGAAGCGGTTCGATAGTGGTGTCTGAGACCCTGAAACCAGCAAAATAACACTCCTCGCAGCAAATTGAAACTTTTCCGCATTCAACACAATGTGAGACCGGAACACATCCGAGAAAGTCAATGGTCCTCCACCAGTGCTGTGCCAGGTCAGCGTCATAGTGGATGGTGTCATCAACACAACGCTCATTGCTCTCAAAGTCAGAGAGGACAGAATCAAATCGCCGGTTGTAGCCATCCCCTGATGACAGGAAGCCTTGTGGAGCCCTGGTGTAGCGCCAGCGGCCAAAGGGTGTGATAAAAGTGGTCAAATGACGGTCCGATCCGCGCAGGGGCACACTGTGGTAGCCATTCCAGGCATCAGTGACAGTCTTCCAGGTGTCCTTCGGGATACGACGTGCGAGGTAGAACGGAGATTGGTGTCCCCACCAACATTGACACCAAACCTATATGCCCTTGTGTCCACGTGACCCTTCTCTCTCCTCCTCACCCTTCTGTCTCCCTTAGCTCAGCTCACACTGCTCTGGCCCTGGTCTATGCCCAGCCATGACTTAGTCTGAGTAATAGAGTTCATTTTAAGACCATTTTATAGTGTGACAAACAGAATTGCTTAAGTTACTGATGCTGACATCCTCGCCCTGTTGGCCCTTTTGTTTCCATTCCCCTTAATAATCCAGTCATGTGACGCTGGTTCGTACATAAGAGTTATCGAATTTACTCACTTTACTTTACTCCCGCGTCTTAGAGGGGCTGTACCATCTTCTCAAACGGGGGAAAAACACGGGGACAGTGCAGTAGCCCTTCTCTGATCAGGAGCATGTTAGCGCTGCTGCGGCTCGAGGGGCAGAGGAGGAATAAAGGGCGATTTGAAGTTGTTGAGCATTAAAACTGTATTTTCAGCACATGTTGGCTTAGTAGGGCAAATAACTAAGAACAATAAAACAAATAAGAGTTATTTTTTGTTTAAAAACAAACTGGTCGTGAGAAGAGCACTTAAAAGGCACAGGGCAAAGGGGCAGGTGCTTGAGCACCACCTGGGCTCTATCTGTGCCTGCTAACAACATCTTTGGTCTTTTTGCGTGACTGAGGACACACACAAAGACCAGAAAGGTACGCATCAACTCGTCTAAGCTCAGGTAAGAACATACCTCAGTATGGAAAATCGGTGGCCTGTTCCTTTAAGCTCATGTTTCAGCAAACATACAGAACACTAACTACTACTTTATGCATAGAACTTACAAATAAGAACAATAGAATGCTGATATGCACTTTTAACTAGAAGTAAATATGTGTGCATTCGCTACCAGACCCAGCACCAGCAGACCACAGCGCAGACACAGGTACTGCCCCCTCAGCAGGCCCCCTCCCAGGGCAACCAGACCAATGGCACTGGGGGGAGTGCAGTCAATGCCCCGCTGCAACACGCACAGGACCAGGGGCTACCGAACAAGAAGCCTCGAATGGGACCGTCAGGAACCTCTTCAGGCCCAGGGGTGCTGCAGTCGGACTACCAGGTGAGCACTGTCACAATATTCATCACTTTTCTTCATAATCAGCTCTTCAAAGTGCACATAATTCCATAGTGGCCCATACACAACATATTTCATTACTCTATCCATTGTCCCTCAAACCTGTCGGACATCTCTATCATCTCTAAACAAGTCTGCCTCCTCCATACACTGAAACCTACAGTCCTCTCCTTTGTTCTGCCGCACCACCTGTTCATGCTTTAGGCAGCCTACTCCCTCAGTCCTCTTGTTATCACACTTCTACTTAGCTTTCACAGCACACACGTCCTTGTTCCATAACTTATCACATTGTTGTTCAGTCTTCCAAAAAAGAGGCCCCTGACTGGCCTGAAACAACACAAGCACTTGTTTCTCTGCTCACTTCCTACTGTCTGAAATGCATTGTCTACACAGAATAATTCCACTCTTCATGTTCTCCAGCCCGTTGGTGCCCCAATATATTTTGTAAACATTTTCACCAGTACCAGTATCTGTCTGTCTGCAGTATTGCACTTTTACTCTGGATATAAGCTGACCAATTATTTGCCTCATCTCAGCACTCTAGCTCACGACTTGGGTACCAAAGCACAGTCCAAGGCACGGGGCCGCCCCAGAGTAGCATGTATACGTCATCACAACAGAGCTCCCAGTACTCCCATCAGAGCCATCGCTACTGACGGATAAACTGAAAGACTGAATGAGGGCCTTCTTCAGACCGCAGCTGTCTTCATATGCACACTATTTAAAATGCACCTTTGTCTATTTATTTATTTTATTTTTGCTTCTTTACGCAAATTATGGAGTTTTTATATTGTAAATACTGTTACATAAGAAAGGCGGCGTTTTGAACTGGGAGCTTGTATTAACCTCTCCAATGAACAGATCCAACTAGGTCACTTCTGCTTCTTCACATTTTCCCCAGTTTCAGGGAAATGCTGGCCCCCTAAAACCACAGGGTATTGTGGCTCCACCTACTGTTCCAAAGTCATACTGCTGTCTGTGTGACCAGAGCATGGACTGTATTGCGTACAGTAAACAGTAGCAGATTATTGAGTACATTATGTGGTAGCTAGCAGCTTAATCTTGGCTTTCCACTTTTTAGTGCTGCTTGCAGAAAACTGGCTCCGCATGCATTACTGAAGCAGCATATAATGTACATGGAGATGTGATAACTGCACACGCACTGTTGTTGCTTATTATTTTGTGGTATTCAAACTTTTCATGGCTTAATGTCGACATGAAGCTTGTCAGGTATGGCTCCTCTTTGACTGCAAGTGTCTGCCTTCTCTCATATGCAGATCTCTCTGTACAGATGGATTCCACCAGTGGGGCAAATTCACTTTACAAGGTTTTCTAATGAATGTGTGCCTATTCTTGTTTTTCAGGATGAGTATGTTCATATTGCCACCACTTTTACACTTACTTTTACACAGTGAAAGGTATTTTTTTAACAGTGACTATTATGCAAAAACATAAAATCCAGAAGTATTGAAATACTTTTTACAGCACTGTCACATTTATAGTTGAATGATGCAGCATTCATTTAAACAGCAGTTTGCACATGGCGCCATTCTACACAGCTTTATTTCATTCGACCTTTTGCCACGCAGACAAACCCTAAGTAATTTTAGTAATTATTATTGGAAGTGTTTCTTTGTGACTTGTGCAATGCATTGACAGTGTTGTTATTTCTCGCCTTCAATTCACCGAATGATGGAGTCATGAACACAAGACTGAAGAATTCTTTAAAATTGAGTGTTTGTTTTTGTTGTGATGGACAATTCAGATCCTCTTGTTTATAACAACTTGTCAAAACGTCTTAAAAAAATTACTTACTATTCCATCAAGTGGCAGAGTGATGGACAAGATGGTCAAATCGTCTTGAAATATTCACAAACATTACCAATTGAAAGCATAATTTTGTCATCGATGGAGCAATCGATAATTTACCATTTTCCCTATTAAAGAAAATACCATGAATGGAGGAACAGTGTCTCAGACCAACAGGACAGCTCATATATATTTTATAGTTTGTATTATAATAATAAAACTTTTGTCTCACTTTTATGTCTTTTTAGGTGGTTTTGTATTCAATTGTCATGGCTATGTTTCAACAATGTTAAGATCATAGACATTTACAGTATTTAGAGTACATTTACAGGACATTACAGACACACTTCTACACTTCAAGTAATCAAAGCAGAGTAACTATTGATTACTTTTTGTAATATTTTGACAGCTGAAAACAATGTAAACATCTAATTTAGAAAACAAAACTACCTCAGACTGCAAAATTTGGCTGGAAATACAGAGATATTTTGAGTTTGTCTCGTCTATTGAAAATAATATTGTGGTCCATTGTCGGTTATGTTCAGGAAATAAGATGTTCTCAACTCCAAGTTGAAGTTATGCAAACACTGGTATGAGTAAACCGAAACAGCCTGGCTTGATTGTTATTTAAAACGTAAAGTAGTAACTAGACTACTTTTAGAAGGAGTAATCTGTAATCAGTAGTTGGATTACTTTTATGGAGTTCTCCCACCAACACTGGTTACTGCTAGTTAGTAAATCTAGAAATGGCCCAGTTGAGCTAAACTCAATTTCCTGACTAATCATCAATTTGCTCTTACAAACATTATCCACGCTTAATATTTTGAATACCAGAATAGGCTCCAAATTTGTTGGTTTTTTTCAGTCAGAATTTTGTGCATCTTGACATAATATTCAGGACACGTAGAAACAGTTTCAGATATGATTCAGTATTTTGTATGTTTTATGGATTCACTTTTATCTATCTGCCTTCTTGTAATGTTGTGTAACTATGAAGCACTTTGAATTACCTTGTGTATAAATTGTGCTCTACAAATAAACTTGCCTTGATATAATCATAATAATCATAGTCAGTCATTATAAATGGTTAATGCAAACATTTTGTCCAAAAAAAACCACCAGCCTAAAATGCCTTATTAGCCTATAGGACCACATACTTCAGTACAGGCTAAGTGTTGTTGTTGGTTTTGTTCTGTTGATTGTTTTGTTGTTTGTCTTTTGTCGTTAGTATAAAATCTATTGTTTATTCCTGTCTCACATCAGATGTAAATCAATACAACAAACAAGGATCTGAGATGTTACATTTTAACACTGAAGTTACATTTTAAAGCTGAAATGTTTATTGCCACGACAAGAAATAGTGCTCTCTCCTAGTCAGGATCTCAGATCAGCACAACTTTGACAAAGTAAAAAAAGGAAACCACTTGTTGCTCTCGCGATAGTGTTACGCTCGTGCCGCCGCCATATTCTTGGACAGTATTTTGATTCGTATCTGCAAGAAAGAAGCAAAAAGCGAGAAGTGCAGCCTGCCGAGGGGAGGGGGGCTGTCAAAAAGCTTTTCCACCCTGCGGTTCCGTGAGCGCTGGGCTGAAGAGAGCCTGCTTTCCCTGACGTTGTTCCGCGGACACAGTAGGCCCGGGGCCTCGGCGTCTCCTTCGGCAGCGGGACCCTCTGCTCTCCGTCCCGTGCTCGAAGCTCACGGAGCTCTAGCGGGAGTGACGGCGGCCCGGGGGAGCGGTGGCAGCGGACACAGAAGTAAGTTTGTTTCAGCCGACAGCAGACCAAGTAATAATATCGTTATGTGACTGCACTAACACCAAGCGATGTCGCGGCGTCTACGGCAAAGAAACGCGCTCACAAGCCTCTCGTTCAACGGGATAAAAGACGTGAAAAGCTCCAAAAAGTTTTTGTCAGAGTTAGTTCAGCTAGCTTAGCTAGCCGACTTCGAGTGTTTTGGGATGTTCCTGTTTGGACCGAGTTAGCAATCACAACATAAAGTATATATTTGTTCGTTTGTATGAATAGTATTACACAATTATTGAAGTAACATTGTAGACAAACAGATCGTCTTCTCATCGCGTTGCCCCAACTGTCGCTCCCTGATTCAATAGCCATTTAATCCTGTCTACTACTTTTTCCATTCAAGTCTGTTGAACATTGTTGTGTCATTTGCATTGGAGAAAGTTCTCCAGAAAGCCCCTGTCGCTAATCTCTCATCTTTGGTTGTAACTGACCGGATTAGACTTGATCAAGCTGCCATCATTTTCCTGTTGGGGCTGTTCAGTTTGTTTTCCTTGATTAGTGCCAGATTATTTAGGTTTATACCACATTGTTGTTTGGGCACATCTATCTTATCAACTAAACTAGTAGTTTTAACATCAAATAATTTAAGATGAAATGTTTAACATGTACATTTTTTTTCTTTCTGACAGTTTACACCATACACCCCCACAAACCTAAATCTCTGCTTTCTACATGGGAACATTGGCAGAAATGACCCCAGCATACTCGTATATTTTGCTGATTCAGGTTGTTGAATTCTCCGATGGTGGATCTTTTTACACATAAAATTAGATTTATTACAGTGGCTCATCGGAGTGTTCGCCCCTAACCGGGCTAAACATTTGAACACTGCTCCGGCCAATGCAAACTGTTGCCGTGTCTTTGGGCAAGACACCTAGCCCACTTTGCCTATGTATGAATATTTGTGTGTGGGTGGAGAGTGGCTGTAGGCTAATTTCAGGAGCAACACTTCCGTTTGCCTGCTTCAGGGCGGATTAACAAGTTTGGTTAATCACCACCGACTGTGACTGAGGAATGAATGAATAATGCATGCAATAGTGAAGCACAAGCACCTTTTATAGGATGTTTATTGTTCATTATGAATAACACGTTAACACGCTTAATGTCATAATAAATTATTTGAAATAACTTTGTTGCATCTAACAAAGATCTATTAAAAAAAAGTCTACTTCCATTGACACTTCCCTTCCGTGACACTTCATGACACCTTCCAAATCTAGACCCTGAATCCAACCTGCGGATGTGTGATGGGTTGATGCCTCAGCAAACACAAAACAAAGACAACCAAATGACACTTTCACTGCAGGGATAACTTCAATGATGTGCTATCATAAGCGGCATAGATAAGCTCCATGGAAGAGGAGACAAAGTCATGTTGTTGTGCCTTACTGTTGCATTAACTCCGTTTGTCTTCAGATTTCTCATCTATTCAACTTATTGAAAAACAGAAGCCAAGCTGTGTCAAGTTCTTGAACATGGACAGTGCATATGCGATTGACGGCAAAGAAGCATCATGTCTTATCAGTGGCTTATTATACAATGACAATTATTGTATAATGATTTATACAATGGTTCTGGATGATCTGACTGAGTCCTAGAACTACCACCTTTTGTGGAGGCGGGGTTTGAGTGTCCAAATAATTCCAGGAGCGAGCGATGAGAGGCCAACTGGCGAAGCCTGACGGCCAGGTCACCCCTCAAGGGGCGTGGCTGAGCATACTCCTGAAGGTCCTGGGGCCGCCCCCCTATTATTATTATTATTATTATTATTATTATTATGATATGATCAATTGTAATGATAATATTAGATAAAAAGTAATTTTGGTATTAGCACCTTCAGTAACAGCAGTTCTGTATCCGCTGAAATCTATCCACGGAAATCGGAATATCTTTAAGCTACACTGCAAACTGCAAAACCACGAGACGCGAGTTCAAGCAGGCCGAGTGTAAAGTCACGCCAGGAATATAGTGGAAAGGCAGAAAAGTTCTGTAAATTAGTAGTTTAACATATAGTTAATGCAGAGAACATACTGGTCCAAGCTTATAAGATAAAGACGCTTGTTATAAAATGTAGGAGACTAACATACCTATGATGCTCTTCACGTTGGGTTGCAGTTGTTAAATCAACTAAAGAGACATTTTTGATCCATATTCTGAGCAAAACCTCATGATGTAATAAAACATGTTCAGGTGTCCATTGAAAAAAGTTAGATTTATTGATTTTATATATGACTAAATATTTTTAAATAATTGTTTTACTGTCGATAGGCATCAAAGATGAAACCTCTACTCGCTGGACACAAGCTCTTCTGACGAGGCTGCATACGAATGGCCCAGGGAAGCCATCAGATTGATGTACAGGTTTTACACGACCTGCGCCAAAAGTTTCCAGAAGTCCCAGAAGGTCTGGTTTCTCAGTGTGTTCTGCAGGTAATGACACACAATCCTGTCTTGGCCTTTGTCTTTATTCACGACCTTTCCCCAAATATACATTGAAGTATTTTTGGAGAGTGTGTCAACGGCTACTACCTGTATTTCGTTTTTAATTAATTTGTTACTGACAAATCTCTTGTGCCGCTCTGCCTACAGAACAACAATAACTTGGACGCATGCTGTGCTTACCTGTCCCAGGTGAGCCCCACAAACCAGGACAGTGTTTCTGAAGATTCCTCTTTCACACGACTCCAAAATCACATGACCCAGCTGAATCTGGGGGTGCAGTGTCACAATGTCCCGGATGGCTTGAGGATGAACGGTAGCCGGACACTGGCTCACAGCCTGAGTGACGGGCCCTTTCAGGTGGCACTGGCCCCGGACAGCCAATCTTTTGAGCAGGACTCTCAGTCCACCTTGTCAAAGGCTGCTCCCAGCCTCACTGTGTTTGGTGTAATGGAACCACCCCGAAAACCACAGCCCCCTCAGCACTTAGGACTTTACCCCATGGGGGTTAAAGGAACTCCTCGCTTCAATCCCATCACAGTAACTCTGGCTCCCAACATTCAGAGCGGACGCAACACACCCACATCTTTGCACATTCATGGGGGTCCGCAGGCTGGGCTGGGGAGTCCCCAGGGAAACTCCATCTACATCCGGCCGTACTTGAGCCAGTCGGGCGGCGGGCGGGCAGTTCAGCCAGGACGAGCGCAATACAGCCCCACCTCTCAGCCCCCCCAGCACATGCCCTCCCTGCCGAGGTCTGCTGCTCAGAGCTCACAGGGTCATCAGACTTCACACGTCTACATGCCCATCAGCTCGCCCACCACCCCCCAGGCCCCCACCATGGGGACGTTTGGTAGCCAAGGCTCATCGTCAGGGGTGTCGTCGTGCTCCTCCACCTCTTCCCTGCCTGTCAGTCAGTATAATATACAAAACATATCTACAGGGCCCCGCAAAAATCAGATTGAGATAAAGCTTGAGTCTCCTCAGAGGACCAGCTCGTCCAGCACAACTGTGCTCAGGACGTCCTGCCCCCCCACCTCTTCCACGTCCACTCCATCTGCACCTTTGAGCATGGGGGGCCGTGGACAGCCCACCCTCTGCATCTCTGCTAGCCCCCCTACTGGGGCCGCTTTGGCACCCAGCAGCTCACGATCCCAACCTAGGTTTTGTATCTCGGCCAATGCTTCAGGCGACAGTGGTGCAATCAGTGGCACTCCTACTGTCTGCATATCCGCCGGTCCGCCTCTTCAGGGGCCTTCAGGCTCCAGAAACATGGGCAGTCAAGTGAGCATGGGCCCATCATACATCCACCATCACCCGCCCAAATGCCGCAGCTCTGTGGGAGGAGTCTCCGCATCGTCCCCTCGTGTGGTAGTCACCCAGCCTAACACCAAGTACACTTTTAAGATTACAGTGTCGCCAAACAAGCCCCCAGCGGTTTCCCCTGGAGTTGTGTCTCCCACCTTTGAACCAAACAACCTCCTCAGCCTCCCCCCTGACCACCATTTTGCAGAGACGGAACCGGTTCATCTATCGGACCCTCTGTCCCTCCAACACGAGCGGCAGAGCGAGCCGCGAAGACTCAGTGTGGGCTCAGACGATGCAGCGTATACTCAAGGTGAGCTGCAGGCAATTTACTGTTTATATATAACCCGTGGGATGCTTCAAGTGATAGTCCTCTGCAGGTCTGTTTTTCTGTTACCAGTTTTTTCATACCCATTTAGGGCCAGTTCTTTTACTTTAGATCTATGAAAGACCTGGTTTGGTCCTAAGTGTAAACCTGGTTTTGATCTGATACTTTCGCAGGTGTTTTTATGGTGAGCAGTATAAGAACCACTGATTTAAGACATTGAATATATTTGAGGTTTCAAACGTCCTGAGTTTGTCCACAGCCACTAATGTTATTGCATTGCAAAGCCACTGTAGATTGAAGTGTTATTTGACTGTTTTAGTGGTATATGAGTATCTATAGATATGGGGGATGACACTTGGCCAGCAGTGGAAAATATCAATTTTTTGAAGTGTAATCAATATTAATATAAAAGTACTGTTCTGTACCAGTTTCTGGCCTCCTTTTGGTGGATTGTGTAATGACTCTTTACTTAAGTTTTTGTGTTATTTTTCCATTCTTTTTTTTTTCACTTGCCTTGTGCTTTCAGCTTTATTGGTCCACCAGAAAGCCCGCATGGATCGACTGTGGCATGAGCTGGAGCTGAAGAAGAAAAAACTGGAGAAATTAAAAGAGGAAGTGAATGAAATGGAGAATGACCTCACCAGAAGAAGACTCGAGCGTTCCAACTCAGCCTCACAGATCCCCTCGGTACACAACACTGATACTGCACTCCCTTCACCTTTCTCAACCCACAGTTTCACAGTCCCCCGTCTGTGAATGGACTCGTATTTTATAATTAAAGTCAAGGAGAGCACAGATAAAGTAAAGTGATGCCTTTACATAGATTGGGTGTTGGCTGTTGTTTTAATGCAGGGGTCTTTTGTGCTCATTCAGTGTCTCAAACTGTGTTTCTACTTCTGCAGGAATTTGTATTTGATAGTGAGACATGTGTGATCCTGAAGGGTAGGGCAAGTGAATTGGTCATTAAATGGGGTACCATCAGTCCTGTTCCTTGGCTTGAGTCCATTTATCACAAATGTTCATATGAGGAGTCAATGAGAGCAGCTCTGCTATTGTGAAGACTTCTCCTTAATCCTATTTGAGGAAATAAAGTTTGAAGAGTTAGATGCAGACGAGCATTTAGCAATCATGTTAAAAAGGCCAATTCCCTTGACTTTAAGCAGCATGTCAATTTTGTTGATATTTTGTTTGTTTTTCTGACAGATTGAGGAAATGAAGCAGTTACGATGCAAAAACAGGTTACTGCAAATTGACATCGACTGCCTCACCAAAGAAATCGACTTGCTTCAGACAAAAGGTAATTGTCCAGTGTCAAATTTGAAATATGTTTTCTATTTTCTCTTTTTGGGCAGCCTGTGTGTCCACACACATGTTTTCTTCAGACCAAATGGTAGAATTTAGATTTTTTTTGCCTCACTTACTGTAAAGTTTTCCAACTACTGAAATTAATTTTACTGTTTCAACATTTTGGTAGATTGCAAAGGTAGCTTCAAGCTTGGGTGACAAGGTTGCATAGCGGTTAGCACCCATGAAGAAGTTGTGGAGTCCGACTCCCAGTCTTTGTGGGCACTTTGTACACACTGCCATAATTTGCTATAGGGATGCATGCAAAATTGTCGCCTTTTGACGGAAAATCTGATCATCATCTCGATCTGAAATGTACAGTCTCGATCAAAAGTTTAAGATCAGTTGGAAAATGGCATTCACATTTTACGTAATTGGATCTTATCAAGGTATCAAGTAGATCTTCAATATGCAACAAGAAGACATGGGAGTGAGACAAAAAAAGTCTGCACCTGTAACGGCCTTCATTTGGGTCGAGGATCATCCAGTGTCTTGACAGAAAACCAATCGGATCCTCCAGCTCAGCGCTGCTGACATCATTCTGGGTCTTCAACGTACCATAACCCTCAGGATCTTTTAAGAAATTCAAAATGACTGTGTTACTGCGCCCCACCTCAGCAGTGATGGCGAGCTCAATAATAATAATAAATAATGCAATGGTTTAATATAACGCTTTTCTGGACACTCAATAAGGCTTTACATTGCATTATTCATTCATACTTGGTTCATACTAAGCTACTATTACAGCCACAGCTGCTCTGGGGTAGACTGACGGAAGTTGAGGCTGCCAGTCTGCGCCATCAGCCCCTCGCTACTCACATTCACCCAGGCTTCCTTGTATTCCCAAACGGTCTCCCCTCCAAGCACCAACCAGGGCCTTCCTGCTTAGCTTCAGAGATCTGACGGGATCAGGCAGACCATGTCGTCTTGTTGTATATTGAAGCTTTTGCCATTTTTCAACTGGTCTTAAAATAATAATAATGGTGACTGTAGTGTCCAAATGTGCTCATTTGAATACCACCAGTATTTTACATTTTTAAATATCTATTGGCTTATAGAATGTGCCCGACAAAACCGTCCCGAGCTCTATAAATGTGTGTATTGCACCAACATGTCTTTCATTGTCTTGATAGGGCCACACTTTAATCCCAGTGCAATCCTTAACTTTTATGACAATCTTGGATTTGTTGGACCTGTTCCACCCAAACCTAAAGGTACTTTTTCTGGTAGGTTGCTCTACTTCTTTTGGCACGTATTTTGTTTTCTCTCAATTGTATAGATGCTGTGCATTTTTACTATGTAGTGATGAGAGCTGTGTGTAATTGTCCTGAGGTTCCCTTTTGAAGTAAAGATCACATCACATTATCCCGTCTGAGACATATGTTGATTCATTTGACTCCCAAAGACATTAGCCTAAAATTATGAAAAACATCGATCACATGTTCAGAGAGGTACACAGTGACTGAACAAATCTAGCTGCTGCCATTTATCCTGATGGAATGGGACATAAAGCTAGTAACATTAATGAAGTACAGACGTTTACTGACTTTGTTACCTTTGATTGTCCTGCAGAGGGCGGTATGAGCCTGAAAGCCCCCCCTGAGGAGGAAGAGCCTCAGTGGAGCTGTACAGCCTGCACCTTCCTGAATCATCCTGCCCTGGATCGCTGCGAACAGTGCGAGTTCCCACGCCATGTCTGAGCCAGCCACAACCCCCCCTCCCCCCTGTCCTCAGTGAGTCCCGGGCCGGAGATGCTGACCATACCTCGCTGCTCATTTTACAGTGTTAAATAATTGACGGTGCCAACGTTTTGATTTTTTTCCTTTTTTTTTACTGAGCTGACGTGATTTGGGAATCGAGCGGTCCGCATTGAAGCCTCTCTGAATGGACATCACTCTGTTTGTTGTTTTTGCAGGATGCCTGAAGCCATGTGTTACAGAAACTTTTTTTTGCATGCTTTGTTACAGCACAGAGGCGGAAACTCTCAGCTTTTGACTGTACATATTTTAGAATGTACCTTTTCCTCACACTATGAATTTCTTGTATTTTCTGTAAGTATAGTTGCTTAAAGACCTAATTAACTTTTTTCCTTTTTCAAACAAATAATGTTCCTTTTGTAGCTTTGGAATAGTTTCTGCCTTAAGACAGTCTCTATGAAGCTTTGTGCCTTGTGTAAAGTCCTGTGAAAGGAGGGCCACAGCTGCTGTTTAAAATGCCTCGTTTTCATTGACAACTGGAATGAGGGCGTCATGTTGGACGACTCTACAGGAGCACAGAGACACACTTGAGCGTTAATAGCAGGGTGACACCTCAAAATTGTGTCCTGGAAAGGTCTAGCACCAAAATGCAATCGGATACCAAAGATTCAGTGTTGTGATTGTTTTGTCTTTACTACAGAACCTCATATGACTTTCCACCTGGGAGAAATAATGAAAAAATCTAATTGGCTAAACATTTTCAAAAACCTTTCTATTCATGTTTTTCCCCAAGGTTTACTCACTGCCAGAGCCTTAAATCTTCTGTTGAACTACTATTGTTAAACCCTTACTGTCTAAGTGACATAGCTAAAAGTGGAAGATGAAACATCTCCGAAGCACTTAGCACAACCCAGCTAAAAGCAGTTTTAGCTAAACCTGTAGCTTTGTGTGAACAGGCAGTTTATTCATGTTTTAAACCAATTAAAAAATAATAATTTGGATATCTTGTTTTTGTTTAGTTGGGAAGACAGTCTTTGTAACAGATAAGTTATTTGTAAAAATAATAAAGGCTATTTTGACCTGTCATTTTATGTGCACTTTCTAAGTCTCTGCATTTGATGTCAAGCATTTTGTCCAAAGTTGGACGCAAACTTCAGCAAACAGTCTGCAGCCACAGAGGAGATGGGCAGAAAACATTTTACTTAAATGTGAAGCTCACACGGTTCCCATGTGGGCCTGGCTAAGCGCAGGTTTACAACTGAGGAAAAGATTCTTTGAAGAGAAGAGTATGTTGAAATCGCAGGCATTGAATGTGTCATTCATTCCAACTGAGCCAGTGACTTTATTACAATTTTATTTGCTTTCCATTAAGCTGCACTCCGACAGTAAACAGTCTACATTTGCAAATATGATACTTTACAGTTCAGGATTACTTTTGTGAGCTACTAAACTTTAAAAATATATATATACCCAGTTTTCTTGAAGCAAGACAGATAAAATAGTGAATCCATCAGCGGTGTCTCCTGTCCCGCTCCCTGGAGTGTTTGGGGGAGTGGTCTCTGTGCCGATGGTGTGACTTGTGCTTGTCTCGAGAGCGGGACCGGGAGCGCTGTCTGTCGCGGTGACCCTCCTTCTGCACACAAACAGTTAATCAAGTTTGACCGTTGTCCCACCAACTCTCAAACATGGGGTTATTTGACTCAGAACAAGGCCAACATGTAAAGAGTTTATTAAATCTGATACGTAAAATGGATCTCATATCTGAACTTGCACAGCCCTCTATCCCGGAGTGAGATTGTGGGAGCATGTTCCTTTACCTACCCGCTGCCTCTTGGACTTTTTCTTGTCCTTCTCTTCAGAGCGATGGTGTTTTTTCTCTTTTCCCTGCCGCCCCTCACTTGTCTCATCTTCATCCAGCAGCAGCTCATACTTTGAACTGTGGCATATGTTAAGTAAATCCTGTGAATATGAAAGACCTGTAATTGCGTGATCAGAGCACATGAGGAGGATACTTGTGTCGGGGCTGGTCCTTGAGAGCCAGTTTGGATCTTTTTTCCATGTCCTTCTCGTAGGCTTTAAAATCATCTTTGGTGTACTTCCCACCTTCAACACATACACTGCATGGTGAGGAGAGCTCTAAGCATATAGGCAAAGGATAGATCTAACTGGACTACCTTTTCCTTTCCACTGAATCTTTGCGACGGACTGGCTGAAGTCCACATGAATACGACGATCATCAATTAGTACATTGTCCATCTTAAAGTATGCCTTTTCACAGTCTTCTTGCTGTTAAAGCAAAAATAATGATTAATGTAAAACATTTTGAGAAGTAGGCACATAGCTGCTGTGACCATGCAAGATGAGACTTGCTTTTAAGATGTTTCATGAGAGTGGTTCTTGTTTGGTCACGGTGCGCTGTTATTCTTGCAGAGTTTGAGCCACCTATCCTTCAATGCTATGCTCACAGCCCAGAGAGCCGGGCAGAAGACTGATGTAATTTCTCTCATTCTAACACATTTGACTGACCCCCTTTGCCATTTTCATTAGGACATAAATGTTTATCTTGCGCTGCAACGTAGATTATTTGCACTCACTATAAAAGCTCAATCTAGCTTTTACCAGGTTAGAGAAATGTGGCCTCAAAAGACAGTTCTTCCATTTGACACCTGCACACTTTCATTAAGTTTTGCAAATTTAACTACACCACTCTAGATTATTGTGTGACAGGGACACTACACTTTCTAAAGTCAGTTTTAATTTATTTTCAAAATAATTGCGCAGAAGAACTTACCCTTTCAAACTCAATAAATGCATAACAGAGAGAGTCTCCAGTTTTCCAGTCTCTGATGATCTCACAGCTACAAACAAAAGTGCAATATAATGCAAAGTCACAGTTTATTCCCATAGCATGCTACAAAACTGTAGTTGTAGAGTTCAGCTCAAAAATGATTATTACTTGTACTTATACTTATTTTCTATTCAGTTATAGAATGTCACAACGTTCAAAAATGTTGAGCAAACCTCTTGATGGTGCCAAAACGAGAGAAGATAATCTCCAAGTCCTCATCAGTGGTAACCGGGTTGAGCTTGCATATAAATAGGACATTTTCAGGGGGTTTTATGTCTGCATCTGGTAGGTCCCCCACCTGTCGGGACGAGGAAGTGTTCAGAGGAGGCAGCGAGGCATCTTCTACAACATTTTCTCACCATTTCTAGAAGAATAGCCTGGGTCTTCGCCTCCTTCTCTTTCAGCCTTTCCTCCAACTCCTCTGCTGCTTTTCCGTCCTCCTCATCGATCACTTCATCTGCACCAATTCGACCACTCTACAAAACACTGCGTTGATTAAAATGCATTCACAATTCCATCTCTGTAAACAGCTAAAAAATTACTGAGCTTTTCTATTGCTCCTTTTCTTTAAAAGGGTCACACTGTTGTTGTTTTTTGTACCTTGTGAGGGAACCAAGCATTTGACCTCTTTTCAAAAGAACATTTGGTGCACAGATAGACCATAGGTGCAGAAAATGACATGAAAAAGCATACTGACGTCCAACTGCTCTTTGGTGGGCTCTGGAGATCGATCTGGCACAGGGAGGCCAGCAGGGTCATCAAAGGGGTCATCGAGAATAACAGTGTGGTTTATCCTGCAATTGACATTTTCATAAGGAAAATCCACTCAAGGGCAAATGTATTTAACATTCCTTTCCATAATTAAACCAAATTTGCAGAATGGCGCTGATGTGAGGGAGCTTACCTTATGTCTTGAAATGGCACAAAGTCTTTATCCACAAATGTCTCATTAATTTTGGCCAGCACATCCATTCCCTCGGACACTTCCCCAAATACAGTGTGTTTTCCGTCGAGGTAATCCAGGTTCTCCCCACACGTGATGAGAAACTGCACAAAGACACATTCTTCAACTCAATAATTTTAAATTTACTTTTTAGACTGTTGAAAAAATGTAATACTGTTAATTGCTCTGTGTAAACAATCACTGGTTCAAGTTCTGAAACAATAGTGGGAGCAGAATAACCTGAGAAGCATGCTGCCCATTCCCGTTGTTCACCATCGATACCGTGCCCTTCTTCTTGTGCTTGATCCGAGGGGTCTTTTCGGCATCAAAAAAGCGCGCCTGGTCTCCATAGAGCTTGCTGAGCAGACAGAGGAGTGGGTTACATACAGAGGACAAAAGGCAGCGTGACTAAATACAGGGATGGGCTTCAGGCTCACCTGTACACTGACTCACCCCCTCGGCCAGTCCCTGTAGGGTCTCCGGTCTGAACAATAAAGTTTCTCTGAAAATTAAGTGCGTCAGATGATGAAATAGATGCACTGATTATATTGCAATTGCACGCTGAGGGAATTGCTCTGTGTAAACAACAGTGTGTGCAGTGCCGTCTGAGTTTAGGTACATAAGAACCTAATGAATAAATTAAGATTAAAATTCTGGATGTTACCTGCACATTGTGGATGAGGCAGTAGTTGTAGTATTTAATCTTACATAATTTCAAAAAGTTTAGAGATGCTGAAGAGAGAAAACAAAAAAAGTTATTTGAAAATGTCAAAGTAGGAAGAATATTTAATCTAGTTAGTAATTTTCTCATGTATGTTAAAGCAGACTGTCCACATGCACCGAATCTACAGTTTGGTGCATGTGGGCTGAGACTGACTTGAAATCTGCACATAGAGGTTTTGCAGTAGCATTCTCTTACTGATTCTGTTTACTCCTAGTTCTTTCTGTTTACATAGCCAGTGACCCACCAAAAATAGTCAACGTAGAAATCAACCCAACGAGTTGTCCGACATGTACTTGAAAGCAGTGCCCAGGCAAGTATTGGAGATTAATCAAATTATCCAAACAACAAAACATCCATGGTTCAAATGTTTAAGCAGACGTGCTAAAGCTAGCTCAGCCCCGTTGTTTTTACGTGGAAGCTTTAGTGAGTGCGGGATTGGAGAAGGAACGTGGGCGATAATACGCTTAATTTAACAGCAACATAACAATACAAAATATAATATTACCCTTTGGTCTCTCCTCTGTAAACAAATCAATTACAATGTCCCCAAGAGTCGTTTCAAGAAGCACCGCCATGCTGGTACACAAATCTCGCGTGATTACCCGCCCTACGATGACGCCGTCGCTGACCAATAAGAACAAGGGGAGCAGATTTTGAACGAACAGTCGCTCAGTCTCAGGCACTCGGGTCACATTAGCAAAAAGCGCCAGTTTGAGAGACATGTAACGTTACATATTCCCCCAGGATCTCTAAAAGATAATGGCAGAAGACTCGGCAGTGAAAGTTTGTGTTCGTGTCCGTCCGCTCATTGAAAGGTGAGTGAATACCTAATAGATCCATGGTGAATACAGCTTTCCAACTCAATCCAAGACCAAGTTGCTAGAGCTCACGTTAGCTAAAATTGGTTTAACCTCTTACCCTCCGTCTTAACTGTGCAATTTTCTCCACTCCGGCTTTATCTAAATCTAAAAGCTTCTTGACTGGAGCTTACAGTCTATACACCAGTGTAAGAGTGAGTGCCTCATTTGAAAGCTACACAATTGGTCTAATCGATATTCCTCGCATTGTTGCTGTTACTTTTTTGTTGCGTTTTTGTCACGTTATTGTTGGTCTTTTGTGTTTTTTGTTGTTGTTGTCGCTCTTCTGTCACTTTATTGTCACGTTTTTGTACTTTTTCATTGCTTTTTGTTGCGTTTTTCTCGCTGTTCTGGTGCTTTTTTCAAGAAGCTTTTAGATTTGGGTAATGCCACACTGGAGACAATGTGGAGGACTCAGGTGGGGTTTGGTTTAACCCCTTCAAACTCCGTGTCCATTGGTATGGTATGTTTACCTGCCTCTAAACCAATGAAAAAGCACCAATGTACCAAAATGTTCTTTGCCAATCACAGTGGAGACATGGCTTCCTGTGTGCAAGACCAGCAGGTCCCACAGGCTGGAGTAAAGGAGCTCTGAGATCTGTTCATAATCAAACACCATGATTTATGTTTATACTAGCCCAATCATTTTGATCCCAGAGACATTCAAATTATAATATTTAGAATAATTTAGGAAATATTACTAATCATTAGATTTCAGGATTTGTGTGGGTATAAGTGTGATGACCGTCGATCTTAAGAGTTTTTTTCAGGGGACAATACAAGGACAAACGTATTAATAAAGAAACAGACAATGACAAGTAAACGCAAATAAACACAGATGTAGGTAATGACAGACAGTTCTTGAGTTAATTTATATCATTACGTTAAGTTATATTAAGTCTTAAGAGTTGTGAACCAACGCTTTTTCTTATGTAGTGTTTCAAAAAAAACAAAAACATATGTGTCAGGTTTTATAGGTCAAACATGTTACCAAAGACATTTTTCAAATATCGTCAGCTGGACTGGGTTGACTGCTGAGGACGGTTCTATTTTCAGACTCCGAGGCTTCTATCAAGTATAAGACTGGTTAACGCACAAGTAAGAGTGTAAATGGCTCTCTAGTTTGTGTGGTAACCAGTCTCTTACAGTTGACTACAAGAGTGAGAAGAAGCCTCTGATAAGAAAGGTGAATCGTCCTCAACTCAATCCAACCAGTCCAGTTGACGATATTTGGAAAAATCACCATTACTATTGCCTTTAATGTATTTTAGTCTATTTCTTTTACAGCCTCATATTCAACATAAAAAAAAAATACATGTTTTGCTCCACAGAGAAGAGAATGCTGCTTTAGAAAAAGCACAGCTGCCCAAACTCTGTTGGAAAACGGACAAAAAATCAATCCATCAGGTCGATGACGGGGGCTCGGTGAAGAGTTTCAGTTTTGGTATGTTTCCAAAATGAATACGTTGTACGCCATAGTTTGCCTTTGTGTGACTTCGCAGACCTTTTGGGTGTAAAAGCTTAAATGTGTTTTATTCTAGATCGCGTGTTTGCGGCTGATGAAACAACAGATCAGCTTTACCGGACAATTGCAAAACCTCTGGTTGTGTCTTCAGTTCAAGGATACAATGGTACAGCACCTTAACCTAAACATTGTGCACATTGTACATTAACTGGTAGACACATTTTGGCTTTGTGCAGGGACTATATTTGCTTATGGCCAAACTTCATCTGGAAAGACCTTTACCATGATGGGGAGTGATCCGACTCCTGGAGTTATCCCTCTTGCTGTTGAAGATGTGTTTCATACTATTAATAATGTGAGTGTGGATCAGTATTTCTATTAATCCCTGTTTTATTGGGTTATAAAATAAATGGGAAATATCTTTGACACAGTGTCCTGAAAAGGAATTTCTTCTCCGGGTGTCCTACATGGAAATTTATAATGAGACTGTAAGTGATCTGCTGGTTGACAGTTGGAAGAGGAAGCCCTTGGAGGTCAGAGAGGCTCTTAATGTAAGTTAACGAGACACGCATGATCAATTTCTTACAAAAATATTTGTTTCCTATCCTGCTGCTCTTGCATTACATTCTCCCAAACCAAAAGGTGTAGCTGATTAAGAGTACCTTAATGATTCAATTTAAATTCAAGTCTGTAAAAAAAACATGTCCTTTTTACCAGTATTTTACAATACATGTTTTTATGTAGCACTTATAATACAATGTAATGCGTTAGATAATCCCCTCAAATTAGTACATTTTATTTTATTATAAAGGCACACCAACTCTCATTATTGAATGTGTTTTCTATTTGCTCTATAGCGCCATGTTTATCTGTGCTCTGCTTAGACCTCCTCATTTTTACACAAGTTTCCTTGTCTCATCCAGAAAAACATCTATGTGGCTGACCTTAGTGAAGAACTTGTGACTACTCCTGCACAAGCTTTGCATTGGATAAAACTAGGAGAAAGTAAACACTATTATGCTCTACTGTATCACGTGTTGGTCTATATTTCACCTTCTGTGTCTTTTCTGTAGAAAATCGCCATTATGGGATGACCAAAATGAACCAGCGCAGCAGTCGTTCACACACAATTTTCCGAATGGTGAGTAACATTTAGTTTGATTCATAAGAAGAATCAATATCACTTGTTCACAACATGTCACCTATTGATACTGTAGATTTTGGAAAGCCGAGAAAGAAATGAGAGTGAAAATGCTGATGGAGCAATCATAGTCTCACATCTGGTGAGTTTATTTATTTCTCTTTCTTCTTAGTAAATATGTTTTAATTTGTGGATTTTGCGTTTCAGAATTTGGTTGATTTAGCCGGGTCTGAGAGAGCTAGTCAAACGGGAGCAGAAGGTGAGAAAGCCTTGAGCTGCTGTGCTCAGACCTACACCAAACTACTCTGGGGAACTTTACTGATCCTTTTTGTGCTGTGGCAGGTGCCCGTTTGAAAGAAGGGTGTAATATCAACCGGAGCCTCTTCACCCTTGGTCAAGTCATCAAGAAGCTAACTGATGATGGGCAAAAGTGAGTACATTGTTTTGGATTTTGCATGTAGCATTTAACATCATTATTTGTGCCTATATTTCATGTAGACCATTGTTTTGACATTAAATATAAACTTGGTTTTTGAGGCTGTAGCAACATAGGGTTATTGTAAGAATTCATTTCTCTTTTTGTTTTCAAAATTACAGTAACTAATTATCTAACTCAACGACTTCAATTTGTTTCATTCTAGGGGGTTCACAAACTACAGAGACAGCAAGCTAACGCGTATCCTGCAGAATTCTCTGGGTGGAAATGCCAAAACGGTCATCATTTGTACAATCACACCTTTTATATTTGATGAGACCTTAAGCACTTTGCAGGTTGGAGTACAACATTTCTCTTGTGTGAAATTTGTTTTAAAGCGCATTATTTTTCATGAACATCAACACCCCGCCCTTACTAATGAATTTTCATACTAAGGACAGAGCTATAGATGCCAGAAGCATATGTCCTATCTGTCGATTCTTCACCCGTTTTATCTTCATAAAGAAATAAACTAGGGCCCGACCAATATTTTATGGGCTATTTGAGAGATGAAAAAATAAATTGAAATTACTTAAAGTCACCACATAGAATTTTACCCAATACATGAAATTGAAATGCAAGCGTTGATTTTATGACCGATATGAAAAATACTTTATAAAAGAACAAACAAACATGCCTTAGCTGTGAGCGGCTCAGCGCTCCAAAGACTTGAGTGTAACTTTACTGGGAGTGGGTACGTCTCCAGCTTGTCTCCATGGAGATGTTTACTAAAGTTAGTAGAATTTGTGATTTAAAGGGGTTAGATCCAAGTCCATTCCTTAGTTTAGTTTGATTATTTACTTTATAAAACTATTTTATAAGATCATCAAGTTTCATGGTGTTAGATTTTAAGAACAGTATATTTGTATGGGCCCTATATCCGACATGTGAGCAATTCTTTTGGAGTCTATATAAAACCTGTAAATGACAATTGAAGGTATTTCCCCAGATCTTGGAGCAATAATTAGGATTAAAGAACAGTACAGGATGAAGAGGGCCTTGTGGTCCAGAAAAAATCTACACTTGCCCAGTATGGCCACATTTTTCGCTAGTTTCCCTCGAATGTTATCTATTTGTGGTCTCCTGCTAACCTTATGACTGAAAATCACACCCAGTATATTCCTTTACTTGTGCTATTCGAGCATTGTCAATATTGATTTGAATCTGAACATCACTTGATTACCCACTGCATGTATAGTATGTTCTGTGTTAAGCTGGTCATTGGGAGCATATTTGTATTGATGGCAACAGTATAGTCCCAAATGTTACGCAGTGTACCATTTATTTATTTATTTATTTTTTAATCTGCCATGCCAACCCCCTCCATAACGGTATTGGACCCCAAAAATCCATATCGGTCGGGCCCTACTCGGAACACATCTAAACTTTTATGAGTGGACTAAAATTAATACAATTCTTATATGCAACATTGCTTCTGTCGTCTATTGATGAAAGAAGAAACATTTGGAAAGATGTTTCTAAAGAGACGACCTTGTGGTCTATTTTCATCTTCTCATACATTTTGTTTTGCTTTCATGTCAGTTTGCCAGTACTGCAAAGAAGATGAAGAATGACCCTCATGTGACTGAGGTGTCGGATGATGGTGCTCTTCTCAAAAGATACCGCAATGAAATTGTGGACCTCAAACGTAGACTTCATGAGGTACGTTTTTTCTTTTAATTAATATGTTTTTGTCATTACCCATTAGTAATGAAACCTAAATGTTTACGACGATTTGGCTGCCCCAGGTTTCCTCGGTGACACAGACCACAGCCACAGAGAAGGAGCTGCTTTCACAGCTGCTTCAGGAGAAGGACCAACTTCAGCGAGAGCAGGAGGATCGGATCAAAAACCTAACTAATCTGCTTGTGAGCTCCAGCTCTAACCAAGTCGCTGTTCGACGGGTATGTAACATGTAACTCAATTCAACCTGTACTTCTTGGTCTGATGTGGTGTATGTGCTTAAGGTACCCAAACGCAGGGTTACTTGGGGCGGTAAAATGGTCAAGTTGGCAGCCTGCTCGAACACAGGCTCTGAAGCTGATTTTGCTGAATCTACAACTCGAAAGAGAAAAGCCAACCGCTCTTGTATTGAGGCAGGTGAGTACAGTGCAATAATACTTACTTACAATATTTGTATGCTTTTCATACAATGTATGAAAGTGTATCGATTATGGGCCATGATCACATACTACTCATTCTGTTCTGTTAGTGCAAAGGCATTCTGTACACTTTTTACACAGTAGTAAAAATATAATTATTCTAGTAAAGTAAAACTTTACAGGTAACGACCTTACAGGTGCATTTCCGGTGCCTTGCATTACATTATTCAAACGTCAGTCGGAGTAAGGATAGTTGTTGTGCTCATTGAAGAATTTTACTGCAGGTGTAGTTGACCTACTGTTATGCTATAAAAATGCTAAGATTCAGTGTAGGGCTGAAACAACTAATCGATTATTGAAATAGTCTACAACTATTTTAGTAATCGATTCATCATTTTCTAGTAAATACAGACTCAAATAGAGCAAAAATGACATGAACCTTTTTTTTTATGAAAACCTACTTTAAGTTGGGGTCTGTAGTGTTTTGTACATTGAACATTTCATAAATATCGGTCTGTCTCATCCAATCAGAAGCTGAATTGGCTCCAAGAGCCTCCAACAAACATTTACTCCAACATGTCCTCAAGCGATGCCACTTTATGTGATATTTTTATTTATTTTTTTAATAAAATGTTCTTGCACCATTCACAGCCAAGCCATTTAATTGTGAAAATAATCAGATTAATTGATTACCAAATAATCGTTAGTTGCAGCCCTAATTCGGTGTAGGATTTTTTTTTTTGTGTGTGTGGATGTTTTAGTTTTTTTACTCTACTTTTACATGGACTCTTGCTTTCTTCAGTAGATGAAGAAGAATTTTATGCTCACTGGGAGTTTCCCGAAGAGCCATCAGAAGACATGGATATCAGTCAAGTTGGCAGCTTTGGCGACAGGTTTGTTGAGCTTTCAATTGTATGTTCTTGTAAATTTCTGCAGATTCTTTGACTTCTTAACTCTTCTAGTCCCAACGACTTCATGATGCCAGACCGCCTTCGTGAGTTATCCAGGAAAGTGTCGACTCTTGAACAGCAGCTGCAAACGGAGACTCAGATGAAAATGGATGCCTTGGATAAACTGGTCGTGGCAGAACAACAAAAGACTGAGCTTGACCTGCAACTGAGGGCCAGAACTGAAGAGAATGTTCTGCTGGAAGAAAAGAGGATGTTTTTTGAGGCGAGAGCGGTTGATCTTGAGAAAGGGCTTCAGGAGCCAGCACAGAGTGACGACACTGACCAGGTTTGAAGCTTGTATTATAACTTTCTTGAACTGATCGGAGTTAAGAGCTTTTCCCAAAGCCTATGTATCTTTCCTGGGTCTGATTTGGGTATAAGGCATCCACGAAAATCACACAAATATCATGTTCTCATCCACTAAAAGGTGTTCCAATGTTCATGTCCTCTGTTATTTTGCATGTGGCTACGCTACTGTACACCCTTAAGGCCAACAGATTATATTTCATTGATCAAGCTGAAACTAGTAAAAGTCTAATTTCAGGAGTTTGGCTTAAAAGTGAATGCAACTTTCTGCTCCTCCCTCACAGATAAGAAGACAACTTGTAGAAGCCATCCAAATATGTGAAACTATGGCAGCAGAAAAGGTATTTTCGTCTTCACTCACATTTATTTCACTTTTAATGTCTCTTTCTACTTGAGCATTTGGTTCTCTATTTTCATTGATTACTGTTTTTGTTTTGTAGGATTTATTATTCTCTGAATGCAATTACCTAAAACAGGAGCTTGGGCTTTCCCATGATCAAATTAAAATGCTGGAAACGGTGAAGGCAAATCTTCAAGATGAGCTCAGGGAAAAGCGAGAGATTGATGAATTTGAAAGCCTAGAGGAACAGTTCGAGAAAGGAAAAGAGGTATTGACTGAGGAATGTAATGATTAGCCGTATTCTATCAACACTGCAGATTAGTCATAATTGTGTCAACACCCAGGATGAACTGCATCAAGAACTCTTGCAGTTGAAGATGGCCGTTGACTCCTCGGAACGGAAAGCCCAAGATTTACAGGTAAGCCGCCTCATGAGTATTTGGGTATTTACTTATTTTAACCCCCTCCCCCTTTCAGAACCAATTGGAAGCCCTGTCATTGGAACTCAAAAACAAATCTGACTTTATCCAGGACCTTCAAAAAATGGTTTGACAACAATGCCAAACAGTTATTTTCTTCTAAACAAAATGTGCATGAATTGACTTGAGGTTCTTTACGGTTTGCAGAATGGAAAAGATTTAGTTCAAGAGATGTCGATGCTTCAGCGCTCTCTGGATGATGCTGAAAAGCTCAGCAGGGACACAAAGAAGGAATGGGCTTGTCTCCGCTCTCAAAATATGACTCTGGAAGAGAAAAATGTCAGAATCGCAGCATTAATGATAAAATGTGTATACTATACCGTTTTCTAACTTTGGCACTTTTCACTTGCAGGTAATTCTTGCCATCAATAATGAAAAGAGGGATACTGAAGTGGGCAGTCTGCGCTCCCAGCTTGAGAGGGAGAAATCCAGGTTTAAGAAAATGCAAGTTGATCTTCAGAAAGAGCTTAACATTGCATTTGAGGAGAACACTAAACTCACAACTCTTCTCGATGGAAAGGTTCCAAAAAGTAAGTTGTGGTGCTTTAAATGCACTCTTCTATTTAGCCCAATTTTTCTCAGCAGATTTCTAAAATGCATTATTATAGTAAAGCCTCTAATTTGAAAACCACTGCTTATTAGTCACCCAAGAAAGGCTTGATTGCCGATGGGATTTCATGCTGCTGGTGTTTCCTCTGCAGATATGATTGACTGTATTGACTTGGAGAGGACTGTGACGACCCTAAATAAAGAACTTGCTGCTTGTCAGGAGGCCAATGCAGACCTCAGTGAGAAGTTAAACGAATTACAAGAGCTTCCTGTCAAAATGGCCGACTTGATGAAGCAGGTGAGTAAACAGGCTGCGAAGTAGTAGATGTAAAGTAGTTTGAATCCAGCTCTAGCTAGTTCAGTGTTTAACAGCCTAATAAATGCAGGTGAATGTCCATGCTCAAAACTGTCCCTTAAATGTATTATGCTTTTTACCTGAGATCTATCTGACCAAACTACTGGTATCATTCAGTGTGAAGGAGTGAAATAAGATGATGAGAAAATCATCTTGGAAAATTTTATACGTTTCACTAGTGAAAGACTGGTCCACTCTCGCGACATCCTTCCCAGTCTAACTGACTGGTTTGTTTTTCAGATTGAGGAAAGTGAGAGTGTTCAGGTGTCCTTGACTCAAGAGATGTATGAGGTCCAAAAGCTGAAAACCGACTTCGAGGAAAGACTTGCTGACAGTGAAGAAGCCAGAAGAAAAGATGAGGACATTCACAAAGAACTGAAGGAACAAGTATGGGATTTTTATTTTTTCTTGGGCCGATGGAGCAGTATTTCTGAGAGACATTGTTGCATACAATGGCTGTAAGTTTGACCGTTTCTGTGCTGACAAACTTGTAATGGTTGATGTTGCAGCTGAACAAGCTGACTGCAGAGCTGCATAGGGTGCAGGCCAATAAAGAGGCGGATGCGGCAGAGTTGGAGTGCAGGCTTAAGTCAGTCAGCAATGAAAGGGACACCCTTCAGCAACGCATTGATGAGGTTTGTCTCATAATGCACTATTGTAGAATTAAATACTTAAACCTTTTTTATGTCCATTTTCGAAATATAACAACTAACGTCCTGCTGGGGCAACTCTTACTCTAACAACACTTATTTAATATTATTTTATTCCACAGAATCAAAGTATTGTCCAGTCCCTTCAAGAGAAGCTTGAGGAGGAGAGTCGACAGTGGTTTAGTGAGGAGGCACTTCATCAGCAAAGAGTGGCAGAGTTGGAACAGCAGATTAGTGTTGTGTCCCAGGAGCTGGTCACACTGAGGCGGGATGAGAAAGATAACATGTCTTTAGTGGCCAGTCTGAGGGAGGAGAGAGACCAGCTCAAGGTTGACCTCCATGAGAACATTAATATGGTGAGTATATCTTGCAAATGTCATGTTTTCAACGACTTATTGAATCTGGTTCCTTCTCCAAAAATAACACAATTTGTGATAATTATATGAATTACCATAAATGTGTTGGTCCTTTATCAATGGGTGAGTTTTAAAGAAAAGGAAAGCGATAGCAAATGGGATTCAAGTTGTAGGCGTTATTGTACCGGGCGCAGTAGGCTGGGAGAGGGCCCAATGTCGGGTTGGGAGGGAGCAGTGTGCTTTTGCCCTGGAGGTGTATTTTTCTAATGGCCACTTTGTCATCGCGGTGCAAAGTGCCTTTAGTCATCACTACAAAATTACCCGCGAGGCAGTCTTCCTGATCGTAAATCAATTTTATTCTGAGTGGATGCCTTCAGGAAAACTGGGGAAAAAAGAGGCCCCTTACAAAACCTGAAAATGTCTAACAAGTTTGTCTGTTTAGGCTGTGTTCTGCTAGTAAAAATTTGACGTTCTCTTTGTCGAATTCTTCAAGAGTAATCGTCTGAATCAGTGTATTGACAATGGAGGCCAACAGTTAAGATGTGATGGGATGATGTGATTGTGTGATGGGCTAAAAATAAGAATAAAGAGTTTTGAAATGTTTTTTCATTTAATTTTCAAATAAACGCCCCAACCTGTATGTATTCAATAATTGATCAAATGTGCACCTCAAAACAGATGATTGAAGTCCAGGACGAGCTCAGGACTTTTCAGGAGAAGAACCTCAAACAAAGGGAACACATTAAAGAACTGCAGACCGCACAGACGGCTCAGGCCTGTAGTCCTGCCCAGCTAGAGGAGCTCCACGCACAGGTGAGCATTCCTCATGATCAAAACGGTCTCTTCAGGAATGGGTTTAATTAAACTGAAAACCTTAAGGTCATTAAACATGAAAGATTTTTTAGTTTCATTATTGTGCGATGTTTCCCTGTACAGACCAGCGCTCTTCGAGAGGAGCTCCAGCGTGTGGAAGCGGACAGAGAGAGCTCCACACATGAGATGGATGTGCTTGTGTCCAGAGTGAACTCTCTGACTGAGGAGCGAGAACAGCTACAGCAGACTCTGGACGCTGTTATACAGGAGAAGCAGCAGCTCCTGGACAACAGGACAGACATGGTGTCGTTGCACAGTGAGCTCAGTCAGGCAGAGACACAAGAAAACATGGCCAGACTTCAGCAGGAGGTACAGGTCGCTTTATCAGCTGTAGCTTTATGTTCACTTATGTTTTTACTAGATAAAGAACAACATTTAAGGTCTTGTAACTTTACCTTTTAGATGGAGCAGCTTCAGGCTTCTCTGCAGACGGTCAGTGCAGACAAGAGCCAACTGGAGAGCGACCTACAGCAGAACATACAGAAGGCAAGTTATCACGGTTCATCATCTAAATATGTATTCATCCTTTGCCAGACTCCTCTTTTTCTTCAAAAGTGAAATGTCTGTATAACTGCAATGGATCATTGCAGTTATACAGAGTTCTGATAATGCAGCTATGACCAGCTTCCCTTCAGTCACGTCCAAAGTTTCTCTTATCAACATTTAACAACAAACAATTTCTATAGCACTGAAACGGTCACTATTGCACTGGCTATTTCATAGACATGTGTTTTTGTTTTTTCTTATAGCTTGATGAGATGCAAAAGAATGTGGGGTCTTTGGAACAGATGCTACAGGAGCAGAATAACTTGGAAAGACTGAGTCAAGACAGACAGGCTGAACTGGAGAGAGAGGTTTGTCTTCTGTGGTCTTCATATATCATGAGATTTCTGAGGCATATTGATGCATGCTTGAGTGGGAATGTTAATAATTGTACAATGTTTCTCTGAACAGACCAAGACTCTTCGAGAGGAGCTCCAGCGTGTGGAAGCGGACAGAGAGAGCTCCACACACGAGATGGACGAGCTTGTGTCCAGAGTTAACTCTCTGACTGAGGAGCGAGAGCAGCTGCAGCAGACTCTGGACGCTGTTATACAGGAGAAGCAGCAGCTCCTGGACAACAGGACAGACATAGGGTCGTTGCACAGTGAGCTCAGTCAGGCAGAGACACAAGAAAACATGGCCAGACTTCAGCAGGAGGTACAGGTCGCTTTATCAGCTGTAGCGTTATGTTCACATATGTTTTACTTGATAAAGAACAACATGTAAGGTCATATCACTTTGTATTTTAGATAGAGCAGCTTCAGGCTTCTCTGCAGACGGTCATTGCAGACAAGAGCCAACTGGAGAGCGACCTACAGCAGAACATACAGAAGGCAAGTTATCACGGTTTATCAATTTAAAGATTAAACGAGTAAAAGAGTATTATGCAAAATCAACTATTTAGAGCTTTTTACTTTTACAATGTTTCATCAGAAACATACCTGGAGTTGCTTTTAGTGCCACTAGCACATCTTTGATTCTTCCCCAGTGGCTATTCTAATGGAATGGAATTTTAAATAAGCTTCTATTCCATATTCTGCACTGGCAGCTCAGAAAAAGCTCCTACTGTTCCCCAAAAGCTCCTTGTGAGGCGCCACGTATACAGGAAATGCTTTCCTTACTTCTCGATCTCTTGCTAAACCTGATCCTTCAATTGCGGAGTAAAAACACTCTCCTTAGCTTCACTGCAGCCAGACTGGCCGCCTGGTCCATTATTACGTAAGGAAGGGGGGGATTATTGAATAATCAGGAAGTAACACTACTGGATATTTTGATTTAGCAGTTTTGGAAAATAATTGCATTTTCACAGGCTATTTCAAAGTACATGTGTTTTGTTTTTTTCTTATAGCTTGATGAGACGCAAAAGAATGTGGGGTCTTTGGAACAGATGCTACAGGAGCAGAATAACTTGGAAAGACTGAGTCAAGACAGACAGGCTGAACTGGAGAGAGAGGTTTGTCTACTGTGGTCTTTAAATATCATGAGACTTCTGAGACATTGATGCATGCTTGAGTGGGAATGGAGCAGCAGCAGTGTGTTATGAAATGGGGAAGATTAAAATTATTGTGCGTTGTTTCCCTGTACAGACCAGCGCTCTTCGAGAGGAGCTCCAGCGTGTGGAAGCAGACAGAGAGGGCTCCACACATGAGATGGACGAGCTTGTGTCCAGAGTGAACTCTCTGACTGAGGAGCGAGAGCAGCTGCAGCAGACTCTGGACACTGTTATACAGGAGAAGCAGCAGCTCCTGGACAACAGGACAGACATAGGGTCGTTACACAGTGAGCTCAGTCAGGCAGAGACACAAGAAAACATGGCCAGACTTCAGCAGGAGGTACAGGTCGCTTTATCAGCTGTAGCTTTATGTTCACTTATGTTTTTACTAGATAAAGAACAACATGTAAGGTCTTGTAACTTTACCTTTTAGATAGAGCAGCTTCAGGCTTCTCTGCAGACGGTCAGTGCAGACAAGAGCCAACTGGAGAGCGACCTACAGCAGAACATACAGAAGGCAAGTTATCACGGTTCATCATCTAAAGATTTATTCATCCTTTGCCAGACTCCTCTTTTCCTTAAAAAAAATGAAATGTCTGTATAACTGCAATGGATTTTTTTTTTTTACAGCAGTTATGTGGTTTGACATGTGTGAAGGTGATCAGTCATCTATGAGAATGAAACAGAAATTCTGTTGGGAGCATTATTTAAAAGTTATATGTTTAATTTGTTTTTATAGCTTGATGCGACGCAAAGAAAACTCCAGTCCTCGGAACAGATGCTACAGGAGCAGAGTGACAGAAACTTGGACTTGGAAAGACTGAGTCAAAACAAACAGGCTGAACTGGAGAGGGAGGTTTGTCTTCTATATTTATCATGGCAAATGTGAAACGTGTGTGTATATGTATATATATATATGTGTATATATATATATATATATATATATATGCACGCACGCACACACTGCTCTGAGATAACCTGGTCCCTCTGCTGCAGGAACCCGCAGAGGGAGATGTTACTCCCATCTTAGTCTCTTCAGTCCTCCCTCAGGGAAAAGTCTGCGTAGTCTCCAAAAGTCCAGGATTTTTCATTGTCAGACATTTGCCGTGGGAATTAACTGATGATTTGGGACGGTGTCTGTCTAGAAATCAACTCAAGTGGAGGTTGCTTCATTAGTTTAAGACCAGCTGACAGATGGCAATAATTCATATTTTGCATGGTTGGATCTTAGGTTCCAAGTAGAACTTCAATATGCAACAAGAAAAACATTGGAGTGAGACAAAACATTTTTTATAAATGTTTTATTGAAAACAACAATTAAACTGAAATGTTTTGCACCAGAACCAGAATCAAAAAACGATTAAAGAAAAGAACTCCGAAACCCCCACAAAACAGAAATCAATGTTCCAAACATGAACTCTGTAATCAATAAATCCACTGTTATTGTTGGTCACTTAAACATTTGTTATGGCATGCTTGATGCAAGCTTTTCCAGGAGGTGAGTGGGAACATTTCTCCATGTTGTGACAATGGCTTCAAAAAAGGCATCTGTCTGGAACTGTTCATTTTTGTCAACTTCCATTGCCATCCTTCCCCAAAGGTACTCAATTGGATTTAGATCCGGGATCAAGCTAGATGGTCCAAAAGAGTGTTGCCTGGCCTGCTGGCATGTTTTTTCATAGATATTTCAAAGACATAGTCTGGGAGCGAGCATGATCTCAACGATTTCCCGGTGGGCGTGATTGACAGACGGCATCAACCAATTAGAGCAACGCTAGATACGTTGCAGTAACAAGCGGCAGAAAGCCATTTTCCAAATTATTTAAAACAAACGAAAGGGCAGAAGAATCGTGTATCGGCCGCCATCTTTAATGTTTTGGAAGAGTGCGTGGTGGTGACAGGTGACTGCTTCCGTCTCTTGGTGCGTGATTGGACCGATGTGGGTAAAATCGTGAAATGATTGGCTGCGAGCAGCCGCCCAGACGGTTCTTCTTTTGAACAGAAAGGAGTGTGGCAGTCCACGCAAAAAAAAGAGTGATGTTCTCCTGGAAGAAGTCCTTTGTCTTGCGGGCATTGTGAACTGTAGCGTTGTCCTGTTGGAAAAACCCAGTCGTCATGAGGACTGATCTCTGCAACAGCTGCACATTGCTACTGTATAAGCTGCAGCATAAGAATCTTACGATAGTTGTACACTGAAATATCTATCACAGAGATGAAAAGTGTCTGAGAAAATCATCTTCACCATGTGACAACGGGGTTTGAAGAGGACAGTGTTTGTAATACAAAGCCAATGCCAATACAAAGAAGGGCTTTTGGAAATGGACAGGCTTCATGTTCACATTTTTACTTGCAGTTTTTACTTGATGAGCAACATGTAAGGTCGTGTAACGTTTGCCTTTTTAGATAAAGCAGCTTCAGGCTTCTCTGCAGACGGTCAGTGCAGACAACAGCCAACTGGAGAGCGACCTACAGCAGAACATACAGAAGGCAAGTAATCACTGTTCATCATTTTAATGATTAGTTTATCCTGGCCAGCCATCCCCTCCTCCCTATAGATTCAAAAGCGGAAGAGACGGTTTCTGTGCTACACAAACCGTTCAGTCTTTATGGCCATAAAGACTGAAATACTATATCACAGAGGAAAAGTGTAAAAAAATGTGTTTTCACAGAGTATTATGAAATGTTAATTGTCATTGTTTCCCTGTACAGACCAGCGCTCTTCGAGAGGAGCTCCAGCGTGTGGAAGCGGACAGAGAGAGCTCCACACATGAGATGGACGAGCTTGTGTCCAGAGTGAACTCTCTGACTGAGGAGCGAGAGCAGCTGCAGCAGACTCTGGACGCTGTTATACAGGAGAAGCAGCAGCTCCTGGACAACAGGACAGACATGGTATCTGTGCTATTAACTGTTTTACTGCAGTTCTTTGCTGTTTATTATATAGTTACTGAATAACTACTAGAATTTCAGGAACACATCTTTGGTGACTACAGGACACTGTTAGTCATTAGGGTCCTGTTACTAACAGTGTCTGCGTACGTTGGTGTGTGAATGAGGGAGTGTATGGGTGACTGGTTCCTTACTGTATTGTGCTTTGGGCCTGATAAAGGTAGAAAAGCGCTATATAAGTTGAGTTCATTTACCATTTAATTTATATTATGTTGTAATATACTAAAGTATTGCCAGGTACTGTATGTTATGTTTCATGGCATTTCTATAATGGGGTTGATGGTGTCTTTTATCATTAACATCTTATTGGTTGATGTCTAGTGGGCATTGGGCATTTAGCTCAGAGGCCACTTTTATACGCCAATTTGTATCTAAAGTAAAAATCTTACATTTATTAATTTCCAACTAGCCTTTGACCTCACCTAAATGTGGTCAATTGGTTTCCCGCCCTTCCTCCCCAGTGTTTACAAACAATGAAAGGATATGCTGATAGAATTTAATGATGGCAACAGCATAGCAGAGCCATCTGAGTGGCACAGCATTCTTATAATTTAACACTCTGTAATGACGGTTCTATTCAGAAAAGAACACGTGCATACTCTTTTATCCTCCCGGTTTCAGTGGAGTGTGATCTTGTTTCCTTCACCAGTCAAAACCTGTGCAACCTGATCAATGAAACAAGAAAACTCAATAATTGGAGCATGATAAATCAATACAGCTGAATGTGGAAAAGGACGTTGTCTTGGCAAGTTCTTGTCTTACTTTAAATGTCACAAGATGGATGCCATGTTTTCATAAATAAGCGTCATTTAGTCAATTCCCCCAGATGTCTATTAGTGGGAATAAAATATGACATGTTAACCAATTTACTTATTTAGGTGTCCCATTAGATTCAACTTTGACTTTTAAAACTCACACAAAATAACTTATTTGCCTACATCTGAGAGGTTTAATTTAAGGGAATAAGAGTTGAAAGTTGATGTAAAAGTGTATGTTCTGTATCCATGATTGAGAAGGGGGGAGAGAGAGAGAGGGAGCGAGGATGAAGGCATACTTCCTATTCTAGATGAGACCCTGATGACACATTCACTTATAAATGCTGTGTTCAAGTGGCATCTTTTATGATCCCTGTAATAAAACTGTCCTAATGCGTCAATCCAGCCAGATCCTTGTAAAGACCCTTTTTTAATTCTTATAGCTTGATGAGACGCAAAGAAATCTCCAGTCCTTGGAGCAGATGCTGCAGGAGCAGAGTGACAGAAACTTGGACTTGGAAAGACTGAGTCAAGACAAACAGGCTGAGCTGGAGAGAGAGGTTTGTCTTCTGTAGTTTACATTGATCATGAAAAATCTGAGACATCAATGTATGCTTGAGTAAAACTGGAAAAAGTTTTTTTTTTTTTTTCCGCAAATGTGTTATGAAATGTTAATTGTACAATGTTTCCCTGAACAGACCAAGACTCTTCGAGAGATGCTCCAGCGTGTGGAAGCGGACAGGCAGAGCTCCACACATGAGAAGGACAAGCTTGTGTCCAGAGTGAACTCTCTGACTGAGGAGCGAGAGCATCTGCAGCAAACTCTGGATGCTGTTACAGAGGAGAAGCAGCAGCTGCAGCAGGTCCTGGACCAAACTGTGGAAAAGGTACAGAATAATTTAAAGAAAATCCTACTTGTTGACGCCATCCATCTACATTAGGATGTATCAGAGGAGCAGACTTTGAGCTGAACTCGCCACAAAGCTGCTTTTCTTGGATCACTTTTTTGTTGTGATTTGTTTCTGAAGTTATCGCCATTTTACTGTCTGACAATGTTCATCTCAGGTCTTGTGTTATTGCTGTATTATTTAAAGAACGGAAACATCAATTGATTAGCAGTAAATTCTGTACCTGAGTCACTAACCTTATTAGGATGAGACTGTCTAATCATGGATTGATTTGATCTATTTGAGCTAATATTTACAATGAGCCATTTACATTATCACACAAAACTACCCCATATTCAAAATACAATTATTGATTAGCAGCATTGATAATTCAAAGCTTTTAGATGTCACAGGTTGAAAATATGATAAGTCTTACAAGACAACTTGCAAGTATGGAAAAAACGTGGAGCAAAAATTGAAAAGTTTATTTACTTGAGTGTATTTACTCAGTTTTATAGTTTTCTCATTTTTTATCATTGCTTATATTACCATTCTGGTCACCATTCTATTGATTTACTTATTGTTTAAGTAGTCATAGTGTTTTAGATATACACATACAGACATATGTATATACATTACTAGTGCCCATATTTATTATACATATATTCACCATAATAACAATGACAATAATATAATTCTCAAACATCATCTTCAAAATCATCATGTTTCTCATTGCTATCATACCCGCTTCCACTGTAATAATGTTGGTGAAGATTGTTCTGTCAGTGGTTTTTTATTGTTTTCCCTATTTGTGAGGTGTGTTTTAAAAAGCCAGGGTATTATGTGGCATGCTGGTAGAGGGTGTTAGCCCCCCACCAGCGAGCCCCCACCCTGCTGCCCTATCCGAGGCAATTGTAGCCTTCACCACCGAGAACGACTGCAGTGCTCCAAAAAGTGATGGGCATGAGATTTAACGACTTTCTTTAAGGTGGAGCTGCAGAAAAAGGAGTTGGCGATGCTAAAAAAGAATGAGACTGAAGCACAAGTTTGTTTTTGTGTGAACAGCTAATCATCTCTAAGGTTTCACTATAATTCTAAGGTTAATCGTTCTGTGTGTAGTTAAGTGATGCTGAGCAGACCGCCTCCAGTCCCGACCCTGAAGACATTCCTCTGTCTCTGCTCCTGAAGGACTCCACTCTGCATGTTCAGGTATGGCTATCTCACTTTGTTTTCTAAACAACTCTATTTTATTACTGTTTTTTAAAGAAACGTTTTAAATTGTTGCAGGAGTTATTGAAGAAGTTGAAGAAGTTTATGGAACTATGTTCACGTTACAAAGGGATGTCTGGGGGTTCGTCCCGGGTTCGAAGCTGCCTGGCCTCTTTTCCCAAAAGCACCACTGACTCCTACCTTGCATTGAGTCAAATGAGTCAGCAAGCTGATCAAAGCTTGAGCCTCTTCTCTGTAAGTGTAGTGTTAAAAGTGTCCCCATTTCTAGCCTCTAAAGACGCACACTTTTGAATATAGAAAGTGATTCAAGAGTAATTGAAGACTTTTCTTTTTTAGGAGCATCTACAGAAGTGTGCTGACCGTTATCATCGGTTGTTTGAGGAATTGGTGAAAAAGGACTTGGCTTTGTTTGAAGAGAAGCGTTTGCATGATGTTCTGCTGTGCAGAGTTCAGGCACCAGACTTCTCCATCAAAGATATGGATTTTGTGTCTGAGTGGAAATTGAGGTTGAATGAGGTGCTGGAAAAGAGGCAGGTTTATCTTCAGGTATGTGCCTTCAATGTTTGCACAAATGTTTAAAACTGATCCACAGCATTAAGCTTCTCCAGGTTATTGTCCATCGTTTTAAGGAAATCTGCATGTTTTCTTTAGAAAAAGGTTTAAAAATGGCATGTCATTTTCATGTTGTGTAATATTGCTATTTGTTATGGAGATTGAATAATTAAAAAAATAAAAATCTATAATTATTATTTATTTTATTTTAACTATGTGAAACCTCAAAAGAATCAAAAACAATCACGTCTGCTCTGTTTCTGCAGAAAATGAGCAGTGTTTCGAGGAGTCTTTGGGAGACATACCGCTGTGAGATTTCAGCTGAGGTCAGTAGAACGGCTGCGTTTGAGGAAAAGCTGCAGGAGCTGTGCAGTGGGCAGACTGTGGACGTTACTGCTATGGACTCCTTCTTGAGCGCTGAGCTGCAGCTGCGCACCAGTCTGCTTCATAGAAGGAACGGACTTCTCAAGGTAACGCTCACTGATGCACACGAGGACAGGTTCACAGGAGCTGAAGCTTCTTTTGAAATCGTTTCCAAACTTAAAGCCACACATTTTCCCAATAGATATGTTAAAAATACAACTTGTTTTAACTTGTTACATATTTCTATCGTAGGAAATAATGGCTTCAGAAATTGACCAAAAAACATGTGTCAAAAGAAAAAGCTGCTCAACTCACCTCTCTTAAGACCTGACTTCTAACTTTACTGGGGGCGGGACTTTTCCAGCATGTCTACATGGAAATATTGACTAAAGGCAGCCAAATATGAGATTTAAATACCGTAGGTTAGGTCCTCGTCCAAATTACTTTTTTTTTCTTAAATCTGTATCTGTTCAGCTCAGGAAGGACTTGCCTGTATCTAAAGTTGATGTAATCTAGACCGTATAATTTATTATGCTATGTATATTGATTTGAATATGGGGTGGGCACTTGTAGGCTTATTGCTTCAGCCTACTCCATTTTGAGCAACCACAACTGTATGAATTTTGAAAGACAAAATTAATGTAAAATTGCTCAAAATACACTAAACTAGTCCAAAATGTTACTCGTTGTGCCTTTTTAGTGTTTAGTCTGATATTTTACATCGGCAGTGGGTGCAAGGGTGTCAGTGGTGAAGCAGGTCATTGTTTTTATCTGGGAACATGTGGGGCATTTCTGTGGCGAGCCAGGATGAAGTGTGAGACAATGGGTGGTAATTAGCCCATGGCCACAGTCTGGCATGCTCTGTTTGGTGTGAATTATTTTAGATGGATCTGAGTGATTTGGTCTTAACCATTTCCTGATCAACACTAATGTGTCCTTTTTTTACTTTTATACAGTAAAATGTTTGTCCTTTTTCAATTTTCCTCACACCTCTGTTGTTCGAGACCATCTCTCCCGAACAGATTATGTAACACAATATTTTCAGATGTGAAGATGATGTTCGTCTTCACAGGCCGTCACAGAGGAACACAGGACCTTACTGCAGGAGCTGAGTGAGCTGGACACTCGGACACAGGCTCAGTTACAAGACGACCGGAGTAAGAGATGTACTCTGCTGCAGGGGCTGGAAGGAGCCCCTCTCAAAACGGAGCTCTCGCTCATCCAAGAGAATCAAAAGCTGCTGGCTCAACTCCGCTGTACCAACGATCATCTTCAGGTGCTTCAGACATTGTCATAATTCCTAATATTTTGACTTTACTTGAGTATGAAAGGCTGTCGTCAGGTGATGGTTTTAGGAACCTGTCATTGTCTTGTTTGCAGTCTCTGCATATTGAAAAAGAGGAGCTGCAAAAGGCTCAGGTCAAAGCAGACAAAAGAGTTTCCACTCATAAAGAAGCCACTCAGCTGCTGCAGACAGAGCTGCAGGACACGTGTGCAAAGCTTCAGGAGAGGGAGCGCACCATTGAGGAGATCAGTGCTAGATTTCAACAGATCGAGGCTGAGGTGACGACAAGAACAAGCTCCATCTGCACACACACGCTTACACCAAATTCATCTTTGTTTTTTTCTGACAGGCAAATTCTTCTGTGTGTGTTGTGGAGATGGAGAAACTACAAAGTAAAGTGTATAAGCTGGACATGGAGCTTAAGTTGTCGTCAGAAAAATACAAGCAAGAGTAAGTTGCACATTAATGTTGCTAGAGATTCTAAATGATCAATGTGCTCAATGGTTTCCGTCTTTGCCTGTCCTAGGATTCAGAGGCTCGCGTCGCTTTTAGAAGCAAAGGAGCTGTCAATCCGGAGGCTTAAGGAAACGCTCCGATCACAGCACGGAGAAGAATCATGTAAGTGCACCCCTTTTTAACCAGTAATATTTTCCTTTACATTGATCCCATAGTTTTGCTGTGGCAAAATCTCTAACTCTTCCTGGAGTAATTTTACTAATGATATCACTACTGATGGCACCACTACAAAAACATAATCATACATTATTTTAGACAATATACACATTTTAACTTGTAGTATTGTTAAACTTTTACATCTTCAGTACAAAGGGAAATCGATGCATTCAAAATCTACAATGCAAAACATACATGTGCCCCCATTTGCCATGTCACACACCATATACATCAGTGCTATATCAAGCTGGGGACTCCCATAGATTTATCCCGAGAGTTATATATTGGTAATTTTGACCCCTTTTTAAGTGTCAAAACAAATAACAAATGTATTAGAGAGCTCATCATAAGAGATTCCGTTAGGAAACCAGCATCTGTATTTGTGTGGGACAATTTATTTATTGATATTGAATGGAACTCTGTGTGGCTATTACCCAAAACATTTTTTGTTACTAATAAGATTCGTGAAGTATGCCTCAAGATTTTGCATAAATGTTACCCGGTTAACAGTGTGATATCGAAATAGCGTTTTAAATGTTGACCCTCTTTGCTCATTTTGTCATGTTACTGTAGAATCAATTAGTCATCTTTTCTGGGAATGTTCTTACACACAAGTATTTTGGAAAGACATTAATCTGTTTGTGAATAGAAAACTTACCATAGATTTACAACTAAACCTTAAAGATATTTTGTTTGTTTGGAGGGAGATTCTTTAAATAAATACCAAACTTTTTATTTTGAATTTAATATTAATAATGGCCAAGTATCATATCCATAGCTTTAAGTACCTCAACCAAAAACCCAAAATTGTTGTTTTTGAATCACTAATGTCCTCTTATTTGACCTCACTGAATTATTGCACCAATGCCAAAGCCTTGAAGACCAAAGACGTATGTAACGAATTTGCACTGTAAAGCTTTATTTTTTTAAATGTATTTTTATTTACACTGAAAGCTGAAGCCTTGCATACCTGAGCCTCGAGCCTTGTCTTGTCATGTTTGTATATTTTTCAATTAAAAAAATAAATAAATCAAGCTGGGGACTCCGAGGTGCTTCCAGAAATTATAATTTGATGACCTTTGGGCAATGAATAACATGTATTTTATATTAAAAGAAAAAATATTTCCTCTTAAAAAAATAAATTATTTAACCTTCCTCTAAGTTCCCATCTTTCTGTAAAAATGACATTAAATCTTAAATTGAGATTATGAGGCTGACTGTCTGTGTTGCAGATCTGGAGGGAGAAGCTCTCCATGCCCACTTGGTTCAGCCCAAAGGCCTGGTGAATCTGGATAAGAGCAGACTTGAAGATGAGACAAGGAAACTCAAACTGCAGATCACTGAGCTGGAGAGGTAAGTCTCGACCTGACGAATGTCTTCAGGGAATATTTTACAACAAATCTCATAATTATGACTTTTCTGTTGGGCTTTTAATTTCTTTAAATGGCAGAAACCTGTTTCCATATTTGTATTACAAAAACAGTTATTCAAAAATGTTACTAGATGAAAACAAGTACATCTAGTTTCATTTGTGCTGTAAAGTTTATTTTGTTCTATGCCAGCTTGGAAAAGTATACAATACTGTTTTATGTGCAGCGCAAAGAAAATTATTGTCTATATATATATATATTTTTTTTTTTTTATGTTGGTGACAAAAGCTTTAAAGTAAGCACATGGTCTGATGTCTCTTTCTTTTAGCCTCGTCACCAGTCTGCAGGCTGAGGTTGAAAAGTGGAAACAGCGTGCTGTCAAGATGAAGAGCAAGACTGAGACGAAGAGAGAGCAATGTCCAGGCCTTGACTGCAGTCCTTCCAAAAAACACTTATGTGACTCACCCAGGAAGCTCATGCGCTCCCCCAGGAAATGCTTGGATTCTCCCGTACTGTCTCGGCTCAACTCTCCCAAAAGCAGGTTCTTTGATGGTGGAAGTAGCTCCGAGCTCCTCATCAGACACTGTCCCAAACAGTTCTTTGATAACTCCAGGCTTGGGACCCCTCCAGGTAAGACATCCTCGGAGCAGACACGTGCTCCAAGCTTCCGATGTTTTGAACTTGCTCTTTTTCAACAGAACCATTTCATGTTCCTGAGACTGAACAAGCAAAGCTTGGTAAAAGAAAATACTGGGTTTAATTAATGAGGCACTAAAATGCACTATTGTGGCATTAACACTTGGAACTGCACTGTCAGTCTGACACAGGCATTAGTCTCTAGTATCTAAATTAATATTGACTGGTTGCTAATATTGAAGGGAAATTCATGAGTTTCAAACGTTGCACTAATATGTGTATTACACAAACATCTAAAAACAACCTGAAAGTTCCTAAAGAAACTGGAGCAACTGATTCCTGCCAAGTTCATAATGGCCTGGGTAAACTTTTATTTCATGTTTATAAAATAAAAGTTTTATTTTTGATTACTTTTTAATCAACTTAGAATCTGAATAATAGAGCATTTCAACCATTGTAAGGACAGCACTCATTAAATGTATAAGTATTATTTGCATAACTACCTAATCTTACAAAGTTAAAGCGCTTGTTTCTAATGCCTGCCCTAGGTGTGTTGGATGTGGGGGAAATGTTTCTCGCTTGTGTACAAATCTGTTTTGTTTTAATGTCTTGATGTAAAGTGCATAGTGATTAATGGATTATGTTTCTACAGTATGTCCAGATACAGAAGGAGGTGCTGACTCTAAAAAAGCTTGGCTCCAATGGCCCGTATCTCCAAAACAAGAGGAACAGTGCAAGAATCAATAGAATTGTAACAGTTCCATTGCTTTATTTTTGTTTTTAATTCAATTTAATAAACTTTTCATTGTCAACATGAAATGGTGGTAATTGATTGTCACACTTGAATAAGAATACTGCTCAGTGGAAAGGCCAGTCTGTACAGTTGAGTAACCGTTAGGAAATGGATCAAAATAAACGAGCAGAATACAAGATACACATTGGGAGCATAGGCTTCATTCACAGTGATTGAGGGAAATGTAGGTAAACAAAACTTATTTAAATTTGGTTCACTAAAAATAAAGTATTTGCTGGCTGTGGGATTGTCCCCGGACATCTCCAGCCCCAAGGCTCCTCGCTGACGGGATTCACTAAACAGTTCATAAACCTTTTTTATGTACGTATGTATTGATCCAAACGGTGGTTGTGCTGATCACCGTTATAAACACCTTGTCCCGTAGGTGGCGATAAAGCTCTAGTACCACTATGGTACCAGCAGAGTAAGAAAATATAAACAACGTGACGTCATAAGTGTGCGTCCTCACAGCTTTCAGGATGGCTGAACCCGAGTAAGTGCACATTGGATTTTATCTATTTCCATCCTATAAGAATTGAACCATCAAATGTAATTTTATCTTTTGGAACAGCTGGTTAAGTGTCTAAAGTAGATTCACGACTCAATATTTAGTGTGAATCTGCTCAATTGAAACAGTTAATGCATATAAATCTCGTCAGTGGAGTGCTTGTTAAAACTTGGATCGACGTGGTGTCCTTTTTTTTTTATGTCTCAGTATAGTCATAAACTTGCCTTGTTCCACTACAAGTAATTCGCACAGCTTGTCTGGCTCTGGTTTCACGGTCGGTGTTGCGCGGAGGAAGCACTCGGTCGAGCTGCACGTTTATGCAGAGCTACAGCTGACGAACAACTAGGATACTGGCATCCTAATGTAGTTACCGTCGAGTTAGACGAGCTAGTTTGGTGGGCAATGCCTGCAATCGGAGTCGGGCTTTAGGGCCTTACAACGTTGAATTTATTTTCAAAAACATTCCCCCACATAGGCACTGTTTTTATAGTTGATTGTATTTTTATAGTTTTACTGTCTCTGATATTGTGTTTGATTCATATCCGGTCTAATCTTAAAACAAAAAATGGGGGGAAAAAACGGTCTAAATGACTGTAAACAACCACATTTGTTGGAATGGACAAAGCCAAACATCTCTCATGAACAAGCCAGTCAAGTGAACAATCTTCATTGACATTTCTAACTACCAGTCTGCATAAGGGAGATGGGTTGTGATGAATACCAGCCAGTCTCTGTTAATCCAATGCAACAGAAGTACTGTAGCTACCGCCTCCTGATACTGAGTGAGGAGTGAATAAATATTGAAAAGGGTAAACCACTTGAATTCAATATAAATCCAGTATAGTAGTAGTCACATAATTTCATTTAACAAGAGTTTGCTCTGTTTACTGAAGTGGTCATCCTTGAGTTTACTGTAATGCGTTGTTTATACATTTTAAACAAAATGCCTTGCACTATTCATTCATTCTCGAGCCTCTGCTACAGCTGTATGAGGTCAGAATCTTCTAATCCTTGTGTTAATCTTTGAATTAAAGTCAAGTAAATGGATTTCCTACAATTCAGAAACCGAGTTTGTTCATTTTAAAAAGACATGTGTTTGACATTATTTGTTGTTTTGTGTCTGCTGCATCGAGCAGGTCTCCAAAAGTCATCAAGTTGGTTCCGGAGTATCTGCTCAAGAAGAGGAAGGCGTACCAGGCAATCAAAGCCACACAGGCCAAACTCGCTCTGCTTGAAAAAAGAAAGGTCTGTTCATTTCCAGTATATTCTGAAATGCTCCCAGTATCTTGTCTGAATTAAATATGGGGCCACAAATAAATGTCTTCACTTTGACAAGGGAAAAGGATTACTAAAAATAGTTGTCCAGATCTATTTAAATATGAATTTGGTGGGTGAGGGGTGATTTGAATATGATTTTGATGACTTTTTATTCCCCACAAATATCTGCACATGCAATATACTGCAAGAAAGCAAAATGGATTTCACTTTACTATAAGAAAAAGATGTGTACAGCAATGATTGTTTAGAGTAATCATCAGTCCATTATGGTCAATGTTGTGTTGAGGTTAATGCAAAGACTGAGTTTTGTCTGCCTTGTCTTATTAAAGGTTTCAAAAGGCAAACCACTGAAATTCAAACGTTTGGAAGACTTTCTAAAAGACAGCCACAAGAAACATCGTGATGATAGTCGCATTCGCAGAGCCGATCACAGGCCTGCTACGCCTCTCCCTCCTGCAACAAACAAGATTGCATTTGTTGTAAGAATAAGAGAGTAAGTATGCACGTTCTTTCAGAGATGTCTGCTATAGGTTGCAAAATAATGTGAAGTTCATGAACTCACTGGGAAAAGTCCAAATTCTAATATATTCTAATGCATGTCATCGTCAACTATCAATTTAGCTTAAAACACAGTGCATACAAACCATCCAGTAGTTTACTAGTAATATTCAGTCTCTTTGTAGGGATGAAGTTTCCATTTTACGAAGTCACATTTTTTGCCTAATAATAGTTGTAAACTAAACCACTTGGATGTAAAACTTTGCCTTAATGAAGGCCTAGAGCCAAACACGCCACGATGATTTTACCTAATCTAGCCATGTGTTAACAAAGGCTTTTCATAATTTGTCAACTTTTTGAGTCCTTTTTTATTTATTTGTATTAATCTGATTGTCTTTAATTATCAGGCATAGCTTTACTGTGGTTGAAAGGCTAGAAACAGCAAAAACTACAGTCATAGCCTTTCCTAAACTACCTGTTTTTGCATCTTTTATAGGATTAAAGGAGTGAGTGCCAAGGTTATGAAGGTAATTCAGATGTTGAGATTGAGGAAGATCTTCAGTGGGACCTTCGTTAAAATCAGCAAAACCTCATTAGCCATGTTGAAGGTGATCGAACCATATGTGGCATGGGGGTAAGTGCCAACCAATATATATAGTCAAGATATCCTGGAAAATATCCCCCATCATCTATGTCTTTTGATCAGATTCCCCAATTTGAAGTCTGTTCGAGAACTTATTTTGAAGAGGGGACAAACAAGAATTGGCCGTAGAAGAGTGCCTTTGACAGACAACACCTTTATTGAACAGCACATGGGTATGATATCACATTATTAATTCAGTAATTTATTACCCTGTTTCAGTGAGGAAATAATCAGTACCAGCGGTGAAAGTAAGCCGGTACTGCGTTCTGTTAAAAGATTTCCCGGTGGTACGCCGTACCGTGAGGGAGAAGAGAGTTGCACTCAACATAAGAACAAAACAATAGTCCTCCTATAATATTGGACCAGAAGTTTAGCCAGTTAACTGCAAAGTAGAGACTCTGTAGACTGGATCTGAATGGCCCTCTGTGCCTGAACTTTCTGCACTCATGGTAACGGCGTGGTTTTGTGAGTTTCCTCCTGTGCGTCTTTACGCATCACTGGAAAGCCGTCAGCACCACGGCACATACTCCTCAATCTAAAGCTGCCACATTAGAATGAGGCTCCGCTAAACCGGGTTCTGACTATCCAGATTTTCCTTTGTGGCACGGCGTTCACTTAATTTACCTGCGCACGAGGAGGATCAAATCCACACACGTCCTGTTTATCCATGTCTTGGAAATGTTAGATTCTTAATCAAAACAACAGTAAATCTTTCCAAAGTTTCCATGTTTGTCAATTAGCATAGTGAGAACTGAGTGCTTCCTGTTGGTCTTGCAAAATAAAAGCAAGAGCCTTTGTTGTGAAAGGCACCACAGGACAAGGCTTCTAAAAACCGAGACGCGAATGCTCACCTTTCTCCGTTTTTTAATCTTTTACAAAATCGTTTTAGATATTTGTTACTGGTCTACAGATGACACTTGGAAAGTAAAGTTGTGTGGATTTAATTAAAAACAAGTTACTTTATATGACATAGTACTGGCAGGAAAATAAGCTACTTTCACCCCTGATCAGTACCTACACCTTGCAAACTGTTGAGAAACAGAACGGACACAATTGTACCATTTTCTTTACCTGTAACTAGGCCTGCCGCGATAATTATTATATCGAGTTATCGCTCGATAAGTAAAATGAAGGACGATAACATTTTTAGTCTCGATAAATGCACGTGCTGCGTGTGCTTAAAATAACTACAGAAACATGAAGCTATCACAGCGCTGAGTGAGCGGAGCGTCCATCCAATCCGTGTCCCTGTCCATAAAGACGGCATTGAGCACATCAGCCGTGTCCCGCATGTATCCAGCAGCGCTGCTTTTGGAGAGAGGCGGGGTGTAAACAAAGTGCCGCTACTACGGAGCTGCTGATTCCGACACTTTCTGTGAACTTTAACGCGGAGCAAGAGGGACTCGTGAGAAAACATTTGGAGTTCTAGCCAAAAGAACTCATCAAGGAGAGAATAACAACATTAATGTGACTGCAGGTATGTTCAACATGAGAACGAAACAAAACCACCGCCCAGTCAGTGAATCAAAGCTAACTAGCGCTACTGTTAGCGAGAGGAACCCGAGCGCTTTAGCCACTGTCCAAATGCAAGCGCGATGGTCCTGAGAACATTACTCAGTGCTTAGGTCTACATGTTACAGAGAAATGCTGCAGCGGTTTGACAAACAGTCAACAAGTTTCCCAAAAAAGCTGCTTCACTCCGACGGCCGTGTGTACAGGAGGTTATATTTTAAAAGAAAAGGAAAAAGAACACAACATATGGCTACTCTACTTCAGCAGTAATACAGTATTATCTGAATCCATAATATATTGTTTTTGTGAGGAAATATTTAACCAGAATAATGCAGATGAAATATCAATTGTTATCCCAATTGTTATTGGGATATTTTTAAAGATGATACTGTATATTGACTATTTGTTGTAAATGTTGTGACAGGCCTAGTTCAAACACAGAACCTGGTGAGAGAGTAAGTTATGTTAAAGGTTGAGAAGCACAGATGGAAACAGTGTCCTGGAATATGTCGACCCTTCTAGTTTGCACTTTGTTTGTTATAAGGTGTTAATATTGAATGTCAGAAGTTCAATGCATTTCAATTAAATAGTTGCTTACAGTGTTCTTTTTATTGCCTACAGTATTTGCATTATACTCAATATTATCGTTTATCGCGATATTTTCTGAGACGATATATCGTCCTCAAAAAAACACTTATCGTGGCAGGCCTACCTGTAACCAAAGAAGCCCTGGGTATATGCCAGTTAGAGTCTCAGTTTGCTGAATGTCTCTCCCTACTCTTTACCCATTTTTCATCCTGTACTGTCCAGTCAAATAAAGCCTACGGGCCAAAAAAATAAAGTTCAAAGCTAAACTAAGATGCGTTTTGTGTTACATTCTCCTAGGCCACCATGGGATCATCTGTTTGGAGGACCTCATTCATGAGATTTACTCTGTTGGAAAAAGCTTTCGTGCTGCCAATAACTTCCTGCAGCCGTTTAAGTTATCAGTGGCACGCCACGCTGCCAGGGACAAGGCTGGACTTCTCAAAGACCTTGGAGCTCCTGGTTTTCGCAGTGCGGGTATTAATGGAATCATTAGGCAGCTGAACTGAAGGACTAACCTCACAAAAGCTCTGTTTATGTTTGTACTATTATTAAAGACATTTATCCAGCAACGGATCTCTACAGTGACCAGATTCCTTCAAAATGGGTTCCTAACTAGTATAATGTTGGTCGGAGCAGTTCAATGGTTGTATCATAATTGGGTTATGTATATTTGTGTGTTTACATTGTGAAATAAAATGTAAAAATTACCTCCACTGAGTTGTAACATTATTATTTGGCATTACGTCCAAATGCAAGGCCAACCGTCGTACGCTTTTACCACTAGGGAATGAGTCAGCCGCGAGGAGGGGGCGCGCGGCTCCATCATTGGCTCCAGCGGTCGTTGAGTGGAACAGATGCAAACTGGGTCGGGTCTCTGGCCAGCGCACGCTTCGAAGACATGACGATTGGAATTACAACAAAAACACCGCAATATCTTTACTCTTTTTGGGGAACGAGAATTTGACCTAGAATCTCAACTCTGAAACCGGGATCAGTAGGCCTACATGAGTGAGTCCGGTTCCTACGGTAACAGCCAAGAACGTGTATGCCCCCATTTCGCAGGCACGGGTAAGTTCATTCTTCCGTGCGGTGTATATGACCTCTAACATTATCTGTAACAAGTGTGAGGAGAATGGCACGATATCAACCAATGTCAACATAATTGCGTGTCAATGTCAACATGATGGTAGACTGGTGAGATAAAAGCGAGTTAATACTACCGGGGAAACATGCGGAGTAGCGCGCATTTCTTACTGGCTCCCCGGTGCTGAGGGCTTTCTACGTCTGTAGCATTACACGGAGGTTGTGGGCTTTATTATAAATAATACCGGTGTTTCTATCATAACGACCCAAGTGCGCATTACGCATGTGCGCGTCATGCCTGTCGCGGAGAAGGGGCGTGCATGTGAGCCTCTGAAATGGGCGGCGCGTGATCCTGCTATATCGCCAGCAGCGCGTGGATCACCATGAAGTGAGTGATTGACAATAGGACTAGACACAGAGGGGTCTTGAAGATCAAACACTGGTTGATACGGTATGTTTTCGACGAGCGCCATTACAGTGTATTCTCTTTATTCTGATAATGACTTGATGTAACATGCTCGCTGCACACGGCAATGGAGAAGAGATGATTGGTACAACGACACGTGCATGTGGGTCAAAGTGTGAAGGTTCGGGTTTGAAGAGAACTAATAGTCAACCGAAATGCTCTTTTAAAGGAATATTTAAGATGAAATATTTTGGTGACTTAAATTGTGTGTTTCGCAAATTTGTTAAGCTTTTCGTAGCGCTATAAAAGTTATTCATTCACTTCCCAACATGTGTGAGGAAATTACATGTCAAGTTTGTCGCAACCACACGCCACACCTGCCTTCAGGCAGGTGGCTGCGGATTTGCGCCAACGAGCCATCTGCACCAACACTCTCACACTACTCCAAATTGATTCCTAAATTGTTGGACCATTTAGGTTTAGCTGAATGTCAACTCTGGATTTTTAGCATTGCGATATTTCATAAAGCCTAAGTGGATCAATGGATCAAATGTCCAAATCAGTCAGATAAAAAAAAAGGTAAAACCTGTTCCTTAACGCGTGTGGGATGTGCTACATAACATGTGCTCAACCATTGTGTTCTATATAGCCTCTCAGCCACAGGCCTTTTATCTGAGAAAGAGCATCCTAACTAAACCCAGCAAAGGACATGCGGGACCTTTTTGTACATTTCTAACAGTTGTAATGTAGGTTTTTGTATAAATTACTAAAACGTTTTGCATAATGTAAACGTTTGTATAAAATGTTTGAGGTCATGAGAATGATCCTATCTGAAAGCAGATGCCACATGGCTGAAACCAGTTTTCAGTAAACCTAAAGGGACTCTCTCCCAACACCTGTCTTCCATCAAGCATTTTTGTCCAAGCGCAGAATTCTAGAGCTTCTGATCTGGAGTCCTCTGCTCCTCTAAATGTCCACACGCTTGTGGCTCTGGCAGCTTAAGGTAATCAGTGGTGGTCCTAGCCTGTTGGCCACCCTGGGCCCCTCACTCAAAATGCAAAAGTAGGACATGAGTGTTAATTACACAGGCCTCTTTTTATTCACCTGTTTTATTTCCTGTCCGCACCAAGTATTCTGCAGGTCAATTTACTGACCACATCTGAAAATCAATTAAGTCCAGATAAATAAATGGTAATAACCTTTATGATGTATACGGCTTGTAGTTTTACATTTAATAATATAATGGGCAGTTTTGACATAATTGTGAGCCACTTCTGACTGAATGTATTGTTATTTAAAGCATATTAAAAGCCATTTGTAAAATGATTGTTAAATCAACAGGCTTTAAAGCTTAAGTCTTAATTTTAGAGGAGCAGGAGAATAAAACAAAAACAAAAATCACATTTGACTAAAGGCTGCTCTATACTCCAGAAGGCAGCTGTGCACACTAGTGTAGTGCTATTTTTACAGTGTGTTACCACTAACCAGAATGATATGCAGAGGAGGGGCTGCATTCAACAGGTAAACGGGCTGTTAGTGATATTTGTTACTGATCTCTCGCTTGTCCTGCGAGAAGAATGTATGAACAAGTGGTTCTTCACTGCCATGTGCATCGTGCACATGTACTACTTAAACATGAACAGACCCACATGAACTTACGCCGGGATCGTAAAACAACAGCGAAGACTTCACAATGTGTTGTCATGAATCTGCAGCAGCCCAGGCCTGCTGCTTCATCATCATCATATTAATAATGATAATTAATGTATTGGTTTTATATAGCGCTTTTCTGGACACTCAAAAATGCTTTACATTATTCATTCACTCCATATTCGATGGTGGTAAACTACTATTTTAGCCACAGCTGCCCTGGGGTAGACTGACAGAAGCGAGCCAACCAGTCTGTGATATTGCCCTCCGACCACTACTAACCACTCACTCACTCCATTCCTGGTGTTCCCAAACGGTCTCTCATCCAAGTACCAACCAGGCCTTACCTGCTTAGCTTCCGAGATCTGACAGGATCGGGCATAGCAAAGGCGGTATAATAATATCAGTTCAAAGAGGGTGAGACACAATTTGAATGGATTAAAAGTCGTCAAAATGCTGTGATCCATTGTTTCTCCTTTTGCCACCCCTTGGACTGCCCATGTAGCCCATATCATCGCCACTGATGAAGGGATAACCTGGCGAGCCAGCCACACTCTTTTCTTCTCAAATGCAGGGGCATGTAGAGCTCACATGTGGATCACATATTGACTATATTATTTAACAAACACTAAACTGTAAAAATATGTTTTAGCTTTGTTTATTTTGCTCGCGTCAAGTGTATGTAAAACATGTGGAAAAAAGAGCGCTAATTCTTGTCAAGTCATTCAATAGTGGTTACGCGTGTGAAAACAGTGCAACATCCTGGCAGTTACTATGCTATCACGGCAACAGCAGCAAAATGAGTGGCTAGTCTGCTTTGCTATTCAACGATTTGTCGCTCAATTTGCTGTGTTGAAGGTTATATTTCTATTTAGTCTTAACATATGCATACCCTCTACTGCAGGCCTGTCCAGTTGGCGGCCAGATCCAGCCGCTCCAAACAATCTGGTCTTGCCCAACGGCAAATTCCCATAATAAATAAATGATAGCCTATTAGGCTTATCACGACTCATCTGCTAATGCTACAGTGGCTACCGTGGCTAGTGCTACTGTCCACAGCAGCTTTGGTCTCACTGAGAAATGGTAAATGGGACTATGATAGCACATTGTGCCTTTGTTTACCCAGGCAACTGTGAGAGCAGCTCCCTGCCACCGAGTGATTGAATAGTGACTAAGATCAGATAGAACTTTATTGATCTCACAATGGAGAAATTATCTTGTTACATCAGCTATCAAGGACACTCAGATGGTGCAAATAGTCAGGAAAATGTCTGCAACCAAGAAGAACAGGATACTGTGCAAAGAAGTAATAGTAAATGGAGGTATTGTATACAATGTATACAACAAACCTGGTACAATAAGCTGCTTCTTATGCGATTTATCTATTGCCAATAGCCATATTAGTAGGCCATTAATAATATACAAGTAAAGACATTAATTAGCTGCTCATTATACTATTATAATAAGTACCACGCTAATAGGCCAGGAATGATATGCTTATTAACCCCAAGCAGATTACTGATGCTTATTAATGCTTTATTGATACTTAACGAGCACCCTATAATATAAACAATACCAAAAACATTAGGGGCAAAAAGAAAATAAATAATACTATTTAGAACTGAATAGGAAATATCAAAGCATGAAAACTCAGGCTCATATACAAGTGTAAAACCATATTATTATTATTATTATTATTATTATTACTTCAAAGTCTAGAGTTTGAAGTAATAGAGGACAGGATGTTGGGAATTGAGAAATGTCCCTGGGCCAGGGGACTGTGCACCTTTCAAGCTCGGGAAGTGAGCGGAATATTGGAATTGGTTACTCTTTAAGGAGAAGGGACTGAGTTCGGCTCATAAAAGATGGGACTGTAAAGATGACGTGTTTGTAAGATTCATACGGGGAAAATGTAATCCTATTCCTTACAGGCTTGATCTTACGTCTTGGTGGGTTTTCTCTGTGCTGCCAAGTCAGATTTGGCAGGCATCCAAATCCTTTTTAAATAAGGTAATTTCCTAACCTTATTAGAAATTACCACTGTACAATAATGTGTGTGTGTAATATATATATATATATATATATATATATATATATATATATATATATCATATACATACACCATTTTTTATTAAAAAAATGTTTTAAAGCTCTTCCTATCTTGGCTTTGATAATGGTACATTAACAATATGCTTTCCATACCAATACATTTTTTTTAATTATATATTCATTCATGATTTTTTGGATTTATAGCTAAAGACATTTTCATTGAGAATACCAAGCAAGTTTCTGTAGCCTAAAACAAAGGGTTATAAGCAGGACATTAGTGAACAGAAGATTAGCTGACACAAGCTGACAGTGTCCGAACAGCTCCAGCTCTTAAGGCTGATCATGTGCATGAGCTCCAACTGAACCCACCCAAACTGGGCTTTCCTTATGAGAGGGAAAACAGGACAGTTACTGTAGACTACAAAAACACAAGGATTCATTTGGTAAAGCAAACATTACAGACAGGTATTTCTGAGAAGCTCCACATGCGTCTGTTTAGCCTGAATATTATTGATAAAGCTCATATAACAGTTTTTACCTTGTTTCTTCCACAGAGCTTGCGGCTGAAGCTGGGTCACTGATATACGTGGGTCCGTCGATACTGTACTTCTCAGTTGTGCCTTGATTTATTTAAGGTAAGGATTATTGATTTAATATCGTAATATTGATAATAATTAACCTCTCAGAAAACATCTTATATTTCCTTTTTACTATGTTCTAATGATTGATCGATTGAACCATGTGCTTTAGCGGTTGTTTCTCAAAGCCATGGATTTAACATGTGGTGTCCATTAAGCCTATGACCAAAAATATAGACTTTTGTGAAAAGTGCTGACAAGTGATGATTTGTACAGTGGCACATGCTTCACAACAAGAAGGTCCCAGGTTTGATCCCCGAGCTGGACAGGCCTTTTTGTGTAGAGTTTGCATGTTCTCCCCGTGTCTGCATAGGTTTCCTCCATGTACAATTGGCTTGGATGGGTGAATGAGTGGTTGTAGCTTATGTAGCTATTGTAGCTTACCACCGAGTATGGAGTGGCTGAATAATATATTATATAATACTATATGCTGTTTGCTGTATGTCTTCAGGTCACCTATGGGTCAGGCTCTTCCTCTAACATTGTGACCCTCCAGACGCATCAGCATGGGGGATGTTGTCCTCATGCACTTTACCACAGTCGACTATGTCATTTTTGGTCTTTTGCTGGCAGCTTCAACCGGCATCGGCCTCTTTTATGCCTTGTCTGGAGGTCGCCAGCGCACAACGCAGGTGAGCAGCTGATACTTGTAATCCTAGCTAAGTGATATGAAAACTTTAAGTTCCTGTGGTAAACACACACACACATACAAAGATTTGTTCAGGTCTCATCAGTTTTTTAATAACTTTGAGTTTTATTCTCATTACCTATATTATGGTAAATTTACTTTTTTGAGATATTAACCAGGTAAAACTCCCTAATGAAAAACATAACTGGAACTGTGTTTTATTCCATGGATTGTCCTGATTGTTTGAGCTCTTTTCAAGAGATTTGGATAACTTTGGGTCATTAGTGTTTCTGCATCATGTGCTATTTTTTGGGAGGAACGTGCCATTATTAAGATTGCTTAGTTCCCAAGAACACTCACAAACATTGATTACCTGCTGTAGGTTTGAGATGAAAGGATGAAATTGATTGTTATGCTAACCCATTTTAATGTGCAACAGGAGTTCCTGATGGCTGATCGGTCCATGAGCTGTCTGCCTGTGTCACTGTCCCTCCTGGCTACCTTTCAGTCAGCTGTGGCCATCCTGGGAGCCCCATCAGAGGTCTACACCTTTGGGACGCAGTACTGGTTCCTGGGTTGCTCCTACTTTTTGGGCCTTCTCATTCCAGCTCATGTCTTTATTCCGGTGTTCTATAGACTGCGCCTGTCCAGCGCCTATGAGGTAAATGAAGTACCTGTGTTCCGGCTTCATGTTTATGTTCTTTTTATTTGCCTGTGTTTTGTGCAATATAATTTCAGAGACATTATGCCACGTGTAAATGAGTTTAAAAAGAAGGCTATCTGGACAATGTTTTCTTTTTAAGACTTTTAGTTGTTAATAATAATAATATTGAAGCGGTTTTATATAGCGCTTTTCTGGACACTCAAAGACGCTTTACATTGTATTATTCATTCACTCCATACCTGGTGGTGGTAAGCTACTAGCCACAGCTGCCCTGGTGTAGACTGACGGAAGCAAGGCAACCAGTCTGCGCCATTGGCCCCGCCGACCACCACCAACCACTCACTCACTCACTACATTCGCCAGTCTTCCTGGTGTTACCAAACGGTCTCCCACCCAAGTACCGACCAGGCCCTTCCCTGCTTAGCTTCCAAGGTCTGACAGGATTGGGCAGTGTAAAGGGGGTATTGCCTTTGTTCTGTTGCCATTAAGAACTGATAATGATATAATATACTGCCATCATCAGCAGTATTGACAGTATGCAATAAGAACATGAGGATCGCTCACTATAATGTAATTACATTATAGTGACTATTGTCAACAAACTCTGCAATACTCAACTGTTATCAGTGCTACACTCAACAATAATGTAAACAATGTTTTCCTTTAACTTTTCATGGGGTGAACTCAATGGCCGCTGACTGCTCTGCTTTTTGACTACGACACTGGAGGCCGCCATTGCTCCACCTTTGCTGTAGTACCTCCATATGACCGCTATCCCCCCATTGGAATGCATTGGACTTCAGACACGTTAAAAACAACGTTAATGCCTGGTGCCTAATGGTTTAGAAGTGGCTAGAGCTAGATATTCCTCCTGTGATTACGCTGGGTTAAAAACAATATGGGGCACCAGGGTTTTTATCGTAGATAAAAATTTTAGAAATCTTGCATAATTAATGAGGGCCTGACTTTGATTGACAGGCCGTTTACGTTGCTGCCTGGCCATGGGCGTGATTACAACAGAAATACACGCCCCGCGAGGGCCAAGCAGGGCCGGGTCTACAGTCAAGATCCCTCCCTTATGCCCTTTTTAGGAACATGCTTCGTCAGAGCTGGAGAGGAGGAGCCTGTAAATCCGCCATGATTTCCCCCACGAACGTAGTCATTGTGGTAAACCGGGAGGAGTGAGGAGGAGCTGTCTATTCTTTATACAGTCTATGGGTGAACTAAACAAAAAAAAACTTTTCTATGGACACAATGACCCATTTGTGTCAAATATTGTACACAAATCTGTCAAACTTTTCGTTTGTCAAGACAATCCTAGGTTGGCATTATTGCCCTAGTGTGTGTCCCCACTACATTGTTCGGGACATTTGTGGCCCAGTTCAGTTATGGAGTCACTGCTTTTAAAATAAAGAAAACTTTTTTAAGATTAACTTTTTATGGATGTTTTTTGTTTTGTTTTTTACTTAATTCTCTCTGATGATTCAGTATCTTCTGCAGTCTCTGTAAACCTTCACCAATCTGGAAAACTTTGTTTTGACAGTATTTGGAACTGCGCTTCAACAAAACAGTCCGAGTCTGTGGAACCATCACCTTCATCTTTCAGATGGTAACTTCTTAACATTGTCAGTAAATCTAGCTCCAAACAACTAACTTATTCAGTCATTTTCAATTCATGACACTTTAATGGTCTTAAAGAAAAGTTACCATTTGTAGATCACTTTCTACTTTTGTAATTAACAATATTATTACCATGTTTTTTGTTTGTTATTATTACCATGTGCTTTGTGTTCTTTGTTCTCTCACTAGTTTTGTTGCATTAGAAATGTCTCCAGATTCTGCTAACGTTTGAAGTCTTGCTCTCTCCTGCAGGTCATTTACATGGGTGTTGTCCTTTACGCTCCTGCGCTGGCACTTAATGCAGGTACAGTGTGCAATCTTTCCATCAAACATGAACATTTTGCAGGCCGTCTATTACTTGAGTAACACAACAATTTCTTTTTCTAGTGACCGGTTTTGACCTTTGGGGGGCAGTGCTTGCCATGGGACTGGTGTGCACTGTGTACACTGCTCTGGTAGGACGGAAGGTGTTTGTGACTTCAGACTGGGTCAAAATGTTGTGTTAAAAACTGTACTGTGACAGGGGGGGCTGAAGGCCGTCATATGGACTGACGTGTTCCAGACTGTGGTGATGTTCGCTGGACAGTTAGCGGTCATCGTGGTGGGGGCCAGTCAGGCAGGAGGCATGAGCCAGGTGTGGAAGAAGGCGCTGAACGGGAGTCGAATTGCTGGACTAGAGTGGGTTTTCTTTCTTTCATCATAATCTCGTCTCACTAAATCCCTAAGGCTTGCTACTCCGTTTTAGCCATAATTTTCTGAATTTAGTTCCATTTTAGCCTTGTTTTGTACCTGATTTCCTTTATTTATTGTAATTTTTAAAATATCACCATAGTATTTAAGACGGTTACATTTTCTCATATCACGCAGCCCTTCTTGTCACATTCTTTTGTACTATACCCTTTGACTCTAATGATATGTCTATGGTAAACTGTGTAGCCTAAACCCAGACCCTCTGGAGCGGCACACGTTCTGGACATTGTCTGTGGGTGGAGTTTTCCTGATGCTGGCTTTGTATGGGGTCAACCAGGCACAAGTTCAGAGATACCTCAGCTCTCGCACTGAAAAAGAAGCAGTTATGTATGTTTTATCACCCTTCTAATTGGATTCTATTTCAACTACTGTTTTGCCATTTTCTTTCTAATAATGTGGTCTCTTTCCACCCTCTTCAGGTCGTGCTATGTAGTTTTCCCATGCCAGCAAATTGTCCTCTGCATGGGCTGTTTGATGGGCCTAGTAATGTTTGCCCGTTATGGAGAGGATAGCCCGCTGGACAAGGGTTATGTCAAAACTAATGACCAGGTAAAGCTCAGGTTCTTATTGGTTCATCAAGACAACAAAACCTTTTACCTAAACATAAGAGTTTGTAATAAAGCTGCAGTGCGCTTAATAAATCCAATGTGGCTCGGATAATGGTCAATTTTGTGTCTCTGGTGTCCAGATGGTGCTTTACTTTGTCATGGATGTCTTCAGGGACCTGCCCGGTCTCCCTGGACTCTTTGTGGCCTGTCTTTTCAGTGGAGCACTCAGGTACGTCTGCCAAAGATCACGACATGTAGAGTTTGGTTACTGTCTCTGAGCCATACCTAAAAATCTGTGCCTATTATTGATCTATTTATTTGAGGTGCAGAGTAGTGCAAACTTATTTTACAGAAGAACAAAACAAAACCATTGTGCTCGAAAGGAGTGGGAAGAAATTCAAAGAACTTGTATAATACTTAGTAGCGTTCATTTCATAAGCCATATTTGTCATTTTGTAAACTGCAGTTTTCTATTGCTTGGTGTTTATCTTTTCGTTTCCCAGCACCATATCGTCCGCATTCAATTCCTTGGCCACTGTGACTATGGAGGACCTAATAAAACCCCATTTTCCAGCCATGGCAGAATCCAGAGCTACATTGCTGTCCAAAGGACTTGGTATGAGCCCTGAACATATTGCACACAAACAGTAGATTTATTATGATGTGTTTATGCTCCAACAGCATTAGGCTATGGTCTTGTTTGTCTAGCCATGGCCTACATAGCCTCCAGAATGGGCTCAGTGCTGCAGGTATACTAACTATTCCAGCCTAATCTCATCATGTATGTTTCTGGACATAGTACTCTCAGACTTGGTTGTTAGCCTAATGATTGTATGTCCTTAGGCTGCCTTCAGTATCTTTGGGATGATTGGCGGTCCTTTGCTGGGTTTATTCTGTTTGGGCATGTTCTTTCCTTGGGCAAACCCCATTGTAAGTGTCTCCAAGTCATTGATTGACCCTGCCATAGACGGTGTTTGCTGTTGTTGATGAGGCTCTGTCTCTGCAGGGCGCAGTGGTTGGACTGATAGCTGGTCTTGCTATGGCTTTCTGGGTTGGCATTGGCAGTTTCATGATGCGTATGTCGAACTCTGCCAGTGTACCCCTCCTGAACACCACCATGGCTCCTATTTTTGAAAGCACAACATTGGTGTCGTTACTGACTGCCCCCACCTCTAAACCGAGGTAACACGGCACATATCTGAACAAGTGTCTTCTAAATGTGACTGTTTTCCCTCTGTAGACCAGCTGGTGTCGAGGCCCTCTACTCATTGTCTTACATGTGGTACAGTGCTCATAACTCCACTACTGTAGTGATTGTGGGACTGCTGGTCAGCTTCATAACAGGTACTCTTCACACTTTTTCGTGTAAGATTATTTTTGTTACCATCTTCTATCCCTCAGCAAGTGAGTTTGAACAAGTATTCAGTTGATGATCAATTGGTTAATTGATCATCAATTAACCAATGGTTAAGAACGCAATGTCACATTGTTGTAAAACTACAACTGAAGTTTAAGTTAAAGCAAATGTAGCACATTGTATGTAGGCTGTTCTCAGTGTTAGTGCGTCTGGACAGGTCCTATGAAGGAGAGCGAGCTCACCCCTGGTACGGTGTTCCCGGTTCTGTCCACGCTCCTGTTTTTTCTGCCTGAGCGATACAGAGAAAAGTTGTGCTGCAGGATGCCTCTAGCGCCAAAGGTACACACACAGTTCTATATTCTCTTTTTGTTCTTGCTCTGATCTATTAGATTATGAAAATACACTGAATTACCACAAATTAGCAAACATTATTCCTGATTATACTAAATAGCTCAGGCTCATTGGACATAACTTTCTAAAAAGCCAATAGTTTAATATTGAGGACGGCTAAGAATTGAATGGTGATTTGTTTTCACTGTAAAGTGGTGACATTATTCCGTTATAAGGGCACTTTTATTTTAGAAAAAATTTAAATTTTACATTTTTGGGGGTTTAGCACTCGGAACATTTGAAGACGCGCAGCTCCCCTTCCTGGGCACTTTATTTTATAGGACAGTTCGGGCTGGACCATTGATGACATTTCTTATAGTCTGCTCTAACTTTATTTTTTTTATTATTTGCACTCATTGTATAAAAGATACCTTTATTTACAATGTAATTGATTGTACATTTCCTGTCTTTTTTTTTGAGCACCCTGTTTCTTGAGAGCGGACTTAAGTGAATTTCTTAGTTGTGAGATCAATAAAGGATTATTTTATATCTTATATTTTTGGACAGCTTGAAGAGACCATTCCGTGCTGTAAGCAGACAGAAGCCCCCAATGGAACAACAGACTTGTTTAAAGAGGACACCGTGGGTGATCTGGAGAGCAAAATAGACGCCCTAGAGGAGGATGGGAAGTGCAGCCGCCTGGTGCCTGTTGTGGGACTCGATGTCCAGGAGACGGCGCTGTGAGGAGGCACTCCCCTTAATTCACTTACCCACACATTTTACCAAATAAGTGCACTGACTGAGGTCTTTTTTGTACAACCAATGGAGGGAAAAGTCATATTTGTTAAGTGTCTTAATAGACTATTTGCTGCTGTGATTGTCTGTCCGCAAATTGTGTATATTTCAGGGGTTTGCCATTCTATTATTTTTGACTGAAGCACAAAGTGCTACATTCCAGGCTGAGAATGAATGTTTGGTTCTGAAATGTGACAATGTACTGACGGCTTTCTTCCTGATGGGAGTCTGTTTATTGTTGTCCACTGCACTGTGCCAGTAATGTCTTTTTACAAGTGTTTTCTCTCTTTGAAATGTTTTTGGAATCAAAGAATTCTTGCGATCAGATGTGCCTATCTTCACCTATAGAGTGCTATCAATTATTTTTTTATTTTATTTCGTAGCAAAGTTCAAGAGCCAAGAAGTAGCACCTTCTTGTTCTTGTTCAGACCCCAAAAATACCTCAAGCTTTCCAAAGCACAAAGAATATTATTGTTCTTTTGCTTTTCATGAATAAGCCTGTGTATTTTTATATGATGCATTTAGTATTGTGTTATATATTTTTCTAGATGAAATGTAATTTTATATGGAAGAACCATGCACACTGTTGAATATGAAGTAGAAATGGGATGTTGAATATTTTTTCTATTGTCACCCTCCATCGGCCATGTACGTCCCATATTCTGACCATGGTTCTGTCCCGGTCCCCATCACTTCATTTTTCATACCTGAAATTACTTGAAGTGTGTGCCTTATTAATCCTTACTTGATCCCAGCACCTGTTTTAACAGACCCGATAGGTCTGACTACTTTATGCCTGTAACGCACAGTGGTAGTTCCACATTTATAAAGACTCGAGTGTTCAGTGATGCTAAGGTGCCAACATGTACTGCTATTTTTAGTGTAAATTGGGTTTTATATTCTTCATTTAGTGGCACTGACGATCTATTATTTGTTATTAAGAGCGCCACACTCAGTAATGTTCAACAGTCGTAAATATTGTTAACAATATTTACTTACCACAAGAATTCCCTTTTAACTGTATTCCAAAAACTGGATCAAGCATAAACCTGTGTAAATCTTTTAGTTCACAGCCACTGGAAAATCATATTCAGACGACATCGGCAAGTGTTGGTCTTGTGGAAAAGGGTCCAATATCCACTTGATAAAAATGTCATGTTGTTTTGGATAGTGTAACCTTCCCTCATGCATTTGAAAAAGACTATTACATTTTATCACTTTATGACAGTTATAAATAGTGTTGGTAAAAGATGTATAGATTCTATTATAATAATGTACTTGAATGGGTTTGTGTATTTTTACACAAAAACCAGCACACACAAAGCTGTTTTTAAAAGCCCACTTTAAGCGAGTGGATGTGCCCTTGTGCCGAGGGTTGATCCACAAACCTTTCATGAGGTAATGAATCAATAAATGAATGAATCGTTTTGTGGTCTGTTTTACCTTCAGGGCAGCACTTTCTGTGATCATGACGGCGCGCTGTAAAAATATACTAAACTAGCAGAGGTGAGAATTTAAAGTAACTGAGACTTGAGTCATTAACATTTTAACTTGAGGCTTGACTTGATAAAATGAACTAAAACTTGAGTTTCAACGTGACTTGAGGAGACTTAATGAAACTATATGTATTTTTAACAAGCATGAACTTGCTAAACATCAACACTGTTAAGCGGTGGAAATGATTCAAACTTGATTGCATTTGCAAACTTCTCCAAGACGTAAATGGGCTTAAAATACTGAGCAGAAATTTTGAATTTGGGACTGGTTATCACCTATAATCTAGAATAGTGGAAAAGATAAAATGTTACAATGAATAAATAAATGGGCCATATGCATGAAAGGAAAAATAACAAGTACAGGGCGAAACAAGTAGAAAACTGAAATGAAAATGAGGGATTGAGTTACAAGTCAAGGTAATGTACTTATTGTTTTTTTTTACCCAAGTCGAAAATATTTGGACTCAAAAGAACTAAGTGAAGAGTCATTGTGTGAAAAAGAACAGGGCAGAGTACTGAAGTATCAAAGGAGAAAGTAAATAAGCTGATAACCAGGAAGGGTGAGGGTTGTTGGGTCTTGTACATGTCCTGTATCGGCGTAGGTGAGGGCTGGGGGCGGCGCTCTGAGCAGAATGCACAGGGAGTGTGGGGGTGCACCATAAATCGGCGCTGTGTTCTCTGTAATGAGCGCAGATAGTGGAAGTATGCAGATGCTCTCCATTTCATCAAACAGGCGGGTGAACATAAACATATCAGAATCAATCGCCCATTCCAATCTAACTCTGTATTTCCAGATTATAGATATCAAGCACCATTTTATATTTAAATGGGATTGCTTTTTAAAATTATTTTAGTTTGGGCTGTTCTGTAGCCAACTTAAACACCCCTCTGTGATTTTGTTTCCTTCTACACAATGGAGGACTTAACTGATTTAACATTACATTTATTGACATGCAACTATACATTTTTATTTTTAACAAAGTAGCATTCACAGCCCCCCCCCCATGTTATTTTTTCCAAAGTCCAAACACTCCAAATGAATCAGAACTCTTCACAGGAAATGAGGACTGCCCCCCTCACCTCCTCCGTCCTCCCCCCCCCCCCCCCCCTAGATTTATAGGGTTAGCCTTGGACTTGCACCCCCCACCCCCGACTGCCAGAGAGCAGCTTTGTCTAGTTTGTGTTCATCATTACCATATCAAGTGTTTTACTCTTTGAGGGGACATTAAAGTGTTGAGGGGCAAAACCAAAAATACATCGCAAAGCACACAAATACTCGTAATTTTATTAATACACAAGTGACCTGCGAAAATAAATAAATGCAAAAAGTGTGTCACGCTGAACAGTTACACAGTGTTCTTACAGGGGGAAAAAAAGGAGAGATGTGTGGCCTGTGAACAGCACCCTGCACATGATTAATATTGGCTCTGTAGTGCAAAGTATATGGGTTTATGGTAGCGTGACATGACACAAAACTACTGCCCTTGTGGATCTGAGCTTCAAAAGTAGGTAAACGATACAGCATGGAGAATCTGTGAGCAAAAAAGGTCACTTGTGGTTACTGAAAATGACTGAAGCAGGAGAGTGGTCAGAGATTCGGAGAAACTGGGATTGGAAAGGGTTGATTTACTCTTTGTCTGCATCGGAGGCAGGGACCACTGTGCATGTGCCGTCCAGAGAGCGCAGATCCCCCACACTGCCGCAGTACAGCAGCGAGCGCATGGGCCACTTCTGTGTGAGAGACGGCATTATTCAGTTCAGCTATTGATAGGGGGCAGACATACGTTTTTACTTCTTCCTGCTCCTTTTAATTCATATGTTAAATGCCCTTTTTGCATTTGCTTTTTCCCATAAATAAATTAAATAAATAAAATTTCAAAAATGAACTATTAAAAGTATGTGAGGGCAGCTCATTGTCCTGTAGAAGGATTTGCTGTTACATTCAAGATGAGTGCAAAAATACAACAACATTCAGCTGGTGTCTTAAATTTCTCACTTTAAAATAAAAAACTGCTAATAAGTTGATTGTAGAACCTTCAACTCAAATGTTGCCCTTCATGATATTTGGATAACAATATTGTACAATATGGACATGTGTTTTACATACGGAGCAGTTTTGGCATTGTTAAATCGGTCTAACCTTCACAGGATGCAGGTATCCTCCTGGTCTTGAAGGCAGGTTGTGTTCTGCTACGGTCCCATCCCGGTCCAGGGTCTCTGTCAGATAAGCGATGTAGTTTGTCGCCAGGAGCAGCACATCAAGCTTCGAGAGCTTGGTGTCAGGGGGCACAGAGGGCAGAGCTGCCTGCAGACAATAATGCGCTGGTTTTAGTTTCTACTGAAGGCTTGTCACTTTAGAGCCAGAGTCTAAATGTTCACGATATCTGGCTTTTGGGTGAAATGTCATACTTTAAACTCACTGCCACCTCTCATCTGAGCTTATAAATAGGACTGAAATTAACTAAGACCAGTAGACATTGCAGTCGAGTTCATACTTCTATTGAAAGTGCAAAAATGGAAATTGTCCAAGATGTTCAAAAGATGTGAATCTCACCCTATTTACATTCTGTGATGACGATGACATATTTGTGTTGCGCCACTGCAATTTGACATCTGAGAAGAAGAACATTTTCATTCTCAAACATACTTTCACTATATAATATCAAATCTTGAGCTGCTAAATGTTTCTGAACTAAAACCTTTTGTATTGATTTGTGCCTGGAGATTTGTTTTTCGTCCACTCTCAAACCAATTAGGTAAGCACGGCTGGAACAAACCCAGGGTTTATCCTCGCGTGTGACACAGTGTGGACTGACCTGCAGACTGTGGAAGGCTTGTCGAAGGTTGCGTACGCGGCTCCTCTCTCGGGCTGCATTTTCTGGAGAGTGCTGACTTCTTTGGGCCCGTGGCAGGGGAATCGAGCTGGTCTGCACCTGTTGAAGAAACCGAGGATGCATCTTATGGGTTACTTGTTTTTAAAATACATTTAATAATTCAAGATTGTTTTGGTTTAGTTACTCAGTAACAAACTAGACTATAGTTAAATAATAGTGTGTACATTTTAGAGGTTGCTGCTCAAACAGGCTACTCCAATACTAAAAATCAAGGCTTTGTATTTATAATAGTCACTCACCCGTGTCCTGGAGCGCCGGGCCGGGCTGCTGGCAGCGCTCATCTGCCTGTGTGGATCCATGGAAGGGCTTGAGCTGAGCCTCTGCTGCACCGACATGAGAGCTTCCAGAGGATTCACCGCCATCCGTGCTCAGAGGGCTGGCTCCGGATCACTATGGCCTTGAACTTGAAGAATTTGATTTTCCTTAGTCTGAAGAGCGCATGTTTCAAGTGGTAGTCTAAAGAAAAGCCATGATTTATTAAGCTGCAAAAAATACGCCTACACCAAAACAAAAAGTTAATAGTACTTAGCTAAGCAGCACCTGAGCACAGTGCGACCCTTCAGCGCATCTGCAGAGCCAATCTGCCTGCGTCTGCGCATGTTACCTTATCGGGTGAGGTAATGAGGGGTCCTTATCTCCCTGCGCCGGCGTCCCCATCCTCCCCTGGCTGCATGGCTGCCAAGAGGAGCAAACAGCCAGTCAGGCCTGGGGGGGCTGTCCCAGGGCACTGGGGGGCTTGGGAAACATGTAACTCTGCTAACATCTGGACCGTAGTGGGAATGGAAGTTTGGGGCAGAGCGACACTGCTGCACTACAGAGATGCAACTGCTGGACCTGAAAATGTCTTTACTGCTTGAACGCCTCACATTAGTCATCATGGGAATATTACTTTAGTTAGGTACTCCCTCTTGAACTAGAATATTTTTTTATAAGTACCAAACGATGTTAGAAGCAATGTAAATAAGAATATCCACCTTTGTGAAGATGTGGAGTGATTTAGAGCTGAATTTTTGCTCTACAGCAGGGCAAGAAACTACTGTGGGTGGTTAAAATAAATAAATGGATTTTAAAAAAGCCATTGTCTGGAAATTATATTGCAGGTGTCGGAAATGGAAAATAGTCCAAGATTGTGGATATGACTGCCCCCAGCCTTATTTGTTTGAGCTCTAAAAACAGCTTATGTTGGTTTGTTCGGACGATCAGCTTTATTGGTCACATGCACAGCTATACACAGTGTAATGCCAGTTTAAGTCCAAAGACACAGAGCCTAGATTATTATTAACGATTTTCAAAATATTTCACCGACAAAATTCCAGTGAAGAAACAAATAAGGCATGATTTGGCTTGACCCTCTGCCTATAACCTTTTTAATTTCCCCTAGAGTCAATCACAAATGCTTCTAAAAAAAAATAGGAAAATATAGCAAACAGCAGTTGTGTCTAAAGCATAACATAATCCTATTAAGAGGTGTTTCTAATGAGAACTTCCTATTGCCTATTTCAATCTCAATTAATCTGCCTTTATTTCTTCAGTCTCTCCACAATCTGAACAAACTTGTTGATATCTTCTGCCATCAGCTCCGGCTCTTCCATTGCAGCAAAGTGTCCTCCTCGGGGCATGGTCGTGAAGCTCACCAGGCGCTGGTACTTCTGCCGGACCCACAGCTCCGGCGTGTGCATGAGCTCATTGGGGAAGCAGGCATACCCGGAAGGAACCACCACTGGGATTCTGGAAAGAAACAAGTGGGTCTTCATCAGCATGAACGTACGCCTCCGCCAGGCGCCTGCTCCAGTCACTCACCGTGTATGCGGCTTGTTGAGACCTTGGCTGAAGTTTTCTTTGTAAAACCTCATGGAGGAGGTGATGCAGCCTGCAGTCCAGTAGATCATGATGTTGGTGAGCAGATCATCGAGAGAGAACTTCCTGTGCACAGGGGAAAGAAACAGAAAATTGGATTAAATAGAGAAAGCCTATGAGAGCAATGACTTTGGTAATGTGGCTTAACAACTGCAGTCTCTTTGCTGCGACACTAGCAGTGGACTTTTGCCTTTTTCTGTGGTCTTCATAGGCTGATGGGTCTGGAAAACTTTAAGCAAATGTGTTGTGTACATGAACTTAAAACATTGGGATGTGCCGGCGTTATTGTGAGAGCAAGAAACCATGCATTTGTATTCTTAAATAAAGAGCCCTGAAATGTTTTTGGTCATGAAAAAAAAAACGTGTATATGGATTTAATATATATATATATATATATATATATATATTAAATCCATATACACGTTTTATATATGGATTTATATATATATATGAATAGTTTAGTTCCAGTCCACTCGCTAGAAGCACAATCTACACAACAATGGCAGATTCCTTGAGCTTGAAGCAGAGCCCTGTTGGCGGAACTTGTACTTAACCTGGTGAGACCTCCATCCTCCAAGTTTCTGAAGTTCTTGTGTGTCCAAGTGGTGAATTTCTCCAGAATGTAGGCAGCTAAACCGACAGGAGAGTCGTTGAGCGCTCGACCTGTGAACACAAACACTTTCAGAGACAGACTCACTTATTTCTGTGTAGTTATGTTGAGTTTAGGACGTGTTAATATTTCTGCTTTCATCAGATATCTTGGCCTAAAAAGTCAACATGAGGGGTCAGATGATTAGCTATTCTTAGTCAAATTCATAAAATTACTAGGGCCGGGACTTTTTTCGATTAATTGCGATTAATTAATTACATGAGGTTTAGTGCGATTAAAAATATTAATCGAAATTAATTACACTTTGCTTTCCACACTTCAGTTTCCTTTTTTCCTGCAGACGCACAATTAATGGCAATATTGCACTGGTCTGTTGGACTCGGTTGAACAAAAATAAACAATATTTTGTTGCTTAAGCTTATGTATTCAGTCATTATGCAATGGTATACTAAAAATCCTTATTTTTAGTATAATTACAAAGCCTCTAATTCATTAGATAATTTTTTTTTAATCGAGTCCTGGCCCTAAAAATTACTTTATTGATCACAACTAATGAAACACTAAGAAACCATATCTTAGAAAATTGGATAAAGGTCAGTTTGATAGAGGTTGAAATTTTGCAATTGTTATTTTTACTTTGATTTAAGCTGTGGTTGTGGCCAGGGGTGAGGCTCTTACCCACAGTGTCCGGCTTGGTGGCCTGAATGTGCATGTAGCCCGACTCAAGGAGGGGCTCAACCAGTAGCTGCTGCACAGCAGGGTACAGGTGCTCCAAATCCATAGCAGTGAAGCCAAACAGCTTTGGGAAGGTCTTGCCGAGAAGGACGGAGAGAGTAACCAGCAGCCCTGGCTTTGAGGATGGGGCAAAGTTTATATGCAAGCCTGTAACTGTCCTGAAACACAACACTTTCTTAATTGTGAGCTCAGAACATGATGGAGGAAATAGTGGATTATACTCACTTTGGCTCCAGCTGTGCCATGTTGGTGGTGACTAACCAGCCCCAGTCACCTCCGTGAGCATAAAAGTTCTCAAAGCCCAGGCGCTTCATAAGTTTGTGAAAGACGCGTGCAGCACACACTGAATCAAACCCTGAGCAAAAACACATCAAAGACATAAATGTTGTTAGTTGGCAACTGTACAAAAAAAAAAACACGAGCATTCAATAAGGAACTCATCTCTGGGTCTTTCAACTGAAAAATACACACTGGACCAAAGACTCAAACATCAAGGAGCTCACCTTTCTGATGGGGCGCTTCAGAAAATCCATAGCCAGGTATGGAGGGGCACACCACCTCAAATACACAGCGCTCGGGCTGGGATGGCTCTGTTAACAAAGGTATGAGACCGTAGAACTCATAGAACGACCCAGGCCAGCCGTGGACCATGATGAGAGGGATCACCTTCGTGCCTTCGGGGACACTCTGGGGCTTCACATGAACAAAATGGACATCCAGACCTACCGGGGCAAATCAAAGTCTAGTCATGGCCAGGAATTACAAGGGGTAGCACGGAAGCACTGACCTTCAATGTTGGTTTTAAAATGAGGATACTGGTTAATTCTCTCCACTTGCTTCCTCCAATCAAAATTGTTTCTCCAGTATGAGATGACTTTTTGCAGATACTCCGAGTTGAAGCCGTAGTTAAACTGGCTGTTGTGAAGCGAGGGCACAGGTCTGGTCTGATCCATCCGCCGGTGGAGATCCTAGGAAAGACAAACAACAGTGTTCAAGTGTATAATGACACGTTACTTAGTTCGATGAGGTAATGCTGGTAGCATTAATCCTAGTTTTACACCAGGGAAGTAGCAACTTTATGACTAAAAGTATTCTAGTGGAATGGATAGTCTGACTTGTCACATGAAATAATGAGCCAGGGATTATCGTGTAAACAGGGGCAGACCTCCAGCTCTTCATCACTGGTGCTGAGATGAAAAGGTCGAATTGTAGTGTCCTCTCCAGCCTCCGGTCTCCCCCCGACACCCCACCAGCCGTCCCCCGTCTTAAGCACTTCTGAGCCTCTCATCTTGTTCATCACAAACAAGATGACCGCTCCCACCACTACAGCCAACAGGACCTCAAACAACATGATGCCAGGAAACAGAAGAGGACAACCTAGAATGACAATACACAGATTAAAAAAATATATCACCACTAAGCACCAGTCACAACATTGTAGTTGAAATAAGTCATTATTGAATGAGGGTGAAGGTCGCGATGTACACAGTTCATTTGGAACATATCCAGATACAACTATATCACACCCCGACGTGTGATTCAAACTCACAATCTTTTGTAACCTACCTGTGGCCCCTCCCGTTACACACATTCCCAACTGTGATATCTCTGCACGAGTCAGAGGATAATAATCAGATATCCGCGAAAAAACCAACCACTGTTGACTGATTGAAATGAGAAACTTGTTTATTTCAGGAGTAGGCCTATATGCCCAAACAGAAAAATACATGAATATCTTCCCTATTAAAATTACTGTCATGACCAAGGAGGCTTTCAATACGTGACATTCTGTTTTTAAGACTCTCCCCTCTCGCACACTGACGGGGCAAGAACAAAGTCTGACCAGTAGGCCTATGCGTTTTGGAACAATAGTCAAGTCTCTAAAGTTAAGTTGAAAGTGCGTACAAAGTTCACTGTCTACCCAGCAACGCACACACCATCGGCTGGCGTCGGAACTACAACTCAGCCACAACTGTAGGACAAGTACCGAGTACCAAGACGTTTCAGGCTAATGTAGTTAAAGTCTGGCTTGACAGCGGCGAGGCCCTGCAGATATCATGAATGTGTGTGCTGTGCGCTGTGTCCACTACGAGTGACCCAGAGGCACCGAAACGGCATGTCCTTACGAAAAGCCGATACAAGCGGAGAGGGCTCACCTGAGTGATGGACACTTGCAGACAGTAGCTGGCCTGCGATGCAAGTCCGCAGCTCCGGGGAAGCGCTCAGTGGCAAAGTCTACAACTAGTGACGTCAGACAGGGGAGAGCGAGGGCGGAGCAAACTAAATTACCATTGGCTATTATTTTAACCATAACCGTATTATGGTTGTACTAACTAGACTATACAATGTATGGTTTTATATTACCCGAGGTAGTACTAACATATATAGAAAAAAAGTACTTTCTTGATTCCATGATTAGTTGGACAATCAATAGAACTGAATTGAAACAATTTACCAGTATGATAATTTAACTTAATTAGACAAGTTCTTGATTCTGGCTCCAACAGGTGCAGACTGTTGTGTCCTTGGGCAAGACACCTTGCTTGTGTATGAAGGCAGTATGCAAGTGTTTTGTGGAGGTTGCAGGGCCAATGGCGCAGACTGGAAGTCTCGCTTACAGTTGGTCTACCCCAGGGCAGCTGGGACTACAACTGTAGATTACTAAGTGTATTGTGAATTAATAATGACTTCTGTGTAGCACTGAGAAAAATGTTAACACAGGCTTGTAAAGTATAATGCATAACACAACAAAAATTGAATAAACAGTTTATTGTATATTATGACATATTTTTCAGTAAAAGAAATGTTTGCCACCAATGACAAAGTCCACCACATGTCTGAGTGTTACAAGTCCATAAAGAAAAAGAAACTTTGGCCCTTTTCTCCCTTTCATACACGTTGTGACCCATCATGATGCAATTATGAATGTGCCGTTTCAGCAGGCAGCTTTAGTTGAAAAAGTTAAAAAAGAACTCTGCATGGGCCACATTGCTAGGGCTCTCTGAGGAGTCACCTCGATCGCCACTGAAACTTAGTCCACATCTGCAGCACTGAAGCATCTCAGTCCGTCTCCATAGCACTATGCGTCTCCTTGGAAACCATCAGTCTCATCAGTTTTCCGTGGAGCTTCTCAACCTTCTTCACGTCCTGGGCCTGGTCCGTTTTATACTGTAAACACTAACAAACATCATCAAGTCAGTTTGGAAGAAACAGCAGACGCGCTTTTCAGCACTACTTTTTAGGAGTTAACTCCAAGTTAAAGCAAGACAATAGCCAGAGGTTACCATCATCTACAAAGTCCTGATGTTTTAATGACTACTACTTTTAATATGGGCCTACGTGCAACAAATTGTTATTTCAGAATCAGAATATTTGTATTGCCATTATTTGAGAACAGGTTGACAAACAGGATCCATCCATTCTTTAAAGTAAAGCATGGATCCACAGCGCCTAATGCCCCTGGCCTCTTGTAGTCAGCGAAAAGTCCGTCAATAATCCGGCACCAGGGCAAAGCATCGCATAGAGGTCCTGCTGTCTGGCTAAAAACCTAGCACTCAAAAATGAATCGCCAAAGTTTACTGGGACAGATCCGTCTCGTTGTCCATCAACCTAGTGATCCGTGGCTGTGTCTTGATCCTGGCTACAGTTTGTGACCACTCACCACTGCATTATCCGTGACTTTTATGCAAAGATTTCCGTCGCAGTGTCGGTATTTGAGAACGACTCGGACCTGTAGAAAAAACACACTCTTGTGACCACTCAAGAGATAGCTAGTTGGCTAAGCTAAGGAATAACTCCACGGTCGACATTGAAGCACATGACACAGTACCTTCATTGGATCTGTCAAGTATAATTTTTCTGCTGCACGTGCGAACTCTTCCCACGTCTGAAAATAAGGCATTTTGGAGCAGGACAGGGGTGGACTGGACTCTGTGGGGAAGTCGGGCACAGCGCGAGGCTAATGGACTAGCTTCACAAGAACACATCAGCAACAGCCGAGCTCGTCCGTCCTTCTCCGCCCTCCTCTTGCCTTTTTGTACTATACTGCCACCTCCTGGATAGGCGATTGAACTGAAATTATAGCCCGTAGACACCAAGCCAGTTATTTTTAGCTGAAGGTTTTCCTCGCATTTTTTTGTATTTGCCTCTAACTTTGGAAATATAGCAATTAAACCATAGATTTATTTGCAGTCCTCTTGGGTGCAAAGGCTCTATTTTGCCCACAAACTAATCAAAATGTGTGCCTACATTGTTTATTTTAATAATTCTGGACCTCCTCACTAGCTCCAACATGGTTGCAGGACAACTTTGTTAAACAATGTTATTATAGCGCTCTGACTCCCTGTCTAAATGGAGGCTCTTATTTTGAAGACGCGTACAGGATGTAGACGTGATGTCCTTCTGCTAACTTCCTCATGCGCTCATGGCCACGGCTGAGGTTCCCCGTGCTGCCAAGTTGTTCTTGTAATAAATATGCCCAGCAAGAGGCTAAAGATGCCAACGTGAGAGCATCGTTATTTTACACTATCTCCTCAACCTTCACGCCTCAACAAACTTAAACTACGCGTTTTGTGAAACACAAACCGGAAAATAATTATTGTGGGGCCTAATTTTAACACCACTCACGTTTTGTATTTATTTATTTTTCTAAACAAAACACACGCTTATTGGTGCAAACTTGGAAGGCCAAGGGGAAGGCCCACAACCTTTGGTAAATGACCAGGACAACTGTTGTTGCCAGAAACACGTGCGTGAGGCCCGTTATGCTGCATTTGGGTGCCTTTGTGAAGATAGTCAAACCACAACCGCAGACTGATTGTTGTTTTACTAAGACATGTATTGAATAAGGGATGCATCTTCTTTCAAATAACAGCTGTAAAAGACAGCATCGTAAATGTAGGTAGTCTGTCTTTCTAAGACTTCAAGAGAACACCTCAGGTCCCTGAACGCAGCACTTGTAGCAGCATTGAGCTGCAGCCGAGCGGCAGCAGAGCGGCGCACAGCGAAGCATCGCGTTGGCCCAAGTGCGTCAGAAGAACTAGAGAAATTGTGGGTGTCTCCACTCTTTTATTTTTCGATGATCTGAACTCTCATGAACATGTAGGATTTAACGGAAACTCTTGTCAACTTTCGGGATTTTTTTTTCTTCTTATTTTCCCCTCTTAACATTTTTGTTTTGTTTTTTTACCCCAAACCCCACCGCCGTTGCCGCGCGCACACAGACCCATTCATTTCGCCTCTATCTTTGAGCGGAGCTACAAATTGGTCGAGCCCGAGCGGAGAGAGCGCAGAATTTGTCCTGACAGGTCGCGTCATGAGGTAAGCGGCTCTTTTTGACATGACGGGCTAAAAATGACTACTGGACTGTCCTGGAGGACCTGACAGTCCGTGCCTCCGCTGACATGATCTGAGAGCTTGCCGACAACCTACAGCGATGGGTCGCTTGCTTCGAGATGCCCTTTTGCGGTTGAATATGGCCGCAAAGCGATGGCCAGTGTTATTCGTTTCGAGTTGCGTTGCGCTTGTGTTTTTGGACTGGATAATTGTTACAAGCATTTGCGCTGGGCTCATGTTATGGCCATGATATGTTCACTGCTGTAGCTGAAATATTGCTCAGGCCGTGTATCGTTTAAAGGGAATGGCCAAGGGGCTGTTAACTTACATACTCAAGTTTTGTGCTCAGTCACCTTAGGAACTTTAGGGTGTGTGGAGTTACTAGTAAATGTAAGCTTTTTGCCCCCCCCAAAAAAAATAATAAATAAATCCCAGTGATCTTGCAGCTTCACTGTGTTGTATGAATGTCGTGAGGGGGTGGTCATGCCTCTCCCTTTTAGAACGCTCCAAATTGATTCCAGCTGTGGGGCAGCTGTGGTTATGAGGCCCTGGTGTACTGAACTGAAGGGCAGTGGAGAGCCTCTTTTCACTGGTGGTGAACAATGGTCAGTCTAAGCCGAATAGGCCCTAGACAGAACTGGATTTATGCCTTCTTTCAATAGATATAGAGCTACATATGAGAAACTTTCCCTTTTGACATTCACATCCTTCAAATATTTACTCATCTCAAACTTTATTTATAAAGCGCTTTATACCCTTCGGCATTAATATCAGTCACTGGGGCCATGATCTCTCTGTACAAGACCAAAAATGTCCTCAAAAACAAAATAATTGTTCCTCCATATAATAGTATTGGCCTTTGGAATGCTGTGATGTCACCTGCAACCCAGCAAAATATATATATATATATATATATATATATAAAAGGTGGGTCTTGAGCCTGCTCTTAAATACATGAACGTTCTCTGCGATCCTGAGCTCCTCCGACAGGCAGTTCCAGAGGCGAGGGCCATAATATTGGCAATACGCCTCGCCATGAGTCTTTCTGTTGACTTTAGGAATGACTAGGAGACCCCTGCCGGAGGAGCGAACGGGCCGTGAAGGTTCATAAGGTAAAAGCAGTTCTGAAAGATAAGAAGGACCAAGTCATTAAGACATTTAAAAAACATTAAAAGAACTTTAAAAATCTTTTTTATGGTTTTAAAAGATTTTAAAACCATTAAAAAACATTAACCACTGTGCTGGTCCATCACAGTGCAAGCCAGCCCAGCCTATTATTTTTTGATAGACAAGGTTCTAATAAATCTAGAAATTGTTTAGTCTTGGCTGCCCAGGATCATGTGATTGTGTATTTCCATCTGGCCACAAAGTGAGTATTAGAGATTGTTACGACCCAACTCAGCTAGGTTGAAAGGGAAGTAACAAAACCAAGATGTAAAATGGTAAAACTAAAAAATAATTTATTTTAACTGGGATAACTGGGAAAAGGTCAATTGAACAAAGGTGGCAAAAAGGTTAAAAAAAAAGCTCAAACAGAATAAAACCCAAAACCCAACTATTAACTAAACAAAGTACAAAAAGCAATACCAGTCTCTAACTAAGTCATAAGGACTACGAGTGTCTCTACAAAATTCCTTGTAGGAACACACACAAAGAGACACAGAGCAAAGTGGCATGCTGTTCACATCAACTCCCAGCCCAAATGGCAGGGTGGCAGGTCCTTTAAAGGTGTGGCAACTCAGGTGGAATCCCAGGGTTGGCCAGACTGGGGCGGTGCACCAGTCGCAGGCGAGGGAAGCAGGATGACCATTAGCCGGTCAGTAGCCAGGCTCAGAGACAGTTCACCAATGGCTGAAGAGGACTTGCACAGCCACATTTAAATACAAAACACAAATAAGGGTTCAGCACACAAGATGACACCACACAGGGATATGGCCAAAATGGAGGAGCTGGAGGAGCTGGAGGAGCTGGGGCCGTAACAGGGATTTGTAATTAAGGTTAAGATGTTTAGTTTGCACAAACATCCAACAAAACCTGCTGAAGGTTTTCACCTGAATCAAAGATTCAATGCATGTATAAATAGCCCAGAGTAGCAAAAGCCAATAATAAATCACATCATTGAGAATGGACATGTCTGACTTACCTTTTTATTTACTCAAAGTTAATTGAAGTTTCTTCTGGCATCTCGTCAGTACCGTGGCATGATAAATAGGCCCTGACAGTGTTTTGTTATTCACAGCATCCAATACATTTAATACATTTGTCCAGAGAGCTGTAGAGGAACTTGTAATTTATCTGACCTTGGTAAAGCTGATATAATCTAACAACGTATGGATGTGTGTGGCAATGTCATACAGCATAAGTGTTGCAAGAGTTGTCTATTGCCATTTGACTGTCTTCTTGTGTCCATGGAAAGCATCCACACCCTGACATGGCGACTTATAACTGTGTACTCACGTTTTTACGGTGCTATGTCAATGTTCGGTTCTTTGGGTCACAAGTTAAAATATATAATTGTAAAATTCATAGTTATACATAATTTGTTTAAAAATATTGGTAACAATAGGATTTAAATACAAAAAAAAGGGTTTATTCCAAGTTAATCATATTTATTTCATAATGATTATTTTGTTACTTGATGGTCATTTCGGTCTGAGCATGCGCGGTAAACTTTATAAAAAATGTAAATGAGCAGTGGCCATCATTTAATCACCACCCATCGTCAGGAGCACACAGCCCGTTGGTAGGTACCAAATGCATAACATGAGAAGTGTATAACATAAGCCACAGTCTGTTGTACGTTAGCTTAACAAGTTTCAAGTTTAGTGCTTGGGTAGTTGTTGGTATTTGCTGCGCTAAGTCCGGGCTAATTGGTTATTAAGTTGGCGCGCGTGGTGCTCTCGGCTTCGAAGAAGTGCCCACGCTGGTAATACACGAACAACTAAAGAACTAACGTAACAGACGGTTGTGTGGTGTGCGGCGGAGGTGTCGTTTTGTAAAGCACTGAGATGAGGCGTTATAATAAAGATGCAAATACCTGTTAACGTGCGGGAGCGGTACTCTGCGCATGCGCGTTAAACGCTGTGCATGATGGGAGATGTAGTCTATGCGGTATTATCGAGGCTGTTGTGTAAAGTTGCAAGATTATATGATGGTGCCTTTTTGTTTGCAGTAGAAATTATTATTTTGCATCATATGTAACGACTTAAATGTTTATTTTGTTGCACCCTATATTCAATGTACATATTTGTAACATTGGTTTATTTCTTTATTTTTCAGGTTTTTGACCTGTGGTCAGTTGTTAAAAAATAAATACAAGACTAATGACAAACACGAGTCATGCCATGTGTGCCGCCTGTCACTAGCCCATTCGGATGGCTGAAAAAATGTTAAAATATCCGAACAGTCAAAGTCGAGGCTTGGCTTGCCCGCCGCAGGGATTCCCACAGTTCCTGAGAAACTTTAATACAACAGACCTTTTTTTTATTTCTTCTCTCCGGGCATAGACTTGTCACCACATACCTATGTGATGTTCCAGAGAAGAGCAGGACGGTTCAATTTCATTTGCAGAGAATTGATCAGAACGTTCTTGTCTTTGCACATGCAGGTTAGCAAGTCAAAACATCATGGGGTAACTTGTTAATCTGCTCTGCAAGAGGCTCAGGCGATGTGGGGGGTTTATCTGCAACATTTAAATTTTTGAGCATCAACCCCCTCCGCTCTCTCAGTGTTGGGGTAAAAGTTAGTTAGTTAGTCACCCATAATCGGGTTTCCTATCAAAAGCAATGAAGAGCAGCAGAGGGACAATCATTTTCATCTCTGCTCGTCTCATAGAGCATGTCTTTTCCATGCTTTTTTTTTGCCCGATGTAAAACAAGACTTAGAAAAAAAACAATCATAACCAAAACTAGGCTAAAATGGAACTAAATAAGAAAAAAATATGACTAACTTTTACACATTTTTAACCATGCATTTTTGTCTTATTCAGATAAAATACTCTATATCTGATTTTGCGACATATTGCAGTTAAGTTAATTTGACGGCCTATTGTGCAGCTTTACAAGCAGCAATTTGTGTTAAAAATGTTTTTATTTGTTATTCGTGAACAATGTTTTCAGGTTATCAATGTCTAAAAGTTGCAAAACCGCTGTAGTAAATGCTGAATCTGTCAACTTCATGAGCAGCTGATTATTATGGATTATTGGCATTATAATGTGTGTGTGCTTGTGTCACAGAGAAAACCCCTCGCAGCTGGTCAGAGTGGCACGTGTCAGTGTGAGCCATTGGCGTTTCGAAGCCACAGGTACAGCAGATACTGTAGAGAAAGGAGCCATGCTGTCACCACGTTGCTGGTATTCTGACCGTAGCTTGTGTGGTTTTCTGGTAGCTGTGCTGTGTCACAGATTGAATCATAGACTAGTTGTTCTGACAGAATAAAATGACTAATGCAAGCCAGATGATTTAGTTTGAGATTGAGAAGTGAAGCTCTACTTTATTACACAATGCTGATGGACTCTTGGCTTTGTTTGTTGTCTGAACTCCTTTTATGGATATGATTTAGCAGCTGACCTGGCCTATTCTTAGGTTCTGTCGCTGACATCTGAGCTTGGATTAGGGCCAACTGCTCCTGGGGCTTCAGTAAACTGACGCTCTGGGCCACATGGCTTCACACCCACAGCTGACTTGACCTGTGCGGCCTGACGTGCGTTTTTTCCAAGTGTTTTAAACGCCACTAATACCTCTCCAGAAACCTTCAGTAAGCCAGCGACACATACTTCTAGAGATTCAGAGAGGGACATTTCAATGACACTGTTGTCAAGTAGGCAGAGTTGTCTAATTGGAAGTCTGGTGTCTTCAGTGAACTGGCTAAAAGTTCCAGCAAAAAGTCTAAAAGTAGGAAACGTTTTCATGATGATGATACTGTATGAGAAATGGACTGGGGGGACGAATGCAATGCAGTGTGGAGTTTTTGCTACCAGCTACCAACATTCTGTTGTCAGGCATTACATAAAAACATTAGGACACATGTCTAATATTATTTGATGCATGAGACTGTGAATTTCTTTTGTTATGTAATTGAATTCACTTGTTACAACAGCTTTCAAGAACACCCAGGGTGCAAATAGTCAGGGAAAATGTGCAATCAAAGACGAACAGGATAATGTGCAAACAAGTAATAGTAAATAGAGGTAACTTATGTACAGTGAATACTGGTGAATTATTGGTTATTTAGTGGTAACGTAACATTTTCTGTCCAGCAGTGCCCTGGTCAGTAAAATAAATAATAGTTTACACCTACTTTCATTCTAAACAGAACCCTCATCTGCATACCCTCTATTCTGAGTCCAGATATGTAGAATGACATTCTTCAGTCTGTTACAGGAAGCATGAAATACTCATATTGCTATTGACACAAACTCACCAATGACCAATTTGACTGTAAAGCGGCTTGGACCTTTCAAACAACCAGGCATCTAATGGCCACAGTCCCCATCCTCTTTAACTGTTTATTCATGGACAGCAGCTATGTCCCCTAAGTATCACCTGTTACCATTCAGCTGTCCAGAGTGCAAGCATAGAGAGACCATGTGAAAGCGGGACTAAAATCACCCTGCCTGGGCAAATGTTTGCAAATTTAAAGCTGTACACTGCCCTGTGTACAAGTGATCCACTGACCCAAATGGGTTAGGTTAGAAACTCAACCCATTTGGAGATGGCTTTATGCTCATGTGTGCATGTACAGAGCTATGTTTGGCCTTGGCTTCTGAGGCTAACGGGTAGCTGCTAACAGTGATGACATGTCCAATGACATTGTTAATGCGCAATGACAAATTGTCTTTCTCTGAACATTCACTGTCTGCCTTTGTGACCTGTGAACAACTGCTATTTTGGAAACTTGTTTTGGAGCCCCAGTGCCTCCTGATGGCCCCACAGCTGCTCTAGAGTCTGTGTGTCAGTGCTGCTGGGGGACCACCCCTGTCACTGTCAGTCCAAATACAAGGTTCAGTCGACTTCAGACGTGCAGAAACCATAGCATACAGTGTGGGGTTAGGTGGACAAAATAACAAAGAGTGGGATTACTTTGTGGCGGAGGTGCGAGAAACACCAACGCCAAAATGACTCGAGACTCGTAAGTTTTTTAGTTCCTCTTAAAAAAATGTATTTTTATTTATTTATTTGGATTTTTTTTTATAGTTGGGCATGTATAGCTTTTTACAAGGCTTTCATGAAGAGTCGTTTCTCCCTCACTGAGCTGGGACAATGAAAGTATATCACTCTTTCCTTACAGCAAAAGGGTCCCAGGGTTAATGGATTGTGTTTGGAGTTTGTGTGTTCTTTTTCAACTGGGTTGGTCTCATTTGAGTTGGCCAATCTTTTCTTGTAACCTTTTGTATTCATTGGACATGCTTTTGAAGCTGTGATAACGAGAAGCAACAAATTGTAAGATGTCTCATAATTGGCAATGATACAAGTAGAGGGGGGGGAAGGAGCCTGAGCTTGTGCGGGAGGTTGAGAGGTACCGGCTAGATATAGTCGGGCTCACCTCCACGCACAGCCTGGGTTCCGGATCCCAACTCCTGGAGAGGGGCTGGACGCTCCATTTTTCTGGAGTTGCCCGCGGGGAGAGGCGGCGGGCTGGGGTGGGTTTGCTCATAGCCCCCCAGCTCAGCCGTCACGTGTTGGAGTTCACCCCGGTGAACGAGAGGGTCGCGTCCCTACGCCTTCGGGTCGGGGACAGGTCTCTCACCGTTGTCTCGGCCTACGGGCCCAACATCGGTGCAGAGTACCCGGCCTTCTTGGAGTCCCTGGGAGGGGTACTAGATGGTGCTCCGGCTGGGGACTCCATTGTTCTACTGGGGGACTTCAACGCCCACGTGGGTAACGACAGTGAGACCTGGGTGGGGGTGATGGGGAAGAACGGCCTCCCCGATCGGAACCCGAGTGGTGTTCTGTTATTGGACTTCTGTGCTAGTTACGGTTTGTCCATAACGAACACCATGTTCGAGCACAAGGATGTCCATAAGTGCACGTGGCACCAGGACACCCTAGGCAGGAGGTCGATGATCGACTTTGTAGTTGTGTCATCTGATCTCTGGCCGCGTGTCTCGGACACTCGGGTGAAGAGAGGGGCTGAGCTGTCAACCGATCACCACCTGGTGGTGAGCTGGATCCGCTGGCAGGGGAAGAAGCCGGTCAGGCCTGGCAGGCCCAAACGTGTTGTGAGGGTCTGTTGGGAACGTCTGGTGGATCCCTCTGTCAGTAGGGTCTTCAACTCCCACCTCCGGAAGAGCTTCAACCAGATTCCGAGGGAGGTAGGGGACATGGAGCCCGAGTGGACCATGTTCTCCTCCTCCATTGTCGATGCGGCTGCTCGTAGTTGTGGCCGTAAGGTCTCTGGTGCCTGTCGCGGCGGCAATCCCCGAACCCGGTGGTGGCGCCCGGAGGTAAGGGATGCCGTCAAGCTGAAGAAGGAGTCCTATCTGGCCTTGTTGGCTTGTGGGACTCCGGAGGCAGCTGAGAGGTACCGGCAGGCCAAGCGTGCTGCAGCTCGTGCAGTCGCAGAGGCAAAAACTCGGGTTTGGAAGGAGTTTGGAGAAGCCATGGAGGAGGACTATCGGTCGGCCTCGAAGAGATTCTGGCAAACCATCCGGCGCCTCAGGAAGGGGAAGCAGTGCTCCACCAACACTGTTTACAGTGTGGGTGGGGGGCTGCTGACCTCGACTGGGGATGTGGTCGGGTGGTGGAAGGAGTACTTCGAGGATCTCCTCAATCCCACCGTTACGTCTTCCGATGAGGAAGCAGAGGCTGGGGACTCGGAGGGGGGCTCGTCCATCACCCAGGCTGAAGTCACCGAGGTGGTTAGAAAGCTCCTCGGTGGCAAGGCCCCAGGGGTGGATGAGATTCGTCCTGAGTACCTTAAGTCTCTGGATGTTGTAGGGCTGTCTTGGCTGACACGTCTCTGCAACATCGCGTGGCGGTCGGGGACAGTGCCTCTGGATTGGCAGACCGGGGTGGTGGTCCCTCTCTTCAAGAAGGGGGGTCGGAGGGTGTGCTCCAATTACAGAGGGATCACACTCCTCAGCCTCCCTGGTAAGGTCTATTCCAGGGTGCTGGAGAGGAGGATTCGGCCGATAGTCGAACCTCGGATCCAGGAGGAACAATGCGGTTTTCGTCCCGGTCGTGGAACACTGGACCAGCTCTATACCCTTCATCGGGTGCTCGAGGGTTTGTGGGAGTTCGCCCAACCAGTCCACATGTGTTTTGTGGATCTGGAGAAAGCGTTCGACCGTGTCCCTCGTGGTGCCCTGTGGGGGGTGCTCCGGGAGTATGGGGTCCGGGGCCCTCTACTAAGGGCTGTCCGTTCCCTGTATGACTGCAGCAGGAGCTTGGTTCGCATTGCCGGCAGTAAGTCAGACCTGTTCCCGGTGCGTGTTGGTCTCCGGCAGGGCTGCCCTTTGTCACCGGTTCTGTTCATTACCTATATGGACAGAATTTCTAGGCGCAGCCAGGGGCCGGAGGGTGTCCGGTTTGGGAACCTCAGAATATCATCTCTGCTCTTTGCAGACGATGTTGTTCTGTTGGCTTCATCAAATCAGGACCTCCAGCGCGCACTGGGGCGGTTTGCAGCCGAGTGTGAAGCGGGCGGGATGAGGATCAGCACCTCCAAATCTGAGGCCATGGTTCTCCACCGGAAAAAGGTGGTTCTCCCGCTTCAGGTCGGTGGGGAGTCCTTGCCCCAAGTGGAGGAGTTCAAGTATCTCGGGGTCATGTTCACGAGTGAGGGACGGATGGAGCGTGAGATCGGTAGACGGATCGGTGCGGCGTCAGCAGTGATGCGGTCGCTGTATCGGACCGTTGTGGTGAAGAGGGAGCTGAGTCAGGGGGCGAAGCTCTCGATTTACCGATCGATCTACGTTCCCACCCTCACCTATGGTCATGAGATTTGGGTAATGACCGAAAGGACAAGATCGCGAATACAAGCGGCCGAAATGAGTTTCCTCCGCAGGGTGGCTGGGCGCACCCTCCGAGATCGGGTGAGGAGCTCAGTTACCCGGGAGGAGCTCGGACTCGAGCCGCTACTCCTCCACGTCGAAAGGAGCCAGCTGAGGTGGCTAGGGCATCTGTTCCGGATGCCTCCTGGTCGCCTCCCTCGGGAGGTGTTCCAGGCATGTCCCACTGGGAAGAGGCCTCGTGGAAGGCCCAGGACACGCTGGTGGGACTATGTCTCCGAGCTGGCCTGGTGTCGTCTCGGGGTCCCCCCAGAACAGCTGGAGGAGGTGTGCGTGGATCGGGAAGTCTGGGCATCTCTGCTGAGACTGCTGCCCCCGCGACCCGGCCCCGGATAAAGCGGAAGAAAATGGATGGATGGATGGACAAGTAGAGGCTTGGTGTTTGGCAACTTTCTGTCAAGTTTTAAATCTCTTTAGAAGTGGTGGAAGTTTACTCGTCGTTTTTTAAGATAAAATAAGATGAGCCTTTGGGCTTTTGGGCTTCGTGTCATCCTTGTTCTTTGGCACAAAACCTTTTTATTTAATTTATTGCACAGGAAACGATTACATAGCGGTTAGTGCTCATCCTTCACAGCTAGAAAGTCCCGGGTTTGATCCCGTATGAATAAAGTTTGCATGTTCTCGTCCGTCTGCCCCGGCTGCAGCTGTGGCTACAATATTAGCTTACCACCACCGAGTGTGGCGTGAATGAATGACAGTGTGGAGCTTTGAGAAACTTGGTAACACAGGCTTGTAAAGTGCAATACAAGTGTAAGCCATTAATATTATTATTTTTATTTTTATTCAAAATGCTTGTATTTTCCATTTGCTGTTCGGGGTGCAAACCAAGCTTGAGTGATGGTTGTTCTACTTCCTTAGTAGATTATTATTATTATTATTATTATCATCATTAACCTTGTGCTTTAAGTCAAACCTGAGTTAACACTGTTTTCCAGAAGGTTCCTGTTTTGTGTAAATTCTAAAGAACGAATGAGGCAAGAGTTGTTTCCTGATGACTCATTTAAACTTTGGAGGGACTAAGTTGCATTCGGGTTTGAGTTGATCTTCTGTGTGTGTGTTGCTGTTGGGAGTCGGGACAATGATCATGAGAGACCATAACTACACTTAATATTTGGTAAAAAACGTGAAGTGAAATTGCCCTCACACTATGTGGAGTAGTTTTCATAGAGTGATGAATTAAGTGAGCTCCTTCTAATTGTAAAATCTTACAGGCAGTTTCAAATGAATTTACAGCACTCCTCAGATTAACAGTCAGTACCATTGTACATTTTGTCAATGTCAACAAACATCTTTCAGTTTTTCATAATACGGGAGGAGATCTCTCAAAGGTGTGAGCTTTGTATTTTGAACTGTCTTTTGGAGCGTTTGTTGTCTGGGCTGTAACTGGATCTTTTCTGACGAGCTGTCCGTTCACATGACCGAAATGTGATCTGAACACATTTGGCAGAGCCCAGCTCTATTTGAGTCTCATGGGAAATCCAGGACAACAAGAGCCTCTAGGTCCTTGTAGCCTTTACTGTGTGCACAACTCTCCTGATAGACGTTTGGTGCTGTAGTTTCTGTGCTAAATAACCAATTTGCATCTGCAATAATCCAGTTTTTTCGCTTAGACACTGTTTTTTACTTTTGATGTATGTATCATCAGAAATGTATCATTTTGTACACCCCTTCAACGTTTAAATAAATTATGATCTATTCATATTTAAAAGGGATAGATAGAAGTATGGCGGTCCTACTTGACATGCGTAAGCGCATACTGCAGCGTCTGTTCTGGGAAAGAGCTTTAGGCCTTGGTCAAACCACAAATGTTTAACTTTTACACTATATCTTTATACTAATTAAGAATAAAGTTTGTTCCCACTGCCATAACTTTATAGACGATAAATAACACTTAATTACATGTATTCATTATTTGTTCTGCTTTTATTGATGGTTCAAAGATAACGTGTAGTATTTGTACAGTAGAAGCCCATTATTGACCTTGGCAATGCTGCTGTTTTTGTTGTCTTTGTTGTTAAATTTGACACCTTAACTAAACGCTGCTCTGTAACCTTTCTTGCTGTTAGATAGTCTGTGTTGTCTGAGCACAGAGCTGGGGGTGTGAGGCAGGAGCACACTGAGCGTAGCTCATGGAGCTGTCGGAGGCACACAGACTCTGAGCGCTTTCATCCAGGTTCTGCTCACTACACCCACAGCCTGTTGCCTGGATACCTCCTGCACCAGCCATACGGAGGTAGCCGTATTGTGGTAGCTATGGGAAAGGCATTGCTGGCTGACAGTAAAAGGCGCGTGTGATCGGAATACTGTGATCTCGCTTTGCAAAGGAAGTTGTGGAGGAGGGGCAGGGCCGGATCATGAACGCAGATTTACAGTAGAATATGCAGCTCAGCGTCATCCTCCAACAGAGATGTGTGCTGACCCCCAAAATGGAAATCCACCGGTATGTACCTGCTACGGCTACGGCCCTCTTAACCAGATGATGATTGTCTCCAGTCCACCTAGTAGCATGGACAGAGGAAGTTTGCAGGAGCTCCGGGGCACAGACTAATGCTATGTTTCGGTGCATTGTCATGAGGAGTGTTAGACGTTATGTTTCTTTCACTGGTCCAGGGTTCAAGATTGTGCTTCCCCCATCACTTTGAATGTTTTGATATGGGGAAATTGTTGCTGAAAGAGTTAGGACTCAGGTCAGGATCAAGCTTGCGAAACTGCTCATTTCAGTTGGGGGGGTCAGTCACCACTGTAGAGAATAATGCTAAATGCTTACGGTACATCAAATTGTACAGTAACTGAAGTATTTTTTCTTTCTTTTTTCCCCCGAAAGTCCTGGGTCCGGTATCAGTGTCGTTTCTGATACAAATCTCTATTTCCCAGTGCACAGACGGCTCAGGGCAAGGGTGATGCTATTTGACACTAATAGTTTTTTGTGTGTGATTTCTGCGCTCTGAGCCAGTGTGATACTCAAACATTATGGTGACTGTAGAGAGCCAAAAGGATGAGCTGCTTCATGTGTCTCTAAGCATTGTCTGTTTTTTATTTTTATTTATTTTTGTCTTTTTCAAGAATCTCTCTTAAACTTGACTCCTGACTGGTTTCTTTACCATTAAAAAAATTTCACAGAGAGGGAGGAAAGCTATGCAAATACAATGTTAACATGCATTCTCTATACAAAACGTCCCTGAACCTGAGACCTACTCGCTGTTAGTGCTAATTGAGCCACCGCAACACTTCTTCTGTTGCTTTTATGAACAAAACTATGTTTAATATTTTTGAAAATGTAGCAGCAGCCAACAAATAAAAAGTGGTTGTGGGTTTTAAGTTTGTTTTTGTTTTTTAAGAAGACCCTTTTAAGAATGGAACTGTTAAAGTATGAAACCCTAAGTTCACATACTCGGCCATCCGATATTTGGGTATTTTACAATATTGGCTATCGGCCAATCTAATGCAGATAAAAGCATATATCTGGAACCAAAAGTAATCGAAATATAGAAGTTAAAGTTGCGCTAAAAGCAATTGAGTGCTGATTGATTAGTGTTGTAAATATTTGTGATGTTAAAAATGGTTTTCTCTGAGCTCTTGTTGTCCACAAAGTGCAAACCACACTGACTTTATGAGACGTGTAGACTGCAGTTGTGTTTGCGTAAACGGGAATATACAGTGGTTTCTGTGAACGCCTGGTTGTTTACTCCGCTTGTATATCTGTTTCCAGACCCACTCTGCTCAATGTGCTTTCTGTCTAAGTGTAAACATCAGACCTTGGAGATGTGTCACTCATCAAGCCAAATTCATAGCAATGGGAACCTTTTCATCCTTTATCGGGGCGGATGCTTAAAGCTGAAGAGCATACTCCAGTCACTGTGGGGTTTCCATTTCAATGGCCAAAGCAATTATGTTGGTCCATCCATAGATATAGGGGAATATGATCTGTGTGAGTGGAGTTGTGTTTTTCAATCTTTATTTATTAAGGATAAGGTGCTTTATATTTATATTACAACAAAATGTATCCTCTGCATCTATACATTAAAAAGTAACTTGTAAGATATACTATAGTATATTGTTGATATGTTTACATCCCTGCTTGCCTGTGTCTGAACAGTGAACAGAGCATCTGCCAGGCGCGGGCGGCTGTCATGGTATACGACGATGCCAACAAGAAGTGGGTCCCTGCGGGAGGCTCGACCGGCTTCAGCAGAGTGCACATCTACCACCACACGGGAAACAATGCCTTTCGGGTGGTAGGCCGGAAGATACAGGACCACCAGGTCAGTGTCTGTTAACGTCACAAAATACATGTCAAAGGATGAGTTCAATGTTTCAATGCGATGTCACGAGACTGCATAACACATTAAGAAATGCATCTTAATCTACCAAATAATGCAATATCTACATTGCATGAATCAAAAACACCAAACACTAAACACTAAACCTCTGATTAGAGAGAGACCTTGTATTTGCTTGGTCGAGTCCTGGTTAAAGGTAATGTTAATCATATGTTTTGTTTTGTTTTGTTTTGTTTAAAAAAAGGCACAACTACAGCTGAACTTGGGTCGCCTTAAGTTGCATATGAAGACAGAAGCACAAGTTTCACTATGTCAGTCAGTCAGTCAATCAATCCATCAATCAATCAATCAGTCAGTCAGTCAGTCAATCAAACTTTATTACTTTATTTACACGCTTTTCATACCAAAAAGTATCACAAAGTGCTTTACAGATTACAACATTCAAAACAATATGCCTGGCACACCCTCCCATCCCCCCGAATATATACAATCGTGACTCACACACTCAAACTTTTACCCCACCGTCTTCACGCTCACGCACACGCACACAGAATAAAATAAATAGATATACAAGGCGGGGTACAGATGGACAAGTGTAGAAACCCCATTTGAGGAGCAGCAGTCTAGCCGCAGCTACAGGGCACTGACCCAAGATCGCCCAGAGGAGGCGCGGCAGGGACACCGCACCTTCACCTGAGCACCCACACAGCCACAGCCTATCACTGCTCCCGAGGCAGAGGGCCCCTTCAGAGGAAACACCAAGAGAGACTAAAAATATAAGAAACCATGTAAAAACACTCATAAGAGTTTAAAATACAGAAGTAAAAGCAATGAAGGAAGCTTTTACTTACTTTTTACTATTTTTAATATCATAAAATATTAACATAAATACATATATAAATAGTTAGTACTAAATTAATAAATATCAATTAAAAGCTAAGCTAAAAAGGTGAGTGAGCTTTAACCACTGAAGACCTGCACTAGCACCAATAAAGAGCTGGTGTTAGCCATAGGAACAAGCAACTTTAAGTGTGGGGTTTCCTCTGCTTTCTGATTGCAAAATCATTACAAGAACCAAAAAAACGTAAACAAACTTTTACATCATGTAAACTGTTTTTGTGATTGTTAATAAACTATTATTTGATTTGAACATAGACCTCATAGATAGAGGAGCAGATGAGAGCCCTAACTTTAGATTTTGATTTTTGTGATAAAGATTTTCCTTATTGTTTTAATGTAATAAACACAACTGATTTAAATGACTGTTATAATATTCAACATATTGAACGTTGCATTTGATCATACTATGCAGTTATTATAAATTAGTTACTGTGTGACGGTGTAGTCTTTGTCTTAACTGTTCAACCGATGGGAGAGAAGTCCTGTAGTTGAGGAGTGCATACATAATTCAGGACTAGTCCTTTATGAAAAAACAGGCAGAAGTTTCTCCTGTATTTCTATAAACCTAGACAATTATAGAGGTTACAATTGCAAGTAAAATGGACATGACAACATAGGTGAGCAAGGCACTTAACCAGTACCTTACTTGGCTCAACATGTTAACTTGGTTATGTGACTGATGTCGGAAAGGGGCAGAGGGCTGACTCTTCTCTGTCAGTGTGCCGCAGGGCGTCTGTGGTGGTACAGCAGAAGCTCAGTGTCAGAGTGACTTGGGCATGAAGGGAGAATGCATAAGCTGTTCTCCTTCTCCAGAAACAGGAGGACATGGATTATCTGCTCTCAGAGTACAGAGAAAAAGCAGAAAACATGAACAGCTTTGATTGAATGTTTTCTGTCTCTTGTGTGTTGACCAGGTGGTGATAAACTGTGCCATTCCTAAAGGTCTGAAATATAACCAGGCCACACAGACGTTCCACCAGTGGCGCGACGCCCGACAGGTTTACGGCCTCAACTTTGGAAGCAAAGAAGACGCCAATGTATTTGCCAGTGCCATGATGCATGCACTGGAGGTGCTTAACTCTCAGGACTCAGGTGAGTGCTGATTGCCTTCTCAATAACATCTTTAGAAGAGTTTTTGTGTCATATTATTATGTACACTATAGTGTACAGTATATTTTAAAAGTGTCTGTGTGACATTTCACTTTATTTTTAACTCTTTTAATTATTTTTAGATTTGACCTTATTTATTTGAGGGTAACAATAACTACAATCCTTGATGATGTGAGTCTGGTAGCTCCACCTTCTTCCCCCTGAAGAGCGTACAGTGTGTCTCTGAGAATGTGGGGTTGTCCTGGCCTGACCCGTGTACTGGGATGAGCCAGCAGCTTGGTGCTGAAAACAGAGGAATGTCAGGCTAACCACTTCACAGTCTGACTGTTCTGCTGCTCCATTTTTGTTAAATGGGTTTAACTGTGACTCTCACTAACCAAAAGCATCTGCCATTTGATAGCAGTTGTGTAGCAGCGCAATGACAAAGTGGTTAGCACATTCGCCTAGAAGGTCCCATGTTTGATTCCTTGGCGGGGTTGGCTGGTGCCTCTTTGGAGTTTGTGTGTTCCCTTCTGTCTGTGTTTGCTTTGGGTGTTACGGTTTTCCTTCCACTAAAGACATGCACAATAGGGTCCCCTGTTTAAGAGATTCTGAGAGACTGTGAGACTTTCCTGGTTAAATAAAGGTCAACTTGCAACTCTTTCTGAAGGTGAAGAAGACTGTTTGTTACAGACATGACATCTGTGGTTTAAAGTTGTGTAAGTGAGTGAACGCTCTATCACCTCAGTGCCTCACTGTGAGCAGACTTTGGCAAGAGCTCATTTACATGGAACTGAGCCTGCCCATGGACCCATTATAAAGGAGGATAATGAATGGCTTAATGGCCACAGACTTGGAATGGCTAACAGGATACTCAGCAGAGGCGTGAGTGTTGCCATTGGCCAATCAGAAGTTAGGAGAAACACACTGCAGCGCCTCACTGTTGACTAAATACAGCCACTGTTGTAAGATTAGATTGATCATGTTGTTAATGTGTGTTTATTCTTAACTTACGTGATGATACCGAGTTAAAGTACTGTTACTAAGCACAGATTGGTACACAACCTGTAAAATTACTTATGCAGTTAAAGAACGTACAGAAAGTTCGACAGAACTGTCTATATGCAGGCAGGCACGTAGGGTCCTCATCCACATGAAGCATCACCTGAGACGTTTTAGAAAACAAACGTTATTCATTTATTTAGTTACAAAGATGATTGGAGAGACCCATAATTCTGATTGTCCTTTTAATACTGTCTGTGTACGGTATTAAACTAAGCGAGAAGCAGTCCTGCCCTGTAGGAGATTTGCTCAGTGACCTGGCTCAGCTGCTCCACGAGGGAGCGCCATATTATTCAGATCACATCTGACAGCTGCGCGGAATTCATTTAAGTGCATATTGTGTCATTGTAATCACCGGAAACATTATTGAGGTCTAGTTCTCAACTGAACTACACTTTGGCAAAATAAATATGGGTTTTACTGTTCTGATTGCCCATTCTTTTTAACAGAAAAGAATAAATAATATGAAACTAAGTCATGTTTTTGAGGAGCTCGGAGGGTACATTTGTCTAAAGTTGTTGAACGCTTCTCTACTGTATTGTTCCAAACTGATCTTCTGGAGATACAGGTACACACATTCCTCATGAATGAGACAGTGGTCTGATCTTCTGCTCACTTCCTGCATGTGGCCGGTATTTTGAGTCTGGAGACAGAAAGTCGAGAAGGACAGTGCAGCTACACCTCTCCATCACTGCTGTGGCTGACAGGCGGACGTCCCATGGCCAGGGCTTGTCAGAATGTTATATGAGAGATGATGACATGAGTTTCAAATATGTGCTTAGAATAGTCTGAGATCTGCCTGGAAACATGGTGGGTTTCATGTAACATTACTATATTCTAGTATGTTTTATTTAAAGCCTGGTAATTTCACCTAGCAAGAACAATTTATTTAAAAAATAATCCTCTCGGTTGATTTAACTTTTAATTTAATTTTACTTGATTGACACATAAGATGACTCTTGGAATAGGAGAAGGTCATTTGTACTGTATTATGATAAGTTTAAAGTATGTTAATGTGTGCATTATGTCTATATTCAATTCAATTCAACTTTATTACGGACTTAAGGTCCAAAGAGACAGAGTGACATCATAAACAACACCAAAGTACAAAAAATTACACAGTCCCTTTAAAAATGAATCAAAGGAATTTTGGAAATTGCAAGAAAAGCTTTTAACTGAGGCGATAACTTATGTAGGTATAATACAGAAGGATATAGAACATTTTGGTTGTTTTATTTCTTTAAAATTATAACAGATAATAAGCCTAGTCTGCCATTTTCTAAAGTTAACTCTCTTGTGTTGTGGAAATAGAATTAAACTTAAACTATTAAATAAACTATTGTAGCTCGCTTCTCCAGAGTAATATTACATTTAAGAAGTTATGCATTTTACTTTTAATGCAACATTGTTTTTATTTTTCTATTTACATTTGAATGCTATGAAATAGATTCTTTGTTGTTTGTTGAAACCTTATTTTTAATGTCTCACAAAACAGTAAAATTTAACGCATGTTTTGTCCCGTAAAAAATAATTGCTCACTTGAATGTACCCTTTACAGGCCCCGCACTGCACAGACCGGGGGCGCAGGTCCAGAACGGCCCCACAGCAGAGGAGCTGGACCTCCACAGAAGGTAGGATATACTGCTAAAGATGTGAGAATAGCTCCGTGAGCTGGTCTTTTAGTGACACAATGATGTCCCTCATGTGACAGGTCAAGAAGGCATCCAGCCAAAGAACTTTATTTACTATAGTATGGTGACATCAAATTACTAATGACTGTGTATTTGTGCTGCTGCCAGTGAAACTGGGCCAAATCTGAGAGGGATCCTGTGCTACTTCCATCTGTTCCCCTCCAATCTGCTGTGCCATGCACGGAACTGTTAGCACAGAGGCTAGCTATGGGTAATATTCCCTCAAACTAACACACAAGCATACACAACTGGCATATACGCTGAAATAATTTAAAATAGCAGTTTATTTAGTTTGTAAATGGTAATTATTTGTAAATTTGTGCTTTTACTTAATTCTTAATAACAATTTTACAATATTTTAAAAGCTTTTTATTATTAGAGTTTGTATCCAGAATGTGCACCTCTTTCAAGAGCATAACATTTGTTAGATAAATAATATGCAGGGACTTCCTGAGTCGAGACACTGCTTGGAGATGGCTTCAAGACATAGAGTGAAGCTGTGAAACTAAAGCAAATCCCCTTACCATGGCCAACTCCAGAGTTGAAGAGAGTTCAGCTCCTCTTAAATTAAGAGTTGAGTTTCAGAGCCCAAGCTCCAAGTTGGCCTCGCCTCCAAAGAGCACCATCAAAGCACTGCCCACACCACCTGAAACTGTCGGTTTACATGTATCAAGATGGCGAAACGGAAAAAAGGGGCTTTGAATGTATTGCCATATTGAAATGAATTCTTGTCTTGTGCATTTCTAAATATGAAATTGTATGACAAGGCTTTCCTCATTCCCACATTCATGGCAACACTTCAACATAATGGCACAAGACCAAACTAATCATTCCCTCCAATCACAAGAGAGTAAAAAGTGCAGCTTAAACCAAAATAAGACAAGATTGGTTCTGGGCTAAGAACTATTTATGCACAATCTACTACCACTGTACCGTCTGTTTCAAATCCTCAAAGCAGTCCCTCAGCAGAAAATTCAGACATGGGCTAACTTTTTGACCCACGCGCCCCTTTTTCTCTTCTGCCACATTTCTACTGTGCTGGGCACTACGTTATTGGTGGGGTTGAAAATAAAAATCAAATAAAAAAAATTATGCTTTCTTGTTCTTGTGATAAACAGCCATATTGCAAGAGAAGCTTAATGTTAAGCTGGCTGGAGAAAAACGTGATGGCACAGGGAGAAAAGTAGTCACTATAGAGAGTGTAGCGCTACCCTGACAAACATGTAGGAGCAGCTGGAGCTGCTTGTGCCTTAAGTTCTTCATCTGACAAAAAAACATATGATGGTAGTTTTGTGGAGGTGATGTGTAAGGAAAGAATTTAAAATGCTGATGTTGGCACACCGACAATCTTTCCTCTAGGTTCAAATGTGGCTGAAGTGTGCACAATGGTGCCTCCTGGCCTGAATATCTGAAACCCTAAACCATTGGACGTGTGTGCTGTGCTGCTGGCTCAGCTCTGACCTGCCTGGGGTGTCTTGAACACAGACGTGAGTGAGAAACACTGTTGCCAAAAGCAGGACGAACATACAGTATGTGTATGTGGTGATACAGCTGGTGTCACCGCCTACGCTTGCCTAGCAACAGTTTCCTTGGCAACACTTGTCAAGACCCAAGTGCGACACCAGCTGAACAGCAGATCAGGAGGTTTTTACTGTAAGACAAATCCTGATGGAAATCCTGTTTATAGCTGGCACTGCACAAAAATGACCCACGTTCATCTTGGCGTGTCGAAATGGCTCAAGACGAAATGGAGTGAGTAACTGGTAGTGCATAAACTCAATACCCAAACACAATTACCTTGTTGACTCAAAAGTTTGGTAAAATTAGCTCCAGAAAGGGGAGAGCATGTCCATAAAAGGAACAAACGAGACCCATATTTAGTGTGAACATGACAAGGACAAAAAAAAGAAAAGTGTGCTCAAACGCAGCGTTTGGCCTAAAGTGTGCCTTACCTCACTGTACGGGAATGCTCTGTGGGGAATGTGAGTGGAGACAAAACCACTTCCATCCGCACACCTCAGCCACAGATCCTGCTATTTTTAGCTGATGTGGACACTTTGCATTCCTCAGGCTGCAGATCATAAAATTCCTGGAGTGTACAGTTTTTAAATTATGGAGAGTGTAGAGGGTGATTCACTTTATTATTCAACACTTATGAATAATGAGGTACAGGGTTGTGTTATGTCTGATATTCATTTAGATTTAAGTCTATTGTCAATTTAGCAGCATCCCACCTGGACGGGGCCTTTCTGTGGGAAGTTTGCATGTTTTCCCCCTGTCTGCGTAGGTTTCCTCCGGATACTCCAGTTTCCCTTACCAAAAAAAAAACATGTATAATAGGTGAATCCTCCAGCCGATAGTGACCATCAGCCTGGCTCCACATCTGGAGAGATGGGTCCCCAGGCGCGGCACTGCCATCACCCACTACCCCTTATGCGTTGCCTCAGCGGCATCGAAGAATGGGGGAAATGCAGAGGACAGATTTACCTTCAGGGACAATAAAATACACCTTAACCTTAATCACAAAATGGCAAAATACCACACTTGGCATGATAATGAAGACATTTTTCAAAAAGTTTGGAATGTCTGGACAGGTTTTTATGGTATAAATTGAGAGGTATATTAGTATAAGAGCTGAACTTTTAAACAAAGTAGTAGTGAGTAGCCATGTAGCATTAAAAGTACAGGTTCACTGTGCTGTGCTGAATGAGCAGAGAGCTGAGGCAGCGTGGGAACTAGGACAGAGGAGGGATTTCCTCTTCTTCAGTGTGATCTGTCTGTCCTGGGCTATTGGCTGGAGCTCCACTCCTGAATAAAGCAGTGTATTTCAGTTCCAAGTCTTGCAAGGCATCACATTATGCACTCACAGGCAATGACAATGTTCCCTCAGTGGCATAACTCTCACAATTTACACCATGATGGTGGACCACAACAGTAAACAGAAAACTCGGCAACAAAATCCTTTTGAGCGTGTTGCTTTGGGATAGAGAGGTTGGAATTTGTGGAGTGAGAGACGGGAGTGTGGGAAAATACAGAATATTCTTTGACCGCTGTCGTTTTAGGTCAAAATAAATGACTCTTTTGACAGAAAAAAAACTCTCAGTCCAGATGCTGCACTGATGTGATTGATCTCTGTGCTTTCTGCTCATTTGTTTCAACTTACATAATGACAACATGACACGTCAGTTTTCACTCTAGCTACCCTCTAGTGACATCTAGTGGCTATTTGACGGACCTTTTTTTCTTTTTCTTTTTTACTGTAAATGCATGTGATGGTAAATGTTCCACTGGATTCTTGAGTTTTGATGACAATAAGTGCCATTATAAAATCTGATGTGAATAAACCAAATATGAACGTTTTGGGTTTGAGCATCAAATAATAATAATTAAAAAATATATATTGTAAGTAATAGTAAAATGATACATTACAGAAACGGTGAGAACAAAGTCAGTGATCCAGTCTGTAAATTTCCAGATTTTTGACACGGGTATAAAGAAGAGCTTTAGGCTGCATCTCTTGCGCACAGATCTACTCTGGTCTGCCAATGCTACACTGGGCTCTACATCTATAGAATTGGAAGTAGCAATCAGTTTGTTGTTGTGCAAATGATTTTGTGTGTATTATTTTAGTGTGACTACATTATGTATCCTACATTCTTCTTCCAGGCAACTTCAGGAGCTGCAGAGGCAGAAGGAGTTAGAGCAGGAACGCCAGGAGAAGGAACGCTTGGAACGGGAACGCCAAGAGCGGGAACACCAGGAGCAAGAACGGGAACGCATGGAACGAGAGCGTGAGGAAATGGAACGGCAGGAGCAAGAACGACATGAGAAGGAGCGACAGGAGCAGGAACATTTGGAGCAGAGAAAGGCACAGGAGCAGAAGGAGGCACAGGAGCAGAAGGAGGCTGAGGTGATGGAGCAAGAGAGCGAACAGTTAGAGAGAGAGCAGCCTGAGTGGGACAGAGGGAGACGTGTCTCCAACACCGGTGAGTCCACACACATGTTCTACACTTAAGATGAGGATGTGACCACCAGTGCGAAACATGGCACACATTCAGAATCACTGCTTGATCCTGCAACTAATTTTATAAATGAAATGTTCAGCACATACAGTGCAGTTATCACGCTTTGACTAAAATCTTTCAGAGTAAAGATAATGGACAAGATTAGTATTCTTCATTCCTTTGTGAATGGCATTGTGGATCTGCTCATCTCATGTTTTTAGGAAATTGGACTTACACAATATCCAGGAGCGGGTGTTGTATCAAAGCATGTTTGCCATGTTTTTGAATGGGTGGAGGAGTAAAGCCCATCTGTTGCTGTTTGTTTAGTTATTTTTTTTATTTTTTCCCCAAAGTGTATTGTTTCAAGAAGAATAGCATAACAAATTAATTGTGCCGGTAAAACATTAGGCCAATTAAAAACAAAACAAAATATGAGCCAAAAAACGGCTCTGTTCCCTCTATTGCAGTGGTTTCCAACATGGGGCGGGGCACCTGGAATTGCAGAAGAGGGTCAGGTCATAAGAGCTATTATTTGAGCAAAACTATATGAGCTGTGGTTTTGGACTGTGGCACTCGGCCGGATTTGAGTTGGAGGGCTTCATTGGAAAAAGGTTGTGAACCACTGCTGTATTGGTTACTCTCAGCCAAAGTGTTTTGGGAAGATGCATGAAGACCTAATATTGGCAGTTTGCAACATATTTACATGTGTTACTAATACTTTGAAAGGAAATGTAATGTTATGCATTAACATGTTTTGATAAAACGGTGTTCTACATTATTTTACACATAATTAGATATTATTCCAGAGAGAGAGAAAAAAAAAGGTCTATGTCTGGGATGCTTGAATACTGTGTTTTATACATGGCTTTCCTTAAAAGTATTTTGTGTATCTTTGAAACCATAACAATTTTAGTGAATCTGCATGAGTCGATGAAAGTGATGGAATGGTTGGAGAAATATGAGTGTCAAAGCTCAACACCCTGTACAACCCAGTAGCATCCTCTGCAAATCTCCAGCCTAGAAATATCTGAGTTATCTAGCTCAAAGTGTTCATCTTCCACAGACAAGAACAAGCTTTGCATGTCTCTTGATTGGTCTGTTTTAATTGTTTATTCTGCATGTTTGGGAATGCATAATTGTGTTGCTTGTATCATTCTCGGTATAGACAGGTGTGCTGCTGCTGGGCCCAGTTTAAATGCTGCTCTGAAAGAGGTTAACATGTCCACCAACTGTAGCTTAACATACACACCTGAATAAAACTTTGTCAGGCTATGTGCTGGTTCTTCCTGCTTCATCTGCACCCTTCTCTTCTTTCTCCCTCCTTCACATCCATCTCTCCTCTCTATCGTGACCTGCCGTTTGATCCTCCTGTGTGCACTGTGCCTGCTTCCTTCTGTTTGTCTTTTCTTCCTGTTTCCTTACTGCCTTCCCTATCTGTTCTTGTTTTGTCCACCCTTGCCACATACAGCCCTTGAAAGCACCCCATACACTTCCACCCCTCAGGAATTCAGCCAGATGTCTATGCCATCTTCTTCCTCCACGCCCACGTACCCCAGCCCAGGTGCGCCTTCTCTAGTGACACCCCCCACGCCCCCGCTCCGGCACTCGGCTTCTCGATTTGCCACGTCACTTGGGTCAGCCTTCCACCCTGTTCTACCGCACTATGCCACTGTCCCCAGGCGACAACAGGCGGATGCACCTCCTGTACCCACACCTACACCCCCTCCGGCCAAGTCGTCCGTTTGGTCGTCCTGTAGCTTCACCCCTCTCCCCCCATCGCCCCCAGTCATGATTAGCAGCCCCCCTGGGAAAGCAGCTGGTCCTAGGCCACTCATCCCCATCGCCTCTCCGTCTCCTCTCACTCACAGGCCTCCTTCGCCATCCCCAAACGGGGCCCCAACATACCCTGCACCCTCCCCAGTCACCGTGCTCCATAGCCACACTCCCATGGGTCCGACCTGCCCAACCCCACCACCACCCACCCCGCCACCCGTTCATCCCTTGCCGTTCCCCTCGTCCTTCTCGTCTGCCCCCTCCTCACCGCAGGCTCCTGGTTTGCCCTCTGCCTCCACAGCGCCCCCTGCTGCAGCTGCGGATTACTTGTCCTCGGGCCAGGCAGGAGACCACAGCCCGGACAGCCATCCTCGAGGGGCGTCATCACGGCCCCAGGGTAAGACATCCAAAGGTTTCACTGAATTCACACACTGTCCTGTCACACAGTGCTGTCCGTTCCTATTAGCCCCTCTCTCAAAGATACACATAAAACAAGTTAAATCTGTTTCATGTTTAGAGTTACAGCCGGGAAAGTCCAGAATTGAGGTCTTTGGGTCAGAGAGTCTGTAACTGACACTTGCCTCCAATATCAGTCAAGGGCACTGGAACATACTTTGAAAATGGAAAATTCAGCACATTTGTCATCCCAAAAAGGACTATATATGAATTAAATTGTAGTTTGCTTCATAAATGTGGATATCACCACTATCGTTGGGACCTGGCTAACATTCCTCATGAGAGACATGGGACACATCGTCTATGGACTCACTAACATGAATGTTGCTTATGACTTCCATAAGCATGCATCTCTGTCTGCTTGCTGCTCAAGTGGCTGTGTTATTTTTTTTCAGGACATAAACGGTGGCTTTATGTCGAGCATGATCTTTGTTTAAAGATGATCAGTGGTTTGAGACATCTATCATAAATGACTTGTCCAGCGTCCATTTGTAAAAGAAAAAAAAAGTCTAGTTTTATAACTAGTTTAGTTCTATTTATATATATTAAAGGGGCTGTGAACAAATGCGTGGTAGTTAGTCTGCATGCATATCCTGTACATTGGAGTATCCAATGTACAGAATATGACTGCATATTATGGACATAATGCACATTAATGATTGTTTTGTCATATTAATGTGCAGAAAATCAGAGTGTAGCTGAGTGATTGATAGGGCATTGGAACAAAAAAAGATGGGGCCAAATATATGTCTGTCTCATTGAACTTTGCAATGTGATCAAAATCTGTATATTGTTCTGCTCTTTCATCTATCACTTGACTGTGTTTTGCATGCAGTAGTAGGTCTTTGAAATTTATGGAACTATGTTATGTTTTCAAATAAAAAAATGGGATTGAGGCACTTCAATCAAAGTGGAGAATTTATTAATGCCTTACGCCAATGCGTTTCAACTCAAAAGAGATTTCATCAGGGCATGTGAATACAACAGGTGCATGATCACCTTTTAAATTGGTAGGTCATGTGACCAAATTGATCATGTAACAAACGTTTCATATAAAAACACAATTGATATAAAGACACAATTGCAATAAGCAGAAGATCATATGCAGTGGTGGTAGACCAGGCTGATCAAAACTACATGAACAATAAAAACAGTTTAGTGTAAAATCACAGATAAGGTGCATCTTTATGAGAATAATCAAACCTTTACAAAAAAAAAAAGGTTTGGTGTGGTATAACACACCAGAGAAATAAGTAAAAAGTAAAAAAAGCAGCAGCATCAAAACACCCCAGCTAACAGCAGCTTTATGTATGTTGAAAGATATTTAAAGAAATGGTAGGAAATCAATCTCCTCGTTAAGACCCGGTGGATGTTATGTTTTGTTTGAGTATCAGAGCCACTTTTAAACTCCTGAATAGTATAAGAAAGTTTTTTGAAGTTCATGTCAAACCATTGTCTCTCTCTGTGCCCCCACACTCTTCCTCAGACTCCACCCCCGGCCTGAGTGCACCCACACCCCCTCCCCCACTCCCACCCGGCTCCACTGTGACTAGCCCGTCCATGACTCCTACAGTTCCACTAGGACAGCCACTCCCACCCCCACCGCCGCCGCTTCCCCCCACCCTTTCCCCCGGAGTGGCACCTGTCCCACCAGGCCCACCTCCTCCACCAGGAGTTCCACCCCCTCCACCTGCCCCTCCTCTACCCGCTGGGCTATTCAGTCCTACAGAGGATCGCCCACTTTCAGGACTAGCTGCTGCTCTTGCCGGAGCTAAGCTTCGAAAAGTGCCACGGGTGAGTATACAGTGTAGACTCCGTTACGTATCATTGACTGGGCTTTTTCCAGAAGGTCATGTCCCTTATATGCATCATTGTCTGTACAGAGCGATGAGGCGGGGTTGGCTTTGGCTATCACTTTGCCAGGTGCCAAAACTGGAAATGGGCACCTTCCTGGAGGAGGCGGTCTGATGGAGGAGATGAGCGCTTTACTAGCAAGAAGGTACTTCAATACTCGGCACAGTAAAACTTTAATTAAAGTAAAACAATTTTTCTCTTTTGTGTGTGCTTTTGCAGAAGAAGAATTGCAGAAAAGGGCTCGTCGCCTGAACCCGACCAGAGATCAGTAAGCTGGATGTCACTCTCAAGTACTTGTGTTGGCTTCAGTTTGCCGATTTGTGTCCTCAAAGCAATGGCATATGATTTCAGAGAGAGAATGTTTTCTATAAACATCTTTCAGACCTGGTTATTTTAACTATAATTATATATACAATACAACTTGGCTTCATAGGCCAAATAGTTTTTAAATTCTCACATTGTCCACCATTTGTTTCTTCTGGTATTTCACCAGCATACACCTTTGCTGCTTTGCTTTGCGATTGTTTGTATGTTGATGTCTGGGCCTTTCCTGCCCTAGTTTTTTTGGGGAAAAGAGAGCTATCCGTGGGCCTCAACGACTTACCTGGGGTGTTTATACTGTATGTTCTACTGCATTTTCCTTGTTCAAATGTTTCTGCATAAACTTTCTGCACGGTAGCACAGCGGATAGCGCTCGTGCTTCACAGCAAGAAGGTCCCGGGTTCGATCCCCGGGTGGGGCTTTTCTGTGTGGAGTTTGCATGTTCTCCCCATGTCTGGGCATGGGTTTCTTCCGGGTACTCCGGGTTCCCCTACCACTAAAAACATGTACAATAGGCCAGGATTAGTGAGAAGGGGAGTGTGGGACAATGGATGAAAATTAGCCCATGTATGTTCATTAACGTGCACTGTCCCGACCAAATAAACCAATAAATAAATACATTTTAAATGAACTATATAGTTATGTGCGGACATTTGATTCAAAGATTGTGACCTAAGCTGATTTGTTCTGTTTGTGTGACCAACAGGATGAGGGCGACCCAAACACAACACCGAAAGTGTCTGCCTGTAGCACTCCAGGTGAGTGGGTTATACTATTTTTATCAAAAATCCCCTTTCGTAGACAGTAGACATAATCGCTATCCTAATCTGATTTGGGTTTTGTCCAGATATGCCCAGGAAACCATGGGAAAGAGCAAACACCATGAATGGTAGCAAATCTCCAGTAATCGGAAGGTAATATATGAATTGTTTCATTAAGATGTTTTTATTAGACACCTTCTAAAGTAGCATTATGCTGTTATGCCTGCATCATTTGACTGCACCCCTTAAACGCACTAACTTATATTATGTATAAGTACTGTAGCTATTAAAGGCCCTATACTTGATTATTTTTGGTTAAAAGCAATGAAAGAGAGCACAAGTAAATTATATTGTTAGTAGTGGTCTAAACTCATTCTTAGCTTTCCTAACATATTTTTAACATCTCAATTCTTAACAGGGCATTTCACTACTGACAGGGGCCTAAATGCTTTGTAAGTAGATGCACAGTTCCCCCCCCCCCCCCCCCACTATTTTCTTTGTTTACAATATACCGAAGGAGGAATAAGCTAATTTAGTTTCACTATTAGAAAAAAAAAAAAAAAATCACGTATAGGGCCTTTAAGTTAAGTGTTAATAATAAGTTAACAACATTCTAATATAATTTTACATGAATGACGGGGCCTATACATTTCTATGGGCGTATCACTGTTTTTGAAAGAAATAACCAAATAAACGAAACAAATATATAAATAAAAAAACTTTAAATGTTGAACATGCCCTAGGAAACTAAAACAGTATTGTGGAAATTTTAGAGGACAATAACAGATATTTGATCTTTGTTGTGTATAGAAATGTGATGAGTCAAAAAGTCTTGACGCTAAAGATAGTTATTGGAAGTTATGAATATTGCTGCATGTGCTCCTCTCATGCCTTTGCTCTTCTCACACTCACCTATCAGTTACATTCAGAGTCCGCCCAGCTCGGCCTAGCTACACTTGTCCTGGCACTGCATTATCACTGTAGCGCCAGAGGATACGATGATAAGACCAGCACTGAACTCACAACATGTAATAACAATTTAACACATTATAATTCTGTTTATTTGTGTAAGGCCATTAGTTGGTTTTAGTAGTTTTGGGTTTGGTTGATAATACAACAGTAAAAGTCTTTGCTAAAAGCTGGCCTGCGAACAATGATGTTACATTCCAACATACCAAGTAATATTCTCAAGTAAAGTGAAAATGCAGTTATTGACGTATTCTTTCATCATTCATATAATTATGCATATTGTCCCTTTAGCTTTTTTTACTCTCGTGAACCTTTTGAAAGATTTTTCCATCCGTTATTTTAGCTCTTGTGTTATTGAAAATAATGATTGTGACAATGTTGACCACTTGGGGGCAGTGTTCAACAATAGTAGGTAGGCTACTGTCTGAACAGACCGTCACCGTTATATCTACAGATGGGCTCAAAAGTTTACATACCCTAGAATTTTTTATTTTTTTGACTATTTTTCAGAGAATATGAATGATACTGGTTGTGAGAAGCCATTTATGGTCACACAACTGAGTTTGTTCTTTTTAAATCATGATGACAAAAGAAACTACCAAAGTGACCCTGATCAAAAGTTTACATACCCTTGTGCACACAAGTGGACACAAACGGGTTTCAAAGGCTACTAAAGGTAAGCATCCCCACCTGTGACCTGTGTTTGTAATAATTGTGTGTGTATAAAAGGTCAGTGAGTTTTTGGGCTTCTGACAGACCCTGCATCTTTCATCCAGTGCTGCACTGGTGTTCCTGAGGGAAGCAAAAGAATTGTCATATGATCTGCGAGAAAAGGTAGTTGAACTGTATAAAATGGGAAAGGGATATAAAAAGATATCCAAGGTACTGAGAGTATCAATCAGCAGTGATACTCCAATTAAGAAGTGGATAATGTGGGATTCTGTTGAAACCAAACTGCAGTCTGATCAATGAAACATTTCAGCAACAACTGGCAGGAAAATTGTGGATGAAAAGAAAAACCAAGCGATAACTTCAACTGAAATAGAGGACGAAAAAAAAAGTGGTGTAGTCGTTTCAAGATGCACAATAAGGAGGCACTTGATGAAACAATGTCATTTGGAATGATGAAACCAAAATGGGACTTTTTGGCCATAACCATAAATGTTACATTTGGAGGAGTCAGCCAGGCCTGTGATGAACGGTGCACCATTCCTACAGTGAAACACGGGGGTGGATCAATCACTCAATCAATCAATCACTCAATCAATGGTTTTGTATAGCCCAATATCACAACAGGAGTTGCCTCATAGGGCTGCACCGAACATTAAGGCAATAAAACAGAGCAGTAAATAAGACAATGTAAAGTTCAGGCGAATTAAGTATCCAGGCAAACATAATGTCCAAATAAGCGTCAGCAGTGGGTGGCGACGAGCGGCGCGGGAAAAACTCGAAAACCTGGTAGGAGAAACGAGAAACCTTGGGGAGAGATCCACTCAAATGGACGAACAGGCTATAGAGACCCAGGGCCGATTGGAGCCCCTCAGCAGACAAGCCAAGACCGTCCAGTCCTTGTTGTCAAATCAGTAGGCAGGGTTCCTCTGTTCAGCCGGGTTCCTCCGTTCGTTCTAGACAGGCACTACCGGGGACAAAGTCTGCAGTAAGAAGAAGAAGAAGAAGAGGATAGCGCTCAGTGTACCGTACTTCCCACAGCAGTGTTTCTTCTAAGGCAGCTGTACTTCAGGCTGTGGGTTAGAGCTTTACCTAACTGACCTGATCATAAGCTAATTCGAAGAGGTATGTTTTGAGCCTAGTCTTAAATGTAGGGACTGTTTCTGCTTCTTAAACGTGAGCTGGGAGTTTATTCCATAAAACTGGAGCTTAGAGCTAAAGGCTCTTCCTCCTACAGTGATTTTGGAGACCCGAGGAATCACTAGCAGCCCTGAGTTTTGAGAGCGGAGAGCTCTGGTTGGCCGATATGGAACGATAACGTCTTGGAGATAGAGCGGAGCCAAACCCTTTATGGCTTTAAATGTGAGGAGCAGGATTTTAAATTTTATTCTAAACTCAACAGGAAGCCAATGGAGAGACTTTAGCACAGGTGTAATGTGTTCTCTTCTCTTTGTACGCGTTAACAATCTTGCAGCTGCATTTTGAACTAATTGAAAACTTTTTAGGGAACTTTTAGGACACACTGCTAGCAGGCAGTTACAGTAGTCCAGCCTTGAGGAAACAAATGCATGAATAAGTTTTTCTGTATCACTCTTAGGTAGGATGTTTCGTATTTTAGCAATGTTGCGCAGGTGAAAGAACGCAATTTTACAAGCCTGGTTTATATGTGTTTTAAAAGAGAGGTCTTGGTCAAACAGAACTTTTTTTGTTACTGTAGAGCTTGTCAATACGCTGACAATATCCAGGGAGATGATCTGCTGAGATAAAGACTCTCCGTTTTTGAGGACCTAATATAATAACCTCGGTTTTATCAGGGTTAAGGTGGAGGTAATTTACAGTCATCCAGGTCTTAACGGCTTTTACACAGGAACTAAGCGTATCTAATTTATCTGTCTGACTTGGTTTCATTGATAAGTACAGCTGTGTGTCGTCCGCGTAACAGTGAAAATGTATATTGTGATTTCGGATTATGTTATCTAATGGAAGCATGTACAATATAAATAAAATTGGCCCGAGCACTGAACCCTGTGGCACCCCATAGCACACTTTGGAACACGGTGAAGACTGTTGGTTTACATCAACAAATTGGTGCCTATCAGATAAGTAAGATTTAAACCAAGAGAGGGCTGTTCCCCTGATGCCTACGTCAGTTTCTAACCTCTGCAGGAGAATATTGTGGTCGATTGTGTCAAAGGCTGCACTGAGGTCTAACAGAACCAGGACTGAAGCTAGTCCGGCGTCAGCTGCTAATAACAGGTCGTTGGTAACTTTGATTTGACTAAGGCGGTCTTAGTGCTATGATAAGTTCTGTACCCTGACTGAAATTTTTCAAATAAACTATTGTCCTGTAGGTGGCGGAAAAGCTGCTTAGCCACTACTTTTTCAAGGACTTTTCAAATGAAAGGCAGATTAGATATGGGCCTATAGTTTGCTAAAATATCAGGATCGAGATTGAGTTTTTTCAAAAGTGGTTTGATAACAGCATATTTAAAGGATTTTGGCACATACCCATTTTCTAAAGACGAGTTAATTATTTTCAATATGGTATCTGAGATTTCAGGTGTAATTTCTTCGAGGAGTTTAATTGGAATTGGATCTAGAAGACAAGTTGACGGTTTTGAGAACATAATGATAATACCTCAGCCTCATCTACAGTTATGAACCTGTCTAAGACTTCGAAAGGAGACAATGATTCTACAGCTAGATTTTGATCAGAACAAGACAAGGGAAGCTTATCATTTATTTTATCTTTAATGGTTGGGATTTTATCATTAAATAATTTAAGGAAGTCGTCGCAGCTAAGGGCATCAGGAATGGAAGGTTCTACTGCGCTGTGACTGTTTGTTAGCCGGGCCACCGTGTTATAAATTAAATGGGGGTTATTTTTATTTACTTCAATTAATGAAGAGTAGTCATTTGTTTTTGCTTTCCTCATGGCTTGCTTATAGGCGAGTAGGCAATTTTTCCAAGATCTAAGAGATTTCTCTGCGGTAGAATTGCGCCATAACCGTTCTAGTTTGCGAGTCTTTCGCTTAAGCGCACGTGTTTCTGCGTTGAACCAGGGAGCGACGCACCTTGGCCGAACAACTTTCTGTTTCAGTGGAGCCGCTACATCAAGGGCTGTTTTTAGTGTGAGCATAACGCTGTCGACAAACTGATCACTTTTATTTAAATCAATAAGCGAGCTATTCTCTGTAGACATAATATTAAAGACTGGCTGGATAATTTCTTTAAACTTTAACACAGCTTCATCGGATAGTGTCCGTTTTAATTTAATTTTATACTGTGGATTAGTATAATCTTCGATTAGGAACTTGAATGTAATTAGAAAATGGTCAGAAAGCGCGGGATTCTGAGGGAGAACGTTTAGGTCGCTAATTTCAATCCCATATGTTAAAACCAGATCAAGGGTGTGTTTATGACAGTGAGTAGTAGGGCAGGGCGATATGGCCTAAAATCTATATCATGATATGAAAAAATAAATATCACGATGACGATATAATTGACAATGGACGAATTACTTCGCCTTACGCGTATTGGGAGGATTCATTCAGTGATTTTTTTTTTTTTTTTTTACGGCATAATTGTCTTCCAAATATGATCTACTCAAGCAGTTTACATCCTTCATTTCATTTTACTTTTTCAGCACTTGTGTCCGTGTTCTACAGTCACCGTTTATGCTGCTCTGATGGAGCAGAGCGTAACATAAATTATATTGTGTCCACAACGATATAAAAAATTACAACGATATCAAAACATTATATGACGATAACGATATGCGATACGATATGGCCCAGCCCTAGTGAGTAGGTTTATTCACGTTTTGTGTATGCCATCCCTGCGCATGAGCTTGGGCTTTTCCCAAAAGGCGCTCCAATTATTGACATATCTAACATCCTTTTGCTCGTACCATCTAGACAACCAGCAGTTAAATGATTATCATTGACCAAATTGGCAGAGGACTAGAGTATATTATGGTATCTGACATCGGCTTAGCCAATTCACATACTGCGCCTACTTGCAATTTGAACCGCCTCCCTCCCTGCTTTAAGCGCCTATGGTTACCTTCGATGTCCCCAACTCTGGCCCCCGGATAACACCTAACCAGAGCTGCTGGGATCTTCACGTCCCTAACTATGGAGCTTCCAATCACCAGAGTATCAGGTTCTGCCGGTGTGGCGCTGAGGGGAGAAAACCTGTTCTGGACGTGAAGAGTTTGGTGCGTTACGGGTGTGCGCTTAGCACTTCCCCCTCCCCGAACAGTCACAAATCCGTCCTGATCTTGTCCCGCTGCGGGGCTAGCCTCAGCCTGACTAACCTCTCTAACACTGTTGGAGCGGACTGCGGTCCCTGCCACTGTCTGACTGTAGCTAACACTAGCCTTCACTAAAACTCGGGACAGCCGCTCCTCTAACTGATGACCACTGATGTTTTGGGGATGAACGCAGCATGTTATTAAAGAATACTGGAGGAAAAGTGTCACTTATCAGCCTGGAAGCTGCGCATGGGACGTATTTGGACGTCATGTCATCCTCTCATTGGCTACAGCAGAATAAAGTGAAGGTTCTGGAGTGGCCATCTCAGTCTCCTGACCTCAATATCATTGAGCCACTCTGGGGAGATCTCAAACGTGCAGTTCATGCAAGACAGTCCAGGAATTTACAGAACTGGAGGTTCTGTAAATTTTTGCCTAAAAGAATGGCCAGTTTTACCATCCGAGGAAATAAAGAGGCCCATCCACATCTACCACAAAATAATCCAAGCTGTCATTGATGTTAAAGGGGGCAATAACATAGTATACTTTTCATTTTGGTATATTTTTTATTATGATTTAAAAAGAGTGACTTCAGTTGTTTGACTATTAACTAATTGTGGAAAAAAAGTTTTTGTGTTATCATTCATATTCTCTGAAAAATCTCTATCTCTCTAAATTGATCACACCATGTGGGTAGGTCAATTTCAATCATCAACATGTTTTTTGCTATATCCGTACATACCAATGAGGCGTAAAGTATGACACACACAGTCAGCCACACATTCACAACACAAAAGCAGATTTGTTATTCTCAGCCATATATAATAGGTATGTTGGATTTCAGTTATAAGTAGTTCTTCAAAACAACTTTACTACAGTAGAAGTAAAATCAGCACAATGTGATTACAAACTACACTGGTGGGAAAATGCTACCAGTATCTTTGCTACCATGTGAGCTGTTGTTTGCTCCAAGCCTCTCATCTCCCTTATGTGCCCTGTGTGTTCACAGACCCAAGTCCACGCCCACAGCTTCCCTAAGTGCCAACGGAGTCCCAACAGAGGCAATAGACTACGACAGACTGAAACAGGTGACTTCCTGCAAACTGTCTTCAGTAGGGGTGTAACGGTTCAGCTATCTCAAGGTTCGGTACGTTCACGGTGCAGGACCCGCGGTTCGGTGCATCACGGTGCAAGGGCGATATAATTGGCTAATAAGTCAGTTTTTGAAATAAAATAGCCTATAAATGTTCATTATTAGGCTTTTTTTTTGTAATTTCAGAAATACATTTTTAAAAAAATTCAAATTTTTTAAAGCTGCTTTACAGTAAAATGTGCCCCTGGGCTTACAATACAAAACAAAATAAAAATATTGTGCTTTAAAGTTAAAGAAAACACAAAAAAAGAAAAAAGCAGCTCAGTGGGCCATGTGCTCATTATGTGATAAGCTTCAGTTTCGTTTTCAACACGGCAGCTAAAACAACAGCGCATTTGATTTGAGGCTTGTGTTTGGGTTGTTCCTGGCTGATATTCTGCTTGTACTTTTTTGGAAACAAAGCATTTGATGCGGATTATGACCAAGATTGCATCTTGCGCATTTTCCTGCGCCACCATAGCGCACTGGATCTATACTTTCCCGCAGCCTGCCGTGGCCATCAGCAGGAGAAACTTTTGCAAATGCACGCGGATTTCATTTGTTTTTGGAATTTGTAACTTTGCCTGCAGCCTCCAGTTTAGCGATAAGTGATGATGACACACATGCGCTATGTTTACGTGCACGTACATGCGTCTGACACGGAGCTTAAATATTAAGAAATGTTGACTAAAACTTGACTAAAAAAGAAAGAAAAAAATCGGGTCTAGGACATTTAACTTTTGAAAAGATGGGCTGAGTTTGGTGCAAATCATTGCTGACACTGTCCTTGGCATTATGTTTACGTGTCTATGGTACTAATCCCATCTTTACTGAAATACAGATTTGATGTGTTTTTTATATTGTAGGATATCCTGGATGAGATGAGAAAGGAATTATCCAAGCTTAAAGAAGAGCTCATTGATGGTATTAAGTTTACTGCTCTTTTAAGCCACACTGATCAAGCATACTTGACAAAAAGGTTACTAGCCCAGTTATTAAAGATACTTTAAATGTACTAATTTATTCTTTTCAGCAATCAGGGAGGAGCTTGGAAGATCCAGCACGGCATGAAGAGCCACACATGGCACTGTTCCTGTTTCAGCAGTGGAGGTGGAGGCAGAGGAAGCACACCGCCGGGGGAGGAAACGGCTCCACTGCACACCTTTTTCCATCATGACGGCGAAGTGGCATTTGTGTGTGTGGCCACTGTAAAACTTGTCTTCCTTCAATACTATCCTAACCTGAATATGTACAGAAAAGAGAAAACTTATCAGCAAACCAAGTATAGGCCATAACAAGTAGCTCAATAATAATTTTGTTTTTTACTACAGAGCTCTTTGCTCTAAATACGGTATTAAGTGGACACAATAAGTTGAGCTGTCCGTAAAGCACTCTACCAAACCTCTCTGTTCAAAACTGAGTAGAGCTTCTGTCCCCCTTTTCCTGGTCATACTTCATTTTCAAGACTCAGCCACGAAAATTTCCGATCAGCAATAAGTGTAGCATTTTGTCAAGAGTGCGAGACCTTTCCATATTTGACATGAAAGATTCGAGTGACGTTGCTGCATGTTTCTCTTATCAGTCCAAGGATCACATGAAATATCAGTGAAGTGGATATAACCCGGACATGAAAGAGGATTGTGCCATTGACATTTTCTCTTACTCAGTCTTTTTCCTCTTGTAAATCCTGTGTGGGAACAGCTCAAACTGAACCTTTTGGGGGAGGCATATGTCTGTAGCCAGAAATGTGGTAGCTTTTGATTTTACGTATTATTTTGTGCAGCCACCTCGTTCGGTATAAAGAGCATATTGAAGTATACAGATCAAAAGAACAAGTTTTAAGGAAGGAAATGGAGGTTAACAGTCCCAGCCATCTGGTGCACTGTTGAGCTCTATTGGACTACTCAGTTTGAACAATGAATTTGTATTTCAAACGAAATTTTATATAACTAATATTTGGCCAAAGAACTCTGACTCAGAAAGCTGAATGTCTAAATGATCAATATCAGCTCATAGGGCTCAAATGACTCAAATGTTGTAGGTCTCAAGGGAAAAGTTATTGTTTACCTGTAGCCACAAATACTTTACGCTACAGTATTCATATGTGCCTCACCTCCAGATCGTTACAAAGACAATCAACAATGACGGACTTAAGGCGACTTAAGGCGTTTAGTGGCAACGAAAGAAGCACACTATTGTAGATGGATCAAATCAATGCTGTTGAACATTTTGCACCTCTAAGAAAACCACAATACATTCATTTTATATTTTAGCAGTTCTGTAATAGTCTGAATATACTGAATATTCATGGTTTGGCAGGGATGTGGCCAGGCATAGGCCACCCCACTTAAAGGGGCTGAGGCAGTATATTGGGGGTAATCTCAATTTGATTTGACATTTGAAATATCTACATTCTACTACAATTATGACGAATGACCATAATCTTAACACAAAAATAAACATGAGGTCATCAGAATGCTGACAATTATAAGTGAACACATAAAAGATTGCTTCAAGCCTCATGAACATGGCCCAGTCACATGTGCCACCTTTGCAAAACTTAAAGCCCTCCCGTAGGCCACCTCAATAAAAAAAAAAAGTCTAGACACACCCCTGTTTTGAATGTAATTTTTAGAAAGTATTTTATGACAGTATTTGAACACATATACATGCTTCAAAACTTTCAGGACAATCCACTCGGCAACACGTCCCTCAGGGCAGTTGCTGCCTCATGAATCTTGCTGCTACGGCCGTCCCATCTCTCAAAACTAGCCTTTGTTTTTCATGTTTTTGTTTTCTATTTTTTAACAGTTGATCAGCGGAAAGTGAAGGTCTGTATGTCCTCGTTCTGGGGTGGTTGTGAAATAATGTAAATTGATGGTGCCTTGAACTGAAGTCACGTTTAATATGTTAGAGATACAAATATGAGTAACTACTGGGGAGACACATGCTGTTGTTTTTTATTCACCACTCCATTCTGTTTCACATCAATTGTTTTCTTTCTTATGTCTTTGGTGTTGAGGGGACTTTTTCCAAATACACACTAAATACTCAAAATCAGACTGGTTTAATGTAGCTTTTCTGTCTAGTTTTTGATTTACATATAATAAATGATGGAGGATGTTTCCATGTTGCCTTTCTCTGGACGGTGCAGTTTGCCTCAAGTGTTTGAGCTCAGTCAATTATGGCATTTATTTGATTATGTTGTTCTCACGTGAATTAGTTCTTTCTTACATGCTAACCTATTGTTTTGTTTCAGCCAATTCAATAAAGTTACAATACAAACGTATCGTATTTTCGGTTTTGCCTATCCAATTACATTATGCCATTGAACAGTCTCTTATGATAAATCATTGTTATGGCCGGTTTTATCATATTGGCTTACCATTTTATCATACGGTACTTTTTACTTATAGCTACTTGAGTTAAAAAGGGTTACTCATTCCACTGAGTAAATATTAAGTGGCAAAAGTCTCATATTGAATTAAATAGATGTAGTTCTTGTTTACGTGTACAGTATTCTTCAAAATTATATTTTTTAACATCTATTTTATGGCATGTCTTTTGGAAATATTACAATTTCTTTCCACTTTATTCTATGTTTTATTTCTCACGATGTCTTTACTGAAACCTAAAAACTACTTCAACTTGAGTAAAGTATCTACTCTTCCTTGAGTAGCCCTAACATTTTGGCTACTGTACCACATTTGAAAATATATAACTCTCCCTATTGTAAAGTCCAGTTCTGGGAGTGACCACAATTTATTATCATGTGATGCCCAAAAACATGCATCCATTTCATAAATAAGGAGAGTTGATAATATAGTATATACGGTAAAGAGGTTGGCTGGATGTTGCAAAAACTAAACGGAGGAGCTCAGTGCAGAGTGCAGTGCGGACATTGAAGTAAATTAAAGAGTGCGGAGGATACGGTGACATTTCCTGTGGGTGGAGCGCATTCTATCAGCATCTGCAGTTCATTTGAGGTTTCGTTCGCAGCCAAAGCTGAGCCATATACTCTTCTAAAGTTACAAGAGAGGAAATTAAACACATTCAGTGGCTTTATTTGCTAAATATTGTTCAGTGCAACCTTAATTGTGTTCATTTCAAAATAGCCAATCAATCGCAGTGCTCCTAACTTACGCCTGTAGATTGTTTTTAGTTTCTGTATCTGCACCATTGAAGTAAATTAGATCTGCACTAAACAAAGTAATCGTGATGACGACACCGTTCAGTTAAAAATCCACATTCAGCCAATGAAAAGACAGAACAGTTTGAAATACACGCAGAGTTGGCCAATCAGCAGCCTTCGCGCCTTCCCCGTTTGGAGCGGCGCGCGCAGAGGGCGGGGCGGAGCGCGAGCGTCAAAGCCTGCTTTCAAAATATAAAGCTAACTTTAGGAACTTACAATAATACGAAGACATTTTGGTTATTTGGAACAGGGGTCGCAGTATTTTCACGTAAGTACACATTTCTATTTTTATAAATAATGCAAAGAAAACAAGTGGGGTGTTTGGATGATGTTTTTTGTCGGGGGAGTAAGGCTTTAGCCACTGCTAGCTCAGCCAGCAGAATAACGGTGTTATTAGCTCTGGCTGTTAGGTTGAGCTAAAGTCTCTTAAATCTTTGTACTCGCAATCGTTTCATTTGTGGCACATGCCATTATGCCATTAATAGCGTGAGTGTGTAACGCAGGAAGTTATTGAAGTTGTAATGAGTGAAACAAACTACAATGTTACGAAATACTCAGCCATTGTCGGGAATTAAGGGCTACCTCGCGGATGCTTGTTGACACAAGACCGTAGCATTTCTTGTAGAGTTCGCCTGTACTTATTCCGTATGGCTTTTCGGTGTTAAACGTGTGTATGCCTCAGTAATCTTGGCTTTTCGCTGTTTTGTGAAATTTGTTCAAAACTAATGGACTTTGAGCAGCCTGTGGTCGGCGTTTTGCTAAGACAGAGTTACCGAAACCATTTGAATACATGACGTTTTCCCTCCACTGCTCTCACCGCTGTGCCGAGTGTCTTAAAACTATTGACAAGTGTACAAGTAGGCCGTTTTTTTGGGCAAAGCTCACACAAGCTGTGTTTTTATCAGAAATATAATTTTTACACAGAAATCTATTGTTGATTTGCTAGTTTGATATATTGTTTACTAATGTTGCGAGATTTGAGAATGATGATAATATAGATAGTACATGCATCACATAATACACACGGCATTGACACCCAAACATCCCTCAACGTCTTGCCGTGTTGTGCACAATCATATGCAGTTTGCAGTAGAGATGCAGTTTTAAGATTTAACCCTCCCCCGCGCTCAGTGGGACCTAGTATGTGATGCGTGTCATCATCACGAATGGACCATTTCCCGCACTAAAGGGACATGCATATAAAACTCCACCCACACCAAAAGCAAACTGACTTTATTTCTGATGGGAAACTCGCATCGCTCAGCAGCCCGGCCGTGACAGCTGGAGGCCCGCAGGAGCTGGGCTGTAGCCCCGCCACGGACTCTGGGTGTGTCTCTGCACTCGTGTTTGGTGCTTTTATGTTTATAGATTTTATTAACTATGAACGTTAGACCTTTGTTTTAGTTGTTGTGTGGAGCACATTTAATCAGATGTTTGTTCCCATAACTGTTTATTCAATTTACTGTGTTCAATCTCCAATCTGCTTGTCTTGTGCTGGCTATGAGCTCATTTACTGAGATTATCAAAGTGGGTTTGGTTTGGCTGAACTGCTGTCTGCACAATGTGGTGTTGGATGGGGCTCTCCTCTGTTATGTTAAATGTGCTGTTGTGGAGGTTTGGGTTGAGGGGCTTTGGTGACCCTCCCCAGGACAGACTGGTCAGCAGTTCTGCTCTCTAATGGCCATTATGCTGACTTGTACAGCTCTTTGTGGCAATACATCTCTCTTTTCTCAAGTTTGTGTAAAGTGTGCTTTAACTTTTGAATAATACTGTACGTCTAAAGTTTTGTTTGGTATTATGGGAATCTCAGCAAGTCATTCTCCGTAAAGTTTTCTATTCATAGACGTAGGTTTTTGGTCAGCCAGGATTTAGGCAGTGCATAAAAGGGAAAGCCCTTTTTTGCGTGGGAGTTTACGTGCATGCTTTGATCATTTACTCCAATCCTGCTCCAGATTGACTGATTAGGGTTTATTATTAGTTTAGTTGTCAGGTATCTGTAGCAGTCTACCCTGACTCTACGAAGAGGTGTCTAAAGAAGGCTAAACAGTGCTGTGTTTTCTCCACAGGTCAATGAGGATGCCAACGGTCAAGTATCAGCGCGGGGATACAGTGATGGGGCGCTGGCCGGGCAGCAATCTGTATTATGAGGTCAAAGTGCAGAACTTTGACTCCAACAGCCAGCTTTATACAGTCATCTATAAAGATGGCACAGAGTTGGAGCTTAAGGAGCAGGACATAAAGGTATATCATAAAGTATTCAAAAGCCTGGCTGAATGTTGGTGGAAACATGTTGGTTTGGCCATGTGTTCTATGGCCTTTTTACTACTACCACACCCCTATGCTATTGGTGGTAATGTGGCACATAGTTCGTATTGGTTGTGTTTGATGATGAAACGGCTTGTTGACTGTATTTGTTTGTCTGTAATGTTCTCAGAGTGCTCTGGCGTTCCAGAACAACATCCGCTCTCGGTCCCGATCGCGTTCACCGGGACGTCGCCGCAGTCGGTCTCGCTCCCCGGGACGGACCACGCGCCGCTCCTCGTCCCGCACAGCGGCTGTTACAGAGACGGCCCCTCACGAGGAGCCCAAGCTCAAGGGTGTGGAAGTCCGGCTGAGTCCACTGGTGCGACGTCTTGATTAAGCGTTTCATTAGTTTTGAAATGGTAGCACATGCTAGGCGTTGTGTGTCTCATCCTCACTGCTAAATAATAAGTATCGTTTCTAATGAGTAACAGGTGTTTAGAAATAGTTTTACAAAATCTGCACACCTTGCCATTGCTAATTTCAGGGTTTCGTACAGTCGTGGAAATCCTGGAAAAGTCAATTTATTGTACAATGTATCCAAAAGTTCAATGACTGAGCCTAAATGTTACTCTTGCCCCACACCTCTGCTCTACAGTGATATGGAGCCTGTGAGGCTCAGAAACATCATTAGAGCTAAAAGAGTGAGATGTTTAGTGAGTTACATTGTGTGAGCTAAAGTTCTTTCGAAGGTAAAACTATAAAATGTTCCTTTTGTAAAGTGGCAAAATCTTAGGACCATTCTCACCTTTTGAATTGCACTAGAATGCAGGATAATCAGGATGATAAGCTCTAAATATTTTGGGGGGACCCCAAACCTTATACTAACCCCCACTTTAATGTATCTGACATGGTCAAATCTGTCAGACACACCATTCTAGTGAAGCACATTATAGAAAGTGATTCATAATGATATATCAGACTGCAATGTGTTTGACACTGTTATCAATTTCCAGTGCCATTTCTTTTTGCTCAGTGAGACTCTGGCACGTGCACAGGAGCGTGAGCCTGCGGGCCGGTTGACTGTCACCGTGGTTGTGGTCTCATTACTCATTAGTCTTTCTCTAGTATTCTGGTCTTGACTACAGTAGGCCTAATCTTAAAAATCCCAAACTGAAAATGTAGTGCTGATTTAATACGTACGCCAAATAATCAATGTGGCTAATACAATGATGGCAATGGGGTCCTGGAAATGTTGTTACGGGTCATGGAAAAAATCTGCACGCGCCCTGTAATTCGTCTGTGTTCTTACATTGTGTTCTCTCTCCCTCTCCCCTGTTTAAGGGACAAAAACAGACAATGGCCAAAGATAGCAACAGTAACAATAAACACGAAAACAAAGAAGAGACCAGTATTACCGCCACAGTCAGTCAGGTAAGTTTGGAGTATATTTTGTTTTTGAAGGCCAGTTTTGCAGTGGACTTTAAACTTAATGATGTTTGCATGTTCTGGGAGGCACTGACCCTCACGAGATCAGACTGGATTTAACAGTCACATGCTGAAGCAGCAGGTGCCTCGTCTTTACATTCCTCTTTTTAAATGCCCATCAGTCTCTCGATCTTACCATTTTAATTTCTATAATCTGGTCATCTAGAGCAGGGGTTCCCAAACTGTGGTACACATACGCCCAGGGGTACGCAGGACGCCTCCGGGGGCACGTAAAGACATTTTTGGAGGAAAACAAAAGTTGATCACAATCTGATCGATATTGACCTGTTAAAACTGCCGCACGGGAAACGGGTTTATATAGGCGAAAGAGTCTTGTAATTCTGGACCCAAATGTGTCCCCTCCAGAAGGCGGGCGAGAGCGCAGAGTCCGATGTACAGAATGAGTGACAAAAGCAGCAGAGTCCTGGTCCACTGGGACAAAGTAAAACACTCGGCTTTACCCATTCAAACGAACAGCCTCGTTTTCAAAAATATAAATAACTGGCATTTTCATTTTAATTTGTTTGTATTTACATATTCTTAATAGCCTCACCCAGATTAGCAAAAGGTATTGAATGTGGAACACCTGCTTGAGTTCACTGTAATAATGGGGGAAATAAACATAATATTACATGTGATATTCCCAGTGTTTCCAACCGCGTCAAACTCGTCACCCAAAGCTTCAGGGGGTTCATGGCTCCAAAAGGTTTGGGAACCACTGATCTAGAGAGATGCACCAACAGGCGAGAAAGAAGTTCAAATGTAATTTTGTATCTATCTTTTTTGTTTGTTCATTAAAGTAATTTATTCCAATTGGAATTTACACATCACTGACTTAATATGGGCATAATCTAAATGAAAGAGTTTTTAAGTTTCTTACTTGAACCTGCATTCTTTAATCTCTGTATTGAAACATTCAAGCCGTTCTCGCATCCATTTCTTCCACGATGTTCTGTCAAATATTTGATCACGTTCTCTTTTTCCTTCAGAGTCCAGCACCTAAATATGAAGTGGAGCCTGAGAAGGGTCAGAGCCGCTACAATTTGAGGCGCAGGAAGGAGGATAGTGAGGCCAAACCAGTGGAGGCCAAAGCCCAGGCCGCTGAGGAGGTTGAGGTCAAACTTGCCGCTGCTGCACCCACTGCAGCCTCCACCTCTTTGGACTTTGGAGGGAAGATGGGTACATATACGCTCTTGTCATGACAAATCTTCCAATTGGATGTTATGGTTGGACATCCTCACCCTGTTGGTCTTGTTTTAGGCGCCTACTTCTGGCTGTTGTTTCTGCCGGCCTGGGTCCTCTTCCTGGTACTTCAGGGCAACCAGGAGGACCCCAGCCTGATGAACTTCCCCCCTCCACTGCCCGCGCTGCAGTCTCTCTGGGACGTCCAGGCTTTGGGCATTGTTGTCCTCTGGATGTTGTTCCAGGCCCTGCTCTATGTCTTACCTGTAGGAAAAGTGAGTCATGATCTTTATTTCTATATTTTTGTCAAAATAATCAAATTATTAATGTAATGAAAGCATCACACTGCCGTATACACCACAGTGCTAGTTTGCAGTGTTCACTAGTTCTGTCATGGCATGAGTTGTTTAAACAAATCATTAATATCAAAGCAATACCAGGAGTAAAAGAATAATCATCATCTATTAAAGCAAGCCTTTTTTCTCACAGCTCAGCGAAGGAATGCCCTTGAGGTCTGGAGAACGACTCAAATACAGAACAAACGGTGAGCTTCCGCTTCCATCACTGATGTCCAGACTAGTGTCGGAAAGTGTTGCTCTAGACTGAAATGTTAAGATGGATAATTCTAAAAGCAATCAAGTCGAGGTCAAATCTGTCCCTCTATTCATTGGGAACCTCTAGTTTTGACTCTTGTGTATTAAGGTTCTATTATTAAATTGCATGTCACTATGTGTTTGAAATCATGTATTTGCTAATAATATATTCGCAGCAGCCATTGATAAAATGTGCTTGTGTGACTGGTGTTTCTGTGACTGGGGCTTGCACAGATTGAGAACTTTATAAAAAAAAGCCAACTGTACATCATAATCCTAATGACGTTTTATGAGACATCCTGGTTTATAGTTTTCCCTCTTGTGTTAGGTTTCTTTGCCATCATGGTGAGTGCCGTGGCAGTAGCGGCCGCCTTTCATCAGGGAGTTAACCTCACCTACATCCACAGCCACTTCCTGCAGCTGGCGGTGGCTGCTTTCCTCATTTCCCTCCTTCTCAGTGTGTACTTGTATGTTCGCTCTTGCAATGCCCCCGCTGAGCAGCTGGCTTTAGGAGGAAACTCCGGTAAGCAGTGCTCTTCTTTTATATATCGTACACAAAGCAAAAATATAAATTCAACCACCATGTTTCTTTCCAGGCAGTGTCATGTATGATTTTTTTAAAGGAAGAGAGCTTAACCCCCGCATCAAAAATTTTGACCTGAAATTTTTCTGTGAGATGCGTCCTGGTCTGATTGGCTGGGTAAGATTACAGACATAATTAGAAATTGTAAATGGTTTCATAGATGATGTGTCACTGCATTACTGTCAGTACTGCTAAGGAAACATTGTCTATTTTATTTTCACCTAGAGCTTAAATGCATTTTCAAATGAGACACAAAGCTAATCTGCATCTGCCTTTTTAGTGTGTGATCAACTTTGGCATGGCGTTGGCAGAGATGAAGGAGCAGGGTCTGGAGGCTCCATCTCCTGCTATGATCCTGGTGAATGTTTTCCAGCTGCTCTATGTGGTGGACGGTCTGTGGAACGAGGTACGGGAAAACACAGCTCCCACTGGGCTCTCCCAACAGCAGCGTGTTCCCGTCACTAACTTGTGTTGTGTAGGAAGCCATCCTCACCACGATGGACCTGATGCACGACGGCTTCGGCTTCATGCTGGCCTTTGGAGATCTGGTGTGGGTTCCCTTCACGTACACGCTGCAGGCCTATTACCTGGTCCGCCACCCCAACCCCCTGAGCCCCACCTGCCTGGCACTCCTCATCACTGTCAAACGTCAGTCTGTCACTACTCCTTCCACAATTTCACAACGTGTTTTTTGCTGCTGCTATAAAAGTCTTTACTGAAGAAAAATAGCTACTACTAACAACAAATCACAAAATGCTGTGAAATTCAAGGAGGACTGTTTTTGTCACCATAGATGAGGGCGTGAGGAAATTGCTTATATCTGTGTCTTTTGCAGTGGTCGGTTTCTCTATCTTCAGAAAGTCGAACTCCGAGAAGAATGGTTTTAGAAGAAATCCAGCGGACCCAGCTCTGTCTCGTAAGTGGCTCCAACAAAGAGACGATCAATGTACATTTTAAGTTACACTGAACATCAGGACAAGAGAAGCTGCCTATTATGTTGTAACATGTAGATTAATGTAAGTTTCCCTGTGGTGGCAGATCTGAAGCGCATCCCAACGGCAACGGGGAAGAGCCTGCTGGTGTCAGGGTGGTGGGGAGTGGTCCGCCACCCCAACTATCTGGGAGACCTGATCATGGCTCTGGCCTGGTCTCTGCCCTGTGGTCAGTATCACTCATGATTGTAGAACTTTAAAGTCTAACTTAATGCTAAAGAGCCTACATCATCTAGAGCAGGCGTCTCAGACATGTGGCCCGCGAGATGATTTCTTATTTGTATTATATGCGCCCCTCTGGCAAATTGCATTAAACACATTAGAACTACATTTCCCATGAGGCACCGCGCGGTAGCGCCAATGCTGTTGCGGACGCGAGAATGACATCAGACAGGGGAAGGGAGATGCGGCGCTTCTGCAGACGACTTTTTTCAACAAAGAAGCGGACTGTGAGAGGAGCTGGCAAAGGCCAGGCTAGAGACTGTCAGAACGTGAGGGAGAAACTTCAGTTGTTCAGCTAAACATGTGCTGGAAAAGTTACAGCACTGCAGCCTGACAAAAAGCACCGTTACCATCTTTACCTTTATGACTCTGCAAAGTGAACACATCATAATTAGTGTTTAAAAGCGTCACAACTGTAAAGGGAGGAGCCTTTACTCTCCATCTCTCTCTCAGAGCAACATTGTGTGCTCACACAAGAAGCACATATCAATTAATTTAATCTTTATTAAGGACATGTGCGACCACATGATCCATAGTTAAATAAAAAATAGAGAATATGTATAAAAATACTGCAAATAATTACAGCAACATTGACAGTAAAAATATAAGCCCCATCAATTCTCTAACTGTAGGTCACAAAAAGGCAAGAGTCCAATGATTCCACATTATTTACATGAGGTGAATCTCACTGAGCTGTTCTCAGACACGGCAGTCTGTAAAATGGCATTTGGAGAGTTGCCATGTCTTCACATTAATAGATGTATTTTTTTATATATATTAGAACGTCTGTTGCACTCACTTTTGATGTGGATTGCCCTCAAAATCAAATGTAGTTGTTGAAGTCTCACTGACTATTACATGCAATACCAAACAAATGTCTTCTGTCTGTAGGTTTCAGCCATCTGTTGCCGTGGTACTACATGATTTACTTCATCATCCTTCTTGTTCACCGAGACTCGCGGGACATGAGCGACTGCAGGAGGAAGTACGGCTCGGCATGGGACGAGTACTGCCGAACTGTTCCCTACCGAATCATTCCCCGCATTTACTGAGAAGCTGCGCGTGTCACTCAATCGTTACCACTCATACGGCCCAAAACCAAATGGACTGACATTCTTGACATGTAATTTTTATTTTATTTTTTTAATCTTGACTGAAAGTGGTACATAGAAGGAAAAATAGTGGAAGAAAACGATGCCAACAAAAAATGGTCATGCAAAACAGGAAAAATGCTTAAACTATTTTTTATATTAAACAGCAAGAAGGCCCCTGATAGGATTATCGCGATGTAGATTTTGTAAATAGTCTTTTGTACTTGAAAGTTAAAAAAACAGACTAACAAAAAAGAACTTCAATAATTTTCCATCTTTTTCTTGTGCACTTGTTCTGGCGTGGCTTTTATGAATATATGTTAAGTCTTCCTGGACAATATTGCTTTTTTGTTTTTTTTGTGAACGGCGGGGTTGAAGTGCTCGTTGTTTTTGAAAGGCTGCACAGTGGAACTCAGGACACAGGGCTATGCCAGAAAGTTGACAGAATATTTTGTCTTAATCATTTTTGATGTGTGCGAACATTAGAGAAACCTAGCTATGAGTTTAGTGTTGAAACAGTTTTGAGGTGTGACGAATGCACTAATGTGTGACAGTGTTGTTTTTATTTTAACATGAGTTTTAATGAATTTGGCTTGAATACTACCTCAGATTTACACACTGTCCATGCACCCTTCAGACATGCCCCTGACAAAGTACAATGTTACAGCTGAAGAGTTTTATCAGGGGATGTGGCTGTTTTAATCTTTTTTTAATTTTAATGAAGTACGTATACTGTGATAAAATTCAGAGCTGTGTAAGCTTTTCAAATATGTGCATTTTAAACCTGTAGATGGGTATGTAGCTATAAATTAAGTTTTCCTTTTAATGGTGGTAGTGGTAGGATGTAAATATTTTCTTACATGGATTTTGTATTACAGCAGCAATAAAGTAAAGAGTATTTTCAGTATTAGGTTTGCTTAAATGCTTGTTTTATGAATATTGTAGCTTCAGACTTTTGCCTCTATGTGGACCTCCGGACATAAATTAGTTTTTACAAATAAACATTTAATTGGAACATCTAAAAAAACATGACACGTTCTGCCTCTTTTTTTATTTTGCCTTTTAAACTGGTTGAATGAACAAATTGGATTTGCAATGAAGCACCCGGGTGCTCTTTCGGAAAGTCTAAAGTACTAACTTCAATGAAGGTACTTGATTCATCTTCTGTACTCAGTAGCTGAGGTCTTCGAACGTTTCGCCTCTCATCCAAAAGGCTTCGTCAGCGGACAAAAGTCCCGCTCAGCCTGCGGCTTAAGATAGAGACCAACAGGGAGGATTTGGGGTTGGCCCGGCTCCTCCCCTCTAATCACAGCTACTTTCACCTTTTGAAGTAGAGCGTCTCTAACGATCTGCTTACCTCGGTATCGGTCAGTCCTGTCCTATTCATGGCTGATCACTGCTAATTACCCGCCTATTGTATTTTTGTTGGCTGAGGTGCCGTCTCCTTGGACTGGGTGTGCCCTGTCGGTTTTCCCCGAAGGAGTTTGGAGTAAAGCGACGGAAGACTAATCTGAGCCCACCATTCCGGTTCATGGAGGGATTTTCTTACTTGACAAAAATCGCTTATTTTTTTACTCTTTCAAACCAACGTTCTTCTTTAGCTGAAATGTTGACCTCCCCGTCCTCAAAGGAGTGGTTGGAGGCTTTGAGGTGGAGGTGCACCGCCGACTGAGGGCCGCATGTGCTTTCTCTTCGGTGTTGATAAAGTCTCTTCTGTAAAACGTTTCGTTTCTCCAATATAATGTTCTTTGCATTCTAACCACTAACCACTGTCTGTGCCCGTTTATACTGTCAGGGGCGCAACTACCCACTTTCTGGGGGGTATGCAGACACACAGCCACTCCTATGGCCCAGGAGAGTGCTGGCGCTGGGAGCGTCTGGGCGCGTCCCGCGGTCGTGCATTCACAAACTGTCCCTCTGCCAATCCTACACTCCTCTCTCCACCCCACTCCAGCAGGGACTTTTGTTACGCAAAATAAGCATTAACAACTAAAGTGACGCCCCTCCCCCAAAGAGGAATAAAAAAGATACTATATGAAACCCGTTCATATCGTTCACTGTAAAGACTCGTTCAAAAGAGCCGGATCGTTCGCGACAGACACATCACTAATTGGCGCCCCGTACTTTCGGGGCCCCCTATGCAAGGCATATATTGCGTGTGCTCTTTTTTGCGCCACTGTGTACTGTAGCAGTTTACACAATGTTGATATCCTTCACACACTGATGCTGCTAAAGTAAACACTGACGTGAGGACCGGTTTTAATTGGATTGCTCAGCAGATAATGGAAAGCCCGTGCATTTAATTGAACAATAAAAAAAAGCACTTGAATAAAAAGAGGACGATCTTGTCTTTTATTTGAACCTGGAAAAGGTACCGTGGCTCAGTAAAATGAGATTTGATCATGATCAGACGAATCCACGCTGCAGTGCCCTCTAGCGCAGCCGCAGAGTACAACCCGCCGAGGATCAAGGCCGAATTTATGCAGGTTGAAAGGCCCCTGGGCATAAGGAGAAAAGGAGAGCGTTCCCTCTCTCTCTGCAGACTCCCTCATGTAGGGCTTAATCAGATGACTTTGTACCAGAGACTAAACCAGGACTATGCAAGGTCTGAGCCATTTTCATTGAGTTGACACTGGGAAAAATATGTACCTAATGGTCTGTTAAAATGCATGCGAATGCACCAAATTGCACCATTAAAATGAAACAATCTCTTTGGGAGGACTCCCAGACCCCCCTTTTAAATGTGTCCCCCACCAGTTGGGCAGTAGCTAAGGTTCTTTGGCGAGGGCCATGGAGCTCAAATTGGGGTCATTATGTTAAACTGTTTTTTCACAAATGTTTTATTTTTTAAACTAGTACCATGTTTAAGAAGTTACTTCTGCATGTTCAAATATTTTTTTTTTTAAATCATTCATTTATCTTTTCATTGTAGAGAGAGAAAACTGATAGACAGACATACAGTATATGGGAGGCCCTGAAAAAATATTAACCCCGGGGCCCATTTTACTTAAATCGGGCCCTGGAGCTAATGTCCCCTTTTCTTACATATAAATGACAGAGGAATAGATCAGGTTGCGAATGAGGCGTTAAAGAACAAAAATATAGATGTACATGTTGCGTTTAGTAACTCTGAACATCGAAGTTTAATAAGAAAGGAAATATATGCCCAGTGGCAGTGTGAGTAGGACGCAGAAAGGAGGGATAGACACTCCTATAACTATAATATCCAGAGACATGCAACCTGGGGAAACAACAGAAGAGAGCAGGTCCTAATAACAAGACTGTGGATTGGTCACTGTGGACTAGCGTCTGGCCTTCATTTGATTGGGAAGCACACGGATGGCCTGTGTGAGAGCTGTGGCAGAGACAGTGTTTCACATTCTAATGGAGTGTCACAGGTTCAGCATCCAAAGAAGAGCCCTTTTTTCCACAAATGGTTGGGATTTAATGCTCTGTCTATCAGGACTTTGCTTGGCCCTGATGCCATCCATCGGGAGGTCTATGAGGCCCTTATGGTTTTTAATAATACATAATAATAATAATAATAATGCATCGGTTTTATATAGCTCTTTTTTGGATATCCAAAGATGTTTTACATTGCACTATTCATTCACTCCATTTGTAAGCTACTATTGTAGCCACAGCTGCCCTGGGGTAGACTGACGGAAGCGAGGCAGCCAGTCTGCGTCATCGGCCCCTCCGACCACCAACCAACCACTCACTCACTACATTCGCCAGGCATCCTGGTGGTACCAAACGGTCTCCCATCCAAGTACTGACCAGGCCCTTCCCTGCTTAGCTTCCAAGGTCTGACGGGATTGGGCAGAGCATTTTTAACCGGACTGTGTGATCTAGTGTGAGGTAGGGGTGTAGTAACCCTGAGTCACCAGTGAGAGGCAGCAATGCCTCTTCTGGCGTGCAGTCTGCCGGAAAGCTACAAGAAGAAGAAGAAGAATGATAGAGGAAGAAAGCGGTGCTCAAGAGAAGCCACAGGTCAACAACACCGACGGTGTACAAGACGGTAAACATTTATTTTCTTTATGTATTTGTCAGAAATAGCGCAGAAAAGACATTAGATCGAGTTTATCTGATCAAACCTGTGTTATGTGTGTGGTGACTTAGCTTTTAAAGCTAGCTAATTGTTGTCAAACTGCTAACTAAACTTGTAAAAAAAAAAATAGTTACAATCCTTATGTTTTATAATAGATTAAATATGAAAGGTTGAGTTTGCAGTTGATCTCAAAACACCAACTAAACTCTGATTCCAAAACTGTCAGCATTTCTGATAATCTCGTTGTTTTGAAAATGTCTACTTTGATGTCACTGACCTGACTAACATATAATGTCAGTGATTTACATTTGTGTAGGTACGCGGGCCAATCTTTGTTACAAAAACAGACGAAGCACAGGGGGAAACCTGTCAATTATTGATAATATTACTGATAATAACAACTGAACTGGCTCAGAATAAAAAAAAGAGTACCACGTACCAGACTTTAGTCATTCGTTATACAGACTCTTCATCTATTTTTTGTTGTAAATGTCTCATGTTGATAACAATATCCTGTCATCTGCAGAGAAATGAGTGTTCGGGAGATAGTGGAGAATGTGAAGCTGGCTCGGGAGTATGCTCTGCTGGGGAACTATAGCTCAGCCACTGTCCTTTATCATGGGCTGCTGGAGCAAATTAAGAAGCACATCTACACGGTGTGTGAGGGCTCCTACCAGCAGAGGTGGCAACAGGTAGAGCCCCCTTTTATCTGAGTAAATATTAACTGGGAACAGTAGCAAAACTCAAACCAAGAAGTACTTAAGTAGAAGATGAAATAACTTCACTTTTCTTTGTAGCTGTAGCTTTGCCGCAGTCATGTTTTTTGTTGTTCAAATATCACAAAGTAAAGCCATTTGTTTCTCAGTTATGGCAGGAAATCAGCGAAGAGAGTCGCCAAGTGCAGGACATCATGTCAACTTTGGAGAACTTCCAGTATGATGCAGCAGCTGCTAAACCTGCCAACCACAGCGACTTTGACCAAAGGCCGGTGCACGTGGAACCCAGGTTCAGAAAAAGTGGATTATAGCATGTGGTTTGTGCCAGATTATGAACACAAGGAGGCACTGTAAAATTCCTGTCATGTGAGAGATATTAGTGCAGTGCTCGCATCGCCTCAAAGCTTTAACTATTTGTGGTTCTAAAAGATAATATTACACACAGTCTCTGTAGTCAGAGAAACTGTGAACATTTTTCCATTATCCTCCAATGTTGGGCATGCAATATTTCTTTTAAGCTAAGAGTAATGCAAACATCCTGAAACTTGATCTGTAGAAGGGCTTGACGTCTTGATACCTGTTCTGCAGACATTCTCCTTGTCCTGTGAGGCGTCCCTCAAACGCACATAAAGAGCACAAACCCCCCAACAATCGTCTAAGTGCGGCAGTGCGGGCCCAGCAGCGGCACTCGCCCCGGGGCAACGGAGACCGCAGCCGAGTCCCCAAGAGCAGAGACAAAGACCCCAAGGAGGTCAAGGAAGGTGCTGGCAAAACTAAAGATGATAAGGTAAAGCACATATATAACATTCATATTTTGTGGTGTTTGAATAGTAGACCTACTGGACCTAAAGCAATGGACCTGAAGAACCAGTGTCTTTTGTGGCTACTTCACAAAACCTTTCTGTCCCAATCCTTACGGTGCCCCTCTAAGTCCCTCATGATTCTGTGCACGCTGTTGTGTCAGTCTTTCAAACAGCTACTAATTATTTAAAAAAACCAAGGCACTCTCTGGTGAAGTTAAAATGCCTTTATTTTTATGGCATTATTACAGCTACTAATTATGACATGATGAAAAACATACATGCATTACATTATCTCCCTCATGCACTTTCTGAGCCTTGTCAAGAAAAACAACTAACGCTCCTTGGACATTATTGGTAGTGCATCAGTTCAATAACTATAATAAAATTTTTGGCTCCATAGATCCCTAATATCTTTATATTCTATTGCGATCCTTTGCTTGCGAGGATAACATTTAACAACTTGGATATGATCATGTTTTGTTGCGTGTACTAATGAGGAGGTGAAAGGCGTGGATGTTTTGAACACCTCCTTAACAAACAGCGCATTAGGCCGATCCGTGTTGTGTTAACACTTCTCCAGGGCCACACCTGAAGTGAAGTCTAGTCATTTTTAATCAGTTACAATCTATGTATGTGGGTAATGTTGTGCTTTTTGTCTTTCTACACACATTTGATATGATTTGAAAGATGCTACTCATGTAAAAAAAAAAAAAATTAAAATGGATTTCTGTCTGTTGACGTCTGGAGCTGGTCAGTCCTGTTTACACTCTTTTCGTTTCAGACTAAAAGCGACGTCCAGGAGAAAGAAATCAAGAAGTTTGATGGGAGCGGATGCGACAAAGACTTGGTAGAGGCTTTGGAGAGAGATATTATTTCCCAGAATCCAAACGTCAAATGGTGAGTTCTCGGCTTCATAGTGGTTGATAGAGTGTCTGACTCTGTACCAAGTCATGACCTGTTTAACTCCTGATGTTCCTGTGCTTTACCCTTCAGGGAGGATATTGCAGACCTTGAAGATGCAAAAAAACTCCTGAAAGAAGCAGTTGTGTTGCCCATGTGGATGCCTGCTTTTTTCAAAGGCATACGGAGGCCGTGGAAGGTGCACTTACAGGGTCTTGTGGTTGATTCTTGGTGAATGTCCGTAACATGGCTCTGGTCTCTCTGTAGGGGGTGCTCATGGTGGGACCTCCAGGCACAGGAAAAACACTCCTGGCCAAAGCTGTTGCAACAGAATGTAGAACCACCTTCTTCAACGTGTCGTCGTCAACGCTCACGTCCAAGTACCGCGGCGAGTCTGAGAAGCTCGTCCGACTGCTCTTTGAAATGGTAAGTCAGATAATTGTGTGCATAATTCTGAAATGAACGTTAAGAGGAATCTCAGGAGTCTAAACATATGGCATGAACTTGTCTTCACTCAGGCTCGTTTCTATGCTCCCACTACAATCTTCATTGATGAGATAGACTCCATGTGCAGTCGGAGAGGCACCTCAGAGGAGCACGAGGCCAGCCGCAGAGTCAAGGCTGAGCTCCTAGTGCAGATGGACGGTACTCACTTTTTCACCTTTTTACACGGGTTCATGACCAGATCTGGCCTTTAGTGTTGAACCCCTCACACCTGCCAACCAACTACAACTAAATAGTATATTGAAAAACGCCATATGAGAGCGAGACAACAAAACATTCACTTGTAAAGCAGGGAAACATGGATGGAAATTAGTTTATTTAAGGTTGTTTGAAATGGTCACTAATATCCTCAATAATACAGTATCAAAGAGCTTGTGCCCACTGAGGGATACTCAGATGTGCCTATTTCTGCAGGTGTGGGCGGAGCCTCTGAGAATGATGACCCATCAAAGATGGTGATGGTGTTGGCTGCCACTAACTTCCCCTGGGACATTGACGAGGCTCTGAGGAGGCGTCTGGAGAAGAGGATCTACATCCCACTGCCGTCAGGTGTGAGCTCATTCTGCTGTGGGAGTGCAGGGGGTGAAGGAATTTGTACTGAATGCGATATTTAACGGGTAGCCAGTGTAGATAGAGTAACGTCGATAATTCTCACATCATTGCTTTGTGTGTCGTTCCTCAGCCAAAGGTCGAGAGGATCTGCTCCGGATTAACCTGAAGGAGCTGGAGCTTTCCGCTGATGTGGACATGGAAAAGATCGCAACACAGATGGAGGGCTACTCTGGAGCGGACATCACCAACGTCTGCAGGTCCCAATCCAAACAACTCCATTGTTCTTATACACGTTTATATTTCACCACCTGTATTGCCTTACAGTGGGCTCAAATTATTCACACCTATCAATTATTTACATTTTAATGTGGAGCAGTCTGATGCTTTTCTATGGGTAAAAATTCACTGACCACTATCTGAAAGCTTATGTTGGAATGTTTGTGCGTCCTTAGAGATGCTTCTCTGATGGCCATGAGACGGAGGATCGAGGGCTTGTCTCCAGAAGAGATCCGAAACATTTCCCGGGATGAGATGCACATGCCCACCACCATGGAAGACTTCGAGTCGGCTCTGAAGAAAGTGTCTAAGTCTGTGTGTGCATCAGACCTGGAGAAGTACGAGAAGTGGATCCAGGAGTTTGGGTCGTGCTGATGACTCCATGTTCAGCTTTACCAATGTTGGCACCTTCACAGCTAACCAAGTGCATGTATTTTTTATCAGAAATTCTAATAAAGTAATTCAAGAATGCCGGACTCTACTGGACTGATTATGTGCTCGGTTGGTCTGTAACTGATTCTCAACATGCTGTGACGATAGTTTGTATCGAAGTAAAATATGCTTATTTTAGTGATTTGTCATATGAAGCTCTGCAACTTACCCCTGGACCATAGAAGTACGAGTTATTAGCATATGCAATTTGAATCTGCAGGTCGCTAAGCGTTAACAAAAGACATTCACATTATGCCTTTATAATCTGATTCAACAGCCCATGTAGGTCATTGCCTTTAGCCTTTGAAAACCGGTGAGGAAATAGCAAGGTGTCCACTTGGGGGCGCAGCACGTTTAATTATTTGACTCCCTTTAGTTGTGCTAAATCAGTGAAAATACAAGCCTACAGACTGGACTTGCTTGTGGAGACAAAAACACAAGGACAGACCATTAACTTAAACAAGCTTATTTTTAATGGATCTGCAAAATTGTTTGAATTTCCAAAGAGAACTTCTGTACCTCCTGCCGAGTTGCCCAGTGGCAAGCGTTACAAAGTTACAGAAACGCTCCCAACCCCAAAATAATCTGCATGCAGGAAAAAAAAGTAAAATAAACCATACAGTTAAAAATAAAAACATTGATAAACAGGACACATAATGCCGATCTCTTGGCTGGAGGAGAAATTCAAACTCTTCTGCTATAGTTCAGGCTCCAAGTTGAGGCCGACCACACAGAATATTAAATTGTAATTTCATTGGGTGGATGTGGCTCCACCCACCACACAGCCCCGCCCCTGTCTTCCATATAAGGCACAGGACAAAATAAACCCCCACATACAAAAGGAGCCACGCCTCCGTCACTTGGAGCAAACAGACAACCAAAAAAAAAAAAAGTACAAATAGTTGAATCTACATTTTGATTTCCTCTGACTGAAGATGAGTGCTGTGGGTGGGGGCGCTGTGGGAGCGGGATGAGGTCAGCAAAGGAATAGTAAAAATATGAAAACACTCTTTTGTACAACCATTAAAACAAATGACAAGAAACGTGACTGGTTTTCTCTTGGTTTATCGGAAATAAAAATGTGGATGTGATGCTGAGGCGGGGTACGAGCCGAGTGTTTCAGACGGACAGGGCAAGTGTATGGGACAAACTGACGACACGGTGGTTAGAGGGTTAGAGTTAGCGGTTAGAGACAGAGACGTGTGGTCGATTTAGTGTGCGACGTTCAGTGGGACTCGTTCAACTGCAGCACTTGCCCTTCCAGCCCGTGACTCCGCCTCCGGTGCTGATGTCCACGTTTTCACTGTTGGGCTCTTTTACAGGCGTCTACGGGGAGAGAAAACGGGACAACGGTTGGTACAAGGCACTGCCGACAAAGAGGGTTTCACCGCTGCAATAATCACAAGTTTAATGAATGAGTTAGAAGATCGCCAACACCTCTGCCACTGATTGAAATTTTTGTTGGGTCACAGTGGAATTTCTGATTAAAAAGCAGGGCTCAACTCTGCCTTTTCCCCACAACAGTCGCGCATACACACAGCCTGGGACTCTTAAGGCGTCCCTCATTTCAAAACGTGCAGCTCCATCAAGTCTCCAAGGTGGTAAAAGGTTTATGGTATTTATGAACAGGTTTGTCCAATTTTCCCCTGTATCAGTGAAATCATAAATCATTTCTTTGCCAGATGGCGTTGATGTTCCAGTCAACATTACTGCTCTTGGAAGCGTACTTTTTATTTTGTGCCCCCTTTCAAACAATCATTTCTCCATTAAAAGTAAAGACCCAAGGTATTTCCTGTCTAATTATTCAAAAACAAAACATTCAGTTAAAATAGAGCCCATTTAATTTATTACATCATTAGTCCAAAGAGGTTCATTATTTCTTCTAATAATTATGAAACTGGTTGGATATTTTTCTGAAATCACTCAGTCCTTTGTCAAGACCATGAACTCACATTCTTCTTATTCTAGATAAAGGTTCTAGAGTCATCGTCTGTACTCTGTAAAGTGTGTAGGACATTTTGCCTCTGATCCAAAAGAATGACGACTAAGAACCTTCATCTAGGATGGACTTCTTATTGTTGATGCTGCTGCTTCTTATGTTGTGCTCTCCATCAGGCACAGGCTAAAAACTGTGCAGTTCAGTTTTTTTGGTCATAAAAAAACAAAACAAAAATCATGATAAAATCGAAATCGTGAGTTTATAATAAAAAAAAAAAACGTGATATTCCATGTTTGCCATATCGCCCACCCCTACTTCAAGGTACTGTCCATATTTGACTTTTCCAGCTCCCACGATCAACAACACACAAAAAATGAACACATCACTGTACCTTTCTGAGGATGTCTTCTGCTAACGTGAGGAAAGCCTTCTCAATGTTGATGTTGGCCTTAGCGCTCGTCTCAAAAAACCTAATGCCATGCTCCCGTGCGATCTGTGAAGAGAGAAAGGGGGAGAAGACGCGTCATCAGCGATGCAGGGCTATGAGGGCCTGCTCCTAAAATAATCAGCCTCCTCTCCAGTCAGGTGTGCGTTTCTGTGAGTGAGCAGATTTAGATCAGGTGAAAAGTAAATCAACACTGAACCTGCCTGGGGCAACATGGGCCCAGCTGCGCCTTAGCTTTGAACATGGCTACTTACTTGACCCACATAAAAAAAAAATCCCCATTACAAACTAGAGTACGCCACTTACATTTTTGAATTTGTACATCGTTTTACCAGAAAAGTGTATTGATTGGGATAACCATAAGTACTTGCAAATGCTTGTCAGACTCCTCACAGGTGTCGTCACACTCACCTGCTCCCCCTTGGCTTTGGGTACGACCCTCTTGTCCTCCATGTCACACTTGTTGCCTAGCAGCATCCTCTCTACGTCCTCATTCGCATGCTGCAACACAGACGGGACACAAACCACCATTAAAACACCTGCGCGGACAGGTGTCTCTTCTGTCCCCAATTAGCCCTTCCCCTCATCGCCACTGACGCAGCTGTCGGGGCGTCGCTCCAAGCCAAACATATCCAACTACTTAATGAGACAGTTTGCAGTTTCCCTCGTTCATAATACTGAGCAATGTTTATAGATTTATCAGCACCAACATGTTCCTCGTATGGAGAAGCAGCTCACTCACAGAACTTCAGTGTCTGATGCAGAAAGGAAAATACAACACGCCCTGAGGGAAAACCAACACAATGAACTTCCTGCCAGCGCTACTTGACCTTGGTCAGTTTGAACATTGCGGCCTTAGAGAAAAGAGGCCACAGTTAAGCTTAGAGCCAGTTCCTTTACTTCAATCCACTTTCAGCATGTGGTCACATCTTTCAACCATCAAAACAAACTACTTTGGGATCACCTACTCCCAATATGTACCATGTATACAACCTCTTGATAACAGGGTTTATACAGACAGACTTAAAGCAGTACTAAGTAACTCATGCCCCTAGCGGCCACTGAAGGTGTCCTACCATGTTGGGTTTTTTTTACTCATTGAGTAAATACTACGCTGACAGAAAAGACAAAGGGAGAGAGGGATATTGTACATCCAATTACACAATAGAGATTAAAAAAAAACTCAAACGTGGCTGTAAATACTGTTTAAGTGGCGCTAGCCCGCAGTTAGCTTTGCCCGTTTGCCTGTTAACTTCTTTGTGATTCCATTAGTGTGTATTGGTGACTCCGACTCGGTGCAGGGAAAGTTGCAATTGTGGTTTTCTGACCAGAGACACCAGGGGGAGATGAAAGACCCTCCAATCATCCCATTGGCACTTTTATTGGAGGGAGTACGAAAAGGATTTTTTAAGGTAAACAAGTTACTTAGTACTGCTTTAATGCCCAACTACTATATTTTCAAAGCCACAAATGCAGAAGAAATCTCTGCACATAAGTAAATAATTCCGTAAAATTTGGAAATTTAAAAGAATTTAGGAAACAGAAACCCTTCGAGTAAAATAATTAGTAAACAATAACATTACAGCCAAAACTACAGCTGAATGTGTTGTGGATCCTAATTTCTGTTTTTCTGATGAACGTACGCAGCAAAATTAGTCAAGCAACATTAAATGCTTTTTAATGCCCCCTGGAAACCCTGAATAAGTACAGTTCAGAGAAAATACCTTTCAATGGACTCTTGTCTTAAATCTTAGCCATGACTCACTTCCATGGCTAGAACGCTTAAACCTTTTATATCGGTATCTGAGGCCTAAATATACGGATGCTGTACGGAGGGCAGGTGAAATGAGCGTCTTACCTCATCGATATTACGCAGCCATTTGCTGATGTTTTCGAAGCTCTTGGCATTGGTGATGTCATACACCAGCATGATGCCCATGGCGCCTCTGTAGTAGGAGGTGGTGATGGTGTGAAACCGTTCCTGCCCTGCTGTGTCCCTAAAACACACACACGCGCAAAAAGAAAATGACAAACAGAACAACACTTGATATTGATAAAGAGGTCCCAGAGATTAAAACGGGGGATTTGCTTTGCACAAGACTCTTCATGTTGACCTGCTGTTCCAGGACATTTGCCGTTGGACTTTATGAAAAAAGAAAAAAACGAATCAAAACGCATACACAAATTCAAAACAATAAATGAATATGACCCAGACCAGGGCAATGATAAAGATCCCCTTAAAACAGTCTCCAACTGGATGATTGTATGACTTTCAAACGTCAGTCTGTGCATAGACTCATTGGACAATAAACATCAACTAGAATTATTTAATCCACTACACTTCAGCAATCTGCCTGTTTTGGAAGCAGGAAAGAGCAGAGGCACTACATATACCATGATCCTTTGCCCTCTACATTACTGAGCAAACCATACAGAGTTCCCTGCCAAACAAGGTTTCCTCTAAAAAAGCTTGTGACCCTTTGTATACTTGACCACAGATGCATTTACAGCCGTGCTCCCATCTTCACTTCCCCGCAGGACAAACAAAGCTGCACTCACAATCTTTCTGTCCAATTTAACACCGTGAAAAAGCATTAACGTGACCCACAAGTTCAAGAAAACAACCCAAAGCCTGTGTCCGATTGTTCACATTCTCTCATCAACCACTCAGGATTTCACAGCAGTTTCTTTTCAACGGTGTGTTTTTGTTTGCACAAGAAGCACAAAGGGCGTGAGTCTGATCAAGATGACAAAGATATGCGATTGGAAGACAAACCTCTTTTTACCAGCTCTGCATAAACTCATCTCTTCACAGTGTTTCCCACAGATTTCAAAGAGATTATAGTGGTTTATATTTGTATATATATTATTATCTTTATATTATCTTTTCTCTTTAGGAAGTCCTTATATGACAGGATAGTTCATTTTAGAAGTTCATGATGAGACAAGAAGCAAGAATTCCGATCCAAATGTCTTGCTCAGCTTGTTTTTAGACCCGCAAAGAAAGGGCTGCACGATTTACTGTATCTCAAAAAATATCATATTTCATATTATGTGATGCCATATCCGTATCGCAAGAAGCCAAAATGAGCTGCATGCAAGACTGACATTAGTCATTTTTGTTTTGAGCCAAGTTTGTAACAAAGAAATATGCAAAAGGCTTGCTTTAGTTCAGACGTCAGCGCTGATAAAGCCTCCTGAATAAGTAGGCGGCTGCATATATGAAAAAAAACCACCTAACCCCAAAAAAATTGCTACAAAAGGTTTTTCAATGGTTTCCTGTAGTATCAGGTGTGCTTATTAACATACTAAAAGTCTACCAAAATCTGACCACTGGAAAGGTGTAATTTCCAAGATGGCGTCCAAGATGGTCGCCAAATCCTTAAAATGCCCATTACTCCTTTATTATTCGTCCTAGACGAGTCATTTCTGTGTCTAACCCCATGTTTTAGGTATCTAGGAATCCAATAGGCTTGTTCAAATTGTAGTGACATGATTGCATAATTGTTAAATAGAAATGGTGGACAAATACTCTATGCATTAATATTAGCGAGGTTGTCACGGCAACGGCACAAATTTTCCCAGAGGCTAAGAGGGACATGGGTGGGCTTATTTTAAAGCCCCGACCCTGTTCTTCCCAACGCAATAAAGAATAAGTCTGTACGACATTTACTCCCAGAGATATTCGCTAAAGTCTGCGAGGTGAGCGACCATGTCGGCCCTGACATGGTAGACCTGGATGGGTTTTAACCTCTCTGTTATCTCAGCATATTAGCAATTAGCATATTTACATTATAGTGAAATGATTGCAATTAGAAAGTGATTACAAATCTCTTATTTATTTTTGAGAAGAATGCCTTTGATCTGTACTAGATTTACAAATAGTCATTGTCACACTCGTCCTCCCGTAAAGGTTGATTATGTGGATTGTCACAATTTTCCACTTGACATGGTTCACAAGCAGGTGTGCATGGAGGTCCATATCCTCTGTAACTACACCGTGGTGTTCGGCAGTTGTGCTATTACAGTGGGCTATCTGCAGGAGACTTATCAGGGCAGCAGTTTTATCGGTCATAACTGGCACGAACTAGCCTGGCCTTAGCCATGCGCAAAGTCCGGTCAATTATCATTTCCATACATGTACGTCTGGGTCTGATCTCAGTGACCGCGTTATTCAACCTGCCATTTAGTGAGTGGGTAAAAATGCTAGCGATTGGGTCAAATCAGATCCAATCGTTTAAAAGGAGTTCACCCCTCCCACCTGAAAACGGAGCTCAATTGTGAAGATCCACAAGAAGAAGACCCTCTGTACGAAATGAGTACGAGGGTCTGGTGAGACCAGGCTAGACACGAACCACTTGTCCTCAAATTTCCATCCCCAATCCACCACATTCATGTCCATACCCTTTCATATCCACACCATTACCATCTGGTAATACACTCTGAGCAAATGACATTTATGATATTCTTTGCTTGATACGTCATTATGGTAAAGCATCTGTAGTTTGTGATGGCTACAGTGAAGGTTTTCAATGCAAAAACTGAGTTTGTGGAAAAAGAAGATTTCCTTTCCACACCTTCTAACAAACAAGGACTTATTGGTGTTGTGACTGAGGAACTGCAGAAGAAAGACTGCAATGTTATCAATGCATCAGGAGATGCAGACGTGGACCTTGTGAAGGCTGCAATCAAGGCGTCACAACATCAGCCCATGACCTTGATAGGTGAAGATACAGACTTACTCATTCTTCTTCTCTACTATGCTGAGATGAAAAATTAGGATCTCTATTTTCGTTCGGACAAATCCACAGTTCCTGAGATATACAACATCAGCGAGATGAAGCAAGTCCTGGGGAGTGACTTGTGTTCTCTGTTGCTTTCACAGGTTGTGACACAACTTCCCAGATTTATAGTGTTCCAGAAGAATGAACGATAGAATTTTCTAAAATTTGTTTTATTACTTATTACAAAACCAAACGTTTACATAGATTTCATTAATATTTGGTAGAATTGCCTTTAAACTGTGACTTTGACTTGGGTCAAACGTTTTGGTTTTCCCTCCACAAGCTTCTCACAATAGTTAGATGAGTTTTGGTCCATTCCTCCAAACAGAAGTGGTGTAACTGAGAAACATTTGTAGGCCGCCTTGCGTGCCAATGCCTTTTCAGCTCTGCCCATACATTTTCAACTGGACTGAGATCAGGACTTTGTGACGACCACTTGAAAACATTGACTTTGTTTTCCTTAAGCCGCTCTGTAACCAGTTTGGCTTTGGGTCATTGTCCCTTTGAAAGATCCATCTGTCCAAGCTTTAACTTCCTGGCTCTTGAGATGTTCGTACAATTTTTCCACATAGTTTTTATATTATTTACAAAACGTGACAATTTATATCATTCAGTTTTGTTGATATTGAGGTTCGTTTTGCAAAAGGGAATCCCAAGAAGCGCAAAGCTTAAGGACAGGGACCCACAATTAAAATATACAACATACAATCAAAGTGCAGAAGCAAACAAAATACATAATTACAAATGACAAAAATTGCCTGTTAAATGTACCTATCCAGTCTCTACACATCATAATATTCCTGACATTCCAAGCATTCAGGGGCCAGGCCAACATGTGACCAATGTGACTCATCAGTCATATGGATTTTTAAGCATAACGTAGCAATACATTTGGTTTAAAAAGCTTTCTAAACACGTAACATTAATGTGATTCCTTTCTTCATGATGTCATCTATTTTGTGAGGTGCACCAGTTCCTCCCGCAGCAAAACAACCCCAAAACAAGCCTGATACTGACACCCCCGTATTTCACTGTTGGGATGGTGTTGTCAGGCTGCAAGATTCCCCCTTTTTCCTCCAAACGTGACCACGGTCATTATGCCCAAAATGTACTTTATTTTTGTCCGTCAGACCACAGCATATGTCTCCAAAAATGTAAATCTTTATCCTTTTTTTATTTGCAAACTCCAATCTAGCTTTTTGATGTTTCTTTTGGAGTCAGAGCCTCTTCCTGGCAGAGTACCCTCTCAGCCCATGTCGGTACAGGACTTGTTTCACTCTGGAGAATGACAAACTCTCACCAGGTTCAGCATCTTCTCCAGGTCTTTTTCATTTGTTCTTGGGTTGATATTTACATTTCAGACACGTTCATCTCTGGGACACAGAACCCGCCTTCTTTCTGATCTGTATGATGATTGGACATTTCCATCATTGTTTAAACCAATGAACCTGAACCTTCAAGTGTCTGTAAATTACACCCAAGGATGAACCAGACTTGTGCTTCAGGTCATGACATCATCATCTGGGCTTTAAACTTTTTAAAGGTTTAATAATCTTAGTGTATATAAACGTCTGACTGTAAAAAGTGATACAAAAAAATTGAGAAAATTCTATCTCTCATTCCTCTGGAGTTTGATGAATAGAAATGATAAATAATTTTGACCTAAGAAGTGTATGTAAACATATGGTTCTCAATCTGTGTTTGGTGGCAACAGTACTGATTCACTAGCCTCTTTGTGCTATAACCTTTTTAGCAACGTATCCCTCATACCGAGTTCTCAACTTAATATCATTTGCTCAGAGCGTATTGATAATGTGGATTGGAAAGGGGAGTGACATGAATGCAGTGGATTGGGGATGGAAACTGGAGGACAATCGGTTCGTGCCAGTTCTTACCGATAAAACTGCTGCCCTTTTAAGTCTCCTGCAGATAGCCCACTGTAATAGCACAACTGCCGAACACCACGGTGTAGTTACAGAGGATATGGACCTCCATGCACACCTGCTTGTGGACCATGTCAAGTGGAAAATTGTGACAATCCACATAATCAACCTTTACGGGAGGACGAGTGTGACAATGACTATTTGTAAATCTAGTGCAAATTCAAAGGCATTCTTCTCAAAAATAAATAAGAGATTTGTAATCACTTTCTAATTGCAATCATTTCACTATAATGTAAATATGCTAATTGCTAATATGCTGAGATAACAGAGAGGTTAAAACCCATCCAGGTCTACCATGTCAGGGCCGACATGGTCGCTCACCTCGCAGACTTTAGCGAATATCTCTGGGAGTAAATGTCGTACAGACTTATTCTTTATTGCGTTGGGAAGAACAGGGTCGGGGCTTTAAAATAAGCCCACCCATGTCCCTCTTAGCCTCTGGGAAAATTTGTGCCGTTGCCGTGACAACCTCGCTAATATTAATGCATAGAGTATTTGTCCACCATTTCTATTTAACAATTATGCAATCATGTCACTACAATTTGAACAAGCCTATTGGATTCCTAGATACCTAAAACATGGGGTTAGACACAGAAATGACTCGTCTAGGACGAATAATAAAGGAGTAATGGGCATTTTAAGGATTTGGCGACCATCTTGGACGCCATCTTGGAAATTACACCTTTCCAGTGGTCAGATTTTGGTAGACTTTTAGTATGTTAATAAGCACATCTGATACTACAGAAAACCATTGAAAAACCTTTTGTAGCAATTTTTTTGGGGTCAAACCATATTTGCAGCCGACTAAAGAGAAATGATGAACATTTACAGATTTGTTGCTACCAAACTTATGCCTAAAACAGAAAGTGTCTTCCGGTCATGGATCAGCATTATCTGGACTCTCCGACTAAGAAGCCTTTAACTTGTGTGAGCCTTTAGCTAATGTGGTGCCAGTTACTCTGCAACAGCTTTGACTGGACACTGATCTGACGCGCCGACGGCATTTCCACATCTCTGCTTGGCCAGAAGGTGCGTTTGTAAATCTGCTCAAACCATTCCACGCTTGAACATTGTGCATTTGGCCTCAGCAGTGATTAAAACAAGTTACAGAAACATTAGTGCATGCAGTGCGGGACAGAGATCCTGGTGGGACGATGACCGTTTCCTTTTGGAGCAGAGTTTTGGACCTGGGGGAGTCTTTGTCAAGCAGATGTTTCACCGCCTCAGGACCAGCAGCTTTTGTGCAGTTTTATAAAACTCGACACTAGAAAAAGTTGCGCAATCTTCAACAATTTGGTTATTTAGAGTCTACGTTTTGACTTAGAACTAGGGATATAACGTTTCACTCATGCCCCGATTCAGTTCGATTTCCGATTTTAATTTTTAAGTTTCAACCTTTTTTTAAGAAAAGAATATGACTCATTCATACCAATGTTTTTGTTTTAACATCTGCATTTTTGTCTTTGTAACAAACTGCAACCGTCTCAGTAAGAGAACTTCACATTACAAAAAATTGCAAGAAATGAAAATGAACTATAATCATTTTGACATGAGTGCTTGTACATGAGTACATGTTTTCAGCATAAATAAGATGTGTAGCAAAGCAAACATTGAGATAATATTTATTTTACCAAACTTTGTCTGTCAAAATGCTAAACTCTGCGTTAGCCGCTAACGCTAAACTCGTAGCTGCTAACTTTAGCTGCGTCTGTTGCTTCGATGCCTGCACGTGCATGTGTTTACATGGTGTGGCGTGCTTTAAAAAGCGATTATTTTATTTTCTACATCGATTCACATTTTATGCATATTAAATCGATTTTCGATGAATCGTTACATCCCTACTTAGAACAGTGAGTCAAGTCCATGTACGTATTTTTGGACCATGAGTTTAATAAAAATAAAACAACATTGAAAACAGACTACATCCTTTAATTCAAAGATATTCACATTCAAATAAATAAAAAAAAAAACACTCAAAAACTATTTGGGTTAAGAGACGCCCTGCTTACCAAATCTGTAGTTTGATCTTTTTTCCTTGTAATTCGACCGTTTTGATCTTGAAGTCTATTCCTGAAAGAAAACAGAAAGTGAACAGGTTAATAAGTGTTCAGACTGAAACAAAAGAAAGAAACATCAATCTAAAGCAAAGGTCTGCGGCGCGGGAAGAGAATGGAGGCTATGTTTCCATTTGGAGACAATAGCATTATCTTTTCCTGATTGTGCTGCGTCAGGCCCCGAGTTTGACCAACATGATGAAGCCGAGCCAAGAGAGTATCCACATTTGATTAAAAATGTGGTGCTGTGAGATCCAAGAGAAGCCAAGTCTTGACGAGCCAAGTATTCCGTTATTTGCACAACACCACATGATCTGTGACTATGAAACGCATTAAAAAGAAACAGATCCATGGATTCATAAGTCATGGTTTGGTATTGTGGCATGGGTCATTATTGCGACGTGGCCCCAGGGAGTTCCGTTTTAAAACGTTTTGAAATGGTGAGCCGACAGCTAAGCACCGTCATTAGTTGTGGATGTCCCAGAAACAGCTGTGCATTGGAAGGAAGTGAAGAAAGCTGCTTCCAAAGTCTGACTCACTAAATATTATGAACACCCCAGAGAGAGGGAGGCAACGGAGAACCTGAAATATAGCTTCAACAAACTCACACAGCAGGATTATGTGATGCAGCCTGTGTCATGTTATGCTCCAATGGCACTGTGCCTTTTTCACATTTGCAAACAGAAAAGTGTAACCATGTTCATTAAATTATTGGTTTTGGTCAAAAATTATTCCTAGCTTTCCAAACACATTCCTTACATCGACATTTGTCGCAGGCATAAGGTTATACCGTTGGCAGCTTTGGGGAGCAGAAATGTTTACAACATTAGCTTCCACCAGGCTAATTGTTTTTAGCGTCGGTGCAACTTCCAGGTTTACAATCACTCATCGATTTTCCACAGAGACAATACCTTAAGTAATTTAACTGGTTTATCTGTCCAAAGTCTACAAGAGTGATGAAGTGAAAATATTTTTTTATGGTCAAGGAAGTCTGAGTTGTGTGCACAAAACGCCGTTTTATAACAAAAACATAAAACATTATGTTTTATAAATATCAAAGCGAAAGTGATGGATGTGAAACATTACATTTAACTCTCAAAGGAAGTCTACATTTCACTTCTGTTTCTTCAGTGCCTGTTTTTGGAAAGCATGTTACAGAAACGTTACAGTATACTATTGTGGATATGCAACAAGATCTGTGCAATGAATCCATAAATCAAGTCGTGATCAGATCGAACACAGACTGCAATGAGGAGCTTGTGTTTTTTTAATTTTAAAAACAACATGTCTCTACTGCACAGCTGACCCTGTAAAAAGGGAGGAATATAAATCATTCATACAATTTAGTATTGTATGTTACTTCACAGGAGATTAAGGTCCATCTTTATCTACATGAACCAAAAGCCATGTCAGTTTGTTTTTTAATAATAATAATAAATAAATAAATAAATATATATATATATATATATATATATATATATATATATATATTAAAAAAATCACAAAAAAACAAAACAAAAGTTTGGCTACTTTGTCCCACACCACACATTGTTAATATTTGGTCTTTTGCATTTTCTACGAGCTCTTGCCGGCTTGATCGAACTTTGGGATCGTATGGACGTGTATCACGGCTCTGATATCGACAGGACAAGAACAGAACGCAGTTATAAAGGAGATGAGGAGAAAGGGCAGTGGGGGTTTCCAGGGGGGTATTTTGAGAGTCAGCTGTGCGCCTCAGTCTGTGAACTTACTGGTCTAAATGTCTCAGGTTCACTGGGGCATTTTGGGGGATTTAAACATTTCCAAAATATAAATCAAATATCCAACAAATTCTTGTGTAATGAGAACTCGCTACTGAACAAGTAGTATATTGTAAACGAGACCCGTTGGCTATGAGACATTACTGTCAAGCACTACAATGGCAGTAAAATTACTGTGGCTGAGTAAATAAAGATGCATAAATGACAATTTATTAATTTTAGTCATTGCATTTTGTTCCTGGTATGACGGGCGTTAGATAACAGTGATATGGTTAATGGATAAAGGCTTCCCTCCCGCAGTTAAAGTTGTGATTAATAGGGTATACAGTCCTGGGGCTTTCCTGAAGGCCGTTTGAAAGGCTGTAGAAAATATCTTAATCAGATATGAAATTCAAGTCAGAACTTTATTCCTGTGTTTAAACGCTCAACATTTAAAGAGGTTATAGGAGAGGACTCACAACAGTCAGTTATAGCACAAATCGACATCATTATCTGCTGACAGTTTACGCTCGTCTTTGCCAAAGGCTTGAGTTTATTTGGAAAACATGCCGCAGCAAGACAAGACTGGACAGCAATGTTAGAGTTGAGACAGGATCCAATCCCCTTTTCCTCCCCCTTCAACTGGAGATTGTGACTCTAAACATTTCCAATAGTTTGTTGAAGAGCCATTATCACGTGTAGCTCCTAGGCGTGAGAGCAAATACATGGCATAGAGTTTCAGAACGTGACTGACACGTGAACTTTGTCCTACATTATACTGTGATTTAGCTAAACATCTGTTTTCAAGCGGATGTCCTAACACTGACATGACTCATCCCTTTGCCACCAGCAGGTTTTCAGTGCCCAACAGGTGTCAAGACGTATTTGAAACTGATTAAGATGTATTTCAATAAAACATTGGCGCAAAGCCAACAAAATGTACCCACGGGTCACAGTCCTCTTAAAGCACATACGACAGGTTCTAATGCTTTTGAAAATAAGACTTATTTAAATATCATCTGTTGTAATAATTATCATTTTATGTCAGTGAAGGAGCAAATTAATGAAGAAATGTTGGGCAGAGAAGTAATTTTTTTTAATAGGTTTTTTAGCTGCTGACAGGAAGTGACATAGAGAGGTGTAAAATGCCATAGACGTTTGACTCGTTTCCCATTGACAGAACATGGTCGGCACAGCAACAATTTAAAACTGTTTGCCTCTATCTGTCACGTCATGTCAGTGCCCATAATGAAGTGAAACTATAAAACATCACAAAAATGATCGAACTAAAGAAAGCCGTTTAAATAATGTTTTTGCAAAATCTTAAATATAATTTTGTTCACTATGATTTAGCAGAAATTGTGTCTAATGTGTCATATGCACATCTTAAGCCAAATCTCTCATCGTAGTTTTCTGTACAAAAGGCGCCAACATAACTTAATACACGTTTGTTTCATTTTACTGATTATACACTTAACGCCAATGCAAGTGCAGCCAATTCCTCTCACGTGACCCTGTATGTACTGAATGTTCTTGGATGTGTTGTGACACTAATGATAATTGAATCCTTGACTGAAATACCACGTCAGTGTCACCACTGCAGCCTGAATGTGAGATGTATGGCATATAAACTAGACAATACAGAGCTGCTGCACAAAGGGTCAGGGAACAAAGCGGTGGTTATGGTGAGAGCTTCTTCACACATTGAAGGAGGAGCTGTCAGTGAGTTACAAAACAACCGGTTTGAAATCGAAGCTCGGGAGATCGCCAGCATAAATCCAGTCACAGCGTGACATGTCTAAAGTTGCACTATTACTCAGCACAGATCTTAAGCAATGGCAGCTAATGGAGTCTTTAATGAGCATGAATATTTGACATATTTTGACTCATGTGAGCTCAGTCAGGCACATATGCAATGGATGAACCATTATATTTTTCTATGAACCAGGTCAACCCATAACCAAGTCCAATTTGACGTAGTGACAACTATAAAACTGTTATATGGAAGTCTTGTGATTGCTTTCACTCTTACTTTCCCCATATCATATATTTGTACAGGCTGTGTGGTACATTTGGGCAATTCATTACAAATCCCCGTTTTCTGTTTGACTCTACTGCAATTCATTACGACACTTTGAGAGCAGCTTTTTCTAATAAACAATTAACCATTAATTGACCAACAACATTTAGACGGGTCACCTATTTAATGATGGCAATAAGAATTTTCCACTTTTTTCTCCATATCTTTTAATAACCAAATCTCTAATAGACAATTGATGAAGTTTAATTGTAAGTAGTTCAAACCACAGTTTTGTGAGAGCTTTTTTAAATTAAAACTAAACTAAAAACAAATGTAAATACATCAGTAGACCTTTTGTTGTAAATGTAAAAGTAGTAACGGTATAGTAGTTTATAGGCATATCAATGGTTTATAGCGATGTAAAGAAGAGCCGATGAACTCGGTGTAGGTTCAGGGCGCTGTTAGCCTACTTAGCACTAGCCACTGGGGCAACGGACATACCCGCATCATCGTCCAGCAAAACCGGTTTTTACTTGGCATTATAGCATTTACTCAACCCAATAACAAGACAGATTTCGCCGTGTGTCATGAAGTTTCCGTTGTGCCTTTCAAAGAAGATGTGGTTTGTCAAAGAGGCCGAGTGTTGCTTTTCACTTGCTAACCCTGTGGCCCAAATAGAAGTCCAACTTCGGCATTCCGGCCCTCCGGGGTTAGCCGGAAAGTCCGCGAGTCTCCCAGCTGTCAGGCCTATTCAAAGCCACCTTTAGGGGAAACCAGAAACAGCTGTGCGTGTGTGCCTCACCTATGGTGGAGATGAAGGTTGTGTTAAAGGCGTCGTCAGAGAAGCGGAACAGCACACAGGTCTTCCCCACGCCTGAGTCTCCGATCAGCAGCAGCTTGAACAGCAAGTCGTACGTCTTCTTCGCCATTTGACAAAATCTTGTGTTCACCCACCCAAACAAATACAAAAAAAGAAAAGAACAAGCTAACACGCCAATGTGCGGTCTAAAGCCAGCTCCTTTGCAAATAGGGCCACCTCTCTTGTACCCTTTTTCCACTCAACAATCTGGGAATTGTTGATTAGCTTTGGCAAGCTAGTCGGCTAAATACCTCCCAAAATACGTGTCCAAATTTGTATCCAACAGGTTAGATCTTCCAAGTCGGACTGTTTCCCCGCTCAATCACAGAAACACAACGCAAAAATAGTCTCTTCTTCAGCGTGATCCCTCTTTTCCACTATTTCCTCTCTCTCCCACACAGTCAGGACAAAATGGCTCCTCTTCAGCCCTACTCACTCTTTCTTCAAACTAGCGGCGAGCTAATTCAAATTCTCAGCACACCCCGTCATTCCAGAGCCCCGACAGATATTCAACCAGGAAGAGTCTGATCAAAAACTCAACGTGAATGCCATTCGGTTTCACGGCCAGTCTTATTTTGTCTTATTCCGGAGAGATAAGCAGTGAAATACAGAGACGACCGCCGCCGCCTTCGAATATGGGCCTCCACCGCGGCGACACCCTAGTGCGTAAACCGCGCCCACGTCCCGCCTCCTCGGTCCAAACCAACTCCTTTGATTCGCCAGTCAACCTGTCTGTCAATGACGGCTCTAATGTGATTGGCTGTAATGGCAGGCGTCCAGAGGCATCCTGCTGCCTTTAAGGGGGCGGTGGTGAGGCCCCTGCTGAAGAAGAGCAATTTGGACAGTTATAATTTTAACAATTTCAGACCGGTATCCAACTTACAATTTTTAAGCAAAATCTTAGAACAACTTGTCATTATCCAACTTAATGATTTTATTACTGCACATAATGTCCTTGAGAAATTCCAGTCTGGCTTTAGGGTAAACCACAGCACCGAGACGGCCCTTTTAAAGATCTTAAATGATTTTAGATTAAATGATGACTCACTGAAGGTCACAGTGTTGGTTCTACTGGATCTGAGCGCTGCCTTTGATACAGTCGACCATACTATTCTTTTAACTCGTTTAAAACACATCGGCCTCTCTGGTGCTGTCCACAAATGGTTTACATCCTACCTCACAGACAGGACATTCATGGTGAGTGTGGATACTTGCTCCTCTAAGATCCATAAAATTACATGTGGTGTGCCCCAGGGTTCGATTTTAGGGCCAGTGCTTTTTAACCTGTATATGCTCCCTCTTGGTGATGTCATCAGGAGACATGGAGTCAACTTTCATAGTTACGCTGATGATACACAGTTGTACATCTCCATGTCTCCTGATGACACCAGGCCAATAGATGCACTTTTTAACTGCATTTTAGATATCAAATCCTGGATGGCAGAAAACTTTCTCCAGCTTAACCAGGACAAAACTGAAGTTTTAGTCATCGGTCCTCAGGCCCAGAGAGAGAAACTTTTACCCAAACTACAGTCATTGTCTTTTAATCCTTCCTCACAGGTGAAGAACCCGGGTGTGATTTTCGCTGCATTGGAAGGCTCAAGACCCACCTTTTTAGTTTAGCTTTTAACTGACATCTATTTATTTAGTCCTAATGATGTATTGTATAATTCTAAAATTATATATATATGTGTGTGTGTGTGTATGTATATGCGTATGTATGTATGTATGTATGTATGTATGTATGTATGTATGTATATATATATATATATATATATATATATATATATATTAGATGTATGATGCGGGGGGCGTATTAACTGTTGTAACTGTAAAGCACTTTGTCGGTGTGAAAAGCGCTTTATAAATACAGTTTGATTGACTGATTGATTGAAAGGGCGTGCCTGAGACTGACAGAAAGGTAAAATGTTACTGCGTAAGTTATTCGGACATTTGGGCTCAAATCTTCCTTTGCTTCACTTTGTAACATTTATCGTATGACACAATATGGCGGCCGGTTTCATGCGGGTGCGCTTCAGCTGAAGTAGATACAACCGGCACTTTATGCGGTGACTATTCCAGCTGTGAGTCAGGCAAAGTGATGTCATGTATATAGAAATACTTTTGCCCAATGTTACGGGCGTTTCCCACTTCTCTCTGTACAGCTAAGCACGTGTATCCCCGTTGATTATTTTCTATTAACTGCACACAATATCGTGCACAGTGTGCACTCAGCTCACCACAAAACTAAAATTCATATTTTCTCCTACTGCTCATGTATTTATTCCATTATTTATTAATTTAATAATTTATTTACTTATTCGACATTATGTCATTTTATAATAACCATTAAATTATTCTCAGGGTAAACTAAAGATTAGCCTATATTATACAAAAGGAGTTGAACTTGAGTGTTGTTTGTCCAGCCCCTTCTTCCGTCAGCCAGTGCAGCTGATTCAGACTCCTCTGGAATGTGGCGTATGCCCTACCTTCTGCCAAGTACAGACATGATTTGACAAGGAAACACAAGAAAATAGAAATTGAAAAAGAAGAGGGGAAAGGTAATCATGAAAAAAACAAACAAACACTGGATGTCAATATAAACGCCAAACTACAACTGATTCAAGAAACTGTTTTTTCTGTTCTTTTAACCTCCAGTTACAAAAGTGATTCATGACCATATAAGACCTCATTGTTACTATGCCATGTCAACCAATTCAAGTTATGCCCTCTGCAGCAAGCAGTGTCAAATAAGAGACATGTGTTCATAGCAAAACAAAAGCAGATACTGGGCGACGCGGTGCAAGATAGAACTATATTTGTAATGATGAGGACATCTAAAAAATATCCAGTCTCAAACCTTTGTCGCAGTTTGCATCAAGTCTCAACAAATAGCCTACATTTTCTACGACAGCACATTCAGTTCTGGGGCTGGCGTCTGATTTGTTGTATAAACTAAAGTTGGCAAACGATATGATAATAATACTAAAACTGGAGTTTAGTCTTGGGATCAGCCACAAGATGGTGCTGCAATGGCATGTTGCAGGAGATCTAAAGCAACACTTTAGGTATCATTATTCCTTAAGATTTTAAGATTAGTCCTATTGTCCGGATTGTTATACCTTGGACGTTTCAACTGAAGATTTATTTGAGTTTAAGCATGTTTATTTACCTCAGAGTGGTTTGGCTATAATGACCGATCCATTAAACAGTATTGTGAATAAATGTCAAACCTGAAATAAAATGGCAAGAAGTAGAAGTTCTAGTAAGTATTCATATGCAGCAGTAGTAACCTGTTCACAACTAGGCCATTATGTTACTTCAATGGCTCCAACAACCTTAATTAGCCTATATTTTGAGGAGACTCCATTTCCCATGATCCTCCGAGCGCCTCCGCAGTGATGTGGGGTGTGGTGTTGGAATGACTGGGTTGTTATCCCGCACCGGAGCCTGTAAAAGACGAGGCGGACGAGACGAGAGGAGAGGAAGATGCGGACAGGGCTGTGTAGCGGATCATCTGAACGGGCTACATCAGGATGATATAGATATTCAAGTCATTGTTACCGCTGTCATCTCCAGGAATGATCATTTTAACCAAATCACAGCGGGGACGTCTGGCGGGACTGCGATGGAGCGTCGATCCTGTATGTGAGATGACCGAGTGTCTATAAAGCTAATATTACTCATAATTAGCTTTTGGCAAATGAAACATGGTATTGTCTTGGCCTTTGCGATTGGATCAGCTATTTTAAAACTGATGTCAACAGTGTCTCTGTGGGAGACCATTAGAAAATAGGAAAACATTTTTTGTTTTAACATTTTTTAAATTAATTATTCAAGCATCCATCGTTTTTTCCCTCACCGGAAAGGTGGGTATTATTATACCGATCCAAGGTTCGTATCGCTCTTCAGCCAGTTTTAACATTCATTTGTATTTTTTCCAAGACAAATCAATCATGTCTAAAACGAAGAGCAGTGAGTGTGTGAAGGTGGTGGTACGGTGCCGGCCTTTGAACCGAAAAGAGGAGTCCAATGGGCCTGCAGGTGGGATTATACAAATGGATCTGAAGTTGGGGCAGGTCATCCTCAGAAACCCTCGTGCGCCCCCCAGTGAACCTTTAAAGACATTCACGTTTGACGCCGTTTACGATTCCAACTGCAAACAACGAGATCTATATGAGGAGAGTGTCAGGCCATTGATAGATTCAGTTCTTGACGGATTTAATGGCACCATATTCGCCTATGGACAAACCGGGACTGGTAAAACTTACACCATGCAGGGGGCATGGATGGACCCTGTAAAAAGAGGTGTGATCCCCAACTCTTTTGACCATATTTTTACCCACATTTCACGCTCCCAATCGGACAAGCAGTATCTCGTCCGGGCGTCCTACTTGGAGATCTACCTCGAGGAGATCCGCGACCTTCTAGATCCAAACCATGCAAATACGAGATTGGAGCTAAGGGAAAACCCTGATACTGGTGTTTATGTTAGAGACCTGACTTCTTGTGTTTGCAAAAGCATCAAAGAAATAGAGGAAGTTATGAATATGGGCAACCAAGTCAGGGCAGTTGGGGCAACAGACATGAATGAGCATTCTTCCAGATCTCACGCTTTATTTTTGATTACAGTGGAGTGCAGCCAACCCGGGCCAGATGGGAGAAAGCACATCCGAGTAGGGCGTTTGAACTTAGTGGACTTAGCCGGAAGCGAACGACAAGCCAAGACAGGCGTGCAAGGAGAGCGCCTAAAAGAGGCGGCTAAGATCAATTTATCCCTGTCTGCTTTAGGTAATGTCATTTCAGCTTTGGCCGATGGTAGGAGCGGACACGTACCGTACCGGGATTCAAAATTGACCCGACTTCTGCAAGACTCTTTAGGTGGTAACGCCAAAACTGTCATGGTTGCCACCCTGGGTCCGGCCCCTCAACACTATGACGAAACACTGACTACTCTAAGGTATGCAAATCGAGCCAAGAACATCCAAAACCAACCAAGAGTCAATGAAGATCCCAAAGATGCTCTCCTGAGAGAGTTCCAAAAGGAGATTGCTCGGCTGAAAGCGCAGCTCAACCATAGGAAGTGGAGGAACAAGCAGAAGAAAGATGGCGACGTGTGGGACGGGGATGAGGATACAGCCGGAGAGGAAGACTACGAGGAGAAGGATGGAGAGGATTATGTGACCCTGGAGGAGCGAAGGCTGGAAATGGAGACAGAAGCCATCAGAGGAGATCGATTCCTCTTGGCCGAGGAGAAGCAGAAGCTCCTAGGGGAGAAGGAGAGGATGATGGGAGATCTGCGGAAGGAGCAGGAGGCCACCGAGCAGCTCACAGCCAAATATAAGGTGAGTCAGTTTACGTTGAGGCATTTGATCTCTCTCATCACATACAAAATGACATATAGTCCCCTTTATTAGTATTGGTACCACTTGACAATGAAGCAGATACAAATAATCTGTGCAAAATACTACAACTTTGAAGTCAATTAACATAAAATATTCCCACATCAGAAGAATTCATGAAGAAACTGCTTTTGTTATGAATCAGTATAATTTGGGTCTAAGTGCACCCAAGGCACTAGGTAGAGGGCTTTAGCGCAGCACAAAATTCTCTTTGAGAGCACTCCCTCGCATAGCAGCGTCAAAATACATTTAATTTATAAATACTAAATAAATAATCCTGGTTCCAACCCTAATCCTAAAATAGTGTAAATCCTAGATCAGTATAGGACACATGGCTGATGTTTTGTTGGTGATAATATTAAACAAGATTGCAACAAAACACTATCCCTTGTTCCCTTATTATCATGGTATTGACCATCCTATTACCATGTTATTATTACTCTGCTGTTAAATTATTTAACCAGCATCAGGAGTTTTGGGGTATTGTAAAAACACACACAATCTGTTGAAAATGACCCTGGCCGTCTTGAGCAGATTGCACTCACACCACTCCTTACAAGACTATGTGAACACCTACCACTCTGCAAGGACATGCCAGAGAAATGGGCAAAGTAAGAATTTGGATAATTTGCTATAGAAATTCGGAATTACTTTTAGTAATAATCTGTCCTCAAGTGAGCTAAGAGAAATGCAATAATTTTCAACTGTTAGCCTTTCCTTTTTTATCAAGGTGCCATCAGCGTCACCTAACCACAGGTTACAGTGCATGTTTAAACACATCTAGTAGCATTAACATCTGAGAGAATACACTATAGGGATTGCAGAAATAAGGACTCCATGAAGACAGAATATTTTGTACTTCCTGGAGAGTTGCAATAAAATATGCTTAATAATGTTATGCCTTGTCTGTGTAAGCTCTCAGTAGTACAGGAGTTGTCCATCTTCAATGAAGGTACTCGAGTCATCCTCTGTACTCAGTAGTTGAAGTCTCGAACGTTTCGCCTCTCATCCAAAAGGCTTCGTCCACGGACTAAAGTCCCGCTCAGCCCGCAGCTTAGATAAAGACCACGAGGAGGAGTTGGGGTTGGCTGTGATTAGAGCTCCTCCCCTCTAATCACAGCTACCCTCACATGTGGGTAAACACCTTTAAAGTAGAGCGTCTCTAACAACCTGCAGTAGCCCCAGTATCGGTCAGTCCTGTCCTATTCATAGATGATCACTGCCAATTATCTGTCCTATTCATGGCTGATTACTGCTAATTACCTGCCTATTGTTCTTTTGTTGGCTGAGGTGCCGTCTCCTTGGACTGGCCGTGCCCTGTCGGCTGTCTCCGAAGGAGATTGAAGTAAAGTGAAGAAAGATTAAATCTGAGCCCACCATTCCGTTTAATGGAGGGATTTTCTTTCTAGCTTCTTTTACTCCTCGTTCAAACCAACGTTCTTCTTTAGGTAAAAATGTTGACCTCCCCGTCCTCAAAAGAGTGTTTGGAGGCTTTGAGGTGGAGGTGCACCGCCGCTTGTGCTTTCTCTTCGGTGTTGATAAAGTCTCTTCTGTAGAACTTGTTTCGTTTCTCCAATATAATGTTCTTTGTATTCTTCTTCTTTGCATCGAATAGAATAAACCACATTGCTTGTTTGTGGCTCGGAGTTTTGTCTTTGGGATGAACTAATTTTTGTCTCAGTGTGTTCACCGGTTTGTGGTAACCTGGAATCCTGTGCTGCCTAAAGATTCTCTGAAGTTTCTCTGAGACCCCGGCTACATACGGGACTGTAACTCACTTTCTTCTGGGCTCTGTCTTGTTCTTTGGGTCTTCTTGCCCTTTGTGCTTTAGTGAAAGACCAGTTCGGATAGCCACAGTCTGAGAGGGCTCTCTGGACATGTTGCTCCTCTTCGGTCTTTCCTTCTGCACTGGTGGCACCTCTTTAGCTCTATGTCTGAGCGTCTTGATGACCCCTAGTTTGTGCTGGAGTGGATGGTTTGAGTCAAACATCAAATACTGGTCAGTTGCCTTCCTTTAAACCTCTTTCTGAAGTTGTCTGTTTGATAACTTTACAGTCTAAAAAGGCGAGTTGTTTCTCCTTAGCGTCCTCCCGAGTAAATTTAAATAAAATGTTATGCCTTATTTATAACAATGCCGTTAAAAAAAGAGAAGGCTGTTAAAGTTAGCACAGCGTATGCCCAAAATAGAAATGAGATCTCGCTGCCCACCACTAACCAAAACATTTACTGTTCTCTGGTGAAGTCCTTTTAATCAGTGCCAAGCCTCTGGAGGTGACCCACTTCCCATTTATTTCCACTATGATGCTACAGTGGTCATTGTGTAGTAATTAAAAACCTCCCTAAACAGTCCCTCATAAAACTAAATACTTGTGGATTGAAATGGCCCTCGTAAAACTGATATTTTTGCATGTAAAACTATGTAAAACATAGAGGGCAACTATTACAAAAAATACCAAGGTCCTATTTGGATGCGTTTTAGAGAGTCAAATATCAAAGTGCTTGGGACGTTTTTTTAAATGATGGTTCTGTGGTGTTAGATGGTGATCTTTGATGCTTAAATATTTTAAATGCACTTTCCCCTTCAAATATAAGCTTTTTAGAGAATGGAGAATTTTGATGCAGATAGAGTTCTATGTTTTTCCTTTATTTCTTACAGATTAAAAGAACTGGTTTGTTTGTGACATGGTTGGTTAGACTTATCAGTGTCAGATATTACCTTTTGTTTGGGATTATACTGTAGTGCCTTTCTATGGGGCTGACGTGGGTGAAGAGTTTTGCCAATGCCGCCTGAACTGGCTAAAGTAGGACTCGAACCACCACCTTATCTATAGACGTCAAGTTATTTAAAATTTGGGCCACTGCCAGACCCATAAACAATTCAAATGGTCAAAAATAAGGGTGGATGATATGGCAAAAGAATTACAGCTTGGAACATAACTTTTTTTTATCCCAATTCATTACACGTTGTCATATCATCCATCCCTCTACTGTCTGAGTCACAGTCGCCCTAAACATCATATTTCATGGAGATAAAGCCTCTTTTCCCAGCATCGATATTGAAATGTTCACCAATAAATTGCTCTCTGCGCTCTCATGCTGACTGGACAGACTTCAGACAGGAGCTGTGACCACTGGAGTCTAAAATGTCACTTCCTCAAGTCCGGGTCCACACCATCACACGTCAGCCAATAAAACCAGGGAGTCAGGCTGGATTAATTACTGGCTCTGAATCATGGTCCAGTCGATAAGTCACCCGTGCAGAAAGACTGCAGCCTATAACTTCACAGACCCACACAGACAAGACTGGACTGGGGTCATTTTACTGAGCTGCAAACAGCCTCAGGCCCAGGGTTCAGTACATTCTGTGGTCAAAGCGAAGAGAGGGAGCAAAAACGTCACTTCTTTGGGAACAATAGTAGATGCCTAAAGGGAGTAGCTCTTTGTGTGCAATTTTAGCAGCAGTGGACACTTATTATTGTACAATGTAGATGTTATGAAGGAGGACATTGGTCAATTTTAAAATGCTTTTTATGGGAGCTTTTTGAATGGGAACTACAAGTGTTTTGAGCAGGTATTCCTGAGAGTTTTTGTATTTAAGTAATACTTTGCCTGACCAAAAATAAGACGCTACCTGGATTTAACTAATTGTTATGTTCTGGGGTTGCTGCATTTGGTCAGGTCTAGGGTCCGCAACACGATGAGAGGAATGAGATCAGCTGACTGCCTGAACATCCTGAATGACCAAGTTATTACATCAGTGAATATCTTTTTCCCTGATGGCACGGGCATATTCGAGGATTAATCATTAGGCTCACATTGTGAAAGAGTAGTTCAGGGAGCATGAGACATCATTTTCTCACATGGTTTGGCCACTACAGAGTCGTGATCTTTGGGATGTGCTTTACAAGGCCTTGCGCAGTGGTCAGAGTCTCCCATCATCAATACAAGATATTGGTGAAAAATTAATGCAACACTGGATCTTTTGACACTGCAGAAGTTTATTGAAACAATCCACAATGAATGCGTAATCAAAGCTTAAGACGGTCCAACCACAATTTTTCTTTTCATACGTAAAATTTCTACTAGGTTGTTTTGGTCTTCTGAACATTTTACCTCTCACCCCAACCTCAGGATCCATCTGCAATAAAGTTCAATATTCTTGGAAAACACAAAAATAGTATCCTTTCTCTATGACGTCTTATAATGTTTGACAGTTCATATTTCAGTCTCCATAATCTTCAAATCTCATCACTGTTGTAATACTTGTCAGAAAAAATGCAATTTGATATTCTCCCATAATATTACAGCTCTATTATAGACTTTTATTTATAGACCACACATTAATCTTTTTTGGGTCCTTGCACCTCTGTTTGTCACCAGCCAGTTGTTTATTTACTCGGACATCCATTCTACTGTAGTACAGTTCCAGGGGAGGCACAACCATCTGAATATGATTATGCTGTTGCCACTACCTTGAGAACAATGGAAATAGATTTACAGTCAGAAGGAGCATTGTCTGTTCTTCAAAGCTGCTGATTCGACTGTGGTCTATTATTTCTCAATGAAAATGGCCGTCTAAGCATATTTGCCCTGGTTCCTCTGTGGGAGCAGGTTTCTGGTCAAAGGAAAGTCCCGTGAGGTGATGCTAACGTGTGCATATGTACTGTATCATTCAGACTGAGTGCTTTCATATCTTTGGTGATGACTGCTGCTCAGGTTTCCTCTCTCCTTTCGGTCGTCCAAACCACCGAGGGGCAAAACCCTGGTGTGAAGTCATCTGTGAGTTCATACGTCACTCTTTAGTTCCTCCATGTAGATGAAGGGATGGCTGATTTGAAATAAAACAAAATAGCAGAAATAACAATGATACTATATTCATTTGAATGATTTATTTTAAGTGAAAAAATCCCTTTACATTCAGTAAAAGCATAGAAAGAGATGAAAGCTAATTTAAAATAAAATGATCATGCTTGGCCCATCCTTAATAATATCCAATTCAAATCTTGTTACTATAATGAAATAATACAAAACAGTGCCCTATTCTTTTCCACCTTCACTCAGAGACCCCTGCCTGCCTGGCACCCCTCTCCTGTGTCTAATATAAGCCAGCCAATCACAGCTCACGACCTACAGGCACCATTTTTCTCTTCTGCGCTCCCGACCAATGAGCGCGAGGTTGCTGAGGATGGAGGCAGCCAGGCACGGTGATGGGAAAGATGGAGAGAGCAGACAGCGGTAAATGCCAGCGACAGTAAATTTGAAAATGTCAGATGAAAGCGACTTGAGAAGCCGCTGACTCCCGTGTGCTTTCTTTATCCTTGTCGCGCCGTGGAGTTTAAGTAGGTCATGAAACTGCGTCGTCAGTGCTAGTTCAGCGGGTTTGTCTTTATTATTTGAACCACCATTGTAGTGGTTACAAAATGTCAATGAAACAATAATTAGCAAGTCTTAAAGATTCATCAGAATTTCGACACTGAACAAACAGCCTTAAATATCAAAATAGAAAAGCAGACCTACTCCTTTCTTTTACAAAATAATGTACAATGTTCCATTCTGTTGAAAAATTTACCAACATTTCCTACATATTTTCTACACATTGTCTGTAAGGTGTGACTTCTCAGCATCACACGGTTTCTTCTGTAACCTCCGCTGCCATGTCGCGTTGTGAGTGATGATAAGTTGCAGTCACACTTGAAGCTCTGAGACCTACAGTGGCCCAGTAATTGGTTTGATGTGAGCCGGAAGTGGACGCGCTGGTAAAGCAAGCTAATGTGATCAAAGGCTGTGACCACAACAAAGATAAAAGCGGTCAGTCGTAGTTTATGTAGAAAGGTGGCTGTGTACTTGCAGTTTGCACTAAGTAACAGTTTGTAATTTAAAAAAATATATTTGATCTTAATGCCCAGTATGCCGATTGTCCAGCCTGCCATTGTCCATTTTGATGCGCAGAAAATATGGTGAATAATGCACTAAAAATCACAGATACACATTTGCTTCACTGTATTCATCTCAGGAAAGAGGATGGGTTGCTACATTATCAGTTGTTTATGTTGGATAATAAGTAAATAGTTTTCTGTCTTTGTCTCATTATAGAAGCCCAAACCAACTTAAAAAAAGACGATTCAATTCATTTTGGTGGAGCTCTATGTCACAACAGCAGACGCCTCACAGGGCTTCACAAAGTGAACCATGAAACAAAGAAGCTGATGGGTTGAAGACAAATGGGGAATTTATACACACTTATTTTTAGTCATTTATTTAACACCAAATATTAACAGCCGGCCCAAATGATGATGTACAGCAGTCTGGGGCTGACTTGACTTCTAATCCTCATATTTGGACTCACAATGAGTCCCGCTCTCCTCACCTGACTGCACAGCGCACATGCCGCTGCAGTGTGTTTTGGGGGGAGGGGCCCTTCAAGGTCTCGACATCACAAACCAGAAGGACACCAAATCACCGGGCAATTTGAAGTCAGCATTGATTTCAGCCCGAGGTGCTCCCTTTTTCCCATGGCTGTTTTTGTTTCGTTATTATATGCCCCTGTAGAAGGTCTCAGGGCCCTTTAAGGGAAACATATGTACAGCAATGGACTGCAGTACAAGCTATACGCTAAGTGCTTTCAAAACTCTCTTTCTGTCGCTTATTATCAGTACGTCCAATGCCGTCCATTATGTAGCGCTTCCCTGGGTATGCTTCTCCCGCTCCTCTGGACTATTCTTAGATCCACTTTTTCTGGGTCAGAACTGAGCTGCAGCCCTAACTTTCACACAAAGGTTTCATAACATCCACTTGGACATATATTTCATCTTTCTGCCTGTTTTTTTTAAACACCATTACGTCATAGAAATAAAAAGGAGAAGCAGCATTCGATCCTAACCTATATGGAGAGTTAGCAAGCTGGCTAGTCTGAGTCTGTTAGCCTTTTCAATGTATTTTTCATATAAACGTTAGCACTTAGCCATCAAACATCGCAAATAATGAAAGAGCCAGATGTTTTTAGCTCTTGTCTTCCCATAGACCACAAATAGGTGAAGCCTTGTTAGAAATTATGAATGAATGCACAGACGTTTTTAGATTTTTACTTTGTTTGGCGTATAAAAGTGGCCTCTGATCTAAATGCTAAATCATATTTAACTTTCTGCTTTTTGTTGGGTCGGCTACACAGTCAATCCCCACTAAACGTCATCTTATAAAATGTTAATGATGGAGAAACCACAGAAATAATATAAATGCCATAAAATGGACATGTCATTCCTCGCCATACGTAATATCGGGCCTGGCTTCACCAGTCATTTCAATGGTGAAAGAACGCTCAATTGAAACAGGTCCAGAAAGCCGTTTGCTAACAGAAGTACGCATTCGTAAGAACAGGCTCAGATAGCTAACGGCATTTCTATGTTTTTTCTATGGACCAATTCAGCACCTAAATTGCCTTCACTACACAGTAAAACAATGGCGCTTTTGTTTACAGAAATTGGCGACGCAATATTAAGCTATTACTAATTAACTTGACTTTTTAATTAATACAGTGCTTTTTATTCTGTTTGCACTCTTTGCTAGAACTAGTCAGATATTCTACACACAGTTGAACATTTGGGATTTAGCTTGAGGGAATGCAGATTATGTCAGTATTGCGACGGAAGCCAAATGTGTCAAAGTTAAGGTATGAATTTATTTACTATTGTACTTACTATGAATATTATTGGTTTTGACATGCCGTTTAGAATGGAAAAAGAGCATGCTCTCTGTAGTAATTTGATTTCACATGGATAATTTGGCAGCAGAATACTCAAAAAAATGTTAATCCTATTCAAAGTGCTAGACTGGTCTCAAACAGCAGCATGCCTCACACACAGACAGTGAGTGGCTCATGGATGGAGTGGCTGTGCTTCCTGTTTATGTGGCTGCCTTCCTGTCTAATTAGAAAAGGAAAGGCCTGGGTCCAAAGAGGGAAGCCATTGTGTATGTTGACATGCTGAAAGTACAGTGTAGCTGGTTATGTTGGGGCCTATAATGTCTGCACAAAACTATGGAATTGAATCAAATGAAGATAATCTTAACCTCTAAGCCTCTCCATATCCCACCAGTGAGTCCTCATCAGACATAAGGTGTGCGCTCATCTCTGCTCCATCTCTCTGAAATATTGATGAGTGTGTGTCTGTTTTTAGCCGGAGTTTGGGGGATCTGATGTTGTTTGTTGAGGACACCGCCATAAAGAAATCCAATCTTTACTGTAAATGTTGGTATTTCTTTTAGTCAAACAGCGTTGCAAAAGTAGTCCAAGAATAAATCCCTCTGCGGTCTCATAAAATATAGAGAACAATTACTAAACATATGAATAATTTATTATAACATCTTATCAAGCTGTGTAAAAGCCCAATGCTCGTGCACTAGAGAAAGCACTAAGCAAATCCCCCTATTAAACAGACACAATATTTTATCAAGTTTTGCACACACACAAAAAAGTAAGACATTTTTGGTTTGGTATTCAACAAAAGCTGGTAATTTTTATTCGATACTATTCTTACATTAGATAAATTCACTAGTCGTGACTCGGCAGTTGTACTGTGGCGCTCTTATTTACTGTACTATCACTGTAAATCTATGGAAGTGTTCTGCTCTAGCTTTCAATTTATTTCATATCCTGAACAGAAATGATCTCTCAATGCACGCTGATGTGTCAGAGAAATATTGCTAAAGATGGTTAATTTGCCGTAATATGATTGTACCACTATGTTCGGCTTCTCATATCGACCGGCTGATTCCTGGAGACAGCGTGACCTTTTTTCTCTCAGCCTGCGTTTTCTCTTTGCCTATTCTCTGTCTCTCCAATCGCACTCACAGGACTTGTCCTCATCGCGCAGTATTTATAGTCCAGACGTTCACGAGGCTGCAGTGATTGGCTGAGGAAGGACAGATTAGCTCGTACACTTCCTCAATGATCACATACTCAGCAGGAAAAGGACCAGTCACAGCCAAAAGAATGTGTGGATGATCCATGAGCCGATTCTACGCTCAGAGAGTGACTATTTTATTCAGCATTTAAATATATTTGTCAGTTTCTGTGGAAGTTATTTTGTTAACTTGCTGACCGAACATTATCATAAAGTTACATGTTTACCAATGCACTTCATGTGGATTGTTTATCCAGTTTAAAATAGCATTGAGCTTCCTACCATTATAGGCTTGACTCATCATTGAGCGTGCTGAGCATCCCTGTCGTGAATGGGGCTTTTAATAACGAGTCTGACCAGATATGACATCACACAAAGCGCAGAGGAGAGCAGCACAAAGGCCTTTGAAAACAAAGAGGCTTTCTATAATGTCTCTGAAGGACTCCACTGTACTCTGAAGCATGTCGCACAATTAGAGGATCATGTGTGTGGCACATCCATAGGCTCTATGTTAGAGGAATGTGGCCTCCTCTGTGTGCCCCTACAATGCTGTTATTTATTTATTGGTTCATTTGCTTGGGACAGTGCAAGTTAATGAACAAGCCTCACCAGATTGTAGCCTTGGGCTAATTTCCTTCCGTCGTCCCCCATGCGCACTCGCAAACATCCTGGTCTAATGTACATGTTTTTAGTGGTAGGGGAAACCAGAGTACACGGAGGAAACCTACACAGACACGGGGATAACATGCAAACTCCACTAAGAAAGGACCCGTTCCTGGTGGGAATCGAACCCGGACCTTCTAGCTGTGAAGCACGAGCGCTAACCGCTGTGCTACCGTGCCGCCACTGTTCATGGTAGCACTGTTCATGGTAGCACTGTTCATGGTAGCACTGTTTATGGTAGCACTGTTTATGGTAGCACTGTTCATGGTAGCACTGTTTATGGTAGCACTGTTTATGGTAGCACTGTTCACTGTCCACTGTTCACTCTGGGCTCACAGTTGTGCCCTGCAGACACAGCCATTGCCCTGTCACTGCAGCGCGATGCAGTTATGGATGTGAGACTCCTTATGTCACATAACCTCGGGCACTGTTGCCATGGAAACCTGAGACGCTAAAGACATGGGGCTTATTAGCGCATAAACCTCTCAATGGTGTCTGTGTAGGCTCTCAGTCGTACAGGGGTTGTCCATCTTCAATGAAGGTTCTTGAGTCATCTTCTGTACTCGGTAGTTGAAGTGTCGAACGTTTCGCCTCGCATCCAAAAGGCTTCGTCAGCGCACTCACTGGGTTTTTGCCATGTCTGATGATCTGAAATAGTGCTTTCCCAAATTATGGAAGAATTACAATAGAAGACAGTGTTAATTCTACTGTAGTTTATTTCATCAGTCTACCCCTAGCCCTAGGACAGCTGTGGTTACAATAGTATGGTGTGGATGAATAATGACTACAATACGGTGCTTTGAGAAACTTAGTTACACAGGCTTGAAAAGCACAATACAAATGTAAGCTGTTATTAATATTATTTATTTTTTGTGTGTGCTTTGCAAAACTAGACCAGGCGTCCTATTTCCACTGTGCTATGATCAAAGCATTGAATATTCCTAAACTTTCTAACTTTTCCAAGTCTACTGCAACACAGCCACCCTGTTATTTATTTTCAAAAATTAGGAAAACTGTAAATATGGTTAAAAACATAATTATTTAGCATTGTAGGTGAATAAACAACTTGTTTACAGTTTACCATTAATTATTTATTTGAACTATAACATAGATTTTAAGTAATCTGAATCTAAAGTCAACTTTATTTACAGTAGCACATTTTATAAACGGTTTCCAGTGTTGCCCCTATGGTTGATACAAAATCAACATTCAACAAATATTTCTCTTCTAAGCGCAAAACCCATTAACCAATAAAAAAAGCAATCAATTGTAATGAAAACAATACATTTATATTAAAGGACTTTGAATAAAAACATTAAAACTATGAACAGGAATGAATTAGTTTATTATTAAAACTAAAAAAGGGGATGAATGCAATAACATTGTAGTCACCCTAACCTATCTCACCCCTAAGTATTAGACATGTGAAACAACATGTCTAATACTTCCACAGTCTTCCTAAACTTACACATCTGTGTTGCTGAGTCTTGTCAGGTCTCTACTAGTGCTGTCGTATCGATGGGCAATAGGGCTGAATTTTACATAATGGCTTGATACCAAATCATTGTGATTACGTTTACATTTCACTAAAATGACAGAGGCTTACCAATAGGTGGAGCATGTGGGGGAAAGTGGACAATGTGTGTTTTATTTTTGAGCATACAGCTAGCTCTAATATCAGTGAATTATCACAACCATCTCAGTGTTTGGACATTGTTACTGACTCATCCAAATATGTTATTGTGGCACACCTGCAGACATGTTTGAATGAGTGAAGCCCATGGCCAAAAGCATGTTTTAACTTTTAACTTTTTTAACTTTATCTAAAACTTTGGCTTCTTCAAATCTGTCAGATAAGGCATAAATGAATAACCTTGAGTTGTGTTGATTCCCTTTTATTCCCGTAAGTTCCCATACATTTTTGTGGAAGATTTCCAACTTTGAAGATTCAAGGAATTTTGCAACCTTACTCTTCCTAGCTCTGCTTACTGTGTTTGTGTATAGGGAAATATGCAGTGTCTCCAGGATTAAACCAGTTGAAGCCAACTCCAATGTACAGAGGCTGAGTAAAAGTGGTGTGCACTTGGTGGAGGAGTCTCATGGTTTCAGAGATGCTGTAAAACGATAAAACCCCTGCACTGTGGTCCAGGAAAACCCCAATTCTAGATGAGACAGGACTGGAGACTTGGGTCTGGACCCTATTAAACCAAAACGAAAAGCTTTTTTTGTCACAGTATAAGGCCCATGATTTATCATTGAATCCAAAAGCACTTTCTATTCCTTTTCTCTCAATATCACCATATGAAACTGCTATACGCACCAACTTCCCGCTCCATTCCACCTCCCAATAACATCGGCCCGTGAACTCCTGTCTGCTCAGGGTCTGACCAACACTGAAGCTGTCCACATGATCAGGATAACTCTGGGCTTCACTCATAACTGTGGCTCTCCGGTTTCCCTCAGAGAAAGACAGACTGGTATGTGCTGTGTTTGGGTCCAGAGTGATTTCTGTTGAATATTGTAGGAAGTCTTCTCTAATGGTGGCTGCTGGCAGTAAAACAGGGTCCTGACTTAGAGCAAGTGAGACATTGGTCTGACCCTCATCCAGAGTGAGCTGAAGCATGTCTCTCAGCGTGAACATTGCTGTGGACACATTCTCAAAGTAGTGCTTGGACCCTGTTCTAACCCTGGCTGTGTCTGTCCTCTGTGTGGACAGAGGAGGACAGTGCAGTAAGAACTGGTTGTGGTCCTGTGTAAGGAGCAGCGTGTCCAGCTCAGAGATGTTCTTCTTCAGCTCAGTGACGTCCTGCTGCAGTTGGTTCTGAAGCTCTTGGACTCGTTTCTTTTGGGTCTCCTCCTTGGACCGGATCTGCTCTTCCACAATCAAATGTCTTTCCTCCAGGAGAAAGATCATCGCTCTGAAACTGTTCCCAATGATCTTTACTGCTGTTTGGGCAGATCGGCTGATGTCCTGGTCTTCTTGTTCAAGCCTCTCCAGATCTGTCTCTTTGTCCTTTAGGCTCTGGAGCAGTAAGTCCCTTCTCGCTGGCAGATGTGCCTGCCTCTGGGCCCTCTCTGTGGCTGAGGACACCGTGTCATGGCCTTTATGTTGGTCCACGGAGCAGAGGGAACACAGGAGCTGCTGGTCTGTGCGGCAGAATATCTCCAACAGTTTGTTGTGATGAGAGCAGAGGTTTTCCTGGAGCTTGTTGGAGGGAGCCACCAGCTGATGTTTCTGCAGCACTGCCACATCACGATGAGGTTCGAGGTGACTCTCGCAGTAAGAGACTAGACAGTGGAGACAGGAGCGGAGAGCCTTTAGCTTCCTCCCAGTGCATACATCACACGGCACATCCTGGGGTCCAGCATAGCAGAGATTACCTGGTGGCGCTGTGAGCTCTGTCTTCTTCAGTTGCTCCACTAAAGCTGCTAACATGATGTTTTTCACTAACAGAGGTCGGGAACTGAAGCTCTCTCTACACTCAGGACAGCTATACACCTGCTTCTTGTCCTCTTGGTCCCAGTGGTTTTTCACACACTTCATGCAGTAGCTATGTCCACATGGAATAGTCACTGGATCCTTCAGTACATCCAAACAGATGGGGCAAAAAAAAGCCTCTTGGTTTAGTGCCATTTTCTCATTCGATAGCAGCAACTGAGAGTTTTACTTTCAACACAAACGAAACCTAAGAACACAGCGTTGTGGAGGAGGAGTCAGCTCCTCCCACAGCAGTGTGTAGATCTGAGGAGGAACCAGGAAGTATTGGTAGAAGCATGATCGTTCCCTCCTCCCTTTCCCTACACCCCTTCACTCAGACCTCGGTGAGGGCACCTTCGGAGGGTCACTCATCAGAGAAATTCAAGCTGTGACTTTCAGACACACTCCCCGTTACCCCCACGGACTGCACAGCCCATAAGGTTGCAACAATCACAAGTTCGACTGGTCATACTTTTAAATGAAAAAAAAATCCCTTATGAGTTTACAAAGTAATTCAGATTTAAATATGTCATATTTACATTATATATTTTAGCTTCTTCAAACTCACAAGTGAGAACTTTTCCTCTCCCAATAAAATCATATCAGGTCTCATCGGCGCTTTCTTTTTCATTAATAAATATATCTATATGACGGTAAAGTTGTTCAAATGAATGCTCTTAAATAAACGCAGAGGTAGTTTGGTACGTGTTGCTTGTGGGACTGCTCTCCGGTGTAACACACACCTGTTAAGTCTGCATCGATGCAGACTCGCTGTGAAGGTGCTGATCAGACACTTCCCCTCACTGAGTACTCCGTTTTGGACAGATCTCCACTCCGAGTCCAAACTGAGCGTTAGGGGGTAGGGTGAGGGAGGAGGGAGCGGTTTCGGAAAGGCCCCTCCTCTCCCCCCTCCCCTTCTGTATGTATGTGAGTGTGGGACTTACCTGGGCGGAGCACTAATCACACAGCTGCTGGCTGATCGCCTCTCACCTGCTCTCAATCTACAATCAGTGTTACACTCTTCTTTCTCTTTATATTTGAAATATATATTAGAAAGAAAGTGGTAATCTCCAGTTTAGGATAAACACAGTTTAGAATAAACAGAGGAGAATAGGCTAGCATGTCTGGCTAGTATAATGCTTCTAAACTATGTGTGTTATTGTTATTACCTTGTTTGCAGTGTGTTTGCGGGGATTAGGGTATTTTAGGCAACTCAAGGATTTCAGGAGGAAAAAGTATAGATAATAAAAATAGAAAATATTTACCACAAAATGTTACCTTTGGGAAAGGTTCCCTATAAGCTGAACAGTAGTAGTTTGCTGGGCCGTGATTACCCCATATGTTTTTGGACTGCGCTACACTACCGTGGAGCAGCCACTAATCAAATCAGCAACAAGGCCAAACTCGGGCTCTGTTGCCATGGAAACCTCAGACGCTAAAGATGGGAGATAATTTCAAGGTGCATGATGTAACTTTTTATGCAAAACAAAGTATATTGGGGCATATTGAACTTCAGTGACCCACTGGCTGTATGAGTGGTTAGCATGATGTTTTTACTTTCCATCACGGTAGTCTCACGCCCCAGGATCAATAGTTTTTAGGTTTTCTCGTAGGTTTTCACCGCTGATGGAGCCATCTCCATGGTTACACATACATTTCATACAGAAAACCCACCACAGCTGGGTCACTGGAAGGTCAAATACACAATACAACTTCTTTTTTGTGTGCATAAAACATTACTTGATGCAGCTTTAATTGTAATAATTTCAATCCCCTATGCTCTTAAATAGTGCCCAAATCATTCAGGAGCTTTTTCATTGTCTACTTTCATTCATGTCCTATTTTTGTGATTATAAAACATAACCAGGCTTAAGCCCTACTGAAGAACAGTTTTAAATCAGCAATAGCACAAATACAGTATCAGTTAAATAGCTTAGTTAAATAGACAAATAATTGTAGTGTATTTGCAGTACATCAGCATTTGCCGCGTTTTCTATCTTCTATCTTCCCCATCAGCACACAGACATATTAAATATCCACATTAACTCAGGGTGACCTTCTGAGCCGCTCCAAAGATACACTGAATTTATCTACAGAAAATACTTTTCTTCCAAATCCAGATTTATTGATGCAAAACTCTGCACTCTTTCCCTCACAGTTTCAGCACAACACAACAAAAGTCTGAGCCAGTTCTGTGTTTAAAAATAGTAAAGAGTGAGTGATTTGCTTTTCAGGCGATAGAGAGCAAGCTGCTGGTGGGAGGCAAAAACATCATGGACCACACCAACGAGCAGCAGAAGATCCTGGAGATGAAGAGACAGGAGATTACTGAGCAGGTGAACTAAAGTTTTCTTTCCAAAAAAAAAAGCTGGGGGTTGTGTGGTGAGATAAATATTCTGTGAAAACACTGAAGTTATAATTAAAAGCATTTGGATACTAGGGCATTTCCAGTGCTGGATGATCTGTCAATTTCAGAATCTCCACTTAATGGGGATGTTTGTTTTATTTTTTATAGATTCAAAGTATTTACTTTTTGGCATTGTTTGTATGTGGACAGACGCGCACAGAGCGGGAGATGCAGCAGCAGATGTTGGTTCGGGACGAGGAGACTCTGGAGCTCAGAGAGACATTCACTTCTCTACAACAGGAAGTGGAGGCCAAGACCAAGAAACTCAAAAAGGTAACAGTATTTAACATTTCTGCATATTCTGAATACTAATATAATTTTAGATATATACACGCATTTCTAATGACGTCACGCATAGTTAAGGCCGCCATTTTGAAGACCAAAGTAGAATTATTCTGCACGACAACAAGTAACAATATCTCTCTATTCAGTATGAAAATAAAGGACAACTGGTTGACAGTAGCATTTTGTGTGTAATCATAATCATCGCTCAGGAAGGTAACAGTAAAAAAATGAAGCACATGTTTATGTAAACAGACCTGCATGTGGTTGTGTTACGCATTTATGTAGCAGCACTGAGTCCAGCTACGGCAGGATTTATCAAAGATCTGCTTCCATTCCTCAGACTAAATGAACACATCGAAGAGGAAAGGAAAAACCTTTCTCTGGGAATTTTACAGTTTCTCATGTGTAACAGAGCCTCAGTCTGAGTCAGTGTTTAAGCTACTGAACACGTTAGCAACCTACCATGGCTAGCCTCAACACAATAAACACATTTGTGGTTCACATCTTTGAACCCTTTTAGAAAAACTACAGTAACAGCTCAGATCTTACCTCTATCACATGTTGTATCCAAGGCTAGATGTTTTGAGTGTGGTTCAGGCCCAGGGCTTTCTCTTGGAAAGTGTGTACAACCTGTAACTCAGCAGCTGTAGCTAATGTCCACAAATGTTATCCATGGCAGCAGAGCCGTGGGAACATATTTTGGTTAGGGGCTGCTGAGGGACAAGATTGCCCCCAAAAATGTTTTTTCTGTGCTTATTTCCTATTTATTGTTATTGCCTGTAATGCGCAAACCTCCACCATGGGGTGCTGCTGCACCCTAAGCACCCTGGGTTCCCACGCCTTGCATGGCAAGCATTGCTGCTTTAATGTGTGAGTAACTCTCCAGGCAGCATGTGTGAGTAACTCTCCAGGCAGCAACCTAATCCTAAATGTTCAGTTTTCTTATCAGTATCAGCTCTGTTCATCTGCATGACGTGTGATATTTTTGGATGCAGCATCTTGATTTCTGTCAGTGGAGATACATAGTTTGATATCATATACACCAGCCAGAGGTCTCCAAGGTGGCGGCCATAACAACAAAAGTTACGTGACTGAAAGGCATGTATATTTACTTTTATTTATCTGCACTCTAGCCTATTGTTAATTGTGTTTCCAGGAGTTCACATGATAGTGGATGTTTTATTACATATTGTTGAATATGTGACTCTTAAGTTATACCCATGTTGAATGAGAGTGAATAGTTGTTCATAAGTAGCTTAGTAGTAGTTAGTGAAAATGTCATACCTAGAGTGTTCCTGCTTAAGATCTTTAGCTGCTATGACATGAAAAAGCACAACGCTGCAATCCAAACAACCTTTTTATTAACAATTTTGTTTTGTCCTGATCTGCGTATACTGTATATCCCTGTCCACCCGTGTGTTGACCCCTGACTTGGACACTTGATCCAACTGGACCCTCTTTAGTATCTGAAGGTTTGTCCTGCCGCCTGCCCTCCTCTGCCTCCCAAATGACTGCTGTCTTGGGCCTCTTACCTCCCCGACTAACCATGTGGATGTCTTTACTGACTGAATGTCCAGAGAGATAAAGCACAAAGACTTCACTAAAGTCAAAATTCACCATTTCCTTGTTTCCCTGCAGGACTAACCTCATCAGATCATATTTGGCGATGAGAATATGGATAACCTTGTAACTCTTAATGATAAAATCTGATTCCTCTTCACTCTAACGCACAAGTTTGCCATCTGCACATCTCACTCTGCATGGACCCGACCACTCAGAAAGGAAATTAAGAAGGGATACAATGCCCAGAGCTCTATCTATGAAAGAATAAAATGCAAACAACATTGGGAGTAGGGCTGCACAATAAGATGAAAATTGCAATACCCGATGAATTGTGAACTATATCATTTTTTTGACACAGTATGTAAGTTACATTAAAGCGACCAAAACATAAATAAAAAATCGAAAATGTATTTTGCACTTAAAATGAGATGATGAATCTCAGTTTACTTGAAATAATATGTTTTTTTCTTATTTGGACTGCAACACTGGCAGATTTCTTTGACTTACTCAAATCAAGGGCATCACTGTAAATATTTAGTATTTCTAGATTAGTCATGACTAAAACGAGGCTAAAGAATGTCTAAAGTACAAAGATTGTGAATTCAAAATTGACCTTTTAAGTTACCTGAGTTACCCCAAATTGCCATTTATGCATTTATGGATAACTTTTTGCTTGTTTGTGAAAGGAAAATGTGCAAAGGTGCCTGAGAGATGTGAGAGACCTGAAGCTTATTGCACTACATTTAGCTTTTTTTGATATGTACATCTGCTGATAATTCAATAATAATGTGCAGCCCTAATCTGGAGTCCATGATTATAAGCTTGACTTCAAGGTCAAGTGAATCTTGAATGAAAAGTCAAGAATAAATCATTTTTATGCGTTTGAGCGGGTGATGAAAGCGGAGCCCCTGTACGCTGCACCCCATTGGCTGGCCGGCGCTGTTGCTATGGACGACCAGCTCCGGCCCATCCGAGCCCAGTCCTTTCAGCCCCTGCGCCGCACTGACTATCTTTCCGCTCGTGGCTTTGTTGTAGTTGTACGCCAAACTCCAGTGCCTCAAGACGGAGATAAAAGACGTGAACGATGAGCACGTGAGGAGCCGGCAGGAGCTGGAGCAGACCCAGAACGAACTCACGCGGGAGCTCAAGTTCAAGTGAGTGCGGGTACAGGAAGTGACGGGTAAATAATTGCAACACTTATGATTGACGCCTCCTAAAGATATGCAAGACGTTGGTTAGAAGAAAGTGAAAAGTTGTGTGTAAATATTTAAAGAATTCATGTAACTTTTTATTTTTTTATTTATTTTTTACAGATATTTGATCATAGAGAACTTCATCCCACCAGAGGAAAAGAACAAAATCATGAACAGGCTGACCTTTGACCATGAGGAGGACCAGTGGAAGTTCCAGCCCCTTGTCCAGTCAGAAAGGTTTGTGTCCCTGGAAAAGTGATTTCACCATTGTGAATAATTTTACACTCATGTTGTTTTTGGGCCTCGTACATTATTGATTTAGTCTCTCTCTCTCTCTTGTTTGTGCAGTAAATCCTCCCAGATGAAGAAAAGACCTGCCTCAGCTGTTGGATACAAACGCCCAATCACACAGTTTGCCAGAGTCGCCATGACGATGGGCCCTACCACCAGATACAGGGTTAGCGTGCTATGTTTTTATTTTTTATTTACATATTTGCATCTTTTTTTGTTAAACCTAAGACAATGGTCCTCACTGTAATTACTGTGTTTTTATTGTGTGAAGGCTGAGAATATCATGTTTCTGGAGCTGGACATGAACCCTCTGAACATCAGCTCTCCGGACCGAAACTCCGACACCGACCCCAACCAGAGCCCATCTCAGGACAGCTCCCCCACCAAGGACAGAGGCATCTGCAAGTCCAGCTCCTGGTCAGTGTGCAACTCCTTTGGGCCATCTTTTATTTGTTAAAAAATAAACAGGAATCATATATATTTTTTATGGAATAGTAAGATTGTTAGCATCACTGTATAGATTTAGTAACTACAAATAAGTCGTCTAGCACAATACATGTAGCAAGTGTATGTTGTGTTCCAGTCCCATGTCCCAACAAATACAATCTGTATCAAGTAAACATGGAGCACTGCAGGATAGAAGGCAAATTATGAGGAAGGTATACTGTATAGAAAGCCCTGAAAGTTTGAATGACAATACCCATAATGAGTAGGGCTCCATTATTAATGCATAGTTTTACACATGGTAAAATCAGAAACTTCCTTAGAATGAGCCATTTCAGTTTTGCTAATTTTTCCCAGTTCAAGGCTGTAAGGCCTTTAATAGGCTTAGTGTGGCTTGGATTTATCTGTATAATCCTTACCTTCTAAGCTTTCCTAATCTCATCATGTATCTCCTAAATTCTGTGCAGATTTTCTATAGGTTAATCCTCGAAGGGTTCAGCATGTTTCATCAGCTGTATGAGGATGATATAGTATCTGTTCCTCTCTTTTTACAGGTGCCAGACCCAGAAATCACTCGCGTCGTCTTCGTCCAATGGTTCTTTGGTGGCATGTAAAACACCCGCTGTGGCACAATGAAACACGTCTATCCAGGACTTTTATATTATTTATTCCAATGACTTTATTTATTACAAGGACAACTTCCTGGACATCAACCTAGGTGTTTCACCAATGTCCCACTTTACGAGAACTACACCCACCACTCCAACCTGTGCATGAGCTCACAGACTGCCCCAATGAAGAGTCAAAGCTGCGAAACCTGTTGGAATTTACGCAGGATTCTGGACTGTCCGATGATAACTACATGTGTGTCTGTGCTGTAGGGAAAAGTAGATAACAATGTTGAATCTATTGTACAGTTTGTTGTGTGTCTATGGTCAGAGGTGGCTCTTAACTGAGGCTAGAATGACGACCTTTATAATTACTGTCTCTCCACTGAATCAAATGCCTTATACATAATATTACAATGTGTGTGGTATTCGGGCAGTTGCTGAAGGGTTTTAAGCTAGATCTGTGTGTATATTTGTTTCCTTTTTCTTCTGCAATGAAAAAGTGAAGTGATTCATTCGGGCGGCAGTGGTTAAGCGCTCTCACTTCACAGCAAGAAGGTCCTAGATTCAAATACCTGGCTTGCATGTTGTCCCAGGTTTCCTCTGGGTGCACTGGTGTTCCTTACCACAAAAACATGTACAGTAGGTTACCCCATGGAGCAAGCACCCCAGAAATCAAGCATAGTGGGACTTAAACAAGATTGAAGGTGAAAGAAAGTGGAAATGTGTCAAAAATTACCATTACGTCTGTCTGCTAGGTTTTTTATCAAATATTAAGCTTGTCATTCATTAATTTCCGCTAAAATCCTTCAGCAATCTCTTACTGTCTGTACAAAGGTAAAAGCTTCCGAAACATGTGAAAAGTGTATGAGAAAAGCGCATTGAGAACTGAATATACCTGCTCTGTGCGTGGACCTCACTGTGGTGTACAGCTCAGTGCCACAGGGTTTACTGACGGTGCCTATAGGGGGGTCAGGTGGATCCTGCAGGGGCCAGTCTAATTTATCCCTTTATTATTGATGCTGACCAACCGGAGATCGGGTTACAGCTGAAACCCCCGCAGGACAATGGTGTAACTGGGAATCACAAGTCTTCTCATGCATTCTTAGTTTTTTTCTGTGTCGTGAGAGAATTTGCAGTTTGTGAATGATTGTTAATGCACTGATGCTTCAGGTGGATGTCACGAATACTGTGGAAAATGGAGTTAAATCAAGGTGATGCGTTGCATGAATTTAAAGCCACATTGCGGAACATTTCACCCAGTGAATAGAACAAGAATATTAGCATTTATTCCATTTTGGGTGTTTATATATACTCTACTTAGATGCACGTAGATACAGTATTTCAGAGACAGGGCAGTTTTCTCGGTGGCAGGTCAATTTTTTTGGTAGAGCTCTACTTTCATCTAAAATAGTGTTGTATTTGGCATAAGAGAGGGATCATATGCCGTCTCCACAAGGGAATTTTAAAGTGAAGTCTATTTAAATATTTGACAAATGTATAAGATTGTGTATATTTGAGCGCCTGGGACTGCAATTTGATGTAACTTTAGTCATATTAAATTATTATATTTTCCCCTCACTTTATTGATCTCAGCAACTAATCATTATTCCCAGTGCCATCACTTTGACCAATGAGACAAGCTTTGTGACTCCTCATTTTTCTTACAGACTATCACTATCATCTTCGAGGTCCAGTAGAATTGTTTTGATTTGAAACCTTGAAAATGGGATTGACTTCCTGGATGATCCAAATACTTGATTTTGATAACCTACTGCAAAAATAATATTAGATGGCATCTTTTTGTTTATTTTAAATTTTTTAACACAGTTTATTTATTTTAACCTATTAATCATCATATTCCACAATGTGGCTTCAAATATTTACATCATTATTGTTTACAATACATTTTTGTTGTTTTTCCTTTTCCGTGGTCACAAATAATAACACATGTACATTTTTGGTATGTTCATTGATTTAGGGGGAGGGGGGAGACGCTTTCGTTTTTGTCACTGGGGGCATTAAACTATTTTCTACACCTCTATTTACATTCCCAGATGTTGCACAATTGTCCTAGTGTGTCCAAATCTAAAAGTCTAAATAAGTAGTAGCTGTATAATCTATTCATGGTGATGCCATTGATGTAGTGATGGTTGCGCATAAATTTACATGTGCTTAATTATAAGATTTTATCCATTTTAAGATGATTATGTATAAAAGAAGATGGCAATGGTGTAAGTAAATGCATTGTATCCTGTTCTGCACTTTGGCTTTTGGGGGCAAGCAAATGAATAAAATGAGAAGCAAAGAGGAACATTTTGACATGTCGTTTATTCATTAGTACAAAAAGAAAAAAATCAGCTTGGCATTATCATTCTGTGAGACATATTTTCCTGTTGTACGTGTAATGAAAGGTTTAAAGTTGCTTCAAATATCATTTTGTGAATGTTTTGTTGGGGGATGGATAGAAGGACGCTGGAATCCAGAGAGTCGGAGGAAGTGACTCCAAAATATGGAAAAGAGAGGATGCCGGGGCGGCTTGTTTCCATGACAACATGGAGGATGGGGGCAGAGGATGGTGGTATTGGGATGGATGGGGGTTTCCCTGTGTACTACAATAATATACAACGTGGTGAACCAGGCCGATAAAGACAGCAGCTCTAGCATCTGCTGCCACACGTGAAATCACCTGAAATCTTGAGCCATGGATCGCTCAAGATTTCTCAAGGTTTCCCCCAGGAGCTCACTTTATTCTTAACAAAACAAAACAAAAGCACCCCCAAAACGTAAGCGGTTTTAAGTTGGCGTTTTCTGCTTCGAATGATGAACATGTCCGTTTTAGAAAGGTGTTTTAAAGGCAACAAGCTCATTTGTATTTACGTATAATAACATCGATGATTGGCATTAACTGAGAGGCTGAGAAAGCGCTTTCCGCAGGTTGTTAGGTGTCGCCATCTGGTGGTGACGTTTTAAAATAGCATGTCTTTTATTATAAATCTGTGCTGTTCCCAGAGGGGTTCAAGCTGAGGTCCCTGACTTTTTGTTGTTGTGGAGTAAATACATTTTTGACAACTCAAAGTATGTTGTAAACACAGCAAGAAAAGAATTTGGTTACATTGTCTTAACCTAATTTGTTGTTGAGCGACTGAAGATAGAAGTAGGATCTAAATTTGTGCAATTTATTTTTGGGGTGGTCCCCCCTGCTGCTTCACTTTGCCACCGCTAAAAGCTGTAAACGGCAGTGAAACGTGCATATAAGTATTACACTTGAACAATTCAATCGCAGTACCCCAGCTTTAAGTTCTTTACATGTCCTACTGTTTAGGGCTAGATTATGGTTGTATATGCCAGTGCTCCTGGACAGTGGACACGTCTGCATGTAAAGATTTAGTAAACACTATTTTAAGAAGCGGATGTTAACCAGTGCATATTTTATTAGAGGTAGTGGTAGACAATGTATTGACGGTAGAACAGTAATCATAATAGTAATTGTAAAGCACTAATTCTGATGGAGGTGGTTTAAACTTTTTTGAAGAAGATGATCGTGAATGGGAATAAACAAAACACTTGTGAAAAGCTGAAAGAAATTAAGTTTGTCTCACCTTAGGCACATCAGAGTGGGAAGATTAAATGACAAAGTGTCCACAGATTATTTTTAGTGATATTTCTGTTTACTTTCTGTTGTGTCTGCATAGATTGTTTGGTTGTGAAGAACTGTAAACGACCGAAGCCGACTATTGTATGTCTGAAATGTTACTTCACAGTGTGCAATATTACAGAAGTAGTTTTACCGATGGCTGTTCTTTTATGCGTAGTAATCGAGGTGAGTGTGATAGTCTGCAGGGCAACACATCTTTTTATTCTGGAGTAGTAATTGCAAATCCAAGTTGCAACAGCTAAACTCGTACGTAAATGTACCGTAATATCCTCACTGTTTGTGGTCTGGAGCATAGACATTCACCAGAGGAACACCATGCAGGCTTGAGGGAAACTCACATGTCCACTGCTCTACGTCGCCTATCAAAGTCACATTGGTCTCTTTGATCCAGGTCACGAACTTCTTCAGGCCTGGTCCACAGTTAAACCGGTTCATCCTCAGGTCAAGAACCCGCGGTGTTCGGAATACGTCGGGTTGAGGTTCGACAATAAAGTTGTCGGCGAGGTTTAGCATTTGCAGATTTCGAGGGATAACGCCGGTCTGGATGGTGGTCAGGGAATTTGAAGACAGGTCGATGTTCTGGGTAGCTTTGAGGCCCTTGAAAACACCGAACGGCAAAGTCCTGATGTTGTTATGGGCGAGGCCAAGGAATCGCAAATGTCCAAGTTTGTGGAATAAATCCAGGCATTTACCCTTTGCCCAGATGGAGTGCAGAGAGATGTGGTCAAGATGCAGTGATTGTAATCGATTTGGTCCAATGTGGGAGTGCGCTATACATCTTTCAACTGGATTGTGCCTATAGAGAAGATGCTGTATATTTTTAAACACGCTCAAAAGCATGTACACATCTCCCAAATCTGTCAGTCTGTTTTTCGACACATCCAAGTACATTACACTATGAGCATATCGTGCAATACCGTAGACTGACTGTAATCTATTGTCATCCAACTTGAGTATTTGCAATCTCGGTAAAGGCGCAGGGGAACCTAAAGTCCTTATGGCGTTCCCTGTCAGGATAAGCGCTCGCAAGTTGTTCAGCCCGTTGAATGAGTTGAACCCAAGTGCTCCGATGTGGTTGTGGGACAAGTCTAGCACTCTCAAGTTGGACAGAGAAGCAAAAGCACAGGAGTAAATCTCTCCAAGCAGATTGTGGGACAGGTTCAGGCTTTGCAAATTTTCCTGAAGACCATCAAAGGCATTTTTATGAATACGGTTGACACTGTTTTGTGATACATCAATGATTTCGACATCTCTGAATGGGCTGAAGACTCCACGCTGCAATGCAAACATCCTATTCTTAGACAGATCCAAATGCTGCAGCTCACTGTCCCTCAGGCCTACGAATGTCTCGTTGTCCGGATCTGGGAGATTGTTGAATGAAAAACCCTGACCGTAGTGCCCGGAGATTTTAAGTTTGCCAATTCTTGTCCCTTGTATTGCCATGAAAAACTGCTTCAAACTTCGCAAACTCAAATAGTTGTTTGAAAAGTCCAGAGTCTCAAATGTCATATTTCTGAAAGGGTTGCCACATTTCTCCCAGTCAAAACCTTCACTTGACATGGCCCCAAGCCGCACACTATTCAGATTCACCAGCCTAAAGTTGGCCCCTGTAAAAGCTGCGATGTCCTCCTCACAAATCTGATCAAGTGGATTCAATTTCAGAGTCACATCTTTCAAACTGGTCATGTTTGTGAAATGCACCGTGGGTCGGAGCCTCTTAATGTTATTACCGAAAAGGTCAAGTGTCTCCAACGATGCCAGCGGTTCCAAAATACTGCTGCTGAGAATGGTTTCATTCAAATTGCAGTAACCCAGGTCTAAAAATCTCAAATTGGACAGTCCCACCAAGGCCAGAGGCTCCAGGTGGAGATTCCTATTCGAGCCAAGCACAAGCCTGGTCAGGTTGGTCTGTTTGGCGAAAGCATTGTCGCGGATTACGAGGGGAGCGTGTTGACTTCCCAGGTCGAGTTGTTGCAGCATGGGCAGGCGGGACAGGGAAGCAGCTGTGATTTCGCGGATTTGGTTCATCTCTAGAAACAGGTGAGTGATGTGAGGAGGGAGGGCAGGGACTGAGTTGAGGTTCTGGAAAGCGCAGGAAGCCAGAGAGCCAGTGATGTGGCATGAGGAGACAATATCTATCTGCAATAGACAAGGGAAACAAGAGATTCATTGTAAGTTTAGATGTTAAAAGTTCTGACCTGAAAAAAGTGGACACTAATCGTAAGAGATCCAGTGCTGAACATGCCTTACCTGGAGTACAATGCAGATAACAGCCGCTTCAAACAGTCTCCATTTCTTCTCACTCATTTTGAAATCCAGCTTCAGTGCTTTGGTCGGTCAAAGCAGCTCAGATCTATTTAGCGTTGAATTTTCTGATCTGCAGTTATATCAGTGCGTGTTGCGCCACACTTTGAACCTGCAAACGTAAGCATTGACGTGATGGGGTTTCCCTGCTCACTCCAGTGTTACAGAATCCAGGAAAACACTGCATTGTGCGAGTCTGTTCGTTCCCTTTTCGTTTATACAAAGAGAACACACCTATTTAGGACAATCAGTGCATTTGTTTACAAGTTGAATGATGTGGTTGTGCGTGAATATTCCACGACAATCAAAAATAATACAACTTTCTTATACAACTACAGGCTACTATAATGTTTTAAAAATGAATGGCTTATGCCATCCATAATATTGACACAACTACTCTGTCTTGATGCTATCAGCAGAGTTTCTGAAGCATATACTATAAGTGCTACAAACAGCAAAAACGATATTCCTATAGGCCAGCTATATTCCTATAGGCCAGCTTACTCAGCCACACGGTTAGAGCCACATGCTCTAACCGTGTGGCTTCGGTGGCTCTTGGTAGTGAAATGAAGTCTAACAAAAAGGGGTTTAGTCCTAGTTTGAATGTGCTTTGGCCATATTTAAAAATAATCCTCATTTAGATCTAATTCAGTCCTGGTTTGATGCTGATACTAATCAAAAATGTGTGTTGCAGATTAGAAGTATGTAGTTTCTGGGAAAAAAGTCTCTTTGGATCTAAGTGTAAGATAAACACAGTCTCAAGTCCAGTCAGTTCTGTTTGTGCAGTCAATAACAAACGGAGCACAGAATGTCCCGCACAGACAACTCAACGCAATCTACATGTCCCCATAAATAGATAAAGAACTCTTTTCATTGACCATATCCTAATCACATAAAGCATGCATACATACAATATAAAGTGATGTTTTGGCAGGGGATTGTGGGTTTTGTCGTTCACTTACACTTTTGTGGTGAATTTCACAAATGGAGGAGAACGAAGGGGCTCAAACAACTGTAAAAATAATGGACATTGATTGACTCAGAGGAAGTCATGGAATATCTCTCATATCCTGAGATGAATTAACAAACACCTCTGGTCTGATGTCTTATTACTATGTTAATATGAATAATGTATGAAAAGGTTTGCAGTCTTTCCTGTAACTTTTTAAATCTATTTAACCTCTTAACCCCGCCTGAACCAAGTACTAGTTTCCCAAATCTAGAAAAAAGCTTCTGGAAAAAAGTGTCAAAATAGCGGGGAAAAAAACGAGATGTAAATAAGTAAATTTGTTTGGCAACAAAAAGAGCCAAAAAAGAGCAACAACAAAAAAAATCACAAAAATCGATGAAAATGTGACAAAAATGTTTGACGAAAAAAACACAAAAGAGAAAAATTAAATAAAAATAGACAAAAAAAAAGGCAAAAAGCAAGGAAAATGTGGCAAAAAATATGATGAAAACCAAAAAGAAAAAAATGTCCAAAATGCAAGGAAAATGATATATTTAGCCCAGTTTTGTAGGTCTTAGCTTTCAAATGAGGCGTTATGGATTTGGGTAAAGTTGAACTGGAGAAAATGTGCTCAGTTAAGGCCGGGGTTAAGAGGTTAGATGTTGTAATGGCAAATATCATACATACTTTCAAGAGTGTAAAACATCTTTCCCTTCCCTTTGTTTTGTTTGAGACAAAACAAAAACTCTTTGATTTGTGTAATTGAAAACTGCAACGTTACATAACTAGATGTAGCCTTTATTAAACTTGTGTCAACTTTGTGTCCACCACGGTCTTGCATGGGTGAAGTCACTCAAGGTCATACTAAATTCGAAAAAGTTTGCATTTACGCAAAGGTGAAGTTATGCTCATAGGCTATACTATTTTGTATAATAGATCATTTGACTAACCAAGAATGCTCCTGAACTATCTGGACGATATTGCTTTCTTCTGTCGTCCTGTTGTGAGTCCAAACGCTGCGCAGTCCAACAAACTCTCGCTAGTTACAGTGCAACAACCGCTGCCCCGTTACATCCATAGCGCGCGGGCTAATCAGCGGGGTTTGTAGCCTTTGTGTCGCTGTCAAAAGGGGCGAGCGGTGGGCGGACGCACGGAGCGCACAGAGGAGAGGAGTGACTTTCTTTCAAAAATAGTAGCCAGCAGCACTTCGTCGAGGCAGCACACCCGGTAACAACACGAGAGAGGGGGCAGCTATGGAGCCTTGGGGAAATGTGACTTTTTTACGGGAATAGACCAAAGAGGAGGACGCAAAGGACATAAGAAAGAGGGAAGCGGAGATTTGCGTGAAAGTGCGTAAAAGCTGTTCATGTTATTTGGCGACGAATACCTGCCGAAAATAGTCCCCCCCCCGGTGAGTAAACCCGAGTCGTGTCGCCTATTAAGGAATACACAGCAGTAATTAAACAGCACAGCCACAGTTATATCCTGTTTATGACGTGTTGAGGCGTTTTGGTGACTGGACAGACTTACACATTCATTCGGGGGAACAAGGTGAACAGGGAGTTAAACTTTTTTTTTTTTTTTTTTGTCAACATGGCCGCTCAGATGTCAGCTTCCCCAAAATAAAAAGTTAGATTTAGGAATAAAGTTGAGCTCGAATACAAAGCCCCAAGTATAGTTTATAAGCCTCAATGTTGTCGTTTTCCATTAATGAGGGAAAGTCTGGTCCTTGTGCCCCGTAACAGCAGCAGCAGCCGTGTGTAGGGGCTCCATTTAAACCGATGACGCGCTCTCTCAAAAGGCATGCCCACTTTTCAAATCATAACCACGGCAGGAAAAGCGGTCCGTTCCTTTGGGGGGAAACGTGGGCTAGTGTCTTACTCACTCTGAACCACATTTCTTCAAGAGCCCCCTCCATTTCTTGGACAAGTCTGACTCATTGAGCAGTGGTAAACGTGTAATGGGTGACACAACATACAGCCCACCCTTTTGAACTCTTTCACAAATACCCTAAAATGTGTTGGCTATATCCAGACAAGCAGATTATTGTGGCAGTTGTCAGTAGGGCTGGACGATATGGCCTACAATCTATATCACAATATAAAAAAGAAATATCACGATGACGATATATTTGACGATATAATTGACAAATTACTTCAAAATCCCAGCCTTACGCCTATTGGGAAGATTAATTCAGTGATATTTTGATCTTTGTATTTTTTTTAACGGCACACTAATATCCTCGCACATATGATCTACTCAAGCAGTTTACATCCTTCATTTCATTTGACTTGTTAAGCACCTGTCCCCGTGTTCTACGGTCAGTGTTTATGCTGCTCTATTATATCGTGTCCACAACGAAATAAAAAATTACAACGATATCAAAACATTATATCGCGATAACGACATGCGATACGATATGGCCCACTCCTAGTTTTCAGCTGATTTTTGGATTTGGAACAATCATTAATACTCTTTATTATGTGGCTTTATTGAAGCTACTAATAAATATGTAATAAACTTCACATAATTGTTGTTTAAAATTGCTAGAATGACAGGGCAGACCGATATAACAAAAACAACAGTGATAATCAATTACTGTGTTTCTGGAATTAGTAGATTTTTCATCAGATTATGTCAAAACAACACAACATGAAATATTTTAGGAAAATCAAAACAGAATTTTTTTCACATTTTTAAGTGATAGTTTGTTCAATTGTGTTTTTGTATTGGGCTGTGAACAAAATACGAGTAAATCTCTGTCAGATGGAAGATCAGCCATCAAGGATTTTGCAGTATGTCGTGGTTTGTTGCGATACGTCATTGCAATAACAATAATTTGGCGATATATATTGTGGAGCCGTAAATGACATGATATGCTTTTAACCCATATACTCTATTAGCTCATCCTACTTTTTATTTAAACTTTGTATGTTTCTAAATCATGAACTTTATCTGACACATTATAGGCTACTTATTTAAACAATTCCACAGAGCAACACTAAAATTATAATCACCCTCTTTATCCACTTTCGGGACCGTTTTTTTGTAACAATTTGGGATCCCTTGAGAGAACTAAACTACTATTGTGTTGATCTTTTGGGTGCTCTTTTAAACTAACCCTACAATTGATGGAGAACTGGCCAAAAACACAGAATCAAATGTTTTTCATATATAAATTTAACAACAGTGATTTGTTGGTGGAAAATGGCATGTTAAGATTTTCTGTATTCTTGTAAACCCCTTTTCCCTCCTATGGAAAGACTTTATTGGCTGTAGATTTGTGTTGGTATCTCGGTGGCAGTGGCTGTGGGTGGTTTCATTGCAGAGCGAGAAACCTATGATTAGGAAGAAGACTCACTCCTCTCTGCAGCTTCATATAATTTCACTGAAGCCGCATTTTTATTAAAACCTGACGGCTGCTCTTTTGTGACTCTGCTGACCTCACATCTTACTCACTTTTTGGTTCAGCGTGTTGGCTCTCAATGACGTGGTGTTTATTAGAGTCTTGCTAACCCCACATACGAATGTTACCGTTTGTCATAATCATCATTCTTTGCAGCCGCTGACATAAAGTATTTCCTCGTTTAAATGCCTGTTGACTTCCTGTGCTGCTGTGGGCACGTCTGAATGTACTTTCACCATTTCATTTGCGTTTCCGGTGTCTCTTTAATGTTTGATTTGAAGATAGGAATGTGTCTTCAGATGTAGACACTATTATATTTATGATAATGCTGTTGCTGAATACATAGGTGGGTACATTTAATATTATTTATATATATATTTTAGGAATCGTTTTTTCTTGAGAGTATTTCTCACTGTAGGCATTCATTTATGAATGAACACATGTAATTATGTTTTAAACAAAAAAAGTTGAAATAGGTTATTCAAAATAGCCGCCTTTTGCTTTGATTACTGCTTTGCATTTTTGACTTTCTCAATGAGGTTCACAATGTCGTCACTTCACAGACTGTTAAACTATTTCAGGTGACGACTTCATTATATGAAGCTCATTGAGAAAATGCCAAGAATATAGGATGGCGATTTGGAAGAATTTCAAATATAAAACATATTTTGAGTTATTTCACCTTCTTTTGTTTCCTACATAATCCCTTGTGTTTATTTATAGTTTAATGTCTTCAATGGGAATCACACAAAGTAAATAGTGTTGGAAATAAAGAAAAGCCGATAGATAAGAAACGTCTCCAAACTTTTGACCGGTAGTGTATTCATATATGCTTTTTCTGTACAATTCTGTGGAGGATGTTGTTTGCCAGAGAATCCTGCCTGACATATCTGGGCACACACAGACATGAGCTTGTTGGCAGATAGCTTAGCAGGAAGTGAGTGATCGAGGTGCAATGATCGGGTGCTGGCGGATTTAGCTCAAAAGATGTTAGGGTGGGGTGGCCTGTGAAAAAATCTCACAGGGGCTCTTCATAACAGGCCTATAGGGAAATACCTACAGTGTTCCATTGTCATATTTTGCAAGATGTGCAATAACATAAATTGGCCTTTGCAGTCTTCTTCTTTTTCCATTTGCTTCCGCCGCTTCCATTGTCCACCTTCCAGTTTTTTTCCGTTTGGCTTCCACCTTAGAACAACCCTTTGAGTCCTCGAAACTTCCATCTGACTAATCTTTCCCCGATACTTTGCTCGTCCCTTTGCAATGGCGCTGCTGGAAATAAAAGCAAAAGAAAGTTGAAAAATCTTAACATTGAGTAGGTTTTGTTGGTTAAAAGACCCCAACTTAAAACCAATTGGTCAAGATCATGGTCAAAGCGGGGGTTGTGACTCTTTCTATGTTTGTTCAGGAGCCTATTTTAAGTGTGAGACAGTGACAACAACACAACACCATCTATGTCAGGTCTACAAGTTTAACTCTCCGCGAGTGTAAAGGGTGTAACTAGAGATTTGTGACTTCTGTTTTTACCTGCCAGGCGACAACCCTGAGGTCAAGCACGGCAGGCTGGGGTCCTCGCCATGGTAACAGAGGTCTAAGGTCAGAAGAGAGACCGAAGATATTGGCAGGACCTGAGAGTTTTAACTTTCAATTCAAGCTGTCCGTAGCATTGTTGCATTGGCGTGTCATTTGTAATATTTTAATAGTTTCCATCTTGACATTTATTACCAGTGGAAAACAAGAGACTTGGACATACTCCGAAAAGTGAGCCCCTCAAGTAGTAGAAGAAGCAGGACCAGATGAGACGTCTACTTGATAAGGACAGCCATAGGGTCACGGGTCTGGCCTGCAAACCTTTTCATTTACTTTTCATCCCCCGCCAAAACCAGACACGCTGTGAATGTCGCCTTAATGTGAAACAGCAAAAGTCATACGCAACAAGCCAGATAGGAGAAATTCATTCATCGTGGCTTGGGACCGGCACAGATGAATTAGCCCTTTTGTGACTTCTTGGACTAGATCCCAGGCATACAGCTGAAGTCAGAAAACAAATTGGGGTTAAAACAGGTGGACTCATTAAAAACACGACTGTGATGTCACTGAACTTAATTAAGCGCGGTGCTTTTACAGTGTAACCTTTTGTTGCCATCTTTATTTAAAAATTTCCTGGATAGGCCCTTAAACTTCATTTGTGTTGGATTTGTCCTCTCGTCGGCGGGTCGTGCGGAGGATAAATAGCGCTCAGGTATTTGAGGGTCTAAAATTACAGTCCAGTACAGTATATATCAGTCATGAGCATAGGCTGCAGTGCTGTCAAAGCCACTGTGAGAATGGAGAGCAGCTGCAGCATGCCTCAACTGTCTGCACACTACACTGGACAGTAAACAGCCTATTGAGTAACCTTTAGCCTGCTAGATGCTGCAGACCAGTCAGTAGATAAGAAGAGAGCTGAAAAGGTGTAGTAGAAAAAAGTGTCAGGATTTGACAAGTCCCAGAGTCTAATGGTTAACAACTAGGGCAGAGGTGTTCTATGGTGCTGCAGTGGTCAGTTTTTATCGCACGTTTTCCAAGGAGCTATAATGAACAAGCGATGAGTGATGGAGCGATAGGGAGTGAAGGTGTGTTGTGTGGTCTGATCCATCAGGTGAGATACAGAGAAGCAAGGATGTGGGTCACAAAACTTTATGATGGTTTGGAGAGAGGAGCTGGAGATGTTACGGTTCTCTGGCCTATGGATAGGTTAGGGTTAGAAATAGAGTGGGGGAAAAAAGTATATACAGGACAGAAGAAGTAAAGAGTAAATAAAACAGTTAGTCAGAGGTTGGAACTGGGAAGGGAACTCGCGCCCTCCTGCAAAGTGCCCAGCATATGTGCCAACACAAAGAGGAGAATTATGTTCGAACGAAAGAACATAAAGTTAAACGGGAGGAGGCAACTGATAGTATACACTGGAATAAAAAAAGTCGCCATAAGGTCACACGCTCTAATATTATGTTGTATCACCTTTAGTTTTGATTACAGCACACGTTCGCTGTGGCGATGTTTCCAAAGCGCCTCTGCCACGTCAAAAGATCCTGTGTTGCATTCATTTTATACCTGGACCTTGTATTGTTGAAAAGAGATTCTCAGAGGGGTTAAGATCTGGACTCCGCCAATCCATGTGTGAAAGTGATCATGCTCCCTGAAGCACTCTTTCACATTGTGAGCCTGGGGAATCCTGTCATTGTCATCTTGGAATATACCAAGCAATGTTTAGGTCATCAGCTGATCTCATTCCTTGGACATACGCTGTTGCTGAATCTAGACCTGACCATCTGCAGCAACCCCAGATCATAACAGTTAGTTGAATCTAAGTGGACACTTTTTTGGGAGGTCATGCGGTGTATGTTATTGGTGAAAAGCTGTAACTGCAGTAGTTGCTGATATGTGCGGTAACCCTGCAGTGGTCTGTGCGAAATTGTGAATGGGACCCCCTACGTACTCACACAGTGTCTACATATGAGTGACAGGAGGAACTAGAGCAATGCCCAGGTCAAAGGTGTTGAAAATTCAACCCAGGACTTTGAGAAGGGGATGACACTAAATTCTAAGCTTTTGTGGTCACAACAACTGTAATGTACTGCTTGATGATGCTCAATCACTAGTCATGTAATAGTAAATGGTCTCAATATATATAGGGCTGACCCATTCACTCACACACTCGCACGCCAGTGTACACAGACATTGGGGTCGAGTTAGTGTCTTGCCAAACGACGCAATGACTGTATACACTGGGTATACTAATTATAACTCCCTCGGATCAGGCACAAAGCCACACGCCCGACCAGTGCACCGAGATGTAAAATACAGCCCCCATTTAGCGCTGTTTACGGCCCTTATTAGTGCTCTCTCCATTGACCTTTTCTCTCGTTTGTCTTTGGACTGAAAAGGCCGTGTCTAATTACCTCTCTCTCTCTTCTTTGCCCCTGTTTTCAGCCGTCCTATTGAGGCCCCTCCAGTCCCGCGCGACCCCCTGACACAGAGAGGTACGGTGCACCCCTCCCTCCCACTGCACGGGCTTTGTATATCTGGCTGTTTCCCTAGACGTAAATCAGGCTGAGGCTTCGGGTAAACCGCCAGAGTGTGCCTTCGTATTTGGGAAGTATTAAGAGCGCTGTGTGTTGTTTGCCTGTTTGTCTCCGTGAAGCTCGGCAAATGTCGGCAACTATAAAACAGTGTGGTGCAACAGGGGGGAGTTTGTCAGGCACACAGAAACAGATGAAGCCAGCTGGAGAGGGAGTTTATGAACGGGCTATCGCTGATTAATTGGAAATTGGTTTGCAATTTAAATTTGAGCACAGTAAGAAAAAAAGAGGAATGGATAACTAAGGCAAGGCAACTTTATTTATACCGCGCATTTCGCACACAAGGCAACGCAAGGTGCCACTATTTTGTCATTGTTTGGTTTTCACTCACGACTCGACTGTATCTAACATTCGACCTTTATAATACAGTAAATTGCTGATTCTCTTTTGAGTCTGTTGTAAAAGCTACATATTCTGACAAAAAGTCGCGTGTTGCGTCCTGTTTGTGCGGTATCATGAACTGTTGTATGATAAGCTATGGTAAAATTATCAGTTGTCTAAAATCCTAAAAAACAGTTCATGTGTTGACTAAAAAGACATCCTTATTTCTTTTAAGAACAATCTTAAAGGCCCTGCACCTTAAATTTGTTTTGTCGTCCTTCAGTAAATGATTAAAGTAAAGTTGTGTGTAAAGCAGGGGTGCCCAAAGTGCGGTCCGGGGGCCAAATGTGGCCCTCAGATACATTTTTGGTGGCCTTCAGGCTTCTTGTTGAAATCGCCAGAGATGGTGCTTTTATGACAAGTTTAATAATTCCATATAATTAAAACTTTTAAAAAAATGACATTTTTTTGTGAGACAGCCCTGGCGTTAAAGTTACACACCTAAAAAAAGGTTTGGAGCTTGGTTTAAACCTCTGCTAAATGCACACAGTTCAAAGTTACCGGTACTCACCCGTCTGTGGCCCTCCATGTAGTATTTAATGATAATGAGATCAAACTTAATGGTTCCAAGCTTAAATAAAGGTGGAATGGTTTAAACCTAAATGCAACTAGTTGAATGTTTGACTTGACTGACCAACAATCTGTGGCTGTATACACGTCATTATGTGGTAAAGACACTGCTTTGAACTGGAACTAGCAGTTAGCAAGTTTTTGTTGTCAGTGATCCTGAAAGCATTGTAAGACCAGTTTATAATAACATGAAATTACCGAAATGAATTGGGATGTTAGAAATGTGCCAGGAAGAAATTAGTTTATGCACAACTACAATTGAAACTAGAACCAATAAGAGCAAACATGGCAAAAAAAAAAAAAAAAAAAATGGGAGCACAAATTGTATCAAAAACAAATTGTGTCTCTACAGTGATTTTAGCACAAGACTCAATTTGTTATGGATGTGAATTATCCTGACAGGCCAGGCTGATTTATGGTGCTTTGCTGAGTAGTTAATTCTGGAAGCAATGCAGAACTTGGAGTGAAACAATGGTCACTTTTACAAGCTGTAGAATTATGTCTTCAAAGGAAAGTCTGGGATCTTTGCGTAGACTGTCCCCTGTGGGTGAGATAAAACCTGTGGGAGTTCGAGTACAACGGGACGTATTGTAAAAATGAGTGCTTCAGAGCAGCCACGCGAGTATGAATAGCTACGCTGCACTCAAAACAAAAGGAATCACATTAATATCCGTGTTTGACTCTGTCTCTTGTCATCCTCGCAGCAAACTGCCTGGTGCCGACCCCGCCCAAATACCTCCCACCTCCCGACACATGCAGCGGTCACGGCACTATGTTAATCACATCTCAAATGATTTAAACGGCAGGAGTAAAAATAGACAAAGCAACTGCTCATCCATATCAGCTGTACACAGACAGACCGATGCACGGGGGACAGGATGCAGTTATATCTCTGAGGCCGGGCTGGAAATAACAGTTTAGTCATCGGTGGCGGTAGCGGCGCGGCTAAATGCGGTGGACAGTGTGACTTTGGGAAGCGGTGGTACCACGTATAGGGATAAGTGTTATTTATATCCAGTGCTTTCAGCTGTTTTTAAAAAGAACATGAGCTTTACAAACACATTCAGCACCAGCTACTCCATCTTTACTTTAACTTTTGCGAGAAGCCACTGCCGAGAGTTTGCTACCGCACTGCTGTGGTTAAATGAGAGGAAGTGCAGTTCGACTCATATCCTTGGCAGATCGGGCACTTAGGTAATACAGCTGTCAGGAGTCTATATAGAGGAAAGATGAACTTGAATTTGAGAGACTTAGGAAGTGGAACAGCTGAGGAGAGGCATGAGGGAGAAGCAGTGCCACCAGCCAACAGTGTGAGTGAGTGAGAGGGAGGAAGTGAGTGAGGGGAGGACTCTGGACGTCTTTTGTCTGAGTGAAGCCCAAGTCTCCTGGGAAGGTTTTGAAATCCTCTCAGGAATGTGCACAAGCCGTGTCATAGTGTAGTGTAAAGTGTGCGTTGAAGGGGGGGGGGCTCTGTTGCCATAGAGACCCAAATTCAATAGAGTTATCTGTATCATCTGATAATTCATTATTTGTGACCTACCGGCTTTACGGGTGGTCAGCATGACAGTGGCCCCTATGATACTCCAGGATAAATAGTTTTTTAGAGTTTCTGGTAGATTTTTTTTTTTTGCTGAGGGACCCTTTCACCAGAAACCTACAAAATAATTGATTCTGGAAAGTTGTAAAGACCACTGTGATTGAAAGTAAAGAGGCTATACCCACCACTCATACAGCCGCTGGATCACTAAAAGGTCAAATACGCACAAATATCACAAAGATGTTTTCAATATAGTATATCAATATCTAATATGCTATGACGACAATTTTTTTAACTAAAAGCCGCACCGCGTAACATTTAATCCAATAAATAACATACAAGCATTTATTTTCTTATTGATACTTTTATAGTTTAGAAACATACTAAACTGACCGTAACTTTACGAGATTTAGACAGATTAGGTGCTCAAAAACAGCATTTTCGGTGTCGAGCTGGTCATTAGGGGCATGTCTGGTGTTGTTAGCATTTGTATAATCCAAAATATTACGCAATGTAACTTAATGTAACTTAAACATCGGCGTAATGACACAGAATTGGAGAGATTTGTCCATCCATCCATTTTCTTTCACTCGTCCGTGGCCGGGTCATGGAGGCAGTTGGAGCTGCCCAAGTCACGTTGCACCAGCCCCTATGGCTCCTCCTGCAGGTGGTGGGTCCACAGAAGGACGGCCTCATGGTTCTAACAGGGCCTGTTGGTCTCTCATAAGGGGCTTCTGAACCGCTCTTTGTCTGACCCGTCACCTAGGACATGTTTGCCATGCCCCCTACCAGGGACACGAAGCCCCCGAGAACTTAGCTCCCGGCATCATTCGGGCGCTCAAACGCCTCCACTACGTTAAGGTGGCGGTTCCAGGAGAGGTTCGAGAGATTTGGTGCAATCAAATTCAAAAATCACAATTGGAATGGATGCATTTCGCAATGATTTAAGTTATATGATATATACAGTGCCTTGCACAAGATATAAAACTCTAATTTTTTTGTGGAGAACCAACAACACGTGGGACACAATCATGAAGTCAAACGAAATTTATTGGATATTTCAAACATTTTTAACAAATAAACAACTGAAAAATTGGGCGTGCAAAATTATTCAGCCCCTTTACTTTCAGTGCAGCAAACTCTCTCCAGAAGTTCAGTGAGGATCTCTGAATGATCCAATGTTGACCTAAATGACTAATGATGATAAATAGAATCCACCTGAGTGTAAACAAGTCTCCGTATAAATGCACCTGCTCTGTGATAGTCTCAGAGGTCAGTTTAAAGCACAGAGAGCATCATGAAGAACAAGGAACACACCAGGCAGGTCCGAGATACTGTTGTGGAGAAGTTTAAAGCCGGATTTGGATACAAAAACATTTCCCAAGCTTTAAACATCCCAAGGAGCACTGTGCAAGCGATAATATTGAAATGGAAGGAGTATCAGACCACTGCAAATCTACAAAGACCCGGCCGTCCTTCTAAACTTTCAGCTCATACAAGGAGAAAACTGATCAGAGATGCTGCCAAGAGGCCTATGATCACTCTGGATGAACTGCAGAAATGTACAGCTGAGGTGTCCATAGGACAACAATCAGTCGTATACTGCACAACTCTGGCCTTTATGGAAGAGTGGCAAAAAGAAAGCCATTTCTTAAAGATATCCATAAAAAGTGTTGTTTAAAGTTTGCCACAAGCCACCTGAGAGACACACCAAACATGTGGAAGAAGGTGCTCTGGTCAGATGAAACCAAAATCGAACTTTTTGCCAACAATGCAAAACGTTATGTTTGGCGTAAAAGCAACACAGCTCATCACCCTGAACACACCATCCCCACTGTCAAACATGGTGGTGGCAGCATCATGGTTTGGGCCGGCTTTTCTTCAGCAGGGACAGGGAAGATGGTTAAAATTGATGGGAAGATGGATGGAGCCAAATACAGAACCATTCTGGAAGAAAACCTGATGGAGTCTGCCAAAGACCTGAGACTGGGACGGAGATTTGTCTTCCAACAAGACAATGATCCAAAACATAAAGCAAAATCTACAATAGAGTGGTTCACAAATAAACATATCCAGGTGTTAGAATGGCCAAGTCAAAGTCCAGACCTGAATCCAATCGAGAATCTGTGGAAAGAACTGAAAACTGCTGTTCACAAACGCTGTCCATCCAACTTCACTGAGCTCGAGCTGTTTTGCAAGGAGGAATGGGCAAATATTTCAGTCTCTCAATGTGCAAAACTGATAGAGACATACCCCAAGCGACTTACAGCAGTAATCGCAGCAAAAGGTGGCGCTACAAAGTATTAACTTAAGGGGGCTGAATAATTTTGCACGCCCAATTTTTCAGTTTTTTATTTGTAAATTTTTTTTGAAATATCCAATACATTTCATTTCACTTCATGATTGTTTCCCACTTGTTGTTGGTTCTTCACAAAAAATTACAGTTTTATATCTTTATGTTTGAAGCCTGAAATGTGGCAAAAGGTCAAGGGGGCCGAATACTTTCGCAAGGCACTGTATATATACACACACACACACACACAATGCCTATCAAACAAATTACATCAGCTCCAATATACGGCCTTACACATTTAAAATCCTCTAGTTAAAACCAAAGGCAATATTAGGACGCTACCTTTTTAAATCCATGTCTGTTGCAAATATCTCACCGATGCTCGGTGTGAGCTCGGGTTACCTCAGCTGTTTGTTTACAAACCCATCCTTGAATGGCCTTGAACTTGATATCGTCTGTGTGTGTCCAAAAGGGCGGGCCGTCATTTGAAGCTACAGTTACATGGTGCTGGATTTGCCCAAAAGCTTTTTGTGTTGAGTCAAAAGAGCGATACCACGATGCTCTCAGACACTCTCAGTCAAGATCTAAAGATATGTCCTTTATCAAACAATATTAGTTACATGAACGCTGCTAGAGACGAGGGAAAGAGTTATGTTAGTTTAAGCTGTGGAATAACTGGCAGGTTTATTTTACAGTCACATTTTAAAACCACAAACCGTATATTTGTTTTACTGAACACTTTTGTTGAACCACAAGGAATCCGTCTAACTGACCTGGGAGGTTTTTGGCTGTTGATAAGGTATTTTATTAAACCTAAAGTATTTTTTTCTTGTGTTTATTTAGTCTATATTTAGTTTTTAATTTCCTATTTTTCATTAGTTTGAGATATTTTTGTTGGCAACATGCAGGATGTACTTGTGGTCTTAATACTGGGTTAGGACTAAGGGGAAGATTACCGGTACTCATATTTTTCCTTCTTGTTCACTATTGAAGATTTTCTTAGAGACCTGATCCCTATTTAAATGTAATTACTATTCACGTATCTATGTCATCTCCTGCTTCTGAGAGTTCACCCTTACCTGTGATTGGCTGTATTAGCATGCCACTCACTCAGACCATGACGGGACCGACCAATCGAAGGAACAGTGACTGTAAATGAGCGTAGAGCAGCAATAGCATTAAACAGAAAAACCACAACATCACGATACGACGCAATCAACCAAAATTGTCACAGGGATCAGACCGTGTTTCGATTTATATTCCTATATCATTCCTGTGTATTTCAGTTTCCCCAGTATGTGGCAAATACTGGTTTCCTTATCTGATCTTCATCTGAATGCGTATTTTGTTTGTGGACAGTAAATGAAGGGAAATACAAGATCTTCTCTCATCTGTGTATAGACTTGGAGACTCATTTTTGCTCTCAACCTTTCCTTGATACCATAGTACTTAATGTTATTACTGATAAATAAAAGTAAGATGCATAATCGTGTGTCTGGTTTGTTTGCAGGATGGTGAGGATGGAAGAGGGGGGGCTGAGAGATCGGGGGCGGGGCCCAGAGGTGGACGACCGGCAGATTCTGGTGGAGCTCGGTGAGTCACATTAATACAATAAATATGCGGATAAAAAAGCAAACGTCTTCTGTGGTGTGGAGGTCTGCAGGGAGGAGAGAGAGTGAAACCTCAGTGTCCATGGCTGACACATTTTGTTTTGTCTCATCGCAGGGGAACAGAACTTTGATGCCATTGTACTGTCAACATATCGAACGGCCTGCAAACTCAGGTTTCTGCAGAAGAGATGCAACTGTACGTCTCATTCACTGCCACTACCATATCTATTTATACTGTATATTTATGATGGTATAATGCGATAGTTTTGTGGGTAGTTTTCATGCAGATTTCCTATGAAACAAGTACTTGCTTTGTGATGACTTTTCAGTTCACATTGTCTGTATTTTTTGGGTAATACTTGAACTTTCTTCGTCCCCAGTGCACTTGATCGACATTTACCATGTGATTGAGGCAGTGCGTGACGCCGGTCTGAACGCTGTGGAGTTGCACGCTGGTATCTCGGTCACTCGTCTGGAGAACCTGGTCTCCTCTCTGTTCAACCAGCTCAGTAAACGTCTGCCCACCACTCACACCATCAACCCCAGAGAAAGCACGGTGCTGCTGGTGCAGCTCATACTGGCCGCCGTGGACAGGTGGGCATCTCACGGACACTTATCAGCACTTTGTAATGTTTCATACGTAGTCACAAGGGCAGTGAGGCACAGCCAAAAATGTAATTAGCTCTTGGACAACAGTAGAGCTATTTCTGCCGGCTACTGTATGCAATATGTAATGCAGTATGTTGTACAGTACAACATGTACTGCAAGTATTACTACTGTTTTACAGTACATTTCTGTAAAAAAACATTGTACGAGTAATTAATTAAGTACTTGTTGGTTCTCATTAAATATCAGTGATACTAATGATCTGCATGTGTTACAGTGATCCAGAGGGCCGTCTTACTGTGCTCTCTGTGAAAGCGATGCTGTCTGTGCTTTGTGGAGGGAAACTGGTCGACAAACTGCGCTGTGAGTATAAACATCCACCTCTGAGGAAGTATCTCTTTGGTTCTCTATAGAAAAGAAGAAACTAATAGTGTCACATTTAGATATTTTGAAGAACTACATAAGGTGTGTGTAATCCTATGTGCAGTATTATGACCTACTCATGTTACATTAATGCCATCTAGTGGATAACATGCCTAATTGCAGCCTTGTTTGGAGAAGCTCAGTTGCTGTGTAGTAACAGGTAGCTAGATGTAACAATCGTCAAACATAAACTAAAACTGCTTTCTGCTGTGTGTGTCTGTGCAGATGTGTTTTCTCAGGTCTCTGACTCCCATGGAGTCCTGGTGCTGCCAAAGTTTGATATCTTCCTGAGAGAGGCTCTGAAGCTGCCGACTGCGGTCCATGAAGGGCCGTCCTTTGGATACCACCACTCTTTAGTTCGCTCATGTTTCCCACAACAGGTGATTTCGGTCTCTGGAAAAATTAAGAATTCCTACTTTACATGTATTGTACTATCTTTTTGTTCTTTTTGTAGAAGAGGGTCATGCTCAACATGTTCCTGGACATCGTCTCAGAGCCTCCTCAGTGTCTGGTGTGGCTCCCACTGATGCACCGCATGGCCAACGTGGAGCATGGTACGGTCAATGTCTCCAGTGTCTGCGCCCCTTGTTTGAAGTGTTTGGATACAATCACTATCTTTCTACCAAATAAATAAATGAATTATGGCCACTGTAATTTGAAAATTGCTTTGTGAATTTTGGCATAATTTAAGGGTGACTCATGCTGGGCAACAATTAGGTTTTTGGTTAAACCATTGAGCTGGCCATGATAAATGTGACTATGAATGACAATAATCAGAGAAACATTATAGACCTCTCCAGATTGTTTCGAAGTTCAAACGTTTTACAGCCTATATTTACATAAAAGACTAAACACTGTGCACAAAACCGATCACGATGAAGCTCAAAGGACGCTGTTGGATAAATGTAGCTCCCATCCTCCTTGCACAGATATATTAGTATATTGTCTCTTGCTTTCCTGGACGCTGCATTTAGACTGACGTCTGTGTTACCTCCCTCTCCCCAGTGTACCACCCGGTGTCATGCTCCTATTGCCGTAGTAACGGGATGACCGGGTTTCGATACCGCTGCCTCCGTTGCCGCGGTTACCAGCTTTGCCAGAACTGCTTCTGGAGGGGCAACACCAGCGGCTCCCACAGCAGACAGCACCAGATGAAAGAGCACTCGTCCTGGGTGAGTCCCATCAGCGTGCGGGGCCGGGCTGTAGGCAGCAGGGGGCGCTCTGTGGGTGAGGGGAGATACACAAAATCTGCTGTCATCCATCAACATGGTTTAAAGTCATGTGGTTAGGACCATTATCAAACATAGATAAGCTAAATAATGAGTTGATGATGACGAAACCAAAAATCCGTTTCCCACAATGTTTACCCTGCATGTTGTTTCATTATTGTAGAAATCTCAAGCCTCAAAGTTTGGCCGAGCCCTGGGCAAGACTCTGGGCTGCGTGTCGTCTCGGGAGCCTCCACACCCGGTTTACCCCGAGGAGCCAGAGAGAACCCTCAACCTCTCCAACATTGTGTAAGCCCAGTACACACACACACACACATATGAAGCTGCAATAAAAAGTATATCAACAGATCTGAACTAGTCTGAATGGCTGCCTAACTTTACATCCAACTCTTTTTTTTTGCAATCTGGGCTTTGTATAACTCCCAAGACGCCAGTAGAGAAAAGCACTGAACAGTCATCAGTTAAATAGCTGTAGTTTTATTGTGGCCACTTTAAACTCAACTACTGATTGTGACATTGCGAATCTCCAAAATGTTCCTCCTTTATATCGTAAAATCATAATCATTATTTACGTTTATCAGCCTTGTGTTTATAAAACTCCCTCTCCTACTGCCGCCCGCCGATGTAGCTCCACCTCTGGTCTTTGATTTTTCTGGGTGACCTCAGAGTAGATCATTACAGACCTCCAGCAGAAAAGACTTAATTAGGCCATTGCACAAACGCTGCACTTTGCACACACTTTGAGCTCAGACTAGTGTCACGTGAGTGGGTTATTTTTTAATTACGCAGTGTAGAAGGTTGGTTCTTCCGTTACCTGTATGGGACCTTGTATATTCTGCATGTTGCTTGAATCCATATCATTAGTACATTTGGTTTGTTTTGCTAATCATGTGCTTTATGTGCTTGACTGTAGTCCCTCTCGACCTCTTGGAAACGACGGGGAGGACATGATGCTGTCCCCGGTGCCAGAGTCATCGAAAAGGTATTTAGTTGTTTAACTCTGTTTACTATCTGTTTAGTCATCCATAAAGGGCAGTGTGTCCTTAGACCTGTAATTACCAAAAAGCCTTAACGTTCAAGATATGAAGTAAATGACCATTATTTTTGAGGGCATTTGTATTAATAAGGCACCTTTTAGAGATAAACAATATAATAATAATAAAAACATGTAGTATTTGTTAACATTTCTAATATGCTGTTTTAGTAAAGTGATTTTTGTTGTATGTGAGTCAACGTTTTGTGACAGGCTTACTGTGTATATTTACTGTGTATTTAGAAGATACAATGCAAAATTAAACAAAAACAATTGTAGTTATAATGCTCAACGCTCACTTATAGGCGGTGCATCACAAAGAAACTTAAAAGCCCTATTTCTGAATTTCCTTGTTAACATATCCTTTTGTTAGTTGTGATCTACTCTAAACACATTCCTAACGTTCCTAATGCATTTGTAATGTTTCAACACTTCACATTGATGAGTGTATATATATATTTTTTTTTTACCTGTTTAGAAAAACATTTTTGGTATAGGGTTTAAGGAATGCCAGTAGTAACCATAAATGGTCAACATTTTGCATCAGAATGTAATTTAGAGAAGATTGTAATGCAAAGTCAATGCGAGTGACGTGTTTCTGTGTTCCAGTGTTGCAGCTGCTCAGAGAATGAATGAAGAACATGCACTGATTGCAGCTTATGTGAACCGGCTCCAGGGCAGCCCCAGGTCAGACAAGTGTTTCTGATCTTGCTGTTTTTTTGTAATAATGATTTAATTGCCGACACATGCTATTAAATACTGTATTTGTCACATTTAGTGTGGACAGCCCGAGCCGACAAGATGAGGAACACAAACTGATCGCCCGCTACACGTCACGCCTTGCGGAAACCGAAGGATCAGGAGTGAGTGAATAGATTTTCACTGTCTGTGTTGTACAGAAGTGGGCCAGGAGCTAAAATATTTATTTATTTATTAAAGGAATAGGCCACTGTTTTTCCATACTGAGATATGTTCCTACCTGAGCTTAGACGAGTTGATGTGCACCTGTCTGGTCTTTGTGGATGCGCTCAGTCACGCAAATGTAAAGCCTTTACATGATCCAAGTCTAGTCACACAAAATTAAACGTGTCGATTCTCTAAGTGGATAAAAAGGGGCACTATATTGGGAGGTGTAATAACACCTGGAGCACTTCGACGTCTGTGCAGTAACAATATACTGTAGTGCCCCTTTTTATCCGCTTAGAAAATCAACATGTTTAATTTTGTGTAACTAGACTTGGGTCATGTAACGTTTCACGTAACTGTATTTAAATAGGGAAAACGTGGAACAGCTTTGTAGCTTCTAACTTCACTCCTGTTTGGAGCTATACCTTTGCTGGGAGAGGCTAAACGCTAACAACATTTGTGTGACTGAGCGCACGCACAAAGGTGCACAACAACTAGTCTAAGCTCAGGTAGGAACATATCTCAGTATGGAAAAACAGTGGCCTATTCCTTTAAGTATGAGTAGTATTACTTTTTAGTAGCGATGTGAAGTGTGATTCATTTTACTGACTCGAGTTTAAATGAATCACTCACCAAAGTGAATCGTGTGTTTGAGTCATTTGAGTCAGTCATATGTAAATTACTGTTTAAAATGCCAAATTTCATAGAGAACGAAAACCATGGTTTCCACACAAATTGAGTCATTTGATTGCCTTTGATTGATGGGATCCACAGAGTGATTTGTGCTCTCAGTTCATACTAGTAGGTCACTCACTCACACTGAGCCTTACGAGTGAGCTAACTCTCGTTTTGGACAGGAATATTCAATCACTTTTACTAATGTGACAAGGAAAATAAAATACTGGCTGAATCGCCATCTAACGTATTAAAACCGCATCAAATGAGTTAATGGAGGACGTGAATCACGACTCTTGATTCAGTGAAGTTTCGCGAGTTTTGAACAATTCGTTCATTACTTTTTAGATAGCTTTACTCAAGTAGAAGTGAAAAGTAATGGTTCAACTAATTACTCAAATGAAAGCACTTGTCAAAGTACTGCTTGAGTTCTGAGTGACAGTTATAGCGTAAAAGTCGGATTTGAGTCAAGGCACGGCAACTGTATTTATACCGGGCATTTCGTACACAAGGCAACTTAATGTGCCTGTCAGAACATCAATTACTGACAATTCGATTGTTCTTCTAAACACAAAGTAAACAAACTCTAGTGTCGTCGATTATAAAATGAATGAATGAGACCATGGAGCAGCATGGGATCTTGCATTGAACTACTTTTTTGCTACATTCTCAGATGATCCCAAATCGAAGCATTAACTTTGACGTCAACAAGCAGAAGAGGGAGCTCATTGCCCAGCTGGAAAACAAAAACCGGTTTGTGCTGTACCTTTAATGGTTGAAAATCTCTTATCTCTCCAAAACACGTGTAGCTATATAAAGATCTGTGTCTGTTTTCATTTGACTGTGGTGTTTTTGTTTCCCAGAGAGATTTTGGCTGAGATCAAGCGTCTCCGCGTCGAGCATGACGCAGCGTGCCAGCCCAGTCCCGACAAGGGCACCACTAACCCCACTCTCCTGGCCGAGCTGCGCCAACTCAGGTGAACACCGCCCCCATCAGGGTCCCACCGGGACTCCACCTTTGCAAACGCATTTCTTCTTTACATTCTGTGGGGCTTTGATAGAGAGGATTTGACCAACTCTCTCGGTGTTGATGCAACAGTGTTTTTCTGCAGTGGCGTGGTCTCAATTTTGGCGGGAAACGCTGGCGGCTCAAAGGGAGCGCTCTAGAGCAGATGGACGCAGCAGATGGGGATTGTGTGAAACGCCAATGTAAAAAATCACACCCAGCATGTTTATGCTCCTCTGCAAAACAAAAACATTATGGAATAGAGGGAAGAGTTACAACAGACATTAATTATATTATTTAGAGCATTTATGTTGGACTTATTTTGATGCCTGAAGAAAATTATATCTGTTGATATTTCACTTTCAAATTATTTATAGCCACAGGGTTAAAAATGTGGAGAAATTATTTGAGCAAGGTGTTAATTCAACATGCTCATGATCACAAAATTGATAATAGATAAGCGTGGTCAGTCAAAAAGGCTTTTACCCCTTACAGACCCTATACCTGATCTTTTGTTTGTTTGTTTATAAACAATGAAAGGGAGTGCTTACATTTTAAATGATAAGGGTGAGTTTATGAACATATTTTACAACTTTCAGCGGCCAATACTGTCACAGAAATGTAAACAACAACAACTAGTTTATGATCGATTAAAAAAGGCTTTATAATTAGGCGCACTGCACACATTTTTCACAAATGTCTGCTTCGGTAATATACTGAAGGACAAAACTAATTTCGTTTCACTGTTAGAAAAAATGGCAGGTATTGAGTCTTTAAGTGTGTCTTTACTGATCTTTCCGTTTCATTTGTGCCTGTCAAACCTTTCATCCAGTGCTTATGTGTTTGTGCTTCAGGCAGAGGAAGGACGAGCTGGAACAGAGGATGTCGTCGCTGCAGGAGAGCCGCAGGGAGCTCATGGTGCAACTCGAGGGACTCATGAAACTGCTCAAGGTGAAAATACTCCAAAGTTTATTTAAGTTTTTTTTTTTTTTTTGTCATCCCACTCTTCCTCCGTATTTCCACTCTCCGCACACTACCATGCTCACTGTGGTGGATTATAATTATGCTGTCTGATGCTCATATATTTCCAACTGCACTTTCCTTTGACTGTCTCTGACCCTCTTTTCCGCACTTTTCTCTCCTTTTCCCCAAAAACGGCTCCTTTTGTGCTTGTGTAGGATGAGGAACAGCGCCAAGCAGTAAGTTTCATCATCTACGTGTGCTTTTTATTTATTATTAATTACCACATTTCAACTAACACTTCTTGACCACGTGTCTATTCCTGTCAAATCTATGAGCCCAGGAGCATAAGGCACTTTCAAGTTGAGAATCTTCATTTTGATTTGTTACAATTATTGGACATTGAAGTTTGAGAGTCTCTTTCATATAAAAGACAATAGTGTGAATGGGTAGAATGGATAAAAGATTTACTCACATACTTGACAATATTATTACTTTTCACTTTATAAGTAAAGTAAAAAGTAGGCCTTTGTTAAAACCACTCTAACCAGTACAATAATTTAGAAAGTTACTTAAGTACATGTATGTGAGATGAAGAGTAAGTGTGTAATGCTCAATATTAGTGATATGATTCATGCCTCTGTACAAGTAGCTGAGTCTTTGGGATTCTTTAATGTCAAAGAACTGCTGAAAAGGGCAGATTCAGTCATTAAATCGCATCACTATCCTATGCAGTGTTGCAACAGCCCTAGTGCAGAATTGGTGCACAGGACTATATTTGAAACCTTACATTGTTATTAAATTCCAGGCCCAGGCGGCGGGCTCGTCCCACACCTCCCCTGCCCGTCCCAGTCCAGTGGCTGCAGGGCGCTCCGTCAGATCCGCCTCCCCCCACATGCACATGCACCACCATCACCACGACTCTCTCGCCGGGGTCGGAGGCGACGTACAGGAGGCTTTTGCCCAAGGTCCGTGACATAACGTCTAACAGCTCTCATGTTTCCTGATACACTATTTTCTGCCAAGTCTGCCCTGTTTGACGGGTCTCTTTCTATTCGAGATATTGACTGTGGGTTTTGGTTGGCTTTTCCAATGCTTCGGGGCAGGTTTAGCTGCTGATACCTGGCAACCTTGTCTCTGAGCTCTCCAAAGCAGTGCAGGCAGTGCTTGTAAAGTAAAAAGTAGTAATACAAAAAGTGTGGGTGCTCAAGCTACACAAGTCGAACTTTGCATATTACTGTGATTATGAGTCATTCGTGAGAAGAGAACGTCACAAAAGCTTATTAAGACATTATACACCCACCACGCTTTTGTCTTTGCAAAGTATAACTTAAACTGGATCATTCCTATAATAATGCTGCTTTGCACCCCTTTGTGTTCCAAACGCATCACCCTTTTCTTCTTATCTCCCCGACACAGGCCCGAGGAGGAACTTGAGGAATGACCTTTTAGTAGCCGCCGACTCCATCACCAACACGGTGTCCTCTCTGGTCAAAGAGCTGCACTCCGGTACGCCATCATTCAGCTGTATCAGCATAAATCAGTCTCAGTTTCAATATTTGTAATGTTTTTTTTCATTTCTGTTTTACAAGACGAAGGTCGGGAAGAAGAGGAGAGACTCATCAATGGAAAGGACAGAGGTAGCTTTTTCCACTTTACTTTGAAAATACCCGCACCGAATGACTTAACGACTTAACGGCTTTTGGATTCTCCATTCATGCAGCAAAGAATGACTGATTAAGATGTTTCAGAAAAAAATGATCAGAGCAGGAGTGGCAATGTCAAAGAACTATTCACAAAATAATGTTTTAGTAGCATTCTTCTACCCACTCCGAGTTTTAAAAGTTCTTTGGCTTTCTCTTTTCTTCCGTCTCTATTTGATACAATTCTTCTCCACACGACTCCAGTGCTGTCCGTGTACCTGCTCATCTGTCTGCAGTGAGCCTCAGTAACACACCGCCTCATTATACTGGCTTTATGGGGTGCACGCTTTTTTACGAGAAGGGCCTCGTGTAGAGACACAGCAGCACTCAAACTAAAACTACTTCCTCTTCTACTGCCTTCATAGACACAATACTCATTAAAATTATAATACTTACAGGCAGCTCCATCCGCCATTTCGCTCCTTTTCTTCTACTTGTGCTTCTACTTATAACATTACTAGTATTACGATGACTCTGACTACTCCACTTCCCAAAATATCTCTTTGTGTTGTTCCTTACCCACTTACACAACCTTTTTTTCTTTTTTGCAGCAGGTTAAAAAAATCATGGACAAAAAAGAAAGTAAGTGACTAGTGCTGAAATACTTTATAACATTAGCGCTATAACAGCGACATGTAACACTGTGACTTTTTACAATATCTCTGTATTTTGCTTCAGACAAAGTGATGCATCCAAAGACTGATCCTCTGGACCCTGAAGTCGTCCGATGGATATTTCGAGCTCTCAGCCAATCACAATGCTGGACACCAAACGACCCCGCGGTCTCTACTGATGTATATCTGTGATTCAGTCCTGGTCTTGTCACTGTGGTTGTCTTTTTGTTAAGGCTAAATCGTGCTAAAGAAGAATCTGAAGGAAACTGATTCTTACTGCAAGTGTGGAAGGTGAAGGGGTCAGAGTAAGTTGTAGGGACGGTGAGACGGAGAGGACATAGGACGTGTTGCAAGTTGTTTGAGGATGTTGTAAAATGACTGAAGTGTAGGAGGAGTGAAGCTTAATGAGTTGTAATGTTTTAATTTTTGGCACTGTGTGCTTAGTATTTATTGCTTTTATTTTGATTTGGGACATTTATTACTCTGAGTGTGTGTTTGTTTTTTTGCATGTGGTCAGGCCCTGCTGAGACTTTAAAGGGACTATTCCCATCCTATTAAAAGGAGAGGATTGACTTTTTGACTGCTCATTTAGATGCCCTGAGCCAATAGCTGGCTGTAGTTCTTGTTATCTTGCTAATGATGATTGATGAAGATGTAATAACTTGAAAATCAATAATTAACAATAGTTTTTTTTTATCTGGCTTTTTCAAATAAGTTATGTCCTGCTCATTTATTACTTTTTGCATAAATTTTTACCGCATAATGGATTTAAATATTTATTGAACAAGTGCCATTTAATTTCTTAATTAGGAAACAACATGTTTTAGATTCATAGGACTAAAAGACATTGTCTGACAATGTTTACTTCTCTCAGAACTATATTAAAAATGTTGATTTTTCACTTTTAACCCGGCCCCTTGTGGCTGAGGAGCGGAGGGGGAAGCTGTCGTCCCACTGTGGGTCTAAGCCTGGTTTAGAGCTATAGGTGCTATTAGTTTAAAGTAGCTCGGGTTTGTCCAGGCTTGTGTGCGGCGTCATGGTACTGCAGTGGAAGTACAAGAGTTGAAATTTACTGGTGTGTGTGTGTGATACAAAATATAAAGCTATGTATATTTTTTCAATGGTCAGTTAGGATTTCAAAATAGCTGTTTGATTTCACTTTTGCCACTTTTCAAAGTGCTTCTCAACTCGTCTTGTTGAGGGATCCTATTCTGTTAATTTATTTCTCATTGTAAATTGTATGGCACATATTTGGAACTCTGTGTCAACAATAAAGAGTTTAGTTTAAAATGTAAAATATATTCAAATTCCCCATCCATCTGTCGAGATGGATGTCAGGCTTTGTACCACGAGTTCGGTCCTTCAATTTCAATGTACATTTTAATTACACCTGTTCTTTTGCTCACTATGGCACTGTACATTTCGAAATAAGCTTTTGAGTTTGGCAGACTGCTTTTGACTGAAATTTTCTTGATTTGCTTTTGTGATTTTAATGAGTACGTGAGAATGGTGAGCAGAAGAGATGACTGAAATGACAAACATAAACCCGCTGTGACTCAAGAGTGTGCATTTGTGTTACTGCAATAAATATTTGACATCAAGTCCATGGGTTTATGTCTTTTATTGATCAAAGTGTAAGACTGTTAAATTGAGGTCCCATTTGCAAAGACTGACCGGCCAAGAGGTCAGCAGTAGCAATAAATGCAAAAATGCTTAATTAGGTCAAAATCAGACTGACCACAACCCATTTTCTTCCGCCAATTCCCCCCCACCCCCCTTCCACATGAGTGTAAAGAGGCTCCATAGTCGACTACCTTTTTAAGCCGCTCCTGATTTAGTGTCCTCATTAGTATGGATGAACAGTTTTCACTTTTCCCATGAGGCTGAGTGGAGGTCGTGACCTTGTGAGATGAGTGTGTGTGACTGAGATAGGCCCTGTGGTAGGGGGAGAGGGTTTAGCATGGGCCCATAGTTGACTCTGAACTGAATGAAAGCCATTGATGATGTCGCTGGCTTTAATGACGGCTATAAATATCTCGCTCCAGCTCACTCTCAAACACCAGCATGACCCTGCTTCACTCTCAGCCCCTCCTCCTCTGGGCCCAGAGCATTGGGGCCGAGTCATGAGGCAGAAATGCTCTACTACCATGCCTTCCCCCCCAAAGGAAAAACAGAAGACTAAACAACAAACAAAAACTTTATATTTTCTTTTGTGTTCTAGGACAAATATGTACAAAATGTATATTCATCTTAATCTGAATTATAATTATTAACTTGTATTTATTCACACATTTTTGTTTATTTATTTTACCGCAAAATCACAAAACACTCACACACAGCACACACATTAAACACTGGATTTACATGGAGAGCAGAAATTTGATCATGATCTGATTTCTGGAGTTCTCACGTCATTGAAGTGGCAAACGGCATAATCTGTATATTATCTGATGTAGACTTAATCTGACTGTTCCTGTTCCTTTTTTTGGCACAATGGCGCAGCAGTTAGCACTCGTACTTCACAAGAAAGTTCCTGGTTCCTTCCCTGGGCCTTTCTTTGCGGAGTTTGTAATTTCCCCTACCAATAAAAACATGTACATTAGGTTGATCCTTCAACCAGGTGATTCTGACAATTAGCCCCTGCCCACTGCTCCTTAGAGGTTGCTCCAGCCGCAGGATAGGTCAAATGCAGAGGATACATTTCCCTAAAACTATAAAGTATACCTTCCACACCTATATTTAAGATCCAGGAAAAGGACAAAAGACAAAACAAAAAGATTTTTTGAAATAATTCACAGTAGTTCATCAAATATTTATTATATTAAAATGTGTGGGATTCTGAATATTACTGAATACTATAGCAGGTATTAGGGCTCAGCAGAGAATATGTGCGTTGAATGTGTCTTATCTTATAATACGGAAGAAGTGACAGAAGTTTACCTAAACAGTATAATGCAGTGGTTCCGATGCATGGGGATCCAAAAGTGGATGGTAAATGGTCTCAACTTATATAGCGCTTTTCCACCTACATTAGGCACTCAAAGCCTAATGTAGGCTTTGAGTGCCTAATAGTTCTGGATCACAGAACTATTTCAGTGGGTCACACGCCTTCGCCAATACTGACTGTTGAAGTTGAAATTAATATTTAAATTTGAGTCACAGACTCAGCCTCCTGCCATGATTTTAGACGAAGTTGAGAACCATTTAAAGCTGCATTTTTCCTGCCCAGACTCGTTTCTAGCTCTTACAATCCCTCCTGCATGTCCGAATTGTTCAAGCAAATTGTTTATGTACGTTTCAAGCCCATGTTCAGCTTTGAGCGGGGGCAAAGGGAGGAAAGGAGGACCACCCCCAAAATGAATTTCACCAATTTAGAATCGCCCAATAAAGAATGAGGTGAAGACCATTCAACACGGTCTGTTCTTTGCTGTGTTTACAACATACTCTGTGGTGGTAAAAACACATTTACTTTACAACAAAAAGTCAGCTTTAATTTAGGCTAAGACACATTAAATAGAAGTATTTCCATTCTTGCTCGCACCTGAACGCCCACAGTGGACTTTGGAAATGACACAATCTTGCATGTTGCATCATCTTATGTTCATGTCCAAATGCACAGATAGTGGAGGTTTTCACTCATCGAAGGAAGCCTGCGGTTATAAAACATGTCGTAACTTGACAAAACAGGCCACAGCGGCACCTGCTCCAGCTAATCCAACGGCTCCACATCACTCAGTCATGCGTTCAGTCTGTGGACAGATTAAATGCCTCTTAACAAATACACTGCACTGCTGTAATCATCCATCTTGATACAAATTTGGCAGAAATTATTAAAAGAATAATGGAGGCACTTAAACTATTTGATTCTTTAACTTGTCTAACCTGCGTATGGACTATGTTGTGGCCACTGTAGAAAAACATTTCCTATATTTATAGGATTACATTGATCCTGTCAGCCCTGTCCTGAACCTACCCAACTGACTCGACTAACCTTGAAAAGCCCTTGAGGTGATGAGGAGACTGATGGACTAATATTAGGAGAATGTCGATGCTTCATAGCTATAGTCCGACATTATTTGTAAAACTTGAGAGAGCTATAGGCCTACATTATTAAAACATATTCAGGCCAGCTCAACAAAACTGAGGTTCACTGTAAGATATGGGCTTTTCAAAACTTTAGGGCAGTGTTTCCCAAACTGTGGTACGCGTACCAGTGGCGGTATTTGGTTTTGGCCACGTACAATTTGAACATGTTTCTCTTTATTTAGAGATCATTTTATTCATGCTTTAGAAATTAATTCATGGTAAGGTGTTTCCGGTCTCGACAACATTCCAGTTTAGACATAATTTAGACCCATTTACATTTCATTTGGACTTTTATCCCGGTTTGGTTCTGATTTGATCTTGATCTAGGCCTGGAGGTACTAGGAAGCGCAACTATTTTATGAGGTAGTACTTTTTGTTGAGAACCACTGGCCTACTATGGGATAGGTGGAGGATATTTGTCTGTGAATCTTTGAGTGGACGCTGGCCTATGATCCAGTTTCCATGTTATAGCCCTATTTGTTACAACACTGCAGCGTGTAGTAAAGCGTCAATTCTTGAAAATGGAAAAGTTGAAAAGTAAAGCATTTCAAGAGAACTTGACATTGTCTGCAGACAGACTGGCGCCTCTAGGACCCTGCGGAGCTGCGTTAGCGCTGCAGCCTCTGCGGCTCGTGAAGCAGCCCAGGCTGAGAGAGAGAGTAGGGGGGGAGAGAGCGAGAGAGCGAGGGGGAGAGAGCGAGAGAGCGAGAGAGAGAGAGAGAGAGAGAGCGAGAGAGAGAGAGAGAGAGAGAGAGAGAGAGAGAGCGAGAGAGCGAGAGAGAGAGAGAGAGCGAGAGAGCGAGAGAGAGAGAGAGAGCGAGAGAGAGAGAGAGAGAGCGAGAGAGAGAGCGAGAGAGCGAGAGAGAGAGAGCGAGAGAGAGAGCGAGAGAGAGAGCGAGAGAGAGAGAGAAGCGAGAGAGAGAGAGAGAGAGAGAGAGCGAGAGAGAGAGCGAGAGAGCGAGAGAGAGAGAGAGAGCGAGAGAGAGAGAGAGAGAGAGAGAGAGAGAGGAGAGAGAGAGAGAGAGAGAGAGAGAGAGAGAGAGAGAGAGAGAGAGAGAGAGAGAGAGAGAGAGAGAGAGAGAGAGAGAGAGAGAGAGAGAGAGAGAGAGAGAAGACACACGGAGCAGCCCGGAGGAACGCGAGGAGGTGGAGGAGAAAGCGAGGCTCCGGCAACACGAGGGACGCACACGGTAAGCACCACGGCACTGGTCTGTCCTTATGTCCTCCGGTGTAGTTACGGGCCCCGCAGCGCTCCAGCTGCAGACACACATCAGCCAGCGCGAGCGAGCGAGGGGGCGGGAGCGCGCCTGCCGGGGTTAACGGGTGCACTCGGTGTGAAGCGCGCGGCTGACAGTGTTTTTACCGGAGTGAGCGGGGCTTATGGCGGATACACGCTCATACACGTGTTTCACATCGGCAGATCGAGCGTCCGAGGGATTACAGTCCGTTTACAGCCTGTCCGGTAAAGGCCGCGTCAGGTCGCTTCTGCTAGTACTGTCACCAAACTGTCCGTGAAGGCAGCACCGCCACCTCCACGGCACCGGGAGCACTCAGGAGGACTACACAATAAAATGACTTCATGGTGCATGCTGTAGGTAGGTTATTGGACATTTATAGCCTTTACAGAACTCTTGTTTCGTAGTTGTTGCTGGCTGTGGTGATCTGACATTGCATTAGAGAAAGACTCAGAGGTTCCATCACTCAGCATCTGTGGAGTCATCTGAGGTCCATTTGCAGCTCCACTGTCTCTCAAAGAATTAGGCCTCATATCTATGTCCACTGTATTCACTCTAATTGCAGGCTTAAATGGAGCAGGATAAAAAGAATATTTTTTGCCAGTCGTTGTGAATTCATAGACTAGTCTTATATAGACTTGTGTTGGTGGTTGAGACAGGTGGGGTTTATTGTTGAAAGTGAACTCTCAAAAAACGTTTATCTCCAGTGCAGTAATAATATTCCTAAATGTGATTTGCTGATTTGCGCTAACGTATGCCACACATTTTAAGATATCCTATTGCACTGATTGCACTGGATAGCCTCAAGACAGAGTGGCCTGTGCACTCTTTCTGCTTTTCCCAGGCCTGGATGAATTGAGAAGTGTAAAGCCATGTACAAAGATCAGCTGTTTACCTGATCTTTTTGGGCGCGTAAAGATTGCATCTATCCACATTACTCTTGCTGCCTGTTTGTAATATTTTTGAGGATATGCATTTATTCTGAAATCCCTTCTCCACTTCCCGTGCCTGTCTGTAACTCGCCGCACTGAGACGCACCTCTGGAGGGTTTTGCTGTGATCTGCCATGTCCCTCCCACCAACAAGCTCCTTCACTCCTTCGACCTGGACCCTGCTTCGATTTAAACTGTACTCCAGGCCTAGTCGATCCACCATCGGGGGTGCGAGGTGCCAGACTGACCCCAATACGTACATAGAGTCTGTGGTAATGTCGCTGCTGTGGTAGTGCTGGGTGGTGAGGTGTGCAGCCAGTGATTTTGGGCTAAATTTCCGCTCATGCTGCTAATCTTGGCCCACTGCCTGATAGAGTAGGTGATGTAAGGCCACCGCTTCGAGGAATGACATAGGACTGTACAATGCATTGCAAGGGAAACCACACACATTGACTACTGGGAACATATTGTGCTTTTAGACCCAAAAAAATGACCAGTACATCGAGACTGTCGCCCTCTGCTAAGTCACTGGTCCTATCCAATAATAGTGGACATGTAGTAGTAACCCCATGGACATCATTTGGATCTTCCATTACTCTATATTCCTGTATTTTTTTTTGTTACTGTGGTCTCGAAATTGCAGATGCAAACATATGGAAACAATATCACAGCATGGACTCAGGCCAAGCCATAGGAAAATAATATAACTTTTTCTGTAATGGATGAAAAATTAGTGTATTGTTTTTACTGACAGACTTATGTAATGAGTATGTAACAATGATAGCACAGTTTGTATTGGGCCAGACGGGATCACGATTCACGCCACAATTTGTACGTAAAGGCGCAGCTTTTTTGAGTTTGAAGTGCTTTGTTACTCAAGTGCTTTGTGACAAGAGAGCATTCACCACTGAAGTAGGTCCTGGCACTACATCTTACCATTGTGAGCTAGAGTCACACTGCCTCACCGGTTCAGTACATGTTTTCCTCTATACTTCACCTTTACTCTCGGCTGTTCTGCGGTTTGACAGTTTGTGTTTTTTTTGTGTTTTGAAGTTCATGACACATCTAGGTCATTGAGTTGTCGCTGCCACGTCCACCTGCAGAGCGGGCTTGCGCCCCTTTGTCTAATCAAACAGGACATTTTCATCTGGATGCGCCAATCACTGACTGACCCACGCTGGCTTTACCCCGACCCGCTGCACCCGTAGCTGTCTGAGTACACCTGCGAGGCCGTGTGTGCGTGCGTGTGTGTGTGTGCGCATACAGGCAGAGAAACTGTGTGTTACTCTCAGTTTCTTCCTGGTCTGTGCAAGTCCCATCAATCACCTGCGCAGTTAGTTGGTGTCACGCACCTGTCGAACCGGGCTGACCCCAGGGGCTGGAGAGGGCTGGGGTTTGAGGGCGACACAGGCGGAGGGAGAGAAGAGCAGATCATGAGCTGACTCGTGGGAGAGTAGAAAACATGTTTGGTTGTAATTGCGTGTAATATTTTTTTAAGAACCAGTAGTTAATTAGTAAGTTGGGGACATGTCTGAATTCTATCAATTCAGCGTGTTCTCTTTAAAGTGATATGAATCGATGTAAAAAATAAAAGAATCGATGTTAAAGCCACCCTCAGCTACTCCATTTTGCACGACCGGAATAGCTTTATTCTCACATTGCATCGTTACAAACAGTGAGCTAACCTTTTCTTAAGACAAGCTCTACACCTTCCACGCAGCTAAAGTTAACGGCTACGAGATTAGCGTTAGCGGCTAACGCAGAGTTTAGCATTTTGACAGAAGTTTACCAAAGATCGTAAACTGACAAACATCTGACCAACCTGCTCTTGATGCAGCTGAAATCCTCATCAAATGTGCATTTGTCAAATAATCCAATATCTACAGGAGCTGTTATGTCTCTGGCAGCACCGAGGCAGTGAGGCGTTCGAGGGTTGTGGGGGGAAAAAACTGCACTGTAAAATGAGTTCTAAATGGTAGTATTATGTTCAAACTGCAAAAAAAAGTTTGGTAAAATAAATATAAGACTCAAAATGTTTGCTTTGCTACATATCTTATTTATGCTGAAAACATGTAAATTTACAAGCACACATGTCAAAATGATTATAGTTCATTTTCATGTAATGTTTTTGTAATGTAAAGTTCTCTTACTGAGTAAGTAACAGTTGCAGTTTGTTACAAGGACACAAATGCAGATGTTAAAACCAAAGAAACATTGGTATGAATGAGTCATATTCCTTTTCCTTTTGTTAAAACAAATAGGAAAAAATCGGGAATTTATAATCGGAAATCGAATTGAATTGGGGCTTGAGTGAATAGTTACATCCCTACCTGTAATACATGTAAAGCTTCAATAAACTGTGTTCTTTGTCAGATGTTTCCCAAATAAACTTGTTAAATATCAATACGAAATGGATAAGCATTACAGCTCTGTTGCTAATGTCCTAATTAACGGTTAAAAGTAAAATACTACTAGTGCTGAAATATCACTGCATTTACAACACTTATAATAAACACATTATCCTATTGTATAATATTACAATTAAGATTCTCTGTAAATTGATTATGATGCTCGAACATGAGCAACAAATTAGCAACTTTTACGGACGCATCAACCTCCAATATTTCCGACCTGGACAACTGGAACGCTACAACTCAGAGAAAACGTTTTATCCTGGTCGGATTTTCCGACTTCCGACATAAGTGGAACGCACTGTTAGTTTGTAAAATGAGGAGAGCAGGAACAGAATTTTTGAAAGTAGACGATCAAGCTTTTCCCCTCTCCCTCCTGATTGGACCTGACTGGCTGGTTTACAGGAAAAGCTTGTCTCATTGGTCAACGCGGGAGGATACTAGACTCTGATTAACTGCAGAGATCCGGGAAGGAGGGACTTTACAAAAAAATATTTATTTGTACTTACATCTAAATGCAAAAGCAGGTGGTCGATTTAGATTTTTTTTTTATTTGTAAAACATGTAGACTTCCAGACTATCACTTTAAAGAGATTTTAATCCTCAAGATTATTATTGCAGATTATTAACCCTAACAATTAATGAGAAGGTTCAACATACAATAAACTATGATATATTAATTAATAAACTAGAACATTATGGAATTAAGGGGGTAGCTCGACAGTGGGTTACCACCAGTTACTTAAAAAATAGAAAACAATGTGTGAAAATTGGTGATTATCAGTCGAGTTGTCGACAAATTGTCTGTGGTTTACCTCAAGGTTCCATTCTGGGCCCAAAATTGTTTAATATGTATATTAACGACATTTGTAAAACGTCTCAAGTACTTACATTTATCTTGTTTGCTGACGATACAAATATTTTTGCATCAGGAGACGATTTACAACAACTGTGTCGGATTGTTAACTTGGAACTCAAAAGTGTCAACAAGTGGTTCAAACAAAATAAATTATCTCTAAATCTGAGTAAAAGTAAAATGATGATATTTGGCAACTGTAATTCCAATGTTCAGGAAGCAATTCAGATAGAGGGTGTTGTTATCGAGCGAGTCCATGAAATCAAATTCCTTGGTGTGATTATTGATGACAGAATTACTTGGAAATCTCATATTAAATATATATCTACGAAAATTTCTAGAAGCATTTCAGTAATTGCAAAAGCAAAGCACATTTTAAACATCAAAGCTCTACATACCTGATTTTGCCCTACTTATATTATTGTACTGTGGTTTGGGGTAGTACTTATAAAAACACAGTTAAACCAATAGTATTGTTGCAAAAAAGAGCTATCCGAGTAATTCATAAAGTTGGGTTTTTGGACCACACAAACTCATTATTTTTAAATTCAAAGATCATGAAGTTTTGTGACATTGTTGAGTTCCAAACTGTACAGATGTTATTCAAAGCAAGGTATAAATTGTTACCAAACCAAATACAAAGAAGGTTCCAAGAACGTACTGGTCGTTATGATTTACGTGATGAATTAAACTTTAGGATTCAGAAACATAGCATAACTTTGAAAAGTTTTAGTCCAACAGTTAATGGTGAACAATTGTGGAATAAACTGGAGATGGATTTGAAACGATGTCCAAACATCAACCTGTTCAAATATAAATACAAACAAAAGACTTTTGAAATATACAGACAAGAAGAAATGTGTTGCCACTAGGGGGAGCAGTAGGATCAATTATGTGTTTTTTCCCTCTATATTCAAGTTAGAGTGTTGCTGCTTGGAACGGTTGTCATTCTATTGCTCAAATTTACAAATGGAGAATTAGGGTTGGCAGGTTATGGATCTGTTGAGAGGAATCCTCCCAACGAGCTCTAAACCTTGTCCCTTAATGCCCCACTCAGCATAGGAACATCATCTACAAAATCAGCTGTTAGGGCAGCTGTGTGGGGGTTTGTTCATGGGGAGCTACTGCCCTCTTCAACTGGCCCGCTCTACACTCTGGCTTTTTAATGCACCACACTGTGCAGGGCGACATCATACTTCACATATAACTCAATTAAATAAATATATAATGATAATAATAATGATGATGATAATTAAACCCAAATTAAAATTATACTGAGAATGGTAATGACAACTGGGAAGTATCAAGATCTCGGAGTATAATACCTATTAATGTACCTTTATAACATAAAAGTAACTCGGTAATCACGGGTAAAAATCTGAAAGAAATATATTAAGGATCACATTTTTTTACTTGCTTTGTACTAGACATCGTACATGAAACGAGATCGTTGTTGTAGTTGTGCTTTGTTTCAATTAATTATATACACAGTTTATATACGAATGTAGCTGCTTGAAATGTTCTTTTTTTATTTATTGCACTTGGGCTAAGCTTTTTGCTTCAGCCCACTCCTTTTGAGCACAATGTATACTGCTCAAATAAACAAATAAACTAAATAAAACTAAACTAAACATTTGAGAACTTTCTGTTTGGAGATTTCTTTCAAGAATAATGAATTCCCCATAGAGATGAAAATCCCTCCATGTGAAAAATGATATGACATTTCTAGAACAGGAATCTATCCGGAGGTATTATGGCAATGACAGAGTAAATGGATCAGTCAGTGAAAAAATAGCGCCGCGGGTTCGAGTCCTTGCTGTGACAGTTTTACAAATTCTTTTGCCGCTGTTCGCTGCCTTTGTATTATGATCATATTACATGTGTTGTGATATTGGTTATTGAAACGGTATAATACAACAAAGCTGTACAATGATATTCACAAAAACGCTGTATTATCCCAGTTTTAGTAAATACACCAAAAAATAAATAGTGCTGTCCACAAACCAGAGGAGTGTGGAGAGTTGGCAACCAGTGTAAAACCAACATCAAACAATTTGCTTTTTTTTCCCCTCAAAAAGGTACAAAGACAAAAGACAAGAAGGAAGAATTATTTTTTGCACTGATTCAAATACTTCCAAAATCTGCCAAGTTGTCGTCAGTGAGGCCTTTTTAGAAATATTTTGACACATTTTCTCTAAAACTAAAACTAAAGGTAATTTCTGTGGCTTAAACTTGCATCACATCAAACTGACTGAACTTTGTCTGACCTGTATCCCGGTCTTCATGACTTCATGGCTTTTGTCATTATTCAAACTTGGCAAATTGACGATTCTTAACGATTCTGAGGAAACACAATTAAATGTATAAATAAATAAAATCTAATTACACCAAAGGATTACCTTGTGCCTGGAAGATTTCTCAGTTAGAAACAGATGAGGACGCAATATTTGAAGATTAGGGAATTTCATTTCTTGGGTTTTAATAATAATGTAATGACTGGGCGCCGCATAATCACAATTTGAAAAAGTCAGAATTCAATTATAGTCAGTACAAAATCTCCTGTCTGCGTTAGTTCTCAATGTGTTCACAACCTGCTAACCCTGTGGTGTAAGTCTATACAGACATGTTCTAAAATGCCTGTTATTCGTGTATTTAGGAAAAGGTTCATATTTCAGAATTGTTAACGTTTAGAATCATCAAGTAAGTTTATAGCAAAAAAGGACATTTTAACAAGTTAAATTACCCAAGAACATGTTGACTGTTAACATTTCACCCAATAAACAATCAATCGTATATGTAATACAATCGTTTATTTGATCCCAGATATCATTATTGCTGGAAAGAAGCTAAAAATTAACAGATGTGTGTTTGCTGTGAGGCTCACCTCTCCAAAGACCTGACTTAGAACTTTACTGGGAGCTGGGATGCCTCCAGCTCATTTCCAGGAAGATGTTGAATTAAAGCCGCAAGCGGCATCGAGAGGCCCTCGCGGGTCTCGTTGGCCGGTTGACGCCGGTTGACGCACGCCGCCGCAATAACTGGGAGGCGCTGCCGCGCCCTACGCGGTTATAATGTCGCTGCCACCCTGGGTCGAGATTATAAAAGAGCAAAGGCGAGAAATGGCGCCTTCGGCGCTGATTACTCGATTTTTCCCAAAATGGCCGACCACCTGTTGGTCGCCTAGCAACCATGTAATGGAGGCCTCCCTTAGTGCCTCCATTGCCGCGCCATAACCCTACCGAGGGCGCCAACGTGGCCACACTACATTTTATTGCCCTGATGTGCCATTAATCTTTGTGAGTAAACATCAAAACGAGATTTTTCGCGTCTTCATGTGAATGATGGCTCCAACCTGCAGAGGGCGCTAGCGCGCCCCAAATCTTTTTTAGTTCACAAGCAGCATCGGACGGCCCTGACGGGTCGTACTTCAATGACTACTGTCCACAAGCTCCTTACAGAGGGCGCTAACACGCTGTAATAGTGTATAATGTGTGATATGCGGGTCAGTCCCATTGGAATAACATGGTGGGCCTCGGTCGTCTCCATGGCAACACCGTACAAAATACGGTATGGGTCTCATTGGCTTTTTGGATCGGGATGCCATCAGCTATTACTGTGCCGAATTTTATCCATTTCCGAGAAACTAATTTTTTTTCCATAATGCATTTTTTCTTTTCAGCCTAGAGGGGGCGCTATCGCGCCAAATCTCACTTTTTCACATTTGTTGTGTCCGGGGGTCAAAGGCCAATAAAATGTATATTTCCGATTTTTAATCGGAGTTCGTTTGTGAAAATTGGAGCATTTTGTTGTTTTCGGAAAGTCGCAAAATTCTTCGTAAAGATTGCGGCTTCGCCGCAAACAAACCGTAAAACTTAGCCAAAAAATTTGGATAACTTTTGATGCCCCACATCTCGAGATGAGCTGGAGCGATTTTGGGCTCATTTGGTGAAACGCCCTAGGAGGAGTTCGTTAAAATGCGACGTCAGCGAAAACGCTGACTCACCATTTTCCCGACTTCCTGTCAAAATGGCGGACTTCCGGTTTGTCTGGGGGCGTGGCCACAATAATATATTTTGTTTGTCCTCACAGGACGAATGTCTGTACCGAATCCCGTCGCTCTGCGAAAAAGTTTATGTTGGCCCCCTCCCCATAGGCGCAATGTATTTTCACTTTTGTAGGTGGCGCTGTCACGCCATTTTTTATCTCCCCAAAACGAAACACACATTTTAATTAATTTTTCACCAGATCTGAATTTTGGGCAAAGTTTGGTGAGTTTTTGACTATGTTCAGGAGGTCAAATTCCTGCTCAAAGAGCAGAAGAAAGAAAGAAGAAAGAAAGAATAATTAAAGCCGCAAGCGGCATCGAGAGGCCCTCGCGGGACGCGGTGGCCGGTTGACGCCGTTTGCCGCACGCCGCCGCAATAACCGGGAGGCGCTGCCGCGCCCTACGTGGTTATAATGTCGCTGCCACCCTAGGTCGAGTTTATAAAAGAGGAGAAGGCAAGAAATGGCGCCTTCGGCGCTGATTACTCAATTTTTCCCAAAATGGCCGACCATGTAATGGAGGCCTCCCTCAGTGCCTCCATTGCCGCGCCATAACCCTACCGAGGGCGCCAACGTGGCCACACTACATTTTATTGGCCTGATGTGCCATTAATCTTTGTGAGTAAACATCAAAACGAGATTTTTAGCGTCTCCATGTGAATGATGGCTCCAACCTGCAGAGGGCGCTAGCGCGCCCCAAATCTTTTTTATTTCACAAGCAGCATCGGACGGCCCTGACGGGCCATACTTCAATCACTACTGTCCACAAGCTCCTGACAGAGGGCGCTAACGAGCTGTAATGTGTATAATGTGTGATATGCGGGTCAGTCCCATTGGAATAACATGGCGAGCCTCGGTCGTCTCCATGGCAACACCGTACAAAATACGGTATGGGTCTCATTGGCTTTTTGGATCGGGATGCCATCAGCTATTATTGTGCCGAATTTTATCAATTTCCGAGAAACTAATTTTTTTCCCATAATGCATATTTTCTTCTCAGCCTAGAGGGGGCGCTATCGCGCCAAATCTCACTTTTTCACATTTGTTGTGTCCGGGGGTGAAAGGTCAATAAAATGTATATTTCCGATTTTTAATCGGAGTTCGTTTGTGCAAATGGGAGCATTTTGTTGTTTTCGGTAAGTCGCAAAATTCTTCGTAAAGATTGCGGCTTCGCCGCAAACAAACCGTAAAACTTAGCCAAAAAATTTGGATAACTTTTGATGCCCCACATCTCGAGATGAGCTGGAGCGATTTTGGGCTCATTTGGTGAAACGCCCTAGGAGGAGTTCGTTAAAATGCGACATCAGCGAAAACGCTGACTCAGCATTTTCCGGACTCCCTGTCAAAATGGCGGACTTCCGGTTTGTCAGGGGGCGTGGCCACAATAATGTTTTTTTGTTGTCGTCACGTGACGAATGTCTGTACCGAATCTCGTCGCTCTACGACAAAGTATATGTTGGCCCCCTCCCCATAGGCGCAATGTATTTTCACTTTTGTAGGTGGCGCTGTCGCGCCATTTTTTATTTTCCCAAAACGAAACACATATTTTAATTAATTTTTCGCCGGATTTGAATTTTGGGCAAAGTTTGGTGAGTTTTCGACTATGTTCAGGGGGTCAAATTCCTGCTCAAAGAGCAGAAGAAGAAGAAGAAGAAGAAGAAGAAGAAAGAAAGAATAATAATATTTCCTGCAAAAACAATATAGTCGCTTTCGCGACAACATCATATTATACATTTTTGGAAAGCTTTCGACGTCCCCTACGCACCCGTGGGGCTCGGAGGTGGATGACGAGCGCTTCGCGCTCGTCATCCACCTCCGTATGACAGTTGGCCATATACCCCCATTCATTTTGCAGCAATTATAAGTATAAGGGCCCACACCAGACGTGTGGGCAGTCACTGTTTTACACGGTGAGTTTACGTTTGACATGGGGACAGCGCTTCGCGCTGTTTTCGTGCGCTCCGCGCACCTAGGTTCAGTGCGCTGCGCGCACTGCGTTGCGATTACAATAGGCCCTTGCTACGGCAGGCCGCTCGGGCCTAATTAAAGCCGCAAGCGGCATCGAGAGGCCCTCGCGGGGGTTCGTTGGCCGGTTGACGCCGGTTCCCGCACGCCGCCGCAATAACCGGGAGGCGCTGCCGCGCCCTACGTGGTTATAATGTCGCTGCCACCCTAGGTCGAGATTATAAAAGAGCAAAGGCGAGAAATGGCGCCTTCGGCGCTGATTGCTCGATTTTTCCCAAAATGGCCGACCTCCTGTCGGTCGCCTGGCAACCATGTAATGGAGGCCTCCCTTAGTGCCTCCATTGCCGGGCCATAACCCTACCGAGGGCGCCAACGTGGCCACACTACATTTTATTGCCCTGATGAGCCATTAATCTTTGTGAGTAAACATCAAAACGAGATTTTTAGCGTCTCCATGTGAATGATGGCTCCAACCTGCAGAGGGCGCTAGCGCGCCCCAAATCTTTTTTATTTCACAAGCAGCATCGGACGGCCCTGACGGGCCGTACTTCAATCACTACTGTCCACAAGCTCCTCACAGAGGGCGCTAACGAGCTGTAATTGTGTATAATGTGTGATATGCGGGTCAGTCCCATTGGAATAACATGGCGAGCCTCGGTCGTCTCCATGGCAACACCGTACAAAATACGGTATGGGTCTCATTGGCTTTTTGGATCGGGATGCCATCAGTTATTATTGTGCCGAATTTTATCCATTTCCGAGAAACTAATTTTTTTCCCATAATGCATTTTTTCTTCTCAGCCTGGAGGGGGCGCTATCGCGCCAAATCTCACTTTTTCACATTTGTTGTGTCCGGGGGTGAAAGGTCAATAAAATGTATATTTCCGATTTTTTATCGGAGTTCGTTTGTGCAAATGGGAGCATTTTGTTGTTTTCGGAAAGTCGCAAAAATCTTCGTAAAGATTGCGGCTTCGCCGCAAACAAACCGTAAAACTTAGCCAAAAAATTTGGATAACTTTTGATGCCCCACATCTCGAGATGAAGTGGAGCGATTTTGGGCTCATTTGGTGAAACGCCCTAGGAGGAGTTCGTTAAAATGCGACGTCAGCGAAAACGCTGACTCAGCATTTTCCCGACTTCCTGTCAAAATGGCGGACTTCCGGTTTGTCTGGGGGCGTGGCCACAATAATATATTTTGTTTGTCCTCACAGGACGAAGGTCTGTACCGAATCTCGTCGCTCTACGACAAAGTTTATGTTGGCCCCCTCCCCATAGGCGCAATGTATTTTCACTTTTGTAGGTGGCGCTGTCGCGCCATTTTTTATTTCCCCAAAACGAAACACACATTTTAATAAATTTTTCGCCGGATCTGAATTTTGGGCAAAGTTTGGTGAGTTTTTGATTATGTTCAGGGGTGCAAATTCCTGCTCAAAGAGCAGAAGAAAGAAAGAAGAAGAAGAAGAAAAATTAAAGCCGCAAGCGGCATCGAGAGGCCCTCGCGGGGGTTCGTTGGCCGGTTGACGCCGGTTGTCGCACGCCGCCGCAATAACCGGGAGGCGCTGCCGTGCCCTACGTGGTTATAATGTCGCTGCCACCCTAGGTCGAGTTTATGAAAGAGGAGAAGGCAAGAAATGGCGCCTTCGGCGCGGATTACTCTATTTTTCCCAAAATGGCCGACCTCCTGTTGGTCGCCTAGCAACCATGTAATGGAGGCCTCCCTTAGTGCCTCCATTGCCGCGCCATAACCCACCGAGGGCGCCAACGTGGCCACACTACATTTTATTGGCCTGATGAGCCATTAATCTTTGTGAGTAAACGTCAAAACAAGATTTTTTGCGTCTCCATGTGAATAATGGCTCCAACCTGCAGAGGGCGCTAGCGCGCCCCAAATCTTTTTTATTTCACAAGCAGCATCGGACGGCCCTGACGGGCCGTACTTCAATGACTACTGTCCACAAGCTCCTGACAGATGGCGCTAACGCGCTGTAATTGTGTATGATGTGTGATATGCGGGTCAGTCCCATTGGAATAACATGGCGAGCCTTGGTCGTCTCCATGGCAACACCGTACAAAATACGGTATGGGTCTCATTGGCTTTTTTGACCGGGATGCTATCAGCTATTTTTGTGCCGAATTTTATCCATTTCCGAGAAACAAATTTTTTTCCCATAATGCATTTTTTGTTCTCGGCCTAGAGGGGGCGCTATCGCGCCAAATTTCACTTTTACACATTTGTTGTGTCCGGGGGCGAAAGATCAATAAAATGTATATTTCCGATTTTTAATCGGAGTTCGTTTGTGTGAATGGGAGCATTTTGTTGTTTTCGGTAAGTCGCAAAATTCTTCGTAAAGATTGCGGCTTCGCCGCAAACAAACCGTAAAACTTAGCCAAAAAATTTGGATAACTTTTGATGCCCCACATCTCGAGATGAACTGGAGCGATTTTGGGCTCATTTGGTGAAACGCCCTAGGAGGAGTTCGTTAAAATGCGACGTCAGCGAAAACGCTGACTCACCATTTTTCTGACTTCCTGTCAAAATGGCGGACTTCCGGTTTGTCTGGGGGCGTGGCCACAATAATGTTTTTTGGTTGTCGTCACATGACGAATGTCTGTACCGAATCCCGTCGCTCTACGACAAAGTTTATGTTGGCCCCCTCCCCATAGGCGCAATGTATTTTCACTTTTGTAGGTGGCGCTGTCGCGCCATTTTTTATTTCCCCAATACGAAACACACATTTTAATTAATTTTTCACCGGATCTGAATTTTGGGCAAAGTTTGGTGAGTTTTTGACTACGTTCAGGGGGTCAAATTCCTGCTCAAAGAGCAGAAGAAGAAAGAAGAAGAAGAAGAAGAATTAAAGCCGCAAGCGGCATCGAGAGGCCCTCGCGGGACGCGGTGGCCGGTTGCCGCACGCCACCGCAATAACCGGGAGGCGCTGCCGCGCCCTACGTGGTTATAATGTCTCTGCCACCCTAGGTCGAGATTATAAAAGAGCAAAGGCGAGAAATGGCGCCTTCGGCGCTGATTACTCGATTTTTCCCAAAATGGCCGAACACCTGTTGGTCGCCTAGCAACCATGTAATGGAGGCCTCCCTTAGTGCCTCCATTGCCGCGCCATAACCCACCGAGGGCGCCAACGTGGCCACACTACATTGTATTGCCCTGATGAGCCATTAATCTTTGTGAGTAAACATCAAAACGAGATTTTTAGCGTCTCCATGTGAATGATGGCTCCAACCTGCAGAGGGCGCTAGCGCGCCCCAAATTTTTTTAAATTTCACAAGCAGCATCGGACGGCCCTGACGGGCTGTACTTCAATGACTACTGTCCACAAGCTCCTTACAGGGGGCGCTAACGCGCTGTAATTGTGTATAATGTGAGATTTGTGTGTCAGTCCTATTGGATTAACATGGGGAGCCTTGGTCGTCTCCATGGCAACACAGTACAAAATACGGTATGGGTCTCATTGGCTTTTTGGATCGGGATGCCATCAACTATTTTTGTGCCGAAATTTATCCATTTCCGAGAAACTAATTTTTTTCCCATAATGCATTTTTTCTATTCAGCCTGGAGGGGGCGCTATCGCGCCAAATCTTACTTTTTCACATGTGTTGTGTCCGGGGGCGACAGATCAATAAAATGTATATTTCCGATTTTTAATCGGACTTCGTTTGTGCAAATGGGAGCATTTTGTTGTTTACGATAAGTCGAAAAATTCTTCGTAAAGATTGCGGCTTCGCCGCACACAAACCGTAAAACTTAGCCAAAAAATTTGGATAACTTTTGATGCCCCACATCTTGAGATGAACTGGAGCGATTTTGGGCTCATTTGGTGAAACGCCCTAGGAGGAGTTCGTTAAAATGCGACGTCAGCGAAAACGCTGACTCACCATTTTCCCGACTTCCTGTCAAAATGGCGGACTTCCGGTTTGTCTGGGGGCGTGGCCACAATAATAGTTTTTGGTTGCCGTCACATGACGAATGTCTGTACCGAATCTCGTCGCTCTACGACAAAGTTTATGTTGGTCCCCTCCCCATAGGCGCAATGTATTTTCACTTTTGTAGGTGGCGCTGTCGCGCCATTTTTTATTTCCCCAAAACAAAACACACATTTTAATTAATTTTTCACCGGATCTGAATTTTGGGCAAAGTTTGGTGAGTTTTCGACTACGTTCAGGGGGTCAAATTCCTGCTCAAAGAGCAGAAGAAAGAAAGAAGAAAAATTAAAGCCGCAAGCGGCATCGAGAGGCCCTCGCGGGACGCGGTGGCCGGTTGACGCCGGTTGCCGCACGCCGCCGCAATAACCGGGAGGCGCTGCCGCGCCCTACGTGGTTATAATGTCGCTGCCACCCTAGGTCGAGATTATAAAAGAGGCAAAGGCGAGAAATGGCGCCTTCGGCGCTGATTACTCGATTTTTCCCAAAATGGCCGACCACCTGTTGGTCGCCTAGCAACCATGTAATGGAGGCTCCCTTAGTGCCTCCATTGCCGCGCCATAACCCACCGAGTGCGCCAACGTGGCCACACTACATTTTATTGCCCTGATGAGCCATTAATCTTTGAGAGTAAACGTCAAAATGAGATTTTTAGCGTCTCCATGTGAATGATGGCTCCAACCTGCAGAGGGCGCTAGCGCGCCCCAAATCTTTTTTATTTCACAAGCAGCATCGGACGGCCTTGACGGGCCGTACTTCAATTACTACTGTCCACAAGCTCCTGACAGAGGGCGCTAGCGCGCTGTAATTGTGTATAATGTGATATTTGTGTGTCAGTCCTATTGGATTAACATGGGGAGCCTTGATCGTCTCCATGGCAACACCGTACAAAATACGGTATGGGTCTTATTGGCTTTTTGGATCGGGATGCCATCAGCTATTATTGTGCCGAATTTTATCAATTTCCGAGAAACTAATTTTTTTCCCATAATGCATTTTTTGTTCTCGGCCTAGAGGGGGCGCTATCGCGCCAAATCTCACTTTTTCACATTTGTTGTGTCCGGGGGTGAAAGGTCAATAAAATGTATATTTCCGATTTTTAATCGAAGTTCATTTGTGCAAATGGGAGCATTTTGTTGTTTTCGGTAAGTCACAAAATTCTTCGTAAAGATTGCGGCTTCGCCGCAAACAAACCGTAAAACGTAGCCAAAAAATTTGGATAACTTTTGATGCCCCACATCTCGGGATGAGCTGGAGCGATTTTGGGCTCATTTGGTGAAACGCCCTAGGAGGAGTTCGTTAAAATGCGACGTCAGCGAAAACGCTGACTCACCATTTTCCAGACTTCCTGTCAAAATGGCGGACTTCCGGTTTGTCAGGGGGCGTGGCCACAATAATGTTTTTTGGTTGTCGTCACATGACGAATGTCTGTACCGAATCCCGTCGCTCTATGACAAAGTTTATGTTGGCCCCCTCCCCATAGGCGCAATGTATTTTCACTTTTGTAGGTGGCGCTGTCGCGCCATTTTTTATTTCCCCAAAACGAAACACACATTTTAATTAATTTTTCACCGGACCTGAATTTTGGGCAAAGTTTGGTGAGTTTTTGACTATGTTCAGGGGGTCAAATTCCTGCTCAAAGAGCAGAAGAAAGAAAGAAGAATAAAGAAGAATAATAATATTTCTTGCAAAAACAATATAGTCGCTTTCGCGACTACAACATATTATGCATTTTTTTAAAGCTTTCGACTTCCCCCACACACCCGTGGGGCTCGGAGGTGGATGACGAGCGCTTCGCGCTCGTCATCCACCTCCGTATGACAGTTGGCCATATTCCCCCATTCATTTTGCTGCAATTATAAGTATAAGGGCCCACACCAGAGGTGTGGGCAGTCACTGTTTTACACGGTGAGTTTACGTTTGACATGGGGACAGCGCTTCGCGCTGTTTTCGTGCGCTCCGGGCACCTAGGTACAGTGCGCTGCGCGCACTGCGTTGCGATTACAATAGGCCCTTGCTACGGCAGGCCGCTCGGGCCTAATTAAAGCCGCAAGCGGCATCGAGAGGCCCTCGCGGGGGTTCGTTGGCCGGTTGACGCCGGTTCCCGCACGCCGCCGCAATAACCGGGAGGCGCTGCCGCGCCCTACGTGGTTATAATGTCGCTGCCACCCTAGGTCGAGATTATAAAAGAGCAAAGGCGAGAAATGGCGCCTTCGGCGCTGATTGCTCGATTTTTCCCAAAATGGCCGACCTCCTGTCGGTCGCCTGGCAACCATGTAATGGAGGCCTCCCTTAGTGCCTCCATTGCCGCGCCATAACCCTACCGAGGGCGCCAACGTGGCCACACTACATTTTATTGCCCTGATGAGCCATTAATCTTTGTGAGTAAACATCAAAACGAGATTTTTAGCGTCTCCATGTGAATGATGGCTCCAACCTGCAGAGGGCGCTAGCGCGCCCCAAATCTTTTTTATTTCACAAGCAGCATCGGACGGCCCTGACGGGCCGTACTTCAATCACTACTGTCCACAAGCTCCTCACAGAGGGCGCTAACGAGCTGTAATTGTGTATAATGTGTGATATGCGGGTCAGTCCCATTGGAATAACATGGCGAGCCTCGGTCGTCTCCATGGCAACACCGTACAAAATACGGTATGGGTCTCTTTGGCTTTTTGGATCGGGATGCCATCAGTTATTATTGTGCCGAATTTTATCCATTTCCGAGAAACTAATTTTTTTCCCATAATGCATTTTTTCTTCTCAGCCTGGAGGGGGCGCTATCGCGCCAAATCTCACTTTTTCACATTTGTTGTGTCCGGGGGTGAAAGGTCAATAAAATGTATATTTCCGATTTTTTATCGGAGTTCGTTTGTGCAAATGGGAGCATTTTGTTGTTTTCGGAAAGTCGCAAAAATCTTCGTAAAGATTGCGGCTTCGCCGCAAACAAACCGTAAAACTTAGCCAAAAAATTTGGATAACTTTTGATGCCCCACATCTCGAGATGAAGTGGAGCGATTTTGGGCTCATTTGGTGAAACGCCCTAGGAGGAGTTCGTTAAAATGCGACGTCAGCGAAAACGCTGACTCACCATTTTCCCGACTTCCTGTCAAAATGGCGGACTTCCGGTTTGTCTGGGGGCGTGGCCACAATAATATATTTTGTTTGTCCTCACAGGACGAAGGTCTGTACCGAATCCCGTCGCTCTGCGACAAAGTTTATGTTGGCCCCCTCCCCATAGGCGCAATGTATTTTCACTTTTGTAGGTGGCGCTGTCGCGCCATTTTTTATTTCCCCAAAACGAAACACACATTTTAATAAATTTTTCGCCGGATCTGAATTTTGGGCAAAGTTTGGTGAGTTTTTGACTACGTTCAGGGGGTCAAATTCCTGCTCAAAGAGCAGAAGAAGAAAGAAGAAGAAGAAGAAGAATTAAAGCCGCAAGCGGCATCGAGAGGCCCTCGCGGGTCTCGTGGGCCGGTTGACGCCGGTTCCCGCACGCCGCCGCAATAACCGGGAGGCGCTGCCGCGCCCTACGTGGTTATAATGTCGCTGTCACCCTAGGTCGAGATTATAAAAGAGCAAAGGCGAGAAATGGCGCCTTCGGCGCTGATTACTCGATTTTTCCCAAAATGGCCGACCACCTGTTGGTCGCCTAGCAACCATGTAATGGATGCCTCCCTTAGTGCCTCCATTGCCGCGCCATAACCCTACCGAGGGCGCCAACGTGGCCACACTACATTTTATTGCCCTGATGAGCCATTAATCTTTGTGAGTAAACATCAAAACGAGATTTTTCGTGTCTCCATGTGAATGATGGCTCCAACCTGCAGAGGGCGCTAGCGCGCCCCAAATCTTTTTTAGTTCACAAGCAGCATCGTACGGCCCTGACGGGCCGTACTTCAATGACTACTGTCCAAAAGCTCCTGACAGAGGGCGCTAACGCGCTGTAATAGTGTATAATGTGTGATATGCGGGTCAGTCCCATTGGAATAACATGGTGGGCCTCGGTCGTCTCCATGGCAACACCGTACAAAATACGGTATGGGTCTCATTGGCTTTTTGGATCGGGATGCCATCAGCTATTACTGTGCCGAATTTTATCCATTTCCGAGAAACTAATTTTTTTTCCATAATGCATTTTTTCTTTTCAGCCTAGAGGGGGCGCTATCGCGCCAAATCTCACTTTTTCACATTTGTTGTGTCCGGGGGTCAAAGGCCAATAAAATGTATATTTCCGATTTTTAATCGGAGTTCGTTTGTGCAAATGGGAGCATTTTGTTGTTTTCGGAAAGTCGCAAAATTCTTCGTAAAGATTGCGGCTTCGCCGCAAACAAACCGTAAAACTTAGCCAAAAAATTTGGATAACTTTTGATGCCCCACATCTCGAGATGAGCTGGAGCGATTTTGGGCTCATTTGGTGAAACGCCCTAGGAGGAGTTCGTTAAAATGCATTGTCAGCGAAAACGCTGACTCAGCATTTTCCGGACTTCCTGTCAAAATGGCGGACTTCCGGTTTGTCAGGGGGCGTGGCCACAATAATGTTTTTTGGTTGTCGTCACGTGACGAATGTCTGTACCAAATCTCGTCGCTCTACGACAAAGTTTATGTTGGCCCCCTCCCCATAGGCGCAATGTATTTTCACTTTTGTAGGTGGCGCTGTCGCGCCATTTTTTATTTCCCCAAAACGAAACACACATTTTAATTAATTTTTCGCCGGACCTGAATTTTGGGCAAAGTTTGGTGAGTTTTTGACTACGTTCAGGGGGTCAAATTCCTGCTCAAAGAGCAGAAGAAAGAAGAATAAAGAATAATAATAATATTTCCTGCAAAAACAATATAGTCGCTTTCGCGACAACATCATATTATACATTTTTGGAAAGCTTTCGACTTCCCCTACGCACCCGTGGGGCTCGGAGGTGAATGACGAGCGCTTCGCGCTCGTCATCCACCTCCGTATGACAGTTGGCCATATACCCCCATTCATTTTGCTGCAATTATAAGTATAAGGGCCCACACCAGAGGTGTGGGCAGTCACTGTTTTACACGGTGAGTTTACGTTTGACATGGGGACAGCGCTTCGCGCTGTTTTCGTGCGCTCCGCGCACCTAGGTTCAGTGCGCTGCGCGCACTGCGTTGCGATTACAATAGGCCCTTGCTACGGCAGGCCGCTCGGGCCTAATTAAAGCCGCAAGCGGCATCGAGAGGCCCTCGCGGGACGCGGTGGCCGGTTGACGCCGGTTGACGCACGCCGCCGCAATAACCGGGAGGCGCTGCCGCGCCCTACGTGGTTATAATGTCGCTGCCACCGTAGGTCGAGATTATAAAAGAGCAAAGGTAAGAAATGGCGCCTTCGGCGCTGATTACTCGATTTTCCCCAAAATGGCCGACCACCTGTTGGTCGCCTAGCAACCATGTAATGGAGGCCTCCCTCAGTGCCTCCATTGCCGCGCCATAACCCTACCGAGGGCGCCAACGTGGCCACACTACATTTTATTGCCCTGATGAGCCATTAATCTTTGTGAGTAAACATCAAAACGAGATTTTTAGCGTCTCCATGTGAATGATGGCTCCAACCTGCAGAGGGCGCTAGCGCGCCCCAAATCTTTTTTATTTCACAAGCAGCATGGGACGGACTTAACGGGCCGTACTTCAATGGCTACTGTCCACAAGACCATTACAGAGGGCGCTAACGCACTGCAATTGTGTATAATGTGTGATATGCGGGTCAGTCCCATTGGATTAACATGGGGAGCCTCGGTCGTCTCCATGGCAACACCATACAAAATACAGTATGGGTCTCATTGGCTTTTTGGTTCGGGATGCCATCAGCTATTTTTGTGTCGAATTTCATCCATTTCCGAGAAACTAATTTTTTTCCCATAATGCATTTTTTGTTCTCGGCCTAGAGGGGGCGCTATCGCACCAAATCTTACTTTTTCACATTTGTTGTGTCCAGGGGTGAAAGGTCAATAAAATGTATATTTCCGATTTTTAATCGGAGTTCGTTTGTGCAAATGGGAGCATTTTGTTGTTTTCGGTAAGTCGCAAAATTCTTCGTAAAGATTGCGGCTTCGCCGCAAACAAACCGTAAAACTTAGCCAAAAAATTTGGATAACTTTTGATGCCCCACATCTCGAGATGAGCTGGAGCGATTTTGGGCTCATTTGGTGAAACGCCCTAGGAGGAGTTCGTTAAAATGCGACATCAGCGAAAACGCTGACTCAGCATTTTCCGGACTCCCTGTCAAAATGGCGGACTTCCGGTTTGTCAGGGGGCGTGGCCACAATAATGTTTTTTTGTTGTCGTCACGTGACGAATGTCTGTACCGAATCTCGTCGCTCTACGACAAAGTATATGTTGGCCCCCTCCCCATAGGCGCAATGTATTTTCACTTTTGTAGGTGGCGCTGTCGCGCCATTTTTTATTTTCCCAAAACGAAACACATATTTTAATTAATTTTTCGCCGGATTTGAATTTTGGGCAAAGTTTGGTGAGTTTTCGACTATGTTCAGGGGGTCAAATTCCTGCTCAAAGAGCAGAAGAAGAAGAAGAAGAAGAAGAAGAAGAAGAAGAAGAAGAAGAAAGAAAGAATAATAATATTTCCTGCAAAAACAATATAGTCGCTTTCGCGACAACATCATATTATACATTTTTGGAAAGCTTTCGACGTCCCCTACGCACCCGTGGGGCTCGGAGGTGGATGACGAGCGCTTCGCGCTCGTCATCCACCTCCGTATGACAGTTGGCCATATACCCCCATTGATTTTCATGCAATTATAAGTATAAGGGCCCACACCAGAGGTGTGGGCAGTCACTGTTTTACACGGTGAGTTTACGGTTGACATGGGGACAGCGCTTCGCGCTGTTTTCGTGCGCTCCGCGCACCTCGGTACAGTGCGCTGCGCGCACTGCGTTGCGATTACAATAGGCCCTTGCTACGGCAGGCCGCTCGGGCCTAATAAAGGCAGCCAAAGTAGCCACAGTAGCGCAGCGGTTAGCGCTTGTGCTTCACAGCTACAAGGTCCTGGGTTCAATTCCCACCTGGACGGGGCCTTTCTGTGTGGAGTTTGCATGTTCTCCCCGTGTCTGCGTAGGTTTAAGTATATATTTTTTTACTGGTCATGTAAAAAAATCTAAATTGAAATGTATTATTAATGGGATGTTTTTTCTTACAATAGATGCAAAAAATATTCCACTCGCTGATTAAAAAAAACTAAAACTTAAAATTAATCAAATTAGGGGAAATATAAATATAAGTCATTTTAACTTGCAGTGCGGCACTTACATTTTGCCATAAGACGCAAACCTGAAAAATTGCAGTTTCATATTTTTTCCCCAATTCGTGCATCCCTAGTTTTGTCCATTGTTTTATGCACAGCCCTGTTTAAACGGAAGCCTTACATGTCGTCTCTTCTGTCTTTTCAGGAGTGAGGCGGAGCACTGACTGATCGACCGCTGACAGACAGACACACCGAATGAGGCTGCACCTGATGTCACCGAGAGCCTTTTCCGTGTTATGATTTTATTTTATACTTTTGCTTTATAAACTTGATTTTTTTGGGACCCGTTTTCTGCCATGCCGTCCAACAGTCCCGCTGCCACGGACGCGGCCCAGACGCCAGAGAATGACACCTCCAATCATGTGGTAAGACAGTTAACATTAACAGATTGCTGACAGTTGCTAAAAGGGCAGTAAACTAAACCTTAATCGTCTGGTGACAGGATTTCCTATGGTACAGAATGCTACGAGGATTTTCTTTACTAATATCGAATGCATTTAGTTATTTATTTACACAGACAACCAGACATTCCTCCAAGCTCCTGACACAGGTGAGGCTAAACCAAAATACAACCAAGCAGACATACATCAAAAAAAAAAAGAAAATAGCTCCTTGGACTGGCACCCCAGAGCCGCTCGTAAATCTGTGAAGTTTGAAGTTCTTTTCTAAGGGGCTGCTGCTTTATAAAGGCACGTCTTAAATGCTCACCCACTTCCACATTCACAATCTGGCATCGGGCCAACACATACAGAGTTTTCCCTCCAGGGCTTTTTTTTCCTTCCATTTTCCTTTTAACTTCCTCAGACTGAAGCTCAAAGACGGGAGATAAGCCTGGAGAAAAGTCGTGGTTGGAGGTCAAATATGGAAATCCAGGCAGAAACAATCTATACTTTCTGGACTGAAAAGTAGATTGTGCCGTTAAGGGCATGCAAATTACTGTATTCAAGGTGGAGGGACTGTTTTACTTAATGTGTGCTAAATATATAAGTATATACGTTTCCCATTATGCATCTTGAAGTGCACCTGCAACAAACTGACTCAAGTTTTCTCAATCCATTTTTAAGAGGCTTTTTGTCCTAGCACGCGGCCATCTTGGTTCAGATTTGGCACTGACCCATCACCTTCACATGAGCTGCTGTGGCTCGTCCGCTGTGGCTGACCTTCCTTTTGTTTTTATTGAACACATCATCTGAATTGTACTAAGCCCATTTTAGCTGCCTGCGTTTGTTTCACTGGTCTCCTTCAAAGACACATTGTGATACAGTATACTATATAGTCTAGCTGTCCATCGCTGACTTCTTTTTGGTAAAACGTTTTACATTTTTGTACAAGAAAAAGACCACGCCGTCTCCCCTCCAAACCAGCACCTTGTTTTTCTGATTTTATCCAAAGTGAAAGGATTTGGCAGATATAAAATCCATCACTTTGTACCTGTTCAGATACTTTAAAGACAAAGACAAAGATGATTTGCCATTTGTGCGAGCTAAACACCTGTACAGCAAATCTCAGCAATTTTGTAAGTCTTCCCAATGTTGTGTGTGAACATAATGTTGATCAGTATCATAATTTGTTCAATGAGGTGTCTGTACGGCTATATTTTCCTTATGTATCGACTGTGCGGATGGTGTGAACAGGTAAAAAAAGCGTACAATAGTAAGAGAAAGCAGAGGTGAGCGGGAGCAGTGGTGGCACAGAGCGCAGGGATGTAGCACACATAAAGAGGACATGTTGTCTGTGGCTCATGGGAGGCTGCTGCTCAACGCCTGGTCTGCAGTCTGGTCTCTTAGCAACTGCCGTGTCCTAAAATAACCCCGAGACCGAAATAGATCAGAGACGTATGGACAATAACGGGATACATGCGAAAAAACCGTGTCCCCTTTGTGCCAGTTCCAGGCCTGGATAACCCACCCCAGGGAGGACATGGGGGGACAATGGATGTATTTCTACAATGACTTCATTTTAGGACTACTAACACAACTCAAAATGTGGAAGACTAATGTGGAAGTTTAGCACTAAATGTCACTTTTACATGCATCGACTCTTTCACTTTTATTCAACATTTTGGATAATTGGCGTGGGAGTTAGGATCTAGACTTTATATTCAGCTGTTCGCTAATAAGTAGGCAGAAGGATCCGTTATTTATGTTGGTCAGGACATCGGGATCGACACACTGCCACTGGTGTAATTTCCCCTTTGTGTGATGCTAAACCAATGGAGAGTTTAACATGTAAAATATGTATATGTATTTCCCTGTAGCGACCCAGCTGCTAATAGAGTTGTAGCTCCTTTTGCCTTTTTATATTGTTTTGTAATGTTACTCCATGCTCATTTTCAGTAGGTCTTAATTCAAGGTTTACTGTGAATGCTTAGTAGAACGGCACAAATAGTAGGTCAATAGAGTTCAGGATCATGATGTCCTATCACTAAGCATCATGGGATTTGCAGCAATAATAAACCAATGGAGATTTTAAAAGGTAAAATACCGGAGTTATTGTTCACATTAAAACACTTGGACACTAAAGTACTAATACTGTTGTTAGTCTATGGAAAATGTTTGCTAGCATCCATAAACAGTGGGGAACTCCATGGTAACAGTGAATTTTCCCGAACTCCATTGTATGGAGCAGGAGATTGTGTCATTCCTTTATGCTAAACTAAACCAATGTAGGTTTAAAAATGTAAAATACTGGAGTTATTGTTCACAGTCAAGCATTTGGACCCCAGTTTACGGCTCGTTTCTCAACTTTAAACTTTATTACCTTGTTTTTAGCTTATGTTAGTCTATGGACAATGTTTACTTCTTCCCTCCAGTGTGGATTTGAAGCTGCCATCCCGAACACTGTCTGTAGATACCAAAGAAGTGGGATAATTCAGTTGTAGTCACATGCACTGCGCCTTGCACACATGAGCACTGTATGACAGTTGCATCAGGTGAGTTTAGCTCGGCGGCTCACCGTTAGACACGCGTACGTGAATCTTCAGGGATTTGCCATCTCGTGTTTTTCAGCAGCAGCACCAGTCGGGCAGCGGCACAGACAGTTGCTAAGCAGTTTTTGCACCTTAGCAACCACTTGTGTGTCGCCGCGGCACCGGGACCAGCAGGAGAACATTAGACAGGCATTAGCGGAGAGATAATGTCAGAGAGGACGGACTACGTCCTTTAGACCACAGCAAGTCTTGGTACTGGATACAATAATAGTATGTATGCACAGAGGAAATTCAAACTGGCTACCCCCTGGGTTTTGGGTGTATACTTAATACACAGCTCCAGTGGATTGCATTCATGTGACATCATAACGGGGATTTTTTCCATGCTGTTTTGAGGACTTCAAAGATAAGATGTTTGCTAATTTATTATGTGCTATGGCAACGGTCCTCATTTTACATCACTGTGAAACCTATCCAGATTAATGTGATGGAGGACAGGTTAGTATTCTATTGTAGAATATCTCTGTAATAAAGGGGCTTCTCCTCAAGAAACTATAACTGGGATAAGGTTCAAGGTCCCCAAAGTATGTTAACATAAAGCAAATATTCAGTCACACAGGTGTAATTGTTGTCCGCTTCAATAATGTAAAGTCACATGATGAATAGAGCACATTTTTGGACCCAATTCCTCTCAAGAAACTTGGATTTCTTGAGAGGAACACTCTCCCATAGAGTTGCATAGGTCCCTGCCCTCCATCTAAAGTGATTCATATTGGAGAAGGGCAAGAACACATCTTCTATGTGCTTTATTTGTGAACAACAAAATAATATGCATCAAATGGAGGACAGTTTTGAACAGTCATTTTTCTGTATGTGGTTCTTGCCTTTGTACTTGAGAAAAGACTGTAGTTTGTTGTTTTGGCAGCACAGACAGTTGGAGAAGTCCAAACGAAAACTGTTTTGTAAAAGTGTTGGTACTTTCTGGTTTTGTTTTATCAGCTCATGTTACAAAGGACTTTCCACAGTATTCTTCTGCCCCTTTCTGCTCCACTGGACTGTTTCAAAATACCTTGAATCCAATGATTGCCCCGTGCCTGATTTAAAGTGAAACATGTAAATTTTCTCCAAACTGATTGTGTTTCTCCAGGGTGAAGACGGGGTAGACCAGGACAGCCCGGAGGAGGGGACTCCCGCGAGCCCCCCTACTAAACGCCGAGTGGGACGTCCCGGCAGGAAACGCAAGCAGCTGCTTCCTGTGAGTCCTGTAATTATAGTCTGTGCACTGCCTCGTGTCTTCGATGATTCATACAAGAAATGGCGGCTTTTGTGTTCACCTGCCTAACCTGAGAAAGCGTTTTCAACGTGCTTTTGCCATTCAATTCATTTAGAGCCGCTACCCTTTGGCACTTTGAGAAATATGAGGCCACACACGCGTAAAAAGTAACGATCAATCATCACAAATCACTGACTGACAGGCTGCCTATTCCATTTTATTTGTACTTACCTCATCTGTCATGTACTCTACTCTCTACAGTTTGAAAGCAATTGACTCATTTCATTATCCAGGCCACAGGTTTTTATTTTTATTACATCTGGTCATATTTTCCCATTTTTTTGGGAATGCCACATAAATTCAACTTTAGTAGAGAGTCATTATTGTGTAATTACCTGTTGATTATATATATATCATACTTACAGCACAATTACATTATGCACATACACAACACTTCCGAGAGAGTACTTGAGTGTAATGTTTCTCTGAGGGGTTGATTAAGATTTTTAATTGGCCTGAGTCCAGTGTTACAATGGCTGTTTATCCTACTCCTGAGAATCTAGTTTAGATACAAGATTTAGTATTGACTAATATCTAGGTTGATTTTTTGGGACAACCCTTGTACAGGGCATGAGTGCTGCTACAGTCTCCTCTATTGCTGGGTTGCAGGTGACATCACAGCATTCCAAAGGCCAATACTATTATATGGAGGAAAAATTATTTTGTTTTTGAGGACATTTTTTGTCTTGTACAGAGAGACCATGAACCCAGTGATTATATTAATGATCATTTTTGTAATTCATACTCTTTCTTTTGAGCTACGACTTGTGAAAGTGTAATGCTGTTAATAGGAAAAACTGGGTCCTGCAACGAGAATACCTTCTGAACCACAGAGAACATGTCTCTGTTTTTATGTTTGTCTTTGTAAATGCCCCTCTGTGTGCAGGACGGCAGGTCTGGACTTGCACTGTAATTGTCTAAGATAGGACAAGGAAAGACCTCCTTCTCAGGGGAACACCACTGACCCCGCTATCGTTTCATCATAGCTATATCTGAGCATGTCCCGAATGAGACAAATGTTTTCTTTGATTCCTTCTTATTGAAGATGCTGAAACAATATTTGAGTAATAAAAGATGAGCACAGCAATTTGAAAGTGTTTTAACAATACTAATAACCAACCAATCACAGTAATAGTTGTAACAATTGAGGTTTTCTATCATCAAATAGTTTCACATGAACTATGTTGACAGTAAGAGGGAGAGTAGAAGAGCACGTTTCCTTGTGTCAGCTCACTGAGGCTGTAGTTGTTGCATTTGCAGAATTATGAAAATAAACTGTATAATACAAAAGTGGAACACCGGACTCTCAGGGGGTCACGAGGTACAAAGCTGGTAAGATTATTTCAACACGCATCTTTCAAAGTTGTAATTGTTTTAAATGTATTTTGTAACTAAAACAGTACACTGCATTAACTAAGAGCATTAACTAAAGTAAAAAAAAAAATGAGACGGGCTCATTACATTTAACTGGACATAATCTCAAAAGTTTGGGAAACTACGTTAAATGGCACCAATTCTGCACTAAATATTTCGATACATTCTCACATACAGAGCTGTTTTCTGCCTGGATTTGGACATTGGCAGAGAGGAGGTCAACAGTTGTAACAAGTGGGAAAACAAGTATGTGGCAGTAAAGAGTGTGTAGATGCATCATTGTTTTTTTGTGGTGGTGGTGGTAGTAACAGTGTTGGTAATATCTAGGGCTACACAATTTCACAATGAAATTCTAATAATTTCAATTCCCCGAACAAGTATTGCAATTGTGATGAGATTCGTACGCAGCAGATTTATAGAGCTGTGGTGCTATCTGGTTAATGTTGAAGAGTCTTTGGGACAGATTTATCTTGTAGCGTAACATGAACTGTAAGAGTAGTTTACAGTAGTCTTTATAATAGAAGCCCGAGGGTGAAGTGCACTGTCTGTTCCCCATTAGACCCTTCTCAGAGACGAGTGTGTCCAGGAATAGAGCCTTTGTGTGGGGCTCAGGGTGGAGCTGACACTGACACTAACTATAGAGAGGAGCCAGAGGGGAGGGCTGGGCTGCATACTCCTGCTTTTACTACGGTGCACACACAGCACAGGTTTTTAATAACAAAGAAAGATGTATTGATGCACCACAAGTTATTACTAAAGGAGGAAAACCCTTTCTCAGAGACGTAGGTAGCACGGTCGTTCAATGGTAAATGCTTATTTCTTAAAGCGGGGGTACTATGTTTTTGCATTTAAGTAATAATTGAAACCCATCCTTCTTCCAATCATATGTCCCTTAGCCCCCCACACCCTCGCTCATCTTGCTCCCCTTTAAAACAGACCTCCAGCTCTGCATCATGTTGTTTTGTAGTAGTCTGTGAAGGAGGGATAAGCTGTGCTACGGACCGAGAGGTAAAGGAGAGCACTATGGAGCTGTATGGAGAATTGAGAATACTTAGTGACAAGGCGCAAATGCATGTGAAAACCAATGGGGAATTTACACATGTCAAAAACAACTTTCAAGCCTGGTTTCAAAGAATGTTAGGGACCCTAAAGCTACTGTATATATTCCTCCTGTAGTGCGTACTTGTTTTTGTTGTATACATTTGATGCGTTTCACATTGGGCTTTAATTGACAGGCCCTGAAGCACTGTGGGGGCTTGTTGCTGCTCAGCCCGCCTCACCCGCGGAGTTTCCCGCCTTTGTGTCTTTATTTGAAACATGCTCTGGACGAGGAGACTGAGCTGCCATAATGGATTCTCTCCCGAATTATGTTATTAATGTAAATGGGGAGGAGGAATGACAGTCTACTAATATTATGTCTATGGCTCATGCATGGCTCAAAACACAATATGTTTTTGGTGATTGAATAACATTGTAAAAAAGTCCTGTTGCATAAAATCCTTCATTGGGAATAATTTGTCCTATTGCGTGTAGTAAACACTTTTGTTGCAAATCTCAAAGGTTTCTCCCAATAAAATACATTTTATATGTTTTGTATAATAACCGAGGGGTTAAATCCTGTCCAATAAAGCCTACTGGTCCATAAATAAATGTAAGAAGCATAGAAAATGATTCCTAGGTTCTCATGCCACACTTCCAGAATTTGAGTGTTAGTTGATAATGCAACTTCTAACGTGTCTCTGCTCACTACTGGAGGTTGTTGTTGATAGCCAAACAAAGTGCACTTATCCCTCCCCTCTTCCCCGTGGTGCTTTCTCTTGCTTATGTTGGCTGCATATGCGGAGCAGCTGGCGGGGTTTCGTTTCTCCGTGTGAGTGGCGGCGAGTGTGCGTTGAATTTGAGGCTTGTGGCCGTTTGAAGTCCACCGTTTGGCTGAGGAGATGGAGACCCACATGCCCAAACATTTATGTCATGGCTTAAGGCATCAGTTCACAGTCACATATGTATCACTGACTAGATTCTATTGGCAGGATGCATGTGAGGCTTTGTGGAAAAGGAGTTAACTGGAGTGTGGAAAGGGTCTTGTCGTAGTACTGCAGCAGTGGTTTCAGTAGTAGCAGTAGTAGCCATGAACAGTCACAGCAGTATTTGCAACATGAAATTGGTTTAAATTATGTTATTAGTTGTGGTGGTGCGTTTCATTTATTTCTCTTTTTATTATTCTTCAGTTACTTCGCTCTCAAGGACAAGTACAATTTATACTTCATTACTCTAATTACCGCTCATTATACATGCTTGAACACAGGGGTTCCCAAAGTAGGGGTCGGAACCACCAGTCACGGGACACTGAGGCAGGATTGTGAGTTGACTTCTAGGCAGTATTATAGTCAAAATATTTGTGATTGAAAACAGCCTGCCTCAAAATATCTTATCCATTATAACATTAATAAACCTGAAACTTGAACTTGAAATGATTATAAATGCTAATTATATTTTACAGTGGGGGGTTCCGAGTTGTTGGTCTTGTAATTTTGGGGGTCGCGGCCCAAAAACGTTGGGAACCTCTGCTCTAACAGGCTTAGACCACACTATGCAAACACTCTCTTAACACTTGTTGTTGGTTTAAACTGAACATATTTTCATCTTTAACTTAAATGCCCGAGAACAAAATCCTCCCAAGTTTGAAGCGTAAAAAAACATTTTACATACCTAATTATATATATATTTTTTTTTTATAGCAACTGCATTTGACAACATCAAAGCAAAAGCAGACGCATATGTTTTGTGTTTTCTCAGTGGCTTCTAATATTTTTAGTGTACTATTGTTCATTGTTGGCCATTTCCTGTTGTGCCGCTGAGCCCTCACAAGGTCCCCTACGTTTCTTTTACAAAATGTTATTAGCCACGGAGAAACGCCAGGTACTTTCCTTTCTCTGTCACTATATCTGGGTTAGATGCATGATGGTAGAAGGTCCGCACCAAGGAAGCATGTGACTTGGTGAAAAGCGTCTCTATAATAAGTATATATTATTTAAAAAAACAATGTAACAATCGGGGTTAGTAGTTGTAGTATTTTGAGGAAACATGTTAAAGGGAGTGTAATCCCAAAAGGTCTAACTTTGAGACAAGTGGCCTAACTTTAGTCACAATACCAGAAGTAGAAAAAAAAATGAAATTAAATGTGCATTTAGAGTACGTTGGTAAAAAGTAGTTGACTACAGCAAAGAGTTTGAAAGATTTGAACATTCATCATACGAGACTTCTATAAAGCGTTTACAGTTCACATCAGGTTCAAAGGCAGCGCTCTCTTGAAACGGAAGTGCAGCTCACACACGCTCGCCGTTCACTTCCTGTTCGATTTCTCAGAGTTTGAAAGATGCAGACACACTAAGCACAAACCTTTTTCAGACTTTTTAACAGAGGTCGCATCATACCAGGGCTGACATTGCTATGGCATTTACATGTGGCCCTTAAGATGACCGCAAGTCCAGGTTCTGCTGAATGTGTAAGTAGATCACTAAAACTAAGAATATCTAGTAGAGGACTTGTTTTAACGTCATAAACGGCTTAACGCAGCTTCCCATTTTCAGCTAAATCTATTATGCTAAAAATACACACAAAGCAACCAGCACAAGCTAATACGATCGAAGATACCCAGTTTTAAGTATTACAATGTTAATCTGTTATTTAGTTACATATTGATTTGTTCATGTTTTTGTAGCAAGTTGTGTCTTTAATTATGCAACACCGTTTTATTATTTTACAATTTTAATTACTTGTCTTAGCCTTTGCTACATTGTTATTTTACTGTTGTAACTGGATGCTGATTTGTTACGTATGAGTGGTTTTAACAAATCTTTGTACCTCTTTTTAAATCTTCCTTTTATCTGCCAATCTGCTAACTTTTCAACAAATCACCTCTGAAATGTTCTGGGACTGGCACAGCAAATCCTCTGCTTGTGTGCAACGAGCAAATGTTTGCAGACAGTGCAGCACAAGTGATTGTGGGAGTAGTAGTTCACAGAAAAAAATGCCTCAGTCATTTTGAAATAAGAAGCGGCATGTGCAGTAATTTCATTGTTGTTCTTGTTTTACCAAATTAGATGCATTTTATGTTGAACTGATGTTGTCCCAGGGCGCTTTGGTCCCCCTTCTGTGTCCCTGGTCTTTTACAGCCCTGCTCACCTGCTCATTACTTCTTTGTGAGCTTGTTAGTGCTCGCCACTGTTAGTGTAGCCTTTGAGTTTGACTTTCACTCCTACCTCTCCACATTTTAACTCCACTTCAATAAAACTTGTTAGCCTGTTAGCAGCATGTACATAAAACCTCCTGGCCTTTTCTAGCTCTACCATCGTGTGGTCAAGAGAGAGAAATTTGTCTTAAGCAGGGCCCACTTCTTGGTCAATAATTATTATGCAGTGATGATTTGTGATCAATCTGTTCTCTGCTCTCCACCGTAGGGCATAGTTTCTGTGTAGATAATATAATTTGAAGGCATTTTATTGATTGTGATCTAGCATGCTAGTTGGTGTTGGCTACATAACTGTGACAGTTTTGCTCCCAGAAAACTGTGAGACCTTTTTATAAACACATCTCTGTGAAGAATTGGGACTATCGGGACTAAATAATTTTAGGGGCTCTCTTTGATTGTTTGTAAGCAAAACATTTAGGTACAGTGCCTTGCGAAAGTATTCGGCCCCCTCGAACTTTTCGACCTTTTGCCACATTTCAGGCTTCAAACATAAAGATATAAAACTGTAATTTTTTGTGAAGAACCAACAACAAGTGGGACACAATCATGAAGTGAAACGAAATTTATTGGATATTTCAAACATTTTTAACAAATAAACAACTGAAAAATTGGGCGTGCTAAATTATTCAGCCCCTTTACTTTCAGTGCAGCAAACTCTCTCCAGAAGTTCAGTGAGGATCTCTGAATGATCCAATGTTGACCTAAATAACTAATGATGATAAATAGAAATGTGTGTAAACAAGTCTCCGTATAAATGCACCTGCTCTGTGATAGTCTCAGGGGTCAGTTTAAAGCGCAGAGAGCATCATGAAGAACAAGGAACACACCAGGCAGGTCCGAGATACTGTTGTGGAGAAGTTTAAAGCCGGATTTGGATACAAAAAGATTTCCCAAGCTTTAAACATCCCAAGGAGCACTGTGCAAGCGATAATATTGAAATGGAAGGAGTATCAGACCACTGCAAATCTACAAAGACCCGGCCGTCCCTCTAAACTTTCAGCTCATACAAGGAGAAAACTGATCAGAGATGCTGCCAAGAGGCCCATGATCACTCTGGATGAACTGCAGAAATGTACAGCTGAGGTGGGAGACTCTGTCCATAGGACAACAATCGGTCGTATACTGCACAACTCTGGCCTTTATGGAAGAGTGGCAAGAAGAAAGCCATTTCCTAAAGATATCCATAAAAAGTGTTGTTTAAAGTTTGCCACAAGCCACCTGGGAGACACACCAAACATGTGGAAGAAGGTGCTCTGGTCAGATGAAACCAAAATCGAACTTTTTGGCAACAATGCAAAACGTTATGTTTGGCGTAAAAGCAACACAGCTCATCACCCTGAACACACCATCCCCACTGTCAAACATGGTGGTGGCAGCATCATGGTTTGGGCCTGCTTTTCTTCAGCAGGGACAGGGAAGATGGTTAAAATTGATGGGAAGATGGATGGAGCCAAATACAGGACCATTCTGGAAGAAAACCTGATGGAGTCTGCAAAAGACCTGAGACTGGGACGGAGATTTGTAGCAAAATCTACAATAAAGTGGTTCACAAATAAACATATCCAGGTGTTAGAATGGCCAAGTCAAAGTCCAGACCTGAATCCAATCGAGAATCTGTGGAAAGAACTGAAAACTGCTGTTCACAAACGCTGTCCATCCAACTTCACTGAGCTCGAGCTGTTTTGCAAGGAGGAATGGGCAAATATTTCAGTCTCTCAATGTGCAAAACTGATAGAGACAAACCCCAAGCGACTTACAGCAGTAATCGCAGCAAAAGGTGGCGCTACAAAGTATTAACTTAAGGGGGCTGAATAACTTTGCACGCCCAATTTTTCAGTTGTTTATTTGTTAAAAATGTTTGAAATATACAATAAATTTCGTTTCACTTCATGATTGTGCCCCACTTGTTGTTGGTTCTTCACAAAAAATTACAGTTTTATATCTTTATGTTTGAAGCCTGAAATGTGGCAAAAGGTCGAAAAGTTCAAGGGGGCCGAATACTTTCGCAAGGCACTGTATAAGTTCTTTAAAGATGTTTTTTCTCCTCGGCATTACTACATCTTATTTCATTAAAAACTTTTTTCTCCACCAAAACCTGGCTACCATTAATCATTTGCTGTGTTAGCGTATTTTACGTGTGTTAGCGTTTTATGGCAACACTGTTGGGGGAGTTTACTCCCATGATCCTCTGCAGACACTACTGGACCCATACAAGCTCTGTGTCGCACTAACAAGCCCAGACTAATAGCTGTACGCTTGTAGCTCTTTGATACTCATGTATGTGTGGAGTGTGTTTCTATGTGTGTGTGTGTGTGTGTAAGCATTATGCACATGTGTGGAGCCTGGTTTCAAGCCAGACGGAGACCTAGACGCTGTTTTCTTTTCT